>CM066318.1:66369378-67674378 GCA_033807775.1 Saussurea involucrata | reverse complement strand
TCAACAGAAAGAGCTGTTCATGAAATTATTAGAGGACCGGGATCAAAGTCATCGACGCATTGAGACAGTGGGGGATAATGCAGGGAATGGGTCGGGCGGTCTAAAGGATAGAATAACTACACGAGAGCCAGCAAATGTGCGTGATGGGAGAAGAGAAAGGGGGTGTTCGTATAAGACCTTCCTTGGTTGTAAACCACCGGAATTCGCCGGAACTACCGACCCAGTTCAATGTATGTATTGGATCAGAGAGATGGAAATGGCGTTCGAGGCTAGTGAATGCGAAGATTCCCAACGAGTTAAATTTGCTTCTCATCTTCTTAGAGGTGAGGCTCTTACTTGGTGGAATCTCACCCGTTCGTCTCTCACGCCAGAATTGTTGACTCAACTTTCGTGGCCTTTGTTTAAAAAGAAGATTCTCGACAAGTATTGTAGTGAAAGGGCCCTAGACAAGATTGAAGAAGAGTTCCGGGGATTGAAGAAAGGGAAAATGTCAATGAACGACTATTCGAAAAAGTTTCTTGAGAAGTTAAGTTTGGTAGAACATCTGGCTCCCGATGAGAAAATGAAAATAAAAGCGTATCATCGGGGATTGCCCGCCGAGATGAAGACAGCCGTGAGGAATGCCAAGGTGACAACCGTACAAGAAGCAATTGAGGAATCGTTGTTGGTGGAAGACGATTTAACTCAAGGAAAGTTGGAAAGTGGTCAAGCAAGTGAGAAAAGGAAATGGGAAGGACCGTCGGGACCCATTCGACAACAAAGGCAGGTTACCGGAAATCGGGGCGGGGATAACCGTCGAGACGCAAGATGGTGTAGTAAATGCCAGAAACACCACGTTGGTTCTTGTAGTACCCAATCATACTCGAACCCGCAAGGGTGATACAAGTGTGGAAAGAGTGGACATTTTGGAAGGGATTGCCCCACGAAGGGACTGATTTGTTTTGAATGTCTCGAAGCAGGTCACATAAAAAGGGATTGCCCAAAGTTAAAGTCAAGTGGAAGTGGGGGACCCAAGACGGAGCCACCGAAAGTAAAGGGAAGAGCTTTTCAGATGACAACCGAGGAGGCAAAGACTTCGACAGACGTAGTGTCGGGTACGTTTCTTCTAAACTCCGTACCTACGCGTGTATTATTCGATTCGGGTGCAAGTTTTTCTTTTATGTCGATACCTTTTTGTCAAAAGTTATCTATGCCCACTAAATGTTTAGACGAAGCCCTAGTGGTAGAAATAGCCAATGGTGGTCAGGTTTTAGTTCGAGATATTTTGCGGGGTTGCAAAATTGAAATTGAAGGGAGGAAATTCTTAATTGATTTAATGCCGATAGAGATTGGAGGATTTGACGTGGTGATTGGAATGGATTGGTTATCCGCAAACCGAGCTGAAATCTTATGTGCCAAGAAATTAATTCGCCTACCTTCTCCGGACGGGAGTCACGTGATTGTCTATGGGGAACGAAGGAAGGGGGAGATACCAATTATTACAATGTTGAAGGCTCGGAAATGTTTAATCAAAGGGTGTGCGTCGTTTATTGCTTATGTTATCAATGCCAAGTTAGAGAAAAAGAAGATGGAAGATGTAAGAGTGGTGCGCGAGTTTCCAGACGTATTTCCGGAAGAATTACCGGGTTTACCACCAGAGCGCCAGGTGGAATTTAAGATAGACTTGGTGCCGGGGGCAGCACCCATAGCTAGAGCTCCTTATCGATTGGCTCCGTCCGAGATGCAAGAAATGATGGCACAACTTCAAGAACTTTTGGAGAAGGGGTTCGTAAGGCCGAGTTCATCTCCTTGGGGAGTGCCGGTTTTATTTGTAAAGAAGAAGGACGGCACTATGCGCATGTGCATAGACTACCGGGAGTTGAATAAAGTAACGGTGAAGAACAAATATCCACTTCCTAGAATCGATGATTTATTCGACCAACTTCACGGGGCGGGATGTTTTTCAAAGATCGATTTACGTTCTGGTTATCATCAAGTGAAGGTTAAGGAAGGCGACGTTCCAAAGACAGCGTTCCGAACGCGGTATGGCCATTATGAATTTTTGGTAATGCCGTTCGGGCTGACAAATGCACCAGCAGTATTTATGGATTTGATGAATCGGGTGTGCCGACCTTTTCTTGACAAAACAGTGATTGTTTTCATAGATGATATTTTGGTATACTCTAAGAATGAAGTAGAACATGAATTGCATCTACGAGAGGTGTTAGAAGTGTTGAGAAAAGAAAAACTGTACGCAAAATTCTCTAAGTGCGACTTTTGGTTGAAAGAGGTCCAATTTTTGGGTCATGTAATTGCTCGGGATGGGGTGAAGGTGGATCCATCCAAAGTTGAGGCGATGATGAATTGGGAACCGCCCAAGAGTCCAGGAGAAATCCGAAGTTTCGTAGGATTGGCGGGTTACTACCGGAGGTTCATCCAAGATTTTTCCAAGATTGCATCCTCATTGACGGCATTAACGCGGAAAAATGTGAACTTTGTTTGGACCGATGTGCAAGAGAAGGCATTTCGCACCCTCCAAAAGAAATTGTGTGAAGCGCCAATTCTCTCCTTACCCGAGGGACCGGAAGACTTCGTGGTTTATAGCGATGCATCTAAGATGGGCTTAGGGTGTGTGTTAATGCAACGGGGAAAGGTAATTGCTTACGCCTCGAGACAACTTAAGGTGCATGAAAAGAACTACCCTACGCATGATTTGGAATTAGCCGCGGTCGTTTTTGCATTGAAGTTATGGCGTCATTATTTATACGGCACGAAATGCATATTGTACACGGATCACAAGAGCTTGAAACATGTGTTCGACCAAAAAGAGCTGAATATGAGACAACGAAGATGGTTGGAGTTACTCAAAGACTACGACTGTGAATTACTTTACCACCCGGGTAAAGCGAATGTGGTCGCCGATGCCTTGAGTCGAAAGGAGTATAGCGGAAGCTTACGCGCCAACCTCTCAAGAATTGACATAGTGTCGAGTTTAGTAGAGCAAATTAGAATAGCACAATCCGAAGCACTAAAAGAAGAAAACCTCAAGGAAGAGGTAATGGTGAAACAAAGGCAACTGTTAATCGAAGATAGCCGTGGAGTTAAGCTGTTCAACGGGCGTGTGTGGGTACCTAAGATCGGTGGGAATAGGGAACTACTCATGGATGAGGTTCATAAATCCAAATACTCCATTCATCCCGGGAGTACTAAAATGTATCGGGATTTGAAGCAGCATTATTGGTGGCCAGTCATGAAGTTAGATGTGGCACGGTATGTGGGTCAATGCACGACTTGTTCGCAAGTAAAGGCTCAACATCAATTACCTTACGGTGAGTTGAAACCTTTGGAAATCCCCGAGTGGAAATGGGAGAAAATCACAATGGATTTTGTAACTAAATTACCAAAGACTATGAAGGGTCACGACGCCATTTGGGTGATAGTGGACCGGTTGACGAAGAGTGCACACTTCTTAGCTATGCGGGAGACTTTACCAATGGACAGGTTGGCAAAGCTTTACATTGACGAGGTAGTTTCACGACATGGAGTGCCCGTATCTATAGTATCTGATCGGGATAGCCGGTTCACATCAAGATTTTGGCAAGCGTTACAAGAAGAACTTGGTACGAGGGTAAATTTGAGCACGGCATATCACCCACAAACTGATGGTCAAAGCGAGAGGACCATTCAGACATTGGAGGATATGTTGAGGGCGTGCGTAATAGACTTTGGAGGCAGTTGGGATACTCACCTACCATTGGTAGAGTTCGCTTACAACAATAGTTATCACTCGAGTTTGAAGGCAGCACCATTCGAAGCCTTGTATGGAAGAAAGTGTAGAACTCCCGCGTGTTGGTTAGAAGCGGGAGAAAAGCAATTTACCGGACCATAAATTGTACAAGAAACAGCTGATAAGGTTAAGGTGATTAGAGAACGATTGAAAGCAGCCCAAGATCGACAAAAGAGCTATGCCGATAAGAGACGGAAACCGATAGAGTTTCAAGTAGGAGAAAGAGTGATGTTGAAAGTGTCCCCTTGGAAAGGACTGATTCGTTTTGGAAAGCGCGGGAAGTTAAGTCCCCGTTTTCTCGGACCATTTACTATTCTAGAGCGTGTGGGTTTACAAGCCTACAAGTTAGATTTACCTCCGGAAATGGATGGAATACATCCAACATTCCATGTGTGTTATCTACGGAAATGCTTGGCGGAAGGAGAAAGTGTGATACCATTGTCAGAAATCCGGGTAGATGACAACCGATGTACCGAGGAACCCGAAGCTATTTTGGACAGAGTGGTTACGAAACTTCGACACAAGGAGGTAGCAAAGGTTAAAGTACAATGGAAACATCATAGGGGTGCCAATGTGACTTGGGAACCAGAGGAGGACATGAAGCGCCGGTATCCGCATCTGTTCGTACAACCTTAAATTTCGAGGACGAAATTTTATTCAAGTTGGGGAGAATTGTAACACCCCGGATTTCGTTTTGTGTAGTTTTGTACTTATAATTACATGTTAAAGTATTATTTTGTTATATCAAGAATTTCATCTCGTTAGAATCTAGTTAAGGGCCGAAAAGTAGATCAAATGAGGCTTGGTGCCCTTTGGGCGATAGTGACCGGCGAGAGTGCCCATGTCACTATCGCGGTTGTCACAATCGCCGGGTTTGTACCGCAAGTTTGATCTTTCAGACATTTGGAATTCAGGCGATTATGCCTTGGGCGATAGTGACAGTGTCACTATCGCATGGTCACAATCGCTCAAGCTGTACCGGGAGTTTGGGGGTGTTGGGCGATAGTGCCCCGGCGATAGTGACAGTGTCACTATCGCCATGTCACAATCGCTGCCGACCTATTTAGGTATAAAAAGAAGAGTTTCGGGATTTTATCTTATCTTTTGAAAAACTGAAGTTTGAGCAGTCGAATTCTCTGAGAAGAAAGGTAAGGTTTTGATACTTTTCCTCTTTTTCAGATAGTGATTAATTGATTAGAGTGTTTATAAACACTTATGCTAAATCATAGGTGATCAACATCATTATATTACAAGGTTCCTACTCTTCCTTCAAGAATCAGCTTCACCCACTTCATTTAGGGTTTTTGTGGTTTGCTACAGATTTCCTAAGGTGAGTAAACTGAACTTAAGAGCTTAATTGATACATGAATCACAATATTGTTTGAATTCTTTTAACAACTTCATCTTAAAGTGATATTTGGGTCAATAAGCTCTTGTCTCTTTAAAAAGGGATTCCAAGGAGCTTAAAGAGTGAAGTAAAGGTTATGTGACATTTATTTACTTGGAATTGTATAAATTATGATACTATTCAACTGAAATTGGTTATACTTAAATATTAGGGCTTGGAGCTTAATGAATTAAGCTGAGTCTTAATGACAGAAATGGATGCTACATAATGGAAATAATTGCATATGGAATTGGAATATGTACTATGCTACAATAAACTCATAACGTTACTTGGGTGTATGTGTGTAGTTGATACTTTAATGTGTATAGAAATCATATGCTAAATGAAATAGTTGGACTGTTTTATTGAAGTAAATGTATGGCTTTATGAACTGCTTGGAGTAGTTGTTTGTTGGTATTCACAAATTGGAGGAATCTCTAAGTAGGCATTGGGAAGGTATAGTCTTGGGCACTTACCTTGAGGGTTTGTGTATCGATCCACGCCTTCGGGATTTATACCATATAGGTAGTCCCGATGTGCCGGGCCTTGGGGCGTTACCTTGGAGGTAGACGCTAAGGTATATCTTCAAAGATGATGTAACTCGGATTGATGTTTGGGTTTCCCATGGAGTCCGATTTGTGAATGACCATGTTGATAATATTGTATATGAAATAAATTGTATGCTTTGCTATATGTTTACTCACTAGGCTTTTCAAGCCTAACACTTGTACTTGTTTAAAATGTGTCACAGGTTATAGTGGTGCCATTCCTAAGAAGGCATAGAAGAAGACTTGTGAGCATGGGGGGGTACTTGGAGATGCTATTATTAGAAGATTAAATTTACCCAATTATGACAATTTTTGTAATCTTATTTCTATAGTAGAGATTTGATTAGTTAGTTGTCATAGATGTTCATATAACTCTTTGTTGGTAAACAGGTATTATGTATTCCCACTTTTGTGAGCTCGTGCTTTGGCATTGTATATTTATATCACTCTTCCGTTTTATGGAAGTTTTTGTTGACCCTGTTTTTAGGGTGTCACACCAGTCTAGTTTAAAGATCTTCTCTACTGTTCATTACTGTTCCATTGGTTACTGTTAACTTTCAGTTTGAACATCTTTGAAAACCGATATACTCTGTTTTCCTGAAAAATGACAAATAACATCAACGCCATTTATACTGCTGGTTCTCTGACCAAGCCTCCTACTCTTCTGAGAGATGAATATCCTCAATGGAAGATTAGGATGGTTAACTTCCTTGATGGGATGGACAGAGATTTAATGCGTTCTGTCACGAATGGACCTTGCCAACCCATGGTTTTGGTTCCACGTGTACCTGCAACAGAAACTACTGCTGAGATTCATGCTTATCTTAAACCTAAAACCACCGGGTTTACTGATGAAGAGAAACTTCAAATGGAAAATGACATTAAGGCAGTTAGACTTCTGATAATGGCCATTCCAAACGAGATATTTCAAGAACTAGATTCATGTGTTACAGCCAAAGAAATCTGGGATCAGCTTCTAAATCAACTTGAGGGTGGAATTAAGACCCAAAAGAACAGAAGGACCCAATGTATAAATGAATACAACGATTTCAAGGCACTTCCTGAGGAAACCTTACAACAAACCTACAACAGATTCAATGTTCTAATCAACAAATGTAAAAAGTGTGGGGTTGTTAGGTCGAAGGAAGACAACAATTTTCTGTTTTTGAAATGTTTGAATGATGAATTGTTAAATCTGTCCATGTCTTTACAAGCTAACCAGGATCTAGATGCGTGGTCTCTTACTAATGTGTATGGGACTCTTGCTGCACAAGAGAAGGATGTTGTCAAACAGAAAGGAAAATCCAACAATGCATGACCAATCGCCTTGAAATCTGATTCAAAGAATCTGACAGAAGGAAAATCCAACAGAGAAAGTTCCAGCAGAGATAAGAAGAAAGAGAAGAAGAAGGGTAAGAAGAGTCTGGTAGCTGAAAGTGATGCTGAAGGGAGCCCATCAGATGAAGATGACGATATAAATGCTTTTGCTAAATCTCTTGCCTTAATAACTCAACAATTTAACAAGAGATTTGGTAGCAGAGCATTTGACAGAAGAGGTAGATACGAGAGAGAAGGAAAAGATGAGAAAAGAGGTTATGCTGCACCTCAACACCAGAACCACCAGAACAGAGCTCCAATAGAACAGAGACCGCAACCACAACCTCAACAGAAGTATAATGCTCCAGTTCCACAAAAAGCTGATGTTGCCCAACCCATCAACCAGAACGATGGACGTTGCTTTAGATGTGGCAAACCTGGCCATTTCTCTGCAAATTGCAGAGGTAAACTGATAAAAGACCAGGATTACTACAAGAACAAATATAAGTACAATTACAGAGAAAGAAGCTACGTTGCTGAGATGGAGAATTGGATTTCTGATTCATCTTCTGACGATGAACCAGAGCAAGCCAATGTTGCTGTGGATGATGAAAGTTTGGGAGAAGTTGACTGGATGACCGGAGAAAGGATAGAAAGGTCTGAAGAAAAAGACATAGCTCATGCATTTGCTCTTACCGTAACAAAGCCAGACAACAGAGCGCTGGAGATCACCAGACCCAGTGCCAAGGTATGTTCATCTGAATCAAAGTCTGACTCAGAGTTAGAAATGAATGTTTCTTTGCTAACAGAGGAGTTTTAGCTCTTAAAACAAAAACATTCTGAGGAAAAAGAGTTAAGAAAGCTAGCTCAGAAGGATCTGTCCTTCTACAAGAGAGAGAAAACTCTCTTGGAACAGGAAAAAGGAAGAAATATTCAAAGAGAAATCTGAGCTAGAGATCTTACATTAAAAGAAGGAAAGCATTTTTTCTGAAAAGATTAAAGAGTTTGAAAATGTTTTGAAACAAAAGTCTGAAGAGGTTAAGAAGTCTGAAACTGAAAGAGTTAACTCTGTTGCTTTAAAAGATTATTTTCAAAGAGAAAGGGAGGTTTTACATCAATCCCTACAGAGAAAGGAAATTGAAATCAAGAAGTACCAGGATGCACAAGATGTGCATATTAAGATAAACTCACAGATGGATACGCAAGGGCTCGGTTTCTCTGACCTTGCTCCCTATAATGAAAAGAAGAAGACATCTCTGTCCTCTACTTTTTGTGTTGGGAAAATCCAAGAGGATGTGATCTCTGGTACTGCTGCTTTCAAAAGAATCAAAACCTCAGATGTTTTCAAAAGAACCGGAAGACTTGACTACAGAAATGTTAGCTATGACTCCTTGAATCATGAAAAGGTTAATAAACCATCTTCAAAGTTTATTCTTGATCAAGGAAGAGCTAGAATCATACTTCCTAACTCTGTTAATAGTCTGGATCCAAAAGAGATATTTAATTTCAACTCTTTTAAGGGACAGAAGTCTGTTACTTCTGTGGAAGAGTCCTCTGTTGAAAGGTCACAGAGCAAAATTAACCCAGAAGCACCAGTCTTCTCTCCTTCATCTGAATCAATTCGAACATCATTTGAAGAGGATATTAAAAGAATTCTTGAGGAAAATGTTGTTCATGATGCATCAAAACCCAAGTTGAGGAAGTTTAAGACTGTCAAAACAAATAAATCAATGATAACCACATAGTCTAACACCCTCAACAGAGCCACCAGAGACTTTCTAGGCTCTGACAGTGACTCTGACTCTGAGGTAGATGAGCAAATTTTATGTACTCAAAAGAAAGTTTTGCATAAACCAAAGCAGATGCCCGCGGGATGTTTCGATTTGAAAAAGGATGCCGCATTCTTTAAGAAACAAGCTAGATTTATATCGGTAACTGAGTTTGATAAGAAAGGTTTCAAGATTCTTGCTTCTAATGAAATAGAAGATAAGAAAAGAGAGAATGCAAGAAATGTTACAGTGAACAACACCTTTGTACCCTATGTTTTTAAACCAGTCAGGTTTACACCAGAACAAAAGGGCAAATGGATAGTCAATGACAGACCTGTTCCCATTTCTGGTGTAAATCAAAGAAGAAATTCTTTTTGGAAAAGTGAGTCTGTTCCAAAGAAAAACAACTCTTTCAAGCAAAATCAGGACATAATGTATGGTCCTAAAGTTTTTCAGAACCAAGCACCATTCAAACAACAGTCTTTGAACAAAAACAGCAATGTGCATCAATTATCTTCTTTCTCTATCAACTGTAATTGGATTCAACTGTTGGTAAAATTGCAAAACCATATGAATGGTCCTCACTGGGTTCTGAATCAGTCACCTCAAAGGAATGATCCCAAGACTGTTCAGAATACACAGAGAAAGACCTCTGGCACGCCATCACAGAATGGAAAACCAATAGGAAAGAGTGATAACACCCAAAATCCTAACAAAAAAGGACCCATCATGCAATGGGTACCTAAAAGAAACTAATCTGTCTTGCAGAAACCTCATGTGCAGATCTGGTATTTGGATTCCGGATGCTCCAGGCACATGACGGGCAATAAGGAGCTACTGACTTCTTTCAAGAACAAGAAAGGGAGTGCAGTGACCTTCGGCGGAGACAATGGTGGACATATTAGAGGATATGGTACTTTAGTTAATGGTGGTGTTTCTGTTTCTGAGGTTGCTTATGTTGAAGGATTAAACCATAATCTGCTCAGTATAAGTCAACTCTGTGATCATGGAATCGATGTCAATTTTAGGAAGAAGTATTGTTCCTTGTTACTTTTCGAGTCTGGTCAAGAACTGTTAAGAGTCGACAGAAAAGGCAATCTATGTAAAATGAATTTCAAACCTAATCAAAACTCTACAACAGAGAAACTCTATTTAGTGTCTTTGAAAAATGAAGATGCCTGGCTCTGGCATAAAAGATTTGCCCACTTAAAATTTTCAAATCTTGACAAGCTCGTGAAATTGAACTTAGTAAAAGGACTGCCTTCGTTAAAATTTGACAAAGACCATCTCTGTCCTGCCTGTGCATTGGGTAAGATGAAAAGATCTTCACACAGAACTAAGAGTGATCTCAATTGCCCTAGACTTTTGCATATGATTCATGTGGATCTTTGTGGTCCAATCTCTATGCAAAGTTTGTCGGGTAAGAAGTATATTCTTGTGCTTATTGATGAATTCTCTAGATATACTTGGATCGAGTTCATCAGAGTAAACTCTGAAATCCCAGAAATTCTAATAAGTTTGTTGAGAAGGATACAGGTTCTGTTAGGACTTAAAGTTCAAAAGTTGAGAAGTGATAACGGGACAGAATTCAAGAACACAAGAATAGATGCTTATCTCTCAGAAGAAGGAATTTCCCAAAACTTCTCAGCTGCCAGAACTCCACAACAGAACGGTGTGGTGGAAAGAAAGAACAGAACTCTGGTAGAAGCCGCCAGAACCATGTTGGCCGGTTCTGTCCTTCCTATCAACTTCTGGGCAGAGGCAGTCTCAACAGCCTGTTTTACCCAAAACAGAGCTGTAATAGTGAAGAGATTTAAGAAGTCTCCCTATGAACTCATCAACAACAGAAGGCCAAATGTAAAATATTTTCACTAAAAGTCTAGGATCTAATCTTACAATCAAATATGAACATTCAAGATCGTATTCACAGCAACTGGTCATATGATTTATTAACAATCTGTGAATTGCAAGATATTACAATGAGTTTCTCTCTCAAAAGATATGCGTGAAAAGTTATGTGAAAGATTAGCCAAAGATTTCTTAGCATACAGTTGCTAACTCCTATATATACTGTTTAAGGAAAGACTAAAGCTACAGTACATAAAAGAAACAGACTAATAGAACAATTACACGTGTCCTAATTAGTAACTGAATATAACTGAGAATATCCCAAGATATGAATTCTGAACATACTTCTGAATAAGCGCTTCAGAACATTTGTCTTCATAGTCAGAAGTTCTGAGTCTCCTACTCAGAACTCTGAACCTTCTAGTCAGAATCCAACACTTAGAATCTTTTTGAGATTTCTCACTCAGAACTTCTGAGTCTTCTACTCAGAACTTCTGAGTCTTCTGAGTCTTCTTTAGTCTTCTTACTCAGAACTCAACACTTGTGTTTTTGACAAAACTCTAGACCTAACATTCACATTTTTGGCAGAAAGTGTTACATCTTGAATGACAGAGAACAGCTGGGTAAGTTCGACAAGAAGGCGGGCGAAGGAATCTTTATTGGTTATTCCTTAACCTCTAAAGCTTACAGAGTCTACAATACCAGAACTCGTGTTATTCAAGAAAGTGTTAATGTGTCCTTTGATGAAAATACGTCAAGTTCCTCTGATCGCAAATCAACAGAGGGGACACATACAGAACAGAAGAAGCTAAGTTCTTCAAAAACAAGGGAAGAACATATCAATCACATGTTCGATGATTTCTTCGATGATGATGATTCTTCTGTCAACATCAACAGAGATGACCAAGCTCAGAATTCAACAGAACAGAATATGACAGGTACAACTCTTACTGGTCCCTCAAATACTTCACCATCTACTTCTCTGTCTACAACTGTTATTATTAGAAATGAGGAACCACAAAGAGAACATGAGCAAGAGCCATCATCACCTCTGTTAACTCATATCGGCAGAGATTCCTTATTTGAAAGCTCACCTTCACAGAGCCCTGTTGGCAACTCAAAGAGCAATGAGGCCACTCTCCAAAGTTGTGTGCCACAGAGCCCTGGTCCTAATCCACAGAGCTCTGACGTTGAAGTTCGTCTTTTCCCATCAGAAGCACAAACCCCACCTCTTGTCCATGCTCCAATGACAAGATGGACAAAGGATCACCGTCATCATCTTATTATTGGTGCCGCTGAAGATGGTGTGAAGACAAGATCGGCCACAATCAATGAAGCTTTCTTTGTAAATTTTTTAAGCATGATTGAGCCGAAGAAGATTTCTGAAGCCCTTGAAGACCCAAACTGGATCGAAGCTATGCAAGAGGAGCTTCTGGAGTTTGAAAGAAACAAAGTTTGGTCGTTGGTTCCACTCCCAAAAGGCAAAGCTGCCATTGGAACCAAGTGGGTGTATAGGAACAAGAAAGATGAAGATGGGATTATCATCAGAAACAAAGCCCGTCTGGTTGCAAAGGGATATAGCCAAGAAGAAGGCATTGACTATGACGAGACTTTTGCACCTGTGGCTAGGCTAGACGAAATCAGAATCTTCTTAGCCTATGCTGCTCACAAGGGTTTCAAGGTCTACCAAATGGACGTCAAATCTGCTTTTTTGAATGGCAGACTACAAGAAGAAGTGTATGTTCAACAACCACCAGGTTTTGAATGTCCAGAGTTTCCTGACCACATTTACAAATTAGACAAAGCTCTGTATGGCCTTAAGCAAGCTCCCAGAGCCTGGTATGAAACTCTGTCAAACTTTTTGCTGACTAATCACTTCGAAAAAGGTACTGTCGATAAAACTCTTTTCTTTAGGAGGTATAAGAATGATATACTTCTGGTGCAAATATATGTTGATGACATTATTTTTGGGTCTACACGGCAAGAGTACTGTGATAAGTTTGAGGATTTGATGAAAAGTGAATTCAAAATGAGCATGATGGGAGAACTTTCTTTCTTCCTCGGTTTACAAGTAAAACAATCCATCAGAGGGACTTTCATATGTCAGTCCAAATATATCTCTGATATTTTGAAAATAATATAAACTCAACAATTCAAATCCAATGAAAACTCGTATTGCCACTGGAGTTAAACTTGACTCTGACCTTAAAGGTGAATCTACAGATGTCAAGAACTACAGAGGCATGATAGGGTCACTTCTGTATTTAACTGCTAGCAGACCTGATATAATGTTGGCAACTTGTCTGTCTGCCAGATTTCAAGCAAATCCTAAAGTATCACACTTTTCTGCTGTCAAGCGCATATTTAAATATTTGAAAGGGACTCAGTTTTTGGGTCTCTGGTATCTTCTTAATTCTGGTTTTGAGCTTGTAGCATACACAGATTCAGATTATGGAGGATGCAAGAAAGACAGAAAGAGTACTTCTGGTAGCTGTCAATTGCTTGGTGATAAACTGGTGAGTTGGACATCTAAGAAACAGAACTGCGTATCAACCACTACAGCAGAAGCAGAGTATGTTGTTGCTGCTAGTTGTTGCTCTCAAGTGCTCTGGATGAAAACTAAACTCAAAGATTATGGCATGGAGTACAATAAAATTTCAATTCTGTGTGACTCCAAGAGTGCCATAGCTATAACAGCTAATCCAGTTCAGCACTCCAAGACGAAACACATCGACATAAGGTACCACTTCATAAAAGACCATGTTGAAAAAGGGACGATTGAAATGTATTTTGTTTCAACTGACTTCCAACTTGCTGATTTGTTTACCAAAGCCCTTGATGAAAGGAGATTTAACTTCTTAATCAGCGAGATGGGTATGCTGAACATGTCCTCTGTAGAATCCAGATCCGTGCAACAATCGTGTTTATGTGATTACGAGATATGAACAGATAAATTAATCACAAAGGCTGCTCACTTAGCTATTTGATTCAGAGAATAATCGTTACAATACTGAAAAGCTAAATGAGACAACTAGCTATTTTCTAAGCTAATTGTACATTATATATGCTGGGCCCGTGGTAACAAGCCCACTGCCCGTTCACTATGGACTATGTTTAAACAAATACAAATTACACCCTTGAACTTTAAATCAACATATAAAACCTGCCCTAACAATCTCCCCCTTTGATTTGAAGTTCAAATTCGCGCTCTATCTCTTGCCTGTTGTAGACATAACGTTTGCGAAGAGCGAAATGAACCTCGAAGAATCTGATGGCGCGGCGGTAGTCGAGACGATCTTCAACAATATCCAAAGCAGTCTGAGCAGTTCTTTCATTCAGATTTGGTACATAAGATACCTTTGAATTTTCGGATTCGTGCTTGATGATCTTCCGAAGAGCGTCTTGAACCTTGAGCAGTGTGCCGTCACAAAATCGATCTACCTGACTGAACCTCATAAACTTCTTTTCCTTCTGAGCGTTGAGGAAGACAATCCCAAATTCCGGTTGAAGCAGCATTGCGTTCTCGGGATACATCGACAGTTCAGGAGCTTTCAGATTCGGTTTGAGCAGATTTACCTTCTTTGATCGGTTCTCGATTTCCATTTGAAAGTCCGTAAGATAAGACATCACAATAGATCGGACGAGGAATCGACGAACCGCTTCGAGCGCCTTTGTTACAGCAAGCGGTCGGATGGTTCTGGTGCGAAGGTCTCTCAGAATAACCAGGAGGTCGAACGGATGGAGATGCTTAAAGTCAGCCTCAGAAAAAATCAATTCAAAATTTTGTTTGACTGAATCTTTAGCACCTCTGAAATTTTATGCTAAGTTCGAACCTGGTCTCTCGGGAGACACCGCTTCATGGCTTCTACGTATCGGAGTTGACGTGCTGGATCAGAACTGTAGATGCCAAGACAGAAGGTCGACTCGATCGGGCGAATTCTGTGAACAAACAACTTCTTCAGAGATTCCTACAGATGAGGAATGAGGACCTTGATCTTCTCCCAACGGTTTTGTTGCTGAGGAGGGGGAGGAAGATCAGGAGCTGTCATTTGCTGAGGAGATGTCGGGATTTCTGCATTGGAGCTTTCTGGTTGATCTGAAGTCGTAGCGGGTTGAGTCGAGTGAACGGGAGGCGTACCATATAAGTTCTGAAGCAGAAACTGGTCGTAATCAATATTGTCGTCTTCATCAGTGGGAAACACCAGATTTACCTCGAAGTTTACGGCTGTGGCAGCTTTTTCGTACCATGCGTCTTCGATTTCCGGGTTGGTTTCACATGCAGGATCAATCATGGTGAGCGTCGGCATGTCTGATGGTTCTTGTGCGACCAATTCCTGTGTTGTACCCTCGGGCTTTTCAACCGTTGGGGCTTCGTCATCTGAGATATCCATGTCGATGACCATCTGTGCTAAAGGCAACTCGGCTTCGGCAGTTGGGGGTTCCAGATGAACCACAGATGTCATTTCGGCGGTCAAGATCTGGACGGTCTCGGTTTGGCGTAGACGCTTCTCCCCCTCACGGTGATCAGGATCATCCTGGTCATCGTGCTTGCGTTTGAGACCGCCAGCTTGACTCTTACAAGTGTCTTCGAGTGAGCGGACCCTCTCAGACAGCGTGGAAAGCGCGTTGTTGTAGTCGTTGAGGGTCGAGTCAATTGAGTCAAGGCGTGATATGATGGACGAAGATGTAGCAGTGACCTGGGATCGAAGAACGGAGATCAGGTCTGCTTCGGCAGATGCGGTTGTGTCAGATTCCTGGAGCAGTTGGGCTAAGAGCATCGTTTTCAGGGTGTCCACCGAGTAAGTAGGTTACGGTTGAGTTGGTGGAGGCACAGAGGCGGTTTCAGTGTCGACGAGGTGGCCCTTTCTTTTGATAGCATGTATCGCTTTGGCAAGTTCAGCAGCGACATGTTCCTGCATTTTGTGCTCCATAACCTGTTGGACAGCCTCAAGGGTGCTGTCCAGAGACCCTTTTGACACGAAGTCGGGTAAAATAACGCCGGCCTCACTTAGAGTACCAGTTGAAGCATCTACCGTAAGGGTAGAGCCACCTACGTTCACAGCTGGCGTGATGTTAACTGTGGTAGGATTTCCGTCCAATCCTCGTGTTCCAGAAGTCGGAGACACTATAGACGTTCCGGTCGGGTCACTAAGAGCCGCGACTTGGTGTAGTTCCGCATCAAGTGTCCTAGGCGAAGAATGTTCAGTAACAATAGGCTCTAGACTCGACGGTGCACACAAAGAAGTCAAGACCGGGGGCTGCTGGTCTCTTATTTCAACACCCGCACTCTCCGAGTGAGAGGCCGGTGGAAGTTGTGCTTGTTCCCCGTGTAATATTGAAACATCCGTCTCTTTTGAGATGGATGAGTGGCTATGGGGGGTGTGCAATTGCTCCGCTAGGTCCACGAAGGCTGTTTCAATACCCCGCCCCAACGGATGAGACGGGATAGCAGATGTGGCGACCTGGATATCACTCGGCTGGGGTCGCTCTTGAGCCTCGTTATCTTTATGGCTCGATCTTTCCTGGTTCAACTTTGAACGCAGTTCCCTCCTTCTCGCATGATCTAACTCATCACCTATATCTCCCTCAGATGTCCTAGTGGTAGGTCCGGTTCCAGAGTGGGGAGGTGAATCAAGTGGAATGCCAATGGTAAAATCAGGGTTGGGTCCGATACCGGGAGGGATTTGCGTCAGGCGGATGTTGCGGTCGGTATCGGAGTCCGTGGAGTCGGATTCCACATCTTCGACATGCGTACTGGGAGAGGGGGGTTCGGTTATATATGGTTCAGTGGTGTGATGTAGGCGTGGTCTCGAAGATGGACCGGGTTGGGCTGAGCTGGAACTGGGCTGCGATTCTGCTGCACCTCCTACGCTCGTTCCCCTTCCTCTCACTACTAACGTTCCCCACCCGACAGCACCTGCTTGTCGGGCCCTTCCATCTCTCACTCTTGGACCCTCACGTCTCTCGGTTCTATGTCCCTGGACAGGTCCCTCCGGCTCTAGTTGGACCATGGGATTTCCTAACTCTCCCCTATAAGCAACTACCCCTGGTGCAGCGGGATCGTCTATGTCCAATAGGGCGGCAGGAATGGGCGAGGCGACCGCATCGGATGGGTTGCGGATCACCATGAATTGTAGGTGGCGGATGGGATATACCGGATGTGTGAGTCGTCGCGGAATGGGGGGATTGGCATCCATGTGTTGTTGAACGGCAAGCGAAAGGAATCGAGGATATGGAAGGAACTTCTTCTGTTTGGTGTCGCCGATATGTCGGATAGTGGTCACAAGTTCACGCCAGATTATCATGGCGAATTCGACGTGGCGGTTGTAGCACACGGCGTGAACAAGGCCCAGAAAGTCACCTGTACATTGGTCAATACCTTTCCATCGGGCGGATAGGCATCGATTGAGAATTGTGAAGAGCGTATACCAAATAGGCGCCAAGAACTTGCGATTGAAGACCGATGGTCGTTGAAGGTCGGAGTTGTACCCAAGAGCACGCATTTGGGCGCAGAGAGTCGCATCGTTAATGGCAAGATCGTACCGTTCATGGTTGTTGGCAGTGGCTTCAGGTAAACGGCGAAAAGAATCGGGCGTCAGTGTGAACGGTTGATTGTCTATTTGAGCCGTGATGGTTTGAGTGTTGCCGATCGTACGGACTTGCGCCGTCAGCCAGACTTGGAGAACATAGAGCAAAGGAACGTCGGCGGTGCGAGTCAGTGCCTTATGAATGGGATGGCGCATCAGAATGTCGAGTATGACTTGATGTTGTGGGTTTGGCCTGAAAAGCGCCGGGTCGAGGTAGTGGTTGTTCGCCTCTAGCTCGATGCCATGGTCAGGGTCGACCAGTGCAGCATCAGCTACTTCGTCTATAATTTCCTCCTCCTGAGGAATTTGTTCTTCCGGGTTTTGTTGTTCCGCCATGTAAAATTCTGCAAAGGAGCACTCGGTTAGGATCATAATTAGATTTACAAGTGTAGGTGCGTACCTTAGCTTTGAATGGATCAATCTGAGATAGATCGAGGACTGGTGTTGATAAAACATGCAAGAATTGGACAGAACAGGGGACCTTTCCGGACAAAATGAAGTGTCCGGACAACATGAGTTATCCGGATGATAGAGGAGTCCGGATGATTAAGCGAGTGTCCGGGTAAAATTAAGTTACCCGGACAAGATTCCCTGACAAAATGATTTTCCGGATAAAGGTTTTGTCCGGACTCCAAACTTATCCGGTAGTTGAACTTACCGGAAACCCTAAGGTCTCCGGACAACTAGGTTTCCAGTTGTTTGAGAGAGTCCGGAAATATCATCAACACTTTGAAGATTTCCGGATAGAAGCGCATATGTATGATGGTGTCCGGACACGATGAGTGTGTCCGGACGAAACCCCTTGGTGAGAAATCGACCAAATCGAGGTTTAAAGGCCAGTGTAAATGTACATAAGTAGACTAAATACCATTCTAGACTACCCTTGGTCATTTCCTATCAATCTTACGCCGAAAGAACCCCAAATCGTGTAGATCTGAGGTGTGGTGGTCGGGTTTAAAAATCTCGATCAAACTGTGGTTGGATTGAGATGCAATAAGTATTAAGACTCAGAAAGATTGATCGATGGGTAATCACGAACTACATACCTGATTTGGAGATGAAATGCGTGTAAGAATCGTGCGATTGAGGAGAGTCCGAGCGAGAGAGAGAAGGGACGGGGTTTTAGGGTTTTGCACGAGAAATCCGGATAAATGAAGGATGAAAGGTCCCGGATGCCTTATAAGATATATAAATAAAAATTGGATTTGAAACCTTCAGGTCTTGATCTTCTTTTCTTCTTGAATCTTTGAAAACTTCGGTGTTGCTCGTCTTTATGTCTTTTCAGCGCTCCCCCTTGAATGAAGCTCTTGGTCTTCATATCTTCAACTTTGTAAACGGATTGGTGAACAATGAATTTGCCTTTGAACCGCGAGTTGACTTTGCTTTCAGCTTCAGCTTGTAGAACCAATATGCTCGATGGAGGAAATTGAGATTTGTAGCAAACACCACTTGATAAGAATGAGAAGAATTGATTACTTGTAAGCACTTTGATCCCTTGTATGCACTTTGAAACTCTTTGGATCTTGGAACAGAACTGTTACTCCCCCTCGGTTTTAGCATGGGGACTTCTTTACTCCCCCTCGGCTTTTGCTAACTCCCCCTCAACTTGATATGCACTGTCTTTGAATCTGTACCCTTTCTCCCCCTCATGATGAGTAGGAGCATCTGGAGCATCATGCATGTTCAAAGACAATAGTGATGAGTAGCAAAAATTCCAGATCAAAACGTGATAGTAACCAGGGTAATCAGCTAACACATAAACACATTAGTAACTGTTATCACAACAATTAAAAAATTGTGTGGCCTATGTTCAGAGTTGGCAATGATGAATCTCTGATAGGACTTCCAGTTATCACTGAAGAAAATTTAAAAATTTAACTTCTCAAACTGTTCCGACAATATCACAAAGATATGCAATTGGAATCACAAAGACTCGTGCATGTGTGAAAGAATAAATTCTATCTATTAGGCTCAAAGATTGACTTAACCTGGGACGCAAGTTAAAATCAATTGACACAGTGATAAGAATATGAAGTTCGGAGACCGGAGCTGATGTCTTCCTGTTTAAATATCTAAGACCTCCGAGTGAGGAATAGATAGATTATGTGCTAATCTCCGTGAATATATGAAACAAGCATCTGTTGGGAGATACTTGAGTGGCTGGGTGGGGTGACACAAGTTATCGACACTGGGTCCATGTCTGTTTCAATATTCATCTCCAAAGGACGAGAATGAATAGATTGTGTGGTTACCCGGATAACTGACTCGGTTTGGTAAGGACCAATTAATTCTTTTAAGTCCTGTCACTGCCTCACCATATTCTTTTCTCTCCAAACTCATCTATCAATCTAGACCCCTCACTGTTGTCTATAAAGGATGTGTTTCTTGGGTAGGTCCTTCCGGTTCTGTCTTGACCATAGAAACGGTATAATGCCTAACACTCCTTTCATGCATCGAGTAAATCAGTTTAGTAAAACAGTTGAAATACGAGTTCTAAACTGAAATGTTTAGAAGTCAAAGCGTTTAAGACCGAGTTCTGATCTGAGGTAATCAGAAGTCATGCTTTTAAGAACGAGTTCTGAATTGAATTATTCAGAAGTCATAGTTGAATTACCAGAATTTCAAGGAACAGATTCAAGCGCAAAACAGAATGACTTAGTAAGCACATTATGTTCAAAAATCAACCAATGATTAGAAAGTTTAATTGTGAAGAACAAGTCACAATTATTATATCAGATAAGAATGAATCATTAATATGAAATGATGAACTGTGAACACAAAGTGGAATTCAAAACGAGTGTATTTCCATCGAAAAATCAACGAATATGAGAGACATGGAAATAACTAAGTCAAGAAAAAATTGACACGTGGCAGTCATGGAATTTAACATTGGAGAATAACAAACACAAGTAAGTTATCCAGAATGAAATTGCCACGGTATTTGAATTCAGTTAGAAGTTCACTTACCTTTCATAGTACTCCCCTCAAATGTGGCATAACCTTTGAATGAAGTAATGTGAAAAGAATCTTCTAATTTAAATGCACATGACGTTCCTACAAAACAGATTAGAAGGATTTTGGTATCCATCTTGGGATGGATCCTTGATGGGTAAATGCCCTATGAGGACCAGGGATACTATAAGTACCATACCAATACTGAGCATGGTCTTTCTTCACAAAGTCACTTGTTCCACAATAAGAGCAACACAACCTTTGTGTAGATAAGCTGATCAGTTTATTGACAGAGTAAACATGATCAGTTTTCATAAAAGGTTTAGCATGGAAAGCTATGTTATTCTTGGCATTCTTTACAGGGACAAATGGCTTTGGAGCAGAAGTGGTTCCTTTAACTCTCCACTCCATTTTTACCTTCTTGAAGGTTTGATTATCTTTATTATCAACACGAGAATTATAGAAAAAATTGGAAGGTCGAATCTGATCCTTTGAAAAATCCTTTGATTTGACAAAATTCTTTGAAGAACGAATTGTCGAAAATGAACTTGAAGCATAAGAAGGTTGAACACCTTTGATCTTGCTTTCTAAGGCATTTCGTTCTTCGAGAATTAAATCAAATTTCTTTTGTAAATTAGATTTGACCAATTGTTCCTTCAAAATCTCGGTTGCTAATCCAGATAATTTCTGAGTAAGTTTAGAAATCTCAGTTTGAAAGATCTTTCTCTCTTTTTGAAAATCATCTTTCAAGCATTTAGCTCTAAAGCCCTCAACTTTCCCTTTCTCGGACTCTTTGATTAGAACGTCTAATTCTTTCTCCAAATCGGATATTTTCAAAGAAAGTTCTCCATTCTTTTTGGAGAAAGATTTGCGTTCTAATTCAAACTTCTCTCTTTCTGAAATCAAGACTTTTTCAAAGTCGGAGATTTGTGTTGAAAGCTTTAGACATCTAAGCTCAAGACTCTTCTTCTCATCAAGAGATTTGTTTGAAGAATCAGATTGCTTTATAAACATTTGCCTTTCCTTTGCAAAATTTTCTTTCTCCTTTTCAAAAACTTTTTCAAGAGTACGTAATTTAGTTTTAAGCTCAAGGTTTTCACAATTCAGGAGTTTACCTTTCTCTTCTTCTTCAGCAAGCTTCTCAGAACTATTCCAGATTTGAGATTTCAGTTCCTTCAGTTCTTTGACGTACTTGCTGATCAAATCATCTTTCTGCTTGATATTCTTTTCATATAGTATTGTTTGCTCTTTTTCAGTCTTCTCCTTCTTATCAGGCTGCTTGTGCTCATCTACCTTCTTCTGGCAATGCTGCTGGAAGAAGCTGGAGAGCTGAGCTATTGATTTCAGAAGGGCTGTGCATTCATCATCAGAATCGCTGTCTTCTTTTCCCGCAGGTGACTTGGACGCAAACTTCTTTTCGCTCAGAATCTCCATCACCTCATCTTCGTCCTGACAATTTGCTTCATACTGAGATGAATAAGACATTTGTTACCTGAAAAATTATGATCGTTAATCGGTGTTGTTTTGAAGAGTCAACAATGCGGAAGAAAAATCAAAAATTAAATTTGAAAAACAAATCTATAAAATAAATTCGCTTTAAAATTTAAAATCTGATTATTGACGAATTCGAACGAACGAAATCACTCTTCGAGAGTGAAATCTGCAAGATAAACAACCCAAGTTAAATCAAACACGACGAAAAATAGGTCACAAAGAATAATAGGCGCTAATAATAGCAAATCGTCGCAAAAAGTCTCAAGCGTCACACAAAAATTGCAAAAACAAACTTACCAGGTGATCGGAGAAATCAGGATGTATGAGTTGTTTTTCTTTCCGGATAATAAAAAATTTGTTTTCCGAATGAACAGTACTTTCCGGATGAACAGTACTTTCCAGATGAACAGTACTTTCCGGATGAACAGTGTTTTCCGGGTGACCAGTGTTTTCCGGATGACCAGTGTTTTCCGGGTGAACAGTGTTTTCCGGGTGAACAGTGTTTTCCGGATAAAAAAATAATTTGTTTTCTTGTGTCCGATTAAATTCACCCGGGGACCAGGAACAATCCGGATGATTTGCCGGATAGTGATGAAAAATTAGTAAACTTACCCGGAAAGATTAGGAAACGTCCGGACACTGCTGCTGATCGAGAAATTCGGATCAAAATTCGATAGAGTTGTTTGATTCCACTCCTGTAGGGTTAGATTTTGACCAAAAAACACAGGAACAAACACACCCAAATCGATTTCTATGCAAAATATATCCTATTTTCCAAAAAACTCCACCAAAACTCAAGATTTGATTTTTAAAATTGAAAGATTAGACTTTGAGAATTGATGATATCGCAGATAAACATAGAAAACAGCAAGTAAACAATCGAGATCAAACAAACAAATTAAAAAATCAACGAAAAGCTTTTCTAACCCGATTGAAGAACGATTTTTGAACAAGAAAAACTGCACTTTTCTTCAAAAATCTGTTGTAGTTCGAAAATATTCTGGGAGCTTTCTGGACGTCGAACGACCAATCCAACCGGTCAGAATGTGAAACAAGATGTCCCGACGCTGCTGTCCAATAATCGCGATGATGCGACGGTTCAATCTCCGGGAAAAGGCGAAACGGCCAGCTGTGATTTTCCAGAAAATTTTCTGCACTTTTCTTCAAAAATCTGTTGTATGTCGAAAATAATATGGGCAACTTCTGGACCTCAAACGATTAATCCAACCGGTCAGAATGTGAAAAAACTGTCGAGAAGCCGCGGCCCAAAAATCACGACGATCCGACGGTTCAATCTCCGGGAAAAGGCGAAACGGCCGGCTGTGATTTTCCAGAAAATTTTCTGCGAAAATTCTTGATTTTTATTTCTTTCGTTCGTCTTTTTTCGTATCTTCAAATCACCGATTCGGCTCTGATACCAATTGTAGGATCCAGATCCGTGCAACAATCGTCTTTATGTGATTACGAGATATGAACAGATAAATTAATCACAAAGGCTGCCCACTTAGCTATTTGATTCAGAGAATAATCGTTACAATACTGAAAAGCTAAATGAGACAACTAGCTATTTTCTAAGCTAATTGTACATTATATATGCTGGGCCCGTGGTAACAAGCGCACGGCCCGTTCACTATGGACTATGTTTAAACAAATACAAATTACGCCCTTGAACTTTAAATCAACATATAAAACTTGCCCTAACATCCTCCTAACCCTGTTCAAAACACAATAGAGCCTCTAATAATAATACCATTGCTCTGTCAAACAGTTGGGTAGGATAGTTAAACAGAGTCTCTGATGTTCACCAGAACTCTGTCGTGCATTTATTTTTAAAACAAGCTTTCAGTGAATTTGCTTGTATATATTTTTTCTTTCTTTCTTTTGTATAAAGTTTTTTTTGAGCCCATTTGTCTAGGGGGAGCTTAAGAGAAATTGTGCATGGTTTTAGGGGGAGCAAGTCAAAATCACATTTCCAAATTCAAAATCACTTTGTTCTCTGAACTTTAAAATAAGGGTAAACCTGTTCTGTTGAAAATCTTTTGATAATGTCAAGAACATACCAGAACTCTGAGCTTTCACCAGAGCCTCTGTTGTTCCTCATCAGAGCTCTGTGAAATCGCGGAGACAATTCTGTTTTTGTTCTTTGACCACTCTCACAACAAACAGGATTTTTAAGTATTTTTGGGTAAAGGTGAAAAATCTTGGTATACTTGAAAGAAAAGGAAAGATCACTCAACAGAGACAATACTGCGCTGAGCTCCACCAGAGCTCTGTCGGTTTTTTTCTGCCACGTCATCAGAAACACGTCATCAGAGATGCGGGTCATTTTTTAAACATCAACCACATGTCACCCACACATCTCTAACCGTGACGGTTTGCTAGCCCAAAAGTTGTCAGACCAAAATCAACGTGGCAACCTCTGATTGAGAAACCAACCGTTAGTTTTTCCCACGATACACTGTTCAGGCCACTCCACCTTCTGCCACTCGAGTGCCTACAGTAACTACGACGTTCACCCAGCCACATGTTTAGCGTATAAATATCCATTACCATGACCCATTTCTTTTCTTACGCCTTCTGATCATTCAAAAACCCTTCATCTTTCCCTCTCAAAAGTTCAAAACCTTCAAGTTCTTCAAGAAAACCCTAACCTGCAAAAATGGCAGAACCAACCATAAAACTCTGTTGAATCAAGCCGAATAGGACCCGTCGATGAAATCATTATCCTCCCATACGAGTTAGCTGACAACAATTACCAATTCGACCCTAACCCAGGACTCTATCTACCCCTGTACCACATATTTATTGAGTTTTTCAGAAACTCTGAAATCTTTAGATCCCTAACAAAGTTCGACGATCATCTTCCTGCGATTTACGTCCAACAATGGTGGACTACGTGCCAGTACGTAGAAGAACAGGATGGAATCATTGGCAATGTCAACTCAAGAAATGGAGGAGCGGGAACAATCCGCATTCGTGCAAGCACGTTCAGGAGAATCTTCAGAATGAAGACCAAAAGACAGCTTGGAATAGAAGCCTATGAAAAACCCACCAAAGTTGTTGTTCTTCTTGAATTCATGAAATTCTTGGGTTACAACAAAGAACTGAACAGAATAGGAGAGTTCAGAAGACAGAATCTACCTACAATGTGGAACTTCATGTTCTCCACATTGAACATAACCCTTACTAGCAAATATGGTAGTCAAGACCAAGCTAGCACAGAAATCCTACAGATAATGTATGGATTATTCTTCAACAGAAACTTCGACTTCGCCAGCATTCTGTACAACGACCTTCTTGTCGCTGTCAATACAAAGACCTCATCCATAGCAAGAGGAGGAGTCGTTGGAACCCATAAATTTTTGAAGTTAATCAAGTTTCCTCGATTCATCAGTCTGGTAATAAGAAGAGCCTTCGACAGACTGCAATTGACTCATCAGGGAAAATCTACACCTGTTTGGGTTATGTCCAAATTCCTTCCCACGACTTCAGGTGAATATCCTTTTATCAGACGAGTACCAAGAACAATGCTCGCTCTGATTGACCCTCAACACATCTCTATCCAAAACTATGAGAGTGCTGCTCAACCTCAAGAACCTGAGGTGAGAACCCCAGCATACATAGGATCTGAGCCATCCTTGGAAAGTTTGAGTGAGGAAATAGGAGTGGAAGAGAACAGACCAGAGGTAAGAGTACCCGAAGTGGGGTCTTCCTCTAGAGTGATGGAGGAGGAAGTACAAAACAGAGCATCCAATATGGAGACTGTTCATGAGGGAGTAAGGGAAATACCAGAGGTAGAAGTTATTTCCTCTGCTAGTGGTGAGAAAGAAGGAGATGGGAGAGAGATAGAGAATCCTGAGAGTTCTAAATCCCTAAGAGCCGAGGGAAATGAGAGCTTAGAAAAAGATGTTCAAGAGAACACATATGAGCGCATCCATTACCAACATCCCAGTGCTTCCACACAATATAATCCTAGTGATCAAGACCAAAGGATTATTGAAACAGAGGTGCACACCTCGAACCCTAACCAGAAAGAACCATCAGAGGCAACTCTTCACGCCTCTGGAACGCATGAAGCCGGGGAAGCTATTTTTGGTAGTGATGTTCATTCGCCCCAGAACATCAATAGGTCACCTCCACACGATGATGCCTCTGTGGCTCATTTAGACTTAACAGACAATAGACATGAGATCTTTCGCATCTCACGTAGCATCTGTCCGACTCAGGGACAATGGGAGACCATAGTAGAACAAGGGAAGATTTTGCTTGATCCAAACTCTTCTCATCACATCCGATGCCCTTCACTAGAAACTGAGATGGAGGAGGAAATCGAAATCAGAATACCTGTAGATGCTTCTGTTCAAACAGTTCATCGAGGATCGGGTAGAAGTCCTCCAAGAGCCAACATAAACGCAACTCTTCAGGGAGGCACCTCTGAACTCGAGGTTGAACTGAATCCATCTGTTGGAGTCAGGGTTACCCCCGTTGAAACTGTCACAAAAGCAGAGTTCACAAGCTTCTGTGATTGTATCAACAACTCCTTGAATGAGTATAAACTTATCAATGCACAGAAGGAGGAGCTGATCCGCCAGGAAAATGTTTCTCTTAAAGAAGAACTGCAGCAGATCACTAATAAATTTGCTGAAGCTGAAAAACTCAGAGCAGAGGCTGAACGCGCCGAAACAGAAACGATTACAAAGCTGACGACAGAGATAGCAGATCTGAAAAGAGACAACGAAGACTTCGACAGAACTTGCTGATCTGAAGAGAATAATGGCAGAGAATCGCAAGGAGTCAATGAACAGAACCCTGCCTATACCTTCTGTCCTCTTATCAGAATCGAACGTCAGAACTTTGACAAAGTTAATTGACAACTCTGTTAAGAAAGCCATCAAAGACGCCACAACCTCATCTGCTACTCCACTCAACATCTCCAGCCCCAACCCCAACGATCTACCAATGACAGTCGGTCAGATGAGCAACTTCAGAAAATCAGTTCATAGCCGAATGATGACGATTTCATCTAAATTTGTCATGAAAGCCCAGGCGACAGAGAAACACGTGCAGGTATCTCTTGACATTCACAAAGTAAACTTTGAGAGTCAAGTAGATGAAATCAGAATTGCGGCAACAGATGTTGAAGACGCAATGAAAAAGGCAGTCACAAACTTCACATATGCTATTTTACAGACTGCTACACTTAAAAGACCCGCAGAAGGAGCACCAGAAGGAGAGCCGTCATGCAAGAGGCCAAAGTTTGTTGCCCGATCCTCACCCATTGTTCAGAGACTCTCTGACGAGGATTCCTCTGATGATGAAGATGATTTTGAAGATGCTAAGGAAGCTCAATCAGATAGCCAAATGGGTGAGTCCGCGGATCAACAAAAGGGGGAGAAGGAAAAAGAGAAAGAGAAAGAGGCTGAGAAAGAGAAGGAAAAGGGAAAAGGGAAAAGGGAAAGGCAAAACGACAGAGATGACAAAGGCAGAGGCAGAAAGAGGAGATAAGGGGACAACAGAAGAAGACATGCCAGAAATGACTATGGTGGTATTTGACTACATGTTCAAAGACAGAACCATCAAAACACCAGAAGAGTCAACTCAACAACCACCAGAGATCATCATACTCGACACCCCTCCTACATCTCCAAGAACAAAACCAGAGAGATCAAACCCAATCTCTGCTGAAGAACAACCAAGCCAAGCCCAACCTCAAGTCAAACCCCAAGTTCTACAAGAGCCCAGGCGACATGTTGATATCCTCATGGCTGAAACACATGAAGACCAGAACCCAATTCAGCCAGAACAGAACCTAGAAACATCAACCCAACACACCGAGAAACCATCCTTAGAGGAATTCTTTGGTTATCTCTATGCTGACAGGGACATCATTCATGTGAATGCCAAACCCATCAACCCGTACCTCAATCCCATCAGAATAAACACCATTTCTGAATCAAGACTGAAGTTCATTCAAACAGAGTCAAATCTGAACAGATCCATAAACATAAACTTCGGTATCCGCAGAATCTTGGACATCAAGCATAAGAAATTCCAACATGACAGAGTCGTATACCATGAGTACACTGTTGAATCAACAGAAGGCAGGAATGAATTCTTCAACGACAACGATATTGTGCTTCTAAATCCATACGATCTGATCATGCTTCACGTCTATTGCTGGAACTTCTCCGAAAGATACACACCAGCAAGAATTGCGCTACCAGAAGTTCGTTTCGCCATGCAAGAGCATGTTAATCTCAGAACTCAGATTGATTTTCAGCTAGGCATAGAGTTCGAAGTTGAGAAACTAGCGGTTGCACCACCAAACGAAAACCTTGAGGGTTATGGCCGCTACAGGACTGGAACAGTAGTTGAAAATCCTCCAGTCTTCATCTGCCGACAGAAGAAGATCAAGAAGGCCATCAGAATATCTGAAGCCCACAAGTACTCGAGTGAGTCGATGATGTATCTCAAGAACATAATTCAGAATCTCCCAAGTGTGAAGTGTCCAGAAGAGCAACTAAGGCTCTGCATCGAACAGATAGATCTTATGCTGGACTTCCGTGAGCTGATCAGAAGATTCGACAAAATCCTAAGGGGAGATAATTATGCCTAAATGTAATTATTCTTTTACTTCGTATTGTAATATCCTAAAAGAATAGTGCATGGTTTCAACATAGGTAAAATGTTCTCTGTTCTTTTGTTTACATCTCTGTATTTCCAAATGTTCAACTAATTCTCCCTCAGGTCTCCTTGTAACTCCCATATCAGGCTGGGTAGTAGGGATTAGAGGTGGTGTCGATGTAGTTCCTTCGGTAAAATCCAGGTTTGGTCTGATACGGTGTAGGATTAGAGATTCGCGGATGGCACGGTCCATATCGGAATCCGTAGAGTCAGATTCCATGTTTTCAACGTCTCGGTTTGGTGAAGGTGGGTTAGAAAAATAGGGCTCGGTGTCATGATGGAGCATATGTCAAGATGACGTACCGGCTTGATAAGATTGGCTAGTACTGGTACGCATATCCACTGCACCTTCCACTCCATTTCCCCTTGCATGAATTCTCAACACACCCCGCCCGGGAGCCCCTGCTGCCCGGGCCCTTCCACGTCTTGTCCTAGGACCCTCACGTTCCTCGGTTCTATGTCCCTGGGGAGGTCCCTCCGGTGCTGGCTGGACCATGGGATTCCCTAATTCTCGCCTATAAGCAACTAAACTCGGTGCAACGGGATCCACGTGAGCCAGTAGGGCTTCAGGTAATGGCATTGTTATGGCATTGGACGGGTTTCAAATCACCATATATTGTAAATGGAAAGGAAGGCATACCGGATGTGTTAGCCCCAAGTATCTGTTATGTAAAAGTATTGAAAATATTTTCAAGTCAGAAGACCAACAGAGATGTAGCAGAAGACTCAGAAGAGAAGCTACAAGAAGAACCAACAGAGCTCAACAGAGCTCTGGCAGAAGATCAACAGAAGAACTGTTCATATCCAAAGACCAACAGAGCTATGGTCTATGAGCTCTGTTGAAGTGAAGACCTCTGTGAAGCCTAAGTCTCGTAAGAAATCCTAAGTGTTAGATACGTGTCCATACTTTCCACGTATGCCCTAAAGAAGGGAGACAAACTTTCCACGTGTCATTCAAGGGTACGATAGTACACTGTCTATACTTTATCAGGGCTATAAATAGTGAGGTAGTGGAACAAATGAAAGTAAGCTTTTGTAAGAATAGTTTTCCACAATTGTTTAAGCACACACTACAGTAATCCCGAGCACTACCTCCGTACGATATTGTTCCCAGTGAGATTTCCGAACACACACTTGAACGTGTTCTTGGTGTGATTCATTATCAATATACGAGCAGCGTTTTATACTTGATCTTGTTATCATTATTCCTATTCTACATTTGATACTCACAGTTTTTATATCGTTTACACAATCCCTCACATTAATGGCTTTATTTAATATGCTTCCTTTGTCTATTTTCTTACCATTATTGTGATACAACGTGAATCTGGGAACATACAGTTGGTATTAGAGCTTGCTTGATTTGCTTAAATCAATGCATCCAATCTACCAAGGTTGATTCACTGTTGTTGATTGTGTGTGTGTTTCAAAGCTTCCTAGTATACTCTGTTTTACAGGTTACTAGTTTAAAAGTTACCCTATCACTGTTTTACGCTTACTAGTCTAGTTTAAAGATCTTCTCTACTGTTCATTACTGTTCCATTGGTTACTGTTAACTTTCAGTTTAAAAATCTTTGAAAACCGATATACTCTATTTTTCTGAAAAATGGCAAATAACATCAACGCCATTTATACTGCTGGTTCTCTGACCAAGCCTCCTACTCTTCTGAGAGATGAATATCCTCAATGGAAGATTAGGATGGTTAACTTCCTTGATGGGATGGACATAGATTTAATGCGTTCTGTCACGAATGGACCTTGCCAACCCATGGTTTTGGTTCCACGTGTACCTGCAACAGAAACTACTGCTGAGATTCCTGCTTATCTTAAACCTAAAACCACCGGGTTTACTGATGAAGAGAAACTTCAAATGGAAAATGACCTTAAGGCAGTTAGACTTCTGATAATGGCCATTCCAAACGAGGTATTTCAAGAACTAGATTCATGTGTTACAGCCAAAGAAATCTGGGATCAGCTTCTAAATCAACTTGAGGGTGGAATTAAGACCCAAAAGAACAGAAGGACCCAATGTATAAATGATTACAACGATTTCAAGGCACTTCCTGAGGAAACCTTACAACAAACCTACAACAGATTCAATGTTCTAATCAACAAATGTAAAACGTGTAGGGTTGTTAGGTCGAAGGAAGACAACAATGTTTTGTTTTTGAAAAGTTTGAATGATGAATGGTTAAATCTGTCCATGTCTTTACAAGCTAACCAGGATCTAGATGTGTGGTATCTTACTGATGTGTATGGGACTCTTGCTGCACAAGAGAAGGATGTTGTCAAACAGAAAGGAAAATCCAACATTGCAGGACTAATCGACTTGATTTCTGATTCAAAGAATCTGACAGAAGGAAAATCCAACAGAGAAAGTTCCAGCAGAGATATGAAGAAAGAGAAGAAGAAGGGTAAGAAGAGTCTGGTAGCTGAAAGTGATGCTGAAGGGAGCTCATCAGATGAAGATGACGATATAAATTCTTTTGCTAAATCTCTTGCCTTAATAACTCAACAATTTAACAAGAGATTTGGTAGCAGAGCATTTGACAGAAAAGGTAGATACGAGAGAGAAGGAAAATATGAGAAAAGAGGTTATGCTGCACCTAAACAACAGAACCACCAGAACAGAGCTCCAACAGAACAGAGACCGCAACCACAACCTCAACAGAAGTATAATGCTCCAGTTTCACAAAAAGGTGATGCTGCCCAACACATCAACCAGAACGATGGACGTTGCTTTAGATATGGCAAACCTGGCCATTTCTCTGCAAATTGCAGAGGTAAACTGATAAAAGACCAGGACTACTACACGAACAAATATAAGTACAATTACAGAGAAAGAAGATACATTGCTGAGATGGAGAATTGGATTTCTGATTCATCTTCAGACGATGAACCAGAGCAAGCCAATGTTGCTGTGGATGATGAAAGTTTGGGAGAAGTTGACTGGATGACCGGAGAAAGGATAGAAAGGTCTGAAGAAGAAGACATAGCTCATGCATTTGCTCTTACCGTAACGGAACCAGACAACAGAGCGCTGGAGATCACCAGGTCCAGTGCCAAGGTATGTTCATCTGAATCAAAGTCTGACTCAGAGTTAGAAATGCATGTTTCTTTGCTAACAGAGGAGTTTTAGCTCTTAAAACAAAAACATTCTGAGGAAAAAGAGTTAAGAAAGCTAGCTCAGAAGGATCTGTCCTTCTACAAGAGAGAGAAAACTCTCTTGGAACAGGAAAAAGGAAGAAATATTCAAAGAGAAATCTGAGCTAGAGATCTTACATTAAAAGAAGGAAAGCATTTTTTCTGAAAAGATTAAAGAGTTTGAAAATGTTTTGAAACAAAAGTCTGAAGAGGTTAAGAAGTCTGAAACTGAAAGAGTTAACTCTGTTGCTTTAAAAGATTATTTTCAAAGAGAAAGGGAGGTTTTACATCAATCCCTATAGGGAAAGGAAATTCAAATCAAGAAGTATCAGGATGCACAAGATGTGCATATTAAGATAAACTCACAGATGGATACGCAAGGGCTCGGTTTCTCTGACCTTGCTCCCTATAATGAAAAGAAGAAGACATCTCTGTCCTCTACTTTTGTGTTGGGAAAATCCAAGAGGATGTGATCTCTCGTACTGCTGCTTTCAAAAGAATCAAAACCTCAGATGTTTCCAAAAGAAGCAGAAGATTTGACTACAGGAATGTTAGCTATGACTCCTTGAATCATGAAAAGGTTAATAAACAATCTTCAAAGTTTATTCTTGATCAAGGAAGAGCTAGAATCATACTTCCTAACTCTGTTAATAGTCTGGATCCAATAGAGATTTTTAGTTTCAACTCTTTTAAGGGACAGAAGTCTGTTACTTCTGTGGAAGAGTCCTCTATTGAAAGTTCACAGAGCAAAATTAACCCAGAAGAACCAGTCTTCTCTCCTTCCTCTGAATCAATTCGAACATCATTTGAAGAGGATATTAAAAGAATTATTGAGGAAAATGTTGTTTCTGATGCATCGAAACCCAAGTTAAGGAAGTTTAAGACTATCAAAACAAATAACTCAATGATAACCCCAGAGTCTAACACCCTCAACAGAGCCACCAGAGACTTTCTATGCTCTGACAGTGACTCTGACTCTGAGGTAGATGAGCAAATTTTCTGTACTCAAAAGAAAGTTTTGCATAAACCAAAGCAGATGCCCGCAGGATGTTTCGATTTGAAAAAGGATGTAGCATTCTTTAAGAAACAAGCTAGATTTATACCGGTAACTGAGTTTGATAACAAAGGTTTCAAGATTCTTGCTTCTAATGCAATAGAAGATAAGAAAAGAGATAATGCAAAAAATGTTCCAGTGAACAACACCTCTGTACCCTATGTTTTTAAACCAGTCAGGTTTACACCAGAAAAGAAGGGCAAATGGATAGTCAATGACAGACCTGTTCCCATTTCTGGTGTAAATCAAAGAAGAAATTCTTTTTGGAAAAGTGAGTCTGTTCCAAAGAAAAACAACTCTTTCAACAAAAATAGCAATGTGCATCAATTATCTTCATGCTCTATCAACTGTAATTGCATTCAACTGTTGGTAAAATTGCAAAACCATATGAATGGTCCTCACTGTGTTCTGAATCAGTCACCTCACAGGAATGATCCCAAGACTGTTCAGAATACACAGAAAAGACCTCTGGCACGCCATCACAGAATGGAAACCCACTAGGAAAGACTGATAACACCCAAAAGCCTAACAAGAAAGGACCCATCATGCAATGGGTACCTAAAAGAAAGTAATATGTCTTGCAGAAACCTCATGTGTAGATATGGTATTTGGATTCCGGATGCTCCAGGCACATGACGGGCAATAAGGAGCTACTGACTTCTTTCAAGAACTAGAAAGGGAGTACAGTGACCTTCGGAGGAGACAATGATGGACATATTAGAGGATATGGTACTTTAGTTAATGGTGGTGTTTCAGTTTCTGAGGTTGCTTATGTTGAAGGATTAAACCATAATCTGCTCAGTATAAGTCAACTCTGTGATCATGGATTCGATGTCAATTTTAGGAAGAAGTATTGTTCCTTGTTACTTTCCGAGTCTGGTCAAGAACTGTTAAGAGCCGACAGAAAAGGCAATCTATATAAAATGAATTTCAAACCTAATCAAAACTCTACAACAGAGAAACTCTGTTTAGTGTCTTTGAAAAATGAAGATGCCTGGCTCTGGCATAAAATATTTGCCCACTTAAAATTTTCAAATCTTGACAAGCTCATGAAATTGAACTTAGTAAAAGGACTGCCTTCGTTAAAATTTGACAAGGATTATCTCTATTCTGCCTGTGAATTGGGTAAGATGAAAATATCTTCACACAGAACTAAGAGTGATCACAATTGCCCTAGACCTTTGCATATGCTTCATGTGGATCTTTGTGGTCCAATCTCTGTGCAAAGTTTGTCGGGCAAGAAGTATATTCTTGTGCTTATTGATGAATTCTCTAGATATACTTGGATCGAGTTCATCAGAATAAAATCTGATGTCCCAGAAATTCTAATAAGTTTGTTGAGAAGGATACAGGTTCTGTTAGGACTTAAAGTTCAAAAGTTGAGAAGTGATAACGGGACAGAAATCAAGAACGCAAGAATAGATGCTTATCTCTCAGAAGAAAGAATTTCCCAAAACTTCTCAGCTGCCAGAACTCCACAACAGAACGGTGTGGTGGAAAGAAAGAACAGAACTCTGGTAGAAGCCGCCAGAACCATGTTGGCCGGTTATGTCCTTCCTATCAACTTCTGGGCAGAGGCAGTCTCAACAGCCTGTTTTACCCAAAACAGAGCTGTAATAGTGAAGAGATTTAAGAAGACTCCCTATGAACTCATCAACAACAGAAGGCCAAATGTGAAATATTTTCACATTTTTGGCTGCAAGTGCTACATCTTGAATGGCATAGAACAGCTGGGTAAGTTCGACAAGAAGGCGGACGAAGGAATCTTTATTGGTTATTCCTTAACCTCTAAATCTTACAGAGTCTACAATACCAGAACCCGTGTTATTCAAGAAAGTGTTAATGTGTCCTTTGATGAAAATACGTCAAGTTCCTCTGATCGCAAATCAACTGAGGGGACACATACAGAACAGAAGAAGCCAAGTTCTTCAAAAACAAGGGAAATAGATATCAATCTCATGTTCGATGATTTCTTCGATGATGATGATTCTTCTGTCAACATCAATAGAGATGACCAAGCTCAGAATTCAACAGAACAGAATCTGACAGGTACAACTCTTACTGGTCCCTCCAATACTTCACCATCTACTTCTCTGTCTACAGGTGTTATTCAGAGAAATGAGGAACCACAAAGAGAACATGAGTAAGAGCCATCATCACCTATGTTAACTCATATTGGCAGAGATTCCTTATTTGAAAGCTCACCTTCACAGAGCCTTGTTGGCAACTTACAGAGCAATGAGGCCACTCTCCAAAGTTGTGTGCCACAGAGCCCTGGTCCTAATCCACAGAGCTCTGACGCTGAAGTTCGTCTTTTCCCATCAGAAGCACAAACCCCACATCTTGTCCATGCTCCCATGACAAGATGGACAAAGGATCACCGTCATCATCTTATTATTGGTGTTGTTGAAGATGGTGTGAAGACAAGATCGGCCACAATCAATGAAGCTTTCTTTGTAAATTTTATAAGCATGATTGAGCCGAAGAAGATTTCTGAAGCCCTTGAAGACCCAAACTGGATCGAAGCTATGCAAGAGGAGCTTCTGGAGTTTGCAAGAAACAAAGTTTGGTCTTTGGTACCACTCCCAAAAGGCAAAGCTGCCATTGAAACCAATTGGGTGTTTAGGAATAAGAAAAATGAAGATAGGATTATCATCAGAAGCAAAGCCCGTCTGGTTGCTAAGGGATATAGCCAAGAAGAAGGCATTGACTATGACGAGACTTTTGCACCTGTGGCTAGGCTAGAAGCAATAAGAATGGCAAACTACAAGAAGAAGTGTATGTTCAACAACCAAATGGACGTCAAATATGCTTTTCTGAATGGCAAACTACAAGAAGAAGTGTATGTTCAACAACCACCAGGTTTTGAATGTCCAGAGTTTCCTGACCACGTTTACAAATTAGATAAAGCTCTGTTTGGCCTTAAGCAAGCCCCCAGATCCTGGTATGAAACTCTGTCAAACTTTCTGTTGACTAATCACTTCGAAAAAGGTACTGTCGATAAAACTCTTTTCTTTAGGAGGTATAAGAATGATATAATTCCGGTGCAAATATATGTTGATGACATTATTTTTGGGTCTACACGGCAAGAGTACTGTGATAAGTTCGAGGATTTGATGAAAAGTGAATTCAAAATGAGCATGATGGGAGAACTTTCTTTCTTCCTCGGTTTACAAGTAAAACAATCCATCAGAGGGACTCTCATATGTCAGTCCAAATATATCTCTGATATTTTGAAAAAATATAAGCTCAACAATTCAAATCCAATGAAAACTCCTATTGCCACAGGAGTTAAACTTGACTCTGACCTTAAAGGTGAATCTACTGATGTCAAGAACTACAGAGGCATGATAGGGTCACTTCTGTATTTAACTGCTAGCAGACCTGATATAATGTTTGCAACTTGTTTGTGTGCCAGATTTCAAGCAAATCCTAAAGTATCACACTTTTCTGCTGTCAAGCGCATATTTAAATATTAGAAAGGGACTCAATTTATGGGTCTCTGGTATCCTCTTAATTCTGGTTTTGAGCTTGTAGCATACACAAATTCAGATTATGGAGGATGCAAGAACGACATAAAGAGTACTTCTGGTAGCTGTCAATTGCTTGGTGATAAACTGGTGAGTTGGACATCTAAGAAACAGAAATGCGTATCAACCTCTACAGCATGGAGTACAATAAAATTTCAATTCTGTGTGACTCCAAGAGTGCCATAGCAATAACACCTAATCCAGTTCAGCACTCTAAGACGAAACACATCGACATAAGCTACCACTTCATAAAAACCATGTTGAAAAAGGGACGATTGAAATATATTTTGTTTCAACTGACTTCCAACTTGCTGATTTGTTTACCAAAGCCCTTGATGAATGGAGGTTTAACTTCTTAATCGGCAAGATGGGTATGCTAAACATGTTCTCCTAACCCTGTTCAAAACTCAACAGAGCCTCTGATAATAATACCAGAGCTCTGTCAAACAGTTGGGTATGATAGTTCAACAGAGTCTCTGATGTTCACCAGAACTCTGTCGTGCATTTTTTTTAAAACAAGCTTTCAGTGAATTTGCTTGTATATAATTTTTCTTCTTTCTTTTGTATAAAGTTTTTTTTTGAGCCCATTTGTCTAGGGGGAGCTTAAGAGAAATTGTGCATGGTTTTAGGGGGAGCAAGTCAAACTCACATTTCCAAATTCAAAATGACTTTGTTCTCTAAACTTTAAAGGAAGGGAAAACCTGTTCTGTTGAAAATCTTTTGATAATGTCAAGAACTTACCAGAACTCTGACCTTTCACCAGAGCCTCTGTTGTTCCTCATCAGAGCTCTGTGAAATCTCGGAGACAATTCTGTTTTTGTTCTTTGACCACTCTCACAACAAACAGGATTTTTAAGTATTTTTGGGTAAAGGTGAAAAATCTTGGGATACTTGAAAGAAAAGGAAAGATCACTCAACAGAGACAAAACTGCGCTGAGCTCCACCAGAGCTCTGTCGGTTTTTTTTCTGCCAAGTCATCAGAAACACGTCATCAAAGATGCGGGTCATTCTTTAAACATCAACCACATGTCACCCACACATCTCTAACCGTGACGGTTTGCTAGCCCAAAAGTTGTCAGACCAAAATCAACGTGGCAACCTCTGATTGAGAAACCAACCGTTAGCTGTTCCCACGATACACTGTTCAGGCCAATCCACCTTCTGACACCCGAGTGCCTACAGTACCTATGACGTTCACCGAGCCACAGGTTTAGCGTATAAATATCCATTACAAAAGTTCAAAAACCCTTCATCTTTCCCTCTCAAAAGTTCAAAACCTTCAAGTTCTTCAAGAAAACCCTAACCTGCAAAAATAGCAGAACTACAAAACTCTGCTGAATCAAGCCGAATAGGACCCGTCGATGAAATCATTATCCTCTCATACGAGTTAGCTGACAACAATTACCGATTCGACCCTAACCCAGGACTCTATCTACCCGTGTACCACATATTTATTGAGTTTTTCAGAAACTCTGAAATCTTAAGAGCCCTAACAGATTTCGACGATCATCTTCATGCGATTTACGTCCAACAATGGTGGACTACGTGCCAGTACGTAGAAGAACAGGATGGAATCATTGGCAATGTCAACTCAAGAAATGGAGGAGCGGGAACAATCCGCATTCGTGCAAGAACGTTCAGGAGAATCTTCAGAATGAAGATCAAAAGACAGCTTGGAATAGAAGCCTATGAAAAACCCCCCAAAGTTGCTGTTCTTCTTGAATTCATGAAATTCTTGGGTTACAACAAAGAACTGAATAGAATATGAGAGTTCAGAAGACAGAATCTACCTATAATGTGGAACTTCATGTTCTCCACATTGAACAGAACCCTTACTAGTAAATCTGGTAGTCAAGACCAAGCTAGCACAGAAATCCTACAGATAATGTATGGATTATTCTTCAACAGAAACTTCGACTTCGCCAGAATTCTGTACAACGACCTTCTTGCCGCTGGCAATACAAAGACCTCATCCATAGCAAGAGGAGGAATCTTTGGAACCTACAAATTTATGATGTCAATCAAGTTTCCTCGATTCATCAGTCTGGTAATAAGAAGAGCCTTCGACAAACTGCAATTGACTCATCAGGGAAAATCTACACCGGTTTGGGTAATGTCCAAGTTCCTTCCCACGACTTCAGGTGAATATCCTTTTATCAGACGAGTACCAAGAACAATGCTCGCTCTGATTGACCCTCAACACATCTCTATCCAAAACTATGAGAGTGTTGCTCAACCTCAAGAACCTGAGGTGAGAACCCCAGCATACTTAGGATCTGAGCCATCCTTGGAAAGTTTGAGTGAGGAAATAGGAGTGGAAGAGAACATACCAGAGGTAAAAGTACCCGAAGTGGGGTCTTCCTCTAGAGTGATGGAGGAGGAAGTACAAAACAGAGCATCCAATATGGAGACTGTTCATGAGGGAGTAAGGGAAATACCAGAGGTAGAAGTTATTTCCTCTGCTAGTGGTGTGAAAGAAGGAGATGAGAGAGAGAGATAGAGTATCCTAAGAATTCTAAATCCCTAAGAGCCGACGGAAATGAGAGCTTAGAAAAAGATTTTCAATAGAACACATATGAGAGCATCCATAACCAACATCCCAGTGCTTCCACACAATCTAATCCTGGTGATCAAGACCAAAGGATTATTGAAGCAAAGGTTCACACCTCGAACCCTAACCAGCAAGAACCATCAGAGGCAACTCTTCATGCCTCTGGTACGCACGAAGTCGGGGAAGCTATTTTTGGTAGTGATGTTCATTCGCCCCAGAACATCAATAGGTCACCTCCACACGATGATGCCTCTGTGGCTCATTTAGACTTAACAGACAATAGACCTGAGATTTTTCGCATCTCACGTAGCATATGTCCGACTCAGGGACAATGGGAGACCATAGTAGAACAAGGGAAGATTTTGCTTGATCCAAACTCTTCTCATCACATCCGATTCCCTTCACCAGAAACTGAGCCGGAGGTGGAAATCAAGATCAGAATACATGTAGATGCTTCTATTCAAACAGTTCATCGAGGATCGGGTAGAAGTCCTCCAAAAGCCAACATAAACGCAACTCTTCAGAGAGGCACCTATGAACTCTAGGTTGAACTGAATCCATCTGTTCGAGTCAGGGTTACCCCCCTTGAAACTGTCACAAAAGCAGAGTTCACAAGCTTTTGTGATAGTATCAACAACTCCTTGAATGAGTATAAACTTATCAATGCACAGAAGGAGGAGCTGATCCGCCAGGAAAATGTTTCTCTTAAAGAAGAACTGCAGCAGATCACTAATATATTTGTTGAAGCTGAAAAACTCAGAGCAGAGGCTGAACGCACCAGAACAGAAACGATTACAAAGCTGACGACAGAGATAGCAGATCCGAAAAGAGACAGAACAGAGGAGACAACGAAGACTTAGACAGAAGTTGCTGATCTGAAGAGAATAATGGCAGAGAATCACAAGGAATCCATGAACAGAACCCTGCCTATACCTTCTGTCCTCTTATCAGAATCGAACGTCAGAACCTTGACAGTGTTAATTGACAACTCTGTTAAGAAAGCCATCAAAGACGCAACAACATCATCTGCTACTCCACTCAACATCTCCAGCCCTAACCCCAACGATCTACCAATGACAGTCGGTCAGATGAGCAACTTCAGAAAATCAGTTCTTAGCCGAATGATGACGCTTTCAACTAAATTTGTCATGAAAGCCCAGGCGACAGAGAAACACGTGCAGGCATCTCATGACATTCACAAAGTAAACTTTGAGAGTCAAGTAGATGAAATCAGAATTGCGGCAACAGAGGTTGAAGACGCAATGAAAAACGCAGTCACAAACTTCACAGATGCTATTTTACAGACTGCTACACTTAAAAGACCTGCAGAAGGAGCACCAGAAGGAGAGCCGGCACGCAAGAGGCCAAAGTTTGTTGCCCGGTCCTCACCCATTGTTTATAGACTCTCTGACGAGGATTCCTCTGATGATGAAGATGATTTTGAAGATGCTAAGGAAGCTCAATCAGATAGCCAAATGGGTTAGTCCGCAGATCAACAAAAGGGGGAGAAGGAAAAAGAGAAAGAGAAAGAGAAAGAGGCTGAGAAAGAGAAGGAAAAGGGAAAAGGGAAAGGCAAAACGACAAAGACGATAGAGGCAGAGGCAGAAAGAGGAGATAATGGGACAACAGAAGAAGACATGCCAGAAATGACTATGGTGGTATTCGACTACATGTTCAAAGACAGAACCATCAAAACACCAAGAAGAGTCCACTCAACAACCACCAGAGATCATCATACTCGACACCCCTCCTACATCTCCAAGAAATGAACCAGAGAGATCAAACCCAATCTCTGCTGAGGAACAACCAAGCCAAGCCCAACCTCAAGTCAAACCCAACCTCAAGTCAAACCCCAAGTTCTACAAGAGCCCGGATGACATGTTGATATCCTCATGGATGAAACACATGAAGACCAGAACCCAATTCAACCAGAACAGAACCCAGAAACATCAACCCAACACACCGAGAAACCATCCTTAAAGTAATTTTTTGGTTATCTCTATGCTGACAGGGACATCATTCCTGTAAATGCCAAACCCATCAACCCATACCTCAATCCCATTTGAATAAACACTATTTCTGAATCAAGGCTGAAGTTCATTCAAACAACGTCAAATCTAAACAGAGCCATAAACATAAACTTCGGTATCCGCAGAATCTTGGACATCAAGCATAAGAAATTCAAACATGACAGAGTCGTGTACCATGAGTACACTGTTGAATCAACAGAAGGCAGGAATGAATTCTTCAACGACAACGATCTTGTGCTTCTAAATCTAAACAATCTGATCATGCTTCACGCCTATTGCTGGACCTTCTCCGAAAGATACACACCAGCAAGAACTGCGCTACCAGAAGTTCGTTTCGCCATGCAAGAGCACGTTAATCTCAGAACTCGGATTGATTTTCAGCTAGGCATAGAGTTCGAAGTTGAGAAACTAGCGGTTGTACCACCAAACGAAAACATTGAGGGTTATGGGCACTACAGGACTGGAACAGTAGTTGAAAATCCTCCAGTCTTCATCTGCCGACAAAAGAAGATCAAGAAGGCCATCAGAATATCTAAAGCCCACAAGTACTCGAGTGAGTCGCTGATGTATCTCAAGAACATAATTCAGAATCTCCCAAGAGAGAAGTATCCAGAAGAGCAACTTAGGCTCTACATCGAACAGATAGATCTTATGCTGGACTTCTGTGAGCTGATCCGAAGATTCGACAGAATCCTAAGGGGAGATAATTATGCCTAAATGTAACTATTCTTTTACTTCGTATTGTAATATCCTAAAAGAATAGTGCAAGGTTTCAACAGAGGTAAAATGTTCTCTGTTCTTTTGTTTACATCTCTGTATTTACAAATTTTTATTTTTAATACTTAGGGGGAGATTGTTAGCCCCAAGTATCTGTTTCAACTGAAGAACTGTTCATATCCAAAGACCAACAGAGCTCTTGTCTATGAGCTCTGTTGAAGTGAAGACCTCTGTGAAGCCTAAGTCTCGTAAGAAATCCTAAATGTTAGACACGTGTCCATACTTTCCACGTATGCCCTAAAGAAGGGAGACACACTTTCCACGTGTCATTACAGGGTACGATAATACACTGTCTACACTCTATCAGGGCTATAAATAGGGAGGTAGTAGAACAAACGAAAGTAAGCTTTTGTAAGAATAGTTTTCCACAATTGTTTAAGCACACACTGCAGTAATCCGGAGCACTACCTCCGTACGATATTGTTTCCTGTGAGATTTCCGAACACACACTTGAACGTGTTCTTGGTGTGATTCATTATCAATATACGAGCAACGTTTTATACTTGATCTTGTAATCATTATTCCTGTTCTACATTTGATACTCACAATTATTATATCATTTACACAATCACTCACATTAATGGCTTTATTTAATATGCTTCTGCTATCTATTTTCTTACCATTGTTGTGATACAACGTGAATCTGGGAACAAACAGGATGGTTAAGGCGTCGCGGTATTGCTGGATTCGCGTCCATGTGTTGGCGCACAACCAGTGAGAGGAATCGTGGGTAAGGGAGGAACTTCTTTTGCTTCGAACCTCTAATTTTTCGAACCACTTGCACCAATTCACGCCAGATGATCATCACGAAGTCGACGTGGCGGTTGTAGCATACTACATGGAATAGATGTAGGAAATCGCCTGTGCACTGGTCTATTCCCTCCCATCTGGATGAAAGACACTTGTTCAGAATTGTGAACAGAGTGTACCAGATGGGCTGGGCGTCAGGTACTTGCGGTTGAATGCAGAAGGTCGATCGATAGCGCGGTTGTAACCGAGTGCACGTACTTGAGTACATAAAGTCTGGTCATTTACCGCGAGGTCGTATCGTTGATGTCCGTTGGCGGTGGCTTCGGGCAGTGACAGGAGACGCCGGAAGGACTCAGGTGTGAGCATGAAGGGATGGTTGTCTATCCGCGCCATGATGGACTATTGTTGGTCCCGAAGGCCTATACAAGTTTGTAGAAGGGGGGGTTGAATACAAACACACAGATTTTACTTTTCTAAATTGTTTATTGATAAATCATTAACAATTTACAGTTTGTTGCGGAGACAAGATTAAGGATAAACCTAAATCTAAACAAGTTGGAACACTAAGGTTTCTTGTACTAAGAAAGATACGGAAATTACTAATAATAACCTATATTGAGATAAGAGATTTGAACTTGTCCAGAGTTAGCAAGTTACTTCAAAAGAAGTGAGTTCATCTCTTTATATACTGCATGCATTTAATGCAAGTCAGTATATACTTTACACGTGTCATCAGCTGGTTGGTTGCATGTCATTGACCTTGGTTGACAACCTTAGTAGCCGTAAGGATGAATAGTGTAGTATCAGAGTGGTTGTACGATTTCAGATATTCGGAGGTTCTTTTCTGACAATTCGTACGGAGTCGTGCAAGGGTGGTTGAGACAAAAGTACTTTGTACGGAGGACTTCATGATCAGCTTTCGTTGATTCAGCGATTATCATTTACTATTCAGCAGATGATAAAGTTCAGCGATAGCTGAAGTCTTGTACTTGATACTTCACGTTGAGTGGACAAATCTGAGTCTTCGCTGATTCGCATCAGTTCATTAGGAGACTTGTCGCTGGTTCTTGAGCTTGATCTTCAACTTCAGCGTAGAACCTTTGTTGACGTGAAACTTGTCTTCAGGGATCATAAGTAAACAACTAACTTATTAGCGATCATCATAATGACCGAACAGACTCAGAGCATTAATGATGAACAGTGTTCGCTGAATGTTTAACTTAAAGAGCGAGAGTTCCTATCAGCGGTACTGTAAGATCTTAGTACTTATCAGCGATAGTGAAACTCTGATACATATTGTTTACTTACAATTTTCACTAAGTATTTAAGAGAGGGTCATTATCAAATCACTGAGGGTTTGGATCAACAATCTCCCCCTATTTGATTATGACATAGCAACAAAGAAAATTGCTATTTAATGAAAACATAAGGATAAAAAGAACTCATAAAATATTTGTCCCTTTTACTGTTTTCTGGGATCTTTTCAGTACTGATGGAGTAAAGTACGTTCGCTGAAATCTTTCTTTAAAATATTGAATCAGGTTACAATGAAGAACAGAAAGATTACAAGTACAAGCGAAATAATTTACAAGTACAAAAGGATAACTGATACAATAGAGAAAAAGGAGATTATATCAGTTTTCAAAGGGTTCTTCCTTAATGAGAAGTTCATCAAGGGTCTTTTCAGTGGGGATCATCCAGTCAGGAACCGTTACACCTCGTTTTCTTTTGTTCAGCGCTTCTTCAAAGATCAAGGGTTTTAGGTGTCGTGCCTGAATGTCTTTTCTGAAGTCGCACCAGTAGATGAGATCTCTGAGCTGTTCGATTGGAGTGATTGGAAGCTCAGCGATCGGTTGAAAACATTTACGTCCGTCGTAGTCGAGAAAGAATATTCCATAAGGATTACTGATGACTTTACCAGGGACGAAAAGTTCACATGGTGGCAAAGAAATGTCAAGGGCAGATAGATCAGGGTCAGGACCAAGCACTTCAGCGCGAGAGAAACCAATTCCAGTTTCATTTCGTATGACAGGACCTGAGTTTGAATCTTGACGTTTCTTCTTTGGAGAGGCCCTTTTTCTTTTCAGCTTAAGATCAGGAAGAGGAGGAATGTCCACACAAGAAGATATCAAGTCGATCTGTCTGTTTATCAGCTTTTCGAAATGATCCTTGTACTTAGATTTTGACGATTGGATAGCTAACCTCATCTCCAGCCATTCAGAGAGACCATACCTTTTTACAGTGTCAGCGCGAAAGGTTTCAGATTTGCCATCTTCTCTGAAAAGTTTGATGTCAACAATAGGTACTCCGATAGAGGTTCTTCCAGAGATGAATACCTTGTTGATCTTCGCTGGACGATATCTGAAGTGAATTTTCTCTTTACACCAGATCAGGGTGGTCTGAGAAACTTCAGTTTTCTTTTCCACGATCTTCTGGGCTTCTTCCCAAAGCTTTCGTTGGATTTGAATGGGAACACGTTTCAGCTTGGGGTCTTTGACAGATTCTTGAGTAAGCTTGATGGCGTATTCTCTGTCTTTCTCGTCAACTTCCTTTCTTTCAGCGATGAGGCGTTCAGCTCTGAGGTGTTCCTTGTATTCAGCTTTTGAAATTCTGAACTTAGGAGGAACTGAAGGCAGTTGATCACGCCTTAGAATGATTCGCTGATCCTCGAATCGCTTTATTATTTCCTCTTTTCTCTTTTGATCCTCTTCACTCAGCTTTTGAGGAGCTGAGGAAGGTCTGTTTCTGTGCGAGAGAGGTTGTTCTTCTGGTTCATCAGTCTCAGAGATCAAATCTATGACTGGGATTATTTCATCAGCAGCAGCTGACTTTATTTGTGAAGTCGCAGTAGTAGAACCTTCAGCGACATCCTCAAACAGGGGAGAGGACTAGCTGAAACACAACGATCTTACAAATAAGAACATGGGTAGAAGAACTTGGGTAGAAAGAGAAAGATAAATATGTTCAGGTGTAGGCTAGGGAAGTAGAACTTATAGTGTGGAGGAGGGATGGAGTAAGAGATGTTTAGTGTACCTGACAAACCGGATTTTCAAGCAAGATCATCAGATTGTCATCTTCAGCGACGCTTTTGCCTTTGCCTTTCTCAGCGCCAGAGGCTGAGGGCTTTGTCTTTGTCCGCTCCCCTGTTGGTTCATTTATTGAAATTCCCTTAAGAGCTTTGATCCTTGGGGCAGGTTTGACGATAAAGAAATCATCGTCATCTTCGTCATCATCATCATCATTCTTCTTTGGAGAAGAAGATGGTTCATCATCAGGGATGTCGATGGCTTCATCATCTTCTGCTTCGGATTCTTCAGCGTCTTCTTCGAGTTGCTCCCCCTCAGATACAGAGGCGAGCTTCTCGGTTCCCTTAGGGTTTTCATCTCCCTGAGGTCCAGCGATAAGATCTTCATTCTTCTCTCCCCTGATAGATTCATCATGGGAAAGGTCTTCAGCGCTCTTTTCAAGATCCTCAGCGCTCTTCTCAGCGGTATGTTCCACGCTCTTCTCCCCCTCTTTCTCATGATTGGGGGAGGAATGGATAGACTCAGCATTTGTACTTTCTATGTCTTCTTGGCCATAGATTTTAATACAACTTTCAATCGCTGCTAATCTGTCTTCAAGGCCAGATATAGCAGAATTGATCTTTTCCATCTCTTTGCGATCCGCCGCTGTGAAAGTTTCCAAAGCAGGGGCAGGGGCAGGTTCAGGAGCAGGAGTTCTCGCCTTGTTGAGCAACTCTTCAATCATTGTTTTCATTGAACCAACGTCGGTCTTTACAGAGCCTAAGTCAGTCGTCAGAGTTTTAACATTTGTCTTCATAGCAGACATATCACCCTCTAGTGCTCCAACCGATGTCTTCAGTGTTGTTACCTCGCCGGACATGGAGGAAACTGATTGTTTGAGTGAGGTGTAGTCTGTGTAGATATCAGCGAGCACCTTAGCAAAGTCGCTGTGAGTGTTATCAACTTGCTTCAAGTCATCCGTGGAAGCTTTCTTCTCCACCACCGTAGTTAGCTTTGTCAAATTCTCTCCAGCGTTTGTTACAGCTGTAGAGTTGTTGGAGAATGTGGTGGTGAGACCAGTCAGCTTTGTTTCCACGGACTTCAGAGACTCGTTGATGTCTCCTAAATTAGGACCTGTAACACATAAGTACTTAGAAGTTTCAGGTTTAGTTACAGTGTATAGGGGTTGATTTGTACCTGCAGGAGGATTGACGAAATCGTCAAAGTTGCGGATTCCTGAAAAATGTTCCATATCTTCCTCAAAAGTTCGGTGAGGTATGGTGATCTCTGCATGTCCTGTCTTCATCATTCGTTGAGAAGCGTCAGCGGTGGCTTCTGGAATGATGGCATCTCCAGTGTTCTTTGGAGGAGTGTCCAAGGGAGTGGGGGGAGAAGCGAAGGATAAGAATGGGGTTCGGGTACTGAGTTCAGCGTTGGAATCGCTGAGAATCACTTCATCAGTCTTTTGAGAGACTGAGGGAGGTTGGGTAGGTTCCAAGTTTCTAACCTCAGCGTTTGGAGACGCTGAAGTCTGGATTGGAGGGATGGCTTGAACGGGTGTGGCAGAGCGTACCACGGAACTTTCCTTTAGCTCGTCAGAATGAGCTGAGGAGTCTTCAGCATGGAATTGCTGGGGTTGCTCCTTGATTTTCTTGATCCTTTTGGAATCAAGTTGGGTGTGAGAGGGTTTCCTTTTCTTAGAAGGAGAGGATTGTGTGGCCGGGGTATCAGCGATGGGTATTGTCGCTGAAGGAGCCACAGAAGTCGAAGAATTGGGGTTAAGAAGAGAGAGAAGGGTAGAGAGACGTACCTCATTGTCGACAGTTTTGAAATCGAGCACCTTAGGGCCAACCTGAGAAAGTTTCAGGTCACCCTCTTGAGGATAGCTGTCCTTCAGGCCATATTGAAAGATGGCGCTGATGAAACGGGGGTAGGGAACCCATGCAGGTCTGTCAGCAGCAGAATCTACTCTTTGCACTAGGTCATCATAAATGATAGATGCCCAGTCAATATGTAGACCTTTCAGCAGTGCGTATCCCATAGCCTGCTAAGGTTGAGCGGCTTGATCAGAGGAGCCGGTCTTCGCTGTCATGCAGCTGATCAGGTGTGCGAAGATGAAATTCATCTCGCTACGCATTTTGGACTTCTTTATTAGCGTCAACTTCTTATCGGGCTTCTTGTCCCTTCCAGTTTCCCAGATGTAACCCATTGCGTCGAGGAAAGCAATGATTGCTTCTCTGTCAGCATGCTTCTTATGGTCAGGGAATGGAACAAATGGTTTTTCTTTGGTAGCATTGGGGAAGTTTAGGGCTTTTCGTATGATAGCGGGGGTTATCTTAATTGTACCATACTCAGTATCGCTGAGTATGCAATCGATGGTTTTGGATGCATCTTTGGCGGAGGGTAGATGAGTGTGTCTGGCAGAGTACCAGAACTGGGATAGTAGTAGCTGACTTGCGGGAGGTGTGATGGTCAGGGCTGTTGAAATGCAGCAGTTTTTCAGGAAATTCACAACATCATCCAGATGTGTGACTTGCTTTCGACGAGGAAACTCGAGAAGCGCAGAGAGGTTGTTGACCTTAGTCCAATCTAGTTGATCCAGATTGAACTTAACATGAGGGGCTTTGATGATGTCCACTTCCTCAGAGTCAGCGGAGATGGACTCAGCGGTGACATTGATCTTTGAAGATGCCATTTCTCTGTATTATCAGTTCAACCAAAGATGTTAACAAATAAGAATTGTCTTAGTATGGAAAGAATTTCCATTAAGATGGTTCGAATTTTGTCCATTTCATTCAGACATAAATGTCTTAATGAAGATTAGGGTTTTTCATGATTTTGAAACGAAATGTAAAACCCATAAATTCTTGTATTCCAGTTTCAAAAAAAAAAACTGGATACGAATGAAGAACAAGTTTAAGATTTAGATTTAAAACTTGAAGAACAACCATGAAATGGTTGTGTTCATAAAACCATGAAAGAAAATGATTTTATTTTTAAGTTCTTTTGTTTGATCTTGTTTAAAACAAAGATAAGATCAGAAACAAGTTATCTGCATTTGAAAAATAAGAACATATTAACCTTGATGTTTTGATGAAGAAGATGATGAACAGTTCTTTGAAGATTTGAGAGCACAAATGCAACAGTAATTCTTTTCTTGCGGAGGAAGATTGTTCGCGTAAAAGACAAATATAAACCAAGAGTGGTTTATATAGGGAGTTTTAGAGAGAGAAAACCTTGAGCGGGAAAAGGTTTTCATCATGACACGGACACGTGTTTGCATTTGATTGGAAGTTTGAACAAAACGTGCAAACGTGTGTCAAAAAGAAGAACGTGCCTGGTGTTATCCGTAGCAATGACGTCACAACTGTCCTTTCACATTCTTTTAGGATGTCTCTGAGGTTTTGAAAGCTCAGGGACTCTTTTGAAAAACATGAAGCACTAAATAGAAGATATCAGTGAAGGTTTTAAGAACTTTCAAAATATCGCTGTTAAGGAAGAGATATTCAGCGATGCATTTGTTTTTGAAATCTTGCATTTTCATGCGTTTGTCAGAGAAAGAAAACATACCTGGATATCAGTTTAACCAAGTTTTTTCAGAGAGAAGATGATTGAATAGGTTATACGAGTTAATTTTATCCTATCGCTGATTAATGTGAACCGCTGAAGATTTTACCCTTCAAACATCAGCATTCTAAGCTCGCTGATGAGAAAGTTGAATCTTGTTTCATCAAGAGGTTTGGTAAATAAATCAGCTAACTGATAATCAGTTGGGATAAAATGAAGTTCTATATCACCATACATCACATGATCTCTGATTTCTATGTGTTTTGTCTTTGGGTGTAGCACTGGATTGTTTGCTATAGCGATGGCACTTGTGCTGTCGCAATAGATTGGAATTTTGGAGAGCTGAAGATCATAGTCTAGTAGCTGATTTCTCATCCACAAGACTTGAGAACAACAGCTTCCAGCGGCTACATATTCAGCTTCAGCTGTGGAAGTGGACACTGAGTTTTGCTTCTTACTTGTCCAGCTTACCAGCTTTCCACCCAGGAGCTGACATCCTCCTGTGGTGCTTTTCCTATCCATTTTGCAACCTGCAAAATCACTATCTGAATAGGCGGTTAGATTTAATCCTGAGTCTTTGGGATACCAAAGGCCTAGATTCGCTGTACCCTTAAGATATCGAAAGATTCGCTTTACAGTTTTCATATGAGATATCTTAGGTTCAGCTTGATATCGTGCACACAAGCATGTTGCAAACATAATATCGGGTCGGCTAGCTGTAAGATACAATAGTGAGCCGATCATCCCACGGTACAGCGTGACATTGATAGGAACACCCTTTGTGTCCTTATCAAGTGTCAGCGGTGGTGCCATAGGGGTTTTCATAGCTGAACTTTCAGTTAAGTCGAATTTCTTCAGCATATCTTTAACATATTTTCCCCGATTTATAAAAGTTCCCTTTTCAGTTTGCTTAATCTGAAGACCAAGGAAATATGTTAGTTCACCCATCATGCTCATTTTATACTCATCTTTCATTCTATCAGCGAAACGAGTACAAAGCTCAGGGTTAGTAGAACCAAATATAATGTCATCAACATATATTTGAACTAAAATGATATGACCTTTCACTTTTCTAAAAAATAGAGTTTTGTCAATCTCACCTCTCTCAAATTGTTCAATAAGGAGATAAGTAGAGAGAGTATCATACCATGCACGAGAAGCTTGCTTTAAGCCATAAAGTGCCTTGTCCAGTTTATAAACATAACCTGGACGCTTAGGATCTGAGAATCCTGGAGGTTGTTCCACATACACTTCTTCATTCAGCTTTCCATTCAGAAACGCTGACTTAACATCCATCTGATGTACAGTGAAGTTTTTGTGTACAGCATATGCTAAGAAAAGACGAATAGATTCAAGTCTTGCTACTGGAGCAAAAGTTTCGTCATAATCTATGCCTTCCTCTTGTCTGTATCCCTGAGCAACAAGACGAGCTTTGTTGCGAGTTACAGTACCATGTTCGTCCAACTTGTTTCGATAGACCCATTTAGTGCCTATCACCGTTTTGTCAGTTGGTCTACGAACGAGTTTCCAAACTTTGTTTCTTTCGAATTCAGTCAGCTCTTCTTGCATAGCGCTGACCCAGTTTGGATCTCTGAGGGCATCATCTATTTTCTTTGGTTCAGTTAGAGAAATAAAGTTAACAAATAAACAAATATTACCTGCACTTCTTCGAGTCTGAATACCAGCATTGGGATCACCAAGAATTTGATCGATTGGGTGATTTACAGTCCATCGTTGAGCCGGAGCATACGTCGCTGATTCAGTCTGAACTGAAGAAACTGAAGATGAGGCTTCAGCTACTTCTGGATTATCAGCTAAGAGAGGAATGTTTGCATTTGTCACTTCATTCACTGATTGCTGAGAAATAGACGGAATTTCTGAGACATTTGGATCAACTGCAGGTATAGTGTTTATAGGCACAGCTGAGACCCAAGATGTTTCAGCTTCACTATTATGCATATCTGGAATGATAGTAGGACCATCATTTTCTACGGTGTGAGCATGAGGAGTGGGAACTTCTTCTGAATCACCAAGATGAGAAAACATCCATTGATTCAGTTCTTCAGTATCAGCGGACGGTTTAGAGTTCGCTGAACGGGATTCGTCAAACGTGACGTGAATAGTTTCTTCTACAGTTTGTCTTCTTCGGTTGAAGACTCTGAAGGCTTTGGAGACTGAGGAGTATCCAAGAAAGATTCCATCATCAGCCTTAGGATCAAACTTTCCAAGGGCATCTCTGTTGTTCAGTATGAAACACTAACATTCAAAGATGTGAAGAAAGCTGATTGAAGGCTTTCTCCCATGAAGGAGTTCATAGGCTGTCTTTTTGAATCTTTTAACTATCAGCGATCTGTTTTGCGTAAAGCAAGCAGTGTTGACAGCTTCTTCCCAAAACTGAGTAGGCAGGTGAGAATCGCTGAGCATTGAACGTGCAGCTTCAATAATTGTTCTATTTCTTCTTTCAGCGACTCCATTTTGTTGCGGTGTTCTCACTGACGAAAAGTTGTGAGAAATACCCTTACTCTCAAGGAAGGAATCAAGAGAACTGTTTTTGAATTCAGTTCCATGATCACTCCTTATTGAGCGAACAGTCATATTGTTCAGAGTTTCCATCTTCCGAACAAAGGTGATGAGTTCTTCAGGGGTGTCACTCTTAGAACAGAGAAACATTACCCATGTGTAACGAGAGAATTCATCAACTATGACCAGCGTATATTTCTTTCCAGCGATGGATTGTTTGTTAACGGGGCCAAACAAATCCATATGGAGTAGTTGTAGAGGAGATGACACTGAGGAGACTTGCTTTGACTTGAAGCTTGCCTTGGTCTGCTTCCCTTTTTCACACGCTGAACATAAAGACTCTTTGGCGTATGAATGCTGAGGTAGACCAGTGACTAACTCTTTGGAGGAAAGAGTATTAAGTGTCTTGAAATTTAGATGTGAGAGCCTCTTGTGCCATAGCCAGTTAACATCAGAAGATGCCTTTGAGAAGAAACAGGAGTTCTCAGTGGTTGTTGAGTCAATGTTTATTACATAAACATTTTCCAAACGATAACCGCTGAGAGCTATCTTCTCCTTTTTGTCAGAGACAAAGCAGGATTCCTTAGTGAAAATCACTTTGTTATCCATGTCGCAAAGCTGACTGATGCTCAGAAGATTATGCTTCAGCCCTTCAACATATGCGACTCTTCTGAAGGAGGTTGTACCATTTGAAAGTACACCATACCCTCGGGTGTGTCCTTTTCCATTTCCACCGAAAGTCACAGAGGTACCCTTCTCTTCTTTGTATTCAGCGAGCAGATTTTTCTTTCCAGTCATGTGTCTAGAGCATCCGCTATCGAGATACCAGATACCCTTCTTAACCTGCATTTACAAAGGAAGATTAGTTTTGCTTGGGTACCCACTTAACCATATATACACGTTTGTCAGTGGAGCTAGTTGGAATAGAAGGTTCAGCGGTCTTCGCAGCATTTGAAGATTCAGCTTTGTCTTTCTTCACTTTGGTTAATTTCTTAACTTCAGTGGTAGGAGTCACCTTGACCTGATTTGCATCGGTGTTGGTCTTCTTTGCCTTGGGGGCAATCTTCACCTTAGCTATTTTTTCAGCTTTGGTGGCTGTGGGGCACTTACTAGCAATATGATCGGTAAGTCCACAGTGATAACATTTCCTATAACTAAAAATAGTTCTAGGACCACTTGTATGCTGAGCTTTTAATTTTGAATTAGAAGTGCCAGCACCAAGTAAGCTATTGGCTTTAGAAATGGGACGAACATTCAGTTCTTCAGATTTCTTACCAAGGACATCCACTCTGAGTCTAGGAGTAGATCGCTGAATAAATCCAGAGATCAGCTTTCTAGATCCAGAGGGGTTGGTCACTGAGGCTTTAGAAGCATTCAGCTTTGGTACTAAGGTACCCTTCTGAGGATTTTGATAAATAACAATTCCTTTACCTTTGTCTTTAGAGACAGAGGTAGGTTTTGAATAAACCATTTTCTCCTTACCTTTTGAGGAGGTAGGAGTTTCCTCAGGGATTGGTGTAATGGACGAGGAGCACTGAGATGATGAAGTGTCAGCGACTGAGGATACGAACGTTCCAAATTTAAGCATTGAACGTTCAGTGGTTGGTTTTGGAGTATCATATTTATAACCCAGGCCACGTTTATCACTCAGAGGAATCTGAGCCTTAATTATCTCAGTGATCTTTGTTGAAGAATTACACCATCCTTCAACAGTAGCTTGTTCAGCTTTTAATGCAGCGATAGCTTCTGCTCGTTCGATTTTGACTAGCTGATTTAAATAGACTTGATCTTTAAAATCATCTTCAATTTTAGAAAGCTTTTCTATTTGAAGGTGGCAGTTTTTAAGCTTTTCAGCGAGATCAAGATTTTGGTTTTCAACCACAGTTTTGCCGTTCATGGCTTCGTATAAACTTCTAGTTAAGAGATCGATCTTACGGAGACTATCAGCTTCATCAATATTTGCAATATTGGTAAAGAAAGAAGGTGATACCTGAATGGCAGATGTTGAAGTGGAGGGAATGTCTGAACTTTCTTCCTCTTCTTCAATCTTGGCCATGAGACATTGATTTGCTTCATCATCTTCAGAGTCAGATGATGATGCTTCTTCATCAGAAGCAGCCCAATCATAGTCAACCATCAGGCCTTTTCCTTTCTTCTTAAAACTTTTCAGCTTTGCATACTTCTCCTTCAGCTTTGAGTATTTGTCATCTTTATTCCTTGGAAAAAAGTTTTTCTTTGAGAAAGCTGAAGGTCTCATGACTTTCTTTGACCTGCACTCATTAGCGAAATGACCTGTCTTTTCGCAGTTGAAACAAGTAGCAGTAGCCTTATCAACAAAAGCTGATGATTTAGGCTTGTCTGTTATGGAAAGAGGTTTGTTCTTTCTAAACATTTTCTTCTTGGCGAATCTCCTGAACTTTTTAGTTAGGATAGCCAAGGATTCATCATCATCTGAAGAATCAGAGTCTGATGACCTTTCAGAGTTACTTTCTAACTCAGTGATAGTGACCGAGGGTCGCTGAGTAGAAGGTTCTTCTGAGATTAAAGCAACAGGAGTGCTTTTGGAATCTTTTACAAGATTCTTCTTAAGATGGCTAGATTGCTCATTATTCAGCAATGTACCATATAAGGTTGAAAGGGTCATTGATTTAAGATCCTTTGACAGCTTGAGACACATGGAATAATTGTCCCAGCTTTCAGGTAAACATTCTAGAAACTTTGTCAGCACTTCAAAGTTAGAATATTCCTTACCAACAGTTTTTAGATCTATAATTAAGCAATTAAAACGTTGGTGAACTTCAGAGAGAGTTTCATTCTTACCAGAAATGATGCTTTCGTATTGTCTTACCAGGTTGATCTTTCTTGAGTCCTGGACTTCAGACGTTCCTTCATACTGAACACATATTGTGTCCCACGTGGCTTTTGATGACTTCAGGTTCATGACGGAATGGTAGACTTCGTCAGGAAGGGCCATGGATAGTATGGATCTGGCTTTTGTATCTATAGCCACTTTCTTCTTATCTTCATCGGTCCACATGTGTATTTCCTTTGGAATCAGCCTTTCTGGAATAGCAGCTCTAGTTGCAGTGGCTGGAACTAAAGGATCAATTGTTACATGGATGTGTGGGCCGTTTTCAAGATAGTAAGTCATAGTAGGGTCTACACCTTCTAAGAAGAGTGTCATCCTATTTTTCCACAAGTTGAAGTTGTCTCTGGAAAATCTAGGGGGTTTTGCAAGAGAACCATTGTCTATATAATGTGTGTTTGTGTTGGCCATTTTCAGATAATAGCAAGGAAGACAAATATCTTAGATTAGATCTTGTTTATGAGATTAAACAAATCTGCTCTGATACCACTTAGTGGTCCCGAAGGCCTATACAAGTTTGTAGAATGGGGGGGGGGGGGGTTGAATACAAACACACAGATTTTACTTTTCTAAATTGTTTATTCATAAATAATTAACAATTTACAGCTTGTTCCGGAGACAAGATTAAGGATAAACCTAAATCTAAACAAGTTGGAAAACTAAGGTTTCTTGCACTAAGAAAGATAAGGAAATTACTAATAATAACCTATCTTGAGATAAGAGATTTGAACTTGTCCAGAGTTAGCAAGTTACTTCAAAAGAAGTGAGTTCATCTCTTTATATACTGCATGAATTTAATGCAAGCCAGTATATACTTTACACGAGTCATCAGCTGGTTGGTTGCATGTCATTGACCTTGGTTGACAACCTTAGTAGCCGTAAGGATGAATAGTGTAGTATCAGAGTGGTTGTACGATTTCAGATATTCGGAGGTTCTTTTCTGACAATTCGTACGGAGTCGTGCAAGGGTGGTTGAGACAGAAGTACTTTATACGGAGGACTTCATGATCAGCTTTCGTTGATTCAGCGATTATCATTTACTATTCAGCAGATGATAAAGTTCAGCGATAGCTGAAGTCTTGTACTTGATACTTCACGTTGAGTGGACAAATCTGAGTCTTCGCTGATCCGCATCAGTTCATTAGGAGACTTGTCGCTGGTTCTTGAGCTTGATCTTCGACTTCAGCGTAGAACCTTTGTTGACGTGAAACTTGTCTTCAGGGATCATAAGTAAACAACTAACTTATCAGTGATCATCATAATGACTGAACAGACTCAGAGCATTAATGATGAACAGTGTTCGCTGAATGTTTAACTTAAAGAGCGAGAGTTCCTATCAGCGGTACTGTAAGATCTTAGTACTTATCAGCGATAGTGAAACTCTGATACATATTGTTTACTTACAATTTTCACTAAGTATTTAAGAGAGGGTCATTATCAAATCCCTGAGGATTTGGATCAACAACTATGAATTGGCCGCCTTAATAACTTGGGCAGATAGCCACACTTGATACACATAAAGCACTGGGACGTCGGCTGTGGCAGTGAGGGCCTCACGGAGAGGGTTATGATGTAATATGTCCACGATTACCCGATGTTGTTCTAGCGGTCTGAACTCAGCTGCGTCCAGTTGGTGATTGTTGGCTACCAATTCAATGCCATGGTCAGGGTCGACCAAAGCATTATCAACTGCTTCGTCGATAAATTCCTCTTGAGGAGAAATTTGCTCTTCAGGATTTTGATGTTGTTCTTGATCCGCCATTGAAAATCTGAAAAATACCCAAGGTTAGTATTCAAGACGGATGAACAAGTGTCGGCGCGTACCTTTGCATTAAGTGGCTCAATTTGAGACAGATAAATGATCTAAATGGTGATGCGAATAACATAGCTGATTTTGGAGTGAAACTCTAGTAAGAATAGTGGATTGCAGGAGAGACCGAACGAGAGAGAGAGGTTTAGGGTTTTATGCGATTGTTTCCGGATAAGAGAGTTATGGGGTTTCCGGATTCTTAGGATTATGCACAGAACTTTCTCTCGCTCCCCCTCAAACTTAGCAGGGGAAAGTCTTTGCTCCCCCTCGATGAGTGCAAAAGTGTGCAATGGAGAGGCCGACACACAAAAAAACTTTTATGCAATTAAAGAAAAACTTGTGTCGCTCCCCCTCAAATGATGAACATAAGATGATATGCTCCCCCTCAGAATATGCACGTAGAGTGAAATGCACACGGGATAATCCACACACACAAAAAAAAACTTTTCATCAGTTAAAAAAAATGCGTGTGACGCTCCCCCTCAACAATAGATTGTGCTCCCCTGAACACATGAATACTTGTGAAAGCACAGATATAAGCAAATAAAACAGACGACAGTATGAAAGAAAAAGAAACACACGTAGAAAGAAAAGAAACAAACGAAATCTACCTAATAAATACAAAGACTCAAACTAACTGTGTAACTGATACAAGTAGAATACAAGTGCGTGAAAGTGTATGCTCAATCATCAGGAGTGTAAACACCGGATGATGAGTAGGCAGTTACTCGTAGATGTTTGGAACTTGTATCGGGCACACACACAGATCAAGTCTTCAGATTTAGCATACCTAACTTAGACACCAGAGTATTAAAACGTTTTTCGTCCAAGGGTTTTGTAAACAGGTCTGCTAACTGATGCTCAGTATTTACAAAGTAGAGTTCGATTGTACCTCTTTCAACGTGATCCTTGATGAAGTGATTCCGAACGTCGATGTGCTTTGTCTTAGTATGTTGGATCGGGTTGCTGGATATGGCAATGGTGCTCTTCAAGTCGCCGTAGTCCTTGAGTTGCGTCCGCATCCAAATTACTTGAGAACAGCAGCTCGCGGCGGCCACGTACTCCGCCTTGGCAGTTGACGTAGAGACGCACTGCTGCTTCTTGGATGCCCAACTCACCAAGTTGTCGCCCAAAAACTACACATTCCCTGATGTGCTCTTTTGGTCCATCATGATGCCTGCGTGGTCCGCATCAGAATAAGCGGCTAACTCAAAACCTGTCTCTTTCGGGTACCACAAGCCAAGATCAACACTACCACGTAAATAACGAAAAATTCGTTTTACAGCAATTAAATGAGACTCTTTCGGTTTTGACCAAAACCGGGCGCATAGAAAAGTTGAAAACATGATATCCGGTCTACTTGCGGTTATATACATCAAAGAACCGATCATTCCCCGATACAGTTTGGTGTTCACATCCTTTCCGTTAGGATCGGCGTGAAGCTTTGTACCGGGTTCCATGGGAGTTTTCATTGGTGAGGACTGTTCCATCTGGAATTTCCTAAGAATATCCCGGATGTACTTAGCCTAGTTTATGAATATCCCGGTCGATAGTTGTTTAACTTGAAGACCAAGGAAGAAATTCATCTCACAAAGCATACTCATTTTAAAAAATTGTCCCATAAGTTTGGCAAAGTCTTTGCATAATGAGGATTAGTATAACCGAAAATTATGTCATCGACATACACTTGAACTAAGACAATATGCCCTTTTACGTTCTTGATAAACAGAGTTGTGTCTATCTTACCTCGTGTGAATTCTGATTTTAGCAAGAACTCGGACAGAGTGTCGTACCAGGCTCGCGGAGCTTGCTTTAGACCATAAAGCGCCTTGTCTAGAACGTAGACATGATCAGGCGTCGAATTGTCCACGAATCCTTCTGGTTGTGAGACGTACGCTTCTTCCTTGATGTCGCCGTAAAGGAATGCGGTCTTCACATCCATTTGGAAGACCGTGAAGTTTTTGTGCGCGACATATGCAAGGAACATACGTATGGCCTCGATTCTTGCCACTGGAGCGTAGGTCTCATCATAGTCGATCCCTTCTTGCTAACGGTACCCCTTGGCCACGAGACGCGCCTTGTTGCGTACGACGATGCCGTTTTCGTCATTCTTGTTCTCAAAGATCCATTTAGTTCCGATCACTGTCTTATGGGTTGGACGTGGGACCAGTCGCCATACCTTTAGAGCTTCGAATTGGTTGAGCTCCTCTAGTATAGCTATGATCCAGTCCGGATCTTCGAGTACTTCGCGTACGTTCGTCGGCTCGATCTTACTCAGGAGGCCGAAGAAGAGACAAAAATTGGCTGATGCGCCTCGCGTTAGAACAGGAGTGGAGGGATCACCGATGATTTAATGTAGGGGATGAGCTCTCTTCCACTTGGTGGTGTGTGTAAACGGCTGTTGAGTTAAATGGGAGGCATCCGGATCCACATAATTACCAGATGGAAGGTCTTGTACCGCTTCAAGTGTAGCCGGTTGGTTTCTCAGAGGAGACGGGGGAGGATTCGTCGACGGTTGAGCAACTACTGGTTCCGAGGAGTTCAGAAGTTGATCGTTGATTATTGCAGATGATGAATCTTGTGGAGCGATCTCTAGGTTTATTACTGGTTCCTCTGGGGGGACAGTAGTATCAGTCGAGGTTGATGATGACGGTTGAGCTGTCTCTACGGTGATGGACGACGTGCTTGTAGAAAGCGGCGGACCGGATAGTTTCATCGAGTCCTCAATACGAGCAACTTCAAGTCGAGGTTGTGTTGAGACAGGAGGAGTAGAAGCATTAAATATGTCATCATAAAAACACTTAAACAGTAAATCTAAATCTAAAAGATCATTATTCGATGAAGATGCATGATTCGGGTTTACTGTCGCTTGTGCAGATCCCGAACTTGGAAGTTCGGAAGATAACGCGCCAGTTAAACCGGGTTCTGAACTGTTGTGTTCAGAAGCCAAATCTGCGGCTTCGTCGAATGTCACGTTTACACTCTCGATAACGGTTTTAGTCCGTTTGTTGTAAACGTGAAACGCCTTAGCCTGCATGGAGTATCCGATGAAGACTCCTTCGTCCTCCTTTGGGCTGAATTTGCCGAGATCGTCCTTGTCGTTCAAGACGTAGCACGTGCATCCGAATGCATGGAAGTACTTGATGTTGGGAATGCGTTTGTTGATGATCTCGTACGGCGTCTTGTTGAACCGCTTGTTGATGATGGAGCGGTTTTGCGTATAACAGGCAGTAGACATCACTTCGGCCCAGAGAAATAGTGGCAGTTTGGATTGGGAAAGCATGGTGCGAGCTACTTCGATCAAGGTACGGTTGCGTCTTTCCACTACTCCGTTTTGTTAAGGAGTGCGTGCAGCCGAGAAGGTTTGCGAAATACCGACTGAAATCAAGTAGTCGTTCACCGTTTGGTTCTTGAATTCCGTCCCGTTGTCGGTCCTGATAGTCTGAACTGCACTTTGAAGATTCAGCTGGATGGTCTTCAAATGGTTGTTGATCAGCTCTGGAGTTTCGTCTTTCGAGCGAAGGAACTTGACCCATGTATAGCGCGAGAAGTCATCCACCATTACCAGGACGTATTTGCGCTTGTTGATGCTTTGAACACGCATCGGTCCACACAAATCCATATGGATAAGTTTGAGGGACCGGGACGTGCTTGGAGCTGCCTTCGGCTGATGCGATGCTCGCTTCATCTTTCCCTTCTCACATGCCCCGCAAAGACGATCCTTCATGAATTGAAGATCGGGCATGCCTTTTACGTGTCCGTCCAGCACCAGTTTGTTGATACTTTTGATGTTGAGGTGCGAAACACGTCGATGCCAAATCCAAGCAGACAGGGTTATCGAGCTTCAGGGCTGTGAGGTCGATGGTATAGAGATTGGTCTTGCACTTTCCAACCAGTAGCTCCTCTCCGTCGTCATTGAGAATTCTACACCTTTTGGCTTTAAATCGGACCTCGAGATCTTTGTCGCAGAATTTGCCAATGCTGAACAGATTGTGTCCCAACCCCGCGACGTGTGATACCTTCTTGATTGTGATCTTGTCTTTGACAATGTCGTCGTAGCCCACAATCGGCGCCTTGTCGTCGTTCCCAAATCTCACGTCTCCGCCATATTCTTCTTTGTAGTTCATGAGAAGCTCCCTCCTTCTGGTCATGTGCTTGGAGCATCCAGAGTCTAAGTACCACACATGACCGTCCTGCAAAAACATGTTTAGGAGACTTTAGGTACTCATATTTGCATGGGTCCGGGAGGGTTAGGTTTGGCACCTCTCGGAGGAACTTGCTTTGACACAGATTTACCCTTAGGTGTAGGTTTTACACCGTTTGAAGGAACTGGTTTTGGCATAGGTTGCCTCTTAGGTGTAGGTTTTACACCTTTTGGAGGAACTGGTTTTGTAGCAGGTTGCCTCTTGTATGCCGGTTTAACCTCAGAAGGAGAAACCCGTTTGGGAGTGGGTTTTCTCTCCTGCTGTGGTTTAACCTCGGATTAGGAACCCCGTTGACTATGCTGTTTCTTTTTATTTTTACGGGGTTTGCTTTTGGGTGTATGATTATATATATTATATGAGCCAAACCAATCATAAACAATCATGCGATAACTGAATCAATTGCTGAATGGAATAAAGTTTAATTGGAAAAGAAACATCACGTTTAACAAAATCATTCCTATGATTCCAAGCACAATCGTTTTGGTTCATTCTAGGGTAAAAAACGGTATTGAAAGACTTTGATGCTGCATCCTCGACAGGTTCCTTAGCTATCCACTTTGGTTTTTCTTTTTTAGCGCGACCAATTTTATCTGAAACAACATGGACAGCATGGTTAGTGACTTTTGAAGAAACAGTATTTTTGGTAGGCAATTGCTCGGTCTTTTGCCTCGGCTGTGATTGTTTTTCAGAAACAGGTTGAGATTTAGAAATCTTAATCACAGCTGGGGCCTTTGTTTTTGAACATCCACCCTTTAGAAAATTGACCGGGCGATTGACTACTGGAGACAGAAAATCAATATGACTCGGAAGTGGTTTGTCGAAGGGGAACGACTCAAACTCTTCATCAGAATTACCTTCGGAGTTCGTGTATTCAGAAAAATCGACATCCGGAGTTACAGTACTTGGATCGGTCGAGGAAGGCGAGGAACACTTAGTGTCAGTGTGCTTAGGAGAATTTGGTGCGGAAGCTAAGAAAAAATCAGAGTTCAAATTCCTTAAAACACTCTTATCTTGAGAATCTTGATCGTCTTGTGTTGAAAATATTTTGCTAATGAAAGCTTTACACGAAGACGTATCAGATGAGCTTGAGGAAAGTTCGGGTGAAATCTGATTTTCAGATTTGAGTTGGTCAATCTGCTCTTGGAGTTGACCATTTTTCGTATGCTCCTTCATCGCATTTGTTTCCAAGGAAGCCAGTTTTGATGTGAGCTTAGTGATTTCACACCGAAGGATTTCCTGTCCTTCATCCGATACCGATTCGGTTTTGACCGATTTAAGATTCTCATGTTCTTGGATTAGCGTTTGCCTATCCTTTTGAAAATTCGACCTTTCTTTCTCGAGTGACTCCTCCAACTCGATTATCTTTGCTTCCAAGATGCGAGGGGGAACATAGATCTTGAACTCATCCGTCTCAATCTTGGTTTCGGTTGCTTGGACCTCATCCTTCTTGGAGGAATACTTGGGCGTTACAACCTTATAGCAATGGAAGTAGTCATTTGATATGTACTTCTTATTTTTCTGATAGGAATAATTTAAAGGTTCATAACAAAATGGAAGTTGCATTTTGGATGTTCGTGTGCGCTTGTATTCCTCAGTTTCCTCTTCCTTTTCAGGTTCAAGAGGACCAGTCCATTTAATTGCATGTTCCGGATATATTTTATCTATTCCAAAACAAGCAAAATCATACAATATGGGTCTTTTGGATATACCCTTTTCAAATAATATGGGTTATCGTATCCAATTCCCATTCTTTGTTAAAGTACGTGAACTCCTTGGGTTTATTCATATTGATGGTCTGATCAGTTTGACCTCTCTTATGGAGTTTGGTTTCAAGATCAAGAATTTTAGCGACAACTTCCTTGTGCTGAATTTGGAGAGTGGAACATTGATAAACAATTTCTGCTTTCTCATTCATACACTGATCAAACTGAGACTGAAGTTCAGATAATTTGGCCCTTAAGTCTTTAGGTGCTATTGAAAGATTTGTACATTTGTCTTTTAAATTAGCATTTTCAGACTTATATTTCTCAGTTATTCTCTTTTGAACATCTAGCTTTTCTGATAGAGATCTAATCTCAAGAAGTTGTTCAGCGGAGGTGGCCTTAGGTGAATTTAACCGTTCAGCAAGAGATTGTATTTGATCAAAGAATTCTTGAGAAGTAGATTCACATAGCTGACTTGACTTTGCCTTTTCGTCATCAGCGAGAAAGTGGTATCCCATGAAAGCATCATCACCATCAGACTCGCTTTCATCATTAGAACGACCCAACCAGTAGTCGTCTTCCACAAACAAAGCTGCACCAGCTTCTTTCTGTTCTATTAGAGCGAGCTTCGCCTTGTAATAATGAGAATTCTTTACAACAGGCCTTCGACAATCTTTCGCAAAGTGACCAAGCTTTCCGCAGTTATAACAAGTCACGGGTTCGTGTTTCTTCTTCTCCTTGCGATACTCTTTCTCTGACTTCTCTTTCTTGTCAGACTGGTCGGGCTCATCAGCTTTCTTGTTTCCTTCATATCTGTCCTTATAATCATGGCGCTTGTTGGAGGAAGTGTAGTAGCGCTGATTATTGGACGTCGGTTGCTTGTAGAACTTCTGTTGGAAGGATTTGGAGAGTAGGACGATTGCTTTCTTGATGTCAGCTAATTCAGGATCAGAATCACTGTCTTCCTTTTCTTCAGGTTCTGACCCCGATTTGCTTTGCTTTTGAGCACGTTTGGAGTGACGCCCCGAAGATTTGCCTCGTTTGGAAGACATGAGAGCAAGTGGACTAGCTGGCTGCATGGATACAGACTTATTTTCATTCAGGATTTCCAACACCTCAACTTCGTCTTGAAGAAGCATCTCATAGAGTTCGTGAATGCCAACCTTTTCCATCAATCGGTTGTGCTGAACGTGAGATGCAAATACCTTCCATTCAGGCAACAGGTTGTTGAGAAACTTGAGCGCGTTTTCCGTGCTGGAGCGAGTGATATGGTTCTTGTTAAGCTCATTGAGAAGGAGACAAAAGCGTTCATAGGTCTGGGTGAGTGATTCTCCGGCGCGCTGCTTGAACCCATCGAACTTGGTTATGGAACTGATTCCCGACTTCGCTCCCGCACATCATCTTCTCCACCTGATCCCACATACCCTTAGCTGTCCCATTTGTAGCTGTCGATGACAGTGTAGATCGTGTTGGGGAGAGCTTAAACAAGGTACCGCTTAGCATGCTTTTCTCCCTCAAGCATGCCTCTTTCATCGTCGGTCATATCGGTGAGAGTCTTTGGCACGGTGCGTGTCTCACCATCTTCTTGAGCAGGTGGAACAGTCTTCATTGGTGTAGGAATTGGCCCATTTTCTAACGCTCGCCAAATGTACTCGAAGTTGTCCTTCGATTCAATGAAGATTTTGAATCTGTCCCTCCATTGGTTGTACTCACCTTGGTAGAGACAAGCTGGTTTGGAATCGGTACCGATTGCAAGAGTGTCGCGTGAAGACATCTTCAGTTGCACTAGAGTGATCGTCAGACGAAGTGTTCGATTCAAAGTGATAACTTAATGCAAGGCACTACGAGTGGTATTCTAACGTAGGTTCTACGATAGAGTTGTACCAGAAACAGGTAAGAATTCAACAGAACTGAACTTATCGGATAGGAATCCAGATGTGATAACTGATTTGGAAGTGTCCGGATCAGATTGAGTGAAAAAACAGTTCAAGACACAGAAGTATCCGGATAGAAGGAAGTGTCCGGTCAAAATAGGTTTCCGGATAACAAAGGGTATCCAGACAAACTAGGTTTCTGAATAAAATAGTAAAAACAAGAACTTACCGGATGAAATGAGTTTTCGGATGAGGTACTTACCGGATGACTGGAATCCGGAAAGAATCAACATGACCGGAAACTTCGAGTTGTCCGGATAAAATAGGTTACCGGAAACGTTGAGTTGTCCGGATAAAGTATTTTACCGGAAACTTTGGGTTTCCGGAACAATGTACCCGGAAAGGTTGAGAATGAGTGAACTTACCCGGAAAGTGAGTCGTGTCCGGAAAGAATAAGCGATTGTCCGGAAAGTGCTGCTGGTATCCGGAAAGTGCGGCTGGACTTTTCAATTCGATTGGGAATCGACTAGGGTTGCTCAAAATCGTTCCTGAAAGATTAGGAACTCGACCAAACACAAAAATAACACTACCCAAATCGATTTTGAAGCGAAAACAACATATTTTGATGGTTAAAAATTCGATTTTTATCAAGAACACAACCAAAACTTTTGAACTTTAGTTCGCTTAAAACTCACTCAAACGATCGAATTAGAATACGAAAACTTGTAGAATCACTAATAAGGGTAATACTAACAATATCCAATAAACGAAAACAATCAGTTTCAACAGAATCAAAATTTGGATTGTCACCTAAGAACACAGCCGTATAAAAGAAAAACTTACCAAAATTCGAATAGAGCACTTTGAATCGATTTGTCCGGCTGCTCTGATACCAATTGAGAGTCTCAGATCCGTGCAATGAACAATGAAGAAATCAATAGATAGTAACACACGATATGATTTCCACTGGTCATCCAATTTGCTTTCAATAATCAGAGAGTTTACAATACGAATAGGAAAGCTAAATGAACAACTAGCCTAAAAACAAAGGCTAAACAAACATTATATATGGAGGGCCCGTGTTTAACAAGCCCACGGCCCGTTCACTAACAAAGCTCAATATAAACAAATACAATTTAGCCCATGAACTTCTATTCAACATAAAATTGACCCTGACAACATCGATACGATAAAACAAGTCTTGAAAGACAGACTTACCATGAACGCCAGTCCGACAACATGCGACCCCCCCTCCTCGACGGAGACCCCTCGAAAACGCTCCTCGAAAGATGGGAGCTGATATTTCCCCAGATGCAGAAACAATTTCGTCCCGTCTAGGACGCTGTCAACTAAGAAGTCCGATGGCAATGTAAAGTTAACCGTCGTGACTTCCTTATCCTCGGTCGCGCGACCCTTGCCCTTGTCGGCCGTTATACGTGTCGATGTCGCAGACGCAAGCGCCGTCTTCGTCGCCTGAAGCGCCGGGCTGACTAGCGTCACGTCAATCGCATCGGAAGACATCTTCGTCTTCTCAAGAGTCGCGATCGCCGCCTTCGCCTTCTCAGGACTAACGACTCTCGACGAGTCACTTACCTTCAAAGACGGTTCCCTCGGGATCGTTATCCTCGTCTTCTTTAGGACACCCGACCCAGTTGTCGGGATCACCTTCCTCTTTTCTCTGCCTTGATGGGCTAGCTTAGCTTGAGCTGCCTTCTTGGCAGCCGCAGGCGTCATCTTCGCCTGGGATCCTCCTGTAGAACAAGAAAAAGAAAGAACGATTAGACGATCAAAAGAAGAGAAAGACTAGTTCGAGCGAGAAGAAAGCAAAGGAACACTTACCGGTCATTTCTTGCTTTTCTTCCCTCGACTCTTCTCTCTCCTTCTCCTCTTCCACCTCTTCCTCCTCAGTCTCCTCTTCCTCCTCTTCCTCAAACTGTTTGGGTAAAATTTCACCAGTCTCAACCACGACCAAAATAGAGAAAACATTTATTACACTTTTCCATAAAAAAGTTAAATCATAAGCACTTTATCTTTTGACCAAAGTTGAAATCGAAAGTTATCCACCTCACGACACTCGACCATGACGTCGTCTAGCTCGCACGACCGTCGTATGGAACCTTGCGACCTCGACCGACTAACATGCGATATTTCTGTTATATTTTCACTGTTTAAATGCAGGAATCAATGTCATTAAAGATCAACGGACATAACCGACAAGGACAATGATGAACATTAAAACCAGTAGCCGTTACGACCGTTATCAGCATTTTTTATGGAGTTATTCAAAGCACTCAAAGACTATAAATACAAAGGCTCAATCACCATTTGCGGAGGATCTCTGACATCTTGGCATAACTGAACTCTCAAGAACACTCAAAGCACAGAATTCTCTCTCAAAGGATCGCTCACGACGCACAACTTACACGCACGACGCATAATCTATACACACGATTCACTTGTTTTCCACACGCGACACATTTTTTACTTTACATTTAAAGTCTTTCTTTCATTTGTAATGTAATCTCTGTACTCTGGACACCCGAAACATAAGGACATCGCCCCTGTTTGGCGACCATAGTGCAGCGACGACCCTCAAAGTCGACTGCGGGTTTTTTCCTCGTTGAGGTTTTTCCCGCGTCACCAAAATCTTTGTCTTATTTACTTTTTCCATCTTTGTCGTACGCTTTGTCGAAAGATTCATATTCTTTAGTTGTTAAGCTCCACAATCAGCCTTAAGTTATCCTCTAGGACGATTTTTGGCATTAACAGTTTGTGCATTGCATTCCAGCTACGTGGGATATCTCGATTGTCGAGTGTTTGGAGCCAATAGGCACCCTTACCCACGACTTCTGAGATATGACTAGGACCTTCCCGTTTGTCATTCTTCGACCGCGACATTAGCAAGCCCGTCGGGGTATTTTGTTTCTTGAATTTTCCTCTTTCATACGATTTTTTATTCACCACGACGATTACTGACTTAAGCATCGGAGGGTCGTTGGCTAGCCAACGACCAACCTCTGACATTGTTTTATCGCAGATCGCACGACATAAACAAATTAGAAAGTAAAAATATGTGTGTTTATATTCAACCCCCCTTCTACAAACATGTATAACCCTTCGGGACCAACAAGTGGTATCAGAGCAGATTTGTTTAATCTCATAAACAAGATCTTGCCTATACAAATCGTTTCTCTTCCTTGCTATTTTTCAAAATGGCTACCAACACAAACACTAACTATATTGACAATGGTTTTCTTGCTAAACCCCTAGATTCTCCAGAGATAACTTTAATCTATGGGAAAATAGGATGATACTCTTTTTAGAAGGTGTAGACCCAACTATACCTTTTTACATCGAAAATGGTCCATACATTCCAGTTAGAATTGATCCTGAAGTTCCAGCCGCTGAAAATTGAGCTGCTATTTTTGAAAGATTGGTTCCAAAAGAAATTCATATGTGGACTGATGAAGATAAGAAAAAGTGGCTCTCGACACCAAAGCCAGATCCATTCTTTCCATGGCTCTTCCTGACGAAGTCTATCATTCTGTCATGAACCTGAAAACCTCCAAATCCATGTGGGACACAATCTGTGTTCAATGTGAAGGTATGTCTGAAGTCCATGACTCGCGAAAGATCAACCTGGTAAGACAATACGAAAGCTTCATTTGTGGTAAGAATAAATCTCTCTCTGAAGTACATCAGCGGTTTAACTTTTAATAATAGATTTGAAAACCGTTGGTAAGGAATATTATAACTTTGAAATTCTGACAAAGTTCTTAGAATGTTTACCTGATAGTTGGGACAATTATTCAATGTGTCTCAAGATGTCAAAGGATCTTAAATCTATGACTCTTTCTACCTTATATGGCACGATGCTTAATCATGAGCAATCTAGTCATCTTAAGAAGAATCTTGTAAAAGATTCCAAAAGCACCCATGTTGCTTTAATCTCAGAGTCACCTTCCACTCAGCGATCTACTATCACTATCACCGAGTTGGAGACTAACTCTGAATGGTTATCAGATCCTGACTCTTCAGATCTTGATGAATCTATGGATCTCCTTTCTAATAAGTTAAGGAGATTCGTCAAAAAGAAATATGTCAGAAAGAACAAACCTCTTGCTATCACTGACAAGCCTAGATCATCAACTCCTGTTGATAAGGCTACTGCTACTTGCTATAACTGTGAAAAGATAGGACATTTTGCTAGCGAGTGCAGGTCAAAGAAAGTTTTTAGAAACTCAGCTTTCTCCAAGAAATCCTCTAACCCCAGGTCTAGAGATGACAAGTATCAAAAGCTGAAAGAAAGGTATGCAAAGCTGAAAAGCTTTAAGAAGAAAGGCAAAGGCCTGATGGCTGACTATGATTGGGCTGCCTCTGACGAAGAAGAGTCATCTGACTCTGAAGATGATGATGAAGCCAATCTCTGTCTCATGGCCAAAGTTGAAGTTGAGGAAGTGTAGGTTCCCAGATTCACATTGTATCATATTAATGGTAGTAAAATAGACAGCGAAAGCATATTAAATAAAGCCATTAAAATGAGTGATTGTGTAAATGATAAGTGAACTGTGAGAATCAAATATTGAACAGTAAAATGATAACAAGATCAGATATAAAAGCTGCTCATATATTGATAATGAATCACACCAAGAACAAGTTAAAGTGTGTTCGGAAATCTCATAAGACAACAATATCGTACAGAGGTAGTGCTCGGGATTGCTGCAGTGTGTGCTTAAACAATTGTGGAAAAACTACTCTTCCAAAAGCTTACAATTGTTGTTCCACTACCTCGCTATTTATAGACCTGATAAAGTGTAGACAGTGTACTATCGTACCCTTGAATGACACGTGGAAAGTGTGTCTCCAATCTTTAGGGCATACGTGGAAAGTATGGACACGTGTCTTACACTTAAGGTTTCCTACGAGACTTAGGCTGACAGAGGTCTTTTACTTCACAGAGCTCTGTCGCAAGAGCTCTGTTGGTCTTCTGTTGAATACTTGTTCTCTTGTAGGAATTCTTCGACAGAGCTCTGATGAGCTCTGTTGGATCCGACAGAGCTCTGTTGAGCTCTGTTGGTCTTCTTGATGAACTTCTTCCAAGTCTTCTGTCTGATCTCTGTTGGTCTTCTGACTTGAACTATTTTCAATACTTTTACATAACATATGCTTGGGGCTAACAGGAAGAAAATTATGACGTTCCCTCTACTTCAACCTCTGCTACTAAGGTTAAGAAGGGTATCTACTATCTCGATAGCGGATGCTCTAGACACATGACTGGCAAGAAGAACCTGCTCACCGAGTAAAAGGAAGAGAAAGGTCCCTCTGTGACTTTCGGTGGAAATGGAAAAGGCTATACCAGAGGTTTTGGTGTACTCTCTAATGGTACAACAACCTTCGGAAGAGTTGAGTATGTTGAAGGACTGAAGCATAATCTTCTAAGCATAAGTCAGCTATGTGACAAGGATAACAAAGTGATCTTCACTAAGGAATCCTACTTTGTCACTGACAAAAAGGAGAAGATAGCTCTCAGCGGTTATCGTATGGAAAATGTTTATGTTATAAACATGGACTCTACAACCACTGAGAACTCCTGTTTCTTCTCAAAAGCCTATGATGCCAACTGGTTATGGCATAAAAGGCTCTCCCATCTCAACATCAAGACACTGAATACTCTTTCCTCTAAAGAGTTAGTCACTGGTCTACCTCAACACTCATACGCCAAAGAGTCCTTATGTTCAGCGTGTGAGAAAGGGAAACAGACCAAAGCAAGCTTCAAGTTAAAGCAAGTTTTCTCAGTGTCATCTCCTCTACAACTTCTCTGTATGGATTTGTTTGGCCCTGTTAACAAACAATCCATCGCTGGAAAGAAATATACATTGGTCATAGTTGATGAATTCTCTCGCTATACCTGGGTAAAGTTTCTCCGTTCTAAGAGTGACACCCCTAAAGAACTCATCACCTTTGTCAGGAAAATGGAAGTCCTGAACAACATGACCATTCGCTCAGTAAGGAGTGATCATGGAACTGAATTCAAAAACAGTTATCTTGATTCATTCTTTGAAAGTAAGGGTATTTCTCACAACTTTTCTTTAGTAAGAACACCGCAACAAAATGGAGTCGCTGAAAGAAGAAATAGAACTATCATTAAAGCCGCACGTTCAATGCTCAGCGATTCTCACATGCCTACTCAGTTTTGGGCAGAAGCCGTCAACACTGCTTGTTTTATTCAAAACAGGTCGCTGATCGTCAAAAGATTCAAAAAGACAGCCTATGAACGTTTTCATGGGAGGAAGCCTTCAATCAGCTTTCTTCACATCTTTGGATGTCAGTGTTTCATACTGAACAACAGAGATGCCCTTGGAAAGTTTGATCCTAAGGCTGATGATGGAATCTTTCATGGATATTCTCCAATCTCCAAAGCCTTCTGAGTCTTCAATCGAAGTAGACAGACTGTTGAAGAAACTATTCACGTCACCTTTGACGGATCCCGTTCAGCGAACTCTAAACCTTCTGCTGATACTGAAGAACTGAAACAATGAATGTTTTCTCATCTTGGTGATTCAGAAGACATTCCCACTCCTCATACTCATAACATTGAAGATAATGATCCTACTATCATCCCAAACATGCAGACTAGTGAAGCTGAAACATCATGGGTCTCAGCTATTCCTTTAAACACTATGCCTGCCTCTGAACCTTCTGTCTCACATATACCATCTACTTCTCAGCAATCGGTGAATGAAATGACATCTGCACCTACTCCTCTCCTGGCTGATATACCAGAAGTTGTTGAAGCCTCATCTTCAGCTCCTCCAGAAGTTCAGGTTGATCCAATGACTCATGCTGCGGCTCAGCGATGGACTATAAATCACCCTATTGAACAAATCCTTGGTGATCCAAACGCTGGTGTTCAGACTCGACGAAGTGCAGGTAATATTTGTTTATTTGTTAACTTTATTTCTCTGATTGAACCAACGAAAACAGATGATGCCCTCCAAGATCCAAACTGGGTCAGTGCTATGCAAGAAGAGCTGACTGAATTTGAAAGAAACAAAGCTTGGAAGCTTGTTCCTTGTCCATCAGATAAGTCAGTGATAGGCATTAAATGGGTCTATCGAAACAAGTTGGATGAACATGGAACTGTAACCCGCAACAAGGCTCGACTTGTTGCTCAGGGATACATACAAGAGGAAGGTATAGATTACGATGAAACCTTTGCTCCAGTGGCTAGACTAGAAGCCATTCGTCTTTTCTTAGCTTACGCAGTACACAGAGACTTCAAAGTTTATCATATGGATGTTAAGTCAGCGTTCCAAATTGGAAAGCTGAATGAAGAAGTCTACGTGGAACAACCTCCAGGATTCTCAGATCCTAAGCATCCAGGTTATGTTTATAAACTGGATAAGGCACTCTATGGCTTAAAGCAAGCTCCTCGTGCATGGTATGACACTCTCTGATCTTATTTACTTTTCGAAAAATTTGAGAGAGGTAAAATCGACAAAACTCTATTTTTCAGGAAAGTAAAAGGTCATTTCATTCTTGTTCAAATATATGTCGATGATATTATATTTGGTTCTACTAACCCTGACCTTTGTACTCGTTTCTCTGAAACAAAATAAAAAGGGAACTTTCATTAACCAGGTAAAGTATGTTAAAGATATGCTGAAGAAATTTGATTTAACTCAGAGTTCAACTATGAAAACCCCTATGGCACCACCGCTGACACTAAACAAGGATCCTAAAGGAAAATCTGTTAATGTCACGACATACCATGGGATGATCGACTATCTCCTATATCTTACAGCTAGCCAACCTGGTATTATGTATGTAACCAGTTTGTGTGCACGATATCAAGCTGAACCTAAGGAATCTCATTTGATCGCTGTAAAGCGAATCTTTCGTTACCTTAAGGGTACTCCTAACCTAGGTCTTTAGTGTCCCAAAGACTCAGGGTTTGATCTAATCTCCGATTCAGATAGTGATTTTGCAGGTTGCAAATTGGATAGGATAAGCACCACAGGAGGCTGTCAGCTCCTGGGTGGAAAGCTGGTGAGTTGGACGAGTAAAAAGCAAAACTCAGTGTCCACCTCAACTGCTGAAGCTGAGTACGTAGCCGCTGGAAGCTGTTGTTCTCAGGTCTTGTGGATGAGAAATCAACTACTGGACTATGACCTTCAGCTCTCAAAGATTCCAATCTATTGCGACAGCACTAGTGCCATCGCTATAGCCAACAATCCAGTGCTACACTCAAAGACGAAACACATCGAAATCAGGTATCATTTTATCAGAGATAATGTGATGAATGGTGATATAGAACTTCACTTTATCCCAACTGACTTTCAGTTAGCTGATCTGTTCACCAAACCTCTTGACGAGACAAGATTTAACTTTCTCATCAGCGAGCTTGGAATGCTGAACTTAGAAGAATAACTCTTCAATGGTTCACATTTGATCAGGGATAAAACAAACTTGTATAACCCATTCTATCATCTTCTCTCTGAACAAAATTGATTCGCTGACATCAAGGTATGTTCTCTCTTGATCGCAGACGTTCGCCTAGAACTTAAAGATTTCAAAACAAACTGCATCGCTGAATATCTCTTCCTTTCAGTGATACTTTGAAATTTGTAAAACTAACACTGATATTTCTATTCAGTGCTTCATATTTTCAAAATATCCCTGAGTTTTCAAAAACCTCAGAGACATCCTAAAATATGAAAGGACGTTTGTGACGTAATCAAACGGATAAACCCTGGCACGTTATTTTTCTGACACACGTTTGCAGGTTTTGTTTTCTCATCCAATCAAATGCAAACACGTGTCCGTATCATCATGAAAAACTTTTCCCGCTCATAGTTTTTTCTCTCTATATGTTCGTGTTTATATTTTTCTCTTTACGCGAACAACTTCTTCTTCAAGAAAAGAACACTGTTGCATTTTGAACTCAAGTTTCCAGAAAACTGTTTATCTTCTTCATCAACATCTAAGGTTAATATTCTTATTATTTACCTATCTTTAACTTGTTTTTTGATCTTATTATTGTTTCTAAATGATCAAACAAAATAACTTTTTAAAATGAAATCATTTCTTTTCATGATTTTATGAACACAACCTTCATGATTGTTCTTCAAGTTTAATTCTAAAAATCTTTAACTTGCATCGTCATATGTTTTTCTAGAATCTCTTCTTTAAAAGAAACTGGAAAACAACTGTTCACTATGTTTTGTACTCTTTCACAAAACAAGAAAAACCCTAATCTCCATTGTTGATCCAAACCCTCAGTGATTTGATAATGACCCTCTCTTATATACTTAGTGAAAATTGTAAGTAAACAATATGTATCAGAGTTTCACTATCGCTGATAAGTACTAAGATCTTCCAGTACCGCTGATAGGAACTCTCGCTCTTTTAAATTAAACATTCAGCGAACACTGTTCACCATTAATGTGCTGAGTTTGTTCAGTCATTATGATGATCGCTGATAAGTTAGTTGTTTACTTATGATCCCTGAAGACAAGTTTCACGTCAACATAGGTTCTACGCTGAAGTCGAAGATCAAGCTCAAGAACCAGCGACAAGTCTCCTAATGAACTGATGCGGATCAGCGAAGACTCAAATTTGTCCACTCAACGTGAAGTATCAAGTACAAGACTTCAGCTATCGCTGAACTTTATCATTCGCTGAATAGAAAATGATAATCGCTGAATCAACGAAAGATGATCATGAAGTCCTCCGTACAAAGTACTTTTGTCTTAACCACCCTTGCACGACTCCGTACGAATTGTCAGAAAAGAACCTCCGAATATCTGAAATCGTACAACCACTCTGATACTACACTATTCATCCATACGGCTACTAAGGTTGTCAACTAAGGTCAATGACATGCAACCAACCAGCTGATGACACGTGTAAAGTATATACTGACTTGCATTAAATGCATGCAGTATATAAAGAGATGAACTCACTTCATTTGAAGTAACTTGCTAACTCTTGACAAGTTCATATCTCTTATCTCAAGATAGGTTATTATTAGTAATTTCCTTATCTCTCTTAGTGCAAGAAACCTTAGTGTTCCAACTTGTTTAGATTTAGGTTTATCCTTAATCTTGTCTCCGCAACAAGCTGTAAATTGTTAATGATTTATCAATAAACAATTTAGAAAAGTAAAATCTGTGTGTTTGTATTCAACCCCCCCTTCTACAAACTTGTATAGGCCTTCGGGACCAACAAGTTGTATCAGAGCAGATTTGTTTAATCTCATAAACAAGATCTAATCTAAGATATTTCTCTTCCTTGCTATTATCTGAAAATGGCCACCAACTCAAGCACACATTATATAGACAATGGTTCTCTTGCAAAACCCCCTAGATTTTCCAGAGACAACTTCAACTTGTGGAAAAATAGGATGACACTCTTCTTAGAAGGTGTAGACCCTACTATACCTTACTATCTTGAGAACGGCCCACACATCCCTGTAACAATTGATCCTTTAGTTCCAGCCACTGCAAATAGACCTGCTATTCCAGAAAGGCTGATTCCTAAAGAAATCCATCAGTGGACCGACGAAGATAAGAAGAAAGTGGCTATAGATACAAAAGCCAGATCCATACTATCCATGGCCCTTCCTGACGAAGTCTACCATTCCGTCATGAACCTGAAATCATCAAAAGCCATGTGGGACACAATATGTGTTCAGTATGAAGGAACGTCAGAAGTCCAGGACTCGAGAAAGATCAACCTGGTAAGACAATACGAAAGCTTCATTTCTGGTAAGAATGAAACTCTCTCTGAAGTTCACCAACGTTTTAATTGCTTAATTATAGATCTGAAAACTGTTGGTAAGGAATATTCTAACTTTGAAGTGCTGACAAAGTTTCTAGAATGTTTACCTAAAAGCTGGGACAATTATTCCATGTGTCTCAAGCTGTCAAAGGATCTTAGATCAATGACCCTTGCTACCTTATATGGTACATTGCTGAATCATGAGCAATCTAGCCATCTTAAGAAGAGTCTTGTAAAAGATTCCAAAAGCACCCCTGTTGCTTTAATCTCAGAGGAACCTTCTACTCAGCGACCCTCGGTCACTATAACTGAGTTAGAAAGTAACTCTGAAAGGTCATCAGACTCTGATTCTTCAGATGATGATGAATCCTTGGATCTCCTAACTAAAAAGTTCAGGAGATTCGCCAAGAAGAAAATGTTTAGAAAGAACAAACCTCTTTCCATAACTGACAAGCCTAAATCATCAGCTTTTGTTGATAAGGCTACTGCTACTTGTTTCAACTGCGAAAAGACAGGTCATTTCGCTAATGAGTGCAGGTCAAAGAAAATCATGAGACCTTCAGCTTTCTCAAAGAAAAACTTTGTTCCAAGGAATAAAGATGACAAATACTCAAAGCTGAAGGAGAAGTATGCAAAGCTGAAAAGCTTTAAGAAGAAAGGAAAAGGGCTGATGGCTGACTATGATTCGGCTGCTTCTGATGAAGAAACATCGTCATCTGACTCTGAAGATGATGAAGCAAATCAATGTCTCATGGCCAAGATTGAAGAAGAGGAAGAAAGTTCAGACATTCCCTCCACTTCAACATCTGTCATTCAGGTATCACCTTCTTTCTTTACCAATATTGCAAATATTGATGAAGCTGATACTCTCCGTAAGATCGATCTCTTGACTAGAAGTTTATACGAAGCCATGAACGGCAAAACTGTGGTTGAAAACCAAAATCTTGATCTCGCTGAAAAGCTTAAAAACTGCCACCTTCAAATAGAAAAGCTTTCTAAAATTGAAGAAGATTTTAAAGATCAAGTATATTTAAATCAGCTAGTCAAAATCGAACGAGCAGAAGCTATCACTGCATTAGAGGCTGAAAAAGCTACTGTTGAAGGATGGTGTAATTCTTCAACAAAGATCACTGAGATAATTAAGGCTCAGATTCCGCTGAGTGATAAACGTGGTCTGGGTTATAAATATGATACTCCAAAACCAACCACTGAACGTTCAATGCTTAAATTTGGAACGTTCGTATCCTCAGTCGCTGACACTTCATCATCTCAGTGCTCCTCGTCCATTACACCAATCCCTGAGGAAACTCCTACCTCCTCAAAAGGTAAGGAGAAAATGGTTTATTCAAAACCTACCTCTGTCTCTAAAGACAAAGGTAAAGGAATTGTTATTTATCAAAATCCTCAGAAGGGTACCTTAGTACCAAAGCTGAATGCTTCTAAAGCCTCAGTGACCTACCCCTCTGGATCTAGAAAGCTGATCTCTGGATCTATTCAGCGATCTACTCCTAGACTCAGAGTGGATGTCCTTGGTAAGAAATCTGAAGAACTGAATGTTCGTCCCATTTCTAAAGCCAATAGTTTACTTGGTGCTGACACTTCTAATTCGAAATTAAAAGCTCAGCATACAAGTGGCCCTAGAACTACTTTTAGTTATAAGAAATGTTATCACTGTGGACTTACCGATCATATTGCTAGTAAGTGCCCCACAGTCACCAAAGATGAAAAGATAGCTAAGGTGAAGATTGCCCCCAAGGAAAAGAAGACCAACCCCGATGCATATCAGGTCAAGGTGACTCCTACCACTGAAGTTAAGAAATTAACCAAAGTGAAGAAAGACAAAGCTGAATCTTCAAATGCTGCGAAGACCGCTGAACCTTCTATTCCAACTAGCTCCACTGACAAACGTGTATACATGGTTAAGTGGGTACCCAAGCAAAACTAATCTTCCTTTGTAAATGCAGGTTAAGAAGGGTATCTGGTATCTCGATAGCGGATTCTCTAGACACATGACTGGAAAGAAAAACCTGCTCGCTGAATACAAGGAAGAGAAGGGTCCCTCTGTGACTTTCGGTGGAAATGGAAAAGGACACACCCGAGGGTATGGTGTACTTTCAAATGGTACAACCTCCTTCAGAAGAGTCGCATATGTTGAAGGGCTGAAGCATAATCTTCTGAGCATCAGTCAGCTTTGCGACATGGATAACAAAGTGATTTTCACTAAGGAGTCCTGCTTTGTCACTGACAAAAAGGAGAAGATAGCTCTCAGCGGTTATCGTTTGGAAAATGTTTATGTAATAAACATGGACTCAACAACCACTGAGAACTCCTGTTTCTTCTCAAAGGCATCTTCTGATGTTAACTGGCTATGGCACAAGAGGCTCTCGCATCTAAATTTCAAGACACTGAATACTCTTTCCTCCAAAGAGTTAGTCACTGGTCTACCTCAGCATTCATACGCCAAAGAGTCTTTATGTTCAGCGTGTGAAAAAGGGAAGCTGACCAAGGCAAGCTTCAAGTCAAAGAAAGTCTCCTCAGTGTCATCTCCTCTACAACTACTCCATATGGATTTGTTTGGCCCTGTTAACAAACAATCCATCGCTGGAAAGAAATATACGCTGGTCATAGTTGATGAATTCTCTAGTTACACATGGGTAATGTTTCTCCGTTCTAAGAGTGACACCCCTGAAGAACTCATCACCTTTGTTCGGAAGATGGAAACCCTGAACAATCTGACCGTTCGCTCAATAAGGAGTGATCATGGAACTGAATTCAAAAACAGTTCTCTTGATTCCTTCCTTGAGAGTAAGGGTATTTCTCACAACTTTTCGTCAGTGAGAACACCGCAACAAAATGGAGTCGCTGAAAGAAGAAATAGAACAATTATTGAACCTACACGTTCAATGCTCATCGATTCTCTCCTGCCTACTCAGTTTTGGGCAGAAGCTGTCAACACTGCTTGTTTTACGCAAAACAGGTCGTTGATAGTTAAAAGATTCAAAAAGACAGCCTATGACCTCTTTCATGGGAGAAAGCCTTCAATCAGCTTTCTTCACATCTTTGGATGTCAGTGTTTCATACTGAACAACAGAGATGCCCTTGGAAAGTTTGATCCTAAGCCTGATGATGGAATCTTTCTTGGATACTCCTCAGTCTCCAAAGCCTTCAGAGTCTTCAACCGTAGAAGACAAACTGTAGAAGAAACTATTCACGTCACGTTTGACGAATCCCGTTCAGCGAACTCTAAACCGTCCGCTGATACTGAAGAACTGAATCAATGGATGTTTTCTCATCTTGGTGATTCAGAAGAAGTTCCCACTCCTCATGCTCACACCATAGAAAATGATGGTCCTACTATCATTCCAGATATGCAGAATAGTGAAGCTGAAACATCTTGGGTCTCAGTTGTTCCTATAAACACTATACCTGCAGTTGATCCAAATATCTCAGAAATTCTATCTATTTCTCAGCAATCAGTGAATGAAGTGACAAATGCAAACATTCCTCTCTTAGCTGATAATCCAGAAGTAGCTGAAGCCTCATCTTCAGTTTCTCCAGTTCAGACTGAGTCAGCGACGTATGCTCCGGCTCAGCGATGGACTGTAAATCACCCAATCGATCAAATTATTGGTGATCCAAACGCTGGTATTCAGACTCGTAGAAGTGCATGTAATATTTGTTTATTTGTTAACTTTATTTCTCTAACTGAACCAAAGAAAATAGATGATGCCCTCAGAGATCCAAACTGGGTCAGCGCTATGCAAGAAGAGCTGACTGAATTCGAAAGAAACAAAGTTTGGAAACTCGTTCGTAGACCAAGTGACAAAACGGTGATAGGCACTAAATGGGTCTATCGAAACAAGTTGGACGAACATGGTAATGTAACTCGCAACAAAGCTCGTCTTGTTGCTCAGGGATACAGACAAGAGGAAGGCATAGATTATGACGAAATATTTGCTCCAGTAGCAAGACTTGAATCTATTCGTCTATTCTTAGCATATGCTGTACACAAAAACTTCAAAGTACATCAGATGGATGTTAAGTCAGCGTTTCTAAATGGAAAGCTGAATGAAGAAGTCTATGTGGAACAACCTACAAGATTCTCAGATCCTAAGCGTCCAGGTTATGTTTATAAACTGGATAAGGCACTTTATGGCTTAAAGCAAGCTCCTCGTGCATGGTATGATACTCTCTCTACTTATCTCCACATTGAACATTTTGAGAGAGGTAAGATTGACAAAACTCTATTTTTTAGAAAAGTGAAAGGTCATATCATTTTAGTTCAAATATATGTTGATGACATTATATTTGGTTCTACTAACCCTGAGCTTTGTACTCGTTTCGCTGATAGAATGAAAGATGAGTATAAAATGAGTATGATGGGTGAACTAACATATTTCCTTGGTCTTCAGATTAAGCAAACTGAAAAAGGAACTTTCATTAATCAAGGAAAATATGTTAAAGATATGCTGAAGAAATTCGACTTAACTGAAAGTTCAGCTATGAAAACCCCTATGGCACCACCGCTGACACTTGATAAGGACACAAAGGGTGTTCCTGTCAATGTCACGTTGTACCGTGGGATGATCAGCTCACTATTGTATCTTACAGCTAGCCGACCCGATATTATGTTTGCAACATGCTTGTGTGCACGATATCAAGCTGAACCTAAGATATCTCATATGAAAGCTGTAAAGTGAATCTTTCAATATCTTAAGGGTACAACGAATCTAGGCCTTTGGTATCCCAAAGACTCAGGATTCGATCTAACCGCCTATTCAGACAGTGATTTTGCAGGTTGCAAAATGGATAGGAAAATCACCACAGGAGGATGTCAGCTCCTGGGTGGAAAGCTGGTAAGTTGGACAAGTAAGAAGCAAAACTCAGTGTCCACTTCCACAGCTGAAGCTGAATATGTAGCCGCTGGAAGCTGTTGTTCTCAAGTCTTGTGGATGAGAAATCAGCTACTAGACTATGATCTTCAGCTCTCCAAAATTCCAATCTATTGCGACAGCACTAGTGCCATCGCTATAGCCAACAACCCAGTGCTACACTCAAAGACAAAACACATCGATATCAGATATCATTTTATCAGAGATCATGTGATTAATGGTGATATAGAACTTCATTTTATTCCAACTGATTATCAGTTAGCTGATCTATTTACCAAACCTCTTGATGAGACAAGATTCAACTTTCTCATCAGCGAGCTTGGAATGCTGAACTTTGAAGGATAAAACCTTCAGCGGTTCACATTGATCAGCGATAGAATAAAATCAACTTATATAATCCATTTCATCATCTTCTCTCTGAATAAACTTGATTCGCTGATATCAAGGTATGTTTTCTCTCTCTGACATATCGCATGTAAATGCAAGATTTCAAAGTAAATTGCATCACTGAATATCTCTTTCTTAACAGCGACTTTTTGAAATTTCTTAAAACCTTCACTGATATTTCTATTCAGTGCTTCATGTTTTCAAAGAGTCCCTGAGTTTTTTCAAAACCTCAGAGACAACCAAGAATATGAAAGGACAGTTGTGACGTCATTGCAACGGATAACACAAGGCACGATTTCTTTCTGACACACGTTTGCACATTTCGTTCAAACTTCCAATCAAATGCAAACACGTGTCCGTGTCATGATGAAAACCTTTTCCCGCTCAAGGTTTTCTCTCTCTAAAACTCCCTATATAAACAATCTCTTGGTTTATATTTGTCTTTTACGCGATCATTCTTCCTCCGCAAGAAAAGAATTACTTTTGCATTTGTGCTCTCAAATCTTCAAAGAACTGTTCATCATCTTCTTCATCAAAACTTCAAGGTTAATATGTTCATTTTTTTAAATGCAGATAACTTGTTTCTGATCTTATCATTGTTTTAAACAAGATCAAACAAAAGAACTTCTTAAAAATAAAATCATTTCTTTCATGGTTTTATGAACACAACTAGTTCATTGTTGTTCTTCAAGTTTTAAATCTAAATCTTAAACGTGTTCTTCATTCGTATCCATTTTTTTAAAACTGGAATACAAGACTTTATGGGTTTTACATTTCGTTTCAAAATCATGAAAAACCCTAATCTTCATTAAGACATTTTTGTCTGAATGAAATAGACAAAATTCGAACCATCTTAATGGAAATTCTTTCCATATCAAGACAATTCTTATTTGTTAACATCTTTGGTTGAACTGATAATACAGAGAAATGGCATCTTCAAAGATCAATGTTACCGTTGAGTCCATCTCCGCTGACTCTGAGGAAGTGGATATCATCAAAGCCCCTCAGGTTAAGTTCAAGCTGGACCAACTAGATTGGACCAAGGTCAACAACCTCTCTGCGCTTCTCGAGTTTCCTCGAAAGCAAGTCACACATCTGGATGATGCTGTGAATTTCCTGAAAAACTGCTGCATTTCAACAGCCCTGACCATCACACCTCCCGCAAGTCAGCTGCTACTATCCCAGTTCTGGTACACTGCCAGACACACTCAGCTACCCTCCGCCAAAGATGTATCCAAAACCATCGATTGCATACTCAGCGATACTGAGTATGGCACAATTAAGATAACCCCCGCAATCATTCGAAAAGCTCTAAACTTTCCCAATGCTACCAAAGAAAAACCGTTTGTTCCATTCCCTGACCATAAAAGGCACACTGACAAAGAAGCTCTTATTGCATTTTTTGATGCAATGGGCTATGTCTGGGAAACTGGAAGGGACAAGAAGCCCGAGAAGAAGCTGACGCTGATAAAGAAGTCCAAAATGCCCAGCGAGATGAATTTCATCTTCGCACACCTGATCAGCTGCATGACAGCGAAGACCGGCTCCTCTGATCAAGCCGCTCAACCTCAGCAGGCTATGGGATACGCACTCCTGAAAGGTCTACATATTGACTGGGCATCTATCATTTATGATGACCTAGTACAAAGAGTAGATTCTGCTGCTGACAGACCTGCATGGGTTCCCTACCCCCGTTTCATCAGCGCCATCTTCCAATATGGCCTGAAGGACAGCTATCCTCAAGAGGGTGACCTGAAACTTTCTCAGGTTGGTCCTAAGGTGCTCAATTTCAAACCTGTCGACAATGAGGTACGTCTCTCTACCCTTCTCTCTCTTCTTAACCCCAATTCTTCGACTTCTGTGGCTTCTTCAGCGACAATACCCATCGCTGATGCCCCGGCCACACTATCCTCTCCTTCTAAGAAAAGGAAACACTCTCATACCCAACTTGATTCCAAAAGGATCAAGAAAACCAAGGAGCAACCCCAGCAATTCCATGCTTAAGACTCCTCAGCTCATTCTGAAGAGCTGAAGGAAAGTTCCGTGGTACGCTCTGCCACACCCGTGCAAGCCATCCCTCCAATCCAGACTTCAGCGTCTCCAAACGCTGAGGTTAGAAACTTGGAACCTACCCAACCTCCCTCAGTCTCTCAAAAGACTGATGAAGTGATTCTCAGCGATTCCAACGATGAACTCAGAACCCGAACCCCATTCTTATCCTTCACTTCTCCCCCCACTCCCTTGGACACTCCTCCAAAGAACACTGGAGATGCCATCATTCCTGAACCCACAGCTGAAGCTTCTCAAAGAATGATGAAGAAAGGACATGCAGAGATCACCATACCTCACCGTACTTTCGAAGAGGATATGGAACATTTTTCAGGAACTTGCAACTTTGACGAGTTCATCAATCCTCCTGCAGGTACAAATCAACCCATATACACTGTAACTAAACCTGAAACTTCTGAGCTTTCCTTTGTTCACAAGTACTTCTGTGTTACAGGTCCTAATTTGGGAGACATCAACGAGTCTCCGAAGTCCGTGGAAACAAAGCTGACCGGTCTCACCACCACACTCTCCAACAACTCTACAGCTGTAACAAACGTTGGAGAGAATTTGACAAAGCTGACTACGGTAGTGGAGAAGAAAGCTTCCACAGATGACTTGAAGCAAGTTGATAAGACTCTCAGCGACTTTGCTAAGGTGCTCGCTGATATCTACACAGACTACACCTCACTCAAACAATCAGATTCCTCCATGTCCGGCGAAGTAACAACGCTGAAGACATCGGATGGAGCACTAGAGGGTGATATGTCTGCTGTGAAGACAAATGTTCAAACTCTGACGACTGACTTAGGCTCTGTAAAGACCGACGTTGGTTCGATGAAAACAAAGCGAGAACTCCTGCTCCTGAACCGACCCCTGCCCCTGCATTGGAAACTTTCATAGCGACGGATCGCAAAGAGCTGGAAAAGATCAATCCTGCTATAACTGGCCTAGAAGTCAGATTAGCAAATATTGAAAGCTGTGTGGGTATCTCTGGCTAAGAAGACAGAGAGCCTCCCACAGCTGAAGAGTCTGCCCATCCAACGAAAGCTTTGGGAAGAAGCCCAGAAGATCGTGGAAAAGAAAACTGAAGTTTCTCAGACCACCCTGATCTGGTGTAAAGAGAAAATCCACTTCGGATATCGTCCAGCGAAGATCAACAAGGTATTCATCTCTGGAAGAACATCTATCGGAGTACCTATTGTTGACATCAAACTTTTCAGAGAAGATGGCCAATCCGAAGCCTTTCGCGCTGATAGTGTAAAAAGGTATGGTCTCTCTGAATGGCTGGAGATGAGGTTAGCTATCCATTCGTCACAATCTAAGTACAAGGATCATTTCGAAAAGCTGATAAACAGAAAGATCGACTTGATATCTTCTTGTGTAGACATTCTTCCTCTTCCTGATCTTAAGCTGAAAATAAAAAGGGCCTCTCCAAAGAAGAAACATCAAGATTCAAACTCAGGTCCTGTCATACGAAATGAAACTGGAATTGGTTTCTCTCGCACTGAAGTGCTTGGTCCTGACCCTGATCTATCTGCCCTTGACATTTCTTTGCCACCATGTGAACTTTTCGTCCCTGGTAAAGTCATCAGTAATCCTTATGGAATATTCTTTCTCGACTACGACGGACGTAAATGTTTTCAACGGATCGCTGAGCTTCCAAACACTCCAATCGAACAGCTCAGAGATCTCATCTACTGGTGTGACTTCAGAAAAGACATCAGGCACGACACCTAAAACCCTTGATCGTTGAAGAAGCGCTGAACAAAAGAAAACAAGGCGTAACGGTTCCTGACTGGATGATCCCCATTGAAAAGACGACCCTTGATGAACTTCTCATTAAGGAAGAACCTTTTGAAAACTGATATAATCTCCTTTTTCTCTATTGTATCAGTTATCCTTCTGTACTTGTAAATTATTTCGCTTGTACTTATAATCTTTCTGTTCTTCATTGTAACCTGATTCAATATCTTAAAGAAAGATTTCAGCGAACGTACTTTACTCCATCAGTACTGAAAAGATCCCAGAAAACAGTAAAAGGGACAAATATTTTATGAGTTCTTTTTATCCTTATGTTTTCATTAAATAGCAATTTTCTTTGTTGCTATGTCATAATCAAATTGGGGGAGATTGTTGATCCAAACCCTCAGTGATTTGATAATGACCCTCTCTTATATACTTAGTGAAAATTGTAAGTAAACAATAAGTATCAGAGTTTCACTATCGCTGATAAGTACTAAGATCTTCCAGTACAGCTGATAGGAACTCTCGCTCTTTTAAATTAAACATTCAGCGAACACTGTTCACCATTAATGTGCTGAGTCTGTGCAGTCATTATGATGATCGCTGATAAGTTAGTTGTTTACTTATGATCCCTGAAGACAAGTTTCACGTCAACATAGGTTCTACGCTGAAGTCGAAGATCAAGCTCAAGAACCAGCGACAAGTCTCCTAATGAACTGATGCGGATCAGCGAAGACTCAGATTTGTCCACTCAACGTGAAGTATCAAGTACAAGACTTCAGGTATCGCTGAACTTTATCATTCGCTGAATAGAAATTGATAATCGTTGAATCAACGAAAGCTGATCATGAAGTCCTCCATACCAAGTACTTTTGTCTTAACCACCCTTGCACGACTCCGTACGAATTGTCAGAAAAGAACCTCCGAATATCTGAAATCGTACAACCACGCTGATACTACACTATTCATCCATACGGCTACTAAGGTTGTCAACTAAGGTCAATGACATGCAACCAACCAGCTGATGACACGTGTAAAGTATATACTGACTTGCATTAAATGCATGCAGTATATAAAGAGATGAACTCACTTCATTTGAAGTAACTTGCTAACTCTGGACAAGTTCATATCTCTTATCTCAAGATAGGTTATTATTAGTAATTTCCTTATCTCTCTTAGTGCAAGAAACCTTAGTGTTCCAACTTGTTTAGATTTAGGTTTATCCTTAATCTTGTCTCCGCAACAAGTTGTAAATTGTTAATGATTTATCAATAAACAATTTAGAAATGTAAAATCTGTGTGTTTGTATTCAACCCCCCTTCTACAAACTTGTATAGGCCTTCGGGACCAACATCCATTAAGCTATCTTTTGTCTGAATGGAATGTGCAAAACCCTAAAAACATCTTATTTTAGAAAATCTTTCCACATTAAGACTGTATTCTTTATCTTCTTCATGTTTGAAATGATAAACAGAAATGGCATCCTCTACTGACGCTCCTACCCCCAAGTCTACTACTGCTGAGAAACTGACTCTCACCAAGGCTAATCAGGTCAAGTTCAAACTTGAGAAAGTCACCTTCCAACACAACAACCACCATGCACTTTTCGATTTTCCTCATAAAAAGCAAGTCACACATTTGAATGATGCTGTGAATTTTCTCAAAACCTGCTGCTTATCTACAGCCCTAACTACTGTACCCCCTGCCCATAAATTCCTTTTAGCTCAGTTCTGGTATACTGCCAGACGAGCTCAGGTACCCCAGCCAAAGACCCAACGAAACTCCTTGATGTCATCCTCTGTGACACCAAATTTGGCACCACCAAAATCAACCCTGCTATTATCAGGCGTGCACTGAACCCCGCAGCCGCTACCAAAGAAAAACGCTTTGTTCCTCTCCTAAACCCCAAAAACCAAGCTGATAGGGAAACAATCATTGCATTCTTTGATGCAATGAAGTACGTGTGGGACACAAGGAGAGATGAACAACCTGAGAAAGAAGCTGACCGTAATCAAAAAGTCCAAGATGCCAAACGCGATGAACTTCATCTTCGCCCACCTGATAAGCTATATGACAGCGAAAACCGGCTCCTCTGACCAAGCCTCTCAACCTCAGCAAGCCATAGGCTATGCACTGCTGAAAGGTCTTCATGTTGACTGGGCATCGATCATCTACGATGATTTGGCGTTCAGGGTGGACATGGCTGACAGACCAACATGCGTTCCATACCCCCGGTTCATCAGCGTCGTCTTTCTAAAAGGACTCGGGGACAAATACCCAAAAGAGGGTGATTTGAGACTCTCTCAAGTTGGCCCTAAGGTGCTTGACTACAGCCCTATGCCGAACGAGGTACGTCTCCTTACTCTCTTACCTCTTCTCAATCCTCATTCTTCTACTTCTGCAGCTACCTCAACGGAAATCCCCACTGCTGATACCCAGGTTGCACCCTCCACTCCTTCTCGTAAAAGGAAACACTGTACCACCCAACTTGAATCCGAAAGGATCAAGAAAACCAAGTAGCAACCCTCCAAGCCACCAACGGCGGAAGACTCCACGACTCATCTTGTACAAGAGTCGCTGGATAGTTCCGTGGTACACTCTGCCACAGATGCTCAAGCCACCCCTTCCATCCGAATTTCAGCATCCCTAAACGCTGAGGTTATAAACCTGGAACTGAACCCCCCTCCTTCAGTCTCTCTACAGACTGAAGTGATTCTCAGCGGATCCAACGCTGAACCCCGCACCCAACCAATTTTCTCAACCATCATTCCTCCGACTCAATCTTTGGACACTCCACCAGTTTTCCCTTCGTTCTCTGGAACGCCCGTCGTCATACATGATTCAGCTGCTGATACTCTACACATGATGATGGATGCAAATTTAGGATCTGCAGGCACCTCCATGCGCCAAGGCACTCTCGAAGGCGACATGGAACACTACTCAGGTCTATGAGGTTTCGACAACTTCGCCAACCCGCCTACATGTATACACAAAACCATACACATTCCTCTCTCTCAACCCCAACCTTTTGAGCTTTCCTCTGTTTACAAGTTATTTACTATTACAGGTCCTAATTTGGGAGATATTCAACACTCCCTGAATGATCTGGTGACAAAGGTGGACTCCTATAACACCACTCTCTCCACCAACTCTTCAGCGGTTACAGACACTGGAGAGAATCTCAAAAAGCTGACCGACGTTGTTGATAAGAAAGCCTCCAGTGCTAATCTGGAAAAGGTGGATGGTAGCATTGATCAATTTGCTACTACTCTCGCTAACAACTCCACAATCGTCAACGATCTCAACCTCACCAACACCACCCTCGCAGCAACCTTCACCACTCTGTTCAATGAAGTCACTTCATTGAAGACAGAGATGGTCACTCTCAAGGGTGAGGTCTCTACGGTCAAAGATCTCCTTCCGCAAGTCCTCGATTTCCTGAATGCTCCAACTTGTGCTCCTTTGCATTTCACTCAGGCTGGTCGAGAGGATCTTCAAAGCCTCAATCCTGCGGTTTCTGGCCTAGAAGACAGAATCGCAGTGATTGAAACCTTCATGGGAATCATTGGCCTAGAAGACAGTGACTCTCATGCTGCTGCTGCTGGTATTCCATTTACCTCCCCTACTCATCATGAGGAAGAGGGGGAGAAGGATCAAGAAGGTCTTCCCCATGCTGATGAGGGGGAGACAACTGATATTGCTGCTTCTTCAAATGCACAACCTTAAGGAGTTGAAAACCCAAAGGGAACCAAGAAACCTCCCTCTATATCTGAGGGGGAGCAACTCGAAGAGCAACATGATGAAGCTGTTGCTGACGTGACCATACCTTATGCTGACGAGGTCAAATCTGAATAGGAAGCAAAAGACGACGAACCCATCGACATCGATGATGACGAACCATCATCATCCCCTAAAAACGATGATGATGATGACGAGTTCTTCTTCATCCATCCTATCAAGAACGCCCCAGCTCAAAAAGGGGTTATCATCACTAAACAATCAGGGGAGGGGACCACCAAAAGGCGTGAAGCATCTGAAGCTGACAAAGGCAAGAACAAAGGTGTTGCCTCTGAAGACAACTTGGCTATTCTCTTCAGCAAGCTAGTTTGTCAGGTACAATATCTTTTATTCCCTTATACTGCATCCCTCCTCTATCCCTTCTCAACCTCCGTTCTCCTCTCCATAAAACCTCTTAACACTTAACCCTCATTCTTTTCTCTATCTCTTTCTACCAAATGATCTTACTTAAACGATCGTTGTGTTTCAGCTAGTCGTCTCCCCTGCTTGAGGATCCTGCTGAAGTCTCTCCTGCTACAAGTCCAATAATCCCAGCCACAAGAGCTGAAGAAATAATCCCGGTCTTAGATCTCTTTGAGACTGATGAACAAGAAGAAGAGCTGCCCTCTCACAAAAACAGACCTTCCTTGGCTCCTCAAAAGCTAAGTGAAGAGGATCAGAAAAAATGAGAAGAAATAATCAAGAAGTTTGAAGATCAGCGAATCATCCTTCCGCGTTCTAAAGTCACTCCTAAACCTACTAAGATCATACTGACAAAGAAAGAGTTCGCTGATCACCTCAGAGCTGAAGGACTACTCGCCGAAAGAAGGGAAGCTGAAGAAAAAGATAAAGCCTACGCCATCCAGCTTGTCCAACAATCGGTGAAAGACCACGCACTGAAAAGAACCCCCATCGAAGTCTAACGTCAGTTATGGGAAGACGCCCAGAAGATTATCGAAGAAAAGACCAAGGTATCTGCCTCTACCTTGAAATGGTGCAATGAAAAGCTACACTTTCGATATCGGGTTGCCATAATTCACAAGGTAAACATCAGGGGAAGATCGACCATCAGTGTTCCAGTTGTTGAGGTCGATATATTAAGAGAAAACGGTACCAAGGAAACCTTCTATGCTGATGCTATCACGAAGTACGGTTTATGTGAATGGTTGGAGATCAGAATAGCCATTCAGCATTCACGTTCTCAATTCAAAAATCATGTCGAAAAACTTCTAAATCGACAGATCAACTTGGTTTCTTCTGCTGTGGATATTCCTCCTCCTGCTGCTCCTGTTCCAAAAAGATAAAGGGCCTCTGCAAAGAAAACGATAATACCTTCAGACTCAGGTCCTCCCATCATAAATGAAACAGGAATCGGCTTCTCTCGCGCTGAGGTACTTGGTCCCGAAGCTGACCTCTCAGCTCTCGACACCTCTCTGCCCCCGGTGAACGTTTTATCCCTGGTAAAGTCATAAGCGAACCTTATGATATTTTCTTTCATGACTACGATGGACGAGAACACTTTCAACGTATCTATGAGCTACCCATCACTCCAATCGAACAGCTCAGGGATCTCATCTACTGGTGCGGATTCAGAGATGATCTCCTCGGACAATACATGAAGCCCGTGATCTTCAAAGAAGCTCAAGAGAGAAGAAATAAGAGAAGAAGTCCCAAACTGGATGATTCCCTCCACCAAAACCCTTGATGAACTTCTTGTTAAGGAAGAACCCTTCTAGCTGATAGGATTTCCTTGTAATTCTCTTATCATTACAAATTTCTACGGTCGTCGAGATCATCCTGATTTCGAATAGTACTCCTAGGTTCTGTCGATATCGCTAATCCCGTTAGCCAAATTTGTAAATCAGAGAAACCCCAGGTATCCCAGTTTTTTCTACGTTTCTTGGCAATCGACTTACGACGCATACAAAGACTGAAGAGTCGTACCTTATATACGCGCTCCAAAAACCTCGAAATTCCTAATCGAATTGAGGATTCTTGCAAGTTTGGAAAAGATCCATCGTGGGTCTCTATTTATGTAATCGATCATGTCAAGTCGAGTCCCTCGATGATCAACACGTACCCTTACCTTTTCATATGCACACACGGATCGACGACGCCTGGCGATTGTTAATGCCAAAAATCGCACCAAAGGAACAACTTAAGGTCGATGTGGACTTTAACAACTAAAGACAGGAATCTTTCGACAAAGGCATGCGACAAAGACAAAAATGTAAGTGAGACAAAGGATTTGATGACGCAGGAAAAACCTCAACGAGGAAAAAACCTGCAGACGACAGTGGATGTCGTCACTTCACTATGGTCGCCAATCAGGGGCGATGTCCTTGGTGTTCTGGGTGTCGATGATACAGAGATTACAATACAAATGAAGAAAAGGCTTCAAAATTTAAAGTACAAGCGTTTGGAATGTAAAAACAGTGTGCGTCGTGTGTGAAAATTGTGTATAAACTGTTGGTCGAGAGCGATAGTCTTGCGTCGAGAGTGATCTTCTATGAATGATCTCTTTGCTTCGAATGAATATTCTTCGGGTGTTTGTGTTTGCTTCTGTTGTTCGATGCTCTTGTTCTATCTCTCTCTGTGTTATTCGGTGTTGATCAGGTGTCTTGAACTGATGACTGAGTTGGGATTTTATAGTCTTCGGATGACTTTAATTGAATCATTAAGTGCCTTGAAGATTGTTTGTAACGGTCGTCGTCTTCAATGTGAGTTTAGATGCTCATAACTGATTTCGTCAGTTATAGCCGTTTGTCCATAAATGACTTTGACTCCTGCATTAAACACTTAAACAAATATAACAGTTGTATAACGCGTTAGTCGGTCGAGGTCGTACGGTTTTATGCGACGGTCGTGCGGAACGGGCGACGTCGAGGTCGAGTATCGTGAGGAACTCTCGACTTACCTTTTAGGAGGGATGATAGAGGTTCTTAGGGTCTTTGTCGGGACCTTATCTTAATACAAGGTATAACTCATGACATGCGTCTTACCTTCTTTGGTCGCGGTCGAGACCTGTGAAATTTTGCCCATCGGGTGTTCAGGGTTTTGTGTTGAAAAATACCTTGGTTGTTTCGGAATCGACTTGGTTCAATTCTAACTGAATGAGAAGTCGAAGAGAAAACGAGGTCGTGACGTCATACTGGCGCATGACAGCTGTTATTTTAGAAATGTCGACGGAGCCCAGAGGTGCTATTAGAAATGAAGAAGATCTCGACGACTTTAGAAGTCTAGCAAGGATTCCCGTGGGGATTAACGTAAGCAAGGTTGGCAAGGTTCGACCGGAAATGTGCCCCAAGGGGTACGTTGTTATATACGAATACCTGTTTAAGATAGGCTTCCACTGGCCGTATTTGCCTCTGGCCAAGGCATTTCTGTGTGAGTTTGACCTGTCACCAGGGCAACTGATGCCCCAGTTTTGGCGAGTCATTCTAGTCTCCGAGCGACTTACTTCGCACTGGGAGTGGCGTATAAAGTCATGAGCGATCAATATCGTCGTTATAGTTTACTTTCAAGGCTTAAAGGTGATCGTACCTTAGTTTTGAACACTGCTGTCAATGATCGCAAATGGAGGACGTGGTATGTACTTGTGTGGGTGGAGATGCTGGATATGGACAGTGATTGGATTAGATCCGTAGATACTGCACAACTGGCGACGATGTCTCATACTGCGCAACTAGCGACGATGTCTCATTCTGCGAAACCGGTGACGATGTCTCATACTGCGCAACCGGCGACGATGTCTTCTATATCCTCGTCGACCCTTTCGTCAGCCGCTAGGGGCAAGGGTGCAAAGACGGGAGAGGATGAGGAGGAAGTCATGATGATCAACTTTACGTTGTCGACGATCCTCCTGACTGACTATGTCCTTGATGGGACGAAGTTATTTCCGTATCTGGGGAAATATCAGCTCTTATCTTTCAAGGAGCGTTTTCAAGGGATCTCTATCGTAGAGATGGGATTGCGAGGAAGAGGAGGAAGGTCTCCAGGGTGATGCGTCAAGCAGGGACGCGACCGATGCTCCCCCTTTGCCTTAGGAAATGTCCTTGTTATTTGTCGTTTCTTTTGTTGCTCGACTGTCAGTGGTCGAGTTATTTTGAATGTAAATGACAAACTATTCAAGGAATGAAATTTAAATTTCCGTCGTACTCGTGTTTTGTATATTCAGTAAGTAAATAACATGTCAATTATGAAATTTATTGAGTATAATATAATAGAAATCATGCGACGTAGGCATCTATTGCAACGCAATAGCTTAGAATGTAAGACATAGAGCTTGTAAATCGTGTAAACAAACATAGGAGTGTGCGACCAAAGCATACATTCAGAGTAATAAATTTTTCTAAGTTTAAGAAACTTAGAAAAAAGTCATGTAGACTTTGCTATCATATGACTAAGTTGTGCGACGAGCTTGAATCGTGTGTCCCTACAGAAGAATGATCAAGTTGTAGATGTGATCGTCTATATCGGGCGACCTTGCGAATTTAAAGTCACATAGTAGACTTAGTGATTATTGTCGTGCATTTCTGCGATAAAATAATATTAGAGGTTGGTCGTTGACTAGCCAAAAACCATCTGATGCTTAAGTCAGTAATCGTTCGTGATGAGAAATCGTATGAAGGAAGAGAGAAGATATTTAGATACGTACCTTCTCAGATTTCTTTCTTTTATTTGACGGGGTATTTGCCCCCTGTCATTTATTATCCTATTCCTTTCAGGAGGAAAATAGGTTTTAAATGACAAATCGACACAGGGATCTTGGAAAATACCATCTATGTCTGCGTCGACTGTGTTTTCGTGCGACAAGGCAAGATAGTCGGCATACTCCTGTAGAGAAGGCATGAGTTTGTTTCTGAGGATAGAAGGATGAACATGTCGTGCCGCATCTTCTAAGCGATTTACTTTCGCGGTTTCAGAGTGGATTTATAGTAGTCACGAGCGACTTTTGGCTCACTTTTGATTTCCTGGATGCCCCACGGCGTAGGGAACTTCACGGTCTGATGATATGTCGAGGGAACGGATTTAATTTCGTGGATCCATGGTTGACCTAGAATGATGTCATAGGCCGATGCACAGTCGATGACGCTGAACTTGGTCTGCTTGTTGATTCCTCCGGCATAGACAGACAGAACGATATCTCCAAAAGTACTCGTCGCTTCTCCATTGAAACCGACCAAGGTTGTCGAACGTCGGGTGATTTCCGAGCGATCGATTCATATGGATTTGATGGTGTTGAGAAAAATGACGAATGCTGAACTGCCCCCATCGACCAAGACTCGACGAGTTAGACAGTTACCAACCGTGAGTTGAATGATCAACCCGTCGTGATGCTTCTGATACGAGTCGCCGAGGTCGACTTGGTCGAATACGATCTTCATAGCTTCGAACTCCAAATCTCCTCTGGGCCTTGATGAACGCGTAATAGACCGATCATCTGGCGCTTGACTAGCGTGACGTTTGGATGCGGAATACGTTAGACCACATACGTCGGAACCACCAGTGATACAATTGACGACTTTCGCATGCTCGGGGGTTGACGGTCAAACATCGTTAGCTGGGGTAAGGACATCGTCGATGAGGTCTTTGAGATTTCCCTTTGGGACGTAATACGCCAGCTCCTTTTTGAGAGCTATGCAATCATCTGTCGCATGACCATGGTCGACATGGAAGTCGCACCATTTAGACTTATCTTTCTTAGCATCGTCCTGACCCGACTTCGTTGGCCATCGAATAGTCGCCTGGGCAGTCTTCAGAGCTTCGACCAAATCTTTAGTGGACCCTTTGAATCCGTAAGAGGATATCTTGGGGTATTGAGGAAATTTGGTCGCGGTCTTAGCCTTTGCTTTTGTCTTGAATCGGACGTTCGAGATCTGGCGGGTGGGCTCCATTTTGGAAATCGCTTTCGTCTTGAACTCTGGCTTCTTTACGCCTAACGACCTCTTATCGTCGGTACGCTTGCGACGAAAGGCACCGTCGTCCTCGACTCTCATATATGCTAAGGTTCGAGCTCGGACGTCTTCAAAATTCCCTAGATAATACTTAGTCAGGTCAGTGTATAAACCTGAACTGTCATCCAGACCACGCTTATAGGCTTCGATCGCGGTCTTTATGTCACAATTACGAATGCTGATCATCTATGCATTGAATCGATTGAAATAACTACGGATAGACTCATTGGTCTTCTGCATGACGTAATACAAGTCACTAGTCTGCTTCTCCATCTTGCGACTGCTGGCGAATTGCTGGGAGAATTGATTGACTAATTCAACGAACGACCCGATGGACTTGGGTTTGAGATTGATCAGCCATTGGAGAGCAGGACAAGAGAGAATTGCACCGAAGCATTGGCACATACAGACTTCCTGATACATGTGTAGGATTGAGATCGTCCACATGAGCTGCTTATACTGCGCGGCGTGCTCTGTCGGATCGGTCACTCCCGAGTACTTAGGCGTGAAGGCGGGGACATTGTATTTCTTTGGGACCTCGACAGTCGCGATCTCATCGATGAATGGTGATGCCTAAAATCCTGATTGGGGCTCGACATCGACGGGCACGGCTGCCCCAGGCAGCTTGACGAGCAAAGATAGGACGCGCTCGTTCTGATCTTCTAGCATTTTCAATCGTTGGGCGACGGGGTCATTGGGGTTGAGATTTGCCCCTGCTTGCGGATTGATTCCTGGGTTGGTGCCATTGACATGCGACGAGCCATTGGCATCTCCGTTGAAAGGAACAAAATACGGTTGCGACCCGTTCTGAAATGGCTGCGATCCATTCTGAAATTGCTGCGATCCATTCTGCATGGGTGGTGGCCTTATATGCTGAGGAGGGACCGTCCCGAACTGGGGATTTAGATTGAACGGTCCCGGCTGCTGGTTTTGCATGGTCGGACCTGGATGCTGATTCTGAGTGAACGGACCTGATCCTGGACCTGGATTATGCGCGAATGGTCGAGGACCATTCTGACCGAACGATCCTTGGCCTGGATTCTGAATGAATGGCCTAGGACCACTCTGAGGTCCAAAGGGATTCCTTAACCGTGCGATCTCTTGAGCTGCTTTACGGCTTTGCTCCGCAATGTCGTTGATTTGATTTCGGGCGACTTCAAGCTCCTGGTACATCTGAGCAATGACATGTTGCTGATCTCCAGGGGCTGCCATTTTCCTGCAACAGAGAACAAAGAAAACTCCAAGAAACCATTAGCAAGACGCACGTTCGTCGAAGATTTTCTCTACATGGAGTCCCACGGATGGCGCCAAACTGTTAATACCAAAAATCACACCAAAGGAACAACTTAAGGTCGATGTGGACTTTAACAACTAAAGACAGGAATCTTTCGACAAAGGCGTGCGACAGAGACAAAAATGTAAGTGAGACAAAGGATTTGATGACGCAGGAAAAACCTCAACGAGGAAAAAACCTGCGGACGACAGTGGATGTCGTCGCTGCACTATGGTCGCCAATCAGGGGTGATGTCCTTGGTGTTTCGGGTTTCGATCGTATAGAGATTACAATACAAATGAAGAAAAGACTTCGAAATGTAAAGTACAAGTGTTTGGAATGTAAAAACAGTGTGCGTCGTGTGTGAAAACTGTGTATAAACTGTTGGTCGAGAGCGATAGTCTTGCGTCGAGAGTGATCTTCTATGAATGATCTCTTTGCTTCGAATGAATATTCTTCGGGTGTTTGTGTTTGCTTCTGTTGTTCGATGCTCTTGTTCTATCTCTCTCTGTGTTATTCGCTGTTGATCAGGTGTCTTGAACTGATGATTGAGCTGGGATTTTATAGTCTTCGGATGACTATAATTGAATCTTTAAGTGCCTTGAAGATTGTTTGTAACGGTCATCGTCTTCAATGTGAGTTTAGATGCTCATAACTGATTTCGTCGGTTATAGCCGTTTGTCCATAAATGACTTTGACTCCTGCATTAAACACTTAAACAAATATAACAGTTGTATAACGCGTTAGTCGGTCGAGGTCGTACGGTTTTATGCGACGGTCGTGCGGAACGGGCGACGTCGAGGTCGAGTGTCGTGAGGAACTCTCGACTTACCTTTTAGGAGGGATGACGGAGGTTCTTAGGGTCTTCGTCGGGACCTTATCTTAATACAAGGTATAACTCATGACATGCGTCTTACCTTCTTTGGTCGCGGTCGATACCTGTGAAATTTTGTCAAAACAGCGATGACAACTGCTAAGCATGATCGTGCGTCAGCGTGACGTCACGATCCTATCCCCTTTTTTTGACTTCCCCTTTAGTTGGAATTGGACCGATCCAGTTCCAATACAACCGAAATGACTTTTGACATGTGTCATAGTCCTAGTCGTCCGACTGACAAAATTTAAAATTCGAATTTGCCACTCTATTTTTAAATTTTAGGGGCAAACTGTTTGGGTAAAATTTCACCAGTCTCGACCACGACCAAAATTGAGAAAACATTTATTACACTTTTCCATAACAAGGTTAAATCATAAGCACTTTGTCCCCTGATCAAAGTTGAAATCGAAAGTTATCCATCTCATGACATTCGACCATGGCGTCGTCTAGCTCACACGACCGTCGTATGGAACCTTGCGACTTCGACTGACTAACATACGATATTTCTGTTATATTTTCACTGTTTAAATGCAAGAATCAATGTCATTAATGATCAACGGACATAACCGACAAGGACAATGATGAGCATTAAAACCAGTAGCCGTTACGACCGTTATCAGCAATTTTTATGGAGTTATTCAAAAAACTCGAGGACTATAAATACAAAGGCTCAATCACCATTTGCAGGAGGATCTCTGACATCTTGGCATAACTGAACTCTCAAGAACACTAGAAGCAAAGAATTATGTTAATCCAAACCTTCAGTGATTTAAAAATGACTCTTTTAGAAACACTTAGTGAAAATTGTAAGTAGACAATATGTATTAGAGTTTCACTATCGCTGATAAGTACTATGTCTCTACAGTACCGCTGATAGAAAACTCATGCTCCTTAATTTTAACATTCAGCGAACACTGTTCATCAATAGAGCTCTGAGCCTGTCCAGTCCTATTGATGATCGCTGATAGTTTAGTTGTTTACTTATGATTCCTGAAGACAAGTTTCACGTCAAAAAAGGTTCTACGCTGAAGTCGAAGATCAAGCCCAAGAACCAGCGACAAGTCTACTAATGCACTGATGCGGATATCAGTGAAGCAATAAAGTACTATTCAACGAACGCTGATCATGAGGTTTACTCTACAAGTTACTGTTGTCTTTCCCCCTTGCACGTCTTCGTACGAACTGTCAGAACAGACATCCCTTCTGTCTAGAATCATACAACCAACTCTGATTCTATATTGTACATCATTCGGCTACTAGGTTGTCTACCAAGGTCAAACCATGCAACCAATCAGCTGCTGCCACGTGTAAAGTTATACTGCTATGCAGTATATAAGAAGAAACCCTACTTCAAAATGAAGTGTCCGGCCATCTTCTTCTTTCTCTCTTAGTGTTAGAATATTACTCGTAGTATTCTTAACTCCTTTCTGTCTTAATTCTAGTGCAAGAAACTTAGTGTTCTTAACTTGTTTAGATTAGGTTAATCCTTAATCTTGTTCCGCAACAAGTTGTAAATTGTTTGATTATATCAATAAACAATTTAGAAAGTAAAATCTGTGTGTTTGTATTCAACCCCCCTTCTACAAACTTGTATAACCCTTCGGGACCAACAATTTCTCTCTCAAATGATCGCTCACGACGCACGACTTACACGCCCGACACATAATCTATACACACGACGAACTTGTTTTCTACATTCGATACACTTGTTACTTTACATTTAAAGTCTTTCTTTCATTTGTATTGTAATCTCTGTACTCTCGACACCCGAAACATAAGGACATCACCCCTGTTTGGCGACCATAGTGCAGCGACGACCCTCAAAGTCGTCCGCGGGTTTTTTCCTCGTAGAGGTTTTTCCCGCGTCACCAAAATCTTTGTCTTATTTACGTTTTCTGTCTTTGTCGTACGGTTTGTCTAAAGATTCCCATTCTTTAGTTGTTAAGCTCCACAATCAACCTTAAGTTATCCTTCTGGACGATTTTTGGCATTAACAATAACTATGATATGTTACATTTGAAAATGTGAACGCGTGAGTTAGGGATTTTGGTCAATCTTGACCGTATGAATATTTTGAGAGTTGTAAACCTTTTATATTGGTCCGATGGCCAATTGAGAATCGAAAAGGCAAAGATTTTGGGTAACGAAGTGTTTTGGCTTACGGAAAACGTGTGAACAACACGTATTTTGCAAAATAGTTATTTTGCCTTTAAAGGCTTGATTTATACTCAAATGAGTCTTTTGAGTGTTTGCCGGTTTTAATAGCTCGAGGTGGAGCCTTGGATGTGTTATGTGCTTAATTGCGTTTTATTTGAGTATGTGCCGGTGTGAGTGTTTGGTCTTATGTGTGAAGACCGTTTGATGATTTTGTATTCTTAGTACCTTTGGGTCTAATGAAATATGGCGGGATATATGTATTGTTGAGTTATAAAAGATTTGCGTATACACACATACATACATATAGATGCATATATGATTGAACTTTATTTGGAAAATGGCAATGAAGGGGTTGTGAGATTATCATGCCTCGGGGCATGTGTTTGCACGATGTGTGTTATATAAACTTCATTTGCATGAGTTGATTTTGATAAACAATCATTAGATCTTTTGAGCCGATGGCTCGGTTTTGGACTCGGTTGAGTCTCGAGGGCATTCGCCCGGTTTTGATAAGCTCGACATAGGCTTAGGGGTTGATTTGCATGAATTGCATTATATTTGAGATTTACATGATTCGAATGCATTGATTATTCCTTTGAAGTCATGTATTAGTTTCTAATTTAAGTAAGCTTGTTTTGGATGGTGGGATTCCAAGGTAAAGACCTGGTCGGGTTGAACTTGGTCGTTTATGGACTAAAGACCTAGATTGGTTGATGTCTAAGATGGACTAAAGACCTAGTTTGGTTGATGTCGAAGATGGACTAAAGCCCTAGTTTGGTTGATGTCTAAGATGGACTAAAGACCTAGTTTGGTTGATGTCTAAGATGGATTAAAGACCTAGTTTGGTTGATGTCGAAGATGGACTAAAGACCTAGTTTGGTTGATGTCTAAGATGGACTAAAGACCTAGTTTGTGTTGATGTCTAAGGTTGACTAAAGACCGAGTTATGGTTGATGTCATATGTTTTCCCCATCAAAGAAGCTTACTTGTGTTTATTAATTATGGTTTAATTTATGTGTTCACCATATTCGATGAAATCGGGTCTCGCCCGTCACCGAAGGGTGTTGTTTTCAGGTAATTATTTATCCATGTTGGAGGCGTCGTGTTATATGCGTATGGTGTCTTTCCATGATTGATGGACGGTATTTTATGTCTCATCCTTGATTGGATGTTTTCCACTATCGGAGTAATATTCGCATTGAGGATTATTTGAGAATTTATTATTTATTTACCTCTTGAGTGAGTTTTGAATTTGAATCCATTGCGGAGAAATGATTTTCATTGGAGGCTTTCCTCGCGGAATTAATGTGCGTTTGTTAATAGGGTTGTCGGTGTATTTTATACAAATCCCATTTTCGGAAATCATGATTTATGTTAAACTCTTTTGTTTAACCAATTATTTGATCATGATGTAAACTCTTGAACTCACTAGGCGTTAGCCTAACCTTTTTATTTGTCGGCATGTGCAACAGGTTCAAGTTGGGAATAGCTTTAGCTACACTATGGAGTGATGAGTTCTAGTAGAGTGCATATGAAGTGATTTGCTTAGTGAAGTCTTCCGCACTTATTTGGGATTAGCAACTTGTATTGTGTTAAGTAACACCCGTCTTGAGTTGTTAATTGTAGAAGTCGTGATGTTTAACTTTTGAGGTATTTTCAAGAATGGTTTGTAGAAAGGATTTTATCCTATTTTGGTTGTTTTATTGGAATTAATGTTAGTTGATCTTTCCAAATTTGAGGGTGTTATAGAGATCATGTGATGAATGGAGACATAGAACTTCATTTCATTCCAACTGAATATCAGTTAGCTGATTTGTTTACCAAACCTCTTGATGAGACAAGATTTAACTTTCTCATCAGTGAGCTTGGAATGCTGAACCTTGAAGAATAACTCTTCAACGGTAAAGCATTATATCAGCAATAAGGTTCTATCTCTTCTATCTATCTTATAATCTCTGAGTAAATGATTTTTGATGCTTAGGTATGTTTTCTATCCTTGATCACTACAGTTTCTTCAGTAATATGTCTTTCAAAAGCAAACTCGATCATTGGCATTTCTCTATCAGTAATCCTTTTGAAAAAGATAAACTCATTATTGATATTTCTCATCAGTGATTCTTTGAAAAATACTATCCAGTCCTAATCTTTTAAAACAATCAGGAGTACCTTTTGAAAACAAAAAGACAATTTTATTTGGACGTCATTAAAAGAGGATAAACCATGGCACGCCTTTTTGTCTGACACGTTCGTCTGTTACACTTCCTGTCCAATCACCTTCGCGAGACGTGTCCGTGTCATGATGAGTGTTTTTCCCGCTCATCACCCTTTCTCTCTCCCCTCTCATTCCTATATTAACAACTCTTGGTTATATTTTTTTCTCTTTACACGCTCATACAACTCTCAAGGAAAGAAAAACTCATTTGCATTTTTAACGGATTATTGAACCTAAGACATTGTTCTTCACACCTTCAAGCAAAACAGGTTCTTATTTCTACTCTTTAATGCCTTTTGGAACAACAAAAACTCTTCTTTTGATCTTAAATCTTTGCTAAAATAGATCAAAAATGAGTTTTTATTCGTAGAAGATCATCTCCTTCATGATTTCCACTTAAAACTTTCAAAAGTTTTTCTCAAGCTTAAAAACTTTCTCTTTCTTCTTAAATACGTTTTTCCAAAATCCTTCCTAAAATGGAAACCGGTAAAACACTGTTTTCTACCAGTTTTGGTCATCTTCAAAACTGGAAAGTCATCTTTACAAGTTTCTTTCCCTTAAAAGAAACTGGTAAAACCCTAAACTCTAATTTTTTTTGGAAATCTTTCCTAACTAAGAAAGTTTGTTCTTCTTCTCTTCTATTTTCTATTTTTCATCAGAAATGGCCCCAGCTACAACTATGGTGAAATCTAAGAACGTGAAATTCGAACTGAACCAGATCACCATTGGTTCCAACAACCACTTAGCCCTGCTTCATTTCCCTGAAAAGAAGCCATGCCTTCATCTTGCTGACGATGTCACTCTCCTCAGAAACTCTCCCATTCATTACGCCCTGACAGTTGCACCTCCTACCTACAAACATCTTCTTCAGCAGTTCTGGTACACTGCTGAAAGAACTGAACAAACCCTGAAATCTGGAAGGAAGGTCATTGTCATTGCCTTCCAGACTGAACTTGGAGAAGGCTTCATCACTGCAAATGGCATTCGCTCCGCCCTCAAGCTGCCAGTGGGACCATTCGCTGACCCTCCCACTGATGACGAACTCATCAGGTTTCTCGACCTCATGGGATACACATGGGACCCTATGCCCCGCAACCCTAGACTACCAGAAAAGAAGATGACGAAGTTTCTAAAGGCCAAAATGCCGTCCGAGTTGAACTCCCTCTTCTCCCATATCATCTCTTCTATGAGTTGGAAGATCGGATCGCTGGATCAGGCAAATCGCTACCAGCTACAGATGGGGTATAGCCTCATCGTTGGGCGTAAGATAGATTACGTCAGGATGATCTTTGACGATCTCATGGTCAAAGTAGAGAAGGGGAAATGGGAAATGAAAGTTCCTTACGTTCGTTTTGTCTCAACATTTCTCTCTTTCTTCCTATAAAAAGACTACCCTCTGGTAGGAGATTATCAGCTACCTCAGCTCGGGATCCAAATCTTCGACGTCGAACGTACCAAAAATGAGGTAAGTCTCTCATCACTGACTCAACTTCTCCTACCCTCTTCTTCGTCTTCTCAGGAAGTAACGTCAGCGGTTCCACCCCCTGCTACTACCCACGCTGCCACAACCCAATCCTCAGAGAAGAGGAAACATTCTACAACAACCTCTGGTCTTTCCAAAAAGACCAAAAGGATTTCAAAGGAGAACCCACCCCAACAACAATAACAACCGGTTACAACATCAGGGATCTCCTCTTCACAGGTGACCCTGGATGTTTTCGTGTTACACTCCACCACATCTACTTCAACCACAACTACTTCAGCGGCTGAGATCGCTGACTTATCACTGGCATCTTCCCCAACACTCTCAGTGCCTCAAAGCACTAAGGAGATCGTTCATGGCACCGCCAGTGCCATACCCGCTCACTACACGTCCTTCTCAACATTTGCTTCTCCCACCATTTCCTTCTTCAACACGTCTTCTGCACCAGTGACGTTGCTCGCTGATATTCAACAAACATTGTTGCATGATCTCATGCGCAGTAATGAAGTAGGACCTGATGGTCTCCCTCTCGGAGGCTCACAGAGCATACCCACGGTGTCTTTGTCTCCTATGGAACATGACATGGAATATTACGATGAGAGTAGTCACTTTGACGACTTCTCGCGACCATTAGGTATTCCACCTTCCCTACCTCTCTCTTCCCTACCCCTTCCCACTTTTGAGCTTTCATTTGCTCAAAAGTTTTCTTTCCTCACAGGTCCTAATCTGGGCACTATCTCTGCCTCTATCAAAGAGGTTAAGGATAACGTGGAATCCTAATCCAAAGACCTTACCAACAACACCAACGCTGGGAATACAGCTGATGAATCAGTGAAGGAGATCTCCTCAAAGGCTGACAATCTTCATCTCTCGGATTTGATGGAGGAGGTGAAAAATATGAAGACGGATGTGGCAACCAACTCATCCTCCCTACAGTCGCTGACTTCAACCGTCTCATCACTCAGCACTGTAGTGGGCTCACTCCAAGGTTCTGTCAGCGACCTCCACTCAAAAGTTGACAACACCAACAACCTTCTCTCCTCCCTTCTCAACAAACAGAGTGAATCGGTGGTTCCCACCCCATCCTTTACGGCTGATGATCGAACAAAGATGGGGATGGTGGCTGACCTCATTATTTAAGGCACCACAACGATCCCTGGCCTAGAAGCCAGGGTGGAAAACTTAGAGGCTACTATTGCCTTAACCTCAGTGACACCTGGCCATGAAGACATGACCACTGAGGGTGTCATTGTTGATCCTCTCCCTACTCCCCCCAATGATGATGACAAAGCGGGGGAGAAGAATAACAAAGACCCTCCTTAGACTGAGGGGGAGGGAATTGCTGAAAACCCCTCTCAAGCGGAGGGGGAGGTTGAAAAGAACCCATCTCCTCCTTCTTCTCCATGGGGCGAAACAGTAGATCTTATTGCCTTTGAAGAGGACGACGAAGAAGAAGTGGAAGAGGAGATGGAAATACAAGAAGATGAACACTCCAACAACCCTGATGATTATGATGGTGATGATGAACCATGCTTTTGATTCAAACCTGCATCCATCAGGGTTCCGGCTCAGAAAGGGGTCGTCTTAAGCAAAGGGAGATTGCTACAACTGGGAACCTAAATATTATCTTCAACGCTGAGAAGGTGCAACCTTCTCAGGTATGCCTTTCAACCATCCCTTTCTTTGCTTTTATCCTCTCTCACTTCAAACCTCTCCTACACAATTAGCCATATTTTCTCTATCTTTTATCTTCCCTAAAAAGAAACTAACGTCCGACATTGGCGTACATAAGGGTAAAAGACGACATGGCTTTCTGTCGTAAGCATTCGACCGACAAGAAGTCGCTTGGAGTAAAAAAAACCTGATTTCAAGTCCAAGACGAACGTCAAGACAGAGCCCCGGCGCCAGATATCGAACGTCCGATTTGAAAAGAAAAAGAACAATCCTACGCAAAAGTTCCCTCAATACCCTAAGATTTCTTCTTACGGATTCAAATGAACCTCAATAGACTTGGTCGAAGCTCTCAGGAACGTTCAGTCGACCATCTGATGGCCCAAAAAGAGCGATAAAGATGATGCCAAGAAAGACAAGACCAAATGGTGCGGCTTTCATAGCGACCACGGTCATACGACAGACAACTGTCTAGCATTACAAAAGAGATGTCTTGGCTCGTTCCCAAGGGCCACCTCCAATGTTTGATCGACAAAGAATCAGCACCTGTTGAAAACACGCGACCAGCATCCCCTGTCCATGCAAAAGTCGTCAATTGTGTGACAGGAGGATCAGACGTTTTTGGCATTAACGTATTCGGCAGCCACACAGCACGCCAGCCAAGTATCGGACGAATATCCAATGCCTCGGTTGTCCCGACCATAGCATGAATTGGAACTTGAAGCAATGCACATCACGTTCGATAAAGACAACCTCCAAGACAGCTAGCAGAAACACCACGACGGATTAATCATCCAGCTTACTGTTGGCAACTGCTCGACCAAAAGAATTTTGGTCAACGAAGGAAGTTCAACTAACATCATTTTCTTGAGCACTATCAAAGCAATGGGCATCTATACGTCGGAGATCACTCGTCGCTCGACAACTTTGGTAGGATTCAATGGAGATTCGACCAACACATTAGGAGAGATCATCCTCCCCGTATATGCTAAAGGGGTCAACAAACAGACAAAGTTCAATGTTATCGATTGTTCGTCACCTTACAACATCATTCTCGGTCGACCATGGATCCACGACATGAAAGCAGTTCCCTCGATGTATCATCAGACGATCAAATTCCTGACACCGTGGGGGTGCAGGAGATCAAAAGTGAATAAAAGATCGCACATGATTGCTACAAGGCAACATTGAAGCCTCAGACGAAAGACATCTAGCAATTACAGATCCATGATGTCCCTGAGTCTATTGATGACTATCGGCTAGAAGAAGTCATCTTAGACCAGGACAGGCCTGATCGAGTCGTCCTTATGGGGCATCACTAGATCCCGTCATAAGGGAAAAGATAATTTCCTTTTTACAGGAACACGTTGATTATTTCGCTTGGACGCACAAAAACATGGTCGGCATAAGTCCCGACGTCATCTCTCATAAGTTGAGCGTCGATCCATCGTTCAAACCTGTAAAGCAAGGTAATCAACGATGAAGTCGACAACTTGCTCAAGATCGGAAAGATCAGAGAGGTGAAATACCCAGACTGGCTAGCCAACATCATGGTCGTACAGAAGAAGAATGGAAAGTGGTGAGTGTGCATCGATTTCACAGACCTCAACAAAGCCTGTCGTAAAGATCCATTCCCACTACCTCATATCGACGCTATGGTCGACGCAACTGCAGGGCATAAGCTTCTAACGTTCATGGATGCTTACTCAGGATATAACTAGATCCTAATGCATGCCGACGACCAGGAGAAAACTGCCTTCATGACGGATAAAGGCATCTACTGCTATAAGGTCATGCCTTTTGGCCTGAAAAACGCAGGATCGACGTACCAAAGATTGGTCAACAAGATGTTCAAGGAACACCTTGGCGACACAATGGAAGTTTACATCGACGACATGCTCGTCAAATCCAAGCAAGCGGCTGATCATGCCGACCATTTGAAGAAATCTTTCGAAATCATGCGGGAATATCAAATGAAGCTAAATCCTACGAAATGCTCCTTCGGAGTCAGTGTCGGGAAGTTTCTGGGATATATGGTCACCCGACGTAGGATTGCGGCTAATCCTGGTCAAATCAAAGCTCTGGTCAGTATCAAATCACCTTGAAACTTAAAAAAAGTCCAACGACTTACAGGTCGTGTAGCAGCGCTCAATCGGTTTATATCCCGATCATCCGACAAATGCCATATGTTCTACAACGTCTTAAGGAAAAACAGGGGTTTCGATTGGACAGACGACCATGAGTTGGCGTTACAAAAGTTAAAATAATACATGCAGCCCCGCCCCTGTTATCGAAACTAAAGGACAACGAAGTCCTACAGTTGTATCTCGCTGTAAGTCCTCACTCTGTGAGCGTCGTCTTAACTAGGGAGGACAACAAGCAACAACTGTCGATTTACTACGTTAGTAAATCCTTGCTAGACATAGAGACACGATCCACGTCTATGGAAAAATTACTACTATCGCTAGTCACAGCTGCCAAGAAGTTACGAAACTACTTCGAGTCTCATCCTATCACTGTCATGACTAACTTTCCCCTCAAGTCTGTTTTGAGAAAACCTGAACTGACAGGACGACTAGCAAAGTGGAGCATCTACCTCAGCAGTTACGACATTGATTTTAAGCCTCGTACGACAATTAAATCACAAGTCCTAACTGACTTTGTCGCTGATTTTAGTCCCGAACTAGAGAAAGAAGCACATGACGAAACCTATATTGTGGAGACTCCTGACAACACGACCTGGACGCTCCACGTTGACGGTTCTTCAAACGCCAGAGATGCAAGTCTTGGTGTCGTCTTAAGTCACCACAGGGGGAAAGATGGTGTACTCCATACGATGCGATTTCAAAGCCTCCAACAACGAAGCTGAGTACGAAGCCCTGATCGTAGGCATGAGCATGGCCCACGACTTGGGGGCAACCGGACTTCACGTCAGAAGCGACTCCTTATTGGTCGTAAACCAGATGAACGGGGAATTAGAGGCAAAAGACTCCAAGATGACAGCCTATCTCAATGTACCAAAAGAAAATTTGAAAATGTTTGATCCATTCTCGATCAAACAAATTCCCAGAGATCAAAACACTAAAGCCGATGTGCTAGCGAATCTTGGATCAGCACTCAATAAGCCGTCGTTCGACGCCATTCCTATGATCCACCTAGCGACCTCGTCCATCGAGGACTCCGAGAAGATTCATGTTCTCGACGTAGAGGGTGGTTGGTCGTATGACATCAAGAATTATCTTATGCATGACCAACTACCCGAAGACAAGATGGAATCCCGAAAGATTCGATTCAAACCTTCAAAATATATTATGATCAGCAACAGGCTCTATGGACGATCATCGACGGGCCTGAACCTAAGATGTATCGATAACCAGGAACAAGTGCAACACATTCTGAAAGATATGCACGACGGCGAATGTGGTAACCACTCTGGTGGTCGTACTCTTGCAAATCGGATATCCCAACAAGGCTTCTATTGGCCGACCCTAAGGCAGGATGCCATCAGGTACGTCCAAAGCTGTGGTCAGCGACATTCATGTATGACACACCAGCCTTCTGAACCCTTGCACACGACTTTAGTCCCATGGCCCTTCATGAGATGGGGAATGGATATCATCGGCAAGTTACCTCCTGCCCCGAGCAGAAAGTCTTTTTACTAGTCCGTACGGATTATTTTTCTAAATGGATAGAAGTTGCCGCCTTCTCCCAAGTTCGAGATAAAGAGGTCCTCTTTTTTATCCAGACTAACATTATCTGTAGGTTCGAAATTTCATCCGAAATCGTATGTGACAATGGATCACAATTCATAAGTGATCGTATGCAACAGTTTTGTGAGAATCGTAATATCAAACTTACGACCTCGACTCCACGTTACCCTCAGTCTAACGGTCTTGCAGAGTCTAGCAACAAAGTGATCATCAACTCGATAAAGAAAAGACTCAAGGCAGCGAAAGGAAGATGGGTCGAAGAACTCCCATCGGTCCTATGGGCCAATCGTACGATACCTCGGACATCAACAGGACAAACGCCGTTCTCATTGGTTTACGGTTGTGAAGCCGTCTTACCTATTGAGACGCAGCTCCCGACATCGAGGCATAAATCTGTCGACCACAATTTGGTGGACCTAGGTTACGATCTCGAAGCTCTCGAAGAGCTAGAGAATCTGCCTTAATAAAAATGACATCGCAAAGACAAGTCGTCGAACGACATCTTAACAAAAATGTCAAGATCAAAGTCTTTCTGGAAGGTGACTTTGTCTTACGACGAGGCTTCCAATACACCTAGGAGCCAAACTCATGTAAGTTATCCACTAAGTGGGAAGAACCCTATCGGATATCTGAAGTCATGGGAAAAGGTGCTTACCGGCTCCAGACCCTTGACAACCAAGACATCCCGCGTAGTAGGAACGCGGTACATCTAAAGAAATATTTCTTTTGAGATTTTTTCCTACGATTTACTATCCTCAACGGTTACTGACTTACACATCGGAAGGTCGTAGGTCTTACCAACGACCACCCCTAAATTTTATATTGCAGGATCGCAGAATCGCACGAACGTCAGACTTACGATCTGTATCGTATAAAACAAAGTCCTCGCGACTAAATATGTCAAGACTGACATGTCACAACTGATATATTACGATTGATATCTTACAATCTATATCGTAAACCCTCCTATTACTATGTTACAACAGGTATCCAATGATCCAAGTTCCAGTGGATAGGTCTTACGACTTTGACTCCACAATATTTTTGCCTTGATCGCATGATCAAACACAAGAGAACATAAGTACCGTCGTCGTGCTGTATTTTCTCATTTGAACTATGGAATTCTATCTGCCATGGTCATTCAACAAAAATATACTTGTATTGTCATGGTCAAAAATTTACATGTATTAGGCACGACCATCAACGGTCGCCCCGGTAAAAGGGATGAACAAAAGAAAAATAAGTCAAGGCTGAGAAGGCTCCTGCTCCTAAGCGACCTCCTCATCACCACCTCAGACGACGTCAGCGTCCGCAGGATTCTCGTCTTCGAGTTGGTTTTCCTGATCGAGGTCTTCCTCATCCCCACCATGCTCCAAATACAAGGTGACCTCCACCTCGGCTCCAGCAATAGTGTTAGGACTAAAAGTCCTATAAAATAGAAAGTGATATAAAGAAATAATTAGTGTTATTTATTTGTTTGTAAAGCCTCTCAAGATAGTGGGTTTTATGGCTAATGGGCTTGGACCTGTCAAGCCCTTGGTATTTATTGTGTGATTAGGGTGGTAATTAGGTTAGGATTGGTGAGATTAGCCGTGCGCTTAACAGAGTTTAGAGAGAGTTTGTTCATCATTATAATCTTGTAACTCTCTGCATTCAATCAATAAAGGATTAATCGTTTCATATTCATTGTTACTTGTTAATCTGGGATCCACAATTGGTATCAGAGCAGAGGGACAAAGCTATCGATTCAAAGGTATATTTTTTTATTTTTCTTGATCATTCATCACACGCACTGTGTTCATCTCAAGAATTTGATTGCTTCGATTTTGGTGTTAAAACCTAAAATTGAGGCTAGATAAATTCTTCTTATAAATTTTCTAAGATATACATGTGTTTCAAATCGTCTGGTTGAGTAAAAATACCTGATTTTTAAAATTCTTGATTTGTTTGGTGTTTGCTCCCTGTTCGTGAGAATTATTAATTTTTCTTGTCAAAAGTGCTAGTTGATTCGTTTTGGTATTGTTTTTGTGAGTTTTTGGGTTAGTTTTCTTGTTAGTACTAAGTTCTTGCAGATTATCTCTCATCAAGACTGCAGAAATTCATCGAACCGGGTATGTTTTTCTTGTTTCTAACTTGGTTTTGAAGTCCCGGTGCTAATATCTCCCGGTAGTAATAACTCCCGGTGCTGATAACTCCCGGTAGTGACTATTCCCGATACTGATATCTCCCGGTAGTAATAACTCCCAGTGCTAATATCTCCCGGTAGTAGTAACTCCCGGTGTAGTCATCTCCCGGTAGTGATAACTCCCGGTGCTGATATCTCCCGGTAGTGTTAACTCCCGGTGTAGTCATCTCCCGGTACTATTATCTCCCGGTACTTCAACTTCCGGTACTGCCATCTCCCGGTACTTCAACTCCCGGTGCTCTTATCTCCCGGTATTTTACGATCATTGAAAGACCCGGTACCAAATCTGTAAGTCCCGGTATCCCATCTCTGTCAGTCCCGGTCATTGTAAGTCCCGGTATCATACAATACCAGAACTTGCTCTCTGCTGCAACTTGGGTTTTGTGATTTTTGAACTTTCATAACTTCAAATCACCATAACTCGCTCAAAAATCAGAATTTTACAATGAAATTTTACAGGGTTACTCAAAATGTGATTCTGAACAAATTCTCTGGGAATGTTTCCTACTAAAGACATCTACAACTATGAGTTCGATCACACCACAGTAAACTGGACAGACTCTCAATTCTGGAACAGTCTTTGAATTTCGGATCTGAGTTTTTTGTTTAAATTCTGGATCGATATCTTGAATTGTCTCACGATCATTTCTTTCAAGTAACAATGTATTATCCAAACTACTCTGAGCTCGAAGAGAAAGTTTCCCAATTAGAAGCCAAAATCTCTAAGCTATAAGCCGAAGCTAAAATCAAGTATGACTCCATAGGCAAGCTAGCTATTGAAAAGGCTGAGGATAAATGTGTGATAGAGAACTATCAATCTGAATGCTCAGCCATTTCAAAAAGAGCTGAATCCCTAGAGACTCAATTATCTGAAATCACCGAAAAGCTCAGTAAGTCTCAGGAAGAGAATAATAAGATTGTCAATCTTCGCTTAATCGTTCAAAAAGAAAATGATAAGTTGACTAACAAGCTTAAGGATCTTGAATCCAAACTTTACAAGCGAGGACAATCAGACCAAACGATTCATTTGAACAAACCTAAGGAATTCAAATACTACAACTCTCTTTGGGGACTCGGATATGATAATCCGTGTTACCTTAAGAAAATCTTATCTAAGGTTCCCACCCTTTATGAGTTCAACTTTTTGGGACTAGATAAGACATACCCTGAGTATAAGATCAAGTGGACTAAACCGTCACAGGAGGATGAGGAAAAGGAAGAGCTTAAAAGAAAAACAGGAATTCCTCTACCCAAAGTAGGGGAAAAGCCTGAAAATATTGAACCTAAATCGGAAGATGAGCCGCCTAGGAAAAACATAAATGTACAGATACCTTTCGTGTACGAAACGCTTAATGCGTCATATTTAAAGAGCAAAACTCCTTATCTCTCCAACGATTACATTGTCATCTGTTCGCTTGCCAAAACGGTGGAAACTCCGGTTCCCGTTCCGGCAACGCCAGATGCAGATTCTAATGATAAATCAGAGTTCAAACGTTATGTTCCACCTCTGATTTTGGAAAACATAATTTTTAAACTTGAAGAATCGATTGCAAGGGATAAGGTCATTTATGAAACCGAAAGAACTGTACTCTTAGCCACTATTGAGAAGCTCAAAAATAACAAACCTGAGACATTACCCGAATCAGAAAGAGCAACATATCGAACCGAGATTGCTAAGTTGAATTCTCAACTGTCCGCATTGGCGACAGAAGCTTTAACGTTGAGAATGGCTAAGGTGCATCCAGTGGATACTCCAATGACGCCTGTCACTCTTGAAACAATCTCGTTTAACTCTGCTCCAATTTATTCAGATAGTTCCTCGTGTAACGCCTTTATAGGAGTGTCTGATGACACAAATTCCAAGGATTTATGTTTTCTAAATAAAGGTAAGGCGGTTCAAACCGAATCTGCTCAAAGGAATATTTTCTCTGACTTTACTAATCCCTTTGCGGATGATTCGTTTAACTGTTCCTCATCCGACTATGACGGTGAAAACCCATTTGGTTCTACACGACAGTTTTCTGAGTTTATGAATTCCTCTGTTTGTCATGATGAAGATGTTTCGAAAATTGATTATGCCCCAAAGCCTGTAAGTCACAGTCAACTTTTGGAGAAAATGCCCTTACCGGTAAATTTTGAAAAGGGAGAATGTTCTAACTCCAAAAACGTTTCTACGACCACTTCTTCAAAATCTAAATCTAAAAGACGGTCAAAGAAACGCTCAAATACCGGTAATTCTCACAAAAGACAATCTTACTACTCTAGTTCCTCTGACAGTGAGCTTAATGATTCTTCAGATAATCATGTTTTTAGAAAAGTAAAAATGGTTTGGAGAAAGAAATCAATTACAGAAGACAGTGATGGAAAGCAGTCTCATAATTCTCCTGGAGTTGATACAAAGTCGTTTATTTCCAAGACTGGTTAACGTGCTCATGTTTACCCTCAAGCTAAGCTGATCAGTCTAAACCGAGCAACGCTCTGCTGCACTTATTGTGGAAAGAGTGACTTTGTGCATCCAAGGTATGTCAATAACTGGTATGGTACTTATAGTATCCCCAATCCCCATATTAAAGTCAAGACATCTAACCACCAAGGATCCATCAAAGCATGGATACCAAAATCTTTTTGATCTGTTTTTGCAGGGATTTCATGTGTGATAATATACAAAATTTTATTTTCACATGACTGCGTTCGAAGGTTGTGCCACATTTGAGGGGGAGCATCAGGTATTTGACATATACATGAATTTTTTTTGTGAATTCAAAGAACCGTGGCAATTCATCCTGAAAAACTTACTTGAATTTGTTTTTCTCCGTTTTTAAATTCCAGAATTGCCACGTGTTATATTTTCTTTGATTTAGTTATTTCCATGTCTTACATATTTTGTTGATTTTTCGATGGAAATACACCCGCTTGAATTCCAATTTTGTTCTCATAGTACGTCCTTACTTACTAATGATTCAGTTCTTCTCTGGTAAATTAATTGTGACTTGTTCTTCACAATTAAACTTTCTGGTCAATTGTTTCATTTGATGCAAACACTGTGCTTACTGAGTCATCCTAGTCGCGCTTGAACTTGTTCTTTAATCTTCATTCACATTTTATAATGACTTCTGATCAACTCAGATCAGGACTCGTTCTTAAAAGATTGACTTCTAAACATGGCAATTTAGAACTCGTACTTCAATGTGTGCTTAATGTTTTATTGGTTCATTCAAAGAGTGTTAGGAATTACATCGTTTCTATGGTCTATCCAGAACCGGAAGGACCTACCCAAGAAACACATCATTTTTAGATAACAGTGAGGGGTCTAGATGTATAAACGAGTTTGGAGTGAAAAAAAAATGGTGAGGATGTGACAGGACTTAAAAGACATATTGGTCCTTACCAAACCGAGTCAGTTAGCCGGGTAACCACACAATCTATTCATTCTCGTTCTTTGGAGATGAATATTGAAACAGACATGGACCCAGTGTCGACAACTCGTGTCACCCCACCTAGCCACTCAAGCATCTCACAAAAGATGTTTGTTTCATAAATGCACGGAGATTTAGCACATAATCTATCTATTTCTCACTCGGAGGTCTTAGATATTGAAAAAGGATGACATCAGCTCTGGTCTCCGAACTTCATATTCTATTCACTGTGTCAATTGATTTTTTAACTTGAGTCCCAGGTTAAATAAATTTTTGAGCCAAATCGATATAATTTATTTCTTTCACACATGCACGAGTCTTTGTGATTCCAATTGCATATCTTCGTGATATTGCCGGAACAGTTTGAGAGGTAATTTTTAATATTTTACTTCAGTGATAACTGGAAGTCCTATCAGAGATACCCCGATGCCAACTCTGAACATAGGCCACACAATTATTTTAATTGTTGTGATAACAGTTACTATTGTGTTTCTGTGTTAGATGATTACCCTATTTTGGTTACTTACCGTTTTATCTGTTACTTTTGCTACTCATCAGTGTTGTCTTTGAAGTTACATGATGCTCAGGATGCTCCTAATCATCATGAGGGGGAGAACTGATACAAATTCAAAAACAAAGATCATCATCATGAGGGGGAAAAACGTTATAAAAGTTCAAAGACCCAGACTATCAAGTTGAGGGGGAGTAAGCAAAAGTTGAGGGGGAGTAACTGTTATAACCTGTGCTGAAAATATTACAACGTGCATGGTTCTTCTATCCATTTAACAAAGTGCTGAAGTTTTCAACGCTAATTCAACTCGTGGTTCAACTCGTGATACTAAGAAGACCAAGAGCATATTTCAAGAGGGAGCATGAAAGATATGAAGACAAGCAACACTAAAGTGCTTCAAAGATTCAAGACGAAGAGAAGATCAAGATCGGAAGAGTTCAAGTTCGTATTTTTTCTTTATATAACTTTAGGGGGAGATTGTTAGGACTAAAAGTCCTATAAAATAGAAAGTGATATAAAGAAATAATTAGTGTTATTTATTTGTTTGTAAAGCCTCTCAAGATAGTGGGCTTTATGGCTAATGGGCTTGGACCTGTCAAGCCCTTGGTATTTATTGTGTGATTAGGGTGGTAATTAGGTTAGGATTGGTGAGATTAGCCGTGCGCTTAACAGAGTTTAGAGAGAGTTTGTTCATCATTATAATCTTGTAACTCTCTGCATTCAATCAATAAAGGATTAATCGTTTCATATTCATTGTTACTTGTTAATCTGGGATCCACACATAGGGTATAACCCCCGCAGATGGCGACGCATGATCGCCGCTCTGACCTTCATATGGGTCAGAGACTTAAAAGACAGAAGTCTCTCCTCCAAGGAGGCGACCTTTTTCTTCTCTGCCTCGACGAGCGACTTAAGGTCCTCGACCTGTTTTTCGCTCCCGGCCAAGGAAGCCTTAGTCGCTCCCAACCTCCGCCTCAGATGCAGAGGATGTCGCTAGGGCCTCCTTCAGGCGACTCTAAAGACCTTCCTTCTCTCTCGACGATGCCTCTAAGAAGTCCTGAGCTTCATCGAGCTTCGCCGAGAGGACCTCAGCTCTATCCATCGCCAGTTGCTCCCGTTCCCGTGCCACGTGAGCTTCGTCCTGTGCCTCGTGCATCTTCTCCAGGGCAAGGGGTACGACCCTCTGGATATTTTCCATCTGGGCATATAGGCAGAGCGACGTCTGGAACGCCTGCAGTTGCATGATCAAAACATAAGTCGTAAGTCAAACGATAAAACATTACACAAGAATAACAAAGCGGTCGTACGTACCTTGAAAGAAAGCCCAGCGACCTGCGACCCCATCTCATCGACCGTGACCTTCTGGAAGGAAGGTAGGAGGAATTTCCCCAGGTCAGGGAAGATTTTGTCGCTGTCCATCTCGTCGCCATCCATGATGTCCCGCGGTAACGAAAAGTTGACCGTCATGGCACCGGCAGAGCTTTCTGTCGCCTGACTCTTCCCCTTGTCGACTGACGAGGGAGACGGGGCCACGCTCGCCGGGGTAGCGTCAATCACGCCCGGTGGCATCTTCGCCTTCTCAGCAGTGGTGGCCCCAGATGGACCACCACTCTTCGACGACGGGGGTGGGGGAGCTTTCCTTTTCAGCTCCTTGGCCTTTCAAGCCAAAAGGAGTTGAGCCTCCTTCTACAAGAGGTCGTGCATGGGTTCCACCCCGGACCGACCTGCAAATAAACACAGAGAAAAGTGAGAAAGAGAACCTATGACGTAAAATGGTACGACCAAGTCGTACGACTACCATCCACAGGATCAGACGTAAGTTATTACCGGTCGCCTCCTCCTCTTTTCTCCACTCTCTACTCCCTCCTCTGGAAGGATCTCCATTCCTCCGAGCACGACGACCTCGTCATTTGTATCTTCGTCTACAAGATTACGTTGGACGAAAAAAGACATGTCTTCCAGACTATAGGACCGAAACTTCTCGATCTTCGCCAAAGACTCGGGAAGATCAACGTCAGAAAACTTGATGGCTAATGTGAGTTCCAGATCCGTGCAACGAACAATGAAATCAATAGATAATAACAGAGATGTTTATGATTTCAACTGGTCATCCATATAATGCTTTCAATCAGAGTGTTTTACAATATGGAATAGGAAATCAAATGAATAACTAGACTATTTTTCTAAGGCTAATACAATATATATATATATGGCGGGCCCGTTGTTAACAAGCCCACGGCCCGTTCACTAACTAGGCTCAAAATAAAGAAGTACAATTTAAACCCTTGAACTTTAAATCAACAATAAATGACCCTAACAATCTCCCCCTTTGATTTGAAGTTCGAGTTCGCGCCAGTTATGAACATATCTTTTACAGAGCGCAAAGTGTATCTCGAACCATCTGATAGCACGGCGATAGTCGATGCGATCTTCAACCATTTCCAAGGCTTTCCGAGCAGTTGTTTCTTCTGGATTGGGAACATACGAAAGCCTTCGAGTTTCAGACTCGTGAGATATGATCTTTCGAAGAGCATCTTGAACTTTGAAAAGCGTGCCGTCGTAGAATCTGTCTACCTGACTGAAACGCATAAATCATTTCTCTTTCTGTTCGTTGAAGTAGACAATCCTAAATTCAGGTTCTAGAAGCAGAGCGTTCTCGGGATACATCTTCAATTCAGGAGCTTCAAGATTCGGCTTTATCAGATTTACCTTCTTTACTCTGTTCTCGATTGCCATTTAGAAGTCCGTGAGATATGACATCATAATAGTACGGACCAAGAATCGACGAACAACTTCGAGCGCCTTTGTAACTGGAAGTGGTCGAATAGTTCTTGAACGAAGGTCTTTCAGAATAGCGTAGAAGTCGAATGGTCGGAGGTGCGGGAAGTCGGCTTCAGAAAATCTCCATTCATTCCCATCTTCGCGTCTGACGGTGAATACAGGATAAACAACTTTCATTATTCGGCCTGACTCGATGTTGAGCACTTCTATGATCTGATGCTTGGTTCGTACTTGGCTAACTGGTAGACACCGCTTCATTGCACTTACGTACCGGCGTTGGTATTCGGGGTTAGAGCTGTAAATACCAAGGCAGAAGGTCGGCTCGATTGGGGCATAACTTGTGAACGAACAACTTCTTCAGGGAGGAATAAATATCGTGATCTTCTCCCAACGGATTTGTTGCTGTTGAGGAGGTGGGAGATCAGAAGCTGTCGGTTGCTGAGGAGATGTTGGAATATCGGCAGTTGTAGTTTCAGGTCTTGTTGAAGTTTCAGCGGGTTGAGCAGAGTGAACGGGGGTACCATATAAATTCTGGAGCAGGAACTGATCGTAGTCTACATTGTCATCTTCATCAGTAGGGATGACCAAATTAACTTGGAAATTTGCGGCACTGTCGGCTTTTTCATACCATGCATCTTCGATTTGCGGGTTGGTCTCGCAGTCTGGATCAATCATATCCAGTATCGGCATATCTGATGAGTTATCTATAACCAGTTCCTGTGTTGAACCCTCAGGCTTTTCAACCGTCGGGTCTTCATCATCTGAAATTTCCATGTCTATTACCATCTCGGCTAATGGCAACTCGGCTTCGGGTGCGTCTTCGGTTGTCGTTGCCGCAGTTGAGGGTTCCGGGTGAACCACGGTTGTAGTTTCGGTGAGGATCAGGGCGGTCTCGGTTAGTCTTTGTCTTTTCTCCCCCTCACGGTGATCAGGATCATCCTGGTCATCGTGCTTGCGTTTCAGACCGCCTGCTTGACTCTTGCAGGTATCTTCGAGTGAACGGACTCTCTCGGACAGCGTAGTGAGCGCTTGTTTAAAGTCCTTAAGAGTCGACTCAAGGGTATCCAGTCGAGTGGTAATGGATGATGAAGGAGCATTGACCTGTGTTTTCAGAATGGATAGCAGGTCTGCTTTGGTAGAGGCGTCGGTTTCGGATTATTAGAGCAGTTGGGCTAGAAACATCGTCTTGAGGGTGTCCACCGAGTAGGTAGGCTGAGCAGGAGCCGGTGGAGGTGTAGGGGCGGTTTCAGCCTCAACGATCTTCTTATTTCCTTTGATTAAGCTCTTGATTTTGGCGAGCTCGGCGGCCATGTGCTGCTCCATTGCCTCGCGGACAGCCTTGAGGGTGCTGTCTAGGGACCCTTGCGTCACAAAGTCGGGTAAAGTAACACCGGGATCAATTAGATTGCCCGTTGAAGCATCTACCGCAGAGGCAGAGCCACCTATGTTCACGGTTGGCGCAGGGATAGCCGTGGTAGGATTTCTATCCGATCCTCGTGTTCCGCCAGACGGAGACACTACAGATGTTTCGATCGAGTCACGAAGAATCTTGATTTGGTGTTCCTCATCATGTGTCTTAGCCGAAGAATGTTCAATTTCAAATGGCTCTAGACTCGATGGTGCACGAAATGAAGTCGAGACCGGGGGTTGCTGGTCACTTATTTCAACACCAGTACTCTCCGAGTGCGAGACCGGTGGAAGTTGTGCTTGATCCCTGTGAGAAACTGAAACATCCGTCTTTTGAGAGACGGATGAGTGGATAAGGGGGTTGTGCAATTGCTCCACTGGGTCCATGGAGGCGTCTTCAATACCCCGTCCCAACGTATGAGACGGGATAGCGGATGTGGCTACCCAGATATCACTCGGTGGGGGTCTCTTAGGAGCCTCGTTATCTTTACGGCTCAATCTTTCCTGGTTCGCTTTCGAACGCAGTTCCCTCCTTCTCACATGATCTAATTCATAACCTAATACTCCCTCGGGTCTCCTAGCAGGTTGAGAAGACGTGGTAGGTGAGTCAAGTGGGATGCCTTCGGTGAAATTGGGGTTTGGTCCGATACCGTGAGGTATTAGGGATGCGCGCATGGCACGGTCAGTATCGGAATCTGTGGAGTCAGATAACACGTTTTCAACTTGACGGGGTGGTGAAGGCGGGTCAGATAAATATGGCTCGGAGTCACGGTGGAGCATCGATCGTGAAGACGATGTTCCGGCTTTGCCTGTCGTTCGGGTAATGGGAATTACAGGTTGACGGCTAGAACTGGGACGCGGATCCAATACACCTCTTGTTGTAGTTCCCCTCCCGATAATTCTCAACACACCCCACCCGGGAGCCCCAGCTGCCCGGGCCCTTCCACCTCTTACTCTCGGACCCTCACGTATCTCGGGTCTAAGTCCCTAGGCAGGTCCCTCCGGCTTTGGCTGGACCATGGGATTCCCTAACGCTTCCCTATATGCTACTACACTCGGGGCAGTAAGATCCGCGTGTGCCAGAAAGGCTTCAGGTATGGGCATGGCTATAGCATTAGACGGGTTGCGAATAACCATATATTCCAGGTGATGAGGAGGACATACCGGATGGTTTAGGCGTCGCGGTATGGTTGGATTGGCATCCATGTGTTGTCGCACATCCAATGAAAGGAAACGAGGGTAGGGGAGGAACTTCTTCTGCTTTGTACCTACGATTTGACGAATGGCTTGAACAAGTTCGCGCCAGATAATCATTGCGGCGTCCACGTGGCGGTTGTAGCATACGACATGGAATAACCGCAGGAAGTCGCCAGTACGCTGGTCTATGCCCTTCCATCTCGAAGAAAGGCATCTGTTTAGAATCATAAACAAAGTATACCATATGGGGTCCAGGTACTTTCGGTTGAATCCAGATGGACGAATGAGGTTGTGGTTGTACCCGAGTGCGCGTACTTGAGCGCATAGAGTGTCGTCATTGAGCGCGGGGTTATAACCTTGATGTCCGCCGGTGTTGGCTTCAGGAAGTGAAAGTAGGCGGCGAAAGGTGTCAGATGTCAGCGTGAACTGTTGGTTGTCGCTATGAGCGGTGATCGTCAGTGAGTTAGCAGCTGTGTTGACTCGTGCGGTGAACCATACTTGAAGAACGTACAGGAGCGGGACGTCGGCTGTAGCAGTTCGGGCCTCATGGAGAGGGTGACGCATTAGAATGTCCACAAGTACTCAGTGTTGTGGTTGTGGATGGAACTGAGTCGGGTCCAGGTGATGGTTGTTTGGCTCTATCTCCGTGCCATGCAATTTGTTCTTCCGGATGTTGTGGAGGATTTTGTTCCTGATCCGCCATGAGATATCTGTAAAATAACCAGAGTTAGTACTTTAGGCGGAAGAACAATTATCGGCGCGTACCTTTGCGATAAATGGCTCAATTTGAGACAAATTGAGGACTGATAGTGATAGAACAAGTATTGGATAGACAAACCAGGGTGTCCGGATAAAGTAATGGAATGATAGAACTATCCGGACAACACAAGTATCCGGACAACACAGTGTGTCTGGATGGGAAGAACGTTCCCGGACAAGATAGACATACCGGATAAACATGGATTTCGGATGGCAAATGATTCCGGATAAATGAGATTTCGGACATCACCACAATCCGGTAGTTGAACTTACCAGAAACCCTGGGGTTTCCGGACAACTAGGTTTCCGGACAACTAGGTTTCCAGTGGTGGGGTATGATCGGGTAACATATCTAAGAGTATACACGTATCTGGACAAAACATCATCCGCATGATAGTTTATGGACACAATGAAAGTGTCCGGACGTAATTCAAAAACAGAATTCGAACAAATCGATCACCTAAACAGTTGTTACGCATATGTGAAGTGTCGATAGGCGTATATAAACATGTAAAGCTATCAAAATCGATCCACACAACACCTAGATGACCGGAAATCGAATGGACCCATAGGGGGTATTCGGATGACGTGAATCGACCCATTTGATGGTCGATTTGGGGTGTGAAGTGACATAGACTTGACTACTCATGATCGAGATGGAGATTAGAGTAGCATACCTGAAGTTGGAACGAATACGAGTTGATAATCGAGGATTGCGAAGAAGTCCGAACGAGAGAGAGAAGTCGAGAGGGTTTAGGGTTTTTTCAAAGGAATCCGGATAAGTGAACAGGAATGAACCCGGATGCTTATATATGAGCCAAGTATTCCGGATGTGGTATCCGGGTTCCTCTACAATCCGGAGAATGACCCGGTCCGGAAACCCATCCGGAAAAATTAGGTTTCCGGAAACCCATCCGGATACTTCTGAAATTTTAAAAAAAACTTGTTCCTTGAGATTGTTGCAAAAATTAGACAATTTTGGGTTGAAAGGAACCTTCTCTCGCTCCCCCTCAAACTAAGCATGGGGAAAACCCTTGCACCCCCTCGGATAGTGCAATGGAGAGTCCGACAAAAAAAACTTTTGAGCATTTTAAAGAAAAACACTGTGTCGCTCCCCCTCAAATGATGAACATTATTTGAAAAACACACGGGAGTGTCCACACACAAAAAAACTTTTTAACATTTGAAAGAAAAAAACTGTGTGTGACACTCCCCCTCAACATGTGACGCTCCCCCTCAACATATGATTAAACTAACCTGATACCGCTTTGTGCTCCCCCTAAACACATGAACACATCGTGAAAGCACAGATATACACAAATAAAATTAGATGACAGTATGAAATAAAAAGAAACACACGAAGAAAGAAAGGAAACAAACGAAATCTACCTATTAAATACAGAGACTAAATCTAACTATGTAACTGAAACAAGTAGAATACAGGTGCGAGAAAGTGTATGCTCAATCATCAGGAGTGTAAACACCGGATGATGAGTAGACAGTTACTCGTAGATGTATGGAACTTGTAACGGGCACACAATCGAATTAAGTCTTCAGATTTAGCATACCTAACTTGGACACAAGAGTATTAAAACGTTTTTCGTCCAAGGGTTTTGTAAAGAGGTCTGCTAACTGATGCTCAGTATTTACGAAGTAGAGATCGACCGTTCCTCTTTCAACATGATCCTTAATGAAGTGATACCGAACATCGATGTGCTTCGTCTTGGTGTATTGGACCGGGTTGCTAGATATGGCGATAGCGCTTTTCGAGTCGCAGTAAATGGGCACCTTGACATAGGTGAAGTCGTAGTCTTTGAGTTGCGTCCTCATCCAGATTACTTGAGAACAATAGCTCGCGGCGGCCATGTACTCCGCTTCGGCAGTTCAAGTAGAAACGCACTGCTGCTTCTTGGATGCCCAGCTCACCAGACTATCTCCCAAAAACTTCACATGCCCCGATGTGCTCTTCCGGTCCATCATACTGCCCGCGTGATCCGCATCAGAATAGGCGGATAGCTCAAAACCTGTCTCTTTCGGGTACCACAAGCCAAGATCAGCAGTACCACGTAAATAACGAAATATTCGTTTGACAGCCATATAGTGAGACTTTTTTGGTTTTGATTGAAACCGGGCGCATAGAAAGGTGGAAAACATGATATCCGGCCTACTCGCAGTTAGATACATCAAAGAACCTATCATTCCCCGATACAATTTAGTGTTCACATCCTTTCCATTTGGATCGGCGTGAAGCTTTGTACCGGGTGCCATGGGAGTTTTCATTTGTGAGGACTGTTCCATCTGGTATTTCCTAAGAATATCCCGGATGTACTTACCCTGGTTTATGAATATCCCGGTCGACAGTTGTTTAACTTGAAGACCAAGGAAAAAATTCATCTCACAAAGCATACTCATTTTAAAAAATTGTCCCATAAGATTGGCAAAGTTCCTAGCATATTGAGGATTAGTAGACCCGAATATTATGTCATCAACATATACTTGTACTAAGACTATATGACCCTTTTCGTTCTTGATAAACAGAGTAGAATCTATCTTACCTCGAGTAAATTCATATTCAAGCAAGAACTCAGACAAAGTGGTGTACCAGGCTCGCGAAGCTTGCTTTAGTCCATAAAGCGCCTTGTCTAGAATGTAGACATGATTAGGCTTCGAATTGTCCACAAATCCTTCGGGTTGCGAGACGTACACTTCTTCCTTGATATCGCCGTAGAGGAATGCGGTCTTCACATCCATTTGGAAGACCGTGAAATTCTTGTGCGCGGCGTAAGCGAGGAACATACGAATGGCTTATATCCTTGCTACCGGAGCGTATGTCTCGTCATAGTCGATCCCTTCTTGTTGTCGGTATCCCTTGGCCACGAGACGCGCCTTGTTGCGGACAACGATTCCGTCCTCGTCCTTCTTGTTCTTGAAGATCCACTTGGTGCCGATCACCGTCTTGTCTTTCGGACGTGGAACCAGTCGCCATACCTTTAGAGCCTCGAATTGGTTGAGCTCTTCTTGCATAGCGATGATCTAGTCCGGATCTTCAAGTGCTTCTCTTACGTTCGTCGGCTCGATCTTGCTTAGGAAGCCGGAGAATAGACAAAAGTTGGCGGAAGCGCCTCGCGTGCGAACAGGAGTAGAGGGATCACCGATGCTTTAGTGTAGGGGATGAGCTTTCGTCCATCTGATGGTGTGACGAAGCGGCTGTTGTGTAGAGTGAGAAGCGTCCAGATCCACATATGAACCAGATGGAAGGTCTTGCACTGCTTCAAGAGTTGCAGGCTGGTTTCTTGGAGGAGGTGGGGGAGGATTTGCCGAGGGTTGAACAACTTCTGGTTCCGAGGTGTTCAGAAGTTGATCGTCAGTCGTAGCAGAAGACGAATCGTTAGGAACGATCTTCAGATTTGTAACAGGTTCGTCCGTGGGGACAGTAGTATCAGTAGAGGTCGATGATGACGGTTGGGATGTCTCCACAGTAATGGACGGCGTGCTTGTAGAAGGCGGCGGACCGGATATATTCGCCGAATCTTCAGTACGAGCAGCTTCAAGTCGAGGTTGTGCTGAGACAGGAGTAGAAGCGTTAAATATGTCATCATAAATATACTTAAACAATAAATCTAAATCAGAATAAATCAGCATTCGATGAAGATGCATGATTTGGATTTACTGTCGCTTGTGCATATCCCGAACTTGAAGGTCCGGAAGCTAGCACGCCAGTTAAACCGGGTTCTGAACCTATTTGTTCAGAAGCCAAATCTGCGGCTTCGTCGAATGTCACGTTTACACTTTCGACAACGGTTTTATTCCGTTTGATGTAAACGCGATTCGCTTGATCCTGCATGGAGTAGCCGATAAAAACGCCTTCGTCCGCCTTGGGACAGAATTTTCCGAGATCGTTCTTGTCGTTTAAGACGTAACACGTGCATCCGAATGCATGCAAGTACTTGATGTTCAGAATGCAGTTGTTTATGATCTCGTACGGCGACTTGTTGAATCGCTTGTTGATGAAGGAGCGGTTTTGCCTATAACAGGCAGTAGACACCGCTTCGGCCCATAAGAATAGTGGCAGATTTGACTGAGAAAGCATGGTGCGAGCCGCTTCGACTAGGGTACGGTTGCGTCGTTCCACCCCTCCGTTTTGCTGAGGAGTGCGTGCGGCAGAGAAGGTGTGTGAAATGCCAACTGAAGTCAGATAGTCGTCCACTGTTTGATTCTTGAACTTCGTTCCGTTGTCGGTCCTTATGGTCTGAACTTGTTGTTGCTTGTTCAGTTGGATGGTCTTCAGGTTGTTGATGATCAGCTCCGGAGTTTCGGCTTTCGAACGAAGGAACTTGACCCAGGTGTAGCACGAGAAGTTATCCACCATTACCAGGACATATTTGCGCTTGTTGATACTCTGAACACGCATCGGTCCACACAAATCCATATGGATAAGTTCGAGGGACCGGGACGTGCTCGGAGTTGCCTTCGGCTGATGCGGCACTCGCTTCATCTTTCCCTTTTCACATGCCCCGCAGAGATGATCCTTCACGAATTGAAGATCGAGCATGCCTTTCACGTGTCCGCCCAGCACCAGTTTATTGATGCTTTTGAAATTCAGGTGCGATAGACGTCGATGCCAAATCCAAGCTTGTTGGGAGTTGGCCTTTGACATCAGGCATATAGGGTTATCGGGCTTCAGGGCTGCGAGGTCGATTGTGTAGAGATTGGTCTTGCGTTTCCCAACCAGTAGCTCCTCTCCGTCGTCATTGAGGATTCTACACCTTTTAGCTTTGAACCGGACCTCGAGATCTTTGTCGCAGAGTTGCCCGATGCTGAACAGATTGTGTCCCATTCCCGCGACATGTGATACCTTCTTGATGGTGATCTTGTCTTGAACAATGTCGCCATAGCCCATGATCGGCGCCTTGTCGTTGTTCCCAAATCTCACGTATCCACCATATTCTTCTTTGTAGTTCGTGAGAAGCTCCCTCCTTCCGGTCATGTGCTTGGAGCATCCAGAATCTAAGTACCACACATGACCGTGCTGCAAAAATGAGTTTAACGGATTTTAGGTACCCAGATCTGCCTGGGTCCAGGAGGGTTAGGTTTGGCACCTCGTAGAGGAACTTGCTTTGACACAGACTTCCCCTTAGGTGTAGATTGTACACCGTTTGGAGTAACTGCTTTTGGCATATGTTGCCTCTTAGGTGTAGAAGTTACACCTTTTGGAGGAACAGATTTTGTAGCAGGTTGCCTCTTGGGTGCCGGTCTATCCTCAGTAGGAGAAGCCCGTTTTGGAATGGGTTTGGTCTCATGCTGTGGTTTAACCTCTGATTGGAAACCCCGTTGTTTATAGTATTTTCTTTTGTTATTACGGGGTTTGCGTTTGGGTGTCGAATTATACATGTGATATGACCCAAACCAATCATTTAAGTTAATTGCATCAAAATCATTCCAACCACAACTAGAACAACATAAACAATCACGCGATAACTGTATTAATTGATGAACGGAATTAATTTTAATCGGAAAAGAAACTTCAAAACGGTTCCAATGATTCCAAGCACAATTGTCTTTGTTTATCCTAGAATTAAAAGCAGTGGGAAAAGACTTTGATGCAGCATCCTTGACAGGTTCCTTGTTTAGCCACTTGGGTTTTTCTTGTTTTGCGCGACCATTTTTATATGTAGGAACAGAGACAGAATGATCAGTGACCTTTGAAGGAACATGATTTTTGACAGGCAATCGCTCGGTCTTTTGCCTCGGCTGTGATTGATTTTGAGAAACAGGTTTAGATTTGGCGATCTTAATCACAACGGGGGCCGTTGTGTTAGAACAAGTTCCCTTTAGAAAATTGACCGGTCGATTGACTACTGGTGATAGAAAATACGTATGGCTCGGAAGAGGTTTGTCGAAAGGGAACGACTCAAACTCTCCATCAGAATTACCTTCAGAGTTCATATATTCTGAAAAATCAACTTCTGGAATTACAGGACTCGGACCGGTCAAGGAAGGCGAGGAACACATTATGCTTTCGGTTGTGTGCTTTGGGGAATTCGGTGCGGAAGCGTTTGAAAAATCAGAGTTTAAATTCCTTTTAACACATTCATCTTGAGAAACTTTACTTTCTTGTGAAGATATATTTCCTATGAAAGCTTTACACGAGTATGTTTCAGATGAGTTTGAGGAAAGTTAAGGTGAAATCTGTGTTATATTTTGGAGTAGGTCAATCTGCACTTGGAGTTGACCATTTCTTTTGTTCTCCTTCATCGTTTCTCTTGTTATGTTAGACTGTTTCGATGAGAGCTTATTGATTTCACATTGTAGAGTTTCCTTTTCTTCATTTGACACAACTTCGTTTTCTCAGATTTGAGTTTCTCAAGCTCAGAGATTAGCGCTTGCTTTTCCATTTGAAAAACTGACCTTTCTTTCTCGAGTGACTCCTCCAACTCGACTATCTTTGCTTCCAAGATGAGAGGGGGAACATAGAGCTTGTACTCGTCCGTCTCAGTCTTGGTTGCGGTTGCTTCGACCTCATCCTTTTTGGAGGAATCCTTGGGCTTTGCAACCTTGTAGCCGTCGAAGTAGTCATTCGAGAGATACTTCTTGTTCTTTTGATAAGAATAATTTAAAGGTTCATAACAAAATGGAAGTTGTATTCCTCGGTTGTGTGCGCGCTTATATTCCTCGGTTTCCTCTTCCTTTTTCGGTTCAAGAGGACCAGCCCATTGAATGGCATATTCCGGATACTTTTTTATCTAACCCAAAACAACCAAAATCATACAAAGTAGGTGTTTTGTAAATACCCTTTTTCAAATAGTGTGGGTTATCGTATCTGATTCCCCACTCTTTGGGTTTATTCATAAAGATGGTTTGATCGGTTTGACCACTTTTGTGGAGTTTTGTTTCAAGATCGGTGATTTTATTAACAAACTCCTTGTGCTGAATTTTAAGAGCAGAACATTGATAAACAATATCTTCTTTCTCATTCAAACACTGAGCAAACTGTGACTGAAGATCAGATAATTTGGCCCGTAAGTCCTTAGGTGCTATTGAAAGTTTTTTTCATTTGTCTTTTAAATTAGCATTTTTCAGACTTATATTTTTCTATTATTCTCGTTTGAACATCTAGCTTTTCGGTTAGAGAACTAATCTCAAGATTTTGTTCTTTAGAGGTGGCCTTAAAGGAATTTGCCTGTTCGGTAAGAGATTGCATTTGATTCAAGAAATCTTATTGGCTAGAATCACATACCTGACTTGTCTTTTCTTCATCGGCTGGAGAGTGATATCCCATGAAAGCATCAGCACCAGCAGAATCGCTTTCATCATCAAAACAACCCAACCAGTAGTCGTTTTCCACAAGTAGAGCTTATCCAGCTTCCTTCTGCTCAATCAGGGCGAGCTTAGCCTTGTAGTAATGAGAATTCTTTACCACAGGCCTCTTACAATCCTTAGCGAAGTGACCAAGCTTTTCGCAGTTGTAACATGTCACTGGTTCATCTTTCTTCTTACTTTCTACTTTCTCCGTCTTCTCCTTCTTCTCTGACTTATCTTTCTCATCGGCCTTCTTCTTTCCCTCATACTTGTCCTGATGATCATGGCGCTTGTTGGAGGAGGTGGAGTAGCGCTGATTATTGGACGAAGGCTTCTTATAGAACTTTTGTTGTTGGAAAGATTTAGTGAGCAGAGCTATCGCTTTCTTGAAGTCAGATACTTCATCATTAGAGTCACTGTCTTCCTTTTCTTCAGATTCGGAAGAGCTTTGCTTTTGAGCATGTTTGGAGTGACGGCCCGAAGATTTCCCTTGCTTGGAGGACATGAGTGCAATAGGATCAGCAGCTGGCTTTGATGCAGACTTCTTCTCGCTTAGAAGTCCATTCCCTTCATCTTCGTCTTGAAGAAGCGTCTCATAAAGTTCATTGATGCCAATGTTCTCTATCAAGTTGTTGTGCTTGACATGAGAAGCAAACACCTTCCATTCTGGCAGCAGATTGTTGAGGAACTTGAGCGCGTTTTCCGTGTTGGAGCGAGTGATATTATTCTTGTTCAGTTCATTAAGAAGTAAGCAAAAACGTTCATAGGCCTGGGTGAGAAACTCGCCGGCGCGCTGCTTGAAACCATCGAACTTGGTTATTGCGCTGTTGATCTTCAGTTGATTTCCGACATCCCTCCCACTCATCATTCTGGCCACTTGATCCCACATGCCCTTTGCTGTGTCCTTGTAACTATCGATGGCAGTATAGATCGTGTTGGGGAGGGCTTGAACAAGATATCTCTTTGCATGCTTTTCACCTTCAATCATGCCTCTTTCATCTTGGGTCTTGTCGGTGAGAGTCTTTTCCTCACGACGAGCTTCAGCATTTGCAGTTGCTGCTATGGTCTTCATCGGCCAAGGGATTGGACCCTTTTCAAGAGCTCTCTTGATATACACGTAGTTGTCCTTGGACTCTATGAAGATCATGAATCTATCTCGCCACTGTTGTACTCACCATGATAGAGGCAAGGTGGTTTGGTGTCGGTTCCGAATGCAAGAGCATTACGCGAAGACATCAGAAATTAATTTGAATAGTTTGAATCAATTATGTCTATCTGCTCTGATACCAATTGTGAGTTCCAGATCCGTGCAACGAACAATGAAATCAATAGATAATAACAGAGATGTTTATGATTTCAACTGGTCATCCATATAATGCTTTCAATCAGAGTGTTTTACAATATGGAATAGGAAAGCAAATGAACAACTAGCCTATTTTTCTAAGGATAATACAATATATATACGGTGGGCCCGTGGTTAACAAGCCCATGGCCCGTTCACTAACTAGGCTCAAAATAAAGAAATACAATTTAAACCCTTGAACTTTAAATCAACAATAAACGACCCTAACAGCTAAAAGAGAAAACAAGGCATATGTTAGATATAATGCACGGTCAGGAATAAAAATGTACGATAAACGAAGAAAGACATACAATCCGTGTTCCATCCAGCGGCGACCCAGGTCGTATCTTCCTTAAGAAGGTCCAGAGACTGGACCTTCCTGAAGACGTACCTCGCCTTCCACCTGCGGTCGTTGACCTGAATATTCTACAGAAGCACCCGGGTACCCCTGTGCTTGAAGAAAATGCTATATCGGTGGTAGTTGTCCACCTTCACTAGGTAGGCCGCCAACAAGTCGTCCACCGTGAATGGCGACGCCCAATCAGAGGTGATCTTATCGATCACATGAATAATCCGCCAGAACTGCGGCATTGCCTGAGCTGGTGACAAGTGATACCTACTCAAAAACTCCCTGGCCAGAGGAGAGAAGGGCCATTTGCAACCGATCTTGAACGGATATCCGTACAAGACGAAATACCCATTCGGGCATTTAGACGGTCGGAACTGGTCCGACAGGTGCAGGTGCAATGCTTCAAGAACGCCAGCCAACGCCCTGAAGGCATTAAGGCCTTCCTGAGTACCGATCGAACTTGCAGGCTTATTTGACATTGTAAAGTTAGTGGAAGAACTACGAACTATTGCTCGACGTAAAAACACTCAGAGCTTGCACGTAAAAACAGCAACTAAATCGCTTGAAATCTCTCTGAAGTATACCGAAGGCGTAAAAAGGAAATGATCGTCAGAATAGAGCTATTCATATGGCAATAACCTGTCAGATCGGCACAGGGGATGGTTGACAGTTGTTCACCACCTTTTCGCATGCCTCGCCCAGATGAGCGACACCTGTCATACAATGGCTCCACGCGTCGTCCACGTCCTCATGACGTCATACGCCCTTACGTTTCCTCGGTTCAAATCGGACCCGAATGGTTGGAATTCCACTAGATCCTTCCCCCGCGCGACACGTGTCATCTCAAGTACTCAGATTTAAAATTTGAATTTCACGCCTAAATTTAAATTTTAGGGCAAACTGTTTGGGTAAAATTCCACACCTCATGACCGACGAAGAAAATAAACATGACATTTTTGTAAGACCATTCTTGTATTAAGATAAGGTCCTGCAGGTTACTTACGACTGCTTCTCCCGTCGTACATTTCGACAATGGTCGTAAGACTCCTACGATCTATAACCGAGACTTAAGATGGTCGTACGACCATACTAACCGTTAAGAGTCAACAGCCGTTTCTTCTTGTTTCATTAATGCAGGTCCAAGAGCAATCATTGACCAACGATCGTAACGGACGAGCCATTAATGATAATTAAAGACAAAGCAGCGGTTACGACAATCATCAAGACACATTCAATACTACCTAAAACCTATATAAATGCATGTGCAACACAACTTCTGCATGAACTTCACATTCACCACTTCTTCGCGAACACAACAGAGATCATCAAAACATCAGAGCTATACTGTTTACGCAAGATTACGCACCACAACAGTTTATTTCGCACGATTACAGCATTGTTTCGCACGACGCACGACACTAGTTTACGATTAAGTTTATTTCTATTCTTATTGTAATCTATTGTACTCACAACACTTTTTACAAAAGGATATCGCCCCTGTTTGGCGATTATAGTGCACCGTCGACAAGTCGGCCGCGGTTTTTACCCTCGACAGGGGTTTTCCGCATCACCAAATTTCCTTTGTCTTATTTACTTTCTGTCGACGATTGTACTGTTTGTCTTGAGATCCCTTTCTTTAGTTGTTAAATCTCCACATCAACCTTAAGTTATCCTTTGGGTGTGTGGATCCCAGATTCAATAACAATCACAATGTATCAACACAATTAGCATTCAATCATCTATCTCACTTGCATTAATCGAACAGAAAGAGTTTTTAATGGCAGACTGTGTAGCCGTACAAAGTAATATGAAATTAGACTAATGATCATTAAACCCTAATAATTAGATAAGCAAATTATTTATACAACAAGGGTATTTACAATAAATAACATAAATGGTCCCTGTACTTCACATTCCACTAACGCGACCAAACAATCTCCCCCTTGGAATTGAAGTTCAATGTCACGCCAGTTAGGGACAAATCGCCTTCGGATGGCGAATAGCATTTCAAAGCGACGAATGGAGTTTCTGAAAGATAGTCGGTCTTCAATAACTTTGAGGAGCTCTTCGGCTAGATATTTTCGGATGTTGACAAAGTTTCCTAGCGATGCTTTGTTCTCTTCTTCAATGATCTTCTTCATCTCTGTCTGGACTTTCATCAGCGTGCCCTCACTAAATTTCTGCACCTCGTTAATTCTCATGAATCGTTTCTCCTCTTGGCCGTTCAGATACACAAAACCTATTTCTGGTTTGGATAAGATCGAATGTACATGTGCGTCTTCAGGAAGATTCAAGTTGGGCTTCAAGATGTTGATCTTTTTCTGGTTGCTTTCGAGTCGCAACTAGAAGTCGTCGATGTAGGCGAGAGTTATCGTGCACTTCATGAACCTTTTAATTGTTTCGAGGGCTTTGGTGATAGATAGCGGTCGGATGGTGCGGGTCTTCAAGTCTTTTAGTAGAACCGGGAAGTCGTCCAGGTATAGATTCCCGAAGTCGGCTTCCGAGAATACCCATTCATTACCGTCTTCCCGCTTGACTGTAAAAGTCGGAAACCAAATGCTGACAATCCTGTCGGACACGATATTCACAACTTCTGTAATTCTGAGTCGCGTGCGGACGTGGGAGGCCAATCTGATGCGCTTCATTACTTCCAAATACTGATTGAGGACTGAACCTTTGAGAAATGAAACCCCATGAATTTTTACCGGGTCTAGAGGCCTAATCCAGTGAGCAAAAAATTTCTTCTGAGATTCCTCCAGATAAGGAACCAGTATCCGGATCCGTTCCCAACGGGCTAGGAGAGTAGGTTGAGCCAGAGCCGGTACTGATGCTGGAGTTGGAACTTCTGAAGTACTGGTCGTGTCGTGTAAATCTGGTTGAGCAATCAAGATCTGTTCACTTTAAAGTAGAATCTGGTCGTAATCAGCATCATTCATAATCTCATCTTCGCTAGAGAAATCCCATAAAGCTTCTGTTTCAGAATGTATGGCAATAATACCTTTGTGTCTCCATTCGGTGTCAAGTTCTGGATCGCCGGCGGAGTCCTCATCAATCAACTCTAGGACAGGCCGCTCCGGAACCGTCAGCACTAAGATAACATCGGATTGATCCCCGGGCTTTTCAACCGTTGGATCTGCAGACTCTGATGTCGTTTCCTTGACCGGTGTCGATAATTCCATGTCTTGAACCATTTCAGACTCTGTAGGCTGTTGTTGTTGCTGTGGATCAGTTGGAGCTACGGTTGTAGCTTCTGTCGGTGAGGTTGACAGCTCGGTCAGTCGCATTCACTTCTCCCCCTCATGCTAATCAGGATAATCTTGATCATCATGTCTTCGTTTAGAACCCTGGACCTGACCCTTACATGTATCTTCAAGGCTGGAAACCCTCTCAGAAAGCTTGTCGAGGGCCCTCTTAACTTCGGATAGTGTAGTTGTAAGAGAATCAAGTCGGACTTCTGTAGTAGTAGCCGGGGGCGGTGGTTGAGATTGTGAGCGTAAGATGCTAACTAGATCAGCTTCGGATGAGGTATCGGTGTTGAATTGTGAAAGTCGTTTATGCAACAAGGCGGCTTTGATAGCTTCGACACTCATATTCTGTATGCTCGGTGTCTGAGAAGGTGGTGGCATTCGGATCTATGGTTGCACTGTGGGACTTCGGTAGCCACGCCTTTGCCCACGATGGCCCTTTTTATGAAGGCCATATCTGCTGAAAGTTGTGTCATGATATCTGTTTGGACAGCCTTTAAGGCGCCGTCCATTTCTTCCTTGATGACGAACACCGGGTGAGTAACACCGGAGGCACTTAGCCTTTCTGTTGTACTAGCTGTGGTGGATTGCACCGCAGTACTGCCTACGTTCACGGTTGGCATGATATTAGTCGTGGTAGGTCTTCCACCCTGTCCTTGCAAGCTACCGAAAGGTAGACTTACTCTGGGAGTTTCGATCGAGGCACCAAGACTCTCGACGTTAGCTGTAGTATCGACCCGTGACCTAGCCAAAGAAATATTTGGAGCAAAGGGATCTAGACTCAAAAAAATTGCATCCAAAGAAGTCGAGACCGGGAGAGGCTGGTCTCTGGTTTCAACACCAGTACTCTACGAGCGAGAGACCGGTGGAAGTTGTGCTGAATACCCGTGAGAAGATGAAACCGTTTCTTTTTTATATGAAACAGAGTGGCTAGGGGGTATGCATTTGCGCCGCTAGGCCCACGACGTCTTCTTCAATACCCCGATGCAACGGATGCAAAGGGATAGTAGATGTGGCTGTCTGGCTAGATATAGGCTGGTTGGGAGCAACCTGTGAAGATTTCCCCATCACACACTCACTCTCGTGTTTGTTCTTACTTCGCCTTTCTCTCACCTCACCTGTCATTTCTTTTTCGACTATATCTCCCTCCGCTCTTCTTTTCTCTCCAAGTATGGCTTTGGGGTTAGGGGTGTCGTCATCATCATCATCGGACTCGGTTTCCTCACTGCCGGATTCCTCAGACTCTTCTTGGTCACCGGAAGCCAAGCCTGGTTGAGAGTCTGATTCGGATTCCGATTGGGAGCCAGAGGTGGTACCGGCAGTTGTTCCGGCGGATGAACCGGGTTCGGAGCTGGAAGAGGAGGCTGCCTCTTCAGCCACATGTTCGCGCGATTCACCTTCCACCACCACATCATGTAGAGCAGTACCTTCGTCTCTGGGTGGAGTCGGTGAACGGGATCGGGGTCGGGACGAACTAGCACTGCGTGTGGACCTTCCGGAACTACCCACGCCTGATCCCCTCACAATATTTTCTCTCAACACCCCCCGTTCGACAGCCCCTACTTGTCGGACCCCTCGTCCTCGCATACGTGGACCCTGACGTCGCTCAGGCTGCGCTCCTTGGGCAGGTCCAGCCGGATCTAGCTGGTCCATAGGAGCGACTAAGTTGTTCTCTCTCCTATAGACTATAACACTCTGTGTCGTTTGGTCCGTGATAGCTAGTAAGTCATTAGGAATTACCATAGGGACGATGTCTTCGAGCACTCGAATGTTTTGAATGCGAGTCATACGAGTGGAAATAAGTACCTCATGATCAGCGTATCTCGGTATGGCGGGGATGGTCGCCATGAAATGTGCGACTATCAGCTGGAGAAAACGTGGATAAGGCAGAAAGGTGAGACATCGGCTGCCTGTTTGATTCTTTTGAATCTGGGCAACAAGTTCCATCCAAAGGATCGTTGCGTAGTCAACATGACGACTATAGATGACTGCATGGAATAGCCTCAGCAAGTTGACCGTCGTCTGATCGATACCCCTGTTGTAGACTGATAGGAACCTGTTCAGGATTGTGAACAAGGTGTACCATACCGGCTGAAGATTGACCCTTGAGAAGTCCGATGGGTAGGGGAGTTCGTAATCATAGTCGAGGGCGATAATGTCTCGGCATAGAGCTGCATCGCTGACTGGAGCGTCGTATGCTTCACGTCCTTGAACTGTATTTGCTGCCGGTAGCTCGAGGATGCATCGGAATGTGTGTCGAGAGATAACGACGTCGGAATAGCCTATATGGCCTTGAAGAATGTAATGTTGGCCGCGTTCGACAGGTACAAGAGAGCGCCAGAGTTGATGTACATAGACGGCGGGAACTGGAGCGTGAGCCGTCAGTGCTCGGTTAAGTGTGTGGCGTCTCAGAATCACCACGATGACTGGACATTGGCAAATCAGGTTTACCGGGTCCAGGTAGTAGTTGTTGGGAACCAAAGGAAGGTTCTGATCTTCTAGAAGTAGCGGAGCATTGCCTTGAGGTGGGTTGGGATTCGGTTGAGCCATTGTCTTGTGAAAAGATACTAGAGTTGAGTATACATGGCTTTGTGAGGTATGAAAACGAGTCTCGGGGCCCGAATTCTCGGATATGAAAACCGAGAGTCGGTACGGCCCAAGACTGATCACAACTCGGATCTTGACGATTCTGAGTTAGGTGTGTGCGCAGATGTGTATTCAAGATCATTCAGAATCCCAAACATCGATAACACATCAAATAAGCATCAATCAAGCAACAATGCACCAATAAATGTCAAGAACTGTGCATGTGAGAGCTTGAATGTGAACAAATCCTCAAACATGAGCTTAGATGTGCATGGGATTGCATACTCGGCATTTGTGTGTAATATGTGTGCGTGCATGTGAACAAGTCCTCAGAAATACCCAAATTGCATTTATTGTGCAAAATGTATGCTTGTGTGTGAACAAATCCTCAATGCATAACCAAATAAACTTTTAAGTGTGAACATACCCCCAAAAATAGATTTAGCATGAAGATTGCTTTAAAACACAACATTAGAACAAGAGAGCACAAAAGCACAAGTGTTGGAGTTGATCATGTTGATGTGTTCATTCATGTACATTCAGATAAGCCATTAGACAATGGAGCAATGAAACAGAACACACAAGCCATGGAACAGTAAGCATGAATAGAAGTTCCGGAGTGTAACAGTACCCGGTTCCGGAATCAATCGAGATCCGGAGTTGCAATGGAGGTTCCGGATCTGAAGAGTTATAGAGTTGTCATACCGGAACTTTGATAATTTGTGAATACCGGAACAACCAATCACCAATACCGGAACATTGTTAATTCTGGAACCCTAAAACCAAATACCGGAAGTCGTCATTCCGGAACCCTAAACCGAATACCGGAAGTCAAACATTTAACAATACTCAAACATGATGGGTTCCGGATCTAGATTAAATTCATAATCCGGAGTTTGAAAAGAAGGGAGTTCCGAAACTTCTTTAAAATAATGACGAAGCAAAGCAACATCCGGAACTGAAACTTTAGCACATACCGGAACCCTAAATCGATGAACAGGTTCAAATTAACCAACCTAAAATCTAAAATCGATAATGTACAACCATATTAGATATCTCAGTTCAGACTTATCGATGGTTTGAGTACGATTGGAGATCAAAGAGCAAGAGCCGAAGGGTTTTTGAAAACCCTAACAGCCGCAGTCACTTGAACCATATAAATCGATCGATGTGTATGCAATTAGGTTCGATTTCAATTTGTTAAAACTATCATGTTTAGAAATCAAATACATACCTGGATTTACAAGAAATAACATAAATGGTCCATGTACTTCACATTCCACTAACGAGACCTAACAGGGTGATTTTTGGCATTAACAGTTTGGTGCCATCCATGGGACCCCATCTAGAGAAAATCTCAGGCCAAGCATACATCGTTCTAACGATCTTGTGAAGTTTGTTGTTTCCAGGAAAATGGCAGCTCGTCAAGATCCAATCACTTAGCTACACATGGAGTTGAATGCTGCATGGAGCCATATCCAAGCCTTAAACGAACAAAATCAAAAGGCAGCCACAGAAATTGCTTCCCTGCGGAATCCAGTGATAGGCAACTCCTTCGGACCTCAGAACGGTCCTCGACCTTCTTTCGGTGCGCCTTTCCTAAGACCACCGCTCCAGACAGGTCCAAGACCATTTGTCAGCAATCCTCTCTCGGGACAATTCCCTCCGCAGCATTTAAGGCCACCCACGTTGTACAATGGAGCCGTGCCTTACCACATCCCGACGATCCCTCAGCCGACGATGACAATTCCTATGAATTTTCCCCTCAATGAAGAAGCTAACGGTTCGTCGTATGGAAACGGTTTCCATACGACGGCCGGCATGACGGTTTGTCTTGAGATCCCTTTCTTTAGTCGTTAAATCTCCATATCGACCTTAACTTATCCCTTGGTTGATTTTAGGCATTAACAGTAATCACTGTTCTTTATAGCATTCCTCAGCAATAAATGTCCATCAGTGATAACTTGAGTCTGTTCATTTATCACTGATGATCGCTGATTGTTTCATATGTAAAGACAATGTTGTTTGTAATCCCCGAAGAAAAGTTTCGCGACAAAGAGTTCATCGCTGACATCGAAGACAAAGTTGATGAACAAGTTACGAGTCTACTAATGATCTGATGCGGACAGCAGTGAAACCAAGACAACGCCGCACTACTCAGCGATCGCTGATCATGAAACTTCTACTTCAAGAAATGTTTGTCTTATCTACTTGCACAACTCCGTACGATTTTTTAGAAGGGACATGCCTTTGTCGAGGATCGTACAACCACTCTGCCACTACAATGTTCATCATGCGGCCCAAAGTTTGGACCGTCTAGCTAAAAGTCAGAAGCATGCTCCCAATCAGATGATGACACGTGTAAAGTCCTCCTGTCGTGCATTTAATGCATTGGGTATAAATAGGAGGAATACCCCTTCAGTTTGAAGGGGGTCTTTGCTGAACCTCTTAGTGCATAGAAAATTATCCTTAGTTTTCTATATCTCTTTTTCTCTCTATTTCTTGTGCAAGAACCCTTAGTGATTCTCAAGTTTGTTTAGATTAGGTTTTACTTAATCTTATTCCGCAACAAACTGTAAATTGTATTTGATTTATCAATAAACAATTTAGAAAACCACCAAAGAGCCTTTGCCTTAGCGATATTGGAGCCTTTGACCTTCTAGGAGGTTAGGGTTCAAACCTCACCAAAGGTGATGAGGGTGTGTGAGTTTATTTGTTGCATTTGCCGTATATAAATATTATATACTTCAAAAAAAACAATTTAGAAAACCAAAATCTTGTGTTTGTATTCAACCCCCCCCCCTCCCTCCTCTTCAACAAACTATTTACCTTGTATAACCCCTTCGGGACCAACAGACCTAGACACTTTGGATTTCCCTCAATAATGAGTAACTTACGCTTTAAAGCCTACTATTATTTAAATAAAAGACCAAAAATGAAAATGACATCTTGGGCTTTCAATGGCAATCCATATATGTCAATGTTAATCCAACAACGTAAGATAATTTATCCAATTAGGCTTGAGGTCTTAGATTCCATTCAAATGGGTTGAAATGATGATATCCGCTAAAGCCTCTTGCATCTTCTTTCTTCTTGCACGCGTCTTCGGCCTCTGCATTCCTTTAAGTGAGTCAGCTTCATAAGTGTTGGCATCGAGCTTAGAATTTCCTTCACGTGAGTCTTGCCTCTCTTTGGCAAAGTTTCCATCATCCCCTCCCTCTTCAGAACGATTCACTCTCTAATCGAGGCCACCTAGATCAAATTCAAAAGTATACAAATCAGAAACATTAAAATTTGCACTTATGGGATAATCACCTGGTAAATCAAGCTTGTAGGCATTGTCATTAACACGAGAAACCACTTGGAATGGCCCATCACCACGTGGATGTAGCTTGGTGCGTCTTGCAGTTGGAAACCTTTCTTTCCTCGTATGAACCCATAACCTATCGTCGGGTTCAAACACAATTTTCTTAGGTCCTTTGTTGGCATGTTTGACGTATTATTCAGTTTTCTTTTCAATATTTGCACGTACTTGTTCATGCTATTTTTCACAAATTCAGCCTTTTCCGCACCATTTAAATTTAAGTGCTCTTTTACAGGTAAAGGAGATAAATCTAAAGGTGTTAAAGGATTAAAACCATAAACAATCTCACATGGAGAAAAATTGGTGGAAGAGTGAATTGTGCGATTGTAAGCAAATTCAGCAACGGGTAAACATTCCTCCCAACTTTTCAAATTCTTTTTGATGATCGCCCTCAACATAGTTCCCAATGTTCTGTTTATTACTTCAGTTTGCCCATCAGTTTGTGGGCTTGAAGTATAAAATAGCAACTTTGTCCCCTATTTTCCCCAAAGAGTTTTCCAAAGGTAGCTTAGAATTTTAACATCACGATCAGAAATGATTGTTCTAGGAATACCATGCAAACGGACGATTTCTTTGAAAAACAAATCAACCACATGTTTTGCATCATCCGTCATTCTACAAGCAATGAAATGTGCCATTTTTGAAAATCGATCAACGACAACAAAAATTGAGTCCATTCCTCTTTGAGTTTTTGGCAATCCAAGTAAGAAATCCATGGAAATGTCCGACCAATGGGAATGAGGAATGGGAAGTGGAGTATACAAACCATGAGGAAGGGATCTTAATGTTGCTTTTTTGCATTCAAGGCAACTACCACAAATACGGAATAAACCTTCGTTGAACAAACTTTCCCGACTTATATGAACCTTTGAGAATGCAAACAAATAAGGTATACTAAGTTCACTACTAATCAACCACCAATAACAGAAATAAGCAACAATCAAGCACACACAAATTTTAGCATGGAAACCTCTCAAGGCGAGAGTAAAACCACGGGGACCTTAGGCCGCTTAAAGTCCACTACCACCAATAAACAATACAAAAGTCTTCTCTAGATCAAATTAGAGGCACACCACAATCATCATACTCTTGAAACAAATCATCAAGAAATATGGAATCAAACCAAAAAGAAAAAGAGGAAGAAATATCACCTAGAAAAATTGATATCTGTCGAATAGCAAAAGAGTGACTTACAAACCTCAAAAACCAATCCCCCATCGTTCAGAATGTATATAAAGATGTCATGAAGCTACTGTCTAAAAATCACGATGATCCGACGGTTTAAACTCCGGGAATAGACGAAACGGCGCGGTTGCGCTTGTCCGAAAAACTTAGACGAACTTTTCTCTATTTTCTCACTTTTGTATTTTTTGGACACTCTCTTCTCGTTATAAAATCCCTAGGATACAATGCAATATATAGATTGTTTCGGGCCACTATTGTTGGGCTATATTAACTATTCCTCATGGGCCAGAAATAATTAAACATAAAACCCAACAAATCTCCCCCTTTCTAGCTATGAGGAATAGTTTGCCATCCCGACAATCCCACAACATACCTTTTTCTTTTCCCTTGCTAAGGCATTTGTCAACATATCTGATCCATTATCATTGGTATGATCTTTATCAAGTTCAAGAAATCCATTTTCAAGAGCTTCTCGGATCCAATGATACTTCATCTTGATATGTTTCGTTCTTCCATGAAAGGTTGAGTTCTTCGCAAGACAAATGGTACTTTGATTGTCACAAAGAACTACGTAGCATTGTTGCTTGAAACCAAGCTCCTTCAAAAAATCTTTCAGCCATAGTAATTCTTTGCACGCTTCATTTTCCGTGATATACTCAGCCTCGTTGTAGACAAGGCAACATATTTTTGCAGCCTTGATTGCCATGATACTACTCCCCCTGCAAAGGTCATCAAATATCCAGCAGTGAATCTCATGTTATCCATATCAGAATCAGTATACCCAACAAGCAATGACTTTTCATTCTCAAATGTTATACCTAATTTGGAAGTACCTCGCAGATATCGGAAAATCCATTTAACTTCTTCCCAATGCTTCTTACCTGGATTTGACAGTAATCGCCTAACAACACCTATTGCATGAGCTATATCAGGCCTTGTACATACCATTGGATACATCAGACTCCCAGCGGCCGATGCATACGGAACTCGATCCATCTCTTCAATCTCCTACTTTGAAGAGGGACAATCATTATCGGTTAGCTTAAAGTTGGTAGTTAGGGGTGAACTGACCACTTTAGCTTGATCCATGTTAAATCTTCAAAAACACCTTCTCAATGTATTGCTTTTGCGACATGTGAAGCTTCTTGGCAGTCCTATTTCGGGTGATCCGTATACCAAGAATCTGTTTTGTTGGCCCAAATTCTTTCATTGCAAAAGACTTGCTCAACTGCTGCTTCAGCTTGACAATCCTTTCTTTATTCCTGCCAACAATTAACATGTCATCAACATATAGCAACAAAATAATGAAATCACCATCCCCAAACCTCTAAAATAAAACACAATGATCTAAAGTCGTCTTTCGGTAACCATGCTTCCCCATAACTGACTCAAAGTTCTTGTACCACTGTTTGGTTCTTGCTTTAAACCGTATAGACTTTTCTGAAGTCTACACACATAATCTTATTTACCCTTAACCAGAAAGCCTTCATGTTCCTCCATATAGATTTCCTTGTCCACGTCACCGTGAAGGAAAGATGTCTTGACATCCATTTGCTAAACCTCAAGATCATGACTATCCGCTAAGCCAAGAACAACGCGGATAGATCCTATCTTCACGACCGGGGAGAAAACCTCATCAAAGTCAATACCTTTTCGTTGACTAAAGCATTTGACCACTAATCTATCTTTATACATGGGTCTTGAAGAATGTTCTTCTGTCTTCACTTTGTAGACCCACTTGTTCTTCAAGACTCTTTTTACTTTAGGCAACTTTACCAACTCAAAGGTATTATTCTCATGCAAGGAAGTCATCTCGTCTTGCATGGCTTCAACGCACTCATTCTTGTACTCATCTTTCGTAGCGTCTGCATAACACTCGGGCTCTCCCCCATCAGTTAGTAAGACATACTCATCAGCAGAGTATCGTGTAGAAGGATGACGATCTCTCGTTGACCTCCTAAATGGGATAAATGATGGCATACCTGGAACTGGTAACTCTGGATGAACTTGTGCATCCATCTCAATTTTCTATGGAACATCAGCATCATCAGTGCCATCTTGTTCATCATTCTGAACACCATCTCCATCATCTTTCTCAACATGCTTGGGAGGAACTAGATCTAAATCGGTAAGATCATCATTATGTTGAGGAACCGTCTCTTCCTTCTCAACTTCTTTCAAAGTCTGATCTTCCATGAAAACAACATCTCGGCTTCGAACAAGTTTCTTCTGAACTGGATCATATAATTTTTAGCCGAACTTATCTTGGCCATAACCAAGGAACACACATGGTTTAGTCTTTATATCGAACTTTGATATTTCATCTTTGGCAATGTGCACAAAAGCCTTGCATCCAAAGACTCGTAAGTGACGGTACGAAACATCTTTGCCGCTCCACACCCTGTCAGGAACATTACAATGCAAAGGAACACAAGGGGTTACATTAATAATATGTATCGTCGTATTCAAAGCTTCACCCCAAAAGGAACTCGTCAACCCTGCATGTGAGAGCAAACATCTGACTCGCTCAACCAATGTTCCGTTCATCCACTCTGTTAAACCATTCAACTGCGGTGTCTTTGAAGGAGTCTTTTGGTGCTGAATACCTTGTTCTCTACAATAAGCATCAGAAGGCCCATTGTATTCACCTTCATTATCTGTTCGAATACACTTGTGCTTCTTCTCAATCTATCTCTTTACTGAGGCATGAGACTGCTTAAACACATCTAATACTTGATCTTTAGATTTCAAGGTATAAATCCATACTTTTCTCGAGTGATCATCGATGAATGTGACAAAATATGAGCAGTCACCAAGTGTCCTAGTCTTCAGAGGACCACAAACATCGGAATGCACCAAATCAAGTATATTCTCCTTTCGAGGGGGAGACTAACTCTTGATAGTAACTCGAGTCTTCTTTCCTGCCTAACGGTGAGAATACTTCTTCAAATGAACATTGTGCACACCTGGTAACACCTTTATCTATGACAAAAGAGACATCCCCTCTTCACTCATGTGACCAAGTCTCTTATGCCACAAATCAGTCATATCAATATTCTCCACAGCGTTTTTAATGTTGTTGGAGATCTTTGGTCATTTCTTACCTGTTGCCACGATCAATGAACCACGAGTGAGTTTCCTTAAACCATTACCAAAGTTATTTTTGTAGCCATTATCATCAAGTAAGCCTGTAGAAATTACATTAAGTCTCATATCTAGGACATGTTTTACATTCCTTAAAACCAATTCCATCCTAGTATCAAATTTCAAACAGACATTGCTAATTTCATAAATCTTTGATAGATCATTATTACCCATCTTAAGAGTGCCATAATCACCTGGAGTGTAAGACGAATAAAAGTCTCTTCATGATGTAACATGACACAAAGCACTACTATCAATAACCCAACCAGAATCATCATGTGCAAGGTTCACCATATCGTCATCACAACAAAGAAAGTACTCCTCAATAGTGGTATTAACTTCAGCGTTGTCATTACCACCATCATCTTTATTATGGTTGTTCTTTTGATTGTTGTGGATTCCCCTTTTGTTCTCCTTCTCAACTGTTTGCAGAAACGTATCGTGTGCCCTTTCCTACCACAATGGTAGCACTCAAAATCAACAGACTTTCCATCCGAACTTGATGATTACCTCTATTACTTGGACCTCTACTCTGACTTCTCCCCCTTCTTTCTGTGACCAAGACATCTGATTGAAGAGGAAGCCTGCGACTTTCTTCTCATCTCTTCATTTAAAATACTACATTTAGCCAATTCCATTGAAATAACACCATCGGGTGCGGAGTTGGACAATGATGTCCTAAAAGTCTTCCACGAATCCGGTAGAGTACCAAGAATCCATAAGCCTTATATTTCATCTTCACACTTAATACCCATTCCTGCAAGTTAATTAATAATTCCCTGAAATGCATTCAAATGACCAATGATAGGGGTTCCATCATGGTACTTAAGTTGTATAATCTTTTTAATCAAAAACAACTTATTATTCACAGTCTTTCGAGCATATAACTGATCGAGCTTGTTCCATAGAGTACGAGCATGAGTCTCCCCATTAATATGGTTCAAAATATTATCATCTACCCATTGTCGAATATACCCACAAACCTGTCTATGCAAAATATTCCATTCTACATATGTTTTATTCTCAGGTTTGTCTGTTGAAAAGACAGGCAAATAAAAATCCTTCACATAAAGGTCTTCCATCTTTCCTTTCCAAACATGATAATTAGAACCATTTAGACTTAACATCCTACTTGTATTAGCTTCCATTGTTCAAGCAAGTCAAACACAAAAATAATTACCAAAAGCTCTGATACCACTCGGATGGGAAAAACGCGTCACAACGGTAACAACAATGCGGAATAAACCTTCGTTGGACAAACTTTTCCGACTTATATGAACCTTTGAGATTGTAAACAAATAAGGTATACTAAATGCACTACTAATCAACCACCAAAAACAGAAATAAGCAACAATCAAGCACACACGAATTTTAGCGTGGAAACCTCACAAGGCGAGAGTAAAACAACGGGACCTTTAGCCCGCTTAAAGTCCACTACCACCAATAAACAATGCAAAAGTCTTCTATAGATAAAACTACAGGCACACCACAATCATCATACTCTTGGAACAAATCATCAAGAAATATGGAATCAAACCAAAAAGAAAAAAGAGGGAGAAATATCACTCAAAAAAATGGCTATATGTCGAACAGCAAAAGGGCGACTTCCATACCTCAAAAACCGATCTCCACCATTCAGAATGTAGATAAAGATGTCAAGAACCTACTGTCCAAAAATCACGACGATCCAAAAGTTCAAACTCCGGAAATAGACGAAACGGCACGGATGCGCTTGCCCAAAAAAGTTAGACGAACTTTTCTCTATTTTCTCTCACTTTTGTATTTTGTGGACACTCCATTCTCGTTGTAAAATTCCTAGGATATAATGCAATATATAGCTTGTATCATTGGTCTATTTTAACTATTCCTCATGGGCCAGAAATAATTAAACATAAAACCCAATAGATTTTTTATGCTGCCGTAAGTTCACTTTTACTTCTCATGACACATTACGGTATGAACGAATGATCGGTCAATACTTGAGCCCATGATTTCTAGACATACTACAAGTTACGTTCTATTTTCAAACGTTTCACTATATTTGAAGGACCAAAATTAGACTTTATTCTAAGGAAGTTATATATATATCTTTGAGCTGTATTCCTCGTTTTAAACTTTTTACCAAATTCGATTGTTGTTTATATTAAATCTATAATCTACTTTAATTTTAAGTATCATAAAATTTATAAGTGCGTATGTGACTTTTTAGGTTTCCTTCCACTTCCTATTTTTTAATTTTATCGTAAGATACTTCTCTCGACTCACGCTTGAGGTGAGACCAAAGAAAAACTGTTGGTTTAATGGAGGAGGTATAAAAATTAAATTAAATGATTTTATTAATTCAATTTATTATGTTTACAGATTATGTTTTCATTTTAAATTTATGTTAAAAGATTTTGATTCAAAAGCTTATGTCTAGATTTTACATATAATAGATTTTGATTAATGTTTTCATGAGTTTTATGTGTTACAAAGTTTTTATAAAGTAAAAGAAAATATATTAGAACACCGGAAAATATCCAGAATGAATCCTTGTAAAACGTTGAAGAACACATTTTAACCGTTGATTAAGATGATCCAATGAATGTGGTTACCACCTCTTTTCTTAAGATAAAAATATTTTTCTTTATTTTTTAAATTGAAAATCAGCAAAATATATCGAAAATTAGAGCGAAACAAATTACAAGAAAAAATAATCTTTTATTGTAATTAATTATTTTTGAAAGGCACCAAAGATTTTTATTAGAGCAACTAAAAATAAAACAAAGCAAGGGAAACCCTTTCTGCAAGATACAGAAAGCAGCCCCAAACACCCGAAGAAAGAGCCAAGACAAGGAAGAAAGAAGAAGCCTGAAACCAAAAGGAATCCAACAAGAGTCGAGCCTAAAATAAACTATGTAACGAAATCTTGACCGTTACACCATTCCGTCTAAGATAAATGGAAACCTTTGGCATGCTTAGAGATCCATTGGAAGAAAAGAATTTGAGTCGTGAAGAACCAATCAATCTGGTGGTTCGGGTTGTCTAAAAAGACTCGATTGTTTCGATGCCTCCAAATTAGATAAATAGTGATCCATAGTACCGCCTCCTAAAGGTGACTTTTGCAACTCGAGATGCCAAGGAAGTTTGATCCATTCAATAAGCGTAGAAAGAGAATGATAGCGTCAAGTTCCAACCTTAACTTCAGAAACTGAGAAAGTGCAGGATTCTGCCTCCACTCAAGACGATTGGTCGAAGATTTGGCATTACCAAGATCCGAGTCCAAAACTCTGAACCATTGTTTACCCCAAACTCTCAGATCCTATTTTGCAATCTTCATCTTGTCTTGGAAAATTATGTTAGACACTAAAGAAGAAACTCTTTTAGCACAAGCCACTTCGACCAGCTTATCAAAATCCAATTCCTCTGACTAAACATCAAAACAACGGAAAGTTTTGGACTGAAATCTCGATCACAGTTCTTCATGAGAATAGGACAATGGTCTAAAAGCTTCCTATCCAACAAAATAACTAAAAGATGATCCTAAGCATTTTTTAAATTCTTGGAGACCATAAAACGGTCCAATTTGCTAAACTTCAGACCATCATCGCTAACTTGAGTAAATCTCGTTCCACTCATGGGAAAATCGAAGAGCTTCTCCCTCCTAATGAAGTCATTGGAGTCCGAGGACGCCTTTTGGTTAAAACGGTATTTAACCTTTCCTCTTCGACTCTAACTCCGTTAAAATCCCCAAAAATATACCATGAAGCTTCGATCAATTTAAGAATAGAGGAAACAGTTCCCCATAAGATGACTTTCTTATTAGAATCGTGCAGGCCATAAACATTCAGAAGGCCGAAAAGACATGTTTTCCCTTTCCAATGACCTATGACCGCTAGAAAACTGTCACCCCAAGCGTTTTGGCCATTAAACAAAGGTGTTGGTAATTTTTAATATATTTTAATCATACACTCGATTAAATATTAAATTCGAAATCGTTATAGAAATAAGATGAAACAGAATGAAGGAAACGAATTCCTAGAACAGTCGAAAATCGATGAGGCTCGTGTTACACACGATTCCCTTAAACAGATTCGTCGTCTGTTCCCAGGGTACAACAGCGTGAGCAGTTTAGAACTGTCGGAGATGACCAGTTGCCTTGAGAAATCGCCGGAAAAGAAATCGCATGCTACTGTTTCGTATGTTGCAAAATCGAGAGCATATGGACTGTATTTTCAGTGTACAGTTTGGTGTGTTATTGGATGAAAGGAGACCCTCTATATATATTGAAGATTGAAACCAATGAATTAAATCACCTTCAATGTGTTTCAGTTACAAAAGGTTGAAACCGACAAAACATTAATTCGTAATTAACGAATTAATTATGTAACCGAAATCATTCAATACATTTCAGTTACGAAAAACTGAAACTGGGTGAAACCGAATTTTAGCAAAACCGAGCTACGTGAGAACGAGATTTCAGAGCTGCATTCGTGTCCGCAGGTCGCGCCCACACCCAAGTTCGACGATTTTAGCTTACGGAATCGTCAATCGGCACCCCCCCCTGCGCGCGGGTAGGTGTTGGAGTAAAACCAATCAAGGAGCTTGTCAACTCCTCATATTTCTTTGCTTATAAACCATTGAAATTTTACTCTCTCTTCCTATGTGGGACACATTCTCACACCCACTTGGTTTTTTTGCTAATTTCATCCAAAGACTCAACTTTGAGTATCGATATCTCATTCACACATACTCCGTTTTGGACGCATTATATATCGTTTCGAAGCTCTCATATAGGAGAACATAAACCCACTAAGAGTTAGTTATATAACACACACACACACACACACACATATATATATATATATATATATATATATATATATATATATATATATATATTTAAATGTGTCCAAAGTTTAGTAAAAACCATATTTTTACTAAAATTTTCCAACAATCCCCCACATGAATGGAGATCGATCTATGCATACGAAAAATTCCCTACGAAATTTCGAATGGTCGAATCCTGCATAGGATAGGTAGGTGTTATCCTTTGAACCTTCCCTTGTGAAACATACTTAGTCTCCTAGTTGTCAGTAGACTCGATGTCTTTGAACTGAACTACCATTTATGTAGACGACAATACATTTCACACAGGACTCTTCCTAACAAGGTCATATCCTCATAGTCGTGTTCGTTATGGTCATGAACACTAGCATGGTTCAGCGAGAGCTATTTAGGAATTGCGCCCCCCACAATTTCTTTCGAAGCGACCCCACTTCTCTCTCACATAAGTGATTTTCAATAATCATTAAAAGCCATACGCTTAGCCTCACTATCACTGATTAGGAAGTTTATTCCCCCACAGTGACCTCCCTCATTCATACAACTAGGTTGTCCTTTTGAACCCAGATCTTGGGATCTCCAGTCTTCTGGGTAAGGTTTCCTTTGCATGAATTATTCATCCAAGGGCTTTAGTCCCATTCCTCTTGACGACTTATAGACTAAATCTCTACTTAGACCTTTTGTAAGCGGATCCGCAATGTTATCCTTTGACTTCACATAGTCAATCGTGATAACTCCAGTAGAGATTAATTGTCGTATCGTATTATGTCTACGTCTAATGTGTCTAGAATTCCCATTATACATTGTACTTTGAGCTCTACCAATTTCCGATTGGCTATCACAATGTATACAAAATGACCGTTACCAGCTTAGGCCATCCGGGAATATCTTCCACAAACTAACGTAGCCACTTGAATAAAAACCACATTTATCCAAGGCGATAAATTCAGATTCCATCGTGGATCTAGCTATAACAGTTTTCTATAACCGCACCTCCAAGTGTAAACACATATCCACTTGTAGATTTGGAATCCTTTATGTCAGATATCGATGTATCCTTCGATCACATCTGGATATCTTCCATAATGCAGTCCATACTCACGAGTGTATCCTAAATATCTTAACAATCTAGTAATACTCTTCCAGTGTTTAAAACTAGGATTACCAGTATACCTACTTAGCCTACTCACTGCATATGCTAAGTCAGGTCTAGTACAACTCATAAGATACATCAGACTGCCAATTATTCTTGAGTATTCCACTTGTGCAACACTATTCCCTCTATTTTTAGATAGATGTTGACTACTGTCAATCGGAGTTCTAGCTATACTAGTATCTCTATTAGGGTCAATTAATGTGTTGAATAGAAGTTCAAGGTGTTGATCCAAACCCTCGGTGATTTGATAATGACCCTCTCTTAAACACTTAGTGAAAATTGTAAGTAAACAATATGTATTAGAGTTTCACTATCGCTGATAAGTACTAAGACTGTTTCAGTACCGCTGATAGTAACTCTCGCTCTTTAAAGTTAAATAGTCAGCGAACTCTGGTCATCGAGTAGCTCTGAGCCTGTTCAGTCTATGAGATGATCGCTGATAAGTTAGTTGTTTACTTATGATCCCTGAAGACAAGTTTCACGTCAACATATGTTCTACGCTGAAGTCGAAGATCAAGCTCAAGAACCAGCGACAAGTCTACTAATCAACTGATGCGGATATCAGCGAAGCCAAGATTTGTCCACTCAACGTGAAGTATCAAGTAGAAGACTTCAGCAATCGCTGAACTTTATCATTCGCTGATAAAGAAATGTTTCAACGAAAGTTGATCATGAAGTCTCCTTACAAAGTACTATTGTCTTACCTCCCTTGCACGTCTCCGTACGAACTGTCAGAACGGACATCCTTTTTGTCTATGATCGTACAACAACTCTGATTCTACACAGTGCACCATGCGGCTACTAAGGTTGTCTACAAAGGTCAATGACATGCAACCACTCAGCTGCTGCCACGTGTAAAGCAATACTGCCATGCATTAAATGCATGCAGTATATAAGAAGAACCCTACTTCAGAAATGAAGTGTGCTCGGACCATCTTCTTCTTTATATTTGTGTGTTAGGTTATTATTCGTAATTTCCGCAACGGACCATCTTTCTATCTCCTTTCTATCTTATTCTAGTGCAAGAAACATAGTGTTCTTAACTTGTTTAGATTAGGTTAATCCTTAATCTTGTTCCGCAACAAGTTGTAAATTGTCTTGATTTGTCAATAAACAATTTAGAAAAGTAAAAATCGTGTGTTTGTATTCAACCCCCCCCCCCCCCCTTCTACAAACTTATATGACCCTTTGGGACCAACAAGTGGTATCAGAGCAGTTTTGTTTAATCTCATAAACAAGATCTGATCTATACTAAGATTTCTCTTCCTTGATATTTCTAAAAATGGCTACCAACACAAACACTAACTATATTGACAATGGTTCTCTTGCAAAACCCCCTAGATTCTCCAGAGATAATTTTAATCTATGAAAAAATAGGATGATTCTCTTCTTAGAAGGTGTAGACCCTACTATGCCTTACTATCTTGAAAACGGCCCATATATTCCTATAAGAATTGATCCTGCAGTTCCAGCCGCTGAGAATAGACCTGCTATTCTAGAAAGGCTGATTCCCAAGGAAATTAATATATGGACTGATGAAGATAAGAAGAAATTGGCTATCGACACCAAAGCCAGATCCATACTCTCCATGGCTCTTCCTGACGAAGTCTACCATTCCGTCATGAACCTGAAAACCTCAAAAGCTATGTGGGACACAATATGTGTTCAGTATGAAGGTACTTCTGAAGTCCAGGACTCTCGAAAGATCAACCTGGTAAGACAGTACGAAAGCTTCATTTATGGTAAGAATGAATCTCTCTCTGAAGTACACCAACGTTTTAACTGCTTAATAATAGATCTGAAAACTGTTGGTAAGGAATATTCTAACTTTGAAGTACTGACAAAGTTCTTAGAATGTTTACCTGAAAGCTGGGACAGTTATTCAATGCGTCTCGAGCTATCAAAAGATCTTAGATCTATGACTCTTTCTACCTTATATGGCACGATGCTGAATCATGAGCAATCGAGTCATCTTAAGAAAAATCTTGTAAAAGATTCAAAAAGCACCCCTGTTGCTTTACTCTCAGAGTTACCTTCCACTCAGCGATCTACGATAACTGTCACTGAGTCGGAAACTAACTCCGAACGTGTTGGTTCTATATGCTCAAGAATGATTATAAAATATTATTACCGGTAATATATGATCCTATAGGGTCACACCGAACAACAAGTAGACACCGAATTAATATTTATAAGAATTTGATTCTTGATAAATATTATTATTTCTTGATAAATATTATTATTTCTTGATAAATATTATTAATTATATTATTGAATATAATTCATAATATTAGATGCAAATGAAAGTTTCTTATTTATTAAAATAAGATGAGTTCATATTTAACTAGAAGTTAAAAGTAGGGACTATATGTAGCAAGTTTAAATAGTTAAAATAAAGATTTTAACAAATTTAAACTAGAAGGGGCATAAGTAAAATTATGCATGGGAGGCTCAAACCACATCGGACCCTTTTATGGTCCAATAGAAATTGCCATGTGTGGTCTTGTGTTTTGAATAAGTATGCTAGAAGACTTGCAAAATATACTACACTTTTTAGCTCTCTCTCTACCCTCTCCTCCTACTTTCAGCCGAAACTACCATGGATGGTAGTTTTGGTGTTCTTCTTGCTATCTAATCTCTTGTAGTTTTAGATACAAAGCTCCATCTTGCATCATCAAAGAATAGGAACTAGCATTCCGAAAGGTGTCGTTGCTTGTGGTGGATACCGCTAGAGGAGCTCTCTTTTGGGTTCTACATTCATCACCAACATCCAACCTCCCATGAGGAACCAAAGGACTACAAAGGTTGTAATCTTGAACTTTATTGCTACATCTTTTCTTTTATCTTTTCATGCATGTAACAAGATCCTTGGTGGGAATAAAATGGTTTTATGTTTTTGTTCAAATGTTTTTATTTTTGCTTCCGTTGCGTAAATTAATTTTATCACTTATGAGTTTTTGAAACCCATGTTTGAACCTAAAATCCCAACAAGTGGTATCAGAGCCTATGTTATAATGCATGATTAGAATAATAAGTTTTTATTTGGATAAAACTTGGTTTTTGGAAGCCATGGATAAAATTTCATTTTATATGAAAAGTTCATACATGGTTTTTAGGAAACTAGTTTGTATTTTTTTTTATATTTTATGTAACAAAATTTCAACATGCATTTTTGTTACATAAAAGTTGCCTAACAAAAACAAAGTGTTGTTTTATGTTATTTATGAGTAATATGTGCATAAACAAGCCATGGACCAATGTGTTGGTTGTTGTGTTGTTTCCTTTAAATTTGTTATAATTTTTATTATTATTCATGTTGGTTTGTAATAGTAAATATGTTTTATTATTTCATGTTTCTTTTGTTCATTTTGTAAGTATTAGATTAGTTGTTAGAACTAGTTTTTTATTTTATAAAATGTAACAAGAAGAAGACCAATATGGAGCTTGAAGATGGAGCTTAATGTCTTGATTGCCTAGAGATGCTAAAGCAAGTGGGAACTTGAAGTTTTTTTTATTTTTTATTTTGTCCCTTAGGAATGTCATTAGAAATGACTTTGTTTTATGCACATTCTTTTGCATGTTTATGGTTGATTATGTTCTTTTTGATGCGTTAAAATATAGGATATTGTATGCTAGTAAAGAACATAAAATTTGTTCAAATGCGCTTATATTGTTTAAAGTTGAAGCGACAAATTTTAAAATTAGATTTTAAATGAACCAAGTTTAAAATAGAGATTTTATATCAACCAATATTTAAAATGGAGATTTTAAAACAATGACATGCAAATTGGTTCAAATAAGTTTTATATAAAATTGTTTATTTAAAAACGACGTGACTATAAAATTGGATTTTAATTGAGCCAAATTATTTAAAATGGAGATTTTAAATTTATTCATTTTGATGAAAATTTCTTTTTCTTAAAAAGAAGTACCTTGATTATTGGATGCATGCAATAATATGGTACTATGGTTTTTAAGACAAAAATTGAGATTTTGAGTTTTATAGAAGGAGTTTGAATGGAGATCTCAAAACTCATACAAATTCAAAATCTAATAATAAAAATGTTTTATTAAAAGACTATAAATGGTTCTTATTATGATCAAACTCAAACGTTAATATTAACATATGATCATATATAATTAGTTGATAAAATAGAGATTTTAGTTAACTAAAATGAACCATTTAATGAGAAATAAGATTTTAAATATAGTACCATATCTTATTGAATACTAACACATGATACTAAAATGTTTACAAAACTAGAATTGTAATGCATTTAAAATCCCTTTAATAAACGCAAGTCTATGCCGTCCTTTTGAGAAACACTCAATACGTCGCTATGACACCCTTGTGGGATAAAGGTCACTTAACCACTTGGATTGTCTTGAGATGGATGAGGTGATTCTTATGTCTTTGTGGGATAAAGGTCACCTAACCGCATGGATGTGAGTTTCACATGTTGTTTCAAGTAGGATGACTTGATTGGGAATCTTTTGTGATAAAGGTCACCTAAGCATTAGAAACCCAAGGCATAGATGGGATCAAACATGCCAATTAACGAACAAGTTGTTAAGGATCCCATAACGCTAGGAATTACATTCGATGTAATCGATAAACGTTATATACCTTGTTGGATTAAATGTAACAACCCAACTTCCAAATATACATACAACATATAATCCATAACATGTTTACAACAAAGTACTTCATATTTCACATTTGGTCCCAACTAAAGTCTGAACAAAAATAAAAATTTCAGTACAACTTGAACCACTTTGAGTTACATAGTAATAACAATAAAATTATAAGTACAAAAGCATCCATAGCATCATGATGATCATCTTCTCAAAAGCTAGCCAACAAGTACTCTATTTACTTGTTCTTACTGGAACCACCACCTGGAATACATAATTTTTAAAACAGAAAATAAGGGTTAGACCTAAGGGTCTAGTGAGAAAATCCCTGATATTTGTAATCTTTATAAATTCATTTATATAAACACTTTTTATATAAATACACATATATCATACGTAAATAAATACCAACCACAATTTGTGCTTCATACTTGTCTCATACCACCTTATCCCTCCATCAATGGCCAATATTATTGGTTGCGAGCCAATTTAACACACCGGTCCAAAGCCCGGCCACGTATTATATTTTCATATAATACTCACGTAATTATAATATCTCAATATATTATAATCACCCACGTATGACATATTCATACATTTTATCAAACATTCGTTATTCACATAATGCATTCCAGTAAAATACTCTTTAAAGAAAAACTCACCTGATATGTTTATCACAAAAGTCTTCCCAAGTTAATATCACGTATGTCGATCCTTCACAAAATCTGAAATCATATAAAATACCAAATATCTCTTTTAAAACTAAACTTACGAAATCCTCGACTCAAGTCGCAACCCACTAAAAAGTCAATTAAAATCGCAATGAATAGTACCAAGTCGCAACCATCTACTGCGGCTTCACCCCGAAATCGCAACCCACTATAGCGACTTCAATCCTATGTCGCAATCAACTACTGCGATTCCAAACCCAAATCGCAATCAACTACTGCGATTCCAAGCCAAATCGCAAACGACCATTGCGACTTCATAATCAAGTCGCAACCAATCATTGCGACTTCGATGAATGTCGCAGTCGTCCATTGCGACTTCGATGAATGTCTCAGTTAACTAAGTTCGTCCTAAACCCAGAAATTTTGCAGATTTAAAGCATGGATGTTTCTGATAATTTGCAGATATGTTTAAGACTAATAACATAAGCTAACCATAAGCTCAGCTTCCTCAAAACATCCATTTTTAACCAAAACCCACTTAAAACTTATCTTGCAAACTCAAGAACACTTTTAAGAATTAAAACACTTAAAATATGAATTGTGCAGAATTGTTACCTTGATTTCTTCAGTTGTTCTAGTAATTCCAGCAGCAATCCTAAGCTTTCCTTCTTCTTCTTCTTAATTTCTCCTTCGATTTCCTTCTCTCTCTCTCTAAACCAAACTTTCACACACACAACTTCTAAGATATTTCTAGGTTATGCTAGAAGAAGACATCATCTTCTAAATGAAGTATTAGAGGCGGTGGTGGGTGTAATGTTTGGCAAAATGACCAAACAAACCCTAAGTTTATCTCACTTGGCAATAAATACCCCTAATCTTTCAAATAAAAGTTGGAACTTATCCCTTGACTCCTAACTCCATAAAATACTAAAATCAATACTTATAAAATTTCTCAAATTTAAATTAGATAAAATACCTGGTTATTACAACATCTCCCCCTTAAAAGAATTCCGTCCCGGAATTCAGTTAAGAGAACAGATGAGGGTATTTGGCTCTCATATCCGACTCTGATTCCCACGTCGCATCCTGACCTCTATGATGTTTCCACCGAACCTTTACCTGTATGATCTCTTTATTCCTCAATACTTTGACTTTGTGATCAACTATAGCTTCCGGTTTCTCCACATAGTTTAACTTTTCATCAACCTGAATATCTGGTAGAGAGACTGCCTGATCTGGGGTAACTAAACATTTCCGAAAATTCGATACGTGAAACACGTTGTGAATTCTGCTCAATTCCGACGGAAGATCCAATCTGTACGCTACTTCACCGATCCTTTCCGTAATTTCAAATGGCCCAATATACCGTGGACTAAGTTTACCTTGCTTCCCAAATCGTATGACTCCTTTCCAGGGCGAAACTTTCAACATCACAAATTCCCCGACTTGGAACTCTAACGGTTTCTGGCGTCGATCTGCATAACTTTTCTGTCTGTCTTGAGCCGTTTTCAATCTGTCCCGAATCTGCGTAAATTTATCTGCTGTTAACTGTACTATTTCTGGCCCCGCTAATTGTTTCTCCCCCACTTCATTCCAACACAGAGGCGTTCTACATTTTCTTCCATACAGTACTTCAAACGGTGCCGCTTGGATGCTGGAATGATAACTGTTGTTGTAGGCGAATTCTATCAAAGGCAGATGTTTATCCCACGATCCCCCAAAATCAACTATACAGGCCCGAAGCATATCTTTTAAAGTATGAATTGTTCTTTCACTCTGCCCGTCAGTCTGAGGATGATAAGTTGTACTCAATTTTATCTGCGTTCCCATCTCTTTTTGAATGCTTCTCCAAAATCTAGAAGTAAAACGACTATCTCGATCGGAAATAATCGAGATTGGAACTCCATGTCGAGTTACTATTTCATTAATGTACAATTTAGCTAAACGTTCCAAGGAATCAGTTTCTTTTATCGGCAAGAAATGAGCAGACTTCGTCAATCTATCCACAATCACCCAAATAGAATCGAATCCCTTTGAAGTTCTAGGCAACATGGTAATAAAATAAGTAGTGATCTGATCCCATTTCCACATTGGTATATCTAGTCGTTGTAACTGACCAAACGGCTTCTGATGTTCAATCTTTACTTTCTTGCAGGTAGTATAATCTTCCACATACTTAGCAACACTTCTCTTCATTCCCGGCCACCAATAGAATTGTTTCAAATCTCTATACATTTTATTTGTACCTGGATGAATAGAAAATCGAGATTGATGAGCTTCTTGTAGTACACGATCACGTAATCCACCCAAACGAGGCACCCATATTCTGTTTCCCATACATAATAACCCACGGTCATCTTTCCCAAGCAATGCTGATATTCCCACTAACCGTTCTGATTTCAAACTTTCTTCCTGATAAGCATCTATTTGGCACTTCAGTAATTCGTCAAAGATATTTGGAAGGAGTTCAGCTCGTAACGATATCGCTTTTATTGTCCCACTTCTTTCTTGACGACTTAATGCATCTTCTACCACGTTCGCCTTCCCGGGGTGATAAAGGATTTCACAATCGTAATCATTTACCAATTCCAACCATCTTCTTTGCCTCATATTCAGTTCCTTCTGATCGAAAAGATGTTGGAGACTCTTATGGTCAGTGAAAATTTGGAATTTAGAACCATAAAGATAATGTCTCCAAATCTTCAATGCAAAGACAACTGCTGCAAGTTCCATATCATGAGTAGGATATTGTCTTTCATGATCCTTTAGCTGACAAGAAGCATAGGCAATCACCTTTCCACGTTGCATAAGTACACATCCCAATCCCAGCTTAGAAGCATCACTGTAGACCACAAAATCATCGGAACCTTCTGGCAATGCTAATATCGGTGCGCTGCAAAGTTTCTCCTTCAATATTCTGAATGCCTCATCCTGTTCTGCTTTCCATTCAAACTTCAGATTCTTCCGAGTCAGCTTAGTCAGTGGTGTTTCAATTCGAGAGAAGTCTTTTATAAACTTCCGATAGTATCCAGCTAGACCCAGAAAACTACGTACTTCGGTTGCCGTCTTCGGCGGTTCCCATCTTTCAATCGCTTCCACTTTCACTGGATCAACTTGTATACCCATCTCTGAAACTATATGACCCAAAAACTGAAGTTCCCGTAACCAGAATTCATACTTCGAAAATTGAGCATATAATTTTTCTTTCTTTAGTAACTCCAGAATCAAACGAAGATGTTGCGCGTGATCCTCTTTGGATCGGGAATAAATAAGTATATCATCGATAAATACTATGACAAATTTATCGAGATACGACTTACATACCCGATTCATTAAATCCATAAAAGAGGCTGGAGCGTTCGTCAGTCCGAAAGGCATCACCAAGAATTCATAGTGACCGTACCTCGTGCGAAAAGCAGTCTTTAGAAAATCTTCTTCTTTAACCTTTAACTGATGGTAGCCAGATCTGAGATCAATCTTGGAGAAGTAACAAGCTCCAACTAACTGATCGAAGAGGTCGTCAATTCTTGGAAGTGGACACTTGTTCTTAATCGTACGCTTGTTCAGCTCCCGGTAGTCAATACACATTCTCATTGAACCGTCTTTCTTCTTTACAAACAAAATTGGTGCACCCCATGGCGAAGAGCTAGGTCTGATGAAGCCCTTATTAGATAAATCTTGAAGTTGTGCCATCATTTCTTTCATTTCTGGAGGTGCTAGTCTGTACGGCGCACGAGCGATTGGAGTGGCTCCAGGTACCAGGTCTATACCAAATTCTACTTGCCTAACAGGAGGAAGACTATTCAAGTCTTCAGGAAAAACTTCTGGGTATTCACTAACAATGGAAATATCTTCCAGTTTAATCTTTTCAGGCCTACTATCTATCACATAGGCTAAATAACTCGAGCAACCCTTACTAACACATTTACGGGCTTTTATCATAGTTATAAAATTGGACTGATGATTCTTACGATCACCATAGATCACTACTGTCCTCTTATCAGGTAAAACAACGTTGATTATTTTCTTATCACAAACTATGTTAGCCCGATTTTCAGCTAACCAATCCATCCCCACGACCACGTCAAACTCGATCAACTCTATAGGAAATAGTTGTATCGGTACCCCACACCCCTCTATATTTATCATGCAACAATCAAAAACCTCTTTAACTGCCACTTGGTTATCATTTGCTGTATCTACTAATAAAGCATGTTTTAACATTTTCGGCTCTAAATGCATGTGAGCAGCAAATGAGGGAGACACAAAAGATCGGTTTGCACCGGAATCAAATAACACTTTAGCACGCGTGGAGTTTATGAAAAATGTACCTGTGACCACATCTGGAGTTTCCTCCGCCTCTTTAGCTGTCATTTGAAATGTACGGCCCCTCGTTTTCGGCGGTTCTATTCTTGGGACTACTGGTCTAGTAATGGCTGGTTTCCCGGATGTACCCCCTTGTTGTATTTTACCTCTTGGACAGTCTGATTGGAGGTGATCCGGAGAATTACACAAAAAGCAAAACCACGTTAATCGACAATCTTTAACAACATGCCCGGTTTTCCCACACTTAAAACAGACCCGAGATTCCACTTGACAATTTCCCTGATGGTAGCGATTACATCTTGGACATGGTCTATCCACTGGTCGAAACGTCGGACGGTTATCAAACCTCTGAAATCTAGGCTTCCTTGAATCCTGTGGTGGTCCTTCCCATTTCCTTTTCCCCAAGCTCCTATCTCCGGCATCCCTTTTATTATCTCGTTCTACATTTTCTGCAGTATTCACCGCAGCTGTAAAAGTATTTGGCCCTGTGGCAGTCACCAATCTTCGGACCTCTGAATTTAACCCATAGATAAATCTTTCCATTTTCATCTTATCCGTAGCAACATAATATCCTGCAAAACGAGATTTTTCTAAAAATCGCGCAGTATAATCTCTAACCGACAGATTTCCTTGTTGTAGATTCATAAGTTCTTCTTCCAACTGTCTGACAGCAGCTTGTGGACAGAAGTGTGTTGTGAAAGCTAACACAAATTCCTCCCACAAAAAGGTAGTATATACATCCGTTCCTCTCGACTCTATATGATCCTCCCACCAATACAAAGCATCACCTTCAGCATCGCAGCTCCATAAAGTACTTTATCTTCTTCAGCACATTTACACGTTTTGAAGATAGCCTCGATTTCTCTCAGCCATCTCATAGCTTTTACCGGATCCCGATCTCCTGAGTATGTAGGGGGCTTACAACTAAGAAACATTTTATAGTCACACTTTTTCATTACCGGTAAAACAGTAGAGGTAAGTGGCATCTCCACTTCATGTTCCGGATCTGGTCTTTCAGTTTCATTATGACGATTACGTTCGAACATGGCTTGAATGCTATCCTGTAATCTCCCCATTTCAGCAGTCAAATCATCCCGTGTAACAAACTCTGTACCATGCTGTTGTGTTCTACCTCCAGTTCGGCCCCCAGTTCCTCTTCTGTTTCTGCCTCTACCACGATCTCCTCCTCTTCCCCCTGTTTCTATTGGTGGATTCTCTCCACCCGAATTCCTTCATCCTCTTTGATTCCTTTGTCTAGTGCCACTTGCCATTCTGTAGATTCAAACAAAGTTAATATACACATAAGCACATACCCTATATAACAAGGTATTCCGGTTCAAACATGTACCTGTAAGATCATAATTACACTGGTCTGGTGTAATTTGAAATTACCTTACATGATGTTCCTTCTACCTCTTATACTTAGTATCCCCCAGGTTCTAAAATAGTAGGGACATCCTACTTCACATGCAGTTTAAGTCTAGGTACATATACTAATACCTAAATCCCTTAAAATAGGGCTCTGATACCACCTGTAACAACCCAACTTCCAAATATACATACAACATATAATCCATAACATGTTTACAACAAAGTACTTCATATTTCACATTTGGTCCCAACTAGAGTCTGAACAAAAATAAAAATTTCAGTACAACTTGAACCACTTTGAGTTACATAGTAATAACAATAAAATTATAAGTACAAAAGCATCCATAGCATCATGATGATCATCTTCTCAAAAGCTAGCCAACAAGTACTCTATTTACTTGTTCTTACTGGAACCACCACCTGGAATACATAATTTTTAAAACAGAAAATGAGGGTTAGACCTAAGGGTCTAGTGAGAAAATCCCTGATATTTGTAATCTTTATAAATTCATTTATATAAACACTTTTTATATAAATACACATATATCATACGTAAATAAATACCAACCACAATTTGTGCTTCATACTTGTCTCATACCACCTTATCCCTCCATCAATGGCCAATATTATTGGTTGCGAGCCAATTTAACACACCGGTCCAAAGCCCGGCCACGTATTATATTTTCATATAATACTCACGTAATTATAATATCTCAATATATTATAATCACCCACGTATGACATATTCATACATTTTATCAAACATTCGTTATTCACATAATGCATTCCAGTAAAATACTCTTTAAAAAAAACTCACCTGATATGTTTATCACAAAAGTCTTCCCAAGTTAATATCACGTATGTCGATCCTTCACAAAATCTGAAATCATATAAAATACCAAATATATCTTTTAAAACTAAACTTACGAAATCCTCGACTCAAGTCGCAACCCACTAAAAAGTAAATTAAAATCGCAATGAATAGTACCAAGTCGCAACCATCTACTGCGACTTCACCCCGAAATCGCAACCCACTATTGCGACTTCAATCCTAAGTCGCAATCAACTACTGCGATTCCAAACCCAAATCGCAATCAACTACTGCGATTCCAAGCCAAATCGCAAACGACCATTGCGACTTCATAATCAAGTCGCAACCAACCATTGTGACTTTAATGAATGTCGCAGTCGTCCATTGCGACTTCGATGAATGTCTCAGTTAACTAAGTTCGTCCTAAACCCAGAAATTTTACAGATTTAAAGCATGGATGTTTCTGATAATTTGCAGATATGTTTAAGACTAATAACATAACCTAACCATAAGCTCAGCTTCCTCAAAACATCCATTTTTAACCAAAACCCACTTAAAACTTATCTTGCAAACTCAAGAACACTTTTAAGAATTAAAACACTTAAAATATGAATTGTGCAGAATTGTTACCTTGATTTCTTCAGTTGTTCTTGTAATTCCAGCAGCAATCCTAAGCTTTCCTTCTTCTTCTTCTTAATTTCTCCTTCGATTTCCTTCTCTCTCTCTAAACCAAACTTTCACACACACAACTTCTAAGATATTTCTAGGTTATGTTAGAAGAAGACATCATCTTCTAAATGAAGTATTAGAGGCGGTGGTGGGTGTAATGTTTGGCAAAATGACCAAACAAACCCTAAGTTTATCTCACTTGGCAATAAATACCCCTAATCTTTCAAATAAAAGTTGGAACTTATCCCTTGACTCCTAACTCCATAAAATACTAAAATCAATACTTATAAAATTTCTCAAATTTAAATTATATAAAATACCTGGTTATTACATTAAATGGATGGGATAAAGGTCACCTAACCGTTTCATTTGTTTTGCAACGTTGGATCCTAGATTTTATGCAAATTAATGTTTTTAGAAAACTAAAGGGTAATTAATTTGCTAAAATTAGTATTGAAAATACTATATTAACTTTGTTAAATTTTGTAGATGGCCTAAAATGCAAACACTACAATTAACACATCCCTAAGACCTTTTCTTTTGGAAGAAAAGTTAACCACTCAGAACTTCCCAATTTGTTTTCAAAACATTGAGACGCGTTCTAATACGTGAAAACAAATTATACGTACTCCTCGTACCTATTCCTCAAGAACCTCCTCTTACCTCCATAGAAGCTAACGATACTTGATTGAAACATAATGATGATTCAATCAATGTATCACGTCTTATGCTTGAAACCATGGTTCCATCCTTACTAGAAAGAATGGAAACGTTTCCACTGAGGGCATTTGACATGGTAAACCGATTACCAAAATATTACCAAATGTATATGGTCCGTGAACGCTTCGATACAATTAGACAAAGACCAATATGTAAGCTCTCATATTCACAAAATGAGGACGCACCTTGACTATTTGGATAGACTTGGCTATCCTTATTCCAATGGGAGAGCCATAGATATGATCCTCAAATCTCTGACCAAAGCATTTGATGTTTTTGTCGAGAATCTAAATATAGACCTCGAGAAGATTTTAGTCCCAGAATTGCATACGATGCTAGAAAATGCTGAAAGGAATCTTCCTATGGTAACAATTACATGTGATAGATGAGGCAACATTGGTCATAGAATAGGAGATTGTCCTTCTGAGAAACAAATGTTTTCTAACGAAGGAAAGTCCTTCAGGTATCAATATTTAAGATAGAACTTTTACCTTTCTATCTTACACTTGTGTATTTGATACTAAGTGTAGAACTCACTTTTGTAATATGTTACATATAATCAAGAAAGGTAAATGACTGAAAGACAAGCAAAATGGTGATCCATATAAGCAAGGAAGCAAGATTGCGTACCAAGCTTATAGGAGATTTTATTATGAAACCATATGGCTTGTATTGTTAAACAAGTTTGTTTCGAACAATGTTTAAATTTAGTTTGACTAAATTATTGTTTTTCAGTCACATGTTTATTGATTGAATGAAATTCACTTAACCGTTTTGGAAACGATTATATTCATATTCAAAATGAATTATTCTATTTCGAGAAATAGTTCTCTTAATTGAATAATAAAGTGAATCTCAAAAGCCTTCTAAAACATAATTCTATATAAACACCATAAGATTCAAATGTGATTTGAATCAAGTCTACACATGAAATAGTCAACTTAATCAAGAAAATTAAACGCATATCTAAATTTCAAAACTGTGTTTTTTTTAAACTAAATATAAATATTTTCATTTGATATATGCGATCTTGATAAAGTTGAATATAGCTCTTTTCTCTAATTCATAGAGAAGGAGAAAAAGTTTTTTTTGTTAGAATTGATACATGTTGATGTATATGGTCTCTCAAAACCAAGTCTAGATATGGTGATAGATAATACCTTCACTGACGATTTCAATTGTTGAAGTTTATGGAACATAAAGATGAAGCATTTGATGTAATTTAAGTTGTTTCAAAGTGAAGATTAAGAAAACAACTCAGCAGGACCATTAAAGTCTTTTCTGATATATGAGGATAGTAACTAAACCAAGAACTCTTGGATCATCATAGAAATTATGTACATCCGAAAGGATGAACCGAACCTTATTAAATATGGTTCGCTCTATGATGAGTAGAAGTACTATTCCTATATCAAAGTCGGAATTCTGCCCTAGTTAAAGTAAACCGTACTTTTTGACACCAACCAAAAGGTAGACAAGACACCTTATAAGATTTCGTATGAAAGTTTTTTCATCCTTAGTCTTAGTTGAAGGTGTGGGTTTATGAAGCTCATGTAAGACAATAATCTTCAAGTAAACTCAACCCAATATCTACCAAATGCATATATTGTAGAATATACTATAAATTGTTTTTATATACCGATTCTACAATCCCACAAACAATAAAATTGTTTATTGTTCCAAAGCCAAGTTCTTAGAAAGCAAGTTTTTTAATGGGCAAGGCAAGTGGGAGTGTTAAGGAACTTGAAGGGAATCAAGAACTTCATAACCTAATGCACTTATTGGTTGGCACTAGTTATCAAACAAAGGTCGTTGAAACTGAGCGATTTGATTGATCAGAAACTTAGTAAAAACACCAAGTGTTCGCAAATCTAGTAGAATCATTCAGAAATTCGAGAGATATCGATTTCTTATAAAGAATGATGTATGACTGGGTTCTAGTAAACCCATAAACTGCTAAAGTGCTATGTCAGATTCTGAATCTGGTGAGTGGCTTAGAGTCATGAACACTGAGATACAATCCATTCATGGATCAGTACAAGTATCTCAAAACTGGAATCTTCATTTTGACAGGAAAATTAAAAGTTTAATTTTCATCAAAATAAAAGATGACTCATGTATTTGCTAAAACTAGTGGGAGCGCAGTAAAATTCCTAATCATGTATGTGCAAGACATACTAGTATTTGTGATTAGAAAGGGCTAATTTTGTTCTTGGAATAAAGATCTTTAGAGATTAGATCAAAACGACTTATAGATTTAACTCAAAGTGCATATGTTGACATGATCTTGAAATATTCAAGATGCAAGGCTCTAAAGGTAGTTTCTTGCAAATATGATATGGCATCATTTTGAGCATGTCTCAATATTCTAGCACAAAGGTTGAGATAGATAAAATGATTAGTATTCCATATGCTTCGGCAATTGGATCTATCATATATGCCATGACATGCACTAGATCGAGCGTGTCAAAATGCTTTAGAGCATTAGAAAACGATACCAACGAAATGCGAGGGATTGTCATTGGATGATTGTATAGAACAATTTAAGGTACTTACGAAGAACAAACAAGTGTTCCTTAACTGAGGGTTGGAAGAAGATCATAGTAAAATGTTACACTAATGATAGCTTCCACAAAGATCGAGAAGGTTCTCGATCAGAAAAGGGAAATATCTTCATCGTGAATGAAGAACTAGTTCGTTTTGAAAAGGTTCAAGGCGAAGGTAAAAGTTGCATAATACACTACAAAATAAGAATACATTGCTGCTTTAGAGGCCGCAAAAGAAAGATGCTTGGATGAAATAGTTCATTGAAAAGCTAGGTAGATGCCTCCCATTCAGGATCATCTAGAAATCCTTTGTGAGAATGTGGGTGCCATTACACAAGCTAAAGGACCCTATCTCACATCAAAGTACCAAGTATCTACTCCAGACATTTAACTATATTTAGAATAAAGTTAAAAATGGAGATGTTAGTGTTCACAGAGTTTACACAAATCAAGTTTCTGGATGAACCCATTCATGAAGCTCCTTATATAAGTTAAACTTGAAGGGTCATGTTTGAGCTTTAGGAATTCGTTATTCTAGTGATGGGATTTGATTTGAATTTAGTATTTGGAAATTGGAACAAGTAAAGCAACAAGTATAGTATTTAGTTAGATATATAGGATATAATCTTTTCATACTCGTTGTGTTCTATATTAGCATGTTTAAATCCTTGAATAAATTAGTTATTCTAAATGTCCATAGTCGATCATAGTTGTGGGAGCAACTATGAAGTAAGACTAATGTGAATTGGATTGGTTGACTTTTAAAAGTAAAAGTGGCAAAGTGTTGCAACCAAGTTCATAGGTACTTGTTAGGTAACGAGTACTGGACCTGACCCGCTTCAAGATCACTTCATGGATCGTCGTCATAAGTGATTCTTGAATAAAAGGTAGTATCTTTGTATCCTTCGACCTGAGATGCATATTTGGGACTCAAGTGTAGGGAGTGTTGTGCTTTGATATGGTTAACCGTTGTTCTTGAAAAAGGCAGCTATAAAGGCCATTATTGGGCATGGCATGAACTGCATGAGAGGCATATGTAGTCAAGATAGGATTTGTTTCTCTAAATATGTTAAGAGTGAGACATCTAAGGCGCCTTACCAAAAGTTGAACAATAGATGAGAATGATAGTGATCCATGTCTCATGTTCAACATGATGTCCAAACAAAGGGATAACTGATACCACACCTAATACATCAATTGAAGCTATGAGCTCGTGGGAATTGGATGTTGTTGAATGGCACTTACAGTCATACGTTGCTGGGGGCAGTGAGATGTTGCTAGACGTCCACCACTGTCTATATCATTTTATAATGCAATCTTGAGCAAGTGGGAGATTGTTGGTTCTATATGCTCAAGAATGATTATAAAATAATATTACCGGTAATATATGATCCTATAGGGTCACACCGAACAACAAGTAGACACCGAATTAATATTTATAAGAATTTGATTCTTGATAAATATTATTATTTCTTGATAAATATTATTAATTATATTATTGAATATAATTCATAATATTAGATGCAAATGAAAGTTTCTTATTTATTAAAATAAGATGAGTTCATATTTAACTAGAAGTTAAAAGTAGGGACTATATGTAGTAAGTTTAAATAGTTAAAATAAAGATTTTAACAAATTTAAACTAGAGGGGGCGTAAGTAGAATTATGCATGGGAGGCTCAAACCACATTGGACCCTTTTATTGTCCAATAGAATTTGCCATGTGTGGTCTTGTGTTTTGAATAAGTATGCTAGAAGACTTGCAAAATATACTACACTTTTTAGCTCTCTCTCTACCCTCTCCTCCTACTTTCGGCCGAAACTACCATGGATGGTAGTTTTGGTGTTCTTCTTGATATCCAATCTCTTGTAGTTTTAGATACAAAGCTCCATCTTGCATCATCAAAGAATAGGAACTAGCATTCCGAAAGGTGTCGTTGCTTGTGGTGGATACCGCTAGAGGAGCTCTCTTTTAGGTTCTCTATTCATCACCAACATCCAACCTCCCATGAGGAACCAAAGGACTACAAAGGTTGTAATCTTGAACTTTATTGCTACATCTTTTCTTTTATCTTTTCATGCATGTAACAAGATCCTTGGTGGGAATAAAATGGTTTTATGTTTTTGTTCAAATGTTTTTATTTTTGCTTCCGTTGCGTAAATTAATTTTATCACTTATGAGTTTTTGAAACCCATGTTTGAACCTAAAATCCCAACAGAACGTTCATCAGATTCTGACGCTTCAGATGATGATGAAACTCTGGCATTCCTGGCTAATAAGTTTAGGAGATTTGCTAGAAAGAGTAATTTCAAGAAAAACAAACCTCTTGCTATTACTGACAAGCCAAGATCATCAACCCCTGTTGATAAGGCTACTGCTACTTGCTACAACTGTGAAAAGATAGGACATTTTACTAGCGAGTGCAGGTCAAAGAAAGTCTCTAGACCTTCAACTTTTCCCAAGAAAAACTTTACTCCCAAGACTAGAGATGAAAAATACAAAAAGTTGAAAGAAAGGTATTCAAAGCTGAAAACCTTTAAGAAGAAAGGCAAAGGCCTTATGGCTGACTATGATTGGGCTGCCTCTGACGAAGAAGAATCATTTGACTCTGAAGATGATGATGAATCCAATCTATGTCTCATGGCCAAAGTTGAAGATGAGGAAGAAAATTCTGACATTCCCTCTACTTCAACCTCTGCTACTAAGGTATCACCTTCCTTCTTTACCAATATTTTAAATATTGATGAAGCTGATAGTCTTCGAAAGATCGATCTCTTGACTAGAAGTTTATATGAAGCCATGAATGGCAAAACTGTTGTTGAAAATCAAAACCTTGATCTCGCTGAACAGCTTAAAAACTGTCACCTTCAAATAGAAAATCTTTCTAAAATTGAAGAAGATTTTAAAGATCAAGTTCACTTAAATCAGCTAGTCAAAATCGAACGCGAAGAGGCTATCGCTGCATTAAAAGCTGAAAAAGCTACTGTTGATGGATGGTATAACTCCTCAACAAAGATCACTGAGATAATTAAGTCTCAGATTTCCCTGAGTGATAAACGTGGTCTTGGTTACAAAGCTGATACTCTCGAACCAACCACTGACCGTTCCATGCTTAAGTTTGGAATGTGCGTATCCTCTATCCCTGACACTTTCTAATCTCAGTGTTCCTCTTCAAAACCTCCTATCTCTGAGGAAATCTCTACCTTAACTTCTAAAGTTAAAGAGAAAATTGTTTATCCAAAACCTACCTCAGTCTTTAAAGACAAAGGTAAAGGAATTGCTTTTAATCAAAATCCTCAGAAGGGTACCTTTGTACCAAAGCTGAATGCTTCTAAAGATTCAGTGACTTATCCCTCTGGTTCAAAGAATAAGATCCATGGATTTATTCAGCCTGGATTTATTCAGCGATCTACTCCTAGAATCAAAGTGGATACTATTGGTAAGAAATCCAAAGAACTGAATGTTCCTCCTGTTTCAAATACCAAAAGTTTACTTGGTACTGGTCCTTCTAATTCAAAATCAAAAGCTCAACATGCAAATGGTCCTATAACAACTTTTAGTTATAGGAAATGTTATCATTGTGGACTTACCAATCATATTGCTAGTAAGTGCCCCACAGCCACCCAAGCTGAAAAGATAGCTAAGGTGAAGATCATTGCCCCCAAGGCAAAGAAGACCACTAAGGTTAAGAAATTAACCAAAGTGAAGACTGACAAAGCTGAATCTTCAAATGCTGCGAAGATTGTTGAACCTTCCACCTTCTCTTCTACCCCCACTGACAAGTGTGTACACATGGTTAAGTGGGTGCCCAAGACAAACTAATCTTCCTTTGTAATGCAGGTTAAGAAGGGTATCTGGTATCTCGATAGCGGATGCTCTAGACACATGACTGGTAAGAAGAACCTGCTCACTGAGTACAAAGAAGAGAAGGGCACCTCTGTAACTTTTGGTGGAAATGGAAAAGGACATACCCGAGGGCTTAGTGTACTCTCTAATGGTACAACAACCTTCAGAAAAGCCGCATATGTTGAAGGGCTGAAGCCTAATATTCTAAGCATCAGTCAGCTTTGCGACATGGATAACAAAGTAATCTTTACTAAGGAATCCTGCTATGTCGCTGACAAAAAGGAGAAGATAGCTCTCAGCGGTTATCGTTTGCAAAATGTTTATGTAATAAACATGGACTCAACAACCACTGAGAACTCCTGTTTCTTCTCAAAATCCCCATCTGATGTCAACTGGTTATGGCATAAGAGGCTCTCTCATCTAAACTTCAAGACACTGAATACTCTTTCTTCAAAAGAGTTAGTCACTGGTCTACCTCAACACTCATATGCCAAAGAGTCCTTATGTTCAGCGTGTGAGAAAGGGAAGCAGACCAAAGCAAGCTTTAAGTCAAAACAAGTTTCCTCAGTGCCATCTCCTCTACAACTTCTCCATATGGATTTGTTTGGCCCTGTTAACAAACAATCCATCGCTGGAAAGAAATATAGGCTGGTCATAGTTGATGAATTCTTTCGCTATACATGGGTAATGTTTCTCCGTTCTAAGAGTGACACCCCTGAAGAACTCATCACCTTTGTTAGGAAAATGGAAGTCCTGAACAACTTGACCGTTCGCTCAATAAGGAGTGATCATGGGACTGAATTCAAAAATAGTTCTCTTGATTCCTTCTTTGAGAGTAAGGGTATTTCTCACAACTTTTCTTCAGTGAGAACACCGCAACAAAATGGAGTCGCTGAAAGAAGAAATCGAACTATTATTGAAGCTGCACGTTCAATGCTCAGCGATTCTCACCTGCCTACTCAGTTTTGGGCAGAAGCTGTCAACACTACTTGTTTTACGCAAAACAGGTCGCTGATAGTCAAAAGATTTAATAAAACAGCCTATGAACTTTTTCATGGGAGAAAGCCTTCAATTAGCTTTCTTCACATCTTTGGATGTCAGTGTTTCATACTGAACAACAGAGATGCCCTAGGAAAGTTTGATCCTAAGGATGATGATGGAATCTTTCTTGGATACTCCTCAGTCTCCAAAGCCTTCAGAGTCTTCAATCGAAGAAGACAAACTGTTGAAGAAACTATTCACGTCACCTTTGACGAATCCCGTTCAGCTAATTCTCGACCTTCTGCTGATACTGAAGAACTTAATCAATGGATGTTTTCTCATCTTGGTGATTCAGAAGATATTCCCACTCCTCATACTCATACCGTTGAAGATGATGGTCCTACTATCATCCCAAACATGCAGACTAGTGAAGCTGAAACATCATGGGTCTCAGCTATTCCTTTAAACACTATGCCTGCTTATGAACCAAATGTCTCAGACATGCCATCTACTGCTTAGCAATCAGTGAATGAGATGACATCTGCACCTACTCCTCTCTTGGCTGATATTCCAGAAGTTGTTGAAGCCTCATCTTCAGCTCCTCCAGTTCAATTTGAGTCAGCGATTCATGCTTCGGCTCAACGATGGACTGTCAATCACCCAATTGATCAAATTCTTGGTGATCCAAACGCTGGTGTTCAGACTCGATGAAGTGCAGGTAATATTTGTTTATTTGTTAACTTTATTTCTCTGATTGAACCAAAGAAAATAGATGATGCCCTCAAAGATCCAAACTGGGTCAGCACTATGCAAGAAGAGCTGACTGAATTCGAAAGAAACAAAGTTTGGAATCTTGTTCGAAGACCAACTGACAAGACAGTGATAGGCACTAAATGGGTCTATCGAAACAAGTAAGCGAACATGGAACTGTAACCCGCAACAAGGCTCGACTTGTTGCTCCGGGATACAGACAAGAGGAAAAATTTGCTCCAGTAGCAAGACTAGAATCTATTCGTCTATTCTTAGCCTACGCTGTACACAAAGACTTCAAAGTATATCAAATGGATGTTAAGTCAGCATTTCTCAATGGAAAGCTGAATGAAGAAGTTTATGTGGAACAACCTCCAGGATTCTCATATCCTAAGCGTCCAGGTTATGTTTATAAACTGGATAAGGCACTTTATGGCTTAAAGCAAGCTCCACGTGCATGGTATGACACTGTATCCTCTTATCTCCTAATTGAATATTTTGAGCAAGGTAAAATCGACAAAACTCTATTTTTCAGAATAGTGAAAGGTCATATCATTTTTGTTCAGATATATGTTGATGACATTATATTAGGTTCTACTAACACTGACCTTTGTACTCGTTTCGCTGATAGAATGAAAGAAGAGTATAAAATGAGTATGATGGGTGAGCTAACATATTTCCTTGGTCTTCAGATAAAACAGAATGAAAAAGGAACTTTCATTAATCAGGGAACGTATGTTAAAGATATGCTGAATAAATTTGATTTAACTCAGAGTTCAACTATGAAAACCCCTATGGCACCACCGCTGACACTAAACAAGGATTCAAATGGAATACCTGTTAATGTCACGCTGTACCGTAGGATGATCGACTCTCTCTTGTATCTAACAGCTAGCCGACCCGATATTATGTACGCAACCTGTTTGTGTGCACGATATCAAGCTGAACCTAAGGAATCTCATATGATCGTTGTAAAGCGAATCTTTCGTTACCTTAAGGGTACTACGAACCTAGGTCTTTGGTATCCCAAAGACTCAGGGTTTGATCTAATCACCTATTCAGATAGTGATTTTACAGGTTGCAAGTTGGATAGGAAAAGCACCACAGGAGGCTGTCAGCTCCTGGGTGGAAAGCTGGTGAGTTGGACAAGTAAAAAGCAAAACTCAGTGTCCACCTCAACTGCTGAAGATGAGTATGTAGCCGCTGGAAGCTGTTGTTCTCTGGTCTTGTGGATGAGAAATCAACTACTAGTCTATGACCTTCAGCTCTCAAAAATTCCAATCTATTGCGACAGAACAAGTGCCATTGCTATAGCCAACAATACAGTACTACACTCAAAGACCAAACATATCGAAATCAGGTATCATTTTATCAGAGATCATGTGATGAATGGTGATATAGAACTTCATTTTATCCCAGCTGACTTTCAGTTAGCTGATCTGTTCACCAAACCTCTTGATGAGACAAGATTCAACTTTCTCATCAGCGAGCTTGGAATGCTGAACTTTGAAGAGTAAAATCTTCAGTGGTTCACATTTGATCAGCGATCGGATAAAACCAACTTATATAACCCATTCTATCATCTTCTCTCTGAACAAAGTTGATTCGCTGATATCAAGGTATGTTCTCTCTTTACTCACTGATGTTCGCAAATCAATGCAAGATTTCAAAAAAAAATCACATCGCTGAATATCTCTTCCTTAACAGCGATACTTTGAAATTTCTTAAACTAACACTGATATTTCTATTCAGTGCTTCATGATTTTCAAAATAGTCCCTGAGCTTTCAAAACCTCAGAGACATCCTAAAATATGAAAGGACGTTTGTGACATCATCACAATGGATAAACCCTGGCACGTTCTTTTTCTGACACACGTTTGAACGTTTTGTTTACCATCCAATCAAATGTAAACACGTGTCCGTGTCATGATGAAAAACTTTCCCGCTCTAGTTTTTCTCTCTCTCTAATATCACTATATAAACTATTTCGAGTTTATATTTTTCCTTTACGCGAACTTCTTCTCCAAGAAAAGAAAAGATTTACTGTTGCTTATTGAGCTCGAGCTTTTCCAGAAAACTTTTCATCTTCTTCTTCGACAACCAGGTTAATATTCTCATTATTTACCTGTTTTAACTTGTTTCTGATCTTATCCTTCTTTTCAAAAGATCAAACAAAAGAACTTTTTAAATGAAATCATTTCTTTCATGGTTTTATGAACACAACCTTTTCATGGTTGTTCTTCAAGTTTAAATCAAATATATTAAACTTGTTCTTCATACTTTTTTCCAGAATCCTTATCTAAAGGAAAATGGAAAACAAGACTTTTATTGGGTTTGCATTTCTTTTTCAAAACAAGAAAACCCTAATCTTCATTAAGACATTTCTGTCTGAATGAAATAGACAAATTTCGAAAACATCTTATTGGAAAATCTTTCCACATTAAGACTGTATTTTTTCTCTATGATTCATGGTTGATATGATAAACAGAAATGGCATCTTCTACTGCTGCTCCTACCGCTGAGAAATCTCCTGCTACGGAGAAACTGAATCTTCCCAAGGCTCCTCAGGTCAAGTTCACGCTTGAGAAAGTAGACTTCTCAAAATCCAACAATCTCGATGCGCTTTTCGATTTTCCTCCAAAGAAGCAAGTCAAACATCTGAATGAAGCTGTGAATTTTCTCCAAACCTGCTGCTTATTCAATGCCTTAACCTTCGTACCCCCTGCCCATAAATTCCTTCTATCTAAGTTCTGGTATACTGCTAGACACACTCTGGTTCCTTCATCAAAGGACCCTAAGAAACTCCTTGATGTCATTCTCTGTGACACCAAATTTGGCACAACCAAAATCAACCCAGCCATTATCAGGCGAGGACTCAGCCTACCCACTGCCACCAAAGAAAAACCCTTCGTTTCTCTGCCTAACCACAAAAACCATGCTGATAGGGAAGCCATCACTGCATTCTTTGATGCAATGGGTTACGCATGGGACACAGGGAGGGACAAGGAGATTGAGAAGAAACTGACCCTGATCAAGAAGTCCAAAATGCCAATTGAGATGAACTTCATCTTCGCACACTTAATAAGCTGCATGACTGCGAAGAGTGGCTCCTCTGATCAAGCTGCTCAACCTCAGCAAGCAATGGGCTATGCATTGCTGAAAGGTCTACATGTTGACTGGGCCTCAATCTTCTATGACGACCTTGCATTCAGAGTAGATATGGCTGATAGACCTTCATGTGTTCCATATCCCAGATTCATCAGCGCCGTCTTTCAACAAGATCTTGGAGACAAGTACCCAAAAGAGGGTGATCTGAGACTCTCTCAGGTTGGCCCTAAGGTGCTCGACTTCAAGCTGCTGGCAAACGAGGTACATCTTACTACTCTACGGCTCATTCAGTGGAAATCCCCACCGCTGATACCCAAGCTGCACCCTCCACTCCTTCTCGAAAAAGGAAACAATCTACTTCCCAACTTGGTTCCAAAATAATCAAGAAAATTAAGAAGCAACCCCCCAGCATTCACATGCTGAGGACTCCACAACTCATCTTGAAGAGCTGATGGATAGTTCAGTGGTACGCTCTGCCACAGCTGATCAAGCCACCCCTTCCATTCCAGCTTCAGCGTCTCTAAACGTTGAAGTTATAAACTTAGAACTGAACCCCGCACCCAACCCACCTTCTCAACCATCACTCCTCCCACCTCTCCTTTGGTCACTCAATCTCTTCCCATATTCTCCTCAACAAACTTCTGAGCTTTCCTCTGTTCACAAGTTAATAACTGTTTCAGGTCCTAATTTGGGGGATATAACCACCTCCCTGAAGGCCCTGGAAACAAAGATGGAATCATACAACACCATTCTCTCCACCAACTCTTTAGCGGTTACAGACACTGGAGAGAACCTCAAGAAGCTGACCGAGGTTGTTGACACTAAAGCCTCCATAGATGATATGGAGAAGATGGATGGCAGCATTGCAACTTTTGCTACCACCCTCCCTGAAACTTCCTCAAACGTCAACAATCTCAACCTCACCAACACCACCCTCGCAACAAACTTCACCACTCTGTCCAATGAAGTCACATCATTGAAGACAGAGGTTGGTACTCTTAAGGGTGAGGTTACGACGGTCAAAGATCTACTTCAGCAGATACTCAATCGCCTGGATGCCCCAACGTCTCACTTTACTCAGGCCGATAGAGAAGATCTTCGGAAACTCGCCCCTACTATATCTGGCCTCGACGACAGATTAGCAGTGGTTGAACTTTGTATAGGACTCACTGGCCAAGAAGACAGTGATTCTCGTACTACTAATGCTGCTGATGTTGCTGATATTCCTCTTGCCTCCCCTCCTCATAATGTGGAAGATGGGGAGAAGAGAGCTGAAGACCTTCCCCATAATGATGAGGGGGAGAAGAAAAATGAAACTGTTGCTTCTACTTCAAAACCTCAGGGAGTTGAAAACCCTGAGGGAACCGAGAAACCTCCCTCTGTATCTGAGGGGGAGCAACTCGAAGAGCAACACAAAGAAGTCGTTGCTGATGTGACCGTACCTTACGCTGATGAGGTCGAGTCTGAAGAAGAAGAAGAAGCTGAAGACGAAGAACCCATCGATATCGATGATGAAGAACCATCATCATCCCCTAAAGATGATGATGATGACGATGATGATGATGACGATGATGATGATGACGATGATGATGATGACTTCTTCTTCGTTGAGCCCAAGAAGGCCCCTGAGAAAGCGATTTCGATAAACGAACCATCAGGGGAGAAGACAAAGCCTGCAGCATCTGAAGCTGATCAAGGCAAAAACAAAGGCCTCGTTGTAGAAGGCAATCTGGCTATCCTTGAGATTAAGCCAGCTTGCCAGGTACTATATCTTCTATTCCCTTATACTGCATCCCTCCTCTATCCCTTCTCAATATCAATCATCCTCTCCATAAAACCTCTATACACTTAACCCTCTTCCTTTCTCTTTCTTCCCAACTTTTCTTACTTAAACGATCGCTGTGTTTCAGCTAGTCCTCTCCCCTGTTTGAGGATCCCGCTGAAGCTCCTACAACTACGGAGCTGAAGAAATAATCCCATTCTTGGATTTAACCACTGAGACTGATGAACCTAAAGAACAGCTGCTCTCTCACAAAAACAGACCTTCCTTGGCTCCTCAAAAGCTAAGTGAAGAGGATCAAGAAAAGAGAGTTGCAATGATCAAACAGCTTGGAGATCAGCGAATCATTCTTCCTTGTGACAAAATCCCTGTTCCCACAAAGTTCAGGATATCAAGGAAAGAATACGAGGATCATTTAAGAGCTGAAAGATTACTCACCGAAAAGAAGGAAGCTTAAGAAAAAGATAAGGCTCTCGCCATCCAGCTTGTCCAACAATCGGTGAAAGACCCCGCGCTGAAAAGAACTCCCATTGATGTCCAACGTCAGCTATGGGATGATTCCCAAAGGATCGTTGAAGAAAAGACTAAGGTATCTGACTCGACTTTGGAATGGTGTAAAGAAATGTTGAACTATCGATCTCGACCATATAAAATCATCAAGGTACTTATCAGAGGAAAATTGTTCGTAGACGTTCCTGTTATTGAAGTTGACGTATTCAGAGAAGACAAGACCAAGCAAACCTTTTACGCTGCTACATTAGAGAAATTTGGTTTCTCTGAATGGTTGGAAGTGAAATTAGCCATTCAGCGATCTCGCTCAAAGTTCAAGAGCCATGTCGAGAGATTTTTCAATTCTCAGATCGACTTGGTTTCTTCTGCTGTGGATATTCCTCCTTCCACTCTTCTTCCACCTCAACAAAGAATGGCCTCTGCAAAGAAAAAGAAAACCTTAGACTCAGGTCCTCCTATACGGAATGAAACAGGTATAGGTTTCTCACGCGAAGAAGTACTTGGTCGTGACCCTGACCTCTCAGTACGTGACACCTCCCTGCCTTCAGGTGAAACTTTCATCCCTGGAAAAGTCTTAAGTGAACCCTATGGCATCTTCTTTCTAGACTGCTATGGACGATAACACTTTCAACGCATCTCTGAGCTTCCAATCACTCCCATCGAATAGCTCAGAGACCTCATATACTGGTGTGAAGTCAAACGCGATCTTAAGGCACGTCACCTCAAGCCCCTGATCTTTGAAGAAGCAAAGAACAAAAAGGATCAAGGTGTAACGGTCCCTGACTGGATGATTCCCACGTCAAAGACCCTTGATGAACTTCTCATTAAGGAAGAACCATTTGACGGATAGGATCGCCTTGTAATTCTTTCTATCTTTATCTGTCTACATCTTTTGTACTTGTAATTTTATTTGCTGTACTTGTGATTTTTTCACTTCCCTTTGTAACCTTTACGAAGTTTAAAGAAAAATTTCAGCGAATGTACTTTACTCCATCAGTACTGAAAAGATCCCAGAAAACAGTAAAAGGGACCAATATTTTATGAGTTCTTTTTATCCTTATGTTTTCATTAATTAGCAATTGTCTCTGTTGCTATGTCATAATCAAATAGGGGGAGATTGTTGATCCAAACCCTCAGTGATTTGATAATGACCCTCTCTTAAACACTTAGTGAAAATTGTAAGTAAACAATATGTATTAGAGTTTCACTATCGCTGATAAGTACTAAGACTGTTTCAGTACCGCTGATAGTAACTCTCGCTCTTTAAAGTTAAATAGTCAGCGACCTCTGTTCATCGAATAGTTCTGAGCCTGTTCAGTCTATGAGATGATCGCTGATAAGTTAGTTGTTTACTTATGATCCCTGAAGACAAGTTTCACGTCAACATATGTTCTACGCTGAAGTCGAAGATCAAGCTCAAGAACCAGAGACAAGTCTACTAATGAACTGATGCGGATATCAGCAAAGCCGAGATTTTTCCACTCAACGTGAAGTATCAAGTAGAAGACTTCATCAATCGCTGAACTTTATCATTCGCTGATAAAGAACTGTTTCAATGAAAGCTGATCATGAAGTATCCTTATAAAGTACTATTGTCTTACTTCCCTTGCACGTCTCCGTACGAACTGTCAGAACGGACATCCTTTTTGTCTATGATCGTACAACAACTCTGATTCTACACTGTGCACCATGCGGCTACTAAGGTTGTCTACAAAGGTCAATGACATGCAACCACTCAGCTGCTGCCAGGTGTAAAGCAATACTGCCATGCATTAAATGCATGCAGTATATAAGAAGAACCCTACTTCAGAAATGAAGTGTGCTCGGACCATCTTCTTCTTTCTATCTGTGTGTTAGGTTATTATTCATAATTTTCTTATCCCCTAATGATCTTATTCTAGTGCAAGAAACTTAGTGTTCTTAACTTGTTTAGATTAGGTTAATCCTTAATCTTGTTCCGCAACAAGTTGTAAATTGTCTTGATTTATCAATAAACAATTTAGAAAAGTAAAAATCGTGTGTTTGTATTCAACCCCCCCCCCCCCCCCCCCCCCTTCTACAAACTTGTATAACCCTTCGGGACCAAAACAAGGGCTTAATGTTAATTTCTTATTTTGAGCCTTAATAGTGAACGGACCGTGGGCTTTTTGCCACGGACCCATAGTATATAAAGTTGTAATTAGCTTAAAATTAAGTTAGTTGTCATTTTAGCTTTCCTACTCGTATTGTAAACTCTCTGAATTATTGAAAGCAATTTGGATGACTAGTTGAAATCATAACACCTGTTCTTATTCATTGATTTCTTCATTGTTCGTTGCACGGATCTGAGACTCTCAATTGGTATAAGAGCAGACGGACAAATCGATTCAAAGTGTTCATATTGAATTCTGGTAAGTTTTCTGATCATACGGCTGTTTTTTATTGAAAATCCATATTTTGATTCGGTTGAAATTGATCGTTTTCGTTTATTGCATTCTGTTAGTATCATTCTTATTTGTGATTCTGCACGTTTTCGCAATCTAATTCGATCATCTGAGTGATTTTTAAGCAAATTAAAGTTCAAAAGTTTTGGTTGTGTTCTTACTAAAAATTAAATTTTTACCATCAAAAAGTTGTTGTTTTGCTTCAAAGTCGATTTGGGTAGTGTTATTTTTGAGTTTGGTCGAGTTCCTAACCTTTCAGGAACGATTTTTAGCAACCCTAGTCGATTCCCAATCGATTTGAAAACTCCAGCCGCTGTTTCCGGATACATTGTCGAAGTTTCCGGACACCACTCAGCTTTCCAGAACATTGCTATCTCTTTCCGGATAGCACTAATCTTTCCGGGTAAGTAATTCTTTCCAGTCTTTCCGGGTACAATTTTTCCGGAAACCCAAAGTTTCCGGTAAAATATTTTATCCGGACAACTCAACGTTTCTGGTAACCTATTTTATCCGGACAACTCGAAGTTTCCGGTCAAATTGATTCTTTCCGGACTCTGTCATCCGGTAAGTACATCAGCCGGAAAGCATATCATCCGGAAACCCTTTTCATCCAGTAAGTTTTGTTTTTTCGTATTTCTTTCGGAAACTATTGTCTTCCGGTAACCCATTGTTATCCGGAAACTTAGTTTGTCCGGACACTTTCACTTATCCGGACACTTCTGTGTTTTGATCTGTTTTTCACTCAATCTGATCCGGACACTTCCAGATCAGACACCACATCCGGATTCCTATCTGGTAAGTTCATTTTTGTTGAATTCTTACATGTTTCTAGTACACTCCATTCGTAAAACCTACGTTGGTTATCACTTTGAATCGAACCAATCGTCTGACGATCACTCCAGTGTAACTAAAGATGTCTTCACGCGACGCTCTCGGTATCAGCACCGATTCCAAACCACCTTGTCTCTACCAAGGTGAGTACAGCCAGTGGTGGGATAGATTTAAAATCTTCATTGAGTCGAAGGATAACTTCGAGTATATTTGGCGAGCTTTAGAAAACGGGCCAATTCCTGTACCAATGAAGACTGTTCCACCAGCTGCAGAAGGTGATGATCCTCGCACCGTGAGAAAGACACTCACCGATATGACTGAAGATGAAAGAGGCATGCTTGAGGGAGAAAAGCATGCTAAGAGGTATCTTGTTCAGGCTCTACCCAACACGATCTACACTGCCATCGACAGCTACAAAGAGACAGCAAAGGGTATGTGGGATCAGGTGGAGAAGATGATGCGCGGGAGCGAAGTCGGGAATCAGTTGAAGATCAATAGCTCCATAACCAAGTTCGATGGGTTCAAGCAGCGTACCGACGAATCACTCACCCAGACCTATGAACGCTTTTGTCTCCTTCTCAATGAGCTTAACAAGAACCATATCACTCGCTCCAACAAGGAAAACGCGCTCAAGTTTCTCAACAACCTGTTGCCTGAATGGAAGATATTTGCATCTCACGTCAAGCACAATCGATTGATGGAAAATGTTGGCATCCACGAACTCTATGAGACGCTTCTTCAAGACGAAGATGAGGTGTTGGAAATCCTGAATGAAAAGAAGTCTGTATCCAAGCCGCCAGCTGATCCACTTGCTCTCATGTCTTCCAAACGAGGAAAATCTTCTGGGCGTCACTCCAAACGTGCCCAAAAGCAAAGTAAATCGGAGTCAGAACCTGAAGAAAAGGAAGGCAGTGATTCTGATCCTGAATTAGCTACCATCAAGAAAGCAATGGTCCTACTCTCCAAATCCTTCCAACAGAAGTTCTACAAGAAACCGACGTCCAATAGTCAGCGCTGCTCCACTTCCTCCAACAAGCGCCATGATTATAAGGACAGATATGAAGGAAGGAAGAAAGCTGATGAGCCCGACCAGTCTGACAAGAAAGAGAAGGCAGCGAAAGATGACCGCAAAAAGAAAGACGAACCCGTGACTTGTTATAACTGCGGGAAGCTTGGTTATTTTGCGAAAGATTGTCGGAGGCCTGTTGTAAAGAATTCCCACTATTACAAGGCGAAGCTTGCATTGATAGAACAGAAGGAAGCTGGAGAAGCTTTACTTGTTGAAGACGACTACTGGTTGGGTCGTTCTGATGATGAGAACGAGTTTGATGGTGCTGATGCTTTTATGGGCTATCACTCTCCCGCTGATGAAGAAAAGGCAACGTCAAGTCAGGTATGTGAATCTACTTCTCAAGATTTATTTGATCAAATACAATCTTTTGCTGAAAGGTTAGATTCCCATAAGGCCACTTCTAATGAACAACTGCTTGAGATTAGATCACTATCTGAAAAGCTAGATGTTCAAACGCGAATAACTGAGAAATATAAGTCCGAAAATGCTAACTTAAAAGAAAAATGAAAAAATATTTCAATAGCACCTAAGGACTTAAGGGCCAAATTATCTGAACTTCAGTCACAGTTTAATCAGTGTATGAATGAGAAAGCAGAAATTGTTTATCAATGTTCTGCTCTTCAAATTCAGCACAAGGAGTTTGTCGCTAAAACACTTGATCTTGAAACAAAACTCCACAAAAGAGGTCAAACTGATCAGACCATCCATATGAACAAACCCAATGAGTTCACTTATTTTAACAAGGAATGGGGAATCGGATACGATAACCCACACTATTTGAAAAAGGGCATCTCCAAAAGACCTACACTGTATGATTTTGGTTGTTTTGGGATAGAGAAAATATATCCGGAATATGCGATAAAATGGACTGGTCCTCTTGAACCTGAAAAGAAAGAGGAAATTGAGGAATACAAGCGCACAAACACGTCTAAAATGCAACTTCCGTTTTGTTATGAACCTTTAAATAATTCTTATCAGAAGAACAAAAAGTACCTCTCGGATGACTACTTCGATTGCTATAAGGTTGTAACGCCCAAGGATTCCTCCAAGAAGGATGAGGTCCAAGCAACCGAAACCAAGACTGAGACGGATGAGTTCAAGCTCTATGTTCCCCCTCTCATCTTGGAAGAAAAGATAGTTGAATTGGAGGCGTCACTCGAGAAAGAAAGGTCGAATTTTCAAAAGGAAAAGCAAGCGCTAATCAAGGAACTTGAGAATCTAAAATCGGTCACACGGAAAATCAAGGACAGGAAATCCTTCGGTGTGAAATCAAAATGCTCACATCAAAACTGGTTGCCTTGGCAACAGATGCGATGAAGGAGTATACGAGAAATGGTCAACTCCAAAAGCAGCTTGACCAACTCCATTCTGAAAAACAGATTTCACCCGAACTTTCCTCAAGCTCATCTGATACGTCATTGTGTAAAGCTTTCATTAGCAAAACCTTTTTTACACAAGACGATAAAGATTCTCAAGACGAGAGTGTGTTAAGGAATTTGAACTATGAATTTTTCCTAGCTTCCGCACCAAATTCCCCGAAACACACAAGAATTAAGTGTTCCTCGCCTTCCTCGATTGATCCAAGTCCTGTAATTCCGGATGTTGATTTTTCTGAATACATGAACTCCGAAGGCAATTCTGATGAAGAGTTTGAGTCGTTCCCCTTCGATAAACCTCTTCCGAGTCATACTGATTTTTTATCACCAGTAGTCAATCGACCGGTCAATTTTCTAACGGGTGATTGTTCTAAAACAAAGACCCCAGCTGTGATTAAGATTTCTAAATCTAAACCAGTTTCTCAAACACAATCACAGCCGAGCAAAAGACCAAGCGATTGCCTACCAAAAATACTACTTCCTCAAAAGTCACTGACCGTGCTGTCCCTGTTGTTTCAGATAAAAATGGTCGCGCTAATCAAGAAAAACCAAAGTGGCTAGCTAAGGAACCTGTCGAGGATGCTGCATCAAAGTCATTTAATACAGTTTTTTATCCTAGAATGAACAAAAACGATTGTGCTTGGAATCATAGGAATGATTTTGTTAAACGTGATGTTACTTTTCCAATTAAACTTTATTCCATTCAACAATTGATTCAGTTATCGCATGATTGTTTGTGTTGTTCTAGTTGTGGTTGGAATGACTTTGATGATATAAATAATAATGATTGGTTTGGGTCATATCATATATATAATCATACACCCAAAAGTAAACCCCGTAAAAATAAAAAGAAACACCATACTCAACGGGTTTCCCAATCAGAGGTTAAACCACAGCAGGAGAGAAAACCCATTCCAAAACGGGTTTCTCCTACTGATGTAATACCGGCACCCAAAAGGCAACCTGCTACAAAACCAGTTCCTCCAAAAGGTGTAAGACCTACACCTAAGAGGCAACCTGCGTCAAAGCAAGTTCCCCCGAAGTGTGTCGAACCTAACCCTCCACGACCCATGCAAATATGGGTACCTAAAGTCCGCTAAACTTGTTTTTGCAGGATGGTCATGTGTGGTACTTAGATTCTGGATGCTCCAAGCACATGACCGGAAGGAGGGAGCTTCTCACGAACTACGAGGAAGAATATGGCGGAGACGTGAGATTCGGGAACAGTGACAAGGCGCCGATTGTGGGCTACGGCGACATTGTCCAAGACAAGATCACTAACAAGAAGGTATCACACGTAGCGGGATTGGGACACAATGCGTTCAGTATCGGCCAATTCTGCGACAAAGATCTCGAGGTCGGATTCAAAGCCAAAAGGTGTAGAATACTCAATGACGAAGGAGTGGAGCTACTGGTTGGAAAGCGCAAGACCAACCTCTACACCATTGACCTCGCAGCCCTAAAGTCCGATAACCCTGTCTGCCTGATGTCAAAGGCTAATTCCGAACAAGTATGGATTTGGCATCGACGTCTTTCGCACCTTAACTTTAAAAGTTTCAACAAACTGGTGCTGGGCGGACACGTAAAAGGCATGCCCGATCTTCAATTCGTGAAGGATCATCTCTACAGGGCATGTGAAATGGGAAAGATAAAGCGAGCAACGCACAAGCCGAATGCTGCTCCGAGCACGTCCCGGTCCCTTGAACTTATCCATATGGATTTGTGTGGATCGATGCGTATTCAGAGCATCAACAAACGCAAATACGTCCTGGTGATGGTGGATGACTTCTCACGCTACACATGGGTCAAGTTCCTTCGCTCGAAAGATGAAACTCCGGAGCTGATCATCAATCAATTGAAGACCATCCACTTGAATCTTCAGAGTCAAGTTCAGACTATCAGGACCGACAACGGGACGGAATTCAAAAATCAAATGGTGTGCGACTACCTAACTTCTGTCGGTATCTCGCAAACCTTCTCGGCGGCACGCGCTCCTCAACAAAACGGAGTGGTGGAAAGACGCAACCGTACCCTGGTCGAAGCGGCTCGCACCATGCTTTCTCAATCAAAACTACCACTAATTCTCTGGGTTGAAGCGGTGTCTACAGCTTGTTACACGCAAAACCGCTCCATCATCAACAAGCGGTTCAACAAGACGCCGTACGAGATCATCAACAAACGCATTCCGAATATCAAGTACTTCCATGCATTCGGATGCACGTGCTACGTCTTAAACGACCAGGACGATCTCGGCAAATTCAGCTCAAAGGCGGATGAAGGAGTTTTCATCGGATACTCCATGCAGGCTAAGGCGTATCGCGTTTACAACAAACGGAATAAAATCGTTATCGAAAGTGTAAACGTGACATTCGACGAAACCGCAGATTTGGCTTCTGAACACATCAGTTTAGAACCCGGTTTAACTGGCGTGCTAGCTTTCGAACTTCCATGTTCCGGATCTGCACAAGAGACAGTAAATCCGAATCATGAATCTTCATCGAATGCTGATCTTCCAGATTTAGATTTACTGTTTAAATATTTTTATGATGACATATTTAATGCTTATACCCCTCATGTCTCAGCACAACCACGACTCCAGGCTGCTCGCATCGAGGATTCGGCGATTTTATCCGGTCCGCCGCCTTTGACAAGCACGCCTTCCATCACTGTGGACACAACTCAACCGTCATCATCAACTTCATCTGATACTACTTCCCTCCCGGAGGAACCAGTAATAAACCCGGAGATCGCTCCTAATGATTCGTCATCTGCTACAATCGATGATCAGCCTCTGCATTCCTCGGAACCAGAAGTTGTTCAACCCTCGATGAATCCTCCCCCATCTCCTCCGAGAAACTAACTGGCTACACTTGAAGCGGTACAAGACCTTCCATCTGGTAACTATGTGATATCCGGACGCCTCTCATTCAACTCAACAGCCGCTTCCACACACCACCAAATGGACAAAAGCTCATCCCCGACATCAAATCATCGGTGATCCCTCCACTCCTATTCAAACGCGAGGCGCATCAGCCAACGTATGCCTCTTCTCTAGCTACTTGAGCAAGATCAAGCCGATAAACGTACACGAAGCACTAGAAGATCCAGACTGGATCATAACCATGCAAAAGGAGCTCAACCAATTTGAGGCTCTCAAGGTATGGCGACTTGTCCCGCGTCCAACTTATAAAACGGTGATCGGCACTAAATGGATCTTCAAGAACAAGAAGGACGAAGACAGCATCGTCGTACGCAACAAGGTGCATCTCGTGGCTAAAGGATATCGTCAGCAAGAAGGGATCGACTATGATGAGACCTACGCTCCGGTGGCAAGGATAGAAGTTATATGTATGTTCCTTGCATACGCCGTACACAAAAACTTCACGGTCTTTCAAATAGATGTGAAGACCGCATTCCTCTACGGCGATATCAAGGAAGAAGTGTACGTGTCGCAACCGGAAGGATTCATGGACAATTCGAAGCTTGATCATGTCTACGTTCTAGACAAGTCACTTTATGGTCTAAAGCAAGCTCCGCGAGCCTGGTACAACACTCTGTCCGAGTTCTTGCTAAAATTAGAATTCGAACGAGGTAAGATAGATTCAACTCTGTTTATCAAGAACGAAAAAGGTCATATTGTCTTAGTTCAAGTGTATGTCGACGACATAATTTTCGGTTCTACTAATCCTCAATATGCAAAGAACTTTGCCAAACTTATGGGACAATTTTTTAAAATGAGTATGCTTTGTGAGTAGAATTTCTTCCTTGGTCTTCAAGTTAAACAACTGTCGACCAGGATATTCATAAACCAGGCTAAGTACATCCGGGATATTCTTAGGAAATTCCATAAGGAACAGTCCTTACCAATGAAAACTCCCATGGCACCCGGTATAAAGCTTCACGCCGATCCTAACGGAAAGGATGTGAACACTAAACTGTATCGGGGAATGATCGGTTCTTTGATGTATCTAACCGCAAGTAGACCGGATATCATGTTTTCAACTTTTCTATGCGCCCGATTTCAATCAAAACCAAAAGAGTCTCATTTAATAGCCGTCAAACGAATTTTTCGTTATTTACGTGGTACTGCTGATCTTGGCTTGTGGTACCCGAAAGAGACAGGTTTTGAACTATCCGCTTATTCTGATGTGGACCACACAGGCAGCATGATGTACCGGAAGAGCACATCGGGGCATGTGCAGTTCTTGGGCGATAGCTTGGTGAGTTAGGCATCCAAGAAGCAGCAGTGCGTCTCTACGTCGACTGCCGAGGCAGAATACGTGGCCGCCGCGAGCTGCTGTTCTCAAGTGATTTGGATGCTGACCCAACTCAAGGACTACGGATTTACTTACGTCAAGGTGCCCATCTACTGCGACTCGAAGAGCGCAATTGCCATATCCAGCAACCCGGTCCAACACACTAAGACCAAGCACATCGATGTTCTGTACCATTTCATTAAGGATCACGTTGAAAGAGGTACGGTCGAACTCTACTTCGTAAATACTGAGCATCAGTTAGCAGACCTGTTTACAAAACCCTTGGACGAAAAACGTTTTAATACTCTGGTGTCCAAGTTAGGTATGCTAAATCTGAAGACTTGATCTGATTGTGTGCCCGTTACAAGTTCCATACATCTACGAGAAACTATCTACTCATCATCCGATGTTCACAATCCCGATGATTGAGCATACACTTTCTTGCACTTATATTCTACTTGTATCAGTTACACAGTTCGATGGAGTCTCCGTATTTATTAGGTAGATTTCGTTTGTTTCTTTTATTTCCACGAGTGTTTCTTTTCTTTCATACTGTCGTCTAATTTATTTGCTTATATATGTGCTTTCACGAGTGTTCATGTGTTCAGGGGGAGCACAAACCGGTATCAGGTAAGTTACTCTATTGTTGAGGGGGAGTGTCACACACGTTTTTCTTTATCTGTCAGAAACGTTTTTTGTGTGTGTGGGCATTCCCAAGTGCACTTCATATCACCCATTGCAGAAACTTTTATACTTACGTCAGGTAAGTTACTCTATGCGCACATTCTGAGGGGAGCATATCATTTCATATTCATCATTTGAGGGGGAGCAACACAGCATTTTTTCTTTAAATGTATAAAAGTTTTTTTTTGTCGGCCTCCCCCATTGCACACACTTGCACTATCCGAGGGGGAGCAAATAATTCCCCATGCTCAGTTTGAGGGGGAGCGACAGAAGGTTCTTTCCAAATCCAGAGAGTATCATTTTTCATGAAACTTGAAAGTCCAGAGGACATTTTATCTGAAATCACAATCTGTCCGGATAGGTTTCCGGATAACCATCTGTCCGGATAAAATTCCGGACCGGACACTATCTGGACCGAATAGGTATCCGGGTTGACCCATCCGGATAGGTTGACCCTATAAAGCCCATCCGGAAAATCATATTCCTATTATCTTTCGGAAACCTCAAAACCCTTTTTGAAAACCCTCTCAAGTTCTCTCCTTCGGATACCCTCACAGATTCCTCAGAATCTTCGCATTCGTCGTCCTATCCACGGTATGTGCTCATTAACCACTGTCGATAATCATTGTGCATGTTGTATCACGTTTCAACCGATTGATGTTTACATCTGGAGATCCACAGGGTTTACAAAACCCGATGTTTTGGTCGTTTCACACTCGGGCTCAATTCACGCACACAAGCCCGAATTCTTGCTTCTTAATGCTTCACACACGCATTAGATTCGATACAAATGCTTAGCTTAGTGATTTTCTTGCGATTGTGGTGAGATTTGAGAACCCGTAGGTCATCCGGATACTCCCATAGTATCCGGACACATTCAAAACGCATCCAGACACCGTCTTGATATTGATATTTTACCCGGATACCATCAACGTCCGGAAAACCTAGTTGTCCGGAAACCTAAGGGTTTCCGGTAAGTTCAACTATCCGGAAAGTTGAGGTGTCCGGTATCTAAGCCATCCGGAAAACCATATTTTATCCGGAAACCATTTTTGTCCGGAATGTCTAAATTGTCCGAAAACTCTCAAGCTCATCCGGTATCCTTTGATGTCCGGATACCCTTTGTCCGGATACCATATTTTGTCCGGAAACTCTTATTTTACAGTGCTTTGTCCGGACACCCCTGTGCTCTACACTCCAGTACTTTGTTATCTCACTGCCAAGTCCTCAATCTGTCTCAGATTGAGCCAATTAATGCAAGGTACGCGCCTGCACTTGTTTATCCGCCCTGATTACTTACTACGGTTCTTTTTCAAATTTTCCATGGTGGATCAAGAACAACAACATCATCCGGAAGAACAAAATCCTCCTCAAGAGGAGTTTATCGATGAAGCAGCTGATAATGCTTTGGTCAACCCTGACCACGACATTGAGATAGAGGCCAACAACCATCATTTGGACGCCGCTAAGTTCCGACCACAACCACAACACGGTGTGGTCGTGGACATATTACTTGGTCACCCTCTCCGTGAGGCCCTCACTGCCACAACCGACGTCCCAGTACTATATGTGTATCAAGTGTGGCTCTCTGCCTAAGTCATGACGGCTGCCAATTCACAGACCATCACGGCGCGGATCGACAACCACCCCTTCACGCTCACACCTGAGTCCTTCCGGCGTCTACTGTCACTACCCGAAGCCATCGCCGGCGGACATCAACGCTACGACCCCGCGGTCAATGACGCGACTCTATGTGCTCAAGTATGCGCACTCGGTTACAACCACGCTCTCGATCGACCTTCTGCATTCAACCGCAAATATCTGGCGCCCATCCGGTACACGCTGTTCACCATACTGAACAGGTGTCTCTCATCCAGATGGAAGGGAATAGACCAGTGCACAGGAGACTTCCTGCATCTATTCCATGCCGTGTGCTACAACAGACACATCGACTTCGTAATGATTATCTGGCGCGAAATGGTGCAAGCTATTCGACAAATTGGGGGTTCGAAACAAAAGAAGTTCCTCTCATACCCTCGATTCCTCTCACAAGCTGTGCGACAACATATGGACGCGAATCCAGGGATACCGCGATGCCTAAACCATCTGGTATGTCCTTCCTTCCATTTACAATATATGGTGATTCGGAACCCATCCAACGCCATAGCTATGCCCTTGCCTGAAGCCCTACTGGCACACGAGGACCCCAATGCACCGAGTGTGGTAGAATATAGGAGAGAGTTAGCTACTCCCATGGTCCAGCCAGCGCCGGAGGGACCTCCCCAGGGACATAGAACTGAGGGACGTGAGGGTCCTAGGACAAGAGGTGGAAGGGCCCGGGCAGCAGGGCTCCTGGGCGGGGTGTGTTGAGATTACACGAGAGGGGAACCGGAGCGGGCGGTGCATTGGATCTACGAGCCAGTACTACCCAAGCCGGACCAAGCCAACAACCCATTCCCATCACCCGAATGACGCCCGAAGCTGGTACATCATCTAGACCGATGCTTCACCACGACTCCGAGCCTTACTTATCTGATCCTCCTTCGCCAACCCGACATGTTGAAAACGTGGAATCCGACTCCATCGAATTCGATACGAATCGTACCATACGGGCAACATTTATCCCTATTCGATGGATACTTTGAAGACCATGCTCCTAGCTCAGCTGCTCCAGCAATCCGAAACCGACGCCTCTACCGAAGCAGACCTGGTCTCCATTCTAAAATCACAGGTCAATGCTCCTTCATCATCCATCACTACTAGATTGGATCAGCTTGACACGGCTCTCAAGGACGTTCAACAAGCGCTCAAAACGCTTTCCGAAAGAGTCACCTCCGTCGAAGAAACTTGCAAGAGTCAAGCTGGCGGACTCAAGAGAAGGCACGATGACCAGGATGATCCTGATCACCGTGAGGGGGAGAACAAGAGACAACGATTAACTGAGCCCGTCCCAATCATACCTGAAGCTACTGTGGTTCAACCGGAACCTTCAACTGCGGCAAATACAACTGAAGAACAACCCGAAGCCGAGTTGACCTTAATCGAGATGGTAATTGATATGGACATCTCCGATGACGAAGACACGACGGTTGACAAGCCTGAGGGAATATCACAGGAATTGGTCAACTTTGATACATCAGATGGGTCAACAATCAATCTTATTGATCCAAACACCGAGATCGACCCGGAGACCGAAAATGCATGGTACGAAAAAGCCGCCAGTGCTGTAAATCTCCAGGTAAACCCGATCTTCCCTACTGATGAAGACGATAATGTTGACTACAACCAGTTTCTGCTGCAAAATCTGTATGGTACACCCGTTCACTCTGCTCAAGCCGCCGAATCTTCTACAAGACCCGAGACTACATTTACTGAAAATCCGACATCTCCTCAGCTACCGACAACTTCTGATCTTCCTCCTCCTCAACAGCAACATATCCGTTGGGAGAAGATCACAATATTTATTCCTCACCTGGAGGAATCTCTCAAAAGGCTATTTGTTCACAGGTTACGCCATATCGAGCCTTCCTTTTGCCTTGGTATTTACAGTTCCGACCCAGAATACCAAAGACAGTACATAAACGCAATGAAGCGGTGTCTGCCAGTTAGCCAAGTCCGAACAAAGCACAGGATCATCGAGGTGCTCAACGTCCAAACAGGTAGAATTCTGAAAGTTATGTTTCCCATTTTCACGTCCGACGAGAAGACCGAAATGAATGGCGATTTTCCGAAGCCAACTTCAAGAATCTCCGACCGTTCGACTTCTATGCTATACTGAAAGACCTCAGAACCAGAACTATCTGACCGCTTCAAGTAACCAAAGCACTCGAAGCTGTTCATCGATTCCTAGTCCGTTCAATCATGATGTCCTATCTCACGGACTTTCAAATGGCAATCGAGAACAGAGCTAAGAAGGTAAACCTGATAAAACCGAATCTGAAAGCGCCTGAACTGAAGATATATCCCGAGAACGCTTTGCTTCTAGAACCAGAATTTGGGATAGTCTACATCAACGATCAGAATGAAAAGATATTTATTCGCTTCAGCCAGGTCGATAGATTCTGCGATGGCACGTTCTTCAAAGTTCAAGATGCTCTTCGAAAAATCATTACGTATGAATCAGAAAATCAAAAGGTTTCGTATGTTCCAAACTCGAATGAGATAACCGCACGAAATGCTTTAGAAGTGGTTGAAGAACGCATCGACTATCGCCGCGCCATCCGAATGTTCGAGGTACACTTTGCGCTTCGAAAAAGATACGTTGATAACTGGCGCGAACTCGAACTTCGATTCAAAGGGGGAGATTGTTAGGGTCAATTAATGTGTTGAATAGAAGTTCAAGGGCTTAATGTTAATTTCTTATTTTGAGCCTTAATAGTGAATGGGCCGTGGGCTTGTTGCCACGGGCCCATAGTATATAAAGTTGTAATTAGCTTAGAATTAAGTTAGTTGTCATTTTAGCTTTCCTACTCGTATTGTAAACTCTCTGAATTATTGAAAGCAAATTGGATGACCAGTTGAAATCATAACACATGTTCTTATTCATTGATTTCTTCATTGTTCGTTGCACGGATCTGAGACTCTCAATCTCCTTTATTAAATTTCTCAAGAATCTTGTCCATGTAATGTGTTTGACTAAACATCAGACCATTATGGGTTCTTGTGATCTTGACCCCAAGAATCACATCCGCTAAACCCATGTCTTTCATGTCAAACTTAGATTTCAACATATCCTTTGTGGACCTTATCATTTTGTCATCACTGCCAATGATAAGCATATCATCTACATATAAACATAAGATGATATAACCATGAGTGGTGTTTTTCATATAAACACATTTATCACACTCACATATTTTATAACCGTTTTTTAACATGGCTTGATCAAACTTTTGATGCCATTGCTTTGGAGCTTGCTTTTAACAATTTTACAAACTTTGTTCTCTTGTCTTGGGGCAACGAATCCCTCAGACTGCTCCATATAGATTTCTTCTTCTAAATCTCCATTTAGAAAAGCAGTTTTCACATCCATTTGGTGAATTTGCAGATTTCTAATGGCCGCAATAGCTAGCACCAACCTAATGGATGTTATTCATGTTTCCGGCGAATATGTATCAAAATAATCTAGACCTTCTTTTTGTCTATATTAAGTTGATTTTCAACTTCATTTTTAAACAAGACAAACTTGTGTAAAATTATTCTAGACCTTCCTTTTGTCTATATTAAGTTGATTTTCAACTTCATTTTTAAACAAAACAAACTTGTGTAAAAATAATCTAGACCTTCCTTTTGTCTATATTAAGTTGATTTTCAACTTCATTTTTAAACAAAACAAACTTATGTAAAAATAATCTAGACCTTCCTTTTGTCTATATTAAGTTGTTTTTCAACTTCATTTTTAAACAAAACAAACTTGTCTATTGCTTCATCTTTATTTTAAATAAATATATGTAGCAATATTTTGAGATATCATCGATGAACGTGATCAAATATTTGTTCCCACCTCTAGTAGGAACCGATTTTAAATCACACACGTTAGTATGAATTAAATCAAGGGTTCGGTTTTTTCCTTTCAACCGATTGGAAAGATAATCTAGCAAGTTTTTGGCTTCTACACATGTGGGGCACTTGTGATTTGAGTTAATATCAAAATTGTGGTATGCAAAATATTTAATTAAACGTCGAATGGAATTTAAACAAATTACATGTCCTAAACGGTCAAGCCATACAATTGGAAACTCAAGCATATAAGCAAAACTAGAACTTGCTTTTATTCATATGATTAGCAACCATTACATTTTAACTTTCCATTACATTTAATTTAAACATGCCATTCAAGGCATATCCTTTACCCACATACATATCACTTTTGGACAAAACAAACTTGTCCGACTCAAACACTAGTTTAAAACCAATCTTGTTTAACAAACATCCCGAAACGAGGTTCTTACGAAGCTCCGGGACATACAAAACATCCTTAAGCTTAAGCTCTTTCCCGGAAGTCATCTTCAAAATGACATCCCCAACACCCTTGATATCGGCGGTGGCGGCATTCCCCATGAAGAGCTTTTTTACATCATCAACATCCTTGATAGTGTTGAAGTTGCTCTTGTCATAACACACATGACGGGTAGCTCCGGTATCAATCCACCATTCCCTAGAGTTTGCACCAATCACATTCATCTCCATGGCCGAATAATCCATGATCATTGCCACCAAGTCTTCGTTCACCATTTTGGAAAACCAATTTCACGTGAACAAAACCGCAATATCAATCTATTTAGATACAACAGAAAGAATTTAAATCAAAACACACTCGATTTTTATAAACGACATAAAGTCGAAACATAATCGATTAAAACTGTTTATACATAACAGCAAAGAATTAAATCGAAACCAAGTCGATTAAAAATCTGTTTACACACAACAGAAAATAATTAAGTCGAAACAAACTCGATCACTAATCTGTTTACACACAACAGATAATCGAAACAAACTCTCGATTAATAAACTGTTTTTCACAAAACAAATTATATCGAAACAAACTCGATTAATTTCGTTAACCGAATCTGTTTAAGATTGTTGGTAATTTTTAATATATTTTAATCATACACTCGATTAAATATTAGATTCGAAATTGTTATAGAAATAAGATGAAACAGAATGAAGGAAACGAATTCCTAGAACAGTCAAAAATCGTTGAGGCTCGTGTTACATATGATTCCCTTAAACAGATTCGTCGTCTGTTCCCAGGGTACAACAGCGTGAGCAGTTTAGAACTGTCGGAGATGACCACTTGCCTCGAGAAATCGCCGGAAAAGAAATCGCATGCTACTGTTTCGTATGTTGCAGAATCGAGAGCATATGGACTGTATTTTCAGTGTACAGTTCGGTGTGTTATTGGATGAAAGGAGACCCTCTATATATATATTGAAGATTGAAACTGATGAATTAAATCACCTTCAATGTGTTTCAGTTACAAAAGGTTGAAACCGACAAAACATTAATTCGTAATTAACGAATTAATTATGTAACCGAAATTATTCAATACATTTCAGTTACGAAAAACTGAAACTGGGTCAAACCGAATTTTAGCAAAACCGAGTTGCGTGAGCACGAGATTTTAGAGCTGCATTCGTGTCTGCAGGTCGCGCCCACACCTAAGTTCGACGATTTTAGCATACGGAATCGTCAATCGGCACCCCCCCCCTGCGCGCGGGTAGGTGTTGGAGTAAAACCATTCAATGAGCTTTTCAACTCCTCGTATTTCTTTGGTTATAAACCATTGAAATTTTACTCTCTCTTCCTATGTGGGACACATTCCCACACCCACTTGGTTTTTTTGCTAATTTCATCCAAAGACTCAACTTTAAGTATCGATATCTAATTCACACATACTCCGTTTTGGACGCATTATATATCGTTTCGAAGCTCTCATATAAGAGAACATAAACCCACTAAGAGTTAGTTATATATAACACACACACACACACATATATATATATATATATATATATATATATTTTTTAAATGTGTCCAAAGTTTAGTAAAACCCATATTTTTACTAAAATTTTCCAACAATGCGAGTCCCAAACAAGAAGCAGGCACCTGATTACCCATTTGAAAGAACTTGAGCATAACCGAAGTCACCACCTGGTCCACAGTTTATTGATGAAACAATCTTCCACCATGCTCAATTTTGATTCTTGGAATCCAAAAATATTCGTATACTTTGATCCTAGCTCTTTAATCCACATATTCAGACTGGAACTAAGCCCTCCAATATTCAAAAAAATAACCTTCATAATGGAAATTGAAATCGACAATCAATAATAGAGAAAACGGGACTTAACCTTGTTTATTCCTATCATCGAGATCCCCTTGAGTGATCCTCATCATACAAAACGAATCCCGCCTTCTTTCCCAAATTCAATAGGTTTTGAGAGTCGTCCTTGCTTCCCAGACAAATGGTTTTGACATATTTAATCTTCCCCTTGGCCGATGATTTCCCGAGTGTCCCTTGCATTTAGAGAATCTCGAACTCCCTTTTCACCCTGTGTGTGTGTTGACGACCACAAGAGAGAGGAGAGGGAGGCTAGTTAATTTTTGGCTTAAACCCTAAACCTAAATGTCATTTGGTTTATATAATCCTCATTTTCTTATATGGACCGAGCCCTTTTAAACTTAAACAAGTTTTGGACATTTCAAACCTTTTAATTAAATTAATTATTAGGCTTTAGTAAAATATTACTTCCAATGTTGGGCTTTAAGTCTTAATTAATTATCCACATTAAGCCAAATTATGTAATTATCATAATTACATTTTATAAACACAACTTTATAATTATTACGCCACTAGAATAATAATTATCATCCATCCATTACAACATGTAATGTGATCTTATATGGTTCATGATCATCATGATCAAGTTTAGTATATACACACTCTATGCGTACGACCCTCATAGGTTCATTTGACGTCAGCAGTGTTTACATATGACGTGAGCATACAGAAACCTACGGTCTCCCACTTGCATGGACACATAAACACATACATTGGTTATGTGTCTACCAACGCACCACCACCCCCAAAGACAAATGAATAGGTGTTTTTCAAGCCTTCCATTGATACAATCAATGGTACAAATAGATTATTCCTTATCCCTTTGCTACAGGATACCTCATATTGAACATAAGGCATATATCAGGCTCATCCTCAATGATTATATTTCTCGATCTTGATATTTATTGAGTAAACAAGTACTATTGGTTCAACCAATCTACTTGTGTGCGACCACACATTTCTCAATTTATATCATCAAGGGGCCCAGAGATTTCTCTCTCATCATGAGAGGAACAAATTTCATATTCCATGTGCACGGCTCTTACACAATTCATAGTGTGTCTAATATATCCCTTATAAATACCCGATAATTGGCAACGTTAGGCATATATCAAAGCACAACACTCCTTGTGCTTGACATTACAATGCGCATCTTAGGTCAAAGGATAAATGAATAGCTACCATTTCAATATTCACTTTATGACGCCCATCTATGAAGTGATCTTGAAGGCGGGTCTGTCTAACACTTGTACTCGCAAGTGCATGTGACTCTTTTACCACCGTATGCTAGTCCAACTTTATCATAACCAAACTTCACAATGATCTTAGTTTGTTACCAGTCCCCCAGTAACAAATGATCATGGATAGTTTTAAATAATATTATATTTATTTATCATTTAAACATGCTAATATAGAACACGATGAAATTAAGGTAATGACTCAAACCTATTATGCTAAGATAGATAAAATGTCATTGCTTAATGTTATAAAAAGTGTACCAGAATTACAGTTCAATTCAAATGTTCAGAAAATTTAAACCTACAGAGCTAATGTGATCATCATGTTTGCTCTGACACCTAGGTTTAGTGAATTATCTGTCGGATTATCTTTCGATCGAACATTGAAAATCTTCACATCCTCTCGATTCATCATCTCTCGAATGATGTGTATTTCCTCATAATGTGTTTGGACCGCTGTGAGACCTTGATTCCTTTGCTTGTGTTATGGCTCCCCCATTATCGCAACAAATTTCGATGGGGCCATTGATGCTAGGAACTACACCAAGTTCTGTAATGAACTTATTCATTCGTGCAACCTCCTTACCGGTATCTGATGCTAGGTATTCTGACTCTGAAGTAGAATCTGCAATCGTGCTTTCGTTGAAGCTCTTTCAACTCACGGCACCACCATTTGATGTAAACACAAAACTCGATTTTGACATGAAGTCATCACGGTCGGCTTGAAAGCTAGCATTTGAGCATCCTCGAATACGTAGAACTTTCGTGTCACCATATAGCAAGAACATATCCTTAGTCCTTCTCAACTACTTGAGGATATTCTTTACTACCACCGAGTGAGCTTCACCAGGGTTTGACTGGTATCTACTTGTCATGCTTAAAGTATAAGATATGTCCTGTCCAATACATATCATGGCATACATTATGGATCCAATAGCCAAAGCATAGGGAACACCCTTCATGTGATCCATATCTTCATTGTTTGAAAGACATTGAGACTTACTCAACTGTACGATATGTACCATTGGCAAGTTACCTCTCTTAGAACCCTCCATCTTGAAACGTTTCAAGACCTTGTCAATGTACGTACTTTGGCTTAATCCAATTAAGCACTTTGATCTATCACGATAAATCTTAATTCCAAGGATGTAGGCATCCTCTCCCAAATCTTTCATCGTGAAACATTTCCCGAGCCAGGCTTTTACACCTAGTGTTGGGATATTGTTTCCGATGATTAGTATGTCATCAACATACAAGACTAGGAAGACAACAATGCTCCCACTGGCTTATTGTATACACAACGCGCATCTTCATTTTTGTTGAAGATCGAAGATTCCAACTTCGAGACGCTTGCTTTAGTCCATAAATGGACCTTTGCAATTTGCATACTCTATAGGATGCTTGGGATGTAATTAAACTTAATCTTCCTTTCCTTATATGAACTCAACCTTTTAATCATCATTAGGTTTAAATAATCGTCCTTTCCTTATATGAACTCGACCTTTTAAACTTAAACAAGTTTTGCGTCTTTCAAGTCTTTTGATTAAATTAATTATTAACAATTAATTAATATTTAGGCTTTGGTAAAATATTACATCCAATGTTGGGCTTTAATGCCTAATTAATTATTAGCTTATTAAATATTATCCACATTAAGCCAAATTATGTAATTATCATAATTATATTTTATACACAACTATATAATTATTACACTACTATATTTTATACACTTAATGTAATCTTATATGGTTCTTGATCATCATGATCAAGTTCCGGACATACATACTCTGTGTATGACTCTCATAGGTTCATTTGACATCAGCAATGTCTAAATGTGACGTGACATACAGAAACCTACAGTCAGATCCTTTGCATTACTACATCCACTTTATTACTAGAAAAAAGTGGTCCGGGAGCCTCGGGGCCCAAACAGAAGCCCAACATCAATTGGGTCAGGCTCTACACAATCCAAGTTTATGCCACAAATATGGGAATTATGTGGCCCATGCTGGAATTCGTCTATTGGCCTAACCTGCATATCCTACTACACGGTACAAGAAAATTGAGGAATCAGTAAAATTACATTTATTAGAGTTTTCAATGCAATTTAAGCCACCCTTGCATAAGGGTTTCTCGGTATTAGGAATAGACGCAAGGATGGGAGACATCATTCTAGGAGATCAAGAATAAACCTCTTCGCCTTCCTTTTCATCAACACCGGAGAACGACGGAAATTTGAATCCTTCACAGCCTTCTCGGCGGCCGGCCAGGAGACCTTGTTCACCGATTCAAAAAAAGCAGAAGACTCACTCTCCAACGGGATGCTCGACTCCTCATCACCCGAGTAATAGTCATCTTTCGTCCTTTAATCCCTTCCCGAAGAGTCCACAAAAACTTCGTTGATCAAGAGATCCAAACTCAAATCTTTGATTTTAATATCGATTGAGGTTTGTTATATCTGGTGAGGATCAAAGCTAAACACGACGGCAAGAAACAAACTTCAGTTAGAGAGCATTTTTTGTGGCAACGACTTCACCCCAATAGTACTCAATCATCTTAAACATCCTCTTCGAACATAAATGAAGTGGTACTTGTTTGGGCAGAAATTCACGTCGCTCGACCACGAACAGAACAGGTAAGACGCACGATTACGAACTAAATCTTGTATTAAGATAAGGTCTCGACAAGAGCCCTGTTGGGAACTGAAAATGAGCTAAGTATGGATAGTGCTGCTAGTCCATGATTTCTACTGCTAAGTCTACATTAATACTGCCAGAAGAAAGTTAATACTTCAAGGTTACTACTGCTAGACAGGGTTACTACTGCTAGACACAGTTACTACTGCAAGTCAAGGTTAGTACTGCTAGTGCATAATTGAATATCTGTTAGTACTGCTCATGATTAATACTGCTGGAGTAATGTTAATACTGCTGGAGATGAAATCGGTTAATACTGTTGAAGATTGTTAGTACTGCTCATGAAGAATGAAGGTTAATACTGCTGACTTGATAAGTTTGGTATGCGATACTTTTGGAGACAAAGAAGGAATTGATCAAGATATGTTTAACGAAGATTCAGAAGATCAATTTACTTTTGGTAGTTATCTTGTAATTATTTCTGTATAAATAGTATTGATAGATAGCTATTAGTATAGACATGATAGACGAGTTAATATACGTGTGAAAAGAAATTCGATATTGTTTTCAGAGAGATTTAACCTCAAGATCGTAGATCCTATTTCTAGAGAAGTAGAAGTCGTCTTGGTGAGATCTGTTCATCAAGATTGAGGTTTGGTGTAAAGCTTGTGAGTAATACAGTTTGATATATACAGTGTGTTGAATTCTATTGATTGTTCTTTAATTGATTTAGAGTTCTATTCCGCAAGATTCTCTAAATTATGTTTCTAAGAAGTTTAATTCTTGTTAAGAATCGATCCTGACAAGTGGTATCAGAGCATTGGTATCTTAGAAGCTATGGACAATTCAATGGATACTCACAGTACTCTTGTTTCAAAGGTTCCCATGCTCAAACCCAATGAATTTGACATGTGGAAACTGAGAATCAAGCAGTACATTCTTCTTACAGATTATGCAATATGGGACATCATAGAAAATGGCCCATGTGATGAAGGAAAGATTGGAGCAGATGGAAAGAGACCTCCTCCCAAGACAGATGCTGAAAAGAAAGTCAGACAAACAGAGATGAAGTCCTTAAGCACTCTGCTTTTGGCTATTCCTAATGAGTACCAACATCAATTCCAACACTGCACAGATGCACAGATGTTGTGGAATGCTCTGGAGAAAAGATTTACTGGCACAAAGAGCACAAAGAGAAATCAAAAGGCTATTCTCAGGCAACAATATGAGAACTTCATGTCTGCAAAGAATGAGTCTATGACTCAAACTTTTGACAGATTTAACAACTTGATTGGAGAATTAGCTACTGTGGGTGTACACATGGATGCTGATGATGTCAATAGAAAGTTCCTTAGATCATTGGGAGAAGAATGGACCATGTACACAGTCTCATTCAGACAGAATGACCAATTGGAGGACAAAGAGCTAGATGACATCTACAATGATCTGAGAGTATTTGAGGCTGAAGTTGAAGCCAAGAGAAGGCCATCTGGATTTGTTTATAATGCCGCTTTATTATCTTCATCCTCTGATAATGCTGCTAACCCTGATTCTGTTAATACTGCAGGTTCTGTTAATGCTGCTGGTGGAACTAATCAAGAGAAGACTACAGATTCTGTACTTGAAGCATTCTTTTCTAGTCATGTTCACTCTTCCCTAATCAATGATGATTTAGAGCAGATTAATGCTGATGATCTGGAAGAGATGGACATCAAGTGGCAGATGGCTATGCTATCAATGAGGGTGAAGAAATTCATCAAAAGGACTGGGAGAAACAACTTTTCCCAGAGAAGAGAAGATGGTGCAGGCTTTGACAAGTCCAAGGTTGAGTGTTATAAGTGTCACAAGATGGGACACTTTGCCAGAGAATGCAGAAGTGGAGGATCACATCAACAGGCTCAAAATGGAAACCAAAACAGAAGCTCCTCTCAAGCCCTTGTTTCTCAACAAGGAATGGGATTTGATTGGAGTGATCAAGCTGAGGAAGCCTGTCAGAATCAAGCTCTTATGGCAGAAGTATCTGATATTCCCACTGAGGTACAATCTAAACTCTGTTCTCAAGCTTGCATTGATGCTGTTAAAAGATATAGGGATCACAATCAGGGTATGTGTGATAACCTTAAGAGGCTAGAGAAAGATGTGAAAGATTATGTTAGGATTGTAGAAAGGTTTGAGGAACAGATTAGAGCTTTTAAAGCTAATGAACTTCAACACTCCTATGATACTAACTATTGGAAGTGGGAGAAGAATGAGTATGAGATTAAGCTGAAAGTGTCTGGGGAGGAGAATGAGAAATTAAAAGAAGAGCTTAAGAAGGTTAAACTTGATGTTGAAAAGTTTACCTGTGCTTCTAAAACCATGGATACCATCATTAAGGCTCAAATCCATGACAAGATGAAAGTAGGGATAGGGTACAATGCCACACCTCCACCCTACAATAACAACTACATACCTCCTAAGTCTGATTTGTTAGAAACCAAGGATAGGAAGGATCCTGAATTAAAGATTAATATAGATCCTTGTGAAGAAGAAGTAGTAGTTAAGGATAAAACAGAGAAGGAAGAATCTAAGAAGAATAAGAGTGTTAGTAGTAAGGTTCCCTTAGACAATGAGATTGTGACCAATGAGAAAGATGGAGATCCTTGGGGAAAGAACAATGAGATAAAAAGGACTAAAACAGAAAAGGGAGTCCATTACACACAGACCACAGTTGTGGCTCCCAATACATGTAAACATTGTTCTTGTAAGAAATCTCAAGAGCTTAAGCCCCAAAAACATGATAACAAAAGGGGTAATCAAAGAAATTGGAATAACCAGTGGGCTATGAGACAAGGAGTTGATCTGAACAGAATTAACAGGCCAAAACCTTGTTTCATCTGTGGTAAGCTAAATCATTTAGCCAAACACTGTTATTTCAATCCTGTTAACCAAAGGTTTAATGCTCAAAGATCTTTTCAAAAACCTGGTGGTTACAGAAAGAATGGTGGCTATAAAAAGTCTGTGAGGAAAGTTGTGGCAAAGAAACAAGTTAAAACCAAAAGCCACATGAAAAAGGCAGAAACAGAAAGTGTTAGAGTATGGATGCCTAAAGGTACTAATGATAATACTGCCAACTCAGTTAGTACTGCTAACAATGTTAGTACTGCAGGAAGCAATAATGTTGCTAGCAGTGTTAGTACTGCTAACACAGTTAGTACCTCTTCAACAATTAATACTGCTTCTAGTGTTAGTACTGCTAAGTTAGTTAATACTGCTGAGAAGGCTAGTACTTATGGAAGCAGTGTTAGTGCTGCTAACACTGTTAATGCCTCCTTAAAAGATAATACTGCTAACAATGTTAGTGCTGCTAACAAAGTTAGTACTTCTGCATCAGTTAGTACTGCTTCTAGACCTATCATCAAAACAAAGTACTCAAGCACTGATGTTCCTCACTTTGACAAGCTCATCAAAACAGAATGTAAGTATTTTGATGATCAAGGGAGACCCAAGACCACTATGGCTTGGGTCCCTAACAAAAACTAACTGTTTTATCTAATGAGCAGGGCAATCAACAGCTTAAGGGGAGAAGCATTTGGCATGTTGACAGTGGTTGCTCTAGGCACATGACATGTAACATGGTCTGCCTTCAATATTTCAAGAGGATTGATGGAGGGCATGTTACTACTGCCAGTGCATAGTTACTACTGCTTGTGCATGGTTACTACTGCCTGTATCTTTAGTTAATACTGCTCAGCAGTTAATACTGCTTGTGCAGTTAATACTGCTTGTGTAGTTAATACTGCTCAGCAGTTAATACTGCTTGTGCAGTTAATACTGCTCGGTAGTTAATACTGCTTTGAGTGGTTAATACTGCTTTTGTTAATTCTAGGGTTAATACTGCATATAAATACCCTGTAAGCCCGCCTTCGCTCATAAAGTCTCTTTGAACTCGATTCTCTCTCACTCTCTTTCTAACCTATTCTCCCAAGAATTTCTGTGTTTGCTCAAGGATTTTCAGATACAATGGCTCAAAGAGAGTTTGTTGATGAACACAATGAGATTGCAATGCTTCAGAAGCCGAAGCAATCTGCAGGATTCCATGAAATTGTCGATTTTCTCAAGTCTTCGCATATCTCCTGTGCACTAACAGTGGCTCCCAAGATATTCATTAAACATCAAAAACAATTTTGGGATAATGCTACTGTGGTGACAGAAAACGGGCAAACGGAGATTCGAACCAGGGTTTGTGATAAACCCTTGACAGTAACAGAGGAGATTATTCGCATACATCTTCAGTTGAATGATGCTTCAGGTATATCTTCTATTCCTAATGAAGAACTCTTTTCTACCATACAAAGAATGGGGTATGAAGGCTCTATTGGTATTTTCAAAATTTTCAAGTCAAAATTCTTTTCCCAATGGAGATTTCTTGTTCATACCCTTATGCACTGCATCTCAAAGAAAACAACTGGATGGAGTGAGTTCAGCAGTACCACTGCTTATGCTCTGGTATGTTTGGCCACTTCCAGAAAGTTCAATTTCTCCCAAATGATTTTATCTGATCTTGTGTCAAACTTGGAATCCAAAAAGAGCTTTTACATGTATCCAAGGTTTGTGCAAGAAGTTATTAACAAGGAATTAATGGACTTACCTCAGTTTACTGAAGTATATGTTCCCAAACCCCCTAAAGGGAAGGTTTTCTCAAATATGAGAAGAATTCCTAGGGACTCGGAAGGAGTTGACACACCATTGTTCTCTACAATGATGGTTGTGTCCCACCCCTCTGAAGGTATGGCATCAGGATCAAGGCCCTCATTAGATCATCCCACTGATGGCCAACCCCTACCTTCACTCACTATAAATATCCCTCAGCACATACTTCAAAAGCCCACTCCTGTTTTATCCAACAAGTTTCAAAGAAGAAAGGTGCACAAGGTTCCTTCCCTTGATGTACCTACTCAGAGCCCTAAGCCTTTAAGCCCTCAGTTGGAGCATTCTCCAATTGAGAATATCAACAGGGAAACCACAGGGGTGTCTCCCAACCCCAAGAAGGTGCTCTCTAAGGAGAAGGATGAGCATATGGGTGCTAAGGCTGCCACTACTTCTGCTAGCACAGAGAAGGACAGTGGTAACATAAATAAGACCTTCCCCATGGCAACTCTAAATGAGAAATCATTAGGAGGACCCAGGTGCCAAGAAACCAAGGGGGCAGTTAGTGCTTCTGCTAGGCAGAAGGCTTCTGCTAAAACTTCCAAGGATCCCTTAAAGAAGGTAAAAACTTCTAAAAAGGGTGAGGATAGACATAACAAAGAGGAATTGATGGCTACTTCCAGTGATCCTTTAAAGAAGGTAAACACTTCTAAACAAGGTGAGGATAGATATAACTATGATGAATTGATGGAAACCATTGGAAATGTCAACTTGGATGTTATGGCACAGAAGAAGGAGATTGAGCAACTGAAGACTGTGGTCACCTACCAACAGTCTCAAATTGAGAAGCTCAAGAAGATGGTCACCAAGTTGTTGCACAGAAAGAAAAAGGCAAGATTTGTGCTGAGAAGAAGAATTCCAACTGATGATGCTCCCAAAAAGGGGGAGTCAGAGTCAGAATCAGAAGCAGAACTGAATATGAAGGGTCTACAAGTTGAGGGGGAGACAGTTCAGATGGAGACTGAGATGGAAATTGATAATGCACAGTTTAAGGGGGGAGTCCAGTGCACAGAATAAGGGGGAGACAGAAAAGGTGGAAGAGCTTGTTAAAGAAGCAGAAACTGTAAAGGCAGCAGTAACTGAAGTTCCAAAAGAAGCAGTAACTGAAGTTGCAGCAGAAACTGTTAATGCTGCTGACTCTAAGCAAGCAGCAGAAACAGTTAATGTTGCTCAATCTACAAAGAAAGCAGTAACAGAAACAGAAGCTGAAACAGTAACAGAGAAGCTTACAGTAGAAGAAGTGGAGGTGGCAGAGGCTTTAATCAAAGCCAAACATGATACACCTCCAACTGCCAAGAAACAGGAAGAAACTAAGGATGCAAAGATGGTTTTCAGCAGAAAGAGAACAAAGTCTGTGGCTATTAAAAAGAAGTTTGTAAAGAAGCAAAGGGTAGAACCTGTTGAGAAACCAGTGGTAGAAGAGAAAGAAAAGGAAGAAGTTGCCAAGGATGAAGGACAAGGAGATAGTAAGACAGGTCAATCCAGTAATGCACAATCACTTAGCAATGAACAATGTGACTTGTACATCACTATGGTTGATACTGAACCAATCAAAGTGATTCCATTAGATTCACAACCTCCTGAAATCAGTCACTGGGATACTTTGATAGATGAGAGAAAGGAGTATATCAGACTCAAGAGAGCTGATGGGCAGTTTGAAGTCTACAGAACATGGGGACAATTTATAAGAAGATGCTCAAGATCTGACTTGGAAGAGATGTTCAAAGTAGGCATGCAGATCTATGGTAACATGTTGACAGAAAGAGGTATGTCTATCACAAAGATGGTGTTAGAATACCTATGCCTAATGTTCAGACCAGAAGTAGTTCAGCACATAACAGCAAGACCTTTTCAAGCAGTAACCCACTGGATGCTCTATGAAAATTGTGGAGTGTATGTTATATCAATTGACAACACATATCAGGAGTATTATCTGGTGGATGAAATCTACAAACACTGCATGAAAAGACTGAAAGGGATGTTACATGTAAAATTGGTCTGCAACAAAGACTCTGCTATGGGAAGATTCTTGGTAAGAAGGATTGTAAATCAGAGTCTAGGTTTAAGTCCTGATCTATGCTTATATGATGACTAAGTTTTGGTAGCATCATTTGAAGAACTTGACTTCTTTTCCTAAAAGTCAAGTTAGGGGGAGATTGTTGGGAACTGAAAATGAGCTAAGTATGGATAGTGCTGCTAGTCCGTGATTTCTACTGCTAAGTCTACATTAATACTGCCAGAAGAAAGTTAATACTGCAAGGTTACTACTGCTAGACGAAGTTACTACTGCTAGACAGGGTTACTACTGCAAGTCAAGGTTAGTACTGCTAGTGCATAATTGAATATCTGTTAGTACTGCTCATGATTAATACTGCTGGAGTAATGTTAATACTGCTGGAGATGAAATTGGTTAATACTGCTGAAGATTGTTAGTACTGCTCATGAAGAATGAAGGTTAATACTGCTGACTTGATAAGTTTGGTATGCGATACTTTTGGAGACAAAGAAGGAATTGATCAAAATATGTTTAACGAAGATTCAGAAGATCAATTTACTTTTGGTAGTTATCTTGTAATTATTTCTGTATAAATAGTATTGATAGATAGCTATTAGTATAGACATGATAGACGAGTTAATATACGTGTGAAAAGAAATTCGATATTGTTTTCAGAGAGATTTAACCTCAAGATCGTAGATCCTATTTCTAGAGAAGTAGAAGTCGTCTTGGTGAGATCTGTTCATCAAGATTGAGGTTTGGTGTAAAGCTTGTGAGTAATACAGTTTGATATATACAGTGTGTTGAATTCTATTGATTGTTCTTTAATTGATTTAGAGTTCTATTCCGCAAGATTCTCTAAATTATGTTTCTAAGAAGTTTAATTCTTGTTAAGAATCGATCCTGACAAGCCCAGAAAACATTTGTCGTCCTTCATAAAAAGTAAGTCGAGAGTTCCCCACGACGCTCGACCATAGTGTCGCCAGTTCCGCACGGCCGTCGAGTAAGAACATGTAACCTCGACTAAAGCTAACGTTAACCATGACTGTTACGTTTGTTCACTTGATTAAATGCAGTAGTCAAAGCCATTAACAGCCGGCAGCCGTAACGGACGAAGACTATTATGGACATTCATCTCGGCAACCGTTTCTAGCCGTTGTAACCGTTAAAGAGAGCATTCATGGACTTAATTAATGACGCGGAGACTATAAATATCAAGTTCAAGCAACCATTTCAGGACATCTGAGACAACACAGAAGAACTCTACAGCAAACCCAAGTGAAGCATTCTCTCTCGAAGAACTCACTCTCGACGCACGACAACAGCTCTCGACCAGCAGTTCACACTTTGTATTCACACACGACAAACACTTGTTTTTACATTTACACACTTGTACTTTACATTTCGAAGCTTTTCCTTCATTTGTATTGTAATCATCGTACGATCGACACCAGTACCAAGGACATCGCCCCTGATTGGCGACCATAGTGCAGCGACGACACCTTTTGTCGTCTGCAGATTTTTTCCTCGATTGAGGTTTTTCCTGCGTCATCAAATCTCTTGTCTTCTTTATTTTTATCCTCGTCGCACGTCTCGTCGAAAGATCCTTTCTTTAGTTGATTAAGTCCACATCGACCTTAAGTTGTCCCTTTGGTGCGATTTTTGGCGCCATCCGTGGGACTACATCTAGAGAAAATCCTCGACGAACGTGCATCCTACTAATAGTTTCTTGGAGTTTCTTCTGTTCTCTATCACAGGAAAATGGCAGGTGGCGGAAACTCAGAACGAACCGCTGACCCAGCGCATGGAAAGCTTGAAAAGGTGCAAGATGTTCCTAAAGCCATCGGTGATGATGCCTAGAAGAAGTTATCTTAGACCCAAGCAAGCCCAAACAAAAAGTCTTGATAGGATCATCTCTCGATCCCCACCTTAGGCAAAGGATAATATCTTTCTTGCAGGAATATGCTGACTGCTTCGCCTGGTCGCATGAAGATATGGTTGGCATTGACCCTAACATCATTTCTCACAAGCTCAATATCGATCCATCGTTTAAACCCGTCAAGCAAAAGCGCCGTAAATTCGCTCCTAAAAGAAATAAGGTAATAAACGATGAGGTCGATAACCTCCTCAAGACAGGAAAGATCCGAGAAGTAAAGTATCCCGATTGGCTTGTTAATGTCGTGATCGTGGCTAAGAAGAATGGAAAATGGAGGGCCTGTATTGACTTCACCGATCTCAATAAGGCTTGCCCGAAAGATCCTTTCCCATTACCGCATATCGATGCCATGGTCGACGCAACCGCAGGACATGAACTATTGACCTTCATGGATGCCTATTCAGAGTATAACCAAATCTTAATGCACGTCGAGGACCAGGAGAAAACCGCTTTTATGACGGACCAAGGTATTTACTGTTATAAAGTTATGCCTTTCGGACTAAAAAATGCAGGATCCACCTATCAGCGTCTAGTGAATAAAATGTTCAAAGACCATCTCGGCGACACGATGGAGGTATATATTGATGACATGCTCGTCAAGTCAAAGCAAGCGGTCGATCATATCGAGCATCTAAGACAATCGTTCAACATCCTTCGGGAGTATAGCATGAAGCTCAACCCTACCAAATGTTCCTTCGGAGTCAGTGCTGGAAAGTTCTTAGGCCACATGGTCACTCGCTGAGGAATCGAAGCTAACCCCGACCAAATCAAAGCCATCATCGACATCAAATCTCCTCGAAATTTCAAGGAGGTCCAAAGGCTTACTGGTCGAGTAGCGGCACTAAACAGGTTTATCTCCCGATCTTCAGATAGATGTCATCTGTTTTATAACGTCCTCAAGAAAAATAAAGGTTTCAACTAGACCAACGATCATGAGCAAGCATTGCAAAAACTCAAGGAATATATGGCGTCGCCTCCTCTGTTGTCGAAACCTCACGATCATGAGATCTTACAATTGTATTTAGCTGTCAGTCCAAATGCGGTAAGCGCCGTACTCACACGAGAGGACGAAAAACAACAATTGCCAATCTACTACGTAAGTAAATCTCTCTTGGACGCAGAAACCAGGTATTCCTCCATGGAAAAACTGCTTTGGTCGCTAGTCACAACTGCTAAAAAATTACGACACTACTTTGAATCGCATCCTATTACTGTCGTAACTAACTTTCCTCTTAAGTCTGTTTTAAGGAAACCTGAGTTGACAGGTCGCTTAGCAAAATGGAGCATATATCTCAGCAGTTACGACATCGATTTCAAGCCCAAGACCGCGATCAAATCACAAGCCTTGGCAGACTTTATCGCCGATTTCAGCCCTGAGTTGGAGAAAGAAGCAGAGCTCGAAGTGTCCACTGTGGCGACTCACGACGACGTGCCTTGGATCCTACATGTCGACGGATCATCCAACATTAGAGGCTCTGGACTGGGTGTCGTCTTAAAGTCGCCACAGGGGGGGTAAGATGGTATACTCGGTCCGATGCGACTTCCAGGCCACCAACAACGAAGCCGAATATGAAGCCCTGATTGTAGGAATGAATATGGCCCACGACTCGGGGGCAACCGCACTGCATGTCAAGAGCGATTCCCTGTTGGTAGTAAATCAAATCAATGGAGAATTCGCAGCCAAGGATTCAAAAATGACAGCATATCTAAGCGTGGCAAAAGAAATTTCAAAAAATTTAAATCTTTTTCTATCGAACAGATTCCGCGAGACCAGAACACTCAGGCCGACGCATTGGCAAACCTTGGGTCCGCTTTAGTTGAACCAATATTCGATGTTATTCATATAATTCACCTGGCAACGCCGTCCATTGGAAACACAGATGTCATCCAGATCGAAGACGAAGAAGATGATTGGTCACGCGACATTCGAAATTTCCTCGTGCACGACCAACTCCCCGAAGACAAAATGGAGGCTCGAAAAATTAGATTCAAAGCATCTAAGTATGTCATGATTGAAAATAAGCTTTATCGGCGATCATCGACGGGCTTAAATTTAAGGTGCATCATCAGCAAAAATCAAGCCCAGAAAATCCTCCAAGAGATGCACGACGGCGAATGTGGTAATCATTCAGGAGGTCGTAGCTTGGCTAATCGTATCTCCCGACAAGGGTATTTTTGGCCGACACTGCGATAAGACGCTGTCAAGTACGTCCAGAATTGCGACTCCTGTCAACGACACTCGGGTATGTCTCATAAACCCTCGGAGCCTTTGCACTCAACGCTTGTCCCATGGCCTTTCATGAGGTGGGGAATGGATATTGTCGGCAAACTACCACCTGCTCCGGGGCAAAAAGTATTTCTCCTCGTACTCACGAATTACTTTTCTAAATGGGTCGAAGCGACTGCCTTCTCCCAAATTAGGGTTAAAGAAGTTATCTCCTTTATCCATACTAACATCATATGCAGGTTTGGGATTCCATCCGAAATTGTCTGCGACAATGGATCCCAATTCATAAGCGACAGGACCCAACAGTTCTGCGATGATAGGAATATCAAACTAACAACCTCGACTCCCAGATATCCCCAAGCTAATGGACTTGCCGAGTCAAGCAATAAGACTATTATAGCTTCGATCAAGAAACGATTAAAAGCTACAAAGGGAAGGTGGGTTGAAGAACTCCCTTCGGTCCTATGGGTAAATCGCACGACGCCACGCACGTCCACTGGGCAAACCCCCTTCTCTCTCGTCTATGGTTGCGAAGCCGTCCTACCGATCGAAGTTCATCTCCCAACTTCGAGGCACACATCCGTCGACCATAACTTGGTTGATTTGAGTTATGACCTCGACGCCCTTGAAGAGCTCAGAAAATCGGCCTTGATTAGAATGGCGTCACAGAAGCAGGCAGTCGAGCAACATTTCAATAAGCACGTCAAAGTTAAAATCTTTCAAGAAGGCGATTACGTCCTCCTTCGAGTATTCCCGAATACCCAGGAGCTCAACGCATGTAAACTTTCTACCAAGTGGGAAGGTCCCTATCGTATCTCCGAAGTCGTTGGTAAAGGAGCCTATCGACTTCGAACCCTCGACAATCAGGAAATCCCACGAAGTTGGAATGCGACGCATTTGAAAAAATATTTCTTTTAAAATCGCCTTCCTATCATACAATGTTTTCAGCACGACGGTAAGCATCGCAAAATCGTTGGTAAAACCACGACCGACTTCTAACGAACTTTATCGCAGGAACGCACGACATGAGTATCCAAGTGCATGACTCGATTGTTTGATCACAGGGGCATATATTCCAAAGTTTCATCATACGATACAGTCACACGTAAGGTCTAAACGATCCCTCGATCTAAGTTTCTGGAACTTAGAAATACTTTGTATTTCTAACACATCGATGATATATATTTCAACCGTTATATTGCAATAAAAGCCTAAGTCGCACGATCCTCCGTTTATTTCTGTTATGATCAATATTACATTTATCCACAACATATGTAATTAAAAACACGAGTTCAGCAAAAGAAGGAACTTCATTGAACGATTACATATGAACGACCGATAGTCGGACAAGTAAATACAAAGTCAAAAGTCGTTGCATACCAACGGTCCGACCACCAACGGTCGAGCATGAAAAGCCTAATTCGTAAACCCAGAAAAAAGAAACTACCCTAAGATCTAAGGAAACATAGCAATCGTAAAATATGCCCAAAGAAAACTCAGCCTTCGGAATCCTGACAATCCTGAAGAACTGATGCAAGGATCAAACGAGTATAGCCGGAGTTGTCTCCCAACCTTTCACGCCATGGCATTCCGAGAACGTGGCTCTTAAGATTAATGTTAAGGTTGGAGGAAGGAATTATTCTCTTCGACAATCGACCTCCACTTCAACACCTCCAGTTTCCTCACGTGTTTAGTGAAGGAAAACAAAAACATCTGCACAATTACAAAAGGAACGTATTAGCAAAACGCTCATCGAAAGAATAAACATCGGTAAACACAAGTTTCGAAAGAAAAACTTACGAAAGACGCCAGTACGGCTAAACACAGTCCAATCTCTTCGATAGAGATCCCTGGAAAATGCTCCTTGAAATATAAGAGCTGATATTTCCCCAGAAGCGGAAGCGACTTCGTCCTGACGAGGACATAGTCAGTCAAGAGGGATGAAGACAACGCAAAGTTGATCTCCATAAAATCCCCATCATTCTCTCCCGTCTTTACACCCTCGCCCCTGTCGGCTGACGAAAGGGTCGACGTGGTAGCCGAAAACATCGTCGCCAGATGCGCAGAATCCACGGACATCGCGTTTATCGCAACCAACACCGTCATCGATTTGAGTATCATAAGCCCATGATAGATCATCAGTCACCGAAGATTTGGAAAAAGTCGAGATTCTAGAAAAGATGACTTTTTGAAAGCTTAAAGAAAACAATCCATTTTGATCTTTATTTATGCAGGAAATCGTGACAGGTCGAGCCCTTCAAAAGATCGACACGCATCCCCGACTTTCATATGCCCCAGTAAATCACCGACACCTGGCATCAACAGCTGGTAAGCATCATCGTACGTCAGCATGATGTCACGACCTCGTTCTCCTTTCGACTTCTCGTTCAGTTAAGAGCGGACCAGCCTAGTTCCAAGGTAACTAAGGTAATTTTCATCACTTGTCATATTTTTTCGACTGACAAAATTTAAAACTCGGATTTGCTATCCTTCTTTCAAATTTTGGGGGCAAACTGTTTGGGCAGAAATTCACGTCGCTCGACCACGACCAGAACAGGTAAGACGCACGATTACGAACTAAATCTTGTATTAAGATAAGGTCTCGACAAGAGCCCAGAAAACATCTGTCGTCCTTCATAAAAAGTAAGTCGAGAGTTCCTTACGACGCTCGACCATAGTGTCGCCAGTTCCGCACGGCCGTCGAGTAAGACCATGTAACCTCGACCAAAGCTAACGTTAACCATGACTGTTACGTTTGTTCACTTGATTAAATGCAGGAGTCAAAGCCATTAACAGCCGGCAGCCGTAACGGACGAAGACTATTATGGACATTCATCTCGGTAACCGTTTCTAGCCGTTGTAACCGTTAAAGAGAGCATTCATGGACTTAATTAATGACGCGGAGACTATAAATATCAAGTTCAAGCAACCATTTCAGGACATCTGAGACAACACAGAAGAACTCTACAGCAAACCCAATTGAAGCATTCTCTCTCGAAGAACTCACTCTCGACGCACGACAACAGCTCTCGACCAGCAGTTCACACTTTGTATTCACACACGACAAACACCTGTTTTTACATTTAAACACTTGTACTTTACATTTCGAAGCTTTTCCTTCAGTTGTATTGTAATCATCGTACGATCGACACCAGTACCAAGGACATCGCCCCTGATTGGCGACCATAGTGCAGCGACGACACCTCTTGTCGTCCGCAGGTTTTTTCCTCGATTGAGGTTTTTCCTGCGTCATCAAATCTCTTGTCTTCTTTATTTTTATCCTCGTCGCACGTCTCGTCGAAAGATCCTTTCTTTAGTTGATTAAGTCCACATCGACCTTAAGTTGTCCCTTTGGTGCGATTTTTGGCATTAACAGTACTCCTGAGATCGAAATCCAAGCTAGACGAGATGGGGTCGTAGAACTTGGATCCCATTCGCGAGCATTTCGAAGCCATTGGTGAATTCCATGTTCTTTGTTTCTCACAATAGAGTTCACATTGTCGGCCTATCTTCTTTCTAAGATTAACCAGCCAGCTGGGTTGGCTTCTTGCTTTTTTCCTCTTTAGCTTGAGTGCTTGACTACTCTACTTGCTTAACATAAGTCTTATTTAACCTTCACGGACTCACTACCCAATAAACTCCTGCTCGAAAGCAAGAAGCAACGGATTGAGCTTTAGAAAGCCGCCCCAGTCATCCGTGGAGCCTTTTCATAGCTCCTATGGAAATCTAATCCAATCAATGTCGTCTTGTATAGCTCCCAATTACCCAAATTTAGCAAAATAGAAAGTTCGTTTAAACGTTTGACAACAAGGAGTTCTCGTGGTCCACCTTAGCAGCCTTGTGAGTAAAAACACACCAAGCATGACCCCTTCTTCCGTTAACAACTAATGATCTGTTGTCCCTCCAAGCATTTAATTGATGATTCCTACCTCATGGGAGAATCGACCTTTGAGCTGAACCAACCTTTGTACTAACAACCTTTGTACTAACATGGAAAGAGCGATCCTTGCCAAGAAATACCCCCATCTTGCAAGTGCATGTACAAATTGTATTAAGAAGATTTCCCATTTTCTAAGCATCTTCGACATTTTCAAATCTCACGAAACCACATTTTCCACCGTTTTTCAGTCTCCTAATTGCCATGTAAATATCTCAAGACTGTCAGTTTCTTTAAACACTCTCCATAGTTGAGCTACACCCCACCGCTTTGGGAAATTGAAGAACAAAAACGAAGTTACCTTCCTTGAGCCACCGTCCGTTGAAGTCGATCGAGAACCCAATCATCTATACGAATTCTCCCTTGAAGCAACCTTACTCAGATTACCTGCGTCCCTTTCTCTCGAGCTCACCTCTCTCTCTCTCTCTTATAATTAATTTGACATTAATTTTGATCCATTTTTCATGATTTTTCTGTTCTTTTTTTCTCCTTCAATCTCACCACTTACGTGCATATAGCAAGACATATTTATACACACAAAGGGGAACATATCATCCTTTTTGGACACTAACACACGTATATGCCATACACAAACACAAACAATAGACACTATCGATTGAATCTACAAATTTTGCACCAAATACAATACATATCTAAATTTATACAACATATGACCGATATAATTAAAAAATTGAAACTCTTTAGGATTTCCGATTATATGTATACTATAGCTCGTTACCATAAGTAAAAAATAAATCAACTTATAACCAAAAAGAATGAAGATTGAAAAAAGGTATAATTCGAAGAAAAAAATTGTCTAATTGCAAATCAAATATTTTTCACACAAAACCTCTCTTCCTTTACAACTTGAAATGGTTGCACTTACGATGTACATTTTCATTTTTCATATTAATGGAGAAGAAGACGATTATATTGTGATGCAATTTAAGAAGATTCGAGAACTATAGCGCCTGGTGTGTCATTGACGTTGTGAGAATGATTGTGTTCGCCTTCATAGGTTACAATCAACATCGCTGGATCGTCTAAGGCTCTTTCAACATGTTTTCTTGCTGGACAACCTCTTAAACTGCTACACTTGTAATAACCCCTACATTTACATAAAAACAACCATGTCAGTCCAATTATTTTTATAACTATCATTTTGTCTAATTACTTTATGATGACCATATGAGCATCTCCTCCGAAATGGAGTAAATACATATTTTTGGCAAAGTTTTCCTCAAAAATATTAGTATATAAAACTTTCTCTAACATGGATAGAACATGAGAGAAAGTTTGAAATTCTTCAAATTTGGAGAACTTTAAAAAAATTAACACAAAAGAAATAATTTTGTATTATATTTTCAAGAAAAGGAAAACATTGATGTTAAATTTTATGCGAGAAAAAAATAATACTTTAACACACACAAACATGCCGACACACACACACACATATATATATATATATATATGTATATATAATATTTTAATAATATAATTATCATTGGAATTTTTAAAACAAAAAATTGTTAAACATAATATAATGTTTTTTTTTAATTTAAATTTAATTCTCTATTCTATAATTTTTCTCATAAATCTATTACAAATACCATGACGATTCTAAATGCGGGCTATCAAATACCTGCATAAAATAATAATTATATTGTTGGACATCATCATATACTTTACAACGTGTTAAGTTAAATAATTGTTATTACACAAGAACTATTTTTAAAATTACAAGGACACGAACACTAATAAGAATTAATTAATAAACTTGAAGACTAATAAGTCCATTATTGTAAAATTATTATTTTAATAAATGTCAATAAAGTTATTAAATATCTTCGGACCTACTCCATCAAATATCATAACTATATTAAAATTCAATAATCAATCACTTTATAATATTATACGTTAAAGTTTCAAATACTTTAATCAAATATATAAATTCCCATTCTATTTATTATCAATTTTCCTAAAACAACAAAATATCTTTACATTAAATTTCATCCAAAAATGATTTATACAATCAATATAAACTTTTCTCAAATTATTTGAAAATTTTATCAGAAGAAAAATGTAAATTGACTTTTTTATTTGAACGTTGACTATTATTTTATTTCAATCTATGAATAATACTCTCTATAATTGATGAGTAATATAGAGGATTTCTTTTCCTTTTTTCTTTTGTGTTTATTTTTAGGAAAAGTCTACTTGATCAGGGACCCACATTTTCAAAATTACTAAAATGCCTATCAACATGAGTCAAACTTTCATACTCTTGGAGCGACTCCTTTGTCGAAACTCGAAAGCTTAACATTGACTGCACAGCTTCTCCCAAATAATAAGATATTAATAGATCAACCCCAAATACATCGATTGGTCAACGAGTTAGTGAGTCTCTCCAACTCACTGAGTTAACCAGCCAGTTTCTCCTATATCAACTATGATGAATTCAAACTATGGTAGTACCAAGAGATCTAAAACTAAAACAAGAAATTTACCTTGGATGTGGCGAACCTTTGATCGGCTTCTGACCGTATTTCCTCCATGAATAATCGTCCGGTGGAATATCGGCCATCTTCATACTTATCGCCGGCACTCGTACAACCCTCTTCATCTTCGATTTCCTGCAAAATTAGGTTTAATAAAATCAGAAAAACCCCCAATTGTTGATGATGAACAAGAAATTGATAATCGAAGAATTGGGGCAAAAGTAGGATGGATGTTGATTTACCTTTTCTTTGAACAATGGCAGCGGCCAGAAGAATTAGCGCATTTGGTGTGAGAATCATCCATGGAGTTGCATTTCCTTTTGAAGGAAGAAGATGAGAGATTCGGTTGACCAGTAGAGGAAACCTGGGACATATTCGTGATCTGAAAACCAGAAGACATTGACGGCTGTAGACTGTCTGTGTCTCCGGTCAACGACGACATGAAGGAATTCGCCTGAGAAGCGGCGGCGGCGGCGGCAGTAGCAGCGAAATTGATAGTAGTAACAGGAAATTCCATCCTATCGAAGGATCCGGATTTCACCAGCGGATGGTGGTGAATCGGTTGTGAAGGCGGTGGGAGACGCTGCTGAATCGGCGCAGGAGAATACACCTTCTCCACCGACGCCGCCGTCTTACGGTGCTGATCGGTGACGCTCGCCATCGCCGGAGCCAAAAGCGCAGGTTTCTCTTGTGAAACAGGGCCGCGTCTGAACCGAGCATGACCGGTGCGATTCCGATCGAGTAGAGAGATAAACTTCTTGAACTTGTTGACGGCTACATCAGCAACAGCTATATAATCGGTGGTAGCAGAAGAGCCAGTAGCACCGCCGGCGGGTGGAGAAGACGACGATGACGACGTCGTATTAGTTTGATAGGATTGGTTTTGTGAAGAAAGTAATCTGATGAGGTTCTCAAGGCTTTGGAGACCGGCGGCGGCGGCTTCGTGTACGGAATTTTCTTCCATTTTGGTAAGCAAACCGCCGTTTCTGTAAGCATTCATCAAATCGACCGCCATCTGTATTCAAACAATAAAACCCAGAAATTGAAAGGGGGATTTAAAGAGGGGGGTGGATGCTTTGTTTTTTGTCTATCGCTGGTCAAACCCTCCAGCCAATAATGTGACTACGTGTGGAAAATAGGTCGTAGGAGAAAATGTCAAAAGAGACCGTATTTTGGGTGGGACCGCGGTTTACCCGATGAATCAGGAAATATTTACAGGAATCGTCCCTATGGTTGGGTTATGAACTTTCTTTTTTCCATTTTGATTTGCTTTTTTACTTTTGTCTATAATAGGGATAAAGTGGATTGCAAGGTTTCCTTTTTATAATTCGAAATTTTGAATTTATATTTAAATAAAATAGAAATTAAAGTAAATTACGATAGTCTCTATGGTTTGTTGAAAATTTTCTGCTTTTATTTTTATGGTTTTAAAATTGTAATTTTCATCTCTATGGTTTATGATTCATCGCTTTTATCGTGCTTATGATTTAAATTTTATTGAAACTTTAATCTTATGGTTTACAATTTATTATTGTTTTAGTACTTAATACTTAAAAGTAGTATTTTAGGTTCATGGGTGGAAAATGAAGTTAATCGTAAATTACATGGACGAAACCCGAAATTTGATGAAATTTGTAACTTTTAGCAAACCATAGGGACAAAACACGTAATTTACTCTAGAAGTTATAAACGGGGATGCAAATGTTTATCTAATTTGAATTTCCGTAATAATATGAATAAAGATATTAAATTAAAAATAGTAAATTATGTATTTGGCTCCTAAAGGTGTGTCGAAAATTTGTGGATTAGATCCATTAACTTCATTTATTACAAAGAACCCTCGACGTATATAATTTCTTATTGATTTGGTCCCTCACATTAACGTATGTCTATTTTATCAGTTAAGTATGAGGGTAGTCTTTTTAACATTTTTCTTTAGTTAAACTTTTTTAATAAATTTGTTCATTTAATCAAGAACAATCTTCATCTGTTCGTTTTCTATTAATCTTCATCTCCTTTACCATTTAATATAAAATCATTCAAAGTTTGTACTTTGTAGTGTAAACCTTGAAATCTAAATCAAACCTTAAAATCAAAACCCTAAATATAAATCAAACCATTTTAGTCAAAATCTAAAATATAATCAATCCATATTAGTCAAAACCTAAAATATAAAGCAAACCATTTTAGTTAAAACCTAAAACATAAATCACACCATTTTGAACTTCGGAGACTAGAAGCACATGAAGAAGGCGGTTTGATCAATGGAGGAGACCCATTACACCAAAATAAGTTTCACCTTAAAAGTCGATATACCTTAGCATCTACTCCCACGAGTAATACCAAAAAGGTCCGACACATTGAGGACTACCTCCAAGGTATTACCTCAAATGACGGAGATCTAGGTGCATACCTCTAAGGTGGCACCCAAGACTATATCCTCCTAGTGCCTACTTGATGGTTCATCTAAATTTCATTATGCCATAGTATAATTTATTCCAAGCAAATGTACATAATATCAATAAATGTAAGCTTGCGGTCTAAACACCACGTACAACATAATCGATTTGTCAAATAGTCATGTAAATCCACATAAATTATTCTCAAATGATAAAAACACCCATTATGGGTAAGCATTAATCCATAGACACTGAACATTTATGTATTAGAATACCTCTTATTAGACCAAATATTTATGTTAGGTCAAATCCTAAAATATGGGTATTTATGCAAGAGAAGTTGTTGGGTCACTTAAGATTTGAAGATGACCTCCAGTCTTTCATTTTACACATTTCATACTTAGAATACTTTTTAGGTTCTTTACAAGCAGCTTAATTATGTAACACAAAATGTTCGGTGAAGTCGAAAATCAACCGAAGAAACAAAGTAGAAGTGTATCATCAAAGCGGATTGAATATGGATTCTCAGCCAAAGGTTAAGCTGCTACTTGAAGACTTCCTAAAGTCTTAGGCCAGTACACTTGAAGAGCAAGGAAAATCTTGAAGACATGATCGGCAGTATTGACACGAGGTTTTCACACCCCGAGAATCTTACCGCAAGTGTACGGGTCGAAGTCAAGTAATAGTACTTAGAGAAGTACGAGTATCGAATCACGGGGAACTAGGAACTAAATATCACAATTACTATAATTGCTATTAACTGAACTGTCGAATTTGAGAGATTGGTTTTAAACTACTTAATTGCAATAAGAAAACAAATCAAACACAAGACAAAACAGAAACAGCTTTGGAAACTTTGATAGAGAGAAAAGTTTAGGGTTGGAAATCCTCAGGTCCTACACATGCAAACAATTGACTCAAAACAGTTACCAGTTAATCCCCTTAATGATTCCCAAATCTTTTAAGATCACTGTCGCTCTCTTTCGAACAACAACGGGTTTTATTTTGAAAAGGATGAGTTCAATCTCTCGATCTCACCTATGGATTCCAAAACACATTAAGTACACGATTTAAATTTAAATTGGCTAGATTTTATCTCTCGATGTCGACCTAACGGTTTAAATGGGACTAAAGCTTACTCGGTGTATCTCTATCACCTTTCGGACCTTAGGTATGCAATTCCTAATTCTAAATAGCAATTAATTCTCCCGAACTCAGTTACTAACAACAAGTCAATTGTAAATTGGCCAAATTCACAAAAGCATTAAGAACAAAATCACATACTTCATTAATTAGGGAAAACTGATAAAAGTTCAATTCAATTCGTCACATGCTTACAAACCGAATTCATTCCAACCCCCAACACGAACCGGTTAGTTCATGTCGGTGGTGGAGTCAAACACAAGAGAAAAAGATGCAAAAGTGTATGTAAACATGATTAATCGTGATAGATGAAATCGTGATAAAAGTGATGATAACTCCCTCCTCTCGTGTTCGTCTCTACGTTCCGTGATGAATGTCTCCTTGATCGGCTCTCTAACGTGGCTTCGAGGACTCCGAAAAATCGCCCAGAATCGCCCCTCCGTTGCTCCCGATCGTCTGCCGTCTGAATGATATCGAAAAGTGACCTAAAACCCGAAATAAAATACTGATTTTCGTGAAACAGTAGGTTACGCGACTTGCCACGCGACTTGCAAGTCGCGGGATAAGTCGCGCGTATGGTTTTTGCAGCGTGGGTCGTCGTCTGGTTCACGGTTCGGGTCCTGGTTCGGTCGCGGGTCTTGGGCTTGACTTTTGGGCTTCCGTTAGGCTTCGTTTTGGCTCTTTTTGGGCTCTTTTTAGCTTCTTTTCTCGATGATTGCCGCCTCTTAGATAACCTGTATAATTCACTAGATAAACCGTAAAATATACGCCTTTTTACTTGAACACAAGCCAATCTCATTGGTTTGAGAACCGAAAATAACGCCAAAAAGTAGCGTTATCAACAACCCCAAACCGAGCGTTGCTTGTCCCCAAGCAAATTAGCGATAAAAACAGAATAAAAGCATATATCTATGAAAAAATAATGACTGCACAATTCCCAATCGGTACCAAGTGATGCAACGGTGATTTCCCGTACCCGTGAATATCTATCTCACTCTCGCCTCATCCTTATTTTGTCCGATCTATGACCTTCTATTGAGAGTTGAACTCGTGACTGTTCCGATTACATTAAGGTTAGACTAGGGCTGAACATACTAGGGAAAACATTTCCCCTCGACCCTACCTCACGGGATACTCTCTTTGCACTCGAACCTAGGTTATCACACATGTTGTCATGTTATGGAGGTTATGTACAAGAATACGCAATAATTTCATGACAACTAACATGAAAGACGCACAAGTGTCCAAAAGATTGATCTCAGAAGGAATCAAGTAGCAAGACAGGGAATATCAGTAGAGGTATTCGTAGACTCTAATCATGTTTTCCAAAGGATCATCCAGGTCTTTACAAGGGTTATAACGGGGCTAAGGTTGAGGCTTAGAAAAGAAGGGTAAAAGGATCAAAGGTCCTCGGTGTGTCAATCATTGGCAATTATGAACTTTCTCCTCTACTTTCTATCACTTGGCCCTATTTGTCACTCTTGGAGTCACTTTGACTCAGTTATTATGCAGCTCTAGGTGCTATCTAAATACTGTATTTATTCTCTCTTTTTTTTGGGACTTCATTGGTCCTCTTTTCTATTTCTTTTCTATTTCTCGGGTTACATTGACCCGTTTTATTCTCATGACTGGTCTGTTCTCTTCTCTTCTGCTCTATCTCTCGTAGTTCATTACCGCCTCTAATTGACACACTTTCGAATAAGGGTTGGCTAAGGCTTTTGGCTAAAGGTTTAATGGTGGGTTTAGAGAGAATTAAGGTGCGTGTTTGGCTGCAAAGGGGTTATGGATACACACAGAAGGGTAAAAGGTAACGATAGCTAAAATGGTTTAAAACAAAACACACAATGCCTGGAATCATATCTTAAGGTCCACACGATATGGTCTACTATACCCTTACCCAATATCCCGAGGTTCGTCTTTGCTACTCAATGCAATAATGTAGTGAGATCATTCTACATTCATGACAAGGAATTCGGAAAAGTGTATATGACTTAAGTGTATGAATCCCTCGAAATGAAAAACGTCTTTTAGGCTCAAAACTCACAATCGGGTGGTCTCCACTAATGTCCCTAGTCATGTCCTTTCCCGGTCCTTCCCTAACGGTCACGTCACTATCACAAGGTTCTTCCCACAATGGTTGGTCTCAATCATTCAAAACGAAAAAATTTAGCTATTATGATCTAGACACTCAGAAGTGCAGGAAATCTACGTGCATAACTTGTGCCCGATTGGGCAACCCCAAACCTTACCCACACATTGTCCCCAATGTGCAAGTAAAGTCGTAGGTGATGCGACTCGAATCATTGTGCAGTTATTACAGTTATCAAAAGGACGGGCAAGTCATTACATAGCAAGCAAAAGAAAACCCAAAATTTCTAAAATGGGCACCCCAAACCTAGGCCGTGGCCTAGGTTTGCCAATAAAAGCCAACCCCAAACCTCGATAAAACCGAGGTTTGCACAGGGTCTAAAGAAGTGAGTGTGTAGATATGAAAGATGAGGCACCACAAACCTAAGTGAAACTTAGGTTTGTTGCATCTCGTTTAACTAACACGAACAAACATCTTATACCACTCGTTATTATGCAAAGTTTAGAGCGTACCTATTTTGCCCGGATGAAGGAGGATTCTTGAAAGGTTGAGCATCAATCGGAGGAGATAGGGAGAACATGCAAAACAAAGGAAATCAAAGCACAAAACACACGACGAAAAAAAACATGAAAATGAAACACACAAAGCAAGAAAGGAATAAAAACTGCACGAAAAGCGAACAGGGCACAAGGGACTCCCGCGGTTTAGCCCGCGACTTGCAAGTCGCGTGGCAAACCGCGTAACGTACTGTTTCAGAAAACAAACAAAGGGTCCCGCGGCTTGCTGTGCGGTATGCAAACCGCGTGGCAAGTCGCGTATGTCCCTATTCCATCTATTTTTGATTTTTCATTTTTTCGATTTTTATGGTTTTTTCGGAAATAAAAAAAACACTCAAACTAAAAATAATAAAAAGAAACAAACTTTGGTGGGTTGCCTCCCACCCAGCGCCGTATTTAAAGTCGTGGCACGACTGTGTGGCTTTCAGCTTGGCTCAGTATCCGCATAATTGGATCGCCCACACTTGCGATTCTTCGCGGATTCTTCTTCATTTGACTTGCCTTTACCATCTCCAGATCTACACCTTCCACTCTCTACTTGACCTCGCTCCTTCTCGAACATTTTGAAGATGACATTCTCGCCACCAACTCTGAAGGTAATCTCTCCTTCCTCCATGTCTATCAGTGCTCTACTCGTAGCCAGGAAGGATCGTCCCAATATCAACGGGACCTCTTCATCTTCGTCTATGTCAATGACCACGAAGTCGACGGGGAAATAGAACTTACCGACCTTGATGAGTACGTCCTCGATCAAAATCACTCCATACGGGTATCTGATTGATCGATCGGCGAGCTTTAACGTCATGTACGTCGGACTTACCTCACCCAGGCCGAGTTTCCTGAAAATAGAAAGAGGCATCAGATTAATACTAGCCCCTAAATCACACAAAACTTTATTAAAAGTAAACTCCCCAATCTGAATAGGGATAGAGAAACTCCCTGGATCTTTAAGCTTCGGGGGAAGCTTATTCTGAAAAATCGCGCTGCACTCTTCAGTGAGTGCAACGGTGGCCTGGTGATCGATCGCCCTATTTTTGGATAAGATCTCTTTCATGAATTTCATGTAAGAGGGCATTTGCGCCAACGCATCTGCAAAAGGGATGTTAATTGTTAACTTTTTAAACACATCAATAAACTTGGAAAAATTAACATCATCCTTATTCTTTTTGAGTCTGTTCGGGTAAGGCACTCGTGGGATTTCCGGCTTGGTCGGTGGTGACACCTCTTTCTCTTTCGGTTTCCCTTCTTCAATCACTACCTCTTCTTCAGTCTCTAGCTCAGTCATGTCTATGATCTCGACCTCTTTCTCCCTTGGATCGGTCTCTCTTGTCGGCTCCCCATTCAGGTCCTTGCCACTTCTCAGATAGATGGCATTACAATTCTCTTGGTTCCTCTTTTCAGCCATGCTTGGAAATGTGCCAAGTGGTCGGTTTTGTAAGGCTTCAGCGATTTGCCCTACTTGCCTCTCCAAGATCTTGATGGATGCGGTGTTCTGATCAGTAGCCACCTTGACCGTATTCACCGTGCTTGCTAGACCTTCAACCGTGCTGTCCATCTTTGTCATGAACTTCATCATCATTTCTTCTAAGCCCGGCTTCTTCTCTCCGGATGGTCCTTCGTTCCTTTGGTTGAAACCTGGAGGACGATAAGCATTATTAGTATTGGAAGAATTTGAAGAGTTAGAAAAATTACCTGGCTGTTGAGCGGGTTGACTCCACGAGAAATTTGGGTGCTTTTTCCACCCTTCGTTATATGTGTTGCAGAACGGGTCGTTCCTCGGCTGATGATTCCGGTTTTGGAGGAATTGAACTTGCTCGGGATCTTGTGAATTGCCTCCCTTCAGATGGTTCGTGATAATGGCTAATTGAGCCTTTATCTCTTTCAGCTCGTCCGTCTCTTGAGCACTCGCGACTCGTCTAACGGCTGATCGTGGAGTGGAGAAACTGTGTTCGGCCAAGTTCTCGATCAGCTCGCATGCTTCTTCATAGGTTTTATCCATCAATGCTCCACCCGATGCGGCAGTGATATCGTTTTTAAACTGAGGGTGAAGCCCACTATAGAATGTCTGGATTATGACCTATCCGTGCAACCCGTGGTGAGGACATTTCTTCAACATCTCCTTGTATCTCTCCCATGCCTCATATAAAGTCTCTTGTTCCCACTGAGCGAAGTGGGTGATATCGGCCATCAATTGAGTAGTTCTTCCCGGTGGAAAGAATTTTTGAAGAAATACGGCTTTCAATTGTGCCCAGGTAGTGATCTGATCTGACGGTAAACCTTCTATCCAAATTTCAGCTCGACCCTTTAATGAAAAGCTAAATAACCTTAGTTTGATTGAGTTCTCCTCCATCCCATTAATTTTGAAGGTGCTGCAAATCCTCTCGAATGCACGGAGGTATGCATGAGGATCTTCGGTCGGTGCTCCTCCATATTGGTTTTGTTGCACCATTACGATGGTGCTAGACTTTATCTCGAAGTAGTTAGCCGCGGTGGTAGGAGGTCGGATCCCTATACGTGCGGCTGCCACATTTGGATTGGAAAATGACCGCATAGGTACCCTCTCCGGAGGTGGTGGTGTGTTAGATCTGAAGTTTTGTCAATAAACCAAGTGTTGAAGATCTGATAAGAGGACTCAGATGTTCTGAGTAGAGGAGTCAGAGATATGAGAGAAAGAGTCAGAAGATCTGAGAAGCTTTATCAGAAGAATGTTCAGAAGTTCTGAACTACCTGTTCAGAACTTATGACAAGATACTTTACTTAGTATTTTATAAACTAATTAGGACACGTGTTATGTTCTTATTAGTCTTTCTTATTTGTACTGTAGCTTTAAGATGTTTGTTGCAGTATAAATAGTAGTTAGCTCTATGTTGCTAACTGATTGATTTTTCCCGTATAACTTTGTATTCATTCTCTGTAATCTTTGAGATTCTCTCTCTCTTAGATCTGTAATTCTGTTCATCATTGAATACAATTGGGCTTGATCATACAACTTCTCAATTACTGCTTTCTATATTGATTGTGAGATTAGATCCTGTTCTTTCAATTGGTATCAGAGCCAATCAACAAACAAATTCGTTCAAGATTGTTATCGCGAAGATCAATTGATAAATTTCTTGAAGATTTCTTGATTCATTCAAAATTCGATTCCGCTGCTAGGGCTAGTTCTTGAATTCTTGTCAATTCTTGAATTACCTGTTACATTTCGATCAAGAAACTCGAATTTGTCTTTCTGTTGAATTTTCTTACAATCATGTCTTCTAAAGAATATCTAGCCATGGGATCTGAAACCAAACCGCCTGTTCTTATACCAGAAGAGTATCAGCAATGGAAAATCCGAATGATCCAATTCCTAGACAACATTGATGAAAACCTTATGATTTCTATTTGAGAAGGCCCAATTGAAGTATACATCGATGTTGCTGCAACCCCTGCTACAGAGACAACTCCAGAAATTCCAGCGACCAGGGTGAAAAAGAGTTATTCCCAATACACAGCTGAACAGAAGAATAGGCATGCTATAGACAAAAGAGCAATTACTTTGATGACTTTGGCTGTCCCAAATGATGTTCTTAACAGGATTGACAGTGGATCATCAGCTAAAGAAATGTGGGACGAACTGGAAAGGCAAATGTTAGGAACTATGAGATCTATTCAGGCAAAGTTAAATCAAAGCATAAATGCTTATGAAAGGTTCAAAGCAAAAGAGTCAGAAAGTTTGACACAGACATACAGTAAATTTTGCACTATTCTAAATGACTTGAGAAGAAATGGACTGAAGAAAACAAAGTCAGAAATAAATTACAAATTTCTGAACAGTCTAAATTCAGAATGGTCATCATTTGCCATAAGTCTGCAAATGAACAAGGATATGTGTGAAGAAGACTTAAATGATCTATTTTGTATTCTTAATCAACATGAAGACTCTGTCAAGTTAGTTGTGGAAGAGAAGAAAAATGTTGCTGATCAGTTAGCGTTCTTATCAAAGTCCAAAGCAATCAAAGCACCCAAAAAGACTGCATATCTATCAGAGATACCTAATCTGGAAGAATCTGACAAGGAAGAAGGATCAGAAGATGATGAAGATATCAAGATAATGGCTGAGAAACTAGCTTTGTTGACAAATACTTTCAATAAAAGGTATGGGAAGGGTAGATTTCAAGGAAATTATAAGAGAGTTGGGAGTTCAGACTATAAGAAGAAAGAAGACAGAGAAGAAAATAAGTTTGAAAAGAGAGTAGAGAGAAGTGAAGAAAACAATGAAGAGAAGGATGAAAGAAAAGAAAAGAATCTGTGTTTCAAATGTGGAAAATCTGGCCACTATGCTAAGGATTGCAGAGTTAAAATTGTGAAAGACTATGAGTACTACACCAAGAAGGCTCAGCTTGCAAAGAAGAGAGATGATAAAATTGCTTTGTTGGCTGAACAGGAGAATTGGTTGTACTATACTTCTGATGAAGATGATCACATCAACTTTCCACAGATGCAGAGCTATATGGCAAAAATGAGGAATGAGGATGATTCTGATTTTGAAGATGCTGATTCTGAGTCATCTGCTGAGGTACATTCTTCACTTGAATTAGAGTTAATGACACAGATTGGTGAAATGAAAACTGAATTTGCTAATCTAAGAAAACATATAAAAGGAGAAAGAAATTTGGTTAACAAATTCAGAATTGAAAAAGAAGTAATAAAAGAACAATATGAAGAACTGAGGCTGAGAAACAGAAAGTTAAAGATGAAAATTCTGAATTGATGAAAAGGCTTTCTGAACTAAAAGCTGAGTTTTCAAAAATAAAGGATGAAAAAGGTGATTTACAAATAAAATTTGATATGTTATTTGAAGAAAGAAAGAATTTATACACTAAAATTAAAGAATTAGAAGATCTGAATTTGAAAAGGGGTCAGACTCAGCAAACACTAAATCTTTTATTAAACAACGTTAAAGATACAAGATTTTACAACCCAAAGAAGGGATTGGGATTGGAAGAAAATGTCACTTTAAAAAGAGCTCCAATTAACTTGTATGAAAAACTTCAAGTTTCTAAGCCAAAAATCCCAGAAATTGTTGAAGTTTTCATAAGACCTGCTAGTTCTATAACAAGTTCTGACAATTTGCAAAGACCAAACTCTAAAAAGTCAGATGAGAAAATTTCTGAGTCTAAAACAGAAAAGTCAGTTGGTTCAGAAGAAAAGGTTAAGAAAGAAGTTTCTAAACCAACAGATGAAAAGCCAAGATACAATGATACTAAATTCAAGTATGATTCCTTAAATGTCAGCTACAAAAATAAACAACCAAGTTTTTCATATCATGACATTGAGAGCATATTTGACACAAGTAAAAATTCTGAAACAGTCAATCAGAAGTCTGAAACTTCTAGTCAGGATTCTGAACTTTGTAGTCAGAATTCTGAGTCTAAAGATCAGACATCTGAGTCTGTAAATCAGAACTCTGACTCAGGTAGTCAGAAGTCTGATTCAACTGGATTTTCTGAAACAAAATCAGATGAATTTTTGCAACTTGAAAAGAGATTTAATCTTGTGAGTCAAGAACTTGAGGACTTAAGGAAAGCTTATGATGAACTTGAAAATGATTTCTGTGAGGTGGATATTAAACTTGAAGAAGCTTTGAAAGAAAAGAATATTTTTATTCAGAAAATAACAGAGCTTGAAAAACTGAAGACTGAGTATGATCTTTTTAAAATTAATGCTTCAAGAGAAAATGATAAATTCTTTAATGAATCAAGTACATATGAAAAAGGTGAATCATCTAATTCTTCTAACAAAAAGAACTTGAATTTTTCAGAAAAAGAAGAAAGCAAAAGGAAAGATGATCTTGCAAAGTTGAATGATCTGAAAAGGGAACTTGAGAAGCTTAGAATGAAATCTACTTCTGAACTCAAAGCTAGAAATTCTTGTAATAAGGGCAATTGTACTCTGAACAGTATAAATAAAAATGAAATGATCTATGTTTCAGATTTATTGTCACTTGCAAAGAAAAATCTTGTTTGTGTTAGATGTAAAAATGATTCATTCCAATATTCTCATAAATGTCAAGTCAAAATAACTTCTGTTTCATACATAAGAAAAGATATTCAGAAAGTTTCTGTTTCTCAAAATACAGAAAAGAAGAAAATTTCTGTTCCTCAGACTCAGAAGAAAGAAAAGATAAAAGAAAAGAAAGTTGAAAATATAGCAAAACCAAAAGTTACAACTCTCAAAAAGAATTTGAACAAGCTTGTAAGCAGAAAATGTTCTGACTTCATAAAAGTTCAAGGAAAGTGGTGTTTGAAGAAAGATTTTGAGTGGAGAGTAAAAGGTACTAATGTTAAAACCAATGACAAAGCTAACAAAGATGGACCCATTCCAAAATGGGTACCTAAACCTAACTGATCCTTTTGCAGGGCTGTCATGTGTGGTTTTTAGATTCAGGAGCTTCAAGACACATGACAGGTCAGAAGTCTTTTCTATCAAACTTCACAGAAAAGGCTGGAGGAGCAGTAAACTTTGGAAATAACAGCAAAGGACAAGTCAAAGGTTATGGGGATTTAACTAAAGGGAATCTGACTATCCAAAAGGTTTTCTATGTTGAAGGATTACAGCATAATCTTTTCAACATAAGTCAGTTTTTAGACAGTCTTTGTCAAATTAAGTTTCAAATAACAGGTTGCATGATTTTAACTGAAAATGATGTTAAAGTATTCTGGGCCAAAAGACATATGGACTTATTTGTAGTTAATTTTTCAAAATTGAAAACATTAAATACAGTTTGTCTTTTATCAAAATCAACTGCAAATGAATGCTGGCTTTGGCACAGAAGATGTTCTCATCTGAATTTCAAAGATCTTAATAATCTTGTTGCAAAACATTTGGTTAAAGGCTTACCAAAGCTTAAATTTGAAAAAGAATCATTATGCTCAACTTGTGAAATGGGCAAGATGAAAAAGAGTTCTCACAAATTAAAAATGGACTCATCTTGCAAAGCACCATTAGAAATGATTCATACTGATCTTTGTGGTCCAATTTCAGTTCAATCTATGGGAGGAAAGAAATATATGCTTGTGATTGTTGATGAATTATCCAGATACACATGGGTTGAGTTCCTAAGAGCTAAGTCAGAAGCTGCTACTACATTGATAAATTTTATCAAAAGGATTCAAGTTCTCTTACAACTTCAAGTTCAGAAAATCAGAAGTGATAATGGAACAGAGTTCAGAAATGAGACTCTTCAGAATTTTTTAGAAAGTTCTGGGATTTCTCACAATTTTTCTGCTGTCAGAACTCCTCAACAAAATGGTGTTGTTGAAAGGAAGAATAGAACTCTAGTTGAAGCTGCGAGAACAATGCTGGCTTATGCAAATCTTCCTACTTTCCTATGGGCTGAAGCAATTGCAACTGCTTGTTTTACACAAAATAGAACTTTAATCAATAAGAGATTAAATAAGACTGCTTATGAACTGATAAATAAAAGAAAACCATTAATCAAATTCTTTCATGTTTTTGGTTGCAGGTGCTATGTTCTCAGAGACAGAGAAAATCTTGCCAAATTCGATAAAAAGGCAGATGAAGGATACTTTGTGGGTTATTCTTTAACTTCCAAAGCATTCAGAATCTACAATAGAAGAACCAAGAGGATGATGGAGAGCATAAATGTAACTTTTGATGAAGCCAGAATGCGGACTTCTGAACAAGACAGTTCAGAACTCATGCTGAACAAGACAAAAATGACTTCTGATACAAATTCTAATCCTATTTGTTCAGAACTCAATTTACTATTTAAGGATGCTTTTAGTGAACTAATTTCTGATTCTTATGCAGAATATGAAAACCCAAAGATGGTCAAAGAGATGAAAAATAAGACTCCAGAAATAGTTCAATCAACTGTAATTTCTGACAAAGGTCCATCAGAGGAATGTCCAAATCTAATACATACAAGTGGTGAAAATTCTGAACCTTGTAATCAGAATTCTGATTCTTGTACTCAGAACTCTGAACAAGTCACTCTGAATTCTGACTTCATTAATCAGAACCCAAACTTGGATATGACTTCTATTCATACATCAGAAAAAGGGGACAGTTCAGAATTACAAGCAATCATTGATGAGAATGATGCAAACAACAATTATTCAGAGATTGATGTACTTCCTAGTGCAAATAAATGGACTAAAAATCATCCTATTCATCAAGTAATAGGTGATCCTTCAGAAGGAGTAAAAACCAGATCAGCTACAGCAAATGAAGCAATGTTTGCTGGTTTCTTGAGTGTAATTGAACCAAAGAAAGCTAATGAAGCCTTAGAGGATCCAGACTGGATTTCAGCAATGCAAGAGGAATTGCTTCAATTTGAAAGAAATAAAGTCTGGAGACTCATCCCAAAGCCTGAAGGTAAATCTATTATTGGAACTAAATGGGTGTTCAGAAACAAAAAGGATGAATCAGGTGTTGTCATCAGAAACAAGGCAAGATTGGTTGCTAAGGGATACTGTCAACAAGAGGGAATTGATTATGATGAGACATTTGCACCAGTGGCAAGAATAGAGGCAATCCGAATATTTTTAGCCTATGCTGCACATAAAAACTTCAAGGTGTATCAAATGGATGTCAAATCAGCCTTTCTAAATGGCAAACTTAATGAAGAGGTGTATGTCCATCAACCTGAAGGTTTTGTTGATCCAGAATTCCCTGATCATGTTTATATTTTAGACAAAGCTTTATATGGTCTAAAACAAGCACCACGAGCCTGGTATGACACTCTTACTAAACACCTGTTAGGTTCAGGATTCAAGAAAGGTAAGATTGACACAACTTTGTTTTTAAAGAAACAGGGTAATGATTTGATTCTGATTCAGATTTATGTTGATGACATAATATTTGGTTCTACCAGTCCAGAATTATGTGATAATTTTTCAAAAATCATGTCATCTGAATTTGAAATGAGCATGATGGGTGAACTGAATTTTTTCCTTGGTCTTCAAGTCAAACAATTACCAAAAGGTATTTTTATAAATCAAGGAAAATATGTCAGAGATATTCTGAAAAAGTTCAAAATGTCTGATTGTGCTTCTATGAGAACACCTATGGCAACTAACATAAAGTTAGATGCTGATCTCAAAGGTGTTTCAGCAGATATCAAACTTTATAGAGGCATGATTGGATCATTACTTTATTTGACTGCAAGTAGACCAGATATCATGTTTTCTACCTGTTTCTGTGCTAGATTTCAATCTAACCCGAAAGAATCACATATGTTGGCTGTCAAAAGGATTTTAAGATATCTCAAAGGAACACCTGATCTAGGTTTATGGTATCCAAAAGAAACTGACGTCAAATTGACTGCTTTCACTGATGCTGATCATGCAGGAAGTAGGTTGGACAGAAAGAGTACATCTGGTGCTTGTCACTTTTTGGGAGATAAAATAGTGAGTTGGGCATCAAAGAAGCAGAACTGTGTATCCACTTCAACTGCTGAAGCAGAGTATGTTGCTGCTGCTGCTTCATGCTCTCAAACATTGTGGATGAGAACACAACTCATGGACTATGGATATCAGCTTAACAAGATTCCCATCTATTGTGACTCAGAAAGTGCAATTGCTATTACTCAGAACCCTGTTCAACATTCGAAGACTAATCATATAGATGTGAGATATCATTTTATAAAGGACTATGTGGAAAAAGGAACTATAGAGATGCACTTTGTGCATACAAATTATCAATTGGCTGACTTGTTCACAAAGCCTCTTGATCACAAAAGGTTTTCTTTTCTCATATGTAAAATAGGAATGCTTAATCTGCCTAATTGAAAATATTTTTTTTTTCTTAAAAATACTAAATTTTTCTAAGTAAACTTGTCTGAGTAGTGTATTCAGAACGTCTGAGTCTTAAGTTCAGAACTTCTGAGTCTTGAGTTCAGAACTTCTGAGTCTTGAGTTCAGAACTTCTGAGTCTTGAGTTCAGAACTTCTGAGTCTTGAGTTCAGAACTTCTGAGTCTTGAGTTCAGAACTTCTGAGTCTTGAGATCAGAACCTCTGAATCTTAAGGTCAGAGATTCTGAGTCAATACTTCAGCAATCTAACTTTCAAAAATTTATTTTTGAGAAATACAAATAACTTCAACTGTATGGATTATGCTTCTTCTATTATCTTTTTATCTCATCTTTATGTATCATTAATAGTCAAATGCATGCTCAAGTCAAGGGGGAGCATCAAAATTCTTTTGGAAATCATTTTGTGATGCTTAAAAGATTTGTTTTCATTTCTTATCGCTAATCATTCTAAGAACAAGCTTTTAATGATAAATTTTTTTTGTTATTCAAACTATATCTGAATTAAAAACTTTTCATATTCAGATATAAGATTTTAAATGATCCTTTTTACATCATCATAATATGAACAGAGTTTTGATGATAAAAAGTATTTCTTATCTGTTCAAACCTCTTCTGAATAATCAAAATGTTTTATATTGGTCAGAAGTTGATTTTAAAAGACATTTTGGTTACAAGGCAAAATTCTTCTGAGTCATGGAATCAGAACATCTGTGCGTGTTATTCAGATCTTTGACTTGAGTCAAAATTCTATCCACTAACACGTGTCAGCTTCATATTTGTTTGACAATGCCACGTATTTCATTTAAATCCTTTGTGGTATTTCACATGGGTTGACTCCGTTATAACATTGATTTCGCTTTTCCGTTAAACCTTTCAACTTCGCGGATTTTAAATAGGTCTTAAAATCCCTATTTCAAATTTCTTTCAAATTCCAGAGCGAAACGTGAGATACGAATCAAATCCAGAGTTCTTTGAATCTGTTTTTCTTCTTAAATCATGTCTGAAATACGAAGAAGTGGTCCAATTTCTCTACATTCTACAAAATCGATAATGGATTCATCCGATTCGGAAAATGATGAAGTACAAAATAGAGTTGCAGAGGAAGGGGCAATAAGAAATGATGAAGAAGATGAACAAATGGATGAATCTGAAGGAAATGCGGATGAGGTAAACGTTAATATTGAACATGAACAGAGTGCTGCAGGTTCTATTATGTCAGATAGATCTATTCTAGTGGAAAGAGTTGTTCCTGAGAGTGAATGGTTGAAATTATCTGAAAATAACTGTGTTATATTGTTTGAGGAAAGTCGTTTTAAGCCTGAACACAGAATTATCATGGAGTTATTCAAACATCATCCGTACAGAAAATGGTTTACAAGAAGTAAAAATGTGCCTGTTCAGTACATACAACAATGGTGGAAACATCTTATGTTAGAAGATAATAAGTTTGTGTCTGAAATTGGAGGAGTGACATTTGTCTTATCTATCTCTGCACTAAGAGAAATGCTGAATCTACCAGAGAAAGATGATGTACAAAGAAGAACAGATTTTGAGGATTTACCCTTAACAGAGGAATTAATAGCAGAGTTTATGAAGTTGGGATACAATGAAGGATTGAGGACTCTCAGTTTGTTCAGAAGAAACAAATTACCACCTATTTGGGCTTGCTTCTTTCATGTGGTAAATATATGTTTGTCAGGGAAAAATAGTTCTGCTGATCAAGGTTCTAAACAAATTCTTCAGATATTTCAAGGTTTAGTGAAGAATAGGCATTATGACTATACTTTAATACTTTGGGAAGATATGAAGAATACATTTGAGAAGAATCAGAAAGCAATTCAGAAGAAAACAAAGGATGCTCCACTGACATACATTCCCTACATAAGGTACTGGCAAATTGTTATTTGGTATGCCATGCAGGAAAACAGAACAATCTCAAGAAGAACAAATGAAGAGCATGGTCCTACATTTTATTTGGGTAAGATGACCTCAGTAACAAGACTTGAAAACTATCCTAATCATAAACTATTGCCAAAATCACTTAGGAGCTATATTCCAAGGGAGAGTGAGATTTTAAAAGCTTATTGCACCTCTATGGGAATTGAATTACCTCAAATCCCTACCCAAGAGGACCAACCTGAGAAGAGAGGTGAGGGGTCTAGTCGAATTAGAGAGGGGGAGGATGTTCAGATGGGTGAACATTCTGAGAGACTTGAGGGGGAAAATTCTGAGAGCTTGGTTAGATTTGGTGAGGAAAAACAGAATGAGAGTGATGAGGATGAGAGATTGTCAACAGAGGTTCAAACAGAAAGAGATGCCTCTGAACCAGCTAATCTTGACCAGGTAACCACAAATGCTATTGGTTCACATCTCTTGGTGTCCAATATTGAAACAAACACCATGGACCTAGTGGTGGATCTTGAACAACCCATCCATACCCACTCAGAAGCATTTCAACATGCTACTGTTTCACACAAATCCGGGGAACCATCCCAAACTCATTTGGAGGGAGGTGATAAATCCCAATTTATTTTTCAACACATTGAGTCTGAATACCACAGTCCTATTCATATTGAGCCTGAAATTCTTTTCGACACTTGCACAAATCAGGAATTTCGTATTCCTGAAACAACATTCATAGACATACCTTATGTTGGGTGTCGAGGATTGGATGGAAGTCCTGGTGAGGTGAACATTACAAAAGCCTCATTCAAACGTGCATCTGTTGTACAAGATGACTGTGTGTTATCTACAGGCCATGAGCTCTCTGGGCACATGAAAACTGGACCATCTGTTGGTTCATGTTCACTGTTAGAAACTTCTGAATTTGAAAAGATTCAGAAACAAAACAAGGAGATGGGGGAAAAAGTAGAAAATTTGGAGAAGAGGGTGGAGGATTTGAATGATGAAGTATCAGATTTGAAAGTTGTGTTGGAGAAAAAGTTGATTTCTGTTGAAACCAAGGTAGATGATGTAAAGAAATCCTTGGATTCTCACAAAAAGGAGATCGTGGATATAATGTCTGGTTTTCAAAAAGATATGTTAAAACAGATGCAAGGTATGCAGGAATCTATACTGAAAGCACTGAGTGTATCTTTGGCTTCTACCTCAAAGCCTCTTGATCCTGTTCCTATTGCAGAAGCTGAACCTGAAGTTGCTTTTAATCAGAACTTGAAAAGGAAGTTTGATGATAATGATCCTCATGATCATCAAAAGGGGGAGAAAAGACAAAGGTTAAGTTCTGATGATGATATTGGCATAGAAGATTTTGAGATAGCAGACATGCACTTAGCCAATACAAAAAGTTCAGAAGATCAGACACAGGAAAATTTAAAGGAGATGGTTCAGATAGTACAGCTTGATAGTTCAGATACAGAAGAAATGGAGTTGGGAAGTATTGATAGTAATGAATCAGATAAAACAGAGGAATTGAACTTGGATACTGAGATGGAAGGAAACTCAGATGAAACTGTAGCTATTGAGGAATCTGATTTGAGAATAGAAGAAATAGTGGAAAGTACAGTGGTAAACAGGTGTACAGATATTGTGGTTTATAACAGAGAAAGGACAATGGAGTCTGAATCAGAAGAAAGGAGGTTGAATGAAGAATTGATCAGAAGAATGCATAATGAAGTAGTCAGAGCTTTGAGTGTTCAGAAAATTCATAAAGGGATAAAAGTGATAAGACCCATTGATCTAATGGGAGAAGAAGACAGAACTGTGGATTATACTCAGGATTTTAAAGATGATTTTAGGTTTAACTTTTGTGATGAGTTAAATACAGAAGAAGAGTATGTGAAAGTGAAAGACTTCTTTATGCCTTCTGAATATGTATTCAGAAAACCAATTGAGATTCCAAAGATTAAATTGCAAAGACTAGAAGAACCTGTGTGTGATTTCATTCTAGAGTTAAGTGATGTGCCATTAGCCAGACAATTTCATGATGATATTTTTCCTGAGGAAATATATGATAATCTCCACTACACAGAAGGAGAGTATGAGCTTTTGGAAAGTAACATTGATGGTTTTATGGATGACAGAGCTCAGATGGTCTACTCAGAAGCTTCTAACATGTTCAGAGTTCCTGACTCAAAACTGCATATTCAGAAAAGAATCGAGAAAGTTCTGATGTTTCAACAAGATGAATTCAATGGTTTAATGTTTGTTAGAATGGAAGTACTGAAAGAAAGAAATACAAAGGTTTCCATGTCTACATTTGATTTTCACAGATTGACTCTTGATGATCAGATCTTTCTAGTCAAGTTCTTTGCTAGCATTGAAGAAGCCTTGATAGAAATTGAATGCAGAAGACTTCTGGGTATTTATGTCAGAAATATATACTTGTATGACTTCCAGTTGGCTATTGAAGAAAGAAAAGAAAAGTGTAATCTGAGTTCTCCCACAAAGAAAACAGAAGTTGATTTGCATGTGAAGGGATTTGTGAATGAAGGAATGGAGACAGAAGGGTTCACATATATGGTTCACGAAAGACTTGAATTGTTCAGATTAAAAGAGTTGGTGAAGTACAGTGATGCAACTCTGAATTGGTTGTTGATTAGAATGGAAGTAAGTATGGACGCTGAAAAAGAGAGTTTAAAGAAGAGATGCATAAACTGTGTGAAGAGGAGGTTGGATCTTAGAAGAAAAATCAGAAACAGTAGTGAATGGTTGCTATCTGAGGTGAATCCCAAAAAGATTCTACATAATGATTTTGTGTTCCCTGCTGAGTATGAAGTGAATGGAATTTTGTCAGATGAAGCTGAAGAAATGCAGAACACAATATCTCAGAATGTGCAGATAACTAGTTTTGATCAAGTTGAACAGTCTGAACCAAAAGATGATGAAATATCCATTGATCTAAATGGATACTTTCTTGAATTTGATTTACCTGAGTTCTTCAAACCAAAAGAGGTACAATTCTTGGATGTGTATTATGATAGACCTAAGGAGACTCAGATCTGGTTGGCTGAAAAATTAAGATGTCTTGGCAAAACAAAGCAAGCTGTTTACTCAAATTTTTTAATCACTGGAATCAGAGAGTTGAGGGTTAAGAAATTCAGAAAGATGGAGTACTTATCTTTTGAAGTTCTGAGAGAAGATGGCAAGGTTTATTACTTTACTAATGCAGATTTTGAGAAACTATCAGTAGTTGACTTCTACAGATTACACAGTTTTCTATGCTTCAAAGAGTCAAGCAAAGACAGAAATGAAAGGAAGGCCAGAAGTGTGGTAATTGAGGCCATGTTCTACATCTTAAGGTGGCACTGCTATACAGATTTTCAAATAGCTTTGTACCTACAAAAGTCATGTGTTTATCTGGCAAATCCCAACACAGATCATGAACAGAAAAGGAATTTAAAGACTGGAAGTGTTCACAAATATCCAGAGTTGGGAGTATTTTTGAAAAACAAAAGTGGAAAGATCTTCTTCAGAGCAAAGGAAACCGCAAAATACTGTTCTGGAACTTTAAGAATCATAAAGCACAATTTGGAGAAAAAGATGCTGAAAGTGAAGGAAGCAAACATGATTCAAGAAGCAATTAATCAGCAAGTTGAGATTATTCAAGAAATCATTGGCAAAATTGATAAAAGGCTTAATCTGAGAAATGTGCTACTTCAGAAGATTGTTCCTGCTCTGAAAGAACTGGATGATGCAAAGTTTAAGTTTATTTGACAAAAAGGGGGAGATTGTTAGATCTGAAGTTTTGTCAATAAACCAAGTGTTGAAGATCTGATAAGAGGACTCAGATGTTCTGAGTAGAGGAGTCATAGATATGAGAGAAAGAGTCAGAAGATCTGAGAAGCTTTATCAGAAGAATGTTCAGAAGTTCTGAACTACCTGTTCAGAACTTATGACAAGATACTTTACTTAGTATTTTATAAACTAATTAGGACACGTGTTATGTTCTTATTAGTCTTTCTTATTTGTACTGTAGCTTTAAGATGTTTGTTGCAGTATAAATAGTAGTTAGCTCTATGTTGCTAACTGGTTGATTTTTCCTGTATAACTTTGTATTCATTCTCTGTAATCTTTGAGATTCTCTCTCTCTTAGATCTGTAATTCTGTTCATCATTGAATACAATTGGGCTTGATCATACAACTTCTCAATTACTACTTTCTATATTGATTGTGAGATTAGATCCTGTTCTTTCATGGTGGATCATTGCGTGGAGGTCTCTCGTTGACAGGTCTCTCGTCACCCATTTGTAATTGTCGCTTAGCTTTGATCTCTTGACGTAGGCGACGAGCGGTTCTTTCAATCTCCGGATCGAATTCTTCAATCTCTTTCCCTCGGGTCGTCCTTGGCATAAACCAAGTGGTACCTGAAACGAAAGAAAGCAAAGTCAGTAATCCAAAAACTGAAAGTGATAAGGTAAAATAACAAAAATAAAAATGCTCAATCTAATAGCGCGTATAGCTGGTAGTGCTATTAGTTACAACTAGTTCCCCGGCAACGACGCCAAAAACTTGACACGAGGTTTTCACACCCCGAGAATCTTACCGCAAGTGTACGGGTCGAAGTCAAGTAATAGTACTTAGAGAAGTACGAGTATCGAATCACGGTGAACTAGGAACTAAATATCACAATTACTATCATTGCTATTAACTGAACTGTCGAATTTGAGAGATTGGTTTTAAACTACTTAATTGCAATAAGAAAACAAATCAAACACAAGACAAAACAGAAACAACTTTGGAAACTTTGATAGAGAGAAAAGTTTAGGGTTGGAAATCCTCAGGTCCTACACATGCAAACAATTGACTCAAAACAGTTACCAGTTAATCCCCTTAATGATTCCCAAATCTTTTAAGATCACCGTCGCTCTCTTTCGAACAACAACGGGTTTTATTTTGAAAAGGATGAGTTCAATATCTCGATCTCACCTATGGATTCCAAAACACATTAAGTACACGATTTAAATTTAAATTGGCTAGATTTTATCTCTCGATGTCGACCTAACGGTTTAAATGGGACTAAAGCTTACTCGGTGTATCTCTATCACCTTTCGGACCTTAGGTATGCAATTGCTAATTCTAAATAGCAATTAATTCTCCCGAACTCAGTTACTAACAACAAGTCAATTGTAAATTGGCCAAATTCACAAAAGCATTAAGAACAAAATCACATACTTCATTAATTAGGGAAAACTGATAACAATTCAATTCAATTCGTCACATGCTTACAAACCGAATTCATTCCAACCCCCAACACGAACCGGTTAGTTCATGTCGGTGGTGGAGTCAAACACAAGAGAAAAAGATGCAAAAGTGTATGTAAACATGATTAATCGTGATAGATGAAATCGTGATAAAAGTGATGATAACTCCCTCCTCTCGTGTTCGTCTCTACGTTCTGTGATGAATGTCTCCTTGATCGGCTCTCTAACGTGGCTCCGAGGACTCCGAAAAATCGCCCAGAATCGCCCCTCCGCTGCTCCCGATCGTCTGCCGTCTGAATGATATCGAAAAGTGACCTAAAACCCGAAATAAAATACTGATTTTCGCGAAACAGTGGGTTACGCGACTTGCCACGTGACTTGCAAGTCGCGGGCTAAGTCACGCGTATGGTTTTTGCAGCGTGGGTCGTCGTCTGGTTCACGGTTCGGGTCCTGGTTCGGTCGCGGGTCTTGGGCTTGACTTTTGGGCTTCCGTTAGGCTTCATTTTGGCTCTTTTTGGGCTCTTTTTAGCTTCTTTTCTCGATGATTGCCGCCTCTTAGATAACCTGTATAATTCACTAGATAAACCGTAAAATATATGCCTTTTTACTTGAACACAAGCCAATCTCATTGGTTTGATAACCAAAAATAACGGCAAAAAGTGGCGTTATCAAGTATCACTTGAAGATTCAACAAGAAAATGTTGAAGCAAAGAAAAAGTTGAAGACATGATCGACAGGATCACTTGAAGAATTCTTTAGAAAGAATTCTTGAAGATATTCTTTTGAAAAGATCTTCTGCCAAACAGCAGGTATATTCTACTTTATCTACAAAATATATTTGGGATATCTTGCAATGATAGAGACATCATCCGAGGATCAGAAAAAAGTTATTTGGATTTCTTATCTCTTTTAAGAATGATCAACTTCAACAAGCAGGTCAACGCTTCAACACAAAAGTGCATCTCAGTACTTTTTCAGAAGACCTGATCTCTTATCTCTACTTGACAAGTGTCCTTGCATTTAATGCATGAGGCACTATATAAAGAGATCATCTTCAACCTTGCAAAGATAACCCATAACTTCTTCCTCAAGCCACTTTTCCTCAAAACCGGGAAGATCCAAATATGATTCTGACCGGGCTGAAAGATACAAAGAGAAATACAAGAGAGAAAAAGAAAGAAATGAAAGGCTAGTCAGAAAGGAAAAGGGTCTGCCTGCTAAAACTCATGATCTGGCAGATGAACCCACATCTGAAAGCGAGAAGGACATTTCAAATGTGTGCTTCATGGCCCAGATAATCGATATGGATGATCCAGAAGGTCACACCCTCTCAACTGCTCTTGTATCAGCTAAGTGCTTCTCACCCTCTTCACAGAATTGATAGGTACTTTACCAAAGATGTCTCTACTTTTAATCTTAACCCTTATTCTTCCATCTTAACAACACCAACCTACTTCTATCCTAAGTCAAATCTTTTCCCTACCATTTCAAAAACACAACCTATTCTCCCTTCACTTCTATTTATTTTCGGTCCTATATTCACCCAAAACACATCTAAAAAAACTTCCTTCTCATTCCCGTCATCACCCACCGATCTATCTCTTTTCGCCTCTCTCTTGCCGAACTGTTGCTGCCATCGAACTGCTGCTGCCATCGAACTGCTGCTGCCCGCCGATCACTCCTCTAGCCGACAACATCCACACCGCTGTCGATCGCCTTCTGTTTCTTTCTTCTTGCTGCCGATACTCAAGGTTGCCGACAACCTTCTTCTTTTTCCAGCCGACACACCAAACAAACAGCTTATCGACTGCCTTTTTCCCTTTTCCACTTTGCCGAAAACCACCCCCTCCCCTTTATGTTTGCTGCTGCCGAAGAGCATCCCCACCATCATATTTTTTTGTGTAAATTTTTTTAATCACCCACACCCCTTTAAATTTTTCTTGGCTGCCGAATTACTTCCACCCCCAACTCTCGGCCGATACCCCCCCCCCCAATTCTTTTGTGAGCAGATTCTACTTTACCTACAACCCTCCCCCACATTTTTTAAGGTAACTTTTAAAAACTTCTTTCCCTCTCTCTTCCTTTTCCCTCTTTCCTATAAATATCTCACCTTCCCTAAACCCTATACCCTTCTCTCACATCACACTCAACCTTCCTACATCATTTTAACCATCATATTTTTCCATCCCTCTTACCCACACTTACCCGACTATAAATATCCCATCTTATTCTTTTCTTTACCCATGCCTTTTACCAACTTCCCTAAACTTTCCATCACTCTCATTATTCCCTACAACCTATTACCCATCATACCTCTCACCCTATCTCCCTCCTCCATCCTACTATAAATATTTACACTCACCAAAAATTCTCTTCTCCTCTACTCCTACCAATTTGCCTTCTTCCCCGAAGATTCTCTTCTGCCTCTCAACCTCAACCTTCTCTTCCTTTAGCACAACATCCTAGATTTGAAGATCCCTCCCTTCATGACTATGTGTGGAGCTTGAAGATTACTCTTGAATATTGAAGATCTTGAAGATTTCTCCCATCTCTTAACATCACTTGAAGATCTTCCAAAGATAAGCACCTATCTTCTTCTGAAGATCCATTCCACAAATCTTCTAAAGATTTTTTCCACAATTCTTTTCACAATCTTCTGAAGACTTGTTCCAACAATTTCAGCAAAAAAAAAACAAAAAACAAATTGTCGGCTGCCGATTTTTCTAGCATGGCTGCCGATTTTGGGAGGTTTAAAAAAAAACTTGTAGTCTTATGTTATGGCCGAATTTTCAATGTTTCTTAGTGTTTTTTCTACGTCGGCCGCTAAGGGGGAGAATTCATCTGAGGGGGAGCAACATCAACCCTCAATACTCATATCTAGCATCCAACTCGAAAACATGGCGGACCGGTCAAGAGGGAGCACATCAGTCCAGGCGAATCTAACCGAGGGGGAGGAAAACAAAGACCGGCTGATCTAACTGAGAGGGAGCAAAACAAAGTCAAATGATGATGATGCTGAACAGGAAAAGCTGAAGATGCCAAGAGAAAGAAAGAAGATGCAAGAGATGGGCTGAAGCATCCTGAGGCTGATTCACTCAAACTCAACCCTCCCTCAAAGATTGTCACCAGAATGGGTTTGTCTCCTACCAAAAACCACACACTCATTTGGCTAAAATCTTTTGAAGTAAGTGAATGACTTGAAGACTTGGAACATCTGAAGAAAAGCAAAAGTGCCTAAAAGATAAAGTTCTCCAACACATCAACAGACTGCTGATCAAAATGAAGAATCCTCAAGCCAGACATAAGTTTCAACTCGCCCCTCCAAAGATGCAAGTACATTCTGTTTTGCTCATATTGTCTATTCTTCATTCTTTATTCTTTTGTTATTAGTTTGTATAGCTATACTTTACCATTTCATGTTACTTGTAAATGTTGGAATCAATTAAAAAAAATCCAAAAAGAACAAAAAGAATGGACTATGTGAAAAGAACCCAAAAAGTGTAAACAAGGGTCAAAATGAATTATTCAGTATTTACTCCTCAGATTCTAAGTATAGATGTCATCCTCAAATAGGGGGAGATTGTTGGGTCACTTAAGATTTGAAGATGACCTCCAGTCTTTCATTTTACACATTTCATACTTAGAATACTTTTTAGGTTCTTTACAAGCAGCTTAATTATGTAACACAAAATGTTCGGTGAAGTCGAAGATCAACCGAAAAAACAACGTAGAAGTTTATCTTCAAAGCGGATTGAAGATGGACTTCTCAGCCAAAGGTTAAGCTGCTACTTGAAGACTTCCTAAAGTCTTAGGCCATTACAATTGAAGAGCAAGGAAAATCTTGAAGACATGATCGGCAGTATCACTTGAAGATTCAACAAGAAAATGTTGAAGCAAAGAAAATGTTGAAGACATGACCGGCAAGATCACTTGAAGAATTCTTTAGAAAGAATTCTTAAAGATATCTTTTGAAAAAATCTTCTGCCAAGTGTCCTTGAAGACCTGTTGCTCTCTTATCTCTACTTGACAAGTGTCCTTGAATTTAATGCATGAGGCACTATATAAAGAGATCATCTTCAACCTTGCAAAGATAACCAGTTTAGAAGTATTGTAGAAGGGGGGTTGAATACAATACACAAAAATTTTCACTTAATTAATTCTTTATTGATTTAAAATTAAGAATTACATATAGAAAACTTAAATATTGTTGCGGAACAGAACAGATAAAATCTGCTCAAACAATCTAACACAAAGTCACACAGAGAATAAGAACAATTGGAAAACACTAAGAAAACAATGAACTTCTTTGAGAGAGAAATGCCAGTAACTTGAAAGCTTTGAGAGTCTGTAATCTGGTGGTGTCGCAAGGTTGAAGATGATCTCTTTATATAGTGCCTCATGCATTAAATGCATGGACACTTGTCAAGTAGAGATAAGAGAGCAACAGGTCTTCTGAAAAAGCACTGATATGCACTTTTGTCTTGAAGCGTTGACCTACTTGTTGAAGCTGATCTTTCTTGAAAGAGATAAGAAATCCAAATAACCTTTTTCTGATCCTTGGATGATGTCTCTATCATTGCAAGATATCCTAAATATATTTTGCAGATAAAGTCGAATATACCTGCTGTTTCACCGAAGATGTTTTCAAAAGATATCTTCAAGAATTCTTCAAGTTATATCCTGCCGATCATGTCTTCAACATCTTCAAGTGACCATGCCGATCATGTCTTCAACATCTTCAAGTGATCCTGCCGATCATGTCTTCAACATCTTCAAGTGATCCTGCCGATCATGTCTTCAACATCTTCAACATTTTCCTTGCTCTTCAAGTGTACTAGCCTAAGACTTTAGGAAGTCTTCAAGTAGCAGCTTAACTTTTGGCTGAGAAGTCCAATCTTCAATCCGCTTTGAAGATGCACTTCTACTTTGTTTCTTTCGGTTGATCTTCGACTTCACCGAACATTTTTATATAATTAAGCTGATTGTAAAGAACCTAAAAATTATTCTAAGTATGAACTGTGTAAAAATGAAAGACTGAGGTCATCTTCAAATCTTAAGTGACCCAACAATCTTCCCCTATTTGAGGATGACATCCATACTTAGAATCTGAGAAGTAAACACTGAATAATTCATTTTTGACCCTTGTTTACTCTTTTTGGGTTCTTTTCTCATAATCCATTCTTTTTGGATTTTTTAAGTATATCCGACATTTACAAGTATAATGAAAGAATAAGGTATATCTGTACAAACTATTAACAAAAATGTACTTGTATTGAAAACTTGAAAGAGCAATAACTTAAGTTTACAAGTACATATCAAAAGCATATAAAAAGTATGATCATTTCTTCCTTTTCTGAAGTTCAGCAATGATGTCATATTGTAATGGAGAGGTTACAAATGTGTCGGGGGCAATGACAAGGATGGCTTCAAGGAAGATAGAGTCAGCCATAGATATCTGCTCATGTTGGAAGAATTGTTGTGTACCTTGGGCATTGTTGAGACTGGCATTGGAGGCCAGAAGAGACTGGAGCTGAGAATGTAAGCCAGAGATGGAACCCTGGATGGATTCAAGCTGACTTGCTGTGGAGACATATCTGGTGGTGGGAGCTTCAGACCTTTGATGAGTAGGCGTAGGAGGGTGATGAGGAAGATACCTGGGAGAAGTAGGAGGGGATGGTACCAGCATGTCAACAATAGAATCTCCAGAAGGTGGTAGTCTTGAAGATAAGGCATCATCAGAAGAGCTTAGATGCTCAGTTTGAACTTGTGGAGAGGAGCCAGTAGATGTGATGACAAGAGGAGGAGAGGAACCATGTGTAGAGGAGTAGTCATGGGATGAAGACAACTGAACTTATTCTGTAGTAGTCGGTGAGCACTCCCGGTATTCAAGAATGGGAGAAGCCTGTGGAGAATCCTCAACAAGAAAGTCAAGTAAACATGTATGACCCTCATTGGGTCGTGCAGAAGCATCGATCGTGGAACGATCGGGTGTTAGGCCGTGCAGTGAGAAAGCAGCACCCTGGGCTGGAGAGAGGCCCAAGTCATCTTCAACCACAAAGAAGTTGGTGGGAGAAGGAGCATTGTGGGTCTCCAAATATTCAACCGAAACCTGTTGGGAGGAGATGGAGAAGCTAGCTATGGGGTCATCAGATTCCCTGGGCCTGGTAGGGACAATTACAACAGCTTCAGATTGTGGAGAATCTGTTGCTGGATGGGTGGTTATGGCCCTTAAAGGATCCTTATGCCTCTTTGGATGAGGTGTAAGGGGGGATGATGAGTGACTCCGCTTCTTGGACGGGGTGTTGACTTGGGTAGCCACCAAAGGTTCTTTTCATGGCAGAGTCATAGAAACGAGTGCGGAGCTACCGAAAGCTCTGGATTTTTTTGATTTGCTTGCCGGTTTCACTCAGGGAGGGGGAGTAGGGGCCACTACAGTGGGGGAAGACACAATGGGACGAGGGTCCCTAACATCTCCCCATTGTAGATTGGGAGTGTTAATGAAAGAAGACATACCTGGAAGAATAGTGGAGTCGTCTGGTTCGCGATGTAGAATTTGCTTGGTGACAGTTGAAGGAGAGTAGTCAAACACAAACTTGGGAGTAACTGACTTTTGATCAGCTTCAAGAGCAGCAACCATCTTGTGGGAGATGATGAGAGATAGAAATCTAGGATAGGATACATGTGGCCTCTTGGAACTGTTTATTACACTAACTATTTCATCAAAGAAATATTTAGCAAAAGGCCAAATTGCGTTAAAAAGCAACGTACTTTCATCATATTCCTATTTTGGGTAACGTACTCTTAAAACCTTTATTTTGGTACCTCAATTGTAAAATATTAAACTTTCAAGTACCTGGGTTACCTAATAACTTACAAATGCTGACTAGGATTAGGTTTTTATTGATGTGGCATTATTTATTTATTTTATAAATGCCAACTAAGAAAAAAAATCCACATCATATTTTTATTTTTTCTTATTTTGTATTTTTCAACTATTAAACATTCATACCAATATTTTTTTTAATTTGTATTTTTTTTTTGTAAATTCTATATTTCCAGTTATCAAAATTTACGTCGATTTTTTTTTTCTTTTGTAAATTCTATGTTTTTTAATTATTAAAATTCACGCCATTTTTTTTAAGAAACATGTATTTTTCAATCTATAAAACTTGTAATTTAGGCCTCTTGTATGTTGAAATTGTCATAAACTAAACAAGACCAAAATAATAATAATAAAAAAAACTTTGACAAGTTAATAAACAAAATATTGCCAATTGTTAAATTTTTACAAAAATACCATAAGACCAAATATAAACCAAAGTAGCATAACACCGCTATTAATTATAAACAAAAAATGTTCTGATACGTCGTTGATGCTCAATCGATATTATGTCCGCCTTCACTTAGTCCTTTTAGATGGTATCTTCCCTTTCTCTTGCTTCAACTTCAAATAAGAAAAAAAAATCACGTTAATTACCTAATAAATAACAACTCCGGCAAATTTAAATAAAAACCATATAGAATCACAAGGTTACTTACCCCTACTTGAGCCACCGCCTCTTGAACCCCTACTTGAACCACCGCCTTTAGGCCTACCGTGGTGTCCTTGAGGATAGTGTTTAAAGACCAAAAAAAGAAGAAGCTTAACATGGCATGGTAATTGCATTTTCTCCCATATATATCGTTATTCTCTAACTCGATGGCTACAAATGGTCTAAAGTTGAAACATGGATCCTGCAAACAACTTACTAATGGGAAAAATATTGAGCTAGAAATTGCAGAGAATAAGAGAGGTACGTGGATATGGAGATTACCAGTGCCAAAAATATGGGAGGAGAGTTAAAGAAGAAGAAAGGGGAGATTGTTTTTAATATCTCATCATCCAAAAAGCAAATCCCTAAGAAATTGAGAACCATCCATTGAATGGGAGAGATTGTATTTAATTTGACGAGGTCTTCTTCAATCGCCATGATCATATATTGTAAAATCTCTGGTTGTTTAGAAGAATAGACACCAAAATCTAAACCCTAGAAATCGCAAGACAGTTCAATCAAACCACATAAATAAAAAATTCAAAACAAGTTCAATCAAGAAACACCAAATGGAAAAAATAACCCTAGAAATCGCAAGACTAACCTTGTAGTCATCTGGAAATCGAATGGTGACGACAGCAGGTTCACGAATCGATGGCGAAGAGGAGAGGACGGAGACGCACGATCGACGGAGAAGAGGAGAAGACAGAGACGGGAACAGGGTTCACGGTCGAGGGCAACCAGAACCCTCACGACGCCGGCGACAGACCCACCAATCGAACCGGCGACCAGAAGCTACGATCGATGACGACTGAGAGACGATGAGGAAGCGACGATTCAGCTGGGTTTAACTTTGATCGATTTGAGTTTTGAGCCCTATTGTTTTTTAGTTTTTTAAGTTTTATTTGTAATCCATGTCATTTTTTATTTCCATGTCATCAAAAAAAATTTACTTGTCATTCATGTTAACCGGTTACCTATTATGTAGGTAACCCAGGTACTTGACAGTTTGATATTTTACAATTAAGGTACTAAAATGAAGGTTTTAAAAGTACGTTACCCACAATAGGAATCTGATAAAGTACATTGTTTTTTTACGCAATTTGGCCTTAGCAAAATCTATCCTTCTTTGAAACAGAATTCCATGGGCAAGCTTGGTGGCATAAGATGGAACTTGGTCATAACCTCCGGTTTTATGACTAAGGAATAAAAGGATACGAGTAAAGAAGAAGTTCCATACCGGACCCATGTTTTTGCGCATGAGAGTTCCAGGCCCTTTATCACCTTCTTTGGGTTCGTACTGGATTGCACTTACCACCTTAACATGCTCTTTGTCTAGGGGAGACTTAGCATGTTCTTTGCCTAGGGGAAACTTTTCATAAGAAGGAAAAGTAGGAAAATGTAGAGCAGACCGAATATCTTCAACCCCAAAACTGAGATCCGATTCATCATTAGAAAGGATATAAGCCTTGATATGGGCAGTAGGTTCATCATAGTAGCAAGAAATTCAGAAGTTACCAAGGAGCATTTTGCTCATTTTGATGCTTTTGGTGAATGCATATTGTAGAGGAGACTTCTGAAGAAAGATGGAAACTAGACTGTGTTGGGGATATTCTGGGTCAGGAGCAAATCTTGCAAGGTGATTGCAAGTGTTGAAGACCAAGTCTTTTTGAGTGAACTTGGAAGGATAAGAAGATGATGCCATGGAAGAGGTAGAGGTTAGGATGAGAGAAAGGTGAGAGGTGTGAGAAATGAGATGGGAAGTAGGGGTATTTTATAGTGGGGAAGAGAGGGTAAAAGGTAGGAAAAGATATAGTGGGTAATAATATGTAGGGAAGGTGAGGAAATGATGGGTTTTAGGATGTAGAGGGATTGAGTGTATAGGGAAGAGAGATGTTATGGGGAAGGGAAAAAGGAAGAGAGAGAGGGAAGGGATTTAAAAATTTACCTTAAAAAAGGATGGGGTTTTTTCTTAAAAATTTCGGCCAGGAAAAAAATGGGTGTTGGGAGGGAGAGGGTATCATGTATTCGGCAGAAAATGGAGTGGGGGGCTGATTTTCTGGTCGGCAGAAAATTAAAAAGAAGAGGGTGAAAGGTGCTGTCGGCGGTGGGGGGGGGGGGGGGGGGGGTGGTTTGGTATCGGCAGCCGAAAGGAGGTGTTTGGGATTGCTTTTCGACAAAACAAAGGGCCAAAGTGGAGAGCCGAAAATTCGGCAGGTGATGCTTCGGCGGGGTGAGAGATGTTCGGCAATATCGACAGCCGAGAAGGGGGTGTGTGTTGGTGTCGGTAGAAACAAATAGGAAGAGGGTTCGACTAGTGGTATTTCGGCTGATGTGGGGAATCGGCAGCAGTAGCTGATTTCGGCGATGGATGTGGGTTTCGGCAGTCGTGGGTTTCGTCCGCAAAGAGAAAGAAACAGCCGATAGCTTATTCGGCAAGATGGTAGCCGATAGCAGGTGTGTTGGGGAGCAGATCGGCAGCCTTGACCTTTGGTCAACTGCCGATAGGCGTTGGTAGAGGGGAGCTCGGCGGGAGAAGAACACAACCGAAATTCGGCAAGGGTGGTCGGCAGCTGCTAGCTTTTGGTTGGAAAAAAAATCGGCAACACCGATTTGTGGCAAGGAAGACAGCCGATAGACTGTTCTGTGGAGAGCAAATCGGCACGTGTGTGTGGAATCGGTGGAAAGGCCTTTTAGGAAGGAAAGGGAAAGTGTTTGTGAGATGAGTTTAGTGAAGATTCTGATTGCTTCAAGTCTGGCAACTGGAGCAAAAGTTTCGTCATAGTCAATTCCTTCTTATTGCCGGTACCCTTGAGCAACCAGCCTGACTTTATTTCTTATGACAGTACCTTCTTCATCCATGTTGTTTCTAAATACCCACTTGGTTCCGATAATTGTTTTTATGGAAGGACGAGGGACCAATCTCCAGACCTCGTTTCTTTCAAACTGAGAAAGTTCTTCTTGCATGGCAGTGATCCAACATGGATAAGCTAGAGCTTCTTCAACCTTCGTAGGCTCTATAAGGGACAAGAAGTTCACATAGAGACATATATTGCCTACTCCTCTTCTGGTTTGGACTCCATCCTGTTGATCACCAATTATTTGATCAATTGGATGATCTTTGGTCCACTTAAGTGCAGGAGGCAAAGATGGAGGAAAGGAAGGTTGAGCATGAGATGTAGAGGGTAGATCTTCAAAATGGAGGGATGGAAGATCCGGTGGATTTGATGAAGAAGGGATATTTGAGGGATGAGAGAGATTGGTGTTTTGAAGAGAATTTTGGTTATGGGAAGTTTGGATCGGCAGATGATTTCCTTCTTGGTTTGAGGAAGGGTGTAAAGATGTAGGCGGCTTATTGTCTTGATAGATAGGATTTTGAGGAGAGGGTATGTGAATAGTTGGGTTAGGTGAAGTAGAAGAAGAGCCATCACCAATGCAAGAGGTGATCCAACTATTTAATTCATCATCATCTGAGGAAAAGGATGATACCTTGAGGTCATCAAACTTGACATGTATTGATTCATCAATACATTTTCTCCGAAGATTATAGACTCTGAATGCTTTGGAGGTGAGAGAATAACCATAAAGATGCCTTCATTTGCTTTAGGATCAAACTTGCCCAGGTTCTCCCTGTCATTTAATATATAGCATACACAACCAAAGACATGAAGAAAACTGATGTTTGGTTTTCGACCATAAAAGACTTCATAAGGAGTCTTGTTATGTCTTTTTACAATAATTGACCTATTTTGGGTAAAGCATGCAATATTAATTGCCTCAACCTAGAAATAGGTCGGCAGGTGAGATTCACTCAGCATGGATCTGGCAGCTTCACACAGCGTCCTGTTCTTTCTCTCCACCACACCATTTTGTTGTGGAGTCCGTACAGTTGAAAAATTATGAGAGATGCCCTTTTCAGTGAAGAAGTAATCCAAAACACTGTTTTTGAATTCAGTGCCGTTGTCACTCCATACTGATCTCACCAGCTGCCCATTCATCACTTCAGATCTTTTGATGAACTTTATGATTTCTTCAGAAGTATCACTTTTATACCTGAGAAAAAATACCCAAGTGTAACGTGTAAATTCATCAATAATAACAAGAATGTACCTTCTTCCTCCAAGGCTTGGAGTGCTGACTGGTCCACACAGATCCATGTGCAGCATCTGAAGAGGTTGAGAAATGGAGAAGCATTGCTTGGATTTGAATGAGGATTTTGTGAGCTTTCCCTTCTCACAAGCATCACACAGCTTTTCTTTCACAAAGGTCACCTTTGGCATTCCAGGCACGAGCTCTTTAGAGGAGAGAGAGTTCAAGGTCTTGAAGTTGAGGTGAGAGAGATGCTTGTGCCAGAGCCAGCTGATCTTGGCAGGGTTTTCAGAGACAAAACAGATATTTGTTCCAAAAGATGAACTCTGTCCCATGTCTATAACATAGACATTTTCTTTTCGGTACCCGGAAAGTACAACTTTCATGTCTTTGTCAACCACCATGCAAATGGACAGTTCAAAGATTACTTTATAACCGAGATCACACAGCTGGCTTATGCTCAAGAGGTTGTGCATCAAGCCTTCAACATAAACGACTTTATTAAAGGTAACAGAACCATTTAAGAGAGTTCCGTAGCCTTTAGTACCGCCTCGAGAATTATCGCCAAAGGTAATAGATGGTCCTTTAGCAGACACGAAGTTAACACGAAGAGATTTGTTTCCAGTCATGTGACGTGAACATCCATTATCCAGATACCAGATCTGTTAGTGTCCATAGACCTGCAGTCATAGAAAAATTAGTTCTTTGGTACCCACTTGGAGATGGGTCCTTTTGGTTTAGAAGAAGAAGTAGGGAGATCTTTATAGATTTTGTCCATTCTTTCAAGAGGACAATCTTTAGCCATATGAAAGGTGTCACCACAGTTATAGCATTTTCTATAGATAAAAACCATTTTAAAACCATGACCACTTTCCTTGCTTTGACCTTTCACATTGATTTTTATGATCTTGGCTGAAGAGGATGAAGTGGGAGGTTTGGATCCTAGAATTCCTTTGTCAGGGTTATAGGTTGGTGAATGAGAGGATTCTTTGGAATTTGACCTTTTCAGAAGCACGGATCGAGGAATGGGAAAAGTGGAAGAGTTACCAGAATATTTCTTTGGAGTTTTTCTTTTGGGATGGAAATCGGCAACTGATTTCCCTTTGTCAGAAGTGGAAAGTCTGTTTGAATGAGGTTGAAGATCTCTCTTAGGGATCTTTGAAGGATTAGGTTCAGAGGAAGAGGCTCCATCTATGTGTAAAGATTTCATCAGCTCATGAACAGGTTTGGGAAGGTCATTAGAGCCTTGGGCTTCTTCAACTTCAGAAGTTGAGGCATCACCTTTAGCTTTAATGAACATCACAAACTTCAAGGCTTCCGAAAGATCAACAAAGTTCATTGAATGAGTATCAGTTGAATGGTGTTCAGAGGACTCATAGAAAGAAGAAAGCACAAAGGAGGTTGAAACATGAACATTTGAGGAAGAATCAATGTCCATTTTGCCAAAACCATGTCCAGATTTGTCATCGCACTTCATTTGGTCTTTAAAAATCTTTTCTAAATTCTTAGAAGAGCTAGTCCACTTTTTCACAGTTTCTTGTTCCTTTTCAAGTCTTTTTAACAACTTAATTTTCTCTTTAGCAAGTGTGAAGTTTATGGTTTTCAGATCTTCAAGGTCAACTTTGATTTTGTCAAAATGTTTTAGTTGAGAAAGGCAGATTTGAAGTTGAGAAGAGAGGGATTTTATCTGAGCATTTGCCTTTTTCTTAGCATCTTTAGCATCATGAAAGTCAACAGTTAAGGAGTCAAATGCATCAATCTTTTCAGCATCAGTAAGAGAGAAAAAAGGATGTACCTGAGCGGATGAGGAAGAGCATCCTGTTGAGACTAGAGCAAGAGTGGAAAGAGTTTCCTCACAGGCATTCATGTCATCAATCTTTGCCATGAAACAAATATTGGCCATGTGCTTATCACTGTCAGATGTGGGTTCATCTGCCCAGTCATGAGACTCAGCCAGCAGACCCTTTCCCTTTTTGGAAAGCATTTCATTTCTCTCTTTTTCTCTTTTTCTCTTTTTCTCTTTTGTATTTAGCCTTGTACTTTTCAGCACGATCAGAGTTCACAGAGGAAGCAGATTGGCCGAATTTTTGAGAGGAAGAGAAATTTGAATCAGGTCTGGATCTGCTAGATTTTGAAAGAGAACGACCAGAAGAAGAGTTCTTAGATCTTTCAGAGAGTTTGCTTCTGCACTCAGAGGCAAAGTGACCTTTCTTCCCACATTTAAAGCATTCGTCATTTTAAGAGTGCTTGGGGAAATTTTGAGAAGATTTTCTAGAAAATTTAGATTTACCAGAAGAGAAACGGGATCTAGGTTTAGAGTAACCTGCCAGCATGGCCATGCCATCTGACAGTTGGTCAACAGGGGTTTCCTCACCTTCATCATCAGCATTATTAACGTATGCCTCCGAATGATCATTGGTATCTTCTTGACTATCATGGTCAGAATCAGAAGGATATGTGAATCTAGGAACGCACCCAGATCTTTTGGAAAAGTCACTCACAAGAGCTAGAGAAGAGCTCTTGATGTCTTTAATGACAGACTTCCTTTGAAGCTTGGTTTGTTCAAAGTTAAAGAGTGTACCATAAAGAGTTGTGAGAGGCATATGATCAAGGTTCTTGGTCGTCTTAATGCATGTGCAGATGTTTTCCCAGAAATCAGGAAGGCAGTCCATAAACTTGCATAAGACTTCCTCATTGTCATAAATGCGACCCAACAACTTAAGATCATTAAGTAGACCGTTAAAACGATTATAGTAGTCAGAAAGAGATTCTCCCTTTTCATGAGAAAACAGTTCGTGTTTTCTAATAAGAGCGATCTTTCTGCTCTTTTTCACTTCAGAAGTACCTTCATAAAGAACACACAGTGTGGACCACATTACTTTAGCAGTAGAAAGGTTTACAAGAGAATGATAAACCTCATCAGGCAGAAGGAGGGCAATGATGGCTCTGACTTTAGTGTCAAGAGCTACAAGACGTTTATCATGATCATTGTACTTACTGGGGTCCTTTACAATGTATCTCCCAGTAGCAGGTGTTCGTTCTTCCTCATTAGAAGAAGAATCATCACCATCCTCATCTTTGTTTTTGGCATTATAACGATCCCAAACTCTAGGGACAAGAGGTCCTTCATTAAGTATGGTAGGATATCTGCTGTCAACTCCTTCAAGGAAGAGCATCATACGACTTTTCCACAGAGAGAAGTTATTAGGGTTAAACTTTGGTGGTTTGGCTATGGAGCCATTGTCGTATGATCCAGCAATAGAGTTTTGAGAAGAAACATTGTTTAAGGAAGAAGATGAAGCCATTGCAGATCAAGTTTATTAGATTAAACTGACCTGCTCTGATACCACTTGTTGGTCCCAGCTATGGAGTAGCAAAGATAAACAAGTATTGTAGAAGGGGGGTTGAATACAATACACAAAATTTTTCACTTAATTAATTCTTTATTGATTTAAAATCAAGAATTACACATAGAAAACTTAAAGATTGTTGCGGAACTGAACAGATAAAATCTTCTAAAACAATCTAACACAAAGTCACACAGAGAATAAGAACAATTGTAAAACACTAAGAAAACAATGAACTTCTTTGAGAGAGAAATGCCAGTAACTTGAAAGCTTTGAGAGTCTGTAATCTGGTGGTGTTGCAAGGTTGAAGATGATCTATTTATATAGTGCCTCATGCATTAAATGCATGGACACTTGTCAAGTAGCGATAAGAGAGCAGCAGGTCTTCTGAAAAAGCACTGATATGCACTTTTGTCTTGAAGTGTTGACCTGCTTGTTGAAGCTGATCATTCTTGAAAGAGATAAGAAATCCAAATAACCTTTTTATGATCCTTAGATGATGTCTCTATCATTGCAAGATATCCTAAATATATTTTGCAGATAAAGTAGAATATACCTGCTGTTTCACCGAAGATGTTTTCAAAAGATATCTTCAATAATTCTTTTTCAAGAATTCTTCAAGTTATATCCTTTCGATCATGTCTTCAACATCTTCAAGTGTTCCTGCCGATCATGTCTTCAACATCTTCAAGTGATCCTGCCGATCATGTCTTCAACATCTTCAAGTGATCCTGTCGATCATGTCTTCAACATCTTCAAGTGATCCTGCCGATCATGTCTTCAACATCTTCAACATTTTCCTTGCTTTTCAACTGTACTGGCCTAAGACTTTAGGAAGTCTTCAAGTAGCAGCTTAACTTTTGGCTGAGAAGTCCAATCTTCAATCCGCTTTGAAGATGCACTTCTACTTTGTTTCTTTCGGTTGACCTTCGACTTCACCGAACATTTTTATATAATTAAGTTGCTTGTAAAGAACCTAAAAGTTATTCTAAGTATTAACTGTGTAAAAATGAAAGACTGAGGTCATTTTCAAATCTTAAGTGACCCAGAAGGGGCTGAGGCCCAAAAATTTCGATATCCCGACCAAAGAGCTGCATGCAAGATTTATCAATTAATTAATGAGGCTTTCAACTAGATTTTCGATAATTCACCTATCACCATCAAGCAACTTAAAGTCTAACGAGAACTCTTATATCTTTAATAATTTCGGGCGTTACAGGTAACTCTAATACTCAATCTAATTTATCAAAACTCATCGGAATGACGTTTTATATAATAATGTTGAGTTCTAAAAATCAATATTTGTAACACCCTAAAATCAGGGCCAATTTAAACCTTAAAATTTAACAAGGTAAATCAGAATATCATCCAAACTTTTATGTATATAAGCAGATAATTAACTATGAGGGTTCATATATACACATTTCGAATTCTCTAAATAACCTATTAATCTAATCATGTCAACTACAATTAGATTAAATTGGTTATCTAAGAAATTCATCCAAAGCCTCCTCGCATCAGGTAATTTCTCCGTTTATCATCAAAAGTCGAATACCAAAAGCTCTCGTCCCTCTTCCCTTTACTTCCCCGAGCTAGTACCGGGTAAGAAAATTTAATTTGAAACGATTAGGCTTTCGCCTAGTGAGAACATCTAATTTCAAATTAAAACATTAACAACTTTGGAAATTCAGATATTCAAAGCGTATAAACAAACCTGGTTTGCCACCATTCTTACCGTACTTGTACTCGTCTCACAATGACGGAAGCATACCCAGTCCCATGAGTATGATTAACGTTCAGAAAGTCATATCGTCATATTCAAGAGCCTACTACGAATCATTTCGGATTCTAGATCATCGCTCATATCCAAGAAATTACAAGTTACTTTATGCCTATTTCTTGGAGTGGAAGTAGAGATTACAATTTACTTTATGCCTATCTCTTACTTTCCCATAGAATTCAGGAATTACAATTTACATTATGCCTATTCCTCAATTTCTATACTACAAAATGGGAATTACAATTTACTTTATGCCTATTCCCCATTTCCACGTAAATGGGAATTACAATTTACTTTATGCCTATTCCACGTTTCAAGTCACATTATGAAATAGGAATTACAATTTACTTTATGCCTATTCCTCATTTCACAACACCTTTATGTAATGGGAATTACAATTTACTTTATGCCTGTTCCACATTTCACGTCAACGGGAATTACAATTTACTTTATGCCTATTCCACGTTACAAACTACCAGTGCCTATGGATCCATTACACCTACTAGTGTATATGTATAATAACATATCACACAACATCCCATAACACTTTCAATTCTAAGAATACCGGATAACCTATTGTATCCTTATCCTCAAATGTTCTCCCTCCGGAAACTATATTCGGAATAGTATTCCGAACTCATAGTCCGGAACTATTCGAATCCAGATTCTAGATTAAAACCGGATCTCTAACTGAATTCTAAAAGAAATCAGATCCAATACCGGATCCCCACCGAAACTGGATCCATTCCGGATCACATCTACTTCCGGATCAATTTCGGATACATGATATCGGATCTAACCCAATTCTGGAAATCGACCTATACCGGATCCGAACCCATTTCCAGAACTCAACCATACCGGATCCAAACCCATTTTCCGGAACTCACTCATACCGGATCCAAGCCCAAATTCTGGAACTCCCTCATACCGGATCCAAGCCCAAATTCCGGAACTCTCTCATACAGGATCCAACCCAAACTCCGGAACTCTCTCATACCGGATCCTAAACCCAATTCCGGAACTTCCCAATACCGGATCCTATACCGGGACTTCGATACTGGGTATTCGATTCACGTCAATTTTTCTCAAAAAACTCATATAAATTCAGTTTGTTGCTCGGTTTTGTTTCAATACAAATATACCAAATCATTCAGACAGTTTGTATACAAAATCTGATTCAATTTCAACTGATAATATTTTAGATGAAGAGATGAACTCACCTGTATGAAGCTTTTAACCCAGCAATCCAAATCCTTCCTTTCTCTGATTCAACAACCTATTGAAAGGTGATTCAACTTGATGTTACCAAACTGATTAAGAATTTAAGTAAGGTGATTCAAACTCTTACCACAAAAAACCACAGTTTCAATTCTTCTCGTCTCTTTCTCTTCTTCTTCTTTCTCTTTGTATTTGACCGACTCCAACAAAGTGAATTGAGATATTATCTCAATTTAGTTTACCCACTTCTTAAGTATTCTCAACTTTCAAGAAATGACCAAACAGACCCTCAAGTTCTAATTTCACAATCTTTCTTAAACTTTAATCAAAATACAATTTCAACCTTGGAGTTTATATTTATAGTTAGTCCACAAACTTAGACTAAATTACAATTCGATCCCATTCATATTCAAATATAAAATTACGGAAATTCGAGGTGTTACAAATCTCCCGAACATGAAAATGATTTCGTCCCCGAAATCAAAGCTAGGTAAATAGATGAGGATATCTAATCTTCATATCTTCTTCCGCTTCTAACGTCACGTTAGCACCTTGGTGATGTTTCCATTGTACCTTTAACATAACCACATCGTTATGTCGTAGCTTCTTAACCGATCTTTCTAAAATCGCTTCCGGTTCTTCCACACAACGACTCTTCTCATCCAATCTTATCACCCCTTTCCACGGGGATACCTTAAGCATCACACTCTCCCCAACTTGGATATTTCTGCCTTCTTTTCGGATCGGCGTAACTCTTCTGTCGATCTTGACCCGCTTTCATATGCTTCCAAACCTCTTTCACTTTGTCAGTCGTTTGTTGAACAAGTTTTGGACCAGCAAGTTGCTTTTCTCCAGTTTCTAACCAACATACCGAAGTTCTACATTTCCGTCCATACAAAGCTTCGAAAGGTGCTCTTCCAATACGGGAATGATAACTATTGTTATACGCAAACTCTACCAAAGGTAAATGCGTATCCCAGTTATCTCCAAAGTATAACACACATGACCTGAGCATTTCTTCCAAAGTCTGAATAGTTCTTTCACTTTGCCCGTCCGTTTGGGGATGGTATGCCGTGCTCAAATTTACTCTTGTGCCCAATTCTTCTTGCAGTGACTGCCAGAACCTTGAAGTAAAACGGCTGTCACAATCAGAAACTATAGACACTGGTATACCATGTCTGGACACCACTTCATCAATATAAAGCTTCGCTAACTTATCAATTGGTGATGCTTCTTTCATTTCCAAGAAGTGAGCACTCTTGGTCAACCGATCCACGATTACCCATATGGTATCGTTACCCTTTGATGTTCTTGGTAACTTTGTCACAAAATCCATGGTAATCTTATCCCATTTCCATTCCGGAATCTCCAAAGATTGCAGACTTCCGTAGGGCCTTTGATGTTCAGCCTTTACTAATGAACATGTCACACACTTTTCTACAATTCGTGCCACATCTAACTTCATAGTTGTCCACCAATAGTGTAACTTCAAATCCCTATACATCTTAGTACTTCAAGGATTGTAATACCCCGGGTAAATCCGTTAATTAAATTCTAGTTCCGTTAAGTTTATTTTCTTTATAATTAATGTTAGGGTAAGTTTAGGAGGGTTTATAAGTTTAAAGGGTAAAAGTTTGACCAAATGATAAATTAAAGGTGTATTAGTTATTAGTGAGGAGTTTAGGGGTGGAAATGGTAAATATATGTAGATATTACCCTTTTAGTTTTCTGATATTTTCATATCAGCTAAAGATCAGATTTCAAGTGTGTGTTAGTGTGTGTATTGAGAGAAAAGAAGGAGTCTTGTGGCTATAACTTCATTTGGTGTATTTGAAAGTGTTTTAGAGGTATGTTGCTTTACATTTTATGTCTATAATTGCTAGTTGATAGTTCTTATCGGAGTAGAATCATTAAATTCGTGTCTGAGGTTAAAATCTGTCGAATCTGGGTAAAAATGGGGTAAACCGACAGAGGTGTCCGGATAAGATGAATGTATCCGAGTAGTTTTGTTGAAGGTGTCCGGATGACGTTCTGAAGGTGTCCGGACAGGGTTTTATCCGGGTAAGGTGCTCTTTTCTATGTTTTCCGGATGGAATAGGATACCGGATGGCGTCCGGATTACTTTGGTGTCCGGATTCCTTATGCTGTCCGGGAAGTTGTTCTGTCCGGATTAGTCATGTTGTCCGGAAAAGTCATGCGGTCCGAAAAAGTAGTGTTGTCCGGATACTTTAGCTGTTTGACCAATTTTGTGATTTCGGATACTTTTGAGTGTCCGGATATAGTTTCTAAATGTATTTTGAGTTAAGTTGTTCCGAAAATGTATTTCTAAAGACCCCGCAAGGGCGTTGCCCCTTGACCCCATCCGCTATCCGGGTAGCGGAACCCCCGTGATAAATCGTTGAAGGGAGAACTGTTGAGGATAAGATTTTAGTAAGCTTTATGTGTTTGATTAGTAAGGCGATATTTGTATTTAATATGATATAGATTCTGTGGATTTGGATTGAAAGACTGAATCTTTTGGAGAAAAGCTTGGAAGTGTTTATGGATAAGCGATCGAGGTGAGTTTTGCTTTAAAACGTTTTTGAACTGGGATACATATATATGTGTATATATATATGAGATGATTATGTGGTAGGAATATGGTTATGTGTATATAAATGACAATATGATGTAATGAGATATATATTGTATTTATATAAGCTTTGCACTACACGAATGCACTTGTTGCCGGGTTCCGGTGAGCGGACCGGTGTGTTGCCGGGTTCCGGTGAGCGGACCGGTGTATTGCCGGGTTCCGGTGTGCGGACCGGTGATGTGTCGTAGTTGTTGTACGGCGTTGATTTATTAGTTGGCTTGCAACCAACTAATATGGCCATTGGAAACGAGGATGAGGAGGAGTTGAGCACGATGCACGAGTCTTGTTGTGGTATTTAAATACGTGTAGCATATTTATATTTACGAAAGAATTACCAAAGGTTTATCTAAACTATTTCGATACAAAGGATTTACATAAAAGGTTTTATAATGATTTTGGAAAGGACCGGGATTAACTCACTAGACCCGTTTGGTCTAACCCTCATTTTGTTTTCAAAAATATGTTTTCCAGGTTAAGGATCGGCAGGAGAGGATGAAGTGTAGGAAGCTTTTGATGGATGTTGATTAGGAAGCATAGATATATTTTGTAATGTCAAGACTAATGAGACCGTACTTGGTTTGTTATGTAACTTTTGCTGTAAATCAATGATATGTATGAATGTTATGTATTATGATGTATGTTATGGGAACCGGGTCGTTACAAGGATGTATAGAATATTTAGACTTGTGGGCATCTTCGAGGATTAACTCCCTATTTCCTCCCACCTTTGGCACCTAAACGCGGCCTTGGAACAGTTTGATCCCACGGCTATCTTCAGTCAGTTGAAGATGCTGTTTGATCATGACTTCATCTTTCAGATTTTCTTCTAATAAAGCTTCCGCTTGAGCAACTTTTATTCTTTCGATCAAACTTGATGTCACATCAATCCTGGCGTTAGTTGGTTTTAAGCACCCACTATATTCCTTTCTACTTAAAGCATCAGCCACAACATTTTCTTTACCGGGGTGGTAATGCAATTCATAATCATAATCTTTAAGTAGTTCTAACCAATGCCGTTGCCTCATATTCAACTCCTTCTGATCAAACACATGCTTCAAGCTCTTATGATCAGCGAAAAGAGTGCACTTCGTTCCATACAAATAATGTCGCCACAGTTTCAATGCAAACACTACTGTTGCAAGTTCTAAATCATGGGTAGGGTAATTCTTCTCATGTTCTTTGAGTTGTCTTGATGCGTAAGCAATCACCTTGCCCCGTTGCATCAACATACACCCCAAACCCATCTTTGACGCGCCACTATAAACGACTAAGTCCTCCGTTCCCTCCGGTAGTGCAAGAATAGGAGCTTCACACAGCTTCTGTCGTAATATCCTGAAAGCCGACTCTTGATTTTCAGTCCATATAAACTTTACATTCTTCCGAGTCAACAAGGTCAAGGCAGAAGCAATGTTTGAGAACTCTTTTATAAACCTCCGATAGTAACCTGCTAGACCTAAGAAACTCCTTATTTCTGATGTGCTTTTCGGTGTTTCCCAGTTCGTCATTGCTTCTATCTTCGTCGGATCTACTTTGACTCCTTCTGAAGTAATCATATGCCCCAGAAATTGTATCTCTTTTAACCAAAATTCACACTTTGAAAATATTGCGTACAATTTCTCTTTCCTTAGAACTTCCAAGACTTCACGAAGGTGGTATTCATGATTGGGTTCATTCCTTGAATAAACAAGCATGTCATCAATGAATACAATGACATACTTGTCTAAGAATGGTCGACATACTCTGTTCATCAGATCCATGAACACGGCAGGAGCATTCATCAACCCAAATGGCATCACAAGAAATTCATAATGCCATATCTTGTTCTAAACGCCGTCTTGGGAACATCTTCTTCCCTTACTAGCACCTAATGATACCCCGACCTCAGATCAATCTTTGAAAAGCATCCCGCACCTTGGAGTTGATCAAACAAATCATCAATCCTTGGAAGCGGATACTTATTCTTAATAGTCACCTTATTCAGCTCCCTATAGTTGATGCACATTCTCATAGTGCCATCCTTTTTTTTAACAAATAATACCGGAGCTCCCCAAGGTGAAGAACATGGCCTAACAAATCCCTTCTCCAGCAGCTCTTGCAGCTGAGACATCATCTCATTCATTTTGGCTGGCGCTAAACGATACGGTACACGCGCTATCGGTTCCGATCCAGGGACAAGATCAATTCGAAACTCTACTTGACGTTCAGACGGTAGACCTGGAAGATCATCAGGGAATACATTTGGGAATTCTCGTACTACCCTTATATCTTCCACTTGTTTCTTTTCTGCCTTCACATCTAGAACATATGCTAAGTAGGATGAACATCCTTTTACCAAACATTTACGAGCTTTTGCAATAGAAATCCGTTGTGAGTCTCAGATCCGTGCAACGAACAATGAAATCAAAAGATGTAAAACAATAGAGTTTGTGATTTCAACTGGTCATCCCTATTATCTTTCAATCAGAGAGAATTACAATACGAAGTAGGAAAGCAAAAGAGACAACTAGCCTATTTTTCTAAGGCTAATGTCCTTTATATATGACGGGCCCGTGGTTAACAAGCCCACGGCCCGTTCACTAACAAATCTCAAATTAAAGAATTGCAATACAAACCCTTGAACTTTAAATCAACATAAATTGACCCTAACAATCTCCCCCTTTGATTTGAAGTTCGAGTTCGCGCCCTAGTTCTCTCCAGTTGCAGACATATCTTTTACGGAGCGCAAAGTGTACCTTGAACATTCTGATAGCACAACGATAGTCGATGCATTCTTCAACCACTTCTAAAGCGTTTCGTGCAGTTATCTCATTCCAGTTAGGAACATACGAAACCTTCTGATTTTCTGATTCATAGGAAATGATTTTGCGAAGAGCATTTTGTACTTTGAAGAGAGTGTCGTCGCAGAATCTGTCTACCTGACTGAAGCATAGAAATTTCTTCTCATTCTGATCGTTTATGAAGATAATCCCAAATTCCGGTTGTAGAAGCAGAGCGTTCTCGGAATACATCTTCAACTGGAGAGCTTTCAGATTCGGCTTTATTAGATTTACTTTCTTTGCCCTGTTCTCGATTGCCATTTGGAAATCCGTGAGATATGTCATCATAATAGTACGGACCAGGAATCGACGAACAACTTCGAGCGCCTTTGTGACAGGTAGCGGTCGGATGGTTCTTGTATGAAGGTCTTTCAGAATTGCCAGGAAGTCAAACGGTCGGAGGTGCTGGAAGTCGGCTTCAGAAAATTTCCATCCATTCCCATCTTCACGTCGGACAGTGAATACAGGATAAACGATTTTCATAATGCGTCTTGAATGGATGTTGAGTACCTCGGTGATCTTATGTTTGGTTCTGACTTGGCTGACTGGAAGACACCGCTTTATTGCATTGATGTACCGACGTTGGTATTCGGGGTTGAAGCTGTAAATACCAAGGCAGAAGGTCGGCTCGATCGGGCGTAGCTTGTGAACAAACAACTTCTTCAAGGATTCCTCCAGATGAGGAATAAATATCGGGATCTTCTCCTAACGGATTTGTTGCTGTTGAGGAGGGAGGAGATCTGAAGCTGTTGGTTGCAGAGGAGATATCGGAATATCGGCAGTTGTGGTCTCGGGTCTTGTTGAAGTTTTAGCGGGTTGAGCAGAGTGAACGGGGGTTCCATAAAAATTCTGGAGCAGGAACTGATCATAATCAATATTGTCATCTTCATCAGTAGGGAAAACCAAATTAACTTGGAGATTTGCGACACTGGCGGCTATTTCATACCATGCATCTTCGGTCTCCGGGTTGGTCTCGCAGTCTAGATCAATCATATCCAGTATCGGCATATCTGATGAGTCAAAATTAACCCGTTCCTGTATTGAACCCTCAGGATTTTCAACCGTCGGGTCTTCATCGTCTGAAATATCCATATCTATTACCATCTCGGCTAGAGGCAACTCGGCTTCAGGTTCGACATCGGTTGTTGTTGCCGCAGTTGCTGGTTCCAGTTATACCACAGATGTTGATTCGGTGATAATAGGGGCGGTCTCGGTAGGTCTTAGTCTTTTCTCCCCCTCACGGTGATCAGGATCATCCTGGTCATCGTGCTTGCGCTTCAGACCACCTGCTTGACTCTTGCATGTATCTTCGAGTGAACGGACTCTCTCGGACAGCGTTGTCATCGCTTGTTGGAAGCCCTTGAGAGTCAAGTCAATGGTATCCAATCGAGTGGTAATGGATAATGAAGGAGCAGTGACCTGTGATTTCAGAACAGATAGCAGGTCTGCTTCGGTAGAGGCGTTGGTTTCGGATTCTTGGAACAGTTGGGCTAGAAGCATCGTCTTTAGGGTGTCCACCGAATAGGTAGGATGAATAGGGACCGGTGGAGGTGTAGGTTCGGTTTCAGTGTCGACGATATGCCCTTTACCTTTTATTAAGTGCTTAACGGTGTCGATCTCGGCGGCGACGTGCTGCTCCATCACCTCGTGGACAACCTTAAGGGTGCTGTCCAGGGACCCTGGTGACACAAAGTCGTGTAAGATAACTCAGGGATCACTTAGATTACCCGTTGAGGCATCCACCTGAGAGGCAGAGCCACCTATGTTCACAGTTGGCAATTCGGTAGCTGTGGTAGGATTTCCTTCCGATCCTCGTGTTCCGCCAGACGGAGACACTACGGAAGTTCCGATCGGGTCACGAAGAGCCTCAATTTGTTGTTCCTCATCATGTGTCCTAGCCGAAGATTTTTCAATTTCAAATGGCTCTAGACTCCATTGTACACGAAATGAAGTCGAGACCGGGGGTTGCTAGTCTCTTATTTCAACACCAGTATTGTTGGTCCCGAAGGGCTATACAAGTTTGTAGAATGGGGGGGGGGGTTGAATACAAACACACGTTTTTACTTTTCTAAATTGTTTATTGATAAATCAAGACAATTTACAACTTGTTGCGGAACAAGATTAAGGATAAACCTAATCTAAACAAGTCTTGAGAAACACTAAGTTTCTTGCACTAGAAAGAGTTAAAGAAATTACGAATAATAACTTAACAATAAGAAAGAGAGATAAGAAGATGGTCCGAGCACACTTCAAAACTGAAGTAAGGTTCTTCTTATATACTGCATGCATTTAATGCATTGCAGTATGGCTTTACACGTGGCAGCAGCTGAGTGGTTGCATGTCATTGACCTTTGTAGACAACCTTAGTAGCCGCATGGTGCACAGTGTAGAATCATAGTTGTTGTACAATTTCATACAAAAGGGATGTCTATTCTGACAGTTCGTACGGATACGTGCAAGGGAGGTAAGACAATAGTAACATGCAGGGAGACTTCATGATCAGCTTTCGTTGAGTCAGATCTTTATCAGCAAATGATAAAGGTCAACGATTGCTGAAGTCTTCTACTTGATACTTCACGTTCAATGGACAGGTCTTGCTTCGCTGATATCCGCATCAGTTCCTGAGTAGACTTGTCGCTGGTTCATGGGCTTGATCTTCGACTTCAGCGTAGAACTTTGGTTGACGTGAAACTTGTCTTCAGGGATCATAAGTAAACAACTAACTTATCAGTGATCATCTCATAGACTGAATAGGCTCAGAGCTATAAGATGAGGAACAGTGTTCGCTGAATATCTAATCTAAAGAGTGAGAGTTCCTATCAGCGGTACTGTAAAGTCTTAGTACTTATCAGCGATAGTGAAACTCTGATACATATTGTTTACTTACAATTTTCACTAAGTGTTTAAGAGAGGGTCATTATCAAATCGCTGAGGGTTTGGATCAACAATCTCCCCCTATTTGATTATGACATAGCAACAGAGAAAATTGCTATTTAATGAAAACATAAGGATAAAAAGAACTCATAAAATATGTTTCCCTTTTACTGTTTTCTGGGATCTTTTCAGTACTGATGGAGTAAAGTACATTCGCTGAAATGTTTCCTTAAACTTCGTAAAGATTACAGAGGGAAGTAGAAAAATTACAAGTACAACAAATAAAATTACAAGTACAAAAGATGTAGACAGATAAAGATAGAAAGAGTTACAAGGCGATCCTATCCGTCAAAAGGTTCTTCCTTAATGAGAAGTTCATCGAGGGTCTTTGATGTGGGAATCATCCAGTCAGGGGCAGTGACACCTTGATCCTTTTTATTCTTTGCTTCTTCAAAGATCAGGGGATTGAGGTGACGAGCCTTAATGTCGCGTCTGACTTCACACCAGTATATGAGATCTCTGAGCTGTTCGATGGGAGTGATTGGAAGCTCAGAGATGCGTTGAAAGTGATGATTTCCTTGGTAGTCTAGAAAGAATATACCATAGGGATCACTTACAACTGTGCCAGGAATGAAAGTTTCTCTAGGTGGTAGGGAGGTGTCAAGCGCTGAGAGATCAGCATCAGGGCCAAGAACTTCAGCACGAGAAAAACCAATACCTGTTTCATTCCGTATAGGAGGACCTGAGTCTGAGGCTTTCTTTTCCTTTGCAGAGACTCTTCTTTGTTGGGGAGGAAGAAGAGTGGAAGGAGGAATATCTACAGCAGAAGAAACCAAGTCGAACTGAGTACTTAAAATTTTCTCGACATGGCTCTTGAACTTTGAGCACGATCGCTGAATGGCTAATTTTACTTCCAACCATTCAGAGACACCGAACTTCTCTAAAGTAGCCGCATAGAAGGTTTGCTTGGTTTTGTCTTCTCTGAATACATCAACTTCAACAACAGGAACGTCTACGAACAGTCTTCCTCTGATGTTTACTTTGATGATTTTGGATGGTCGAGATCGATAATTCAGTATTTCTTTACTCCATTCCAAAGTTGTATCAGATACTTTCGTCTTTTCTTCAACGATCCTTTGGGAATCATTCCATAGCTGACGTTGGACATCAATGGGAGTTCTTTTCAGCGCGGAGACTTTCACCGATTGTTGGACAAGATGGATGGCGAGAGCCTTATATTTTTCTTCAACTTTCTTCTTTTTGGCGAGTAATCTTTCAACTCTTAGATGATCCTCGTATTCTTTCCTTGAGATTTTGAACTTTGTGGGAGCAGGGATTTGGTCACGAGGAAGAATGATTCACTGATCTTCGAGCAGTTTGATCATTGCATCTCTCGTTTCTTGATCCTCTTCACTCAGCTTTTGAGGAGCCAAGGAAGGTCTGTTGTGGTGAGAGAGCAGCTGTTCTTCAGGTTCATCAGTCTCAGTGGTTAAATCCAAGACTGGGATTATTTCTTCAGCTCTTGTGGCTGGGATTATTCCTGGTGTAGCTGTAGAGACTTCAGCTGGATCCTCAAGCAGGGGAGAGGACTAGCTGAAACACATCGATCGTTTAAGTAAGAAGAGTTGGGGAAGAAAGAGATAGAGAAAGAATGGGGTGTTCAAGTGTATAGAGGTTTTATGGATAGAAGGATTGAGATTGAGAAGGGATAGAGGTGGGATGCAGTGTAAGGGAATAGGAGGTAGTGTACCTGACAAACTGGCTTTTGAAGCAAGATCATCAGATTGTCTTCTGCAGCAAGGCCTTTGTTTTTGCCTTTGTCAGCTTTAGACGCAGCAAGTCTTGTCTTCTCCCCTGATGGTTCGTTTATCGAAATCCCTTTGAAAGTTGTAGTATTTTAAACAGGCTTGACGATAAAGGAGTCATCATCATCATTCTTTGGAGAAGAAGATGGTTTATTGATAACTCTATTTTTAGAGTTATTATTTCCTTGTTTTTCCTATTTTATTTTGTCAATTTTAGCCATTCCGCCTCTCAAAACCCCCATTCTTGGTATAAATCTCGAAAATGAGCAAAAAGAGCGAACCTTAGTGTTTAATAAACTATTTGGTAGAATTTGGGTGTTTTTCACATTTTATCCTGCAGTGATCACTGTTGTGCCCACTCCGGCTGCCCACTATTCGAGCTGATCAAGAAAGACAAAAGAAACTACTAGTTGGGACTTATTTTGCTGGAGGAAGAAGGTTCATTAGCAGGGAAATGGCTGGAGGAAGTACAAAATGACATCTACATTGAAGATTGCAACAAGTACTCCTTTATGTACTTAGAGATTGACTTGGAAAAGAGTCCATTAGGTAATTGGGTTGCACAAAGTGCTGATTTCTGCCACAACACAACAGTTTTTACCCATTGGAAGACTCATCTCTTTTGTGTAATACCCAACTATTTCTCCTAGTATAAAAAGGAGCACTTGGGTTCATTTATTACAAGCTTGGAATCTTACAATCATCTTGGGTTAAGTTTAGAATAGCTTTAATTTCTCTCATCTACCACATTAGTTTTAGTCTTTTAATTACTGCATTAATTTAGCTTTAATTTCCGTAATTTCCTTTCCTAGTTAATTGTAATTCGTAAAACACAGTGGACAGGGACGAATTCTCGTTCCCCACTGTGAGTACTATTCAATCCACTATCAGTTTTATTATGTGCAAATCTTCATCTTTTGTTTTCTTTACTTCGGAAATGTTAGGCTAAACATCCTTTGGGATGTAGGAAAGAGAAGTACCTGGATTTTATTAAAAATGCTTGAGTAATCTTTGTACTTAGAATATTTGTTGTTTTGGTCATTCATTCTCGATATTTACCCAAGGATGCGAACAAGCCGATCACTTGCAAGGATCTAAAGTCTAGTTCTTAACATAGAAATAAGTAGAACGCAGTGACACGAGCTTGAATGATGCTAGGGGATTCGAAAGAATTCTTTTGACACTTACGAAAGTGAGGTCGGCACAGTGAGCTAATCTCAACCAACTGGAGTAGTAGGCAAGCTAATTTGTGTATTAAAAACACTTAGAGTATTTGTCTCTACACATTCCATCGAGACCTGTAAAGGTCCATTTTTGAGATTACCATTGACAAAACAATGAATGCGACAAGTATGAGATTTTTATCTAACGGTGTGAGTATTTTGTAACCGGGCTTTTCTAGCGAAAATGCCTACCTCGAATACAAGGATCATTTTTAGGACCAAGTATTTAGTATAAAATCTAGGGAAAATCTAACCTACATTCCTCCTTTAAAACCTTAGTAAAATCGTTAAAGTAGCTATTTTCACCAAACAAAACCAAGTATTATTTTCCTCTCTAGTTGAAACTTGTAAAAAGAGCTCATGAGAACCGTATTGTCTTGATTGTCCAGTCCCTGTGGATTCGATTCTTGTATTTTACCAACTATTACTTGCTGTGACGATCATAGTGGACAGTGTACACTTGCACTTCCCGCTGTGGATAGTTTGCAACCCACTGCGATTAAAACACACATTTCGCACGTACCAAGTTTTTGGCGCCGTTGCCGGGGACTGGCGTGAATTTTAAATCTCAAGACATTAGTTTTTGTTCGAGCCCGAGTAACTCATTTTTCTAAGCTTTTCGTGTCGCATGCCAAGGCAACAACACGAACCTTTGTTACCAATCGATCTTGAAATAGAGAAAACTTTTCGAAGAAGACGTAGAAACAAAAATCGACAACCCCCTGTGATCCCCACTGTGAACATGGCTACAATACCACCACCTGTAGTGGAGACCACAATCACGATTGCCGATAGCAAAGATCGAAAAATACGGGACTATGCTACTTCCGGAGTTAGTGATTTAGGCTCCGGGATTCGAAGGCCCGTCCTTGAAACAACACATTTTGAACTCAAACCAGTGATGTTTCAAATGATCCAAGCCATGGGTCAATTTGGAGGATCGCCATCTGAGGATCCGCACTCGCACTTAAAATCTTTTTTAGAAATGACCGATTCCTTTCAGTTGCAAGGTGTTAGTGATGAGGCATTAAGACTAAGGCTTTTCCCTTTTTCATTAAGGGACATGGCGAAGTCTTGGCTGAATGCACATGCACCTCACTCGATAACCACTTGGCAAGAGCTTGCCGATAAATTTTTGCAAAAATACTTTCCTCCAACAAGGAATGTAAGGTTTCGAAATGATATAATTTTGTTTTGGCAAGAGGAAGACGAGGCTGTTTCGGATGCATGGGAACGATTTAAAGATTTACTTCGAAAATGCCCACATCATGGCATCCCACATTGCATCTAATTGGAGACCTTTTACAATGGTCTTTCCAATGCAGCCAAAATCATCTTAGATGCAACAGCCGGTGGAACATTCACGAGTATGACTTACAACGAAGGATATCAAATCTTAGAAAAAGTGTCCAACAACAATACCGAATGGTCAAATCCGAGAGCACCCATGTCAAAGACCAACACCATCGATTCCGAGGCACTTAAAACCATGAATGCGCAATTAGTAGCCTTGACCAAAATCGTTTTAAATCAAAATAGAGGCCAAGTCAATTCCGCAACGCATCTCCCTGAAAACTGTTCCCTCTGTGGAGAGGAGCATGTTTTGGATTTTTGTCCAGCAAATCCCGAATCTGTTAATGTTATAGGGACCAACCCGAGGAACAACCCTTATTCGCAGACTTATAATCCAGGTTGGAGAAATCATCCGAATTTCTCTTGGTCTTGTAATCAAGGACTCCAACCCCAAGGGCCGAGTCATATCCAGCAAAGACCACACAACCCCCCTGGATTCCAATCACATCACAGTGGGCAGCACCCACAGAACTTTCACAAAGGGCAGTCCTCACAACCATACCAACCACGATCCAACCAACCAGCTGAGGTTCAACAATCGATTGAATCAATTCTCAAGGGTTTTATGAATCAAACTCAAGCATCCATTAGGAATATAGAGACCCAAGTAGGACAACTAGCCGTTGAAGTTAAGAATTGACCACCAGGAACGTTACCTAGTGATACCGAGCAAGCTAGGGTGATAGGAAAAGGACTAGAACATGTCAAGTCCATAACTCTGAGGAGTGGAAAGGATCTGAAAGATATCATTTTTGAATCTAATGATTCGCCTAAAAAACCCACTGTGAGCACCACGGTGGGCACTCCTCAAGTCACTGTGATCCCCACAGTGGGGACCGACATCCCTGACCTTCTCACTCCTGGACCTGTCCCAAAGCCTACTATTCCAAGGCCAATACCACAGCAAGCTCTAATGGACCCACGGAGTATTCCTTTTCCTGAAAGAATGAAGCCGAAAAATGTCGATGTTCAATTTAAAAAATTCTTAGACATTTTTAAACAACTTCACATTAACATACCTTTGGTAGAGGCTCTCGAGCAAATGCCAACCTATGTTAAATTTTTAAAGGATATATTGAACAAAAAGAGAAAATTGGGTGAATTTGAAACTGTGGCTTTGACCGAGGAATGTAGCGCCCTCCTCACTAGCAAGATTCCACCTAAGTTGAAAGACCCAGGTAGTTTCACCATTCCATGCACAATAGGAGGACAAGAAATAGGTCAAGCACTCTGCGATCTAGGAGCTAGTGTCAACTTGATGCCGCTGTCCATTTTTAACAAGTTAGGTATTGGAGAGGCTAGACCCACAACCGTGACATTACAACTAGCCGACCGGTCCATTGCCTACCCCAAAGGGAAAATAGAAGACGTTCTGGTCCAAGTGGATAAATTTATCTTCCCCGTCGATTTTCTAGTTCTAGATTATGAGGCCGATAAAGAAATCCCAATCATTTTAGGGCGTCCGTTTCTTGCAACCGGACGTACTTTGATTGATGTGCACAAAGGGGAACTCACGATGAGAGTTAATGACCAAGAGGTGACATTCAATGTTTTTAAGTCTCTTAAATATATAGATACCGAAGATTGCTTTGCCTTGAGTTCGATTTATGGAACCCACAGTCTTGACACACTGCCCACAGTGGGGAATACAGTTCCCACAGTGGGGAATGACAGCGAGCACTCTGAATCAGAGAGTGATGACACTTTTGAGGATGAGTGTAACGAAATGGTTGCAACTTTTGAACCTCTGGACTTTAAGGATAGAAATGTTCAACCCCCTTCCATAGAACAACCTCCCGAGTTAGAGCTTAAACCATTGCCTTCCCATTTAAAGTATGCTTATCTCGCTAAAAATAATAAACTTCCCGTTATTATCTCTTCCAAACTTAGTGAGAAACAAGAACAACTTCTGATCGATTTGTTGATGAAGCATAAGGGAGCAATTGGTTGGACCATAGCAGATATTAGAGGAATTAGCCCCTCTTTATGTCAACATAAGATTAACTTGGAGAGTGACCACCCGGAGAAAGTCCAACCTCAAAGAAGGTTGAACCCTATCATGAAGGAGGTAGTTAAGAAAGAAATCTTGAAGTGGTTAGATGCCGGTATTATCTATCCCATTGCTAGTAGTAGTTGGGTGAGCCCCGTCCAATGTGTCCCTAAAAAGGGAGGGACGACTGTAGTGAAGAACGAAAAGAATGAGCTCATTCCCACTAGGACTGTCACGGGATGGAGGATATGCATGGACTATAGACAACTCAACTTGGCCACTAAGAAAGACCACTTTCCCTTACCTTTCATCGATCAAATGCTTGATAGGTTAGCGGGAAAGGAATTTTATTGTTTTCTAGATGGATACTCCGGATACAACCAAATCCACATTGCACCCGAGGACCAAGAAAAGACCACCTTTACTTGTCCCTACGGCACTTTTGCATTCCGGAGAATGCCATTTGGATTGTGTAATGCCCCCGCCACTTTTCAACGTTGTATGATGGCCATTTTCACCGACATGATAGAAGATACCATAGAAGTTTTTATGGACGATTTTTCTGTGATAGGGACATCATTTGACAATTGTTTGGGAAATCTAGAGAAAAGCCTAGTGAGATGTAAGACCCACGACCTAGTCTTAAATTGGGAAAAATGTCATTTTATGGTCGAAGAGGGTATTGTTTTAGGACACCTTGTCTCAAAAAGAGGGTTGGAAGTTGATAAAGCCAAGCTTGAGGTAGTGGCACAACTTCCCGAACCCACAACAGTAAAAGGTATTAGAAGCTTCTTGGGTCACGCAGGTTTTTATAGGAGGTTCATCAAGGATTTTTCGAAAATTACAAAACCCCTATGTAACCTGTTACAACATGAAAAAGACTTCATTTTTACCCAAGAATGCCGAGAAGCTTTTGAAAAAATCAAGGAAGCATTAGTCACAGCACCCATAGTGACCACTCCTGACTGGTCACTCCCATTCGAAGTGATGTGTGATGCCAGCGATTGGGCTGTGGGGGCTGTTCTCGGACAGAAAAAGAACAAAGTTTTTTACCCCATTTATTATGCAAGTAAAACACTGATTGAAGCTCAGATTAATTACACTGTTACTGAAAATGAATTACTTGCGGTGGTGTTTGCTTTTGATCGTTTCAGGTCATACTTGATAGGGACGAAGGTCATAGTGCACACAGATCATGCAGCGATCAAATATTTGATCAACAAGGCTGATTCCAAGCCACGGTTGATTAGATGGGTTTTATTGCTGCAAGAATTTGACCTTGAGATCGTCGACAGAAAAGGAACAAGCAATCAGGTTGCCGACCATTTGTACAGGCTCGAGAAGACAGTGGGCACTGTTGATCCCACTCCTGATCCCACTCCGGTAAAAGAAACTTTTCCCGATGAACAATTACTATCTGTTCAACATCGTGAAAATAATATTCATTGGTATGCTGATCTTGCAAACTTTTTAGCAAGTGGACTTAAGCCCCACGGGATGAGTGGACAACCATTGAAAAAGATTTTACACGACACACGACAATACGTTTGGGACGATCCTTTCTTGTACAAGATAGGGGCGAACCAAATATTGAGGCGTTGTGTCCATGGGAGTGAGCAACATCAAATACTCCATGGTTGTCACACATCCCACTACGGTGGCCACTTCGGTGGAAACCGTACCGCTGCAAAAATCTTGCAAAGTGGATTCTTTTGGCCCACTGTTTTTAAAGACTCGTATGAATTTGTGAAAAATTTTGAGCAATGTCAACGTACGGGGAATATATCGCAAAGAAATGAAATGCCTCTTAACAACATTTTAGAGGTTGAACTTTTTGATGTTTGGGGAATTGATTTCATGGGACCTTTTCCAAATTCCAACAACAATTTTTATATCTTGGTTGCGGTAGACTATGTTTCGAAATGGGTAGAATCCATTGCATGTCACTCCAATGATGCCAACACCGTGGTGAAATTTTTGCATAAAAATATTTTCACTCGATTCGGAACACCACGGGTATTGATTAGTGACGAAGGCACCCATTTTATAAACAAAGCCATGGCCTCGGTTCTTGCTAAATATGACATACATCATAGAGTGGCCGCCGCATACCATCCACAAACCAATGGTTTGGCCGAACTTTCAAACCGAGAGATCAAAGGGATTTTGGAAAACGTTGTTAAACCGCACCGCAAAGATTGGTCAACCAAACTTGATGATGCTCTTTGGGCCTATCGAACGGCCTACAAAACTCCTTTTGGAATGTCTCCATTTAAATTAGTTTTTGGCAAGGCTTGCCATTTACCAATTGAATTAGAGCACAAGGCGTTTTGGGCCCTTAAAGAGCTTAACATGAGTGAGGATGCTGCGGGAATCAAAAGGAGTTTACAAATGCATGAGCTAGAGGAGTTGCGATATCACTCCTATGAGAACGCAAAGTTGTATAAAGAGAAGACCAAGATGTGGCACGATCGAATGATCAACCATAGGGAGTTCATGGAAGGACAACAGGTACTATTGTTCAACTCCCGTCTCAAACTCTTTCCAGGTAAACTAAAATCAAGATGGACGGGACCATACACCATTGTCAAGGTGAGTCCTTTCGCAATAGTAGAGTTGAAGTCCCCACAATCAGGTTAGACCTTTAAAGTCAATAGACAAAGGGTAAAGCATTTTCTGCATGAGAGTGCCCACATCCCTGCCCACTTTCCACCTCACTATGGTTAGAGAAAGTCAACGCTGTTTGTAAATATTTTATTTCAGTCAATTGTTGTCTTTTTATTAAATTGGTATTTTTAATTCTGCATGGTAGTTTATTTCTATGTGTGTAGGAGAATTTTAGCACTTTTTGGAACAAAAAGGTTCGCAGTGGGCAGAAGCTGGTCACTGCGCTCCTCACTCTCGGTTTGACTTATGAAGAGACGGTTTGGGGGGGGGGGGGGGGGGGGGGCAAGGCTGACACACATCATGCTTTTTCTTACACATATGTCATCCTTTCCTGCCACTTGTCCTCACCCCACTTATTCCCAAGAAAAACCATCATTGTCCATCTCTCTCTCTCTCCTAAAAACCGTTCCCTCTCAAAAGAAAAACCCCTCCTTTTCAAAAATAAAGCCTCTCTCTCTCTCTCCATAAACCACCTACACTTTTCATCTTCTTCTTCCTTTTTCACAAACCAGACAACTCCCAAAACCCTAAAATGGCTAGAAGCAAGAGATTAAACACAAACCCCGAAGCACCCACACGCCCGGCGGTCCGCCGCCGCACCGCCGAAGACCAACCACCGGAGGCCGTCACCGGCGATCTCAATAAAACCCCACCGATCTCCGGCGAACCTCCGGTCATCTCCAATATTGCAGACGCAAGTTCGTCCAAACCAGAGAGTCCAAAAGCCGTATCTTCATCAAGGGTCTCGAACTCAGTTCAAACTCCTTTTGATGATACAGATTTGCAAGAGGATGAGGAAATGCAGAGGTTACAAGAGGAATTCAACCAAAGGGTCGCGGAAATCAAAACGAGGAAGGAAGAAGCCGAGAGAAAGCGCCGAGAGGAAGAGGAAAGATTAAAACGAGAAGAGGAGGAGAGATTAAAAAGGGAAGAAACCGAAAGATTGGCTAAAGAAGAAGAGGAGAGAAAGCGAGTAGTGGAGGAAGAACGAAAGAAGGCTGAGGAGGCAAGGATTCTCGAGCAAGAAAAGAAAAAAAACAGAAGACGAGCGATTGGCACGTGAGGAAGAAGAAAGAAAAAGAGTCGATGAAGAAAGGCAAAAAAAGATTAAGGAGCAGACTCAGACTGTAGAAATTCCCCAAGACAGAAATGCTGATAGTGTGGAGGATGTCCACACCACTGTCCACAGTGAGGAAACCCCGACCAGAACACTCCAGAGGAGCGGGGGAGTGGTTACACGATCTGGTGTAACCAAGAAGGCATCATCCGCAAAGCCTAAAAGAAAAGCATCAAGAAAAGGTAAGGGTCTCGAACCCTCTTTAAGTTCTTCTTCTAGTGATACTAATACGGGGAGTGAACAAACCCCATCTGAAAGTACACATCTGTCCACTGTGGGGACTGTTCATGCCCTCAGTGGGATACCGAGGCAGTTCACTTCCCCCGCAGCTAGAGCCCACTATGAGTGTATTTGCACTCGGAAGTTGAATTTAGAGAGGGGTTTCGACCCCGACTTCATAGAAGCCAATCCTTTTATCAAAAATAAACTAATAGCGCAAGATTGGGCAACCATTGCCACTGCCAATCGCCGCGCTAATGCATCATTAGTCCGGGAATTTTTTGCTGAAGCCTCCCAAGCCAAAGAATCATTTGTAAAGATTAGAGGAAAGGTTGTGGACTATACTCCAGGTAATATAAATCGAGTGTTAGGTAGAGGAGCCACGGAACCTTGTGCTTTCGGACAGTTCCTGGCAAAGATGACTCCGGCTGATGAGGAGTTGATTTTAAAAGAAATAGCAATAGAGGGAAGGCCATGGAATCAAGATGGCCAGAGGAGGTGTCTATACGCTGGCTCCCTCACAACTGAGGCTGCCGTGTGGTTCCAATTCCTTCGGGCCTCTGTGGCCCCAACATCACACGACACGACTCTCTCCATGCATAAGTGTGCCATGCTTTACTGCGTTCCCACTAGAAAGAAGATCAATCTGGGAATCGTTATGCATGGTGCCATCCATCAGGCCCGAACACGAACCAAGGTAATCCTACCCCTTCCTTGCCTTATTACACTATTGCTAATAGATGCCGGAGTGCCCACAGCTGCAGAAGACCAGTGGATCATTTCCACGAAAAACATCAGTATTCAGACCATTAAGAAGATGAGAAGAGAGATAGGAGGCCAGTCTGATGAGTCTGCCTAGGTACAGCCAAATGTGCGAATAGCCGACGAGCACATAGTGGGCACTGAAGTGCCCACTATGGAGAAGAAGGGTACCTCACTGCATCCGAAGACTACAGGAGAAGCAAGCACTAGCACAGTCAATCCGATGACCGCCATTCTGAACGCCATTTCAGCACTCACGTACAAAGTCGACCTCCTCGCAGCTGAGCAGAAAGTTATAAACCGCGCCCTTGAATCAGTTTGGATGTACAACCGCGATCGTGATGAGGTTGTGAATCAAATGTACATGGCCGCCGATCCTCTCCTTGCCACACAAATCCCAGAATTTCCAGAGGGGATCTGCACCACTGTGGCAAGTGAGGATGATTTTGAAGAAGACTTGGCCGACAGTTCGCCAAAGTCAACCCTAACGCCGTAATGGTTTGTTTTAAACACTTTGGTTTCTTTCCCTATGCTCTCAAAACAATTTTAATTTTTCTGTATGATGCCTATGGCTAGGCTCTTGACACAATTTGCTGTTTTCGATATTTTTGTCTAATGATACATGGATCCCTGCTATGTTTAGCAGGTGCTTTTGGTTACTAACTCACTTCGAATTTGCATGTTTGTGTGATCTCGTTTCCAGTTCTAGGTACAACTTTCGGTTTCCAACATAAAAAGGTCACTTTTGTAAGTACGAATCTTAAACTTGAAGCTATGAAATGATTTAGGCCATATTTGCATCCAAACACGACCTTTTTTTGTAACACCAAACACCACCTCTTTGAACCCAATATTCAAGTCACAGTGGGGACACTGTGCAGTTTTAAGTTTGAGGTGGGGACTTCCAGAGAGACTTCCAGTCTTCCCATAATGGGGACATTGTGAAGTCTAAGTTTGAGGTGGGTAAACCATACCCACCTCCCAAAAAAAAAATATATACAAAAACAAAAGAAAAACGGAGTGTCACTAGCAAAATTAATGGTGTGCCTTTTATGGACCATCAAAGTGACCACTCCCACAGAAAAAGATGGTGTGCCTTTTCTGGACCATCAGAATGCCCACTCTCACAAAAACAGCCATACCCAAATAAAGCCTGAAAGTGTGCGTCCATACCCATGAAAAATCTAAACCACTCACTTCTCAAAATAAAAATCTCAAAGCGAGATCTTTAGTCTATGTTTGGAATTTCGTGCCAAAACCCTTGGGACAAACACTCAAAGCCACAAAACCTTTCAAACCCAAGGAAAGCCCTATTGATCAATTGTTAACAAGGGAAGATTTCGTCAAGAACAAAAGTGAAACTTTAAAGTGTTAGAATCGAAAGAAGTATCCAAGGAGAGAGATCAACGTCCATTCAAAGATGAGAAGTCGGTAAGTGCCTAAAAGTTCTAAGTGCATTATTTTTATTACTTGGGGACAAGTAATGGTTTAAGTTTGAGGTTGTGATAACTCTATTTTAGAGTTATTATTTCCTTGTTTTTCCTATTTTATTTTGTCAATTTTAGCCATTCCGCCTCTCAAAACCCCCATTCTTGGTATAAATCTCGAAAATGAGCAAAAGGAGCGAACCTTAGTGTTTAATAAACTATTTGGTAGAATTTGGGTGTTTTTCACATTTTATCCTGCAGTGATCACTGTTGTGCCCACTCCGGCTGCCCACTATTCGAGCTGATCAAGAAAGACAAAAGAAACTACTAGTTAGGACTTAATTTGCTGGAGGAAGAAGGTTCATTAGCAGGGAAATGGCTGGAGGAAGTACAAAATGGCATCTACATTGAAGATTGCAACAAGTACTCCTTTATGTACTTAGAGATTGACTTGAAAAAGAGTCCATTGGGTAATTGGGTTGCACAAGGTGCTGATTTCTGCCACAACACATCAGTTTTTACCCATTGGAAGACTCATCTCTTTTGTGTAATACCCAACTCTTTCTCCTAGTATAAAAAGGAGCACTTGGGTTCATTTATTACAAGCTTGGAATCTTACAATCATCTTGGGTTAAGTTTAGAATAGCTTTAATTTCTCTCATCTACCACATTAGTTTTAGTCTTTTAATTACTGCATTAATTTAGCTTTAATTTCCGTAATTTCCTTTCCTAGTTAATTGTAATTCGTAAAACGCAGTGGACAGGGACGAATTCTCGTTCCCCACTGTGAGTACTATTCAATCCACTATCAGTTTTATTATGTGCAAATCTTCATCTTTTGTTTTCTTTACTTCGGAAATGTTAGGCTAAACATCCTTTGGGATGTAGGAAAGAGAAGTACCTGGATTTTATTAAAAATGCTTGAGTAATCTTTGTACTTAGAATATTTGTTGTTTTGGTCATTCATTCTCGATATTTACCCAAGGATGCGAACAAGCCGATCACTTGCAAGGATCTAAAGTCTAGTTCTTAACTTAGAAATAAGTAGAACGCAGTGACACGAGCTTGAATGATGCTAGAGGATTCGAAAGAATTCTTTTGACACTTACGAAAGTGAGGTCGGCACAGTGAGCTAATCTCAACCCACTGGAGTAGTAGGCAAGCTAATTTGTGTATTAAAAACACTTAGAGTATTTGTCTCTACACATTCCATCGAGACCTGAAAAGGTCCATTTTTGAGATTACCATTGACAAAACAATGAATGCGACAAGTATGAGATTTTTATCTAACGGTGTGAGTATTTTGTAACCGGGCTTTTCTAGCGAAAATGCCTACCTCGAATACAAGGATCATTTTTAGGACCAAGTATTTAGTATAAAATCTAGGGAAAATCTAACCTACATTCCTCATTTAAAACCTTAGTAAAATCGTTAAAGTAGCTATTTTCACCAAACAAAGCCAAGTATTATTTTCCTCTTTAGTTGAAACCTGTAAAAGGAGCTCGTGAGAACCGTATTGTCTTGATTGTCCAGTCCCTGTGGATTCGATTCTGGTATTTTACCAACTATTACTTGCTGTGACGATCATAGTGGACAGTGTACACTTGCACTTCCCGCTGTGGATAGTTTGCAACCCACTGCGATTAAAACACACATTTCGCACGTACCATTCATCATCAGAGATGTCGAAAACTTCATCGTCTTTAGCTTCGTCTTCATCAGATTCAACCTCTTCAGCGTAGGGTGAGGTTACATCAGCAGCAGCTTCAATGTTCTGCTCTTCGAGTTGCTCCCCCTCAGATTCAGAGGGAGGTTTCTCGGTTTCCTCAGGGTTTTCAACTCCCTGAGGTTTTGAAGAAGTAGCATCAGCTTCAGTCTCAATACCCTCCCCCTCAGCATGGGGAAGGTCTTCTATATTTTTCTTCTCCCCATTATCATTATAGGGAAGGTCTTCTTTAGGCTTCTCCCCCTCTTCCACATCATGGTTGGGGGAGGTAACGGACTTTTCAGCGGTAGCAGCAGCCATAGGATTACTGTCTTCTTGGCCAGTAATTCTTATGTAGTTCTCAATCGCTGCTACTCTGTCTTCTAGGCCAGTAAGAGCAGGACTGATCTTTTTGAGATCATCTCGATCGGCCTGAGTGAAATGAGAAGTTGGGGGTGTTCAGGCGATCGAGCACTTTTTGAACAATCTCTTTGACCGCAGAGACCTCAGTCTTGATAGTGGAAACTTCACCCTTAAGAGAACCAACCTATGTCTTCAATGATGTGACTTCATTGGACAGAGAGGTGAAGTTTGTTGAGAGACTGGTTGTGGCGGTTGAGTTTTCAGCGAGGGTGGTAGCAAATTTAGCAATTCTACCATCCCCCTTCTCCAGATCAGCTTTGGAGGCTTTCTTTTCGACCTCAGTGGTCAAAGTCTTCAAGTTCTCTCCAGCGTTTGTAACCGCTGAAGAGTTGGCAGTTAGAGTGTTGTTGAAAGACTCCATCTTTGTTTCCAGGGCCGTCAGGGAGGTGTTGATATCCCCCAAATTAGGACCTGAAAAAGTTATCAACTTATGAACAGAGGAAAGCTCAGAAGTTTGGGGTTGAGAGAGAGGAGTGTTTTTTATTGTGTTTATACCTGCAGGCGGGTTGGCGAAGTTGTCGAACCCTTTGTGTCCTGAATGAAATTCCATGTCTCCTTCAAGAGTACCTTGGCGAATGGAGGTGCCTGTAGATCCTAAGTTTGCATCCAACATCGTATTTAAAGTGTCTGTAGCTGAGTCATGTAGGATGAAGGGTGTCCCTGAGAAAGTTGGGAAAATTGATGGAGAGACCAAAGATTGAGTAGGAGGAATGAGGGATGAGAATGATGGTTGGGTGCGGGGTTCAGCGTTGGATCCGCTGAGAATCACTTCAGTCTGTAGAGAGGCTGAAGGAGGTAGGTTCATTTCCAAGTTTATAACTTCAGCGTTTAGAGACGCTGAAGCTGGGATGGAAGGGGTGGCTTGTTCAGCTGTGGCAGAGCGTACCACGAAACTATCCATCATCTCTTCAAGATGAGCTGAGGAGTCTTTAGCATGGGGATGCTTTGGGGGTTGCTCCTTGGTTTTCTTGGTCCTTTCGGAGCCAAGTTGGGAAGATGAGTGTTTCCTTTTTCTAGAAGGAGTGGAGGTTACAGCTGGGGTATCAGCGGTGGGGATTTCCACTGAATGAGCCGTAGAAATAGAAGAAGGAGGATTGAGAATAGATAATAGAGTAGAGAGACGTACCTCGTTTGGCAGGGGCTTGAAGTCGAGCACCTTAGGGCCAACCTGAGAGAGTTTTAGGTCTCCTACTTTTGGGTAGTTATCCTTAAGGCCGGTTTGGAAGATGGCGCCACGGAATCTTGGGTATGGAACCCATGATGGTCTATCATCAAAATCTACTCTGAGCGCAAGATCGTCGTAGATTATCGAGGCCCAGTCAACATGGAGACCCTTCAGCAATGCATAGCCCATGGCTTGCTGAGGTTGAGCAGCTTGATCAAAGGAGCCACTCTTCGCTGTCATGCAGCTTATCAGGTGTGCGAAGATGAAGTTCATCTCGTTGGGCATCTTTGACTTCTTGATTGCAGTCAGTTTCTTCTCATGTTTTTCATATCTCCCTTGATCCCAAACGTACTTCATTGCATCAAAGAATGCAATGAGTGTTTCTCTATCAGCATGTCTCTTGGGGTCAGGAAAAGGAACAAATTGTTTATCTTTGGTGGCAACAGGGAGATTCAGTGCTTTTCGAATGATAGCAGGGTTGATTTTGATGGTGCTAAAATCAGTGTCACAGAGGATGACATCAAGTAGTTTGGTAGGGTCTTTGGATGATGGTAGCTGAGTGTGTCTGGCGGTATACCAGAATTGAGATAATAGTAACTGATGAGCAGGGGGTGTTATGGTCAAGGCTGTAGAGAGGCAACAGGTTTTCAGAAAATTCACAGCATCGTCTAGATGTTTGACTTGTTTTTTCGGAGGAAAATCGAACAGCGCATGGAGGTTGTTTGATTTTGTAAAAGAGACATCCTCAAGTTTGAACTTGACCCGAGGAGCCTTGGTGATTTCAAGTTCCTCAACAGCAGGAGTGTTCTCAGCAGTTGGAGTACCAGTAGAAGGAGCAGCCATTTCTGTAATCAGCTCAACCAAAGATCAACAAAACAAATAGTCTTAATGTGGAAATATTTTCCAATAAGATGTTTTTGAAATTTGTCCATTTCATTCAGCCAAAAATCCCTTTGAGAAAGATTAGGGTTTTTCTTGTTTTGAGAAAGAGTTACAAAACGTAGAGATTATGTGTTTTCCAGTTTTCATTTGAAGAAGGAATTCTGGAAAATCATATGAAGAACAAGTTTACGAGTTTTGATATAAACTTGAAGAAATACCATGAAGGTTGTATTCATAAAATCATGAACAGAAAATGATTTCATTTTATAAAAGTTCTTTTGTTTGATCTGTTAAAAGTAAAGAATAAGATCATAAACAAGTAATGTAGGTAAATAGTAAGAGTATTAACCTGGTTCGTCAAAGAAGAAGATGAACAGTTTCTGGAAATTTTGAGAGCTCAAAATGCAACAGTAAATCTTTTTCTTGCTTGGAGGATAAGTTTTTTGCGTAAAGAGAAAAATATAAACCCAAAATGGTTTATATAGAGAGAGTATAGAGAGAGAAAATCTTGAGCGGGAAAAGATTTTCATCATGACACGGACACGTGTTTGCATTTGATTGGTAGGTAAACGAAACGTGCAAACGTGTGTCAGAAAAAGAACGAGCCAGGGCTTATCCGTTGCGATGACGTCACAACTGTCCTTTCATATTTTAGGATGTCTCTGAGGTTTTGAGGGCTCAGGGACACTTTTGAAAATATGAAGCACTGAATAGAAATATTAGTGTTGGTTTAAGAAATTTCAAATATCGCTGTTAAGGAAGAGATACTCAGTGATGCAAGATGTTTTGAAATCTTTGAGTTCTAGGCGAACGTCAGTGAGTAAGAGAGAAAACATACCTTGATATCAGCGAAACAATTATGTTCAGAGAGAGAATGATAGAATGGGTTATACAAGTTGATTTTATCCTATTGCTGATCAAATGTGAACCGCTGAAGATTTTATTCTTCAAAGTTCAGCATTCCAAGCTCGCTGATGAGAAAGTTGAATCTTGTCTCATCAAGAGGTTTGGTGAACAGACCAGCTAAATGATAGTCAGTTGGGATAAAATGAAGTTCTATATCACCATTCATCACATGATCTCTGATAAAATGATACCTGATTTCGATGTGTTTTGTCTTTGAGTGTAGCACTGGATTGTTGGCTATAGCGATGGCACTTTTGCTGTCGCAATAGATTGGAATTTTTGAGAGCTGAAGGTCATAGTCTAGTAGTTGATTTCTCATCCACAAGACCTGAGAACAATAGCTTCCAGCGGCTACATACTCAGCTTCAGCAGTTGAGGTGGATACAGAGTTTTGCATTTTACTTGTCCAACTCACCAGCTTTCCACCTAGGAGCTGACAGCCTCCTGTGGTGCTTTTCCTATCCAATTTGCAACCTACAAAATCACTATCTGAATAGGCGATTAGATCAAACCCTGAGTCTTTGGGATACCAAAGACCTAGGTTCATAGTACCCTTAAGGTAACGAAAGATTCGCTTTACAACGGTCATATGAGATTCCTTAGGTTCAGCTTGATATCGTGCACATAAACAGGTTGCGTACATAATATCGGGTCGACTAGCTGTAAGATACAAGAGAGAGCCGATCATCCCACGGTACAACGTGACATTAACAGGTATTCCATTTGAATCCTTGTTTAGTGTCAGCGGTAGTGCCATAAGGGTTTTCATAGCTGAACTCTGAGTTAAATCGAATTTCTTCAGCATATCTTTAACACACTTTCCCTGATTAATGAAAGTTCCTTTTTCATTTTGCTTTATCTGAAGACCAAGGAAATATGTTAGCTCACCCATCGTATTCATTTTATACTCTTCTTTCATTCTATCAGCGAAACGAGTACAAAGGTCAGGGTTAGTAGAACCAAATTTAATGTCATCAACATATATCTGAACGAGAATGATATGACCTTTCACTATTCTGAAAAATAGAGTTTTGTCGATTAACACGCTCAAAATTTTCAATTAGGAGATTAGAGGATAGAGTGTCATACCATGCACGTGGAGCTTGCTTTAAGCCATAAAGTGCCTTATCCAGTTTATAAACATAACCTGGACGCTTAGGATCTAAGAATCCTGGAGGTTGTTCCACATAGACTTCTTCATTCAGCTTTCCATTTAGAAACGCGGACTTAACATCCATCTGATATACTTTGAAGTCTTTGTGTACAGCGTATGCTAAGAATAGACGAATAGATTCTAGTCTTGCTACTGGAGCAAATGTTTCGCCGTAATCTATGCCTTCCTCTTGTCTTTATCCCTGAGCAACAAGACGAGCCTTGTTGCGGGTTACAGTTCCATGTTCATTCAACTTGTTTCGATAGACCCATTTAGTGCCTATCACTGTCTTTTCAGTTGGTCTTCGAACAAGTTTCCAAACTTTGTTTCTTTCGAATTTAGTCAGCTCTTCTTGCATGGCGCTGACCCAGTTTGGATCTTTGAGGGCATCATCTATTTTCTTTGGTTTAATCAGATAAATAAAGTTAACAAATAAACAAATATTACCTGCACTTCGTCGAATCTAAACACCAGCGTTTGGATCACCAAAGATTTGATCAATTGGGTGATTTACAGTCCATCGCTGAGCAGGAGCATAAGTCGCTGACTCAAATTGGACTGGAGGAGCTGAAGATGAAGCTTCAGCAACTTCTGGAATATCAGCCAAGAGAGGAGAAGGTGCAGATGTCATCTCATTCACTGATTGCTGAGAAGTAGATGGAATGTCTGAGAGATTTGGTTCAGAAGCAGGTATAGTGTTTAAAGGAACAGCTGAGACCCATGATGTTTCAGCTTCACTATTCTGCATGTTTGGGATGATAGTAGGACTATCATCTTCAACGTTATGAGTATGAGGAGTAGGAATATCTTCTGAATCACCAAGATGAGAAAACATCCATTGATTCAGTTCTTCAGTATCAGCAGAAGGTCGAGAATTCGCTGAACGGGATTCGTCAAAAGTGACGTGAATAGTTTCTTCAACAGTTTGTCTTCTTCGATTGAAGACTCTGAAGGCTTTGGATATTGAAGAATATCCAAGAAAGATTCCATCATCAGCCTTAGGATCAAATTTTCCAAGGGCATCTCTGTTGTTCAGTATAAAACACTGACATCCAAAGATGTGAAGAAACCTAATTGAAGGCTTTCTCCCATGAAAAAGTTCATAGGCTGTTTTATTAAATATTTTGACTATCTGCGACCTATTTTGCGTAAAACAAACAGTGTTGACAGCTTCTGCCCAAAACTGAGTAGGCAGGTGAGAATGGTCTAAGTGAGAAAATCCCGATTAGTTTGAAACCATTTACATAAATCCCATACACATAACACAATCACAAATATCAATTAGAACTCACAGTTCGTGTACTTTCCTTCCTCATTCCCATGGCCATATTAGTTGGTTGCAAGACAACTAATAAATTAACTCCGCTGTACGACAACTACAGCCAACACCGCCGTACGAGTATTACAGCCAACACCACTGGTCCTAAGCCCGGCCAATATACTCTCGTATGATACTCATGTAAATATAATATACATTTCAACATATTATATTTCCAACATAAGAATATAAACATATCATCAATCACATATCCAATACACACATATATGTATTCCAGTTTAAAACATTTTTAAGTAAAACTCACCTGTTTTGCTTATCACCAAAAATCCTTCCAAGCTATTACCAAGCACTCCAATTCTTTCAGCCCAATTTCACAGAATCTGTACCACATAAATACAAACATTTCTTTTAAAGACTAAAATCTCTAAAATCTCCAAAATCCCCGACTCATATCGCAACCAACTATTGTGATAACCCCATGTCGCAATACACAACCCATATCGCAATCAACTATCTCAACATAGTACCATATCGCAATCAACTACTGCGATATCTCTCCATATCGCGTTCAACTATTGCGACATGGTACCATATCGCAATCAACTACTGCGATATACCTTAAGTCGCAACCCACTGTTGCAATACCAATAAGCATGTCGCAACTCAAGGTTGCGATACTCATGAATGTCGCAAAACTCATCAATGTCGCAACCAACTACTGCGACATACATGCATGTCTCAACCAACTGAGTTCATACTTAACCCAGAAATCTAATCTTTTAAGCTATGCATGTTGCTGTAAATATGCAGATATGTTTAAGACTATAAACTGAACATACTCATATATTCAGATTTCCCAAAACCTCCATAAATCATCAAAACCAATCTCTAATCTCCTATAAACTTAATACACATAAAGATAGCAATTTTAACTAAAACAAACCTTTGATTTCACAAGCTTGAACCCTCTAATTCCAGCTTACTATCTTGATTACTTCTCCTTCTTCTCCTTCACGGTTCTCTCTCTCTCTTTCTCTCTTGGTCTTTAACAACAACAACACACACACACACACACACTTTGTTTTGATATTTTTGCTAATGATGTCTAAAGAGAGGACACCTCCTCCTAATTGAATAAAAGTGGTGGTGTTGCAAGGGTATGGCTAAAAGACCAAACAAACCCTATAGTTTCCTTATTTGGCAAAACATACCCCTAAACTTCCATAAAAGAATTAAAACTTACCCCTTAACTTATAAAACTACTTAAACCATAATAATAAGGATTTAATTAGACCAATAACATACCTGGTTATTACAACATCTCCCCCTTAAAAGAATTCCGTCCCGGAATTCAGTTAAGCGAAAAGATGAGGGTATTTGGCTCTCATTTCTGACTCTGATTCCCAAGTAGCATCCTGACCCCTATGATGTCTCCACTGAACCTTTACTTGTCTGATTTCTTTGTTCCGCAACACTTTAACTTTATGGTCAATAATGGCTTCAGGTTCTTCCACATAATTCAACTTTTCATCAAATTGTATATCTGGTAGAGAAACGGCCTGATCTGGCGTAACCAAACACTTTCGAAAATTCGATAAGTGAAATGCGTTGTGAATCCTGCTTAACTCTGGCGGAAGATCCAACCTGTAGGCTACTTCACCGATCCTTTCTATGATTGCAAACGGCCTGATGTACCTTGGACTAAGCTTACCTTGTTTCCCAAAACTAATTACTCCTTTCCAAGGTGAGACTTTTAACATCACGAAATCTCCAACTTGGAATTCTAACGGTTTTCGGCGTCGGTCAGCGTAGCTTTTCTGTCTGTCTTGAGCCACTTTCAATCGTTCCCGTATCTGAGTAATCTTATCCGCGGTTAAATGAACTATATCTGGTCCCGCTAACTGTTTCTCTCCCACTTCGTTCCAACATAAAGGCGTTCGGCATTTTCTACCATACAGAACTTCAAACGGTGCTGCTTGTATGCTGGAATGATAACTGTTGTTGTAGGCAAATTCTATTAACGGAAAATGCTTATCCCACGATCCTCCAAAGTCAACAATGCAAGCCGGTAGCATATCTTCTAAAGTCTGGATTGTTCTTTCACTCTGACCGTCAGTTTGAGGATGATATGTTGTACTTAACTTTATCTGCGTCCCCATTTCTTTTTGAAAAATCCTCCAAAATCTTGAAGTAAAACGACTATCTCGATCAGAAATAATCGAGATTGGAACTCCATGTCGAGTTACTATTTCGTCTATATACAACTTGGCTAATCGTTCAATCGAATCAGTTTCTTTTATTGGTAGGAAGTGAGTAGACTTTGTTAATCTGTCAACGATTACCCAAATAGCATCAAATCCTTTCGGAGTTCTGGGTAGCTTTGTAATGAAATCAGTATTGATCTAATCCCATTTCCACATCGGTATTTCCAGACGTTGTAACTGACCAAACGGCTTTTGATGTTCAATCTTTACCTTCTTACAAGTAGTACAACTTTCCACATGCTGAGCAATGCTTCTTTTTATTCCCGGCCACCAATAAAATTGCTTCAGATCTTTATACATCTTATTCGTACCTGGATGAATAGAGAATCGAGACTGATGAGCTTCTTGAAGTACCCGGTCACGTAAACCATCCAAACGAGGCACCCAAATTCTGTTCCCCAGACACAATAACCCACAATCATCTTTTACAAGCAATGCTGATATCCCCACTAACCGTTCTGATTTCAAATGTTCTTCTTGATAGGCTTCTACTTGACACTTCTGTAATTTGTTAAAGATGTTAGGTAGAAGTTCAACTCGTAATGCTATGGATTTTATTGTTCCACTCCTTTCTTGATGACTTAGTGAATCAGCTACCACATTCGCCTTTCCCGGATGATAAAGAACTTCGCAGTCGTAATCGTTCACCAGTTCTAGCCATCTTCTTTGCCTCATATTCAATTCTCGTTGATCAAAGAGATGTTGGAGACTCTTATGATCGATATAAATTTGACATTTAGAGTCGTAAATATAATGTCTCCATATCTTCAACGCGAAAACAACTGCTGCAAGTTCCATGTCGTGGGTCGGATACTGTCTTTCATGATCTTTTAGTTGGCGAGAAGCATAAGCAATCACTTTACCACGCTGCATAAGTACACATCCCAATCCCAGTTTGGAAGCATCACTGTAAACAACAAAGTCCTCGGAACCTTCAGGTAATGACAAAATCGGCGCGCTGCACAGTTTCTCTTTCAATATCCGGAATGCTTCATCCTGTTTTGCTTTCCATTCAAACTTTAGATTCTTCCAAGTCAGCTTAGTCAAAGGCGTCGCGATTTGAGAGAAGTCTTTTATAAACTTCCGATAGTAGCCGGCTAAACCCAGAAAACTACGTACTTCGGTTGGCGTTCTCGGCGGTTCCCACTTTTCAATCGCTTCCACTTTCATCGGATCAACTTGAATGCATTTCTCGGAAGCTACATGCCCCAGAAACTGAACTTCTCGTAGCCAAAATTCACATTTAGAAAAATTAGCATACAACTTTTCTTTCTTCAATAGCTCCAGAATCAAATGAAGATGTTGCGCGTGCTCTTCTTTGGATCGGGAATAGATAAGGATATCATCAATAGATACAATAACAAATTTATCAAGATATGGCTTACATACCCGATCCATTAAATCCATAAAGGCAGCTGGAGCGTTCGTCAGTCCAAACGGCATCACTAAGAATTAATAGTGACCATACCTTGTGCGAAAAGCAGTTTTCATAATGTATTCTTCTTTAACCTACAGCTGATGATAACCAGATCTTAGATCAATCTTGGAGAAATAATAAGCTCCAACTAATTGATCGAAGAGGTCATCAATTCTAGGAAGCGGATACTCGTTCTTGATCGTACGCTTTGTTGGTCTCGAAGGGCTATACAAGTTTGTAGAAGGGGGGGGGGGGGTTGAATACAAACACTGAGATTTTACTTTTCTAAATTGTTTATTGATAAATCATTAATAATTTACAGCTTGTTGCGTAAACAAGAATAAGGATAAACCTAAATCAAAACAAGTTGGAACACTAAGTTTCTTGCACTAAGAAAGAGAAGGAAATTACTAATAATAACCTATCTCGTGATAAGAAGGATGAACTTGTCCAGAGTTAGCAAGTTACTTCAAAATGAAGTGAGTTCTTCTTCTTATATACTGCATGCATTTAATGCATGGAAGTTTACACGTTACACGTGGCAGCAACTCATTTGTTGTACGTCATTGACCTTTGTTGACAACCTTAGTAGCCACATGTTTGAACAGTGTAGTGTCAGAGTAGTTGTACGATTTTAGACAATAAGGAGGTTCTTTTTCTGACATATCGTACGGAGACGTGCAAGGGTGGTTAAGACAAAAGTACTTTGCACAGAGGACTTCATGATCAGCTTTTCGTTGATTCAGGGCTTTATCATTCTTTATCAGCGTACGGAGACGTGCAAGGGTGGTTAATCCCTATTACTGTTTTCTGGGATCTTTTCTGTACTGATGGAGTAAAGTTCATTCGCAGAATTTTTTTCTTTAAACTTTGTAAAGATTACAGAGGGAAGTGGAAAAATTACAAGTTCAGCGAATACAATTACAAGTACAAAAGAATAACTGATACAATAGAAGAATGAGGCGATCCTATCAGTTTATAAAGGTTCTTCCTTAATGAGAAGTTCATCAAGGGTCTTTGATGTGGGAATCATCCAGTCAGGGACATTTACTCCTTGATTTCTTTTGTTCAGCGCTTCTTAAAAAATCAAGGGTTTAAGATGCCGTGCCTGAATGTCGTTCTTGAAATCACACCAGTAGATGAGATCTTTCAGTTGTTCGATGGGAGTGATGGGAAGTTCAGAGATACGTTGAAAACGCTTTCGTCCATCGCAGTCAATGAAGAATATCCCGTAGGGTTTGCTTAAGACTTTCCCAGGGATGAAAGTCTCATCAGGAGGAAGAGATGTGTCAAGTGCAGAAAGGTCAGGTTCTAGACCAAGGACTTCAGCTAGAGAAAAACCAATACCTGTTTCGTTTCGTATCTGAGGACCATCTTCTGAAGATTTAGACTTTTTCTTTGCAGAGGCCTTTCTTTTCTGACTTTCGAGAGGAGGAGGAGGAGGAATATCCACACAATAATAGACTAAGTCGATCTGCTTGTTTATCAGCTTTTCAAAATGATCCTTGTACTTAGACTGAGACTTCTGGATGGCTAATCTGATCTCCAACCATTCAGAGAGACCGTACTTCGTGATGGCTTCAGCATAGAATTTTTCGTACTGATCATTCTCTCTGAATATCTCGATTTCAGCGATATAAATTTGAGGGTTGATCTTCCAGTGATGAGTACCTTGATTATTCTGGAAGGTCGATGTCTGAAGTGTACCTTTTCTTTGCACCAGGCTAAAGTAGATTGAGACACAGTTCTATTTTCTTCAACGATCTTCTTGGCTTCTTCCCATAGCTGACGTTGAACTTCGATTGGAGCTCTTTTCAGCTTGGGGTCTTTTACTGATCGTTGAGTAAGCTGGATGGCGTATTCTCTGTCTTTTTCTTCAGCTTCCCTTCTTTCAGCGATTAGACGTTCAGCTCTGTGGTGATCCTTGTATTCCCTTTTTGAAAGTTTGAACTTTGTAGGAATAGAAGGAAGTTGATCACGCTTCAGAATGATTCGTTGATCCTCGAACTTCTTTATCATCTCATCTCTTCTTCTCTGATCCTCTTCACTTAGCTGTTGAGGAGCCAAGGAAGGTTTGTTTTTGTGAGAGAGCATCTGTTCTTCAGGTTCATTAGTCTCAGAGATCAAATCTAAGACCGGGATTATTCTTCAGCTTTGGGAGCTGGGATTATTGTTGGTGAAGTCGCAGCTGTAGGAACTTCAGCAATATCCTCAAACAGGGGAGAGGACTATCTGAAACACAGCGATCGTTCGAGTAAGAACTTGGGTAGAATAGAGATAGATAAAGAATGTGGTTGTGTATAGAGGTTTTGTGGAGAGTAGAGCTGATAAAGTGTATAGAGATGAGGGATGAGAGTAAGGAAGATTTAGTGTACCTGACAAACTGGCTTTGGAAGCGAGATCATCAGATTGTCATTGTCTTCAGCGACACCTTTTCCTTTGCCCTTGTCAGCTTCAGACGCTGAAGGCTTTGATTTGGTCCGCTCCCCTGAAAGTTCGTTTATCATGATCCCTTTAAGAACTTTAGACCTCTGAGCAGGCTTGACGATAAAAGAGTCATCATCATCATCATCATCATCATCATTCTTTGGAGAAGAGGATGGTTCATCATCAGATAAGTCGATGGCTTCTTCATCTTCAGCTTCAGACTCAGATTCTTCAGCTTCTTCTTCGAGTTGCTCCCCCTCAGATACAGAGGTAAGCTTCTCAGTTCCCTCAGGGTTTTCATCTCCCTGAGGTCCAACGACTGCTTCTTCAATTGTCTTCTCACCCTCTTCAGCAAGGGTAAGGTCTTCAGTCTTCTCCCCGTGATAGATTCATCATGGGGAAGGTCTTCAGCGCTCTTCTCCCCCCCTTCCTCATGATGAGTGGGGGAGGAATGCGAGGATTCAGCAGCAGGTTTGGGTTCCCTGTCTTCTTGGCCAGGGATCCCCGCACAAATTTCAATCGCTGTTAGTCTGTTTTCTAGACTAGAAATAGCAGGATTGATCTTCACGAGTTCAGCACGATCCGCCGTAGGAAAATGCTCAGGTGCAGGAGGAGGGGCGGTCATGTTGTGTAGGATCTGCTGCATCATTGTCTTCATCGAACCTACGTCAGTCTTTACAGAACTAACGTCAGTTTTTAAGGAACTTACGTCAGTCTTCAAGGAAATCACGTCGGTCTTTACAGCAGACATATCTCCTTCAAATTTTCCAACCGATGTCTTCAGCGTGGTGACTTCGCTGGACATGGTGTGAACTGATGTTTTGATGGCGAGGTAGTCTTTGTAGATGTCAGCGAGAAGTTTGGCAAAGTCGTTGAGAGATTTATCAACCTTCTCCAAGTCAGCTTTGGAGGCATTCTTTTCCACCACTGTTGTCAGCTTTGTAAGATTCTCTCCAGCGTTTGTTACAGCTGAAGAGTTTTCGGAAAGAGTAGTGGTGAGACTTGTCAGCTTCGTCTCTATTGTCTTCAGAGAGGTGTTGATGTCTCCCAAATTAGGACCTGTAACATAGAAGAACTTGTGAACATAGGAAAGCTCAGAAGTTTGGGGTTCAGTTACAGTGTATAGGGGTTGGTGTATACCTGCAGGAGGATTGGTGAATTCATCAAAATCTCGGTGTCCTGACAAAAGTTCCATGTCGTCAGCGAGAGTGCGTGTACGCATGGTCAGCTCTGCAGGTCCTACATCCATCATTCCTTGAAGAGTATCATCTTTAGCTTCTGGAGGAATGACAGGTGCTTCAGTGACAACTGGAGTAGAGTCCAATTGAGTAGAGGGAGGAGCGAAGGTTGAGAATGTTGGTTGGGTGCGGAGTTCAGCGTTGGATTCGCTGAGAATTACTTCTTCAGTCTGTGGAGAGACTGAAAGAGGTTGGGTAGGTTCCAAGTTTATAACCTCAACGTTTAGAGACGCTGAGGATGGGATAGAATGGGTGGCTTGTTCAGCTGTGGTAGAGCGTACCACTGAGCATTCCTTCAGCTCTTTGAGATGAGCTGAGGAGTCTTCAGCAAGAGATTGCTGGGGTTGCTCCTTGGTTTTCTTAGTTCTTTTGGAACTAAGTTGGGTATGAGAGTGTTTCCTTTTAAGAGAAGGAATGGAGGTTGCAGCCTGGGTATCAGCGGTGGATTTGTCCGCGGAAGGAGCTGCAGAAGTAGAAGAAGTGGGGTTGAGAAGAGTTAAAAGTGTAGAAAGACGTACCTCGTTTTCCACAGGTTTGAAGTCGAGAACCTTAGGGCCAACCTGAGAGAGTTTCAGGTCACCCTCTTTTGGGTAGTTGTCCTTAAGGCCTGTTTGGAAGACGGCGCTGATGAATCGAGGATAAGGAACCCATGGAGATCTGTCAGCGGTGGAGTCTACTCTGAGTACCAGATCATCGTAGATTATCGATGCCCAGTCTATATGTAGACCTTTCAGCAAAGCATACCCCATTGCTTGTTGAGGTTGAGCGGCTTGATCATAGGAGCCGGTCTTTGCAGTCATGCAGCTGATTAAGTGAGTGAAGATGAAATTCATCTCGCTGGGCATTTTAGATTTCTTGATGAGGTTCAGCTTCTTCTCAGGCTTATTGTCCCTCCCAGTTTCCCAAACATAGCCCATTGCATCGAAGAATGCAGTAATGGCTTCCCTATCTGAGTGTTTCTTGTGGTCAGGGAGTGGAACAAAAGGTTTTTCTTTGGTTGCGATGGGAAGGCTCGGGGCTTTGCGGATAATGGTTGGGGTGATCTTCATTGTGCCATAATCAGTATCACAGAGGATACAGTCGATTGTCTTTGAGGAGTCTTTGGTTGATGGTAGCTGAGAGTGTCTGGCAGAATACCAGAATTGGGATAGCAGTAGCTGATGTGCAGGAGGTGTTATGGCCAGGGCTGTAGATAGACAACAATTTTTCAGGAATTTCAAAGCATCATCTAGATGTGTGACTTGCTTTCGAGGAGGAAACTCGAGAAGCGAATAGAGGTTATTTGACTTTGTCCAATCCAGTTCTTCAAGAGAGAACTTAACATGAGGAGCCTTGATGATTTCCAATTCCTCAGTAGTATTATCAGCAACAGTGTTCTCATCGATGGTGTTCTTGGCAGAGGAAATGTCAGAAGATGCCATTTCTGTATATCAGTTCAACCAAAGATTAACAAATAAGAATAATCTTAATGTGGAAAGATTTTCCAATAAGATGGTTCGAATTTTTTCCTTTTCATTCAGACAAAAATGTCTTAATGAAGATTAGGGTTTTTCTTGTTTTTGAAAAACGAAATGCAAACCCAATGAAAATCTTGTTTTCCAGTTTCTTTTGAGAATAAGGATTATGGAAAAACGAATGTGTGAAGAACAAGTTTAAGATTCTGCGTTTAAACTTGAAGAACAACCATGAAAGGTTGTGTTCATAAAATCATGAAAGACATGATTTCATTTGAAAAAGTTCTTTTGTTTGATCTTTTAAAAAACAAAGAGAAGATCATTAACAAGTTTAAGATACAGGTAAATAACAGAATTATTAACCTGGTTCGTTGAACAAGATGAAGTTCTTGAGTTCTTGAAAAAACTTGAGAGCACAAATGCAACATTAATTTTTCTTTGCTTGGAGGAGAAGTTTTTCGCGTAAAAGGGAAATATAAACCCAGAATGTGTTTATATAGAGAGGTTAGAGAGAGAGAAAAACTCGAGCGGGAAAGTTTTTCATCATGACACGGACACGTGTTTGCATTTGATTGGACGGTAAACGAAACGTGCAAACTTGTGTCAGAAAAAGAACGTGCCGGGGCTTATCCGTTGCAATGACGTCACAACTGTCCTTTCATATTCAGGATGTCTCTGAGGTTTTGAAAACTCATGGATACTTTTGAAAAAAAAAATGAAGCACTGAATAGAATTATCAGTTGGTTTTAGAAATTTCAAAGTATCGCTGATAAGGAAGAGATATTCAGCAATGCAATTTATTTTGAAATCTTGCATTTACATGCGATTATCAGAGAGAAAAACATACCTTAATATCAGCGAATCAAGTTTATTCAGAGAGAAGATGATAGAATGGGTTATACAAGTCGATTTTATCCTATCGCTGATCAAATGTGAATCACTGAAGATTTTACTATTCAAAGTTCAGCATTCCAAGCTCGCTGATGAGAAAGTTGAATCTTGTCTCATCAAGAGGTTTGGTGAACAGATCAGCTAACTGATAATCAGTTGGGATAAAGTGAAGTTCTATATCACCATTCATCATATGATCTCTGATAAAATGATACCTGATTTCGATGTGTTTTGTCTTTGAGTGTAGCACTGGATTGTTGGCTATAGCGATGGCACTTGTGCTGTCGCAATAGATTGGAATATTTGATAGCTGTAGGTCATAATCCTGTAGTTGATTTCTCATCCACAAGACCTGAGAACAACAGCTTCCAGCGGCTACATACTCAGCTTCAGCTGTGGAGGTGGACACTGAGTTTTGCTTTTTACTTGTCCAACTCACCAGCTTTCCACCAAGGAGCTAACAGCCTCCTGTGGTGCTTTTCCTATCCAATTTGCAACCTGCAAAATCACTATCTGAAAAGGCGATTAGATCGAACCCTGAGTCTTTGGGATACCAAAGACCTAGATTCGCAGTACCCTTAAGGTATCGAAAAATTCGCTTTTCAGCGGTCATATGCGATATCTTGGGTTCAGCTTGATATCGTGCGCACAAACAGGTTGCGTACATAATATCGGGTCGGCTAGTTGTAAGATACAAGAGAGAGCCGATCATCCCACGGTACAGCGTGACATTAACGGGAATACCCTAAGTATCCTTATCTAGTGTCAGCGGAGGTGCCATAGGGGTTTTCATAGCTGAACTTTGAGTTAAGTCGAATTTCTTCTGCATATCTTTAACATATTTTCCTTGATTAATGAAAGTTCCTTTTTCATTTGGCTTTATCTGAAGACGAAGGAATTATGTTAGTTCAACCATCATGCTCATTTTATATTCATCATTCATTCTATCAGCGAAATGAGTACAAAGATCAGGGTTAGTAGAGCCAAATATAATGTCATCAACATATATCTGAACAAGAATGATATGACCTTTTACTTTCCTGAAAAATAGAGTTTTGTCGATTTTACCTTGCTCAAATTGTTCAATATGGAGATAAGTAGATAGAGTGTCATACCATGCACGTGGAGCTTGCTTCAAGCAATAAAGTGCCTTATCCAGTTTATAAACATAACCTGGACGCTTAGGATCTGAGAATCCTGGAGGTTGTTCAACATAGACTTCTTCATTCAGCTTTCCATTTAGAAACGCTGACTTAACATCCATCTGATATACTTTGAAGTCTTTGTGTACAGCGTATGCTAAGAATAGACGAATAGATTCTAGTCTTGCTACTGGAGAAAATGTTTCGTCATAATCTATGCCTTCCTCTTGTGTGTATCCCTGAGCAACAAGACGAGCCTTGTTGCGGGTTACAGTTCCATGTTCGTCCAACTTGTTTCGATAGACCCATTTAGTGCCTATCACTGTTTTGTCAGTTGGTCTTCGAATAAGTTTCCAAACTTTGCTTCTTTCGAATTCAGTCAGCTCTTCTTGCATGGCCCTGACCCAGTTTGGATCGTTGAGGGCATCATCTACTTTCTTTGGTTCAGTCAGAGAAATAAAGTTAACAAATAAACAAATATTACCTGCACTTCGTCGAGTCTGAACACCAGCGTTTGGATCACCTAGAATTTGATCGATTGGATGATTTACAGTCCATCGCTGAGCCGGAGCGTGAGACGTTGACTCAACCTGAAGTGAGCAGACTTTGTTAATCTATATACAACTTGGCTAATCGTTCAATCGAATCGGTTTCTTTTATTGGTAGGAAGTGAGCAGACTTTGTTAATCTGTCAACGATTACCCAAATAGCATCAAATCCTTTCGGAGTTCTGGGTAGCTTTGTAATGAAATAAGTATTGATCTAATCCCATTTCCACATCGGTATTTCCAGACGTTGTAACTGACCAAACGGCTTTTGATGTTCAATCTTTACCTTCTTACAAGTAGTACAACTTTCCACATGCTGAGCAATGCTTCTTTTTATTCCCGGCCACCAATAAAATTGCTTCAGATCTTTATACATCTTATTCGTACCTGGATGAATAGAGAATCGAGACTGATGAGCTTCTTGAAGTACCCGGTCACGTAAACCATCCAAACGAGGCACCCAAATTATGTTCCCCAGACACAATAACCCACGATCATCTTTTACAAGCAATGCTGATATCCCCACTAACCGTTCTGATTTCAAATGTTCTTCTTGATAGGCTTCTACTTGACACTTCTGTAATTTGTTAAAGATGTTAGGTAGAAGTTCAACTCGTAATGCTATGGATTTTATTGTTCCACTCCTTTCTTGATGACTTAGTGAATCAGCTACCACATTCGCCTTTCCCGGATGATAAAGAACTTCGCAGTCGTAATCGTTCACCAGTTCTAGCCATCTTCTTTGCCTCATATTCAATTCTCGTTGATCAAAGAGATGTTGGAGACTCTTATGATCGATATAAATTTGACATTTAGAGTCGTAAATATAATGTCTCCATATCTTCAACGCGAAAACAACTGCTGCAAGTTCCATGTCGTGGGTCGGATACTGTCTTTCATGATCTTTTAGTTGGCGAGAAGCTTAAGCAATCACTTTACCACGCTGCATAAGTACACATCCCAATCCCAGTTTGGAAGCATCACTGTAAACAACAAAGTCCTCGGAACCTTCAGGTAATGACAAAATCGGCGTGCTGCACAGTTTCTCTTTCAATATCCGGAATGCTTCATCCTGTTTTGCTTTCCATTCAAACTTTAGATTCTTCCGAGTCAGCTTAGTCAAAGGCGTCGCGATACGAGATAAGTCTTTTATAAACTTCCGATAGTAGCCGGCTAAACCCATAAAACTACGTACTTCGGTTGGCGTTCTCGGCGGTTCCCACTTTTCAATCGCTTCCACTTTCATCGGATCAACTTGAATGCATTTCTCAGAAACTACATGCCCCAGAAACTGAACTTCTCGTAGCCAGAATTCACATTTAGAAAAATTAGCATACAACTTTTCTTTCTTCAATAGCTCCAGAATCAAATGAAGATGCTGCGCGTGCTCTTCTTTGGATCGGGAATAGATAAGGATATCATCAATAGATACAATAACAAATTTATCAAGATATGGCTTACATACCCGATCCATTAAATCCATAAAGGCAGCTGGAGCGTTCGTCAGTCCAAACGGCATCACTAAGAATTAATAGTGACCATACCTTGTGCGAAAAGCAGTTTTCAGAATGTCTTCTTCTTTAACCTTCAGCTGATGATAACCAGATCTTAGATCAATCTTGGAGAAATAATAATCTCCAACTAATTGATCGAAGAGGTCATCAATTCTAGGAAGCGGATACTTGTTCTTGATCGTACGCTTTGTTAGTCCCGAAGGGCTATACAAGTTTGTAGAAGGGGGGGGGGGGGGGGGGGGTTGAATACAAACACTGAGATTTTACTTTTCTAAATTGTTTATTGATAAATCATTAACAATTTACAGCTTGTTGCGGAAACAAGATTAACGATAAACCTAAATCAAAACAAGTTGGAACACTAAGTTTCTTGTACTAAGAAAGAGAAAGAAATTACTAATAATAACCTATCTCAAGATAAGAAGGATGAACTTGTCCAGAGTTAGCAAGTTACTTCAAAATGAAGTGAGTTCTTCTTCTTATATACTGCATGCATTTAATGCATGGCAGTTTACACGTTACACGTGGCAGCAACTCATTTGTTGTACGTCATTGACCTTTGTTGACAACCTTAGTAGCCGCATGTTTGAACAATGTATTGTCAGAGTAGTTGTACGATTTCAGACAATAAGGAGGTTCTTTTTCTGACATATCGTACGGAGACGTGCAAAGGTGGTTAAGACAAAAGTACTTTGTACGGAGGACTTCATGATCATCTTTTCGTTGATTTAGGGCTTTATCATTCTTTATCAGCGAATGACGAAGTTTAACGATAGATGAAGTCTTGTACTTGATACTTCTCGTTGAGTGGACAAATCTGAGCCTTCGCTGATCCGCATCAGTTCATTAGGAGACTTGTCGCTGGTTCTTGAGCTTGATCTTTGACTTCAGCGTAGAACCTATGTTGACGTGAAACTTGTCTTCAGGGATCATAAGTAAACAACTAACTTATCAGCGATCACCATAAGGACTAAACAGACTCCGAGCATTATGGTGAACAGTGTTCGTTGAATGTTTAATCTAAAGAGCGAGAGTTCCTATCAGCGGTACTGTAAGATCTTAGTACTTATCAGCTATAGTGAAACTCTGATACATTGTTTACTTACAATTTTCACTAAGTATATAAGAGAGGGTCATTATCAAATCACTGAGGGTTTGGATCAACAATCTCCCCCTATTTGATTATGACATAGCAACAGAGAAAATTGCTATTTAATGATAACATAAGGATAAAAAGAACTCATAAAATATTTGTCCCTATTACTGTTTTCTGGGATCTTTTCTGTACTGATGGAGTAAAGTACATTCGCAGAATTTTTTTCTTTAAACTTTGTAAAGATTACAGAGGGAAGTGGAAAAATTACAAGTACAGCGAATACAATTACAGGTACAAAAGAATAACTGATACAATAGAAGAATGAGGCGATCCTATCAGTTTATAAAGGTTCTTCCTTAATGAGAAGTTCATCAAGGGTCTTTGATGTGGGAATCATCCAGTCAGGGACATTTACTCCTTGATTTCTTTTGTTCAACGCTTCTTCAAAAATCAAGGGTTTAAGATGCCGTGCCTGAATGTCGTTCTTGAAATCACACCAGTAGATGAGATCTTTCAGCTGTTCGATGGGAGTGATGGGAAGTTCAGAGATACGTTGAAAATGCTTTCGTCCATCGCAGTCAATGAAGAATATCCCGTAGGGTTTGCTTAAGACTTTCCCAGGGATGAAAGTCTCATCAGGAGGAAGAGATGTGTCAAGTGCAGAAAGGTCAGGTTCTAGACCAAGGACTTCAGCTACAGAAAAACCAATACCTGTTTCGTTTCGTATCTGAGGACCATCTTCTGAAGATTTACACTTTTTCTTTGCAGAGGCCTTTCTTTTCTGACTTTCGAGAGGAGGAGGAGGAGGAATATCCACACAATAATAGACTAAGTCGATCTGCTTGTTTATCAGCTTTTCAAAATGATCCTTGTACTTAGACTGAGACTTCTGGATGGCTAATCTGATCTCCAACCATTCAGAGAGACCGTACTTCGTGATGGCTTCAGCATAGAATTTTTCGTACTGATCATTCTCTCTGAATATCTCGATTTCAGCGATAGAAACTTTGAGGGTTGATCTTCCAGTGATGAGTACCTTGATTATTCTGGAAGGTCGATGTCTAAAGTGTACCTTTTCTTTGCACCAGGCAAAAGTAGTTTGAGACACAGTTCTATTTTCTTCAACGATCTTCTTGGCTTCTTCCCATAGCTGACGTTGAACTTCGATTGGAGCTCTTTTCAGCTTGGGGTCTTTTACTGATCGTTGAGTAAGCTGGATGGCGTATTCTCTGTTTTTTCCTTTAGCTTCCCTTCTTTCAGCGATTAGACGTTCAGCTCTGAGGTGATCCTTGTATTCCCTTTTTGAAAGTTTGAACTTTGTAGGAATAGAAGGAAGTTGATCACGCTTCAGAATGATTCGATGATCCTCGAACTTCTTTATCATCTCATCTCTTCTTCTCTGATCCTCTTCAGTTAGCTTTTGAGGAGCCAAGGAAGGTCTGTTTTTGTGAGAGAGCATCTGTTCTTCAGGTTCATCAGTCTCATAGATCAAATCTAAGACCGGGATTATTTCTTCAGCTTTGGGAGCTGGGATTATTGTTGGTGAAGTCGCAGCTGTAGGAACTTCAGCAATATCCTCAAACAGGGGAGAGGACTATCTGAAACACAGCGATCGTTCAAGTAAGAACTTGGGTAGAATAGAGATAGATAAAGAATGTGGTTGTGTATAGAGGTTTTGTGGAGAGTAGAGCTGATAAAGTGTATAGAGATGAGGGATGAGAGTAAGGAAGATTTAGTGTACCTGACAAACTGGCTTTGGAAGCGAGATCATCAGATTGTCATTGTCTTCAGCGACACCTTTTCCTTTGCCCTTGTCAGCTTCAGACGCTGAAGGCTTTGATTTGGTCCGCTCCCCTGAAAGTTCGTTTATCATGATCCCTTTAAGAACTTTAGACCTCTGAGCAGGCTTGACGATAAAAGAGTCATCATCATCATCATCATCATCATCATTCTTTGGAGAAGAGGATGGTTCATCATCAGATAAGTCGATGGCTTCTTCATCTTCAGCTTCAGACTCAGATTCTTCAGCTTCTTCTTCGAGTTGCTCCCCCTCAGATACAGAGGTAAGCTTCTCAGTTCCCTCAGGGTTTTCATCTCCCCGAGGTCCAACGACTGCTTCTTCAATTGTCTTCTTACCCTCTTCAGCAAGGGTAAGGTCTTCAGTCTTCTCCCCGTGATAGATTCATCATGGGGAAGGTCTTCAGCGCTCTTCTCCCCCCCTTCCTCATGATGAGTGGGGGAGGAATGCGAGGATTCAGCAGCAGGTTTGGGTTCCCTGTCTTCTTGGCCAGGGATCCCCGCACAAATTTCATTCGCTGTTAGTCTGTTTTCTAGACTAGAAATAGCAGGATTGATCTTCACGAGTTCAGCACGATCCGCCGTAGGAAAATGCTCAGGTGCAGGAGGAGGGGCGGTCATGTTGTGTAGGATCTGCTGCATCATTGTCTTCATCGAACCTACGTCAGTCTTTACAGAACTAACGTCAGTTTTTAAGGAACTTACGTCAGTCTTCAAGGAAATCACGTCGGTCTTTACAGCAGACATATCTCCTTCAAATTTTCCAACCGATGTCTTCAGCGTGGTGACTTCGCTGGACATGGTGTGAACTGATGTTTTGATGGCGAGGTAGTCTTTGTAGATGTCAGCGAGAAGTTTGGCAAAGTCGTTGAGAGATTTATCAACCTTCTCCAAGTCAGCTTTGGAGGCATTCTTTTCCACCACTGTTGTCAGCTTTGTAAGATTCTCTCCAGCGTTTGTTACAGCTGAAGAGTTTTCGGAAAGAGTAGTGGTGAGACTTGTCAGCTTCGTCTCTATTGTCTTCAGAGAGGTGTTGATGTCTCCCAAATTAGGACCTGTAACATAGAAGAACTTGTGAACATAGGAAAGCTCAGAAGTTTGGGGTTCAGTTACAGTGTATAGGGGTTGGTGTATACCTGCAGGAGGATTGGTGAATTCATCAAAATCTCGGTGTCCTGACAAAAGTTCCATGTCGTCAGCGAGAGTGCGTGTACGCATGGTCAGCTCTGCAGGTCCTACATCCATCATTCCTTGAAGAGTATCATCTTTAGCTTCTGGAGGAATGACAGGTGCTTCAGTGACAACTGGAGTAGAGTCCAATTGAGTAGAGGGAGGAGCGAAGGTTGAGAATGTTGGTTGGGTGCGGAGTTCAGCGTTGGATTCGCTGAGAATTACTTCTTCAGTCTGTGGAGAGACTGAAAGAGGTTGGGTAGGTTCCAAGTTTATAACCTCAACGTTTAGAGACGCTGAGGATGGGATAGAATGGGTGGCTTGTTCAGCTGTGGTAGAGCGTACCACTGAGCATTCCTTCAGCTCTTTGAGATGAGCTGAGGAGTCTTCAGCAAGAGATTGCTGGGGTTGCTCCTTGGTTTTCTTAGTTCTTTTGGAACTAAGTTGGGTATGAGAGTGTTTCCTTTTAAGAGAAGGAATGGAGGTTGCAGCCTGGGTATCAGCGGTGGATTTGTCCGCGGAAGGAGCTGCAGAAGTAGAAGAAGTGGGGTTGAGAAGAGTTAAAAGTGTAGAAAGACGTACCTCGTTTTCCACAGGTTTGAAGTCGAGAACCTTAGGGCCAACCTGAGAGAGTTTCAGGTCACCCTCTTTTGGGTAGTTGTCCTTAAGGCCTGTTTGGAAGACGGCGCTGATGAATCGAGGATAAGGAACCCATGGAGATCTGTCAGCGGTGGAGTCTACTCTGAGTACCAGATCATCGTAGATTATCGATGCCCAGTCTATATGTAGACCTTTCAGCAAAGCATACCCCATTGCTTGTTGAGGTTGAGCGGCTTGATCATAGGAGCCGGTCTTTGCAGTCATGCAGCTGATTAAGTGAGTGAAGATGAAATTCATCTCGCTGGGCATTTTAGATTTCTTGATGAGGTTCAGCTTCTTCTCAGGCTTATTGTCCCTCCCAGTTTCCCAAACATAGCCCATTGCATCGAAGAATGCAGTAATGGCTTCCCTATCTGAGTGTTTCTTGTGGTCAGGGAGTGGAACAAAAGGTTTTTCTTTGGTTGCGATGGGAAGGCTCGGGGCTTTGCGGATAATGGTTGGGGTGATCTTCATTGTGCCATAATCAGTATCACAGAGGATACAGTCGATTGTCTTTGAGGAGTCTTTGGTTGATGGTAGCTGAGAGTGTCTGGCAGAATACCAGAATTGGGATAGCAGTAGCTGATGTGCAGGAGGTGTTATGGCCAGGGCTGTAGATAGACAACAATTTTTCAGGAATTTCAAAGCATCATCTAGATGTGTGACTTGCTTTCGAGGAGGAAACTCGAGAAGCGAATAGAGGTTATTTGACTTTGTCCAATCCAGTTCTTCAAGAGAGAACTTAACATGAGGAGCCTTGATGATTTCCAATTCCTCAGTAGTATTATCAGCAACAGTGTTCTCATCGATGGTGTTCTTGGCAGAGGAAATGTCAGAAGATGCCATTTCTGTATATCAGTTCAACCAAAGATTAACAAATAAGAATAATCTTAATGTGGAAAGATTTTCCAATAAGATGGTTCGAATTTTTTCCTTTTCATTCAGACAAAAATGTCTTAATGAAGATTAGGGTTTTTCTTGTTTTTGAAAAACGAAATGCAAACCCAATGAAAATCTTGTTTTCCAGTTTCTTTTGAGAATAAGGATTATGGAAAAACGAATGTGTGAAGAACAAGTTTAAGATTCTGCGTTTAAACTTGAAGAACAACCATGAAAGGTTGTGTTCATAAAATCATGAAAGACATGATTTCATTTGAAAAAGTTCTTTTGTTTGATCTTTTAAAAAACAAAGAGAAGATCATTAACAAGTTTAAGATACAGGTAAATAACAGAATTATTAACCTGGTTCGTTGAACAAGATGAAGTTCTTGAGTTCTTGAAAAAACTTGAGAGCACAAATGCAACATTAATTTTTCTTTGCTTGGAGGAGAAGTTTTTCGCGTAAAAGGGAAATATAAACCCAGAATGTGTTTATATAGAGAGGTTAGAGAGAGAGAAAAACTCGAGCGGGAAAGTTTTTCATCATGACACGGACACGTGTTTGCATTTGATTGGACGGTAAACGAAACGTGCAAACTTGTGTCAGAAAAAGAACGTGCCGGGGCTTATCCGTTGCAATGACGTCACAACTGTCCTTTCATATTCAGGATGTCTCTGAGGTTTTGAAAACTCATGGATACTTTTGAAAAAAAAAATGAAGCACTGAATAGAATTATCAGTTGGTTTTAGAAATTTCAAAGTATCGCTGATAAGGAAGAGATATTCAGCAATGCAATTTATTTTGAAATCTTGCATTTACATGCGATTATCAGAGAGAAAAACATACCTTAATATCAGCGAATCAAGTTTATTCAGAGAGAAGATGATAGAATGGGTTATACAAGTCGATTTTATCCTATCGCTGATCAAATGTGAATCACTGAAGATTTTACTATTCAAAGTTCAGCATTCCAAGCTCGCTGATGAGAAAGTTGAATCTTGTCTCATCAAGAGGTTTGGTGAACAGATCAGCTAACTGATAATCAGTTGGGATAAAGTGAAGTTCTATATCACCATTCATCATATGATCTCTGATAAAATGATACCTGATTTCGATGTGTTTTGTCTTTGAGTGTAGCACTGGATTGTTGGCTATAGCGATGGCACTTGTGCTGTCGCAATAGATTGGAATATTTGATAGCTGTAGGTCATAATCCTGTAGTTGATTTCTCATCCACAAGACCTGAGAACAACAGCTTCCAGCGGCTACATACTCAGCTTCAGCTGTGGAGGTGGACACTGAGTTTTGCTTTTTACTTGTCCAACTCACCAGCTTTCCACCAAGGAGCTAACAGCCTCCTGTGGTGCTTTTCCTATCCAATTTGCAACCTGCAAAATCACTATTTGAAAAGGCGATTAGATCGAACCCTGAGTCTTTGGGATACCAAAGACCTAGATTCGCAGTACCCTTAAGGTATCGAAAAATTCGCTTTTCAGCGGTCATATGCGATATCTTGGGTTCAGCTTGATATCGTGCGCACAAACAGGTTGCGTACATAATATCGGGTCGGCTAGTTGTAAGATACAAGAGAGAGCCGATCATCCCACGGTACAGCGTGACATTAACGGGAATACCCTAAGTATCCTTATCTAGTGTCAGCGGAGGTGCCATAGGGGTTTTCATAGCTGAACTTTGAGTTAAGTCGAATTTCTTCTGCATATCTTTAACATATTTTCCTTGATTAATGAAAGTTCCTTTTTCATTTGGCTTTATCTGAAGACGAAGGAATTATGTTAGTTCAACCATCATGCTAATTTTATATTCATCATTCATTCTATCAGCGAAATGAGTACAAAGATCAGGGTTAGTAGAGCCAAATATAATGTCATCAACATATATCTGAACAAGAATGATATGACCTTTTACTTTCCTGAAAAATAGAGTTTTGTCGATTTTACCTTGCTCAAATTGTTCAATATGGAGATAAGTAGATAGAGTGTCATACCATGCACGTGGAGCTTGCTTCAAGCAATAAAGTGCCTTATCCAGTTTATAAACATAACCTGGACGCTTAGGATCTGAGAATCCTGGAGGTTGTTCAACATAGACTTCTTCATTCAGCTTTCCATTTAGAAACGCTGACTTAACATCCATCTGATATACTTTGAAGTCTTTGTGTACAGCGTATGCTAAGAATAGACGAATAGATTCTAGTCTTGCTACTGGAGAAAATGTTTCGTCATAATCTATGCCTTCCTCTTGTGTGTATCCCTGAGCAACAAGACGAGCCTTGTTGCGGGTTACAGTTCCATGTTCGTCCAACTTGTTTCGATAGACCCATTTAGTGCCTATCACTGTTTTGTCAGTTGGTCTTCGAATAAGTTTCCAAACTTTGCTTCTTTCGAATTCAGTCAGCTCTTCTTGCATGGCCCTGACCCAGTTTGGATCGTTGAGGGCATCATCTACTTTCTTTGGTTCAGTCAGAGAAATAAAGTTAACAAATAAACAAATATTACCTGCACTTCGTCGAGTCTGAACACCAGCGTTTGGATCACCTAGAATTTGATCGATTGGATGATTTACAGTCCATCGCTGAGCCGGAGCGTGAGACGTTGACTCAACCTGAAGTGAGCAGACTTTGTTAATCTATATACAACTTGGCTAATCGTTCAATCGAATCGGTTTCTTTTATTGGTAGGAAGTGAGCAGACTTTGTTAATCTGTCAACGATTACCCAAATAGCATCAAATCCTTTCGGAGTTCTGGGTAGCTTTGTAATGAAATAAGTATTGATCTAATCCCATTTCCACATCGGTATTTCCAGACGTTGTAACTGACCAAACGGCTTTTGATGTTCAATCTTTACCTTCTTACAAGTAGTACAACTTTCCACATGCTGAGCAATGCTTCTTTTTATTCCCGGCCACCAATAAAATTGCTTCAGATCTTTATACATCTTATTCGTACCTGGATGAATAGAGAATCGAGACTGATGAGCTTCTTGAAGTACCCGGTCACGTAAACCATCCAAACGAGGCACCCAAATTATGTTCCCCAGACACAATAACCCACGATCATCTTTTACAAGCAATGCTGATATCCCCACTAACCGTTCTGATTTCAAATGTTCTTCTTGATAGGCTTCTACTTGACACTTCTGTAATTTGTTAAAGATGTTAGGTAGAAGTTCAACTCGTAATGCTATGGATTTTATTGTTCCACTCCTTTCTTGATGACTTAGTGAATCAGCTACCACATTCGCCTTTCCCGGATGATAAAGAACTTCGCAGTCGTAATCGTTCACCAGTTCTAGCCATCTTCTTTGCCTCATATTCAATTCTCGTTGATCAAAGAGATGTTGGAGACTCTTATGATCGATATAAATTTGACATTTAGAGTCGTAAATATAATGTCTCCATATCTTCAACGCGAAAACAACTGCTGCAAGTTCCATGTCGTGGGTCGGATACTGTCTTTCATGATCTTTTAGTTGGCGAGAAGCTTAAGCAATCACTTTACCACGCTGCATAAGTACACATCCCAATCCCAGTTTGGAAGCATCACTGTAAACAACAAAGTCCTCGGAACCTTCAGGTAATGACAAAATCGGCGTGCTGCACAGTTTCTCTTTCAATATCCGGAATGCTTCATCCTGTTTTGCTTTCCATTCAAACTTTAGATTCTTCCGAGTCAGCTTAGTCAAAGGCGTCGCGATACGAGATAAGTCTTTTATAAACTTCCGATAGTAGCCGGCTAAACCCATAAAACTACGTACTTCGGTTGGCGTTCTCGGCGGTTCCCACTTTTCAATCGCTTCCACTTTCATCGGATCAACTTGAATGCATTTCTCAGAAACTACATGCCCCAGAAACTGAACTTCTCGTAGCCAGAATTCACATTTAGAAAAATTAGCATACAACTTTTCTTTCTTCAATAGCTCCAGAATCAAATGAAGATGCTGCGCGTGCTCTTCTTTGGATCGGGAATAGATAAGGATATCATCAATAGATACAATAACAAATTTATCAAGATATGGCTTACATACCCGATCCATTAAATCCATAAAGGCAGCTGGAGCGTTCGTCAGTCCAAACGGCATCACTAAGAATTAATAGTGACCATACCTTGTGCGAAAAGCAGTTTTCAGAATGTCTTCTTCTTTAACCTTCAGCTGATGATAACCAGATCTTAGATCAATCTTGGAGAAATAATAATCTCCAACTAATTGATCGAAGAGGTCATCAATTCTAGGAAGCGGATACTTGTTCTTGATCGTACGCTTTGTTAGTCCCGAAGGGCTATACAAGTTTGTAGAAGGGGGGGGGGGGGGGGGGGTTGAATACAAACACTGAGATTTTACTTTTCTAAATTGTTTATTGATAAATCATTAACAATTTACAGCTTGTTGCGGAAACAAGATTAACGATAAACCTAAATCAAAACAAGTTGGAACACTAAGTTTCTTGTACTAAGAAAGAGAAAGAAATTACTAATAATAACCTATCTCAAGATAAGAAGGATGAACTTGTCCAGAGTTAGCAAGTTACTTCAAAATGAAGTGAGTTCTTCTTCTTATATACTGCATGCATTTAATGCATGGCAGTTTACACGTTACACGTGGCAGCAGCTCATTTGTTGTACGTCATTGACCTTTGTTGACAACCTTAGTAGCCGCATGTTTGAACAATGTATTGTCAGAGTAGTTGTACGATTTCAGACAATAAGGAGGTTCTTTTTCTGACATATCGTACGGAGACGTGCAAAGGTGGTTAAGACAAAAGTACTTTGTACGGAGGACTTCATGATCATCTTTTCGTTGATTTAGGGCTTTATCATTCTTTATCAGCGAATGACGAAGTTTAACGATAGATGAAGTCTTGTACTTGATACTTCTCGTTGAGTGGACAAATCTGAGCCTTCGCTGATCCGCATCAGTTCATTAGGAGACTTGTCGCTGGTTCTTGAGCTTGATCTTTGACTTCAGCGTAGAACCTATGTTGACGTGAAACTTGTCTTCAGGGATCATAAGTAAACAACTAACTTATCAGCGATCACCATAAGGACTAAACAGACTCCGAGCATTATGGTGAACAGTGTTCGTTGAATGTTTAATCTAAAGAGCGAGAGTTCCTATCAGCGGTACTGTAAGATCTTAGTACTTATCAGCTATAGTGAAACTCTGATACATTGTTTACTTACAATTTTCACTAAGTATATAAGAGAGGGTCATTATCAAATCACTGAGGGTTTGGATCAACAATCTCCCCCTATTTGATTATGACATAGCAACAGAGAAAATTGCTATTTAATGATAACATAAGGATAAAAAGAACTCATAAAATATTTGTCCCTATTACTGTTTTCTGGGATCTTTTCTGTACTGATGGAGTAAAGTACATTCGCAGAATTTTTTTCTTTAAACTTTGTAAAGATTACAGAGGGAAGTGGAAAAATTACAAGTACAGCGAATACAATTACAGGTACAAAAGAATAACTGATACAATAGAAGAATGAGGCGATCCTATCAGTTTATAAAGGTTCTTCCTTAATGAGAAGTTCATCAAGGGTCTTTGATGTGGGAATCATCCAGTCAGGGACATTTACTCCTTGATTTCTTTTGTTCAACGCTTCTTCAAAAATCAAGGGTTTAAGATGCCGTGCCTGAATGTCGTTCTTGAAATCACACCAGTAGATGAGATCTTTCAGCTGTTCGATGGGAGTGATGGGAAGTTCAGAGATACGTTGAAAATGCTTTCGTCCATCGCAGTCAATGAAGAATATCCCGTAGGGTTTGCTTAAGACTTTCCCAGGGATGAAAGTCTCATCAGGAGGAAGAGATGTGTCAAGTGCAGAAAGGTCAGGTTCTAGACCAAGGACTTCAGCTACAGAAAAACCAATACCTGTTTCGTTTCGTATCTGAGGACCATCTTCTGAAGATTTACACTTTTTCTTTGCAGAGGCCTTTCTTTTCTGACTTTCGAGAGGAGGAGGAGGAGGAATATCCACACAAGAATAGACTAAGTCGATCTGCTTGTTTATCAGCTTTTCAAAATGATCCTTGTACTTAGACTGAGACTTCTGGATGGCTAATCTGATCTCCAACCATTCAGAGAGACCGTACTTCGTGATGGCTTCAGCATAGAATTTTTCGTACTGATCATTCTCTCTGAATATCTCGATTTCAGCGATAGAAACTTTGAGGGTTGATCTTCCAGTGATGAGTACCTTGATTATTCTGGAAGGTCGATGTCTAAAGTGTACCTTTTCTTTGCACCAGGCAAAAGTAGTTTGAGACACAGTTCTATTTTCTTCAACGATCTTCTTGGCTTCTTCCCATAGCTGACGTTGAACTTCGATTGGAGCTCTTTTCAGCTTGGGGTCTTTTACTGATCGTTGAGTAAGCTGGATGGCGTATTCTCTGTTTTTTCCTTTAGCTTCCCTTCTTTCAGCGATTAGACGTTCAGCTCTGAGGTGATCCTTGTATTCCCTTTTTGAAAGTTTGAACTTTGTAGGAATAGAAGGAAGTTGATCACGCTTCAGAATGATTCGATGATCCTCGAACTTCTTTATCATCTCATCTCTTCTTCTCTGATCCTCTTCAGTTAGCTTTTGAGGAGCCAAGGAAGGTCTGTTTTTGTGAGAGAGCATCTGTTCTTCAGGTTCATCAGTCTCATAGATCAAATCTAAGACCGGGATTATTTCTTCAGCTTTGGGAGCTGGGATTATTGTTGGTGAAGTCGCAGCTGTAGGAACTTCAGCAATATCCTCAAACAGGGGAGAGGACTATCTGAAACACAGCGATCGTTCAAGTAAGAACTTGGGTAGAATAGAGATAGATAAAGAATGTGGTTGTGTATAGAGGTTTTGTGGAGAGTAGAGCTGATAAAGTGTATAGAGATGAGGGATGAGAGTAAGGAAGATTTAGTGTACCTGACAAACTGGCTTTGGAAGCGAGATCATCAGATTGTCATTGTCTTCAGCGACACCTTTTCCTTTGCCCTTGTCAGCTTCAGACGCTGAAGGCTTTGATTTGGTCCGCTCCCCTGAAGGTTCGTTTATCACGATTCCTTTAAGAACTTTAGACCTCTGAGCAGGCTTGACGATAAAAGAGTCATCATCATCATCATCTTCATTGTTAGGACACTGAAGTTGTCCTTTATAATAGAAAGTTTTGTAAAGCAATAGCTGTGTTAAAGGGCTTATGCTTAATTGTTGTAGCAAGTGATGAAGACTATAAATAGGTCTTTACTTGTAGTTTGTAAGAAGTGAATTCATTAATACAAGATGTAGATCTCTAATCACTTTGTGTTCTCTCTAGGTTAGATTTCCTTTTCAATAATGTTCTTCATCATCTTGTTACACAATACTTGGATTGTATGAAGATCATGGACCTAACAGAAACATATTATATCAATTCTAATTTCATTTTTATACATAGTTTGATTTCAATTTAAATTAAAAAATGCAATTGAAATAATTATATATTGATGATTGTAATAAGTTGTTCTTTCTAATTATATATATATATATATATATATATATATATATATATATATATATATATATATATATATATATATATATATATAGAGAGAGAGAGAGAGAGAGAGAGAGAGAGAGGAAGGTTCAAACGAGGAGCGTACCTATTTACGAGAAACGCGAGGAGTGCCTTCCATGTATTGGATCACATGTGATCCACTACTCCCGAAAAAATCAGGTAGCGGGCGACCTGGTTCGCGAGTCGCGTGGAAGTCGCCCAGATCACATGTGATTTTAGGCGTGAATCACATGTGATCCACTACATGGGCGGAAGCCCCCCCGATCAGGTGTGAATCACATGTGATTTTGTACGTGAATCACATGTGATTCAGTACATGGACGGTGCTCCCCGCGTTTTCTTAAATTGTTACACTCCTTGTTTTAACCCGCATCTATATATATATATATATACATGTGTGTGTGTGTGTTTCTATTACTACATAAAAGGGCTTTTTACACGGTTGTAAAGCGTTTTTTACACGGTTTTGGAACCGTGTAAAAGCCCACCGTGTAAAAAAGTGTGAGACCTTTTTACACGGTTTTAGTCAAAACCGTGTAAAAAGGTGACAAAACCGTGTAAAAAGGTGACAAAACCGTGTAAAAAGAACTCAATTTTACGCGGTTATTAGTCAAAAACCGTGTAAAAAGGTGACAAACCGTGTAAAAAGAACTCAATTTTACACGGTTATTAGTCAAAACCGTGTAAAAAGATCAACTCTTTTTACACGGTTTCTAATAAGAACCGTGTTAAAATGTCGCATCTTTTTACACGATTTTAACTTATAACCATGTAAAAAGCTATCACCTTTTGACACGGTTTTTGGCAAACAACCGTGTAAAAAGTTGCATTCTTTTTACACGGTTATGCCTAACAACCGTGTAAAAAATGATTTTTTTATTAAAAATAATTCAAATACCATTATACGAATCCATATTAAAATAAAAAGAATATCTATCTAACTTTGTACCAACCACAACAATAAATAAAAGAAACGCCTAGATAACTAGCTAGGGTCGACCCTCCTCCTTTATCCGGGCTTGGGACCGGCAATGTCATGTGTTGACATGGGCGGAGTTACCTACCCCACCTCCCATCTAAGAATAAGAAAGAAAACCTAAACACACATGCTTTTTCACACATATTTAACTCAAAATCAACTCAAAACTTAACAAAATGAGTACACTACACTACCCAATGAATTTATTAAAATAAAATGCAAAAAAAACATTTATGTTAGCTTCAATCTTCCTAATCATAGAAGTATTTAGAAGTAGTGAAAAATAGGCTAAGTGAAGAAAGCCTCTTATAGAGGCTCTACCGACATTACCGAGAAATCAAGGTCAAGAAGCTACAGAAGCAGTAGAGGCTTCCTACAGAAGCTCTGTCATACGTACAAAGAAGACCAAAGACTCAGAATCCGGCGAAGAATGCTCCACAGAGGACCAGACCGCAGAACCTCTGTAACTCATTACAGAGCCTCTGTGGTCCTCACTGAGACTTGCAGATAGTTATAATATCTTGCTACTGTTCCAAGACCTGTTCATCAACTTGCATGGAAAAGTACTGTCAAAACACGTGTCAAGCTCTGAGTGGACTCAATAGGGCATGGTACAAAATAGACGTCTGCGCCATTTAATGCATTTACCAATAGTACATCTGCTCCATTAAATGCGCATGGCTCAAACAACTGCTCACACCATCCAGTTCACTATTCATGCCGTAAAAGGAACAGTGACCTACTTCATAGTCTTCTAAGAGTAGTATAAAAGGAAGTCTCATGTTGAGATCTTCCTAAGGACGAATACACAAGGAATCACTAATACTCTCAAGCTTTATTGTCAAATATCTGAGTGTTATATTCTCACACACACCAACAGTTCTTAATCTGTTCTTCGTGTTGTTATTATATATTGAATAACAGTAACTGTTCAACAAATCCTTTTCATTCTTTACTGTTTTCTTTATATGTGTGCGTTCTAATATCTATCAAACATATCTGTTAGTTTAATACGCTTCCGCATCAAACTCTAAACTCAACTAATAGACTGTTAATCTTGATTAAGTGTATCTGGGTTCCAACAATTGGTATCAGAGCCGATTGAAGAAACTTTTCTTCAGAATCGATCATCTATGCAACAATGGAAGTTTTAGATGGTTTAGTTTCTGATATACTTCATGTGTGTGTTTTTTATTCTTTCTCATTCATTGGTTTTATTTGATAAGCACTAAGTAGATGGTTGATCTTTGATCTCATCCTTGTGTGTGCTTAAGTCCATAGCAATTCATTTTGCATCTTGGTAGTAAGGTTGTTGATCATTGTTTGATCTGACCTTTATTTTCAATATTAGACTATCTTTGATCAAGATTTTGTTTGTCTTCCGCTGCTCATAAACATTTATATATGGAAAACAAAATCATTTGGGTCTTGAGAAAGTTGTTTGAGAAAGATTTGATGTTTTGTTACATGTTCAAAGTCTGATCTGAAACATTTTTTTAAAAAACTTTGAGTTCTTCTAATTAGTTTTCTGACTTGATCAATTAGAGATCGAATTATTTGCACTCACGGTTTTAAAAATTATATGAAGATCGTCTTATCTTTTACATCAAATCAGATTTAATGACAGATTTGCGCTTGCTGTATTAAACTGATCATATCTCACTCATAAAAACACCGATTGATGCGATTCAAAAGGCCCTGGATTCCAAAGACACAGATGAACAGATCTCGTGTTTTGAGAATTCAGAGATTCGAAATTTATAAGGGTCATATGCATCGTTGAAGTAGACAACAATGTGCTGATGGAAAGCTGAGAGCTGATGGCTGTCGCTGAAAGCTGAAGAAAGCCATCGCTGAAAGATGATAGCTGTCGCTGAAAGCTGAAGAAAGCCTTCGCTGAAAGCTGAAAAAAAACCTATCGCTGAAAGCTGAAGGCTGAAACCTAAGTGCTGTCGCTGAAAGGTGGAGCTGAGAGCTGAAAACCATCGCTGAAAAAAAAGCCATCGCTGAAGCCATCGCTGAGCTGTCGCTGAAGGCCATCGCTGAGATCAGCCATCGCTGAAGGTCAGCTGTCGCTGAAGTAAGCCATCGCTGAAGGTCAGCCATTGAAAGCTATCAGCTGTCGCTGAAAAGTGCTGTCAGCTTTGCACTGTTTCAGAAAAACGCGCATAAGTTCCTACTCGGTGCTCCGATTCGCATGAATCCAGTTGCGTTGAATTCCTAAGACACAGGTGAAACTTTTTCATGTTTTGACTTTGGTCTGAATCAGTGTGCTTAATGGTCAGAATCTGTGTCAAAGTCAATGGACTCTTGCTGCACCGAAAGCATCGCATTTCACTCATGCTCTTTCCGCTTTCAAGAACGGTGTTCTCTCAACGGTTCTTCATGGTGTCAAGCTACATTTGTCACATTTTAAATGTCACTCCATCCTCAGCAGACTTTGCTCCGACGACACACTTGCAAAACTTTATAGCAAAGGATCATTTCGAAGCCATTCTTCCTATCAAATCCAACAACTGCTATTTGGTCCCCTCACCCACTACTTTCGGCGAAGCCCATGCCATACTTCTGAACATCATGGAGAATCATGTCCTCTTCCCTCTACTATCAAGAACCCCGAACAAAATTCCAGTCCGTTATTTGAACCAATTTTGGCAAAGCTGCCGATTTGATAAAGACGATTCTCTTATCAAAGGGTACATTTCAAGACCTGATAAATCTGAGCATCTTGAAATCAAGTTCAACAGAACAATGTTCTCACTTGAATTCAACCTACCAACAAGGGGTCTTCTGGGATTGAAGAGTTATGCAGAGCAACCAACAGACGAAGAGCTCTGTCGATTCGTGGAAATGCTTGGGTACAACACCCAACTACGGAAGAGAAATGACTTCCGCAGAGGCCGATTACCACCTCAGTGGAACACTTTGTTCTCTATTCTTAACAGATGCCTGACAGGAAAGATAGGCAATATTGACCAGAGCTCACATCAAATCTTGAGAATCATGTATGGGGTTTACTATGATCTTCCACTAGATTATGCGACCATAATGATGCAAGAGATCATAAACACCATCGACAGAAAGAACAACTCGAAAAGGGTCAAAGAGAACGATCCCAACTTTCTACCACCTCTGCAATTCCAAAGAATATTAGGAGTACTGTTCGAACCTCTGCTGCTAATCCAAAATTGGCCAATGGAAGGGCCAACTCCCAAACAGTTCCCGATGAACAAGAATACCCCCACTGATCATGCTGATGGCTACTCACACTGCAGACCTCTGTCAAAGAAGCTTCTGCTATACGCATCGAATAAATCCCTTAAGAAAGAGTATATACGCGATCATAGAACTCCTAAACCAAGTCATATGACACCCCCGCGTTTAGGTGTCCCCCTAGGAACAATGATAGCAAAACCTCTTTCCACTCAAGAAGAAAAGGATCAGAAGTTAGCAAAGCACATGGCTATTCAACTCAGCTTTATAGCCAAACGTGCAGAACTAATGGGAAAGAAGTCTTCATCAAGAACCTCTGCATCTATTCCAAAAGCTAAGAAGAGGAAAACTGCAGAAGGCACCTCAACAAGCGCTGCAGAAGATCAACTCTCACCTCCTCATGCCACAGAAATTGGCTCCTCTGCTCCTCCCTCCTCCCCAAAAATGAAGAAGAAAAGATCAAAATCAACAGAAGAAGGTGCACCAAATCCTAAGAGGAGGAAAACTGTTGGGAACTGAAGATATGCTAAGTATGGTTACTACTGCTAGACAAGGTTACTACTGCTGGTCAAGGTTACTACTGCTAGACAAGGTTACTACTGCTAGACAAGGTTACTACTGCTAGACAAGGTTAGTACTGCTAGAACAAATTACTACTGCTAGACATGGTTAGTACTGCTGAGCTGAGTTACTACTGCTAGAAGACTGTGAAGGTTAATACTGCTGAAGGTTCGTTAATGCTGCTAAGTCAAATCATTGTTAATACTGCTGAGAAGATATGTATGGTATGAGAAGATAAAGAAGGAAAGCTGAAGATAAGCATGGAAGTATATTTTGAAGATCGTTTTATTCTTAGTAGTTATCTTGTACTTATTCTGTTATATATATAGATAGCTATTAGGGTTTTAAGAGGCGAGAACAGTTATTCAAAAAGTTGTTTAGCGATTCAAGAGAGAATTAACCTCAAGGTGTAAGAACCCTATTTCTAGAGAAGTAGAAGTCGTCTTGTTGAGCCTGTTCAACAAGATTGAGGTTTGGTGTAAAGCTTGTGAGTAATACAGTTTGATATATACAGTGTGTTGAATTCTATTGATTGTTCTTTAATTGATTTAGAGTTCTATTCCGCAAGATTCTCTAAATTCTGTTTCTAAGAAGTTTAATTCTTGTTAAGAATCGATCCTGACAAGTGGTATCAGAGCATTGGTATCTTAGAAGCTATGGACAATTCAATGGATACTCACAGTACTCTTGTTTCAAAGGTTCCCATGCTCAAACCCAATGAATTTGACATGTGGAAACTGAGAATCAAGCAGTACATTCTTCTTACTGATTATGCAATATGGGACATCATAGAAAATGGCCCATGTAATGAAGGAAAGATTGGAGCAGATGGAAAGAGACCTCCTCCCAAGACAGATGCTGAAAAGAAAGTCAGACAAACAGAGATGAAGGCCTTAAGCACTCTGCTTTTGGCTATTCCTAATGAGTACCAACATCAATTCCAACACTGCACAGATGCACAGATGTTGTGGAATGCTCTGGAGAAAAGATTTACTGGCACAAAGAGCACAAAGAGAAATCAAAAGGCTATTCTCATGCAACAATATGAGAACTTCATGTCTGCAAAGAATGAGTCTATGACTCAAACTTTTGACAGATTTAACAAGTTGATTGGAGAATTAGCTACTGTGGGTGTACACATGGATGCTGATGATGTCAATAGAAAGTTCCTTAGATCATTGGGAGAAGAATGGACCATGTACACAGTCTCATTCAGACAGAATGACCAATTGGAGGACAAAGAGCTAGATGACCTCTACAATGATCTGAGAGTATTTGAGGCTGAAGTTGAAGCCAAGAAAAGGCCATCTGGATTTGTTTATAATGCTGCTTTATTATCTTCATCCTCTGATAATGCTGCTAACCCTGATTCTGTTAATACTGCAGGCTCTGTTAATGCTGCTGGTGGAACTAATCAAGAGAAGACTACAGATTCTGTACTAGAAGCATTCTTTTCTAGTCATGTTCACTCTTCTCTAATCAATGATGATTTAGAGCAGATTAATGCTGATGATCTGGAAGAGATGGACATCAAGTGGCAGATGGCTATGCTATCAATGGGGGTGAAGAAATTCATCAAAAGGACTGGGAGAAACAACTTTTCCCAGAGAAGAGAAGATGGTGCAGGCTTTGACAAGTCCAAGGTTGAGTGTTATAAGTGTCACAAGATGGGACACTTTGCTAGAGAATGCAGAAGTGGAGGATCAAATCAACAGGCTCAAAATGGAAACCAAAACAGAAGCTCCTCTCAAGCCCTTGTTTCTCAACAAGGAATGGGATTTGATTGGAGTGATCAAGCTGAGGAAGCCTATCAGAATCAAGCTCTTATGGCAGAAGTATCTGATATTCCCACTGAGGTACAATCTAAACTCTGTTCTCAAGCTTGCATTGATGCTGTTAAAAAAAATAGGGATCACAATCAGGGTATGTGTGATAACCTTAAGAGGCTAGAGAAAGATGTGAAAGATTATGTTAGGATTGTAGAAAGGTTTGAGGAACAGATTAGAGCTTTTCAAGCTAATGAACTTCAACACTCCTATGATACTAACTATTGGAAGTGGGAGAAGAATGAGTATGAGATTAAGCTGAAAGTGTCTGGGGAGGAGAATGAGAAATTAAAAGAAGAGCTTAAGAAGGTTAAACTTGATGTTGAAAAGTTTACCTGTGCTTCTAAAACCATGGATACCATCATTAAAGCTCAAATCCATGACAAGATGAAAGTAGGGATAGGGTACAATGCCACACCTCCACCCTACAATAACAACTACATACCTCCTAAGTCTGATTTGTTAGAGACCAAGGATAGGAAGGAACCTGAATTAAAGATTAATATAGATCCTTGTGAAAAAGAAGTAGTAGTTAAGGATAAAACAGAGAAGGAAGAATCCAAGAAGAATAAGAGTATTAGTAGTAGGGTTCCCTTAGACAATGAAATTGTGACCAATGAGAAAGATGGAAATCCTTAGGGAAAGAACAATGAGATGAATAGGACAGAAACAGAAAAGGGAGTCCAATACACACAGACTACAGTTGTGGCTCCCAATACCTGTAAACAGTGTTCTTGCAGGAAATCTAAAGAGAACAAGCCTCAAAAACATGATAATCAGAGGGGAAATCAAAGGAACTGGAATAACCAGTGGGCTATGAGACAAGGAGTTGATCTGAACAGAATTAACAGGCCAAAACCTTGTTTCATATGTGGTAAGCTAAATCATTTAGCCAAACACTGTTATTTCAATCCTGTTAACCAAAGGTTTAATGCTCAAAGATCTTTTCAAAAACCTGGTGGTTACAGAAAAAATAGTGGCTATAAAAAGCTTGCAAAGAAAAATGTGGCAAAGAAACAAGATAAACCCAAAAGCCACATAAAGAAAACGACTGAAAAGGAATGTGGTACTATGTGGGTTCCAAAAGGCACTAAAAACAATACTGCTGCTAGCAGTGTTAGTACTGCTAACACTGTTAGTACTGCTTCAAAAGTTAGTGCTGCTAGCAGTGTTAATACTGCTAGTAATCATTCCAAAGTTAGTGCTGCTAGCAGTGTTAATACTGCTAGTAATCATTCCAAAGTTAGTACTGCTAGCAGTGTTAATACTGCTAGTAATCAGTCCAATGTTAGTGCTGCTAATACTTTTAGTGCTTCTTCTTCAGATAGTACTGCTGCTAGCAGTATTAACTCTGTTAATACTGCTTCTAGCAGTGTTAACTCTGTTAATACTGCTACCTCTGTTAGTACTGCTGATACTGCTGCTATCAATACTGCTGCTCCCAGTATTAGTACTGCTAGCACTGTTAGTACTTCTGAGGTTAGTACTGCTGCTACACCAATAATTTTGACAAAGTACTCCAGTACTGCAGTACCTAAATTTGAAAATCTCACCAAAACCAAGTGCAAGTACTTTGATGAGCAAGGGAGACCCAAGACCACTTCGGCTTGGGTTCCCAATAAAACTAACTGATTTATCTTGATGTGCAGGGAAACCAACAGCTCAAGGGGAAGAGCATTTGGCATGTTGATAGTGGTTGCTCCAGGCACATGACAGGTAACATGGCCTGCCTCAAAAATTTCAAAAAGATTGATGGAGGACATGTTGCATTTGGGGATAATCCTGCTGGTGGAAAGATAAGTGGTAAGGGTGATGTTTCAAAGGGTAAGATGACCTTTGAAGATGTGTACTATGTTGAACAATTAAGATACAACCTGTTAAGTGTATCACAGGTTTGTGACAAGAAGCATAGCATATTGTTTACTGATTCTGAATGTATTATCCTTGCTCCTGGATACAAAGTGGTTGATGAAAACATGATACTTCTGAGAACTCCTAGGAAGGATAATGTTTATTGTTTAGATTTGGAAAGTGTTTCATCTGATTCATCCCTAAATTGTTTAGTTTCAAAAGCTTCTTTAGATGAATCATCACTTTGGCACAGAAGGATGTGTCACATGAACTTTAAAACAATGAATAAACTTGTTAAGAATAACCTTGTAAGAGGTTTGCCATCCAAAGTCTATTCATGTGATGATCATTGTGTTGCTTGTCTCAAAGGCAAACAACACAAAACTTCTCATAAGACCAAAGAGATAAACACTATCTCAAATCCTCTTCAACTGTTACATATGGATCTGTTTGGTCCTACCAATGTGATGAGTATTGGCAATAAATCATACTACTTAGTTATTGTTGATGATTATTCTAGATTTACTTGGGTATATTTTCTGAGAACTAAAGATGAGACAAGTGGACTGATCAAATCTTTTATTCTCAAAATTGAAAACCAATCAAATCAAAGAGTGAAAGTCATTAGATCAGATAATGGAACTGAGTTTAAAAAATTTTGATCTAAACACCTTTTGTGAAGAAAAAGGAATTGAGAGACAATACAGTGCTCCTAGGACTCCACAACAAAATGGTGTTGCTGAGAGAAGGAATAGGACACTGATTGAGGCTGCTAGATCTCTGTTAGCTGATTCAAAGTTACCAATTACTTTTTGGGCAGAAGCAGTTAATACTGCCTGCTATGTTCAAAACAGACTTGTCAGGATCGATTCTTAACAAGAATTAAACTTCTTAGAAACAGAATTTAGAGAATCTTGCGGAATAGAACTCTAAATCAATTAAAGAACAATCAATAGAATTCAACACACTGTATATATCAAACTGTATTACTCACAAGCTTTACACCAAACCTCAATCTTGTTGAACAGGCTCAACAAGACGACTTCTACTTCTCTAGAAATAGGGTTCTTACACCTTGAGGTTAATTCTCTCTTGAATCGCTAAACAACTTTTTGAATAACTATTCTCGCCTCTTAAAACCCTAATAGCTATCTATATATATAACAGAATAAGTACAAGATAACTACTAAGAATAAAACGATCTTCAAAATATACTTCCATGCTTATCTTCAGCTTTCCTTCTTTATCTTCTCATACCATACATATCTTCTCAGCAGTATTAACAATGATTTGACTTAGCAGCATTAACGAACCTTCAGCAGTATTAACCTTCACAGTCTTCTAGCAGTAGTAACTCAGCTCAGCAGTACTAACCATGTCTAGCAGTAGTAATTTGGTCTAGCAGTACTAACCTTGTCTAGCAATAGTAACCTTGTCTAGCAGTAGTAACCTTGTCTAGCAGTAGTAACCTTGACCAGCAGTAGTAACCTTGTCTAGCAGTAGTAACCATACTTAGCATATCTTCAGTTCCCAACAATCTCCCCCTAACTTGACTTTTAGGAAAAGAAGTCAAGTTCTTCAGATGATGCTTCCAAAACCTAATCATACATGCCTAGATTAGGATTCAATCCCAGACTTTGATTGAGAATCCTTTTTACCAAGAATCTACCCATTGCTGAATCCTTGTTGCAGGTCAACTTAGCATGTAGCATTCCTTTCAGCCTCTTCATGCTGTGATTGTATATTTCATCCACCAGATAGTATTGTTGAGTCGCAGAGTCAAGGGAGATGACATATACTCCACAGTTTTCATAGAGCATCCAGTTGGTAATGGCTTGAAACTGTGTGTTTATCCTATGCTGAACCGCTTCAGGTTTGAACATTTGGCACAAGAATTCAAGTACCATTTTAGAGATTGACATCCCTTGCTCAGTCAGCATGTTTTCATATAGCCTCATCCCAACTTTGAACATCTCTTCTAAGTCTGATCTTGAGCAAGTTCTGACAATTTTTCCCCAAGTTGAAAAGACTTCAAATTTTCCATCTGCTCTTTTTATCCTAATGAACTCCTTTCTACCATCTTTCAAAGTGTCCCAAAAGATGATTTCAGGAGCCTTAGATGATATTGGTTCAGCCTGAATTGGAATTGGGTTAGAGTCAACACCAGTAATATACAAATCACATTGGGCATCAGTTTGTGATTGTACATTGCTTGATTGCCCTGATGGAGTTGCCACTTCTTCTTCAGCAACTTTTGGATCAGATTTTTCTTTCACTGTTTCCTCCTGGGGCTCTTCTGCAGTTGGCTCCACCCTTGGCTTCTTTTCATTTTTCTTCTGTGAAGTTATGGGCTTGGTGCTTGGTCTTTTCTTTGACATCATCTTGGTTCTTTTAAGAGTTTTAACAGCTTCAGGAGTTGGTTCAGCTGTTTTAAGTTTCTCAGCAGCAATAACCATTTCTGCTGCTATGGCTGTTACTGCTTCTCTTAGAACATGTAATGATGCTGCTTCAACACTGTTCTTCACAATCCAGTATACTTCTTCATCAATTTCAGCTTGAGATGTAGTTACTGCTTCCTGCTCAGTTTCTGCTGCTTTTTCTGTTTGGCCTTCAGCAGCATTAACTGTTTCTGCTGCTTGTTCAAACTCAGCAGCATTAACAGTTTCTGCTGCTGTTGTAGTTTCTGCTTCTTTAACAAGCTCTTCCACCTTTTCTGTCTCCCCCTTATTATGTGCACTGGACTCCCCCTTAAACTGTGCATTATCAATTTCCATCTCAGTCTCCATCTGAACTGTCTCCCCCTCAACTTGTAGACCCTTCATATTCAGTTCTGCTTCTGATTCTGACTCTGACTCCCCCTTTTTGGGAGCATCATCAGTTGGAATTCTTCTTCTCAGCACAAATCTTGCCTTTTTCTTTCTGTGCAACAACTTGGTGACCATCTTCTTGAGCTTCTCAATTTGAGACTGTTGGTAGGTGACCACAGTCTTCAGTTGCTCAATCTCCTTCTTTTGTGCCATAACATCCAAGTTGACATTTCCAATTGTTTCCATCAATTCATCATAGTTATATCTATCCTCACCTTGTTTAGAAGTGTTTACCTTCTTTAAAGGATCACTGGAAGTAGCCATCAATTCCTCTTTGTTATGTCTATCCTCACCCTTTTTAGAAGATTTTACCCTCTTTAAGGGATCCTTGGAAGTTTTAGCAGAAGCCTTCTGCCTAGCAGAAGCACTAACTGCCCCCTTGGTTTCTTGGCACCTGGGTCCTCCTAATGATTTCTCATTTAGAGTTGCCATGGGGAAGGTCTTATTTATGTTACCACTGTCCTTCTCTGTGCTAGCAGAAGTAGTGGCAGCCTTAGCACCCATATGCTCATCCTTCTCCTTAGAGAGCACCTTCTTGGGGTTGGGAGACACCCCTGTGGTTTCCCTGTTGATATTCTCAATTGGAGAATGCTCCAACTGAGGGCTTAAAGGCTTAGGGCTCTGAGTAGGTACATCAAGGGAAGGAACCTTGTGCACCTTTCTTCTTTGAAACTTGTTGGATAAAGCAGGAGTGGGCTTTTGAAGTATGTGCTGAGGGATATTTATAGTGAGTGAAGGTGGGGTTTGGTCATCAGTGGGATGATCTAATGAGGGCCTTGATCCTGATGCCATACCTTCAGAGGGGTGGGACACAACCATCATTGTAGAGAACAATGGTGTGTCAACTCCTTCCGAGTCCCTAGGAAGTCTTTTCATATTTGAAAAAACCTTCCCTTTAGGGGATATGGGTACATATACCTCAGTAAACTGAGGTAAGTCCATCAATTCCTTGTTAATAACTTCTTGCACAAACCTTGGATACATGTAAAAGCTCTTTTTGGATTCCAAGTTTGACACAAGATCATTAAAGATCATAGCTGAAAAATTGTACTTTCTGGCAGTGGATAAGCAGACCAAGGCATATGCAATGGGACTGCTGAACTCACTCCATCCAGTAGTTTTCTTGGAAATACAGTGCATCAAGGTATGAACAAGAAATCTCCATTGGTTGAAAAATTTTGACTTGTAGAATTTAAAAACACCAATGGGACCTTCATACCCCATTCTTTGTAAAGTCGAATATAAGTCATCAGAAGATAGAGAGGTTATACATGAGGCATCATCCAAGTGAAGAGAGATGCGAATAACCTCCTCTGTGACTTTCAAGGGTTTATCACAAACCCTTGTTCGAATGGTTTTCTGCCCTTCTTCGAAACTAACAGTGGCATTCTCCCAAAATTGCGTCTGATGTTCGATATAGATGGTTGGGCTCACCGTTAGGGCATAGGAGATGTGCGAGGATTTAAGAAAATCGACGATATCGTGGAATCCCGCAGCTTGTTTCGGCTTCTGAAGCATGGCTATTTCATTGTGCTCATCAACAAACTCCATGATTCCTGAGGATTCTTGAAAGAAAAACACAAAGATTCTGGGGAGACTAGGTTAGAACGAGAGAGAGGAAGTTAATGCGAAGAGTCGTTATGAACTTTGGCGGGCAAACAGGGGTATTTATATGCCCTAGATTATCAAAAGCAGTATTAACGACATAGGCAGTACTAACTACCGAGCAGTATTAACTGCAAAGCAGTATTAACTACACAAGCAGTATTAACGACTGAGCAGTATTAACTACCGAGCAGTATTAACTGCAAAGCAGTATTAACTACACAAGCAGTATTAACGACTGAGCAGTATTAACTGCACTAGCAGTATTAACTACTGAGCAGTATTAACTGCAAAGCAGTATTAACTACACAAGCAGTATTAACGACTGAGCAGTATTAACTGCACTAGCAGTATTAACTACTGAGCAGTATTAACTGCAAAGCAGTATTAACTACAAAAGCAGTATTAACTGCTGAGCAGTGTTAACTACACAAGCAGTATTAACTGCACTTACACTTTTCTGCACTTGGTAATCTGAGGGAAACAGAGGATCCTGAGAAAGAAAGTTAGTAGCACCAAATATATGAAGAAATACAGGTATAAAAACAGAAAGTCATAAATTTATTCTAGGTTGATCATGCCCACACTTGTTACCAAAAAGGTGAATCTACCCACATCAAAAGCTTTTGTGAATAGATCAGCAAACTGGTCATTTGTATGAACTTTAGCAACCTGAATTAATTTCTTTTCATTGCAATCTCTTATAAAGTGATACCTTATCTCTATATGCTTTGTTTTTGAGTGTTTGACTGGATTATTAACAATGCTAATAGCACTGTTGTTATCAATGAAGATTGGAGTGTGAAGAAATGTTACCCCATAGTCCAACATCTGATTCTGAATCCATAGAACCTGAGAGCAGCAGCTTGCAGCAGCTATGTACTCAGCCTCTGTGGTAGATAAGGACACTGTGGTTTGTTTCTTACACTGCCAAGATACTAGTCTTGTACCCAAAAACTGACATCCACCTGAAGTAGACTTCCTATCCATGTTGGCTCCACCCAAATCACTATCTGAATATGCAAGCAAGTCAAAAGAGGATTCATGAGGATACCAGAGACCTAATCTAGGTTGCCCTTTTAAGTATCTGAATATTCTCTTGACAGCATGAAGGTGTGATTGCTTAGGAGAAACCTGAAATCTGGCACAAACACAGACTGAAAACATAATATTTGGTCTAGAGGCTGTGAGATACATGAGAGATCCAATCATTGATCTGTAATGATGGACATCCACATCCTCCCCCTCAAGATCTGCAGTGATCTGTTTATGTGTTTCCATTGGAGTGCTTGCTGGCTTTGAGTCTGATAAACCAAACTTGTCCAAGATGTCTTTCACATACTTGGATTGGCTAATAAAAATCCCATCTTTCCTCTGTTTTACCTGAAGCCCAAGAAAGAATGTAAGTTCTCCCATGGAACTCATCTTGAAGCTTTTGTGCATCAATTCTTCAAACTCTTTACACATTTGATCATTGGTGGATCCAAAGATGATGTCATCCACATAGATCTGAACAAGTAATGTACCTCTCTTTCTCCTCTTGATAAACAGGGTCTTGTCAATTACTCCTCTTTCAAAGTCATTTTTCAAGAGATAGGTAGACAGAGTGTCATACCATGCTCTTGGAGCTTGATGCAAACCATAAAGAGCCTTCTTCAGCTTGTATACTCTGTCAGGGTGCAATGGATTCTCAAATCCAGGGGGTTGACAGACATATACTTCTTCCTCAATACTTCCATACAGAAATGCACTTTTGACATCCATTTGGTACACTTTGAACTTCATGTATGAGGCATAGGCTAGAAATAACCTGATTGCTTCAATCCTTGCCACAGGAGCAAAGACTTCCTCATAATCTATTCCTTCTTCCTGAGTGTACCCTTGTGCAACCAGTCTAGCTTTGTTTCTGATCACAATCCCTCTGTCATCCTTCTTGTTCCTGAAAATCCACTTGGTGCCAATTGCTCTATGACCTTTTGGAAGGTCTACCAAGTCCCAAACATCCTGTAATTTGAACTGTAGCAGCTCCTCTTGCATTGCCTCTATCCAGCTTGGGTCTTTCATAGCATCATAAGCCTTTTTGGGCTCAATCTGGGACAGAAAGCAAGTAAGAACAGTGTTAACTGTATTTTGCTGCTCTTGCAACTCTTGGAGTCTGCTTTGCTTTCTAGTCATCATGGGAGATGCAATATCTCCAATCACCAACTCAGGAGGATGATTTTTCTGAGTTCTTGTTGGATGACCAGCTTCCTCTTGTATGTTCTCATCCAGATTTGACTCATTTAATTCTGGATTTGTTTCTGCTTCTTCAGTCACCTCAGATTCTCTGGAATTTGGACCTGAAGACTGATTTTCCTCTGCTCTCCTCTCTTCTTCATTCTGAATAGGTTCAGTCTCCTCTTGGTGTTCACAGAATTCAACAGGATCAATGGAAGGGAGTGGGAATATCACAGATTGAATTCTGTGTTCTGATGTTGGTGTATCCCTTTGTCCTGCATATACATCACTACTGAAACCCAAAGAATTAGTGAGTGAATCAATGTCAAATAGCCAATTAGGACCTGAACCAAAAAGAGGCATGGTAAATCACTTGCAAAGTTGGTAACCATTGCAGAAGAGGAAACTGCTGAAGAAGAAGTTGCAGAAGAAGAAATGGCTATAGAAAGGTATCAATCACCCTATCAATCTCCAGATAGATTTGCTCACCAAGGAGACTTGAACGACTTCTTACAGAACCCTGAAATTGCCAACACCCTAAATACAGCAGGGTGGACGGCACAACCTCTCGACCACCACTCTCCAGAAGAACAAGATTTCTTCATTTCTGGCATTGACACACATCTGCAAGAAGATGACACAACACCCAGAAATCAACCAGCCGAAACCCCTGTTATTTTACAAAACCCTTTCATTCAAGGATTGGATGTCCACAGAAGAAGTCCAAACCCAGCTTCAGAAGAAATAGAACAAACTGAAGCTGAATGGAACAGAGGTGAAATTACAGAGGCTTCTGAGAACATGATGGAAGAAGAGAAAGAAAAAGGGGCCGAAGTTGTACAAAAAGAGGGATTAGCAACAACGGAGACAGAAATAGAGATCTTAGAGACAGATTCAGATGAAGAAGAAGCTGTCTGGATACGTAAGGGTCTTTATCATCCACATGTCATGAGATTATTTGGATCTCATCAAATGTATGACTTCTTACGACCAGAACAAGGAACTTCCACAGAACTTAGGGAAGAAGCACCAAGCCATAGGATAGTTACAGAGGATGATATGATAGAAAATGAAGTAGTGCTTGGATGCTTATCAGAGGAAGAAGCAAGAAAAGATGCCTGGATAAATAGAGGCACACAACCAAAACCAACTCCCAGTGCAACCCACATTTCTGACACCGCAGGTCTAGCTGCAGAAGGTGTCATTGAAAAAGAGCAGCACAGCTCGAACCTCACCCAAACCATCCAGCCAGAGGTTATTCTTTCAACCTCTGTGCCCACAAAAACCGGGGAAACCATTCCTAGGGAGTCTCCTCAAAGAGACTCACCTATAGTTCGTGATCAATTGCCCCAGATCACAGAAGAACGCCCAACAGAGGAATTTGTTTCCTCTGCCACGCACTTATTAAGACCCACGCTTCTTTCAGAGAGAAGTAGAGAGCACAAAGACAAAGAGACTCTAGACAAGTCTCCTAGTCAACAGAAGGATATTCCAATACCCACCTCTGGAGTGGATTTGGAAAATGTTCTTCTCAAAACTTCTGTAGGGATTGAAACTCATGTTTCTTCTCAAGGATCAGATGGAAATCCTTCCATTCGCAACGTACAAACAGGAATGAAAGAAGGTATCCCAGGAACAGGGATTCACTCTGGAGACGAATGTGTTCCTCCAGAGGTTACCACCGGAACACAAGTTACAAGGGATGAGTTCCAAACCCTTGAGACCTCTGTGAACCAAACCTTGAAAGAGTTGCAAAGCTCCTTCAAATCTTTTGCAGAGACAACATCACTGGAACTGCTAAACCTGAACACCAAAATGGACAACCTGTCCACAGAGGTGAAAACTGCCATCTCACAGATGAAGTCTGCTGCTACCGCATCCACCACTTCTGCCGCAACAACTACTCCTTCTTCGATTGAGAACTCCATCAACAAGTTTCTTGATCAATTGAACAAACAGACTTCAGTGTCAACGGGCATCACTCCTGCAGATCTACAGAAGGCCCTACAAAAAGTTCAAGAAGAAGCCATGCGAAATACCATGCTGATGCAACCCAAAGACTACATGACAAGAGCACAGCTGACAGAGCTTGGGCAGAACGTGATTAATCAAGTGACAGAAGTCATCCTTTCCTTCACCACTGCCAATGCTAACTTCGTCAAAGATTTCAGAGCAAGTGTAGGAAGCATGAGATTCAAAATAGAGGCAGAGCTAGCAACTCTTCTTGGCCTCTGTGATGATGTCTGTGCGAAACTTATCGCTGCTGGAGCCACAATGCCAAAGAAACCCGATGCTTCCTGCAGAGCAGAGGGTACATCAGACAAGGGTCAGGATGACTCTGATGATGATGACCATCCTGGTCCATCAGATCATCCTGAGGGGGAGAAAACTACAGAGAAAGCTGCAAGCAGAGGACTTACAGGTCCACCAATAGCCGCAGAACCTCTGAGTCAAGCACCTCCAGAACAGACCCGACAACAACAAACCCAAAAGACCACAGAGACAACACCCATCTCTGTGGAATCATCTCCTGACGAAACCAAAACTCCAGAAGCAGAACAGCAAGCCACAGAGGCAACAACCGCCCCTGAGGTAATCATTTTGGAAGAAACAGATGAACAAACCACAGAGAAAACACCCACCTCTGTGGAAACACCCCAAAAAATACCCAGAAGAAAGTCGATTGCCACCAAACCAAAAAGAGCAACGACCTCTGCTTCTGATGTTCTGAAAAGAATGCACAAAACAATGAGTGATCGAATGGCACAGAGAGAAGAAGAAAGGCACATGTTCACTTTAGCTTTCAGAATGGCAAGAAGATTCGATGTCAATACTTCATCAACAGAAACTGAGCTCGCAGAAGAAGTCATCAAACAACCTCCAACAGAGGTTACAGAGCAAGTCAAGCCAACAGAACCATCGCCACAAAAGTCCTCTAAATCACAATTGTCAAAATCCAAAGAGGCAACCTCCATCAAACCAACAGAAGTGCCAACCTCAAAACCCACAGAAGCAACAGGTTCTGCCACGACAATAGCAAAAGATAAGGGCAAATGGATACTGACAGAAGAGCCAAAGAAGAAGAAAACATTGCCAAAGCCAACAGAAAAACTAATGAAGAGTGCGTTTGACGCCTTTCAAACCCCAAAACCCAAAGAAGTTGACTGGGTACATGGATTGAAGCCTCTGTCAGAAATTCCTCTAACTGGTAGAGCTGCAGAAGTTGTTCAACAGATGGAGAGTCTCAGAAGACAAATTCCACGACCTGGTCCAACACATGAAGAGATGGAAGAAGTGGTATACAAATACCTCTACAAACAATCCTATCAGACAAATCATCCAGTAGATCATGTGACAGATCCAAGGATCAGAGAAGAATTTGAGAACATCTTCACAAGAACAAAGCCAAGAACCAAAGCAGATGTCTTCTCAATTCACAAAATCAAAAAGGTGATCTTCTGTAGATTCTCCTTCACAAGAACCTATCCAAGGGTCAGGTACAATCTTTACAAAGTCAGAAGAGAGAACAATTCAGAATCTACCTTCGCTGATGCTGACTTAAGAAACATCAATCCTTACGATCTACCTGACCTTTTGCAATGGACAAAAGACAACTACAACACAGAGCCTAATACCAGAGCCTATCAAGTGTTGAGAAAAGCGATGAGGGAAAAGCTTCTGCTATACATCATGATAGATTTTCAGCTGGGAAAGGATCTTGGTCTCAAACATCTAGATCTACGACCACCAGAAGATCGCTGCTCACCAGACGTTGTGCCCAACTCAATCATCAGAGAACCAAGATTTGGGTTAGTATTTCAAAACCCACAACACCAGGTTAAACTTTTTGTACTCATGGATTGTCAGAAGTACGCAACCAGTACTCTGAGCAAATTCAGAGCAAGCCTTGTAAAATACAGAGGTACAGAGAAAATGGATAGAGATGATGCAGATACTTTCATCAGAGAAATAGACTCAACAATCCGCCTAAGAGAACTCTGCATCAGATTCTACAAAGAGATCAGAAAAGTCGGCAGAGACAACAGAAGCTACAACGATTTCAAAGATGCCAAAATCTGATTCTCAGACCTCCAATCTCTGCAAACAAAGTTTTATCTTTCATTGTACTCAAATGTAAAATGCCTCTGGCATATTTCTAAAATGAAAGAAATTTCGAGGTATTGTTTAACCTCTGTCTTATCTAACTTAGCCAAACTTAACTCAAGTTCAAATTTTTTATTTTTCACTACTTAGGGGGAGATTGTTAGCTTCAATCTTCCTAATCATAAAAGTATTTAGAAGTAGTGAAAAATAGGCTAAGTGAAGAAAGCCTCTTACAGAGGCTCTGCCGACATTACCGAGAAATCAAGGTCAAGAAGCTACAGAAGCAGCAGAAGCTTCCTACAGAAGCTCTGTCATACGCACAAAGAAGACCAAAGACTCAGAATCCGGCGAAGACTGCTCCACAGAGGACCAGACCGCAGAACCTCTGTAACTCATTACAGAGCCTCTGTGGTCCTCACTGAGACTTGAAGATAGTTATAATATCTTGCTACTGTTCCAAGACCTGTTCATCAACTTGCATGGAAAAGTACTGTCAAAACACGTGTCAAGCTCTGAGTGGACTCAATAGGGCATGGTACAAAATAGACGTCTGCGCCATTTAATGCATTTACCAATAGTACATCTGCTCCATTAAATGCGCATGGCTCAAACAACTGCTCACACCATCCAGTTCACTATTCATGCCGTAAAAGGAACAGTGACCTACTTCATAGTCTTCTAAGAGTAGTATAAAAGGAAGTCTCATGTTGAGATCTTCCTAAGGACGAATACACAAGGAATCACTAATACTCTCAAGCTTTATTGTCAAATATCTGAGTGTTATATTCTCACACACACCAACAGTTCTTAATCTGTTCTTCGTGTTGTTATTATATATTGAATAATAGTAACTGTTCAACAAATCCTTTTCATTCTTTATTGTTTTCTTTATATGTGTGCGTTCTAATATCTATCAAACATATCTGTTAGTTTAATACGCTTCCGCATCAAACTCTAAACTCAACTAATAGACTGTTAATCTTGATTAAGTGTATCTGGGTTCCAACAATTTACCAAACTCATCTAACATGTTTCTCCAAACTAATTAACATCCAAAAACTAGCATAAAGATCCATGAAGAAAATGTTCCACAAAAAAAATATTATATAGAACTAAACTACATAACACAAGAATAAAGAAAAAACGCAGTTACGATCTAAGAAACATATGTTCAACTTACAAAGTCCATATATTGGTTGAAAATCAGCTAGCGTTGCATGTTAAGTTTTCCGGTCCTCATTGACACCACTCTTCTTTGCAGTTTTTCCATCATCCACATCTCGGCCTATAAACACCGTGATCGTGATCAAAAAAAGCATTTCACCTAAAACCAAATTCATGAAATAAAAGAATTAAACTTCTTAGAAAAGAATTAAACTTGTCAGGATCGATTCTTAACAAGAATTAAACTTCTTAGAAACAGAATTTTGAGAATCTTGCGGAATAGAACTCTAAATCAATTAAAGAACAATCAATAGAAATTCAATAAACTGTATATATATCAAACAGTTATTACTCACAAGTTTTACACCAAACCTCAATCTTGTTGAACAGGCTCAACAAGACGATTTCTACTTCTCTAGAAATAGGATCTATGATCTTGAGGTTAATTCACTCTTGAATGAATATCAAATTCTATTTCACTCGTATATTTTCTTCTATTTTTTTCACTATTCTAATAGCTATCTATCAATACTATTTATACAAAAGTAATTACAAGATAACTATCAAAAGTAAATTGATCTTCTGAATCTTCGTTAAACATATCTTGATCAATTCCTTACTTGTCTCCAAAAGCATCGCATACCAAACTTATCAAGTCAGCAGTATTAACAATGATTTGGCTCAGCAGCATTAATGATGATTTGGCTCAGCAGCATTAACGATGATTTGGCTCAGCAGCATTAACGATGATTTGGCTCAGCAGCATTAACAACCTTCAGCAGTATTAACCTTCACAGTCTTCAAGCAGTAGTAACTCAGCTCAGCAGTACTAACCATGTCTAGCAGTAGTAATTTGGTCTAGCAGCACTAACTTCGTCTAGCATTAGTAACTTGGTCTAGCAGTACTAACTTCGTCTAGCAGTAGTAATCTTGCCCAGCAGTAGTAACGAAGACCTGGCAGTAGTAATGTAGACTTAGCAGTACTAACCATACTTAGCATATCTTCAGTTCCCAACAATCTCCCCCTAACTTGACTTTTAGGAAAAGAAGTCAAGTTCTTCAGATGATGCTTCCAAAACTTAGTCATCATGTACACACAGATTAGGACTTAAACCTAGACTCTGATTGAGAATCCTTTTTACCAAGAATCTTCCCATTGCTGAATCCTTGTTGCAGGTCAGCTTAGTATGTAACATTCCTTGCAGCCTCTTCATGCTGTGATTGTATATTTCATCCACCAGATAGTATTCTTGAGTTGTAGAGTCAAGGGAGATGACATATACTCCACAGTTTTCATAGAGCATCCAGTTGGTAATGGCTTGAAACTGAGTGTTTATCCTATGCTGAACTGCTTCAGGTTTGAACATTTGGCACAAGAATTCAAGTACCATTTTAGAGATTGACATCCCTTGCTCAGTCAGCATGTTTTCATATATCTTCATCCCAACTTTGAACATCTCTTCTAAGTCTGATCTTGAGCAAGTTCTGACAATTTTTCCCCAAGTTGAAAAGACTTCAAATTTTCCATCTGCTCTTTTTATCCTAATGAACTCCTTTCTACCATCTTTCAAAGTGTCCCAAAAGATGATTTCAGGAGCCTTAGATGATATTGGTTCAGCCTGAAGTGGAATTGGGTTAGAGTCAACACTAGTAATGTACAAATCACATTGGGCATCCGTTTGTGATTGCACATTGCTTGATTGCCCTGATGGAGTTGCCACTTCTTCTTCAGCAACTTTTGGATCAGATTTTTCTTTCACTGTTTCCTCCTGGGCCTCTTCTGCAGATGACTCCACCCTTGGCTTCTTTTCATTTTTCTTCTTTGAAGTTATGGGCTGGGTTCTTGGTCTTTTCTTTGACATCATCTTAGTTCTTTTAAGAGTTTTAACAGCTTCAGGAGTTGGTTCAGCTGCTTTAAGTTTTTCAGCAGCAATAACCATTTCTGCTGCTATGGCTGTTACTGCTTCTCTTAGAACATGTAATGATGCTGCTTCAACGCTGTTCTTCACAATCCAGTATATTTCTTCATCTATTTCAGCTTGAGTTGTAGTCACTGCTTCCTGCTCAGTTTCTGCTGCTTTGTCTGTTTGGCCTTCAGCAGCATTAACTGTTTCTGCTGCTTGTTCAAACTCAGCAGCATTAACAGTTTCTGCTGCTGTGGTTTCTGCTGCTGTGGTTTCTGCTGCTGTGGTTTCTGCTGCTTTAACACACTCTTCCCCCTTTTCTGTCTCCCCCTTATTCTGTGCACTGGACTCCCCCTTAAACTGTGCATAATCCATTTCCATCTCATTCTCCATGTGAACTGTCTCCCCCTCAATTTGTGGACCCTTCATTTTCAGTTCTGCTTCTGACTCTGACTCCCCCTTTTTGGGAGCATCATCAGTTGAAGTTCTTCTTCTCAGCACAAATCGTGCCTTTTTCTTTTTGTGCAGCAACTTGGTGACCATCTTTTTGAGCTTCTCAATCTGAGACTGTTGGTAGGTGACCACAGTCTTCAGTTGCTCAATCTCCTTCTTTTGTGCCATAACATCCAAGTTGATATTCCCTATGGTTTCCATCAATTCCTCATAGTTATATCTATCCTCACCTTGTTTAGAAGTGTTTACCTTCTTTAAAGGATCACTGGAAGTTTTAGCAGAAGCCTTCTGCCTAGCAGAAGCACTACCTGCCCCCTTGGTTTCTTGGCACCTGGGTCCTCCTAATGATTTCTCATTTAGAGTTGCCATGGGGAAGGTCTTATTTATGTTACCACTGTCCTTCTCTGTGCTAGCAGAAGTAGTGGCAGCCTTAGCACCCAAATGGTCATCCTTCTCCTTAGAGACCACCTTCTTGGGGTTGGGAGACACCCCTGTGGTTTCCCTGTTGATATTCTCAATTGGAGAATGCTCCAACTGAGGGCTTAAAGGCTTAGGGCTCTGAGTAGGTACATCAAGGGAAGGAACCTTGTGCACCTTTCTTCTTTGAAACCTTTTGGTGATTGTGGGAGTGGGTTGTTCAAGAATGGACTGAGGGATGTCTTTTGAGATGGAAGGTTGGGATTGGTCATCAGTGGGTTGATCTAATAAGGGCCTTGATCCTGATGCCATACCTTCAGAGGGGTGGGACACAACCATCATTGTAGAGAACAATGGTGTGTCAACTCCTTCCGAGTCCCTAGGAAGTCTTTTCATATTTGAAAAAACCTTCCCTTTAGGGGATTTGGGTACATATACCTCAGTAAACTGAGGTAAGTCCATCAATTCCTTGTTAAGAACTTCTTGCACAAACCTTGGATACATGAAAAAGGTCTTTTTGGATTCCAAGTTTGATACAAGATCATTAAAGATCATTGCTGAGAAATTGTACTTTCTGGCAGTGGATAAGCAGACCAAGGCATATGCAATGGGACTGCTGAACTCACTCCATCCAGTAGTTTTCTTGGAAATACAGTGCATCAGGGTATGAACAAGAAATCTCCATTGGTTGAAAATTTTTGACTTGTAGAATTTAAAAACACCAATGGGACCTTCATACCCCATTCTTTGTAAAGTAGAAAAGAGTTCTTCATTAGGAATAGAAGATATACCTGAAGCATCATTCAACTGAAGAGAGATGCGAATAACCTCTTCAGTGACTTTCAAGGGTTTATCACAAACCCTTGTTCGAATGGTTTTCTGCCCTTCTTCGAAACTAACAGTGGCATTCTCCCAAAATTGTGTCTGATGTTCGATATAGATTGTTGGGTTCACCGTTAGGGCATAGGAGATGTGCGAGGATTTGAGAAAATCGACTATATCGTGGAATCCCGCAGCTTGTTTCGGCTTCTGAAGCATGGCTATTTCATTGTGCTCATCCACAAACTCCATGATTCCTGAGGATTCTTGAAAGAAAAACACAAAGATTCTGGGAGACTAGGTTAGAACGAGAGAGAAGAAGTAAATGCGAAGAGTCGTTATGAACTTGGGCGGGCACACAGGGGTATTTATATGCCCTAGATTATCAAAAGCAGTATTAACTACCTCGCAGTATTAACTACCGAGCAGTATTAACTACCATGCAGTATTAACTACCTAGCAGTATTAACTACCAAGCAGTATTAACTACACTAGCAGTATTAACTGCACTAGCAGTATTAACTACTGAGAGTATTAACTACCAAGCAGTATTAACTACCAAGCAGTATTAACTACCTAGCAGTATTAACTGCACTAGCAGTATTAACTGCACTAGCAGTATTAACTGCACTAGCAGTATTAACTGCACTAGCAGTATTAACTGCACTAGCAGTATTAACTACTGAGCAGTATTAACTACTGAGCAGTATTAACTGCACAAGCAGTATTAACTACTAGAACACAGGCAGTAGTAACTTCTGTACTGGCAGTAGTAACGCTGCACAGGCAGTAGTAACCACACTTACACTTTTCTGCACTTGGTAAGCTGAGGGAAACAGAGGATCCTGAGAAAGAAAGTTAGTAGCACCAAATATATGAAGAAATACAGGTATAAAAACAGAAAGTCATAAATTTATTCTAGGTTGATCATGCCCACACTTGTTACCAAAAAGGTGAATCTACCCACATCAAAAGCTTTTGTGAATAGATCAGCAAACTGGTCATTTGTATGAACTTTAGCAACCTGAATTAATTTCTTTTCATTGCAATCTCTTATAAAGTGATACCTTATCTCTATATGCTTTGTTTTTGAGTGTTTGACTGGATTATTAACAATGCTAATAGCACTGTTGTTATCAATGAAGATTGGAGTGTGAAGAAATGTTACCCCATAGTCCAACATCTGATTCTGAATCCATAGAACCTGAGAGCAGCAGCTTGCAGCAGCTATGTACTCAGCCTCTGTGGTAGATAAGGACACTGTGGTTTGTTTCTTACACTGCCAAGATACTAGTCTTGTACCCAAAAACTGACATCCACCTGAAGTAGACTTCCTATCCATGTTGGCTCCACCCAAATCACTATCTGAATATGCAAGCAAGTCAAAAGAGGATTCATGAGGATACCAGATACCTAATCTAGGTTGCCCTTTTAAGTATCTGAATATTCTCTTGACAGCATGAAGGTGTGATTGCTTAGGAGAAACCTGAAATCTGGCACAAACACAGACTGAAAACATAATATTTGGTCTAGATGCTGTGAGATACATGAGAGATCCAATCATTGATCTGTAATGATGGACATCCACATCCTCCCCCTCAAGATCTGCAGTGATCTGTTTATGTGTTTCCATTGGAGTGCTTGCTGGCTTTGAGTCTGATAAACCAAACTTGTCCAGGATGTCTTTCACATACTTGGATTGGCTAATAAAAATCCCATCTTTCCTCTGTTTTACCTGAAGCCCAAGAAAGAATGTAAGTTCTCCCATGGAACTCATCTTGAAACTTTTGTGCATCAATTCTTCAAACTCTTTACACATTTGATCATTGGTGGATCCAAAGATGATGTCATCCACATAGATCTGAACAAGTAAAGTACCTCTCTTTCTCCTCTTGATAAACAGGGTCTTGTCAATTACTCCTCTTTCAAAGTCATTTTTCAAGAGATAGGTAGACAGAGTGTCATACCATGCTCTTGGGGCTTGGTGCAAACCATAGAGAGCCTTCTTCAGCTTGTATACTCTGTCAGGGTGCAATGGATTCTCAAATCCAGGGGGTTGACAGACATATACTTCTTCCTCAATACTTCCATACAGAAATGCACTTTTGACATCCATTTGGTACACTTTGAACTTCATGTATGAGGCATAGGCTAGAAATAACCTGATTGCTTCAATCCTTGCCACAGGAGCAAAGACTTCCTCATAATCTATTCCTTCTTCCTGAGTGTACCCTTGTGCAACCAGTCTAGCTTTGTTTCTGATCACAATCCCTCTGTCATCCTTCTTGTTCCTGAAAATCCACTTGGTGCCAATTGCTCTATGACCTTTTGGAAGGTCTACCAAGTCCCAAACATCATGTAATTTGAACTGTAGCAGCTCCTCTTGCATTGCCTCTATCCAGCTTGGGTCTTTCATAGCATCATAAGCCTTTTTGGGCTCAATCTGGGACAGAAAGCAAGTAAGAACAGTGTTAACTGTATTTTGATGCTCTTGCAACTCTTGGAGTCTGCTTTGCTTTCTAGTCATCATGGGAGATGCAATATCTCCAATCACCAACTCAGGAGGATGATTTTTCTGAGTTCTTGTTGGATGACCAGCTTCCTCTTGTAAGTCCTCATCCAGATTAGACTCATTTAATTCTGGATTTGTTTCTGCTTCTTCAGTCACCTCAGATTCTCTGGAATTTGAACCTGAAGACTGATTTTCCTCTGCTCTCCTCTCTTCTTCATTCTGAATAGGTTCAGTCTCCTCATGGTGTTCACAGAATTCAACAGGATCAATGGAAGGGATTGGAAATATCACAGATTGAATTCTGTGTTCTGATGTTGGTGTATCCCTTTGTCCTGCATATACATCACCACTGAAACCCAAAGAATTAGTGAGTGAATCAATGTCAAATAGCCAATTAGGACCTGAACCAATAGGATTTGGTGTGTTCTCATTGCATTTGACATTGTCACTTTCTTCAATTATTCTAGAAGAGGTATTAAAAACTCTGTAGGCCTTACTTTGAGATGAATACCCAACAAGAAAACCATCATCTGCTTTGCTATCAAACTTGCCTAAGTGAGATTTGGTATTGAGAATAGTACAAGGACATCCAAATGGTTTGAAAAATCCAATATATGGTTTCCTTTTATGGAAAAGCTCATAAGGTGTCTTGTTTTTAGGCTTTACAACTAAAACTCTGTTTTGAACATAGCAGGCAGTATTAACTGCTTCTGCCCAAAAAGTAATTGGTAACTTTGAGTCAGCTAACAGAGATCTAGCAGCCTCAATCAGTGTCCTATTCCTTCTCTCAGCAACACCATTTTGTTGTGGAGTCCTAGGAGCACTGTATTGTCTCTCAATTCCTTTTTCTTCACAAAAGGTGTTTAGATCAAAATTTTTAAACTCAGTTCCATTATCTGATCTAATGACTTTCACTCTTTGATTTGATTGGTTTTCAATTTTGAGAATAAAAGATTTGATCAGTCCACTTGTCTCATCTTTAGTTCTCAGAAAATATACCCAAGTAAATCTAGAATAATCATCAACAATAACTAGGCAGTATGATTTCTTGCCAATACTCATCACATTGGTAGGACCAAACAGATCCATATGTAACAGTTGAAGAGGATTTGATATAGTGTTTATCTCTTTGGACTTATGAGAAGTTTTGTGTTGTTTGCCTTTGAGACAAGCAACACAATGATCATCACATGAATAGACTTTGGATGGCAAACCCCTTACAAGGTTATTCTTAACAAGTTTATTTATTGTTTTAAAGTTCATGTGACACATCCTTCTGTGCCAAAGTGATGATTCATCCAAAGAAGCTTTTGAAACTAAACAATTTAGGGATGAATCAGATGATACACTTTCCAAATCTAAACAATAAACATTATCCTTCCTAGGAGTTCTCAGAAGTATCATGTTTTCATCAACCACTTTGTATCCAGGAGCAAGGATAATACATTCAGAATCAGTAAACAATATGCTATGCTTCTTGTCACAAACTTGTGATACACTTAACAGGTTGTATCTCAATTGTTCAACATAGTACACATCTTCAAAGGTCATCTTACCCTTTGAAACATCACCCTTACCACTTATCTTTCCACCAGCAGGATTATCCCCAAATGCAACATGTCCTCCATCAATCTTTTTGAAATTTTTGAGGCAGGCCATGTTACCTGTCATGTGCCTGGAGCAACCACTATCAACATGCCAAATGCTCTTCCCCTTGAGCTGTTGGTTGCCCTGCACATCAAGATAAATCAGTTAGTTTTATTGGGAACCCAAGCCGAAGTGGTCTTGGGTCTCCCTTGCTCATCAAAATACTTGCACTTGGTTTTGATGAGATTTTCAAATTTAGGTACTGCAGTACTGGAGTACTTTGTCAAAATTATTGGTGTAGCAGCACTAGCAGTACTAACAGTGCTAGCAGCAGTATTAACCTCAGAGGTACTAACAGTGCTAGCAGTACTAATACTGGGAGCAGCAGTATTAACCTCAGAAGTACTAACAGAGGTAGCAGTATTAACAGAGTTAACACTGCTAGAAGCAGTATTAACAGAGTTAATACTGCTAGCAGCAGTACTATCTGAAGAGGAAGCACTAAAAGTATTAGCAGCACTAACATTGGACTGATTACTAGCAGTATTAACACTGCTAGCAGCACTAACTTTGGAATGATTACTAGCAGTATTAACACTGCTAGCAGCACTAACTTTTGAAGCAGTACTAACAGTGTTAGCAGTACTAACACTGCTAGCAGCAGTATTGTTTTTAGTGCTTTTTGGAACCCACATAGTATCACATTCCTTTTCAGTCGTTTTCTTTATGTGGCTTTTGGGTTTATCTTGTTTCTTTGCCACATTTTTCTTTGCAGACTTTTTATATCCACCATTCTTTCTGTAACCACCAGGTTTTTGAAAAGATCTTTGAGCATTAAACCTTTGGTTAACAGGATTGAAATAACAGTGTTTGGCTAAGTGATTTAGCTTACCACAGATGAAACAAGGTTTTGGCCTGTTGATTCTGTTCAGGTCAACTCCTTGTCTCATAGCCCACTGGTTATTCCAGTTCCTTTGATTTCCCCTCTGATTATCATGTTTTTGGGGCTTGTTCTCTTTAGATTTCCTGCAGGAACACTGTTTACAAGTATTAGAGTTCACAACTTTGGGCTGTGTGGAATGAACTCCCTTTTTCTCTTCAGTCCTTTTGATCTCAGTGTTCTTGACACATGGACTCTCACATTCCTCATCAGAGTCTACTTTGTCAGTCTCATCCTCAACAACTATTTCTTTTTCACAAGGATCTATATTAATCTTTAATTCAGGTTCCTTTCTATCCTTGGTCTCTAACAAATCAGACTTGGGAGGTATGTAGTTGTTATTGTAGGGTGGAGGTGTGGCATTGTACCCTATCCCTACTTTCATCTTGTCATGGATTTGTGCTTTAATGATGGTGTCCATGGTTTTAGAAGCACAGGTAAACTTTTCAACATCAAGTTTAACCTTCTTAAGCTCTTCTTTTAATTTCTCATTCTCCTCCCCAGACACTTTCAGCTTAATCTCATACTCATTCTTTTCCCACTTCCAATAGTTAGTATCATAGTGGTGTTGAAGTTCATTAGCTTGAAAAGCTCTAATCTGTTCCTCAAACCTTTCTACAATCCTAACATAATCTTTCACATCTTTCTCTAGCCTCTTAAGGTCATCACACATACCCTGATTGTGATCCCTATATCTTTTAACAGCATCAATGCAAGCTTGAGAACATAGTTTAGATTGTACCTCAGTGGGAATATCAGATACTTCTGCCATAAGAGCTTGATTCTGACAGGCTTCCTCAACTTGATCACTCCAATCAAATCCCATTCCTTGTTGAGAAACAAGGGCTTGAGAGGAGCTTCTGTTTTGGTTTCCATTTTGAGCCTGTTGATTTGATCCTCCACTTCTGCATTCTCTGGCAAAGTGTCCCATCTTGTGACACTTATAACACTCAACCTTGGACTTGTCAAAGCCTGCACCATCTTCTCTTCTCTGGGAAAAGTTGTTTCTCCCAGTCCTTTTGATGAATTTCTTCACCCTCATTGATAGCATAGCCATCTGCCACTTGATGTCCATCTCTTCCAGATCATCAGCATTAATCTGCTCTAAATCATCATTGATTAGAGAAGAGTGAACATGACTAGAAAAGAATGCTTCTAGTACAGAATCTGTAGTCTTCTCTTGATTAGTTCCACCAGCAGCATTAACAGAGCCTGCAGTATTAACAGAATCAGGGTTAGCAGCATTATCAGAGGATGAAGATAATAAAGCAGCATTATAAACAAATCCAGATGGCCTTTTCTTGGCTTCAACTTCAGCCTCAAATACTCTCAGATCATTGTAGAGGTCATCTAGCTCTTTGTCCTCCAATTGGTCATTCTGTCTGAATGAGACTGTGTACATGGTCCATTCTTCTCCCAATGATCTAAGGAACTTTCTATTGACATCATCAGCATCCATGTGTACACCCACAGTTGCTAATTCTCCAATCAACTTGTTAAATCTGTCAAAAGTTTGAGTCATAGACTCATTCTTTGCAGACATGAAGTTCTCATATTGTTGCCTGAGAATAGCCTTTTGATTTCTCTTTGTGCTCTTTGTGCCAGTGAATCTTTTCTCCCGAGCATTCCACAACATCTGTGCATCTGTGCAGTGTTGGAATTGATGTTGGTATTCATTAGGAATAGCCAAAAGCAGAGTGCTTAAGGCCTTCATCTCTGTTTGTCTGACTTTCTTTTCAGCATCTGTCTTGGGAGGAGGTCTCTTTCCATCTGCTCCAATCTTTCCTTCATTACATGGGCCATTTTCTATGATGTCCCATATTGCATAATCAGTAAGAAGAATGTACTGCTTGATTCTCAGTTTCCACATGTCAAACTCATTGGGTTTGAGCATGGGAACCTTTGAAACAAGAGTACTGTGAGAATCCATTGAATTGTCCATAGCTTCTAAGATACCAAGGCTCTGATACCACTTGTCAGGATCGATTCTTAACAAGAATTAAACTTCTTAGAAACAGAATTTAGAGAATCTTGCGGAATAGAACTCTAAATCAATTAAAGAACAATCAATAGAAATTCAATAAACTGTATATATATCAAACAGTTATTACTCACAAGTTTTACACCAAACCTCAATCTTGTTGAACAGGCTCAACAAGACGATTTCTACTTCTCTAGAAATAGGATCTATGATCTTGAGGTTAATTCACTCTTGAATGAATATCAAATTCTATTTCACTCGTATATTTTCTTCTATTTTTTTCACTATTCTAATAGCTATCTATCAATACTATTTATACAAAAGTAATTACAAGATAACTATCAAAAGTAAATTGATCTTCTGACTCTTCGTTAAACATATCTTGATCAATTCCTTACTTGTCTCCAAAAGCATCGCATACCAAACTTATCAAGTCAGCAGTATTAACAATGATTTGGCTCAGCAGCATTAATGATGATTTGGCTCAGCAGCATTAACGATGATTTGGCTCAGCAGCATTAACGATGATTTGGCTCAGCAGCATTAACAACCTTCAGCAGTATTAACCTTCACAGTCTTCAAGCAGTAGTAACTCAGCTCAGCAGTACTAACCATGTCTAGCAGTAGTAATTTGGTCTAGCAGCACTAACTTCGTCTAGCATTAGTAACTTGGTCTAGCAGTACTAACTTCGTCTAGCAGTAGTAATCTTGCCCAGCAGTAGTAACGAAGACCTGGCAGTAGTAATGTAGACTTAGCAGTACTAACCATACTTAGCATATCTTCAGTTCCCAATAGAAAGTAACGCCCGACTTCTACATATCAATACTAGTCACCTTTTAGGGACTCGCAGTAATTATGTTACAACTGTCAAAGCAAATATTTCTAGCAGAAAGTCAAAGCATATACCTGTCTCCCACATTTTTTCCGACGTCATGCGTTTGGGAGTGAATGAGTGTGCTATAAGGCAAGCAATATCATCTAGTTGTTGCGTTGTAAAAGGAGCTTCAGACATCCGTATGCCCTATATTTATATATATATATTTAAAATAGAACATGTTATTTAACAAACTTAAGTCTTTTGTGCAATACAGAGATAAAATCTAAACAACCTTTAACAAATATGTATCTTGTTTGAGATATCATATTGCTGCTTCATCACAAAATCGAATACTTGTTTGATTACGTAGTAGCCACACTCCCATCCCTCTTTTTGTTGATTACACTAAATTGTAATTAAAAAATAATAATTAGACACTTTAAAATACGAAATGCAATGCATTGTTTGATATATTCATTATACCTTGATTATCTTCCATGTAATTTGAGCTGTAATATTATCGGCTTGACACGGCCCTACGGCCTTATTATAATCTTTAATAGACCTAAAAGAATTATTGCAATACATATGTATTACTAATCGATTAACTATATAACGAAATGACAACTGTTTTATGGATAACACATTACTTACTTGTCCATATACTCTTTGATTTCGTAAGTTGTAGATGTCTTTCCGTGTGACATCATCGAATCTAATATATAGACCAAGCGTTGTCTAGGCCGAATGATTAACAGCGACCAGTGATTCCTCAATTGTTTAATATAATAATGTTAATAGAACTTTAGTGTAAATTGTATGTATATATATATAATAAATAATAGTCATATATATGTGTATGTATACATCTTACCCCTGCCAATACGGTGCCAAAAAGAAATTCTTAGCTTTGTGGTACATCATGGTGTTGAAGATTGCCTTTGTGATGATGTGACCATACCGTCGAACCGCATCAGCATTAATTGCTTCGGGCGCTATAAATGCACATCGGTTCTTTGTGTTTCTCATTAATATCATATATAGATGCCTAAAACATTACAATGTGTTAAAACTAAATACTGTTGATATGATACAATAAATGATGATATATAGAAATTTACTTACGCCAAAAACCAAGTGATATTTTGGTCGAGCCAGCCATTTGTCATTAGATCTTCCAAGTCACTATACTTGACCACTATAGGAATTTCTGTAGGGCCAAAAACCCCTGCCTCAACCTGAGCCATTACCCCATTTTCACCCACCCTTCATTAGACTGTATGTGTCTACGTAGACTCATCATTGTATTTTCTTTATTCAAGGGCTTTAACGTTTTAGTCATTTGTGGTTTTCTCTGGGGTTCAGATGCAAGGGCTACTCTCTTCGATTGAGCCTCGTCGTCTTTTTGTACCTATATTAACAATTCATATAAAAATAGGAGGATATTAATGCATATATATATATATACGAGTTGAGAAAATACCTTAAGGGGAATAGGTGCACTCTTTGGTGGCACTTCAGTCGATTATAGAAACAAATAGAATTGAAGAACAAGAATTCAGAGCACATACAAATCGATTGAGGGAAGGGTTTTTGATTGCCGGTGATATAAACCTTAATTTCTAATTATATTCACAAATAGCACATACAAATCGATTGAAAGTAACACAGGTCGATTCAGAGCAGAAACATTACCTCTTGTGGGATTGTTCGAAAACAGAGTTGTAATATTGTATGGGATGAACGACGAACAACAACGAACCGCGACGTGTGGTCTAATGCTGCTGTTTTGCCGGCGGATTGTGATGTTTTTACGCCGACGGCTTCTGGCGTTGCTTCTCTCCGGTGGACGGTTGAAATCGATGGAGAGGTGATAAGGTGGAAAACAGCCGTGAAAAAAGAAGAGGTGAAAATTTGGCGGTGAAATTGTGAAAAGAAGACGGTAATACTTTAGGGTTTTGACACCTGATAATTAAGTTGTTATTATTATTATTATTATTTTGATTTTTTCTATTATTACTGCTAATAGTGGATACGTGGGCTTTTGTTTGGGTGGGTCTACCCATAATTATTGTTATTATTATTATTATTATTATTATTACTACTATTATTGAGCAAGTATATAAATTCTTGTATTTTCTGAAATCAAACAAAATAAATTAGAAAACTAAATCATGCAAATTGAAAATAAATCAATGATTACTGTTTTCATAGTTCAAAATCACTTCTTATCAGATAAAACTGAAATAAGACTCCATACTTCAACAATTCTTAACAAAAAAACAGCACATAGTTGTCTTCTGGATTGATCGTCTGCTCGTCTATGTATTCCACTATCGAACGCTGAAAAAACGATTTGGATAATTATATTATCCATTAATAAATGAAGCATTGATAAATTTAATAACAAATTTAATTGCTAATACCTGCATATCTCGTTTGATCATGTTTCATTGACCCAACATCCTTCGCCGTGGTCGGTTCTTAGATAAGTAGCATGATCAATTCTCATATCTGAGGAGGGAATGCCAACAGAAAATGGAGGTAGCTCATCAAATTGATCGTATTCTTCCTCGTCCACAACATTTTCAACACCAACAATGCGTCTTTTACATTGGAGAACAATGTGCCACTTAGAATCTTTTGGATCTGCAACGAAGAATACCTGTGAGGCTTGCTTGGCCAAAATGAATGGTTCAGATACATAGCCCTCCCTTAAAATATCGACTAATGTGAAACCGTCATTGTCAATTTTGACACCCCGTTGGTTTTCTATCCATTTACACTTGAACACAGGTATCTTGAAGTCATTGTAATCAAGCTCCCAGATTTCTTGAATTACGCCATAATACGAATCTTTGGCGATCCTCGACCTAGAATCATTATTCGATCTAGAGAACTCTGTAGTGGTTGCTATTAATGTCACTCCGCTGTTTTGCAATGTACTTTTTTCATCCAGTGTTTTGGTGTAAAATGTATAACCGTTAATATCGTATCCCTGGTATGTTGACACAACATGTACAGGCCCAAATGCCAAAGTTTCCACTACTTGATCAACCTTTTCTTCCCCGTAGCATGGGCACACTCTTTCTTTCAACCAGCCTACAAATGTTTTATTATGCTCTGTAGCCAACCATTTGACGCCCTTTGATCGATTCATTTGGTGCAACATTTCCATGTGCTCATGTACGTAGGGAGCAACTGCTATCATGTTTTGTAAAACGAAAAAGTGTGCTTTCTGCAACTCATCATAAGATGGAGTGAAATATTTCATTCCAATTGTCCCAACTCCTCCAAGTTTACGTTCATGTTGAGATAGAGGGATGCCAATATTTTTTACGTCTGCCAGATAGTTTGTGCAAAAATCAATCACCTCCTCGGAAGCATATCCTTCAACAATACTGCCTTCAGGACGAGATCGGTTCCTCACATACCCTTTTAAGAAACCCATATACCTCTCGAATGGATACATGTACCGTAAGAAGACAGGGCCACAAAACTTTATTTCTCTAACAATATGAGATATTAAGTGTACCATCACATCGAAAAAAGGTGGGAAATACATCTCTAGTTGGCAAAGAGTGATGATAATATCCCTTTCCCATGAATCCAACACCTCAGGATCCAACATTTTCGAATGAATCATGCTAAAAAACAAGCAAAGCTTTGTAATTGTGTGTCGGATTCGGTCTGGCAAAATTCCACGAATAGCAATGGGAATCATTTTACGTCATTAGTACATGACAATCGTGGGACTTCATACCAATCAACTTCAAGTCTTTCATCGGCACTAACTTCTTAATATTAGCAGAATAGCCGGATGGAGCCTTGATACCATGTAAGCATTGGCAAAATCTGGTCTTCTCAACCTTCGACAAGGTATAACAAGCCGGTGGTAGATATGTGCGTTTTCCATTTTCAACAGGAGCAAGCTCTGATCGAATCCCCATTTCCACCATGTCCTTTCGAACTTTAATCCCGTCTTTTGTTTTCCCCTGAATGTTCAACAATAACCCTATCAAGCTGTCACACACATTTTTTTCAATATGCATAACATCAAGACAGTGTCGAACATTTAAAGGCTCCCAGTACGGTAAATCCCAGAAAATAGATTTCTTTTTCCAAATATTTTTGGGAGGAGTTGGACGACCTTTCCCAAGAACAATGTCTAGGTCTTTAACGCGAGAATATACACCTTTTCCGTTTAACGGTTGTCGTGCTACGCGATGCTCAGTTTTTCCGTCAAACACGGACTTTAGCTTGCGGTATGGGTGGTTCTTTGGAAGATACCTTCGATGGCCCATATACACATGTTTTCAACAATTTCTCAGCCTAAGAGAATTTGTGTCATCTTCACACACATGGCATGCTTTTTCTCCCTTTGTACTGTATCCCGACAAATTCCCGTAAGCCGGAAAGTCATTTATGGTGCAAAAAATCATGGCTCGTAGTAGGAAACGTTCCTTTCCGTATGCATCATATACTTCGACACCTGTACTCCACTGTTTCTTTAAGTCTTCAATTAACGGAGCCAAATACACATCAATATCATTCTCTGGTTGTTTGGGACCTTGAATTAGCAATGACATCATTATATACTTGTGTTTCATGCATAACCATGGTGGAAGATTGTAAATAGAAAGAAGAACCGACCAAGTACTGTGTCGACTACTCATGTTTCCGAATGGATTTATTCCATCCGAACTAAGCCCCAACCGAATATTTCTATTTTCCTTACCAAACTCTTCAAAAATTCGGTCAATATTCCTCCATTGAGGATAATCAGCAACGTGTCTAATTTTCCCATCCATCTTACGCTCTTCGGCATGCCATCGCAACAACCTTGCATCTTTGGCATTTGCGAATAACCGTTTCAATCTTGGTACAATTGGCAAATACCCCAATATTTTAGTAGGAGGGCCATTGTTTTGTTTCACACCACTGTTCTCTTTCGTTTGGTTTCTCTTATATCTTGGCGTACCAAATATACGACACTCTTTTAGACCAGCATCTGCATTTCTATACAACATACAATCATTTGGGCATACATGTATCCTTTCTATTTCCAATCCCATTGGACACATCAACTTTTTCGCTTGGTATAACGAAACTGGTAACTCGTTATCTTCTGGAAGCATTTCATGTAGTATCTCTAATAAGGTGGTGAAACTTTTATCACTCCAACCGTTGCTTGCTTTTAAGTTAAATAGTCTTAACACAGCTGAAAGTTTGGTAAACTTTGCACACCCAGCATACAATGGTTTTTTAGAGTCGACAAGCAGTTGTTCAAATTTCTCATAATGCTTATCAGCAATATCATCCTCCACATCGTGTAACATTTCATCAAAGTTGTCGTATATGGTATTGTCTGATTCGTAATTCTCATCATTGTCAGCAAAATCATGATCATACGTGTAATTACACTCATCAAAATCCTCACCATGTCGTATCCAACAAGTATACTCTTGCATAAACCCGCGTAAAATTAGATGTCCTTTAACTACATTAAGATCACTATATTTAGAAAAATTTGTACAATCTCGACAAGGACACCAAATTTTACTATCTCCACATTTCAGTCGATAATTTTCAGCAACTTCTATAAATTCATCGAGTCTCGTAGAGAATTCCTTTGTAGCACGTGGTATTTCATACATCCAGGTATTGCGATCCATCTGTACATTCAAAATTATATTATTATTAAATCCCTATTAGATCAATTTCAGACATGTGAACTACAGGTATATGGACTTAATTAATAGGGCAAAATTGCATGTAAATGTAACATATTTTAATCCTATTTCTATTTTTTGAAACGTACTTTTAAAACTTTCATTTTGATACTTAAAATGTTACATTTTAAACATCTAGATACATGTTTAATTTTTAAATAAGAAAGTGTAATATATATATATATATATATATATATAATATAATATAAAAAATTGTAATATATACATATTGTTAATAAGGAAGAAAATCTAAACAATTAAAAGAATTATATTATGTTTAAATGCAAATTAATTAATGTAAAGCCCGTACCCCGGTATGTTTTATTTTTAAGTTAAATATTTTCTCTTAACGTGCTTGTTAACGGGGTTAAGCAGCAAGGACAATAATTGCTAAAGGTTTGGATTATGGGGCGTAATGTGAAACCTTTTTTATAGGGACCATTGTTGTAATTTCCTTAAAAGTTGCATGGATCGGCCCATAGGGGAGACCGACCCTTCCCTCTTCTTCTCGTCACTTAAGCCTCACGCAAGAAGGAACATCAAAGAAAACCCTACGCCTTCTCCTTCCTTCCCTTCCCTGTCACTGTCGTACCACCCCACATCACCACATGTCGCTGTGGTCTTCCGTCGGAGAGAGAGAGAGAGAGCGAGGGAGATGAGGAAACGGTAATCAGGAGAAAGTCGGGATCGTGTTACGGTTGTGGTTTCGTTGTCGTCACCAGGTATGGTTCTTCTTCTTCGTGCTTCTTTCTCTTTCACCGTTGTAGTACCACCACAAGAAAACCACCGCAGCCGCCGCAGCCATGGCTGCCGGCGGTGTGCGCCGCCGCTGTGCGCCGCCGTTGCGGTGGTTGTATGGTGCAAAGTTGCTATGGTTTAGTTGTGCGTAGGTGTGTGTGTGTGACTCGTAAATCGTTGGTTAGATCGTCCCTCTCATCGCCGGTTTGTTAGTACCGAACCACCGTCAAATCGCCACCAGCGCCGCAGCCGTGGCTGTCGCCGCCGCCGCCGACCACCACTGCTGGAGGTGGCAGTGGGTGGTGCTTAGAGTAGTCCAACCGTGGCTACCTAGACCCGAACCTAAATTGTAACATCCCGAATTTCCGTTGTATTATTTTGTGAATTATAAATTAACTTGGGGTTAAGTTGGAAATTGTTTAAAAGTGTTGATTTAATAGATTTTCAATTTGAGGGTTGTAGTGTAATTCTTTTAAAGATGAGGGTTCAATTGGTAAATAGCTTTATGACTCATGTGTATAGAATGGTTGAGGTGTCAAACCCTTAGTCAATATAGGCTAAATGTGTGACTAAGTGTGTGAGTATGTGACTTGGTGTGTGTGTTACGGTTTGAGAAGAGAAACCGAGAGAGAGATTGAGATAGAGGAATTGAGCAAAGAGAAGGAGAAGGAATAGCAGAAATCATTCAATCTGTTGTTGGTTTGAAGAATCATAAGGTAAGCATTTCATTTAAATTCTTCATTTTAGTAGTAAAAGTGTTCTTAGAAAGATTTTGATGGGTTTTGGGTAAATTGTGATGATTATAAGAATCTGAGTTTTAGGACATGTTAAGATAAGTGTATTAAACATATCTGCAAATTGGCATAAACAAACATAGAGTAAAACTGCAAATTCTGGGTTTAAAATTGAACAGAGTGGACTGAGACTTGGATGAACATCATCGAAGTCGCAACCTTGAGTTGCGACATTCATAGTTGTCGCAGTGGACAGTTGCGACTTGGTAGTGGAGTCGCAATAGACCGTTGCGACTTGGAGTTGGAGTCGCAACCGTTGATTGCGACTTGGTACTGTAGTCGCAACCGTGGACTGCGACTTGAGGTGGAATCGCAATGGTGAGTTGCGACTTGGGGTGGAATCGCAACAGTGGACTGCGACTTCAGTTCGTTGCGACTTGAGATGTAAATTTTAGAAATTAAGGATTCTCAGTTATAGATGGTTATGTTTTGGAAAGTTAATATCAGTATATGTAAACTGAATAATACAGTAAGTTGTGGTAGTGAAGAAAGGAGCCTTACGAGTTAAAAAGGACTAAAAGGAGTGATAATGCAGCAGGTGAGTTTATTCAACTCTCTTTAAAATTCAGTAATTAATATTGGATTAGACGTTTTATATGTATGCATGAATATGTTTTATATGGACTTGATTAAAATCCGAGATAAGCCAAGAGAGCAATTAAAAGTTGTGCTATGTTGATTTTCATGCTAAAACTTCTATGATGAGTTAGCTATAAAGTTGATGAGCTAATATTTATTATTATTCTTATATGCTAAGATGGATTATCTACTATATGCATTTTGTTATATGGTTATGAACTCTAAATATGATTTGAAGCTTTATTGAGATAAACTATAAAGATCCATCCATGAGTTCAAAAATATAGATTAACAACTGATATATATATTAACTCTCGTGTTAAATTACTATGAGGGGATAGTTAAGAAGTTGATGAACAGGAATTATTCATATTCCTTATAATGAGCAAGATTATCTGTTATATGCAATATGTTAGATGATTATGAACTCTAAGTGTGATTGAGAAGCCAAATTGAGATATATATTATAAAGGCCTATCTATGAGTTCGAAAATATAAATAACTATTGAGATGATGATCCTCATATCAGATTTCAGAGAAGGGGTAATAAAGAGATTGAGATGTGGAGTAATAATATTCTTTATTTTATATATAGAATATATTCAGAGAAATGATACATCCTATGCTGGACGCATATAGTAATATCGATTGTATTATATTATGTGATTATGTGCTTTTACTAAAATAGGCATCCGGTCACCGAGGGCACTTGGGTACGGTATGATGGGAACCGATTACTCGCCATAGACCAAAGGGGTGTAATTTTAGTAATTGGGTGAACCTCGAACCATCGTGAGTCCCGATTGAGTATCGCGATATTATAATCCCATTGGGACCATTGATGCAGAGGTGGAATGTGGAATAGGCAGATTTTGATTTGTAATTCCCATTTCGATTTAGGGAAGATCAGAGATTTCCATTATTATCGGGAAGATCGGAGATTTCCCAGTGATGAGAGGAAGATTAGAGATAGGCATAAAGTAATTTGTAATCTCTCCTTCTTGATTAAGAAATAGGCAGGTTTTGACTTGTAATTTCTTGTGTGTGATTATTGATTATGAATCTGGAACGATTCAGAGTTAGCTCTTATTTTGTTGTTACAATTAAACGAGTTAGTCGTAGGAATGGGAGTGGGGTAGATTCCCCGATTTGGAAAGGAGTTGTCGTACGGTAAGATGGGTGAGAACAGGTTTGAGTTATCTGTTCATGTTTTTAATTATTAAATTTTATTTTGATTTGAGTATTCTCACTAGGCGAAAGCCTAATGTTTCAAGTTGAATCTTCTTACCAGGTACAAGCTCCGGGAAGTAGCGGGAACGAGAGAAGAGAACTTTTGGAGAGATTCAGACTTAGAGATAACAAAGGATCTAGTTATTCTTTGAAGTCCTTGGGACAGTTGTTTAGATAATTCGATTAATCTGATTATTATGAGGTGATTAGATCAATAAGTTATTTAAGTAATGTCAGTTGTATATAAAAACCTTACATTTGATCCTCAGGTTATATAAGTTTGAAAGTTTTGATCATAACTGGTGGAAATTTCAAGGTTTAAATTGACTCCGTTTTTAGGGTGTTTCAGTATGGTATCAGAGCACTAGTTTAAGCGAACTAAGTATGCTGATGAGATACTTAGACTTAAGCTGAGACGTAGTAGGTTATGATATGTGAGATATGGGTAGAAGTGTTAAGACGGGATAGTCTTAGAGTTAACGAAAATACGTGAAATTAGTGCTATGACAATGATAATGGGAATTCTCCTGTATGATATGTTCACAATTACAATTAGCTACTGTTATTATGAATACATTGTTACACGAGCATGTCTATTTCTGAATTGTTACAGTGACTAACGATCGGTAAAGTACGTTGTTGTATGTATGTAGGTGCATAATCATTTCGCATGGTTATCTCTATAAGTTATAGTAAAGTGATGGTGAATTTATCACCAAGGTCCTTTAAAGGACAGAGCAGTATATGATTGGGGTTTTGAAGGACAACCTGGAAATTGGTGGGACTCATGAAAGTCTGCCAAAGCAATCTTTAATAGGTGATTTGATAGGTGCAGAGATAGAGTATGAGATGATTGGTTAATACAAAATTAGTATGACATGGTTGAGTATGGGAGCCATGAAATGCAGATGTAGCAATTATTATAAGGCCGAGAGGGCGATTTCGGGTCGAAAGTAAAGTGTCAATGATAAGTTATGTAAGTAAAACGATTGACCTTGTTTGAGTAAATAGCCTTCATTGCGAGTAAAATTTGTGCATGATGTTTTAGTGTGTGTTACATGAGTTTTTTTGATTTCAAATCAAATGCATAAATAACAGTTTTATTCAAGGATGAATTAGTATGTGCAAGTATTTATTTAAAGAAAAGGGTAATTTCAATTTCACTACCTAACGAAATTTTGGGGCTTAGCAACTTGCAAAATACTTCTTATTTTATATAAAAAGTTGTATGATAGTAAATAGGTCAAGAAAGTGTTGATCAATAAACTTTTTATAACCAACAAAGGTATTGATTTGATGATATCATATAAATGAGTGTGAGAAACGATTAGTTTGTTCTGTGACAATAAATTTTAAACTTTTGTCGTATGAAAAGATTTTCATTTAAGATATTACTGTTGTAACAATATTTTTGGGTTGAGAAAGATTGAGTTTTACGGAAATTTGTAGACAAACGGTTTTGAGATCGTTGTGTAGTACATGGGAGTTATGAAAATGATTGGGGCGTGTGTGCTCACGTTGTTTCGAATGTTATTTATTTAAATGAGAAAAGTGTGGATTGAGTTATTTATTATATTATCATGCATGAAGGCTATGAACTCGCTAGATCGTAGAGTATTACGCTTTAAGCTAAGAAAGAACTCCAAGATTGGAGAGGTGTGCGATAAACCTTGGGAGAAAGTTTGTGGTTTTGGTAATTATATTCAAATGAGAGATGAACAATGAGAAAGTCGAAAGTAAACTTTAGTAACATCAATACGAGGGTCCGTATCTTTGTTCGGTGATTAGTAATACAATTGCCGAGTGTCGGGCATGTCTGGAGGAAGAATTAGGTTCAGGGTTAAGGAAGTATTGAGATGTCAAGTTTTGACTTTGAAGGCGAGAGTTGTAAGGTGTACGAGGCCTTTTGTGTGTCACTGGGTGCGGTCTGAATGCGTTCCGCGTATGCCGTGCGGGTAGTAACAAAACCGTGAGCGATACCGGTATGTTGTTATGCAGAAGGTATGCGCAAAGTGGATATTAGTGTGTGTGACACAATTGGGGGAATTTTGAGTTTGATTAATTATAACCTAAGTGAAAGTTATGTGGTCGAAGCATGTTTTTGGTATTTTGTGGTTGTATAATAAATTTTGTCGTGTTACATTTTGAAAATGTGAAGGTTTTGAGAGTGATAAACTTTTCTTTTGAAGTCAATGGCCAAATTAAAGGATTAATAAGGTTAAGATCTTGAGTAAAGAGGAATTTTGGTTTACGTAACCGTGTGAGTGACATGTGTTTAATCAAGTGTTTGTTTTGGCCTTAAAGGCCTGGTTTATATTCAAATGAGTCTTTTGAATATTTGTCAGATTAATGATTCGAGATGGAGTATTGGATGTGTTGTATGCTTAACTGCATTGTATTTGAACCGGTGACAGTTTAAGTGTTGGTCATAGGTGTAAAGACTGTTTGATATTTTACTTAGTATCTTTGGAACTAATGAACCTGGGCAGATTATATACATTGTGGAGTATGAAAAGAGTTGTGTGTACTTGCAAATGATTTGATTTCATTGGGAAAGTAGCAATGAAGGGGTCGTAAGATTATTACATCTCGGAGCGTATGTTGCATAATGTGAGTTAGATGTATTTAATTGCAGGAGTTGATATTGATAAATAATCTTTAAATCCTTTGAGTAGATGACTCGGTTTTGGATTCAGTTAAGTCTTAAGAACTTTGAATCGATTTGATAAGCTTGGCGTAGGCTTGGGGTTGAACTTGCATAATCGGTATTGAAAATTTAAGTTTATATAACGTGAATGCATTGGTTATCCTTTTTGGGATCATGTATGAATGTTAAGTTTAAATCAGAAGTTTAAAAGTTGAAGGATCACCTTGTGGGATTGTTAGTACAGTGAAGGACTGTTGCTTTCAGATAAGTGTTTACTTACGATGTGGAAGTTTTATAAAAGACGAAATACTATAGATGAACAAAGGGGGGTGTATAGATTGTGTTGATCTGTGAGGAATTGTACTTTGTCTATGCAACATATTGGAATCACAAAGAGCTAGTAAGAACGAATAAGTTCAAGATTAATTAGAAAATTGTGAGTGGTAGTTCAACTAAAGTTGTGGAGGAGATATTTAGTGGTATAGACCCGTGTATTTAGACGAGAAAATGGGATTGTAAAATTAAATATGTACGAATGACTATGAGAGACATGGTCTGTGATAAATGTTATGGGTGGAGAATGTATGAACGAGTAGTGGCATTAATTGCCAAGATACATGTGTCATCTAGTATGAGACGTGATATTAGAAAGAGGAAGTATCCGAATGGAAGTTTTGGGAATTCCGGTTGGAAAGTATTAATTGTTAATAAAAGTTGATAAAACATGTGGTTTGTAAGATAACTGAGTAATATGGCTTATATTGAAATAGAATGTCGGAGCAGTGGTGAGTGTTTATCCAAAGAAATTTGATGGTATGAGTTGCCAGTTAAGTTGTAATTTGAATCACTGGAAGTTTAATAAAGATGATGAGTATGTAGGTCAATGTGGTGTAGCGAAGGAAAGATTGTTAAGGAATATAAATTGCTCCTTATGTGTGAAAGAATTGTACGAGAAATTATTAGTTAAAGATCTAAGAATGGTAATAACTTCGATCGGTAATGTCATTTCAAAATAACTTGGTTGAATATTTGAAGTTAGAGATCTTGGTGAAATTGTTTAATTATGTTTTGTAAGGAGAAAATACTATCGGTATGTGGAAAGTTGGGGGAAAGAGACAGTTAAAACTTAAAAAAAAAATAGTATTCCATACTAACGTGGGGAAACAAGGATAGAGAGATTGAATTTAAAAATGTAATTACATTGCAAAGTTCAATAAGAGTTATTACTTCTGATGTTCAATACTTTGGTGTGTGGTTGTATTGGGGTTGTACGATGAGAAAGTGATGTAAGGGAGTAATAGCATTCTATATTGAAGAAATGTGTAAGTCATGGAAGTAATAATGGACTGCCGTGGTTGTTGAAGTATTTAATAGTAACATGTATGCTTAATTTATAGTGTACGTATTTAGGTAGTACATGTTAGTGATTTTTTGAGGCCTGGAGAGTGAGTTGTAATGATGATGCGGTGTGGAAGAACTAGAGGAAAATTTTCGGAAAGATCAGTTAGAAAGCTACGTAGTGGTAATGAGACAGCTATGTTGAAAGTACAGTGGAAACACCATAGAGGTACTAATGTAACTCTAGAGTCCAAAGAGAGTATGAGAAGTAGGTAGCATCATTTGTTTACCTAGCTTTGATTTCGGGGACGAAATAATTTTCAAGTTGGGGAGTATTGTAACATCCCGAATTTCCGTTGTATTATTTTGTGAATTATAAATTAACTTAGGGTTAAGTTGGAAATTGTTTAAAAGTGTTGATTTAATAGATTTCCAATTTGAGGGTTGTAGTGTCATTCTTTTAAAGATGAGGGTTCAATTGGTAAATAGCTTTATGACTCATGTGTATAGAAGGGTTGAGGTGTCAAACCCTTAGTCAATATAGGCTAAATATGTGACTAAGTGTGGGAGTATGTGACTTGGTGTGTGTGTTACGGTTTGAGAAGAGAAACCGAGAGAGAGATTGAGATAGAGGAATTGAGCAAAGAGAAGGAGAAGGAATAGCAGAAATCATTCAATCTGTTGTTGGTTTGAAGAATCATAAGGTAAGCATTTCATTTAAATTCTTCATTTTAGTAGTAAAAGTGTTCTTAGAAAGATTTTGATGGGTTTTGTGATGATTATAAGAATCTGAGTTTTAGGATATGTTAAGATAAGTGTATTAAACATATCTACAAATTGGCATAAACAAACATAGAGTAAAATTGCAAATTCTGGGTTTAAAATTGAACAGAGTGGACTGAGACTTGGATGAACATCATCGAAGTCGCAACCTTGAGTTGCGACATTCATAGTTGTCGCAGTGGACAGTTGCGACTTGGTAGTGGAGTCGCAATAGACCGTTGCGACTTGGAGTTGGAGTCGCAACCGTTGATTGCGACTTGGTACTGTAGTCGCAACTGTGGACTGCGACTTGAGGTGGAATCGCAATGGTGAGTTGCGACTTGGGGTGGAATCGCAACAGTTGGTTGCGATTTGGAAATGGAATCGCAACAGTGGACTGCGACTTCAGTTCGTTGCGACTTGAGATGTAAATTTTAGAAATTAAGGATTCTCAGTTATAGATGGTTCTGTTTTGGAAAGTTAATATCAGTATATGTAAACTGAATAATACAGTAAGCTGTGGTAGTGAAGAAAGGAGCCTTACGAGTTAAAAAGGACTAAAAGGAGTGATAACGCAGCAGGTGAGTTTATTCAACTCTCTTTAAAATTCAGTAATTAATATTGGATTAGACGTTTTATATGTATGCATGAATATGTTTTTTATGGACTTGATTAAAATCCGAGATAAGCCAAGAAAGCAATTAAAAGTTGTGCTATGTTGATTTTCATGCTAAAACTTCTATGATGAGTTACCTATAAAGTTGATGAGCTAATATTTATTATTATTCTTATATGCTAAGATGAATTATCTACTATATGCATTTTGTTATATGGTTATGAACTCTAAATATGATTTGAAGCTTTATTGAGATAAACTATAAAGATCCATCCATGAGTTCAAAAATATAGATTAACAACTGATATATATATTAACTCTCGTGTCAAATTACTATGAGGGGATAGTTAAGAAGTTGATGAACAGGAATTATTCATATTCCTTATAATGAGCAGGATTATCTGTTATATGCAATATGTTAGATGATTATGAACTCTAAGTGTGATTGAGAAGCCAAATTGAGATATATTATAAAGGCCTATCTATGAGTTCGAAAACATAAATAACTATTGAGATGATGATCCTCATATCAGATTTTAGAGAAGGGGTAATAAAGAGATTGAGATGTGGAGTAATAATATTCTTTATTTTATATATAGAATATATTCAGAGAAATGATACATCCTATGCTGGATGCATATAGTAGTATCGATTGTATTGTATTATGTGATTATGTGCTTTTACTAAAATAGGCATCCGGTCACCGAGGGCACTTGGGTACGGTATGATGGGAACCGATTACTCGCCATATCCCAAAGGGGTGTAATTTTAGTAATTGGGTGAACCTCGAACCATCGTGAGTCCCGATTGAGTATCACGATATTATAATCCCATTGGGACCATTGATGCAGAGGTGGAATGTGGAATAGGCAGATTTTGATTTGTAATTCCCATTTCGATTTAGGGAAGATCAGAGATTTCCATTATTATCGGGAAGATCGGAGATTTCCCAGTGATGAGAGGAAGATTAGAGATAGGCATAAAGTAATTTGTAATCTCTCCTTCCTGATTAAGAAATAGGCAGGTTTTGACTTGTAATTTCTTGTGTGTGATTATTGATTATGAATCTGGAACGATTCAGAGTTAGAGAATTTTGTTGTTACAATTAAATGAGTTAGTCGTAGGAATGGGAGTGGGGTAGATTCCCCGATTTGGAAAGGAGTTGTCGTATGGTAAGATGGGTGAGAACATGTTTGAGTTATCTGTTCATGTTTTTAATTATTAAATTTTATTTTGATTTGAGTATTCTCACTAGGCGAAAGCCTAATGTTTCAAGTTGAATCTTCTTACCAGGTACAAGCTCCGGGAAGTAGCGGGAACGAGAGAAGAGAACTTTTGGAGAGATTCAGACTTAGAGATAACAAAGGATCTAGTTATTCTTTGAAGTCCTTGGGACAGTTGTTTAGATAATTCGATTAATCTGATTATTATGAGGTGATTAGATCAATAAGTTATTTAAGCAATGTCAGTTGTATATAAAAACCTTACATTTGATCCTCAGGTTATATAAGTTTGAAAGTTTTGATCATAACTGGTGGAAATTTCAAGGTTTAAATTGACTCCGTTTTTAGGGTGTTTCATAAATAGCTAAACCGTAACCCCAAATCGCGAAAACATTAAACCGTTTCAAAATCGTCATTTTATGTGAAAACGTCTTTTTCTGTCGCTGTTTTGATTCGTCCATAACTTTTCCATCGTAGCTCGGTTTGAGGCGAAATCGGTGCCCACGGTTCACATTCTGGGTTGGGAATACTTTTCGTGTTTTAGCAAAAACCTGGTTAAGCCTCTAGCTAGGTGCAAAATGGTCGTTTTTGCAGCAGGTCCGAAACTTTCAGCTTTGAGTTTCAGTTTTAGAAAATTCGTATAAAATCATAGGAACCTTGTTTTAACGCGTATAATATGTCCCTGGAAAGCTAAGACCTAGACCCTTCTGTTTGTGGAATTTAATTTCTGGATTAGTGGGTCTAGAGGGGGCTAAACAGGTCCCGAACAGACCTGCAGTTTAGACCGAAAAGCTGAAATGTCACTCTTTTAGTCTTATGATTATTTTTAGGGTTGGGGCTTCGTGTTGACACTTTGTAGCACTTCTTTAGGTGGAAAGAAGTGAGTTGGAGTTGGCGGGCTCGTTTTGCTGTTGTGGATATTTGCGTTGCTTATCGAGGTGAGTTCTCTCACTACGTAGGATAGGGATCTTATGTGCATTACTGTAGCTCGTGTGTGCTAGCTATTTTTGTTGTGTGTGGTACTGGGTTGTGTAGTGTCTAGAATGGACCTTGGGTGTCATATAAAACTCGGGGAGACCGAGATCTCGGGGAGACCGAGAGCTCGGGGAGACCGAGAAATACGTACACGGGTGTCGTACAACTCGGGGAGACCGAGAAATACGTATACGGGTGTCGTACAACTCGGGGAGACCGAGGAATACGTACATGGTATTGTATGAGATCGGGGAGACCGAGGAATACGTACATGGTATTGTATGAGATCCGGGAGACCGATGGTTATATATATAGTATTGTATGAGATCGGGAAGACCGATGGTTATATATATAGTATTGTATGAGATCGGGGAGACCGATGGTTATATATATAGTATTGTATGAGATCGGGGAGACCGATGGTTATATATATAGTATTGTATCAGATCGGGGAGACCGATGGTTATATATATAGATACAGTTGTTGTTGCATGAGTTTGCCTGTTTAGGATATGTTCTTAAGCTGGCATGTGTGGATTGATGGTATATATATGTAGATAGGGGTAGTGCTCATATGATTGCTACCCTATGTTAGTGTTTGGATTCACTAAGCTTCGTGCTTACTCTTTCCCTATAAATTACTGTTTCAGGTTCGAGTGGCAGTAAGGCGTGAGACTTTCGGCAATTTTATTATGATACATTATGTTTTATGATTTACATTTTCCGCTGTGTTAATTGGTTGGTTATTTAACTTAACGAGTTTTGGGAAAACGTTTGATTGGATTTTAATACTTATGGTTTGTTTAAAATAAAATAGTATTTTTAAAAGTTCAAATTTATTGTAATTTTTGGGACGTTACAATTAATGACAAACTAAATAATATCTCCAAGTTTAGAATGGATAATCTTAACAAATTCAATAATAGTAATATAAAAAGATATCTTAATTTAATAAATCGTAAGTGACATAGATAAAGAATTAAATAGTAAAATAATAAAATATTCAAATGAACTCATTCCATAATGATTATCCAACCATAAAATATTCAAATAAGTATAATAATAAATGAGAATTTTGAAAAACAACAAATCTTTATAAAAAGTGTATATATCCATTACCATAAAGAAAAAATGGATAACTTAAGAAAGAAATATATATTTTTTCTTTACATAAAATAGATGCAAAGAAAATATCACAAGTAACCGCAATTTGGTTATCTGTTTAGTTTTTTTTATATTTTTCAAATAAAATTACACTAATGAAACTAAAATTGTACGTTTTGTCTTCTAAAATAACGACAATAGATAATTTAAATAAATATACGTTATTGATATAATTATTAAATATGTATAATAAAGAAATTGAAATTCATAATTATCATGTCCATCAAACCCGTAATGCCTGTAAAATTTTATTTATGTATAATAATACAAAGTAAAAATATTAATGTATATATTGTTAAACAATTATCAAAATATTTTGCTAAATAAAACAGAAAGGTATCACTATCACATATTATGCAAGTTTTATAAACATAAATAATAAGTGAATTAGGATTTCATGAGAGTGAAAAATCATATTTTGCATCTATAATATAAAGCATAGTAGAATAATGTTTACGGTTTAAACATAAAAAAAATCAACATGCCTTAACGAAATCATCATATTTGTTCATATCATAATGCATCATATGGTGATGGTTTTAAAACAAAACATATAAAAGTTACCTGAAACATCGAAGTTTAGCTTGATTTCACGATTATTTCGCTATAGAGAACGTACGTGCTGATAACGTGTTAAAGGAAAACGAAAAAGAACAACAATATGATAGAGAGAACCGAAAATATGTAAATTTTCATTAATCACAAGCCCTATAAATAGGTAGGATTACATAGAGAATACGATAAGAATGGAAACAAGTTTTACTCCATAAAGAACTCTAATAGATTATAATTTCTCTATCTCTATATTTATCTCTATATCATCATATTCTTTAGACGATTACACACTTATCCTACAACAGATTTTATTTTTCAATTAAACCAAACGAATATATAGCAAATCTTTTTCTTTTTCAATGTTCTCCTTTTTCTTTTTTCTTTTTTCATTTTTTTAATTATTTCTTTTTTGATTATTTCTAAACAATTTGTTTTCTTTTTATAACTTTTTGTTATTTTTACACCATTAATTTAACATACCATATACAAATAAGTAAAAAATATATAGTTTAAAAAGATTTAGTATTTTTTAAACGATTTTTGAAAAAATAACCGTGTAACAAGCCGGATCTTTTTACACGGATCTTTTTCTAAACCGTGTAAAAATATATATGTTTTTACACGGTTATTTTAAACAACCGTGTAAAAAGGTCTGAGACTTTTTTATACGGGTTTTTCGTAAATAACCGTGTAAGATGATTACACGTTTTCAAACGGTTATTTTAGAAAACCGTGTAAAAATGTTTCGAACCTTTTTACACGGTTTTTCGCAAATAAGATGACTATACATTTTTACACGGTTATTTTAAAGAAACCGTGTAAAAATGTTTCGGACCTTTTTACACGGTTTTTTGCAAATAACCGTGTAAGATGACTATACATTTTTACACGATTATTTTAAAAACCGTGTAAAAATGTTACGAGACCTTTTGACACGGTTATATTACAAAAAACCGTGTAAAAAACTCTAAAAACCGTGGGAACATTTTTACACGGTTTTTTCAAAAACCGTATAAAAATGGGCGTGTAATAAAGCCATTTCTGTAGTATAATTTTTTGTACATATTGCTATATTGATAATAATAAGTTTTAGTTTTTATTATAATTTTGAATATATATATATATATTGATTCATAATAATTTTTATTTTATGTATATTGATTTTAGTAGTGATAAGTATTGATTTAATTAGTGAACTTAAATGTAATAAGTGTATTATTTATTAATGAGAGAGTTAGTAATAAGTATTTTTTTTATAAATTAAACTAGTGTTTGGTATCGCGCGTTGCGCGATTGCAAAAATTCTTGTTGAAAAAATGCATAAGTTAGTTTAATTGATTATTTTTAGAAATTTAGGCTATGTTGCAAGTCCATATACAATATCTTTGACGATGAAATTGAGTGTAGATGAACATTATTATTTTCAATTTAGTATATAAAGATTGTTCTGAGCCTTTTAATTAATAGGGTTATAAAGTATATCAGATGTGTAATGAAAGTTATTGATAACAACCATAGTGTAAATATCTATTATATAACATACAATTAATTAAAAAAATTAATACAAAAATGACATAAATTTGACGCCATACTTTTCTTTTTATTTTTTCAATAATTTCATAAATTATGAAACCATAGTTAAGTTTTTCATTGATACATATGTCATTTGGACATCGTTACAAAGAATTATCGGACATATTATATATTTTCACTTTTCTTGAGTATAGAAAATTTAACATCTTCATTCATCACATCATTTACATCCCTATTCTCTATACATTGATGAAAATAGTATCCATCTCATTAGAGTGTTGCATACATTCATCGTTGGCATTGTGAAATTGTATAAAGCAAGGAACTAAATTCCTTAAAATCAGTTAATCTATTTTTAATCATCATTAAAAATAGTTGAAGGTCGTAAAGACAAAATATGAAGAGTATCAATCGATTAACCACTGTTTATACTTTCTTAAAACCTTAAATTCTCAAACGCATCATTTTTTTTACTAAACAACAACTTAAAAATCGAAACTAAAATTGTAGTTTGCTAGTAACGTCATATCAAAATAAACAATATCCAAATGTTCTATTAGCATTGTGATGACTCTTGCGAGAAAAAAATTAGAAATGAGAATTAGGGTAACAATAAATGATGATTACAAAACAAACAAAAATCAATTGAGATTGAGATTGAGATTGAAATTGTACTGAATGACTTACATTTAATAATAAGTGTATATTGTCCATGAAACTTTCATGTTCTTGATATGTTCAACAATCTTCATGACTCATTTAAACAATATCTCGTTTGTTTTTTCTTTCGTTTGTGACACTTTCTACCAAAAAAAAACAACAACAAAAAACATATAAAGTACACAGAACACCATATAATTTAGCAATAAACATAAGTTCATACCTTAGATAATGAGAGAAAGTTTGAGAGAAAAGTTGTTTGACAACAAACCAAACCATTAAGTAGTCAACTAAAAAATGAAGAACCACAAGGTAGAATAAATAAGAGAATATGACTAATTAATTAACATAAAGAAGGGAAAACGAATAGTTAAGTAACATAAAGAAGATAAAATGAATAGTTAACTAACATAAATTTCAATGTGCATGTAAAAATACAAAAATACCCAATATCTTTAATGAAAATATCATTTACATATGATGACATAAAAGTCTTTATCTTATTAGTATTTTAAAAAAGTGAAAAAATGAGAAAAAAAGATAAATGAGTTTCTAGCCTTTAGAGTGTGTCACATCACTTCTTCTTGATTTTCCTTTTATATATATATAGATATATAAAGTATATCAGATGTGTAATGAAAGTTATTGATAACAACCATAGTGTAAATATCTATTATATAACATACAATTAATTAAAAAAATTAATACAAAAATGACATAAATTTGACACCATACTTTTCTTTTTATTTTTTCAATAATTTCATAAATTATGAAACCATAGTTAAGTTTTTCATTGATACATATGTCATTTGGACATCGTTACAAAGAATTATCGGACATATTATATATTTTCACTTTTCTTGAGTATAGAAAATTTAACATCTTCATTCATCACATCATTTACAACCCTATTCTCTATACATTGATGAAAATAGTATCCATCTCATTAGAGTGTTGCATACATTCATCGTTGGCATTGTGAAATTGTATAAAGCAAGGAACTAAATTCCTTAAAATCAGTTAATCTATTTTTAATCATCATTAAAAATAGTTGAAGGTCGTAAAGACAAAATATGAAGAGTATCAATCGATTAACCACTGTTTATACTTTCTTAAAACCTTAAATTCTCAAACGCAACATTTTTTTTACTAAACAACAACTTAAAAATCGAAACTAAAATTGTAGTTTGCTAGTAACGTCATATCAAAATAAACAATATCCAAATGTTCTATTAGCATTGTGATGACTCTTGCGAGAAAAAAAATTAGAAATGAGAATTAGGGTAACAATAAATGATGATTACAAAACAAAAAAAAATCAATTGAGATTGAGATTGAGATTGAAATTGTACTGAATGACTTACATTTAATAATATAAGTGTATATTGTCCATGAAACTTTCATGTTCTTGATATGTTCAACAATCTTCATGACTCATTTAAACAATATCTCGTTTGTTTTTTCTTTCGTTTGTGACACTTTCTACCAAAAAAAACAACAACAAAAAACATATAAAGTACACAGAACACCATATAATTTAGCAATAAACATAAGTTCATACCTTAGATAATGAGAGAAAGTTTGAGAGAAAAGTTGTTTGACAACAAACCAAACCATTAAGTAGTCAACTAAAAAATGAAGAACCACAAGGTAGAATAAATAAGAGAATATGACTAATTAATTAACATAAAGAAGGGAAAACGAATAGTTAAGTAACATAAAGAAGATAAAATGAATAGTTAACTAACATAAATTTCAATGTGCATGTAAAAATACAAAAATACCCAATATCTTTAATGAAAATATCATTTACATATGAGGACATAAAAGTCTTTATCTTATTAGTATTTTAAAAAAGTGAAAAAATGAGAAAAAAAGATAAATGAGTTTCTAGTCTTTAGAGTGTGTCACATCACTTCTTCTTGATTTTCCTTTTATATATATATATATATATATATATATATATATAAAGTATATCAGATGTGTAATGAAAGTTATTGATAACAACCATAGTGTAAATATCTATTATATAACATACAATTAATTAAAAAAATTAATACAAAAATGACATAAATTTGACACCATACTTTTCTTTTTATTTTTTCAATAATTTCATAAATTATGAAACCATAGTTAAGTTTTTCATTGATACATATGTCATTTGGACATCGTTACAAAGAATTATCGGACATATTATATATTTTCACTTTTCTTGAGTATAGAAAATTTAACATCTTCATTCATCACATCATTTACAACCTTATTCTCTATACATTGATGAAAATAGTATCCATCTCATTAGAGTGTTGCATACATTCATCGTTGGCATTGTGAAATTGTATAAAGCAAGGAACTAAATTCCTTAAAATCAGTTAATCTATTTTTAATCATCATTAAAAATAGTTGAAGGTCGTAAAGACAAAATATGAAGAGTATCAATCGATTAACCACTGTTTATACTTTCTTAAAACCTTAAATTCTCAAACGCAACATTTTTTTTACTAAACAACAACTTAAAAATCGAAACTAAAATTGTAGTTTGCTAGTAACGTCATATCAAAATAAACAATATCCAAATGTTCTATTAGCATTGTGATGACTCTTGCGAGAAAAAAATTAGAAATGAGAATTAGGGTAACAATAAATGATGATTAAAAAACAAACAAAAATCAATTGAGATTGAGATTGAAATTGTACTGAATGACTTACATTTAATAATATAAGTGTATATTGTCCATGAAACTTTCATGTTCTTGATATGTTCAACAATCTTCATGACTCATTTAAACAATATCTCGTTTGTTTTTTCTTTCGTTTGTGACACTTTCTACCAAAAAAAACAACAACAAAAAACATATAAAGTACACAGAACACCATATAATTTAGCAATAAACATAAGTTCATACCTTAGATAATGAGAGAAAGTTTGAGAGAAAAGTTGTTTGACAACAAACCAAACCATTAAGTAGTCAACTAAAAAATGAAGAACCACAAGGTAGAATAAATAAGAGAATATGACTAATTAATTAACATAAAGAAGGGAAAACGAATAGTTAAGTAACATAAAGAAGAGAAAATGAATAGTTAACTAACATAAATTTCAATGTGCATGTAAAAATACAAAAATACCCAATATCATTAATGAAAATATCATTTACATATGAGGACATAAAAGTCTTTATCTTATTAGTATTTTAAAGAATTGAAAAAATGAGAAAAAAAGATAAATGAGTGTCTAGCCTTTAGAGTGTGCCACATCACTTCTTCTTGATTTCCCTTTTATATATATATATATATAGATACTAGTAGTGTGCACTGCGCGTTGCGCGGTGACGATAAACATAACTTACATATATGATGTTAACTTTAATAATAAGTTTCGAATTATAAGCATTGTTAGCCTAATAAGAAAAAAGACTTTGATTATTAAGCATTTTGTTAGTGTAACAACCCAGTCTAAAATAAAGCATGCAATTCATAATAACTGAAACATCCCAAAAACGGGTCCCAAAATTTCCTTACACAAGTCTCAAAATTTAGGTTGGCGGAATCAACCTATTACACAACTGAGAAATACTATAATTAAGTGAAATAGTGCCAAAGCTTCTACTGCCTCTATTCTCTAACTGCTCCGTTCACCTGCTAGAGCCCTTTGCTACCTGCTTTCCTGAAAAGGGTTTTAATTTGAAAAGAAGCGAGGGTTAGACCATGAGGTCTAGTGAGTCCCTCCTGACAGTTCTCAAAAATCGTTTTAAAACTTTTCATCACTTTCAGATTATATAGATACTCTTTCAATAAATAAACTTTCACATAGCTGAACAGAAAAAAAATCTTTCACGGATAAATTCGCTCCCGTAAATGGCACCCTGAAGTCACCCGAGGGTGACAACGAGTCAGTATCACGCTGCCTTACTGGGACTCATTCCCATGGCATAAACAGAACCTCCCCCCGACGTGAGTACTGGCGGAACCTCCCCCCGACTTAGCCAATTTACGTCTACCCAATGTATGCATACATCTCACATAAAACTTTAAACAACTTTCATGCAATAAAAGCATAAGAATAAAACATGGCATTTCTCATCATGTATCCACTTTAGAAAAACACGTTAAAAGACACGTATTTTAGTTAAAAAACTCACCTGAGGCTCTTACTTCTCGTTCCTAAACAGTTCCAAACTTCCAAATCGACTTCCCTGAATAAACGGGCATAAAACAACAACTCAGCAAAAGTATCCGGACAACTCAGTTTTCCGGACAACCCTACTTTTCCGGACGCTAAAGAGTCCGGACACCCAACTAACCGGACAACAACCTAGTCCGGACAACACCTTTATCCGGGTAACTACTACATTCCGGACGATACCCCTTTCCGGATATCGAACTTACCGGATACGAGACTTTACCGGACATAATACCTATCAGGGTAACTTTCCTATCCGGACAGTCTCCACACTCGGAGACCTTCTAACGCATCGAGGAGTCCGGACGTCCGAGAAGGTTTCCGGACGTCGACCTGGACCCTTTTTGAGGCTGAAATCTACTGGTTAGCTCGATTCTCTCGAAGTAAAGATTAGCAATAGCAACAACATCACTAAACTTAACAATTACTGAGTTCTTAGCAATCGAAACACACTATAAGACCCAATTTCTCTCATTTTAGCTCCAAACTTCACTTTTGAACAAAAACCCCAAGACTAACCATTATGCTCCCTAATCAAAGATAAATCGATGAAACAAGAGAGTGTTACCTGGTTGATTGCTTGCGATAAACGAAATCCGAATGCTATTTCTTCTTCAAATCCCAAGGTTTGATAGCTCCTTTCTTCCAAATGCACCAAAAACCTTCAAGAACCTCTCCTCTTCTTTCCCTCACAAATTCAGCCAACACACACACTAAAATCAGTAATATGGAATGTCCTCTAGGGTTTTGTGCCTTTTTATACCCCAACTCCTATTTACCAACTAGCCCCTCAACTTCTACTTCTGCTTAAAACTCCACACCAAACGCAAAACATTTCAAAAAAAGGTCTGGGTCGTCACAACACTCCCCCCTCAAAAGAATTCCGTCCCCGGAATTCCATTCTCGAAAAGGTGAGGGTAACCGAACATCATCTCTGATTTTGCTTCCCACGTTGCCTCTCGTCCCTTATGATAACTCCACTGAACTTTTACTAGCCAAACTTCTATGTTCCTCGTTTAGCAAACCTTACCGCTCACGATTTATATCAGTCATTCTACTTAAGTCAACCTCTCATCTATACTGATGTCCCCTCAAAGGAACAGCCACAACGACCTCTGACAAACACTCCTTTAAGTCTAAGACATGAAATGTCGGATGAACACTCTTTAATTCTTCTGACCAGTCTAACTTGTATGCTGCTGCTCTAACTCGCTCACTAATGACAAGGTCAACTTCTTATCGCCTGCATCTCTTGCAAGGTCGCCATCATCTCACTTCTCACATCGGCTCTCCACAAAAGAGACGTGCATCACACTATGAATTTCTTCTCAAATTCACATCAAGTACCTCAAGATCGCGCAGTATCTATTCGACTTTCATGCTTCGACGAATCCGCAGACTTAGTCCACCTTACCTCTCTCTCAAACTTCAAAGCTCAAAGCCTTATATTTTTCAACCCAACCACTCTTTTCTACCCGGTTGCCTCAGACCGTTCAGATGGGAAACATAACCACACCCCATACTTTGAAGCCGCCCTCGGCGAGACACCACTTGCTAAATCGTGCCATCTTGCACTACCTACTTGTACTCTCTTCGATCACTATACTCGCTTAAAACTACCTGATAAAACCAACGCCAACCGCGCCTCCATTTGCTCGCCTCCGTCCACACATCGGGACTCACAGTTTTAATCACGTCTAAAAGGTCTCTCATACATTTATACTTCCTTAAGAGAAAGAACTTGGCGGAAATTCCTGCCACAACAACGAGGATCTTCCACTAGGAAAACTCACTTACTGACAACTTGGCACAAGGCCAACCTTGTACATCTCGACAAGCTCACACCTAAGAGTCCCCTCCTCGGGATACATGTAATTCTAGATCACTTCTTCCAACTGACATACGTCTATGCCGATCATATTCCCTTCCTGATTCCCATCGGCTACAGCTCGGCAACTAATTCGTACCTTCTCACCACACCAACATTTCACACTTAACGTGACTAAAAGCAGAAAACTCCCATGATTCCTCGTTGAAGTGTTCACCTATCCGAATTTACTTATCCTGAAGGCTCATCGATTTCTCACTGCTAGCCACAAATGTCCAGTCATATAACATAACTTCGGTTTCCCCCACTCAACTAGGAGAGGTAACCATGATCACACCCTACTGTTCTCAATAGCTTACACTGAACGATCAGTTCGTTTGATGTTTCTCACGAAGTCACTAACTTAACTCATTCAGTTGTCTTATCCACTTCTTTCCTACACGAAATCATACACAATTTCCTTCCTCAATACTCTTTCCATAAGTTCGCACACTTATCAAGGACAATCTACACAACACTACGCCTATCGGCATTACTGTCAAGTTTACTACTTCCGATTTACTTACTTATTCCAACATGCTGTCTTCACCTCCCCACGTTAGCATGGAGCACTGCCCACCAACATTACTCGTCCCTCTCTTCCGACAATTCTCAAGCTGCAAATGCTGTCTCATTACTATACATAACCAAACGGTTGCACTAAAATTCTAACTTAAGGCTTTCGACTAAATCACCTCGAACTGACACTAGAGTTCGACGTAACTATACATTCTTTAAACTCCAACTTTTACTTTCTCAGACAATTCGTTCACACATAAGCAACAGCTCACATTCTTTAAGGATTTCACATCTATTCCACCACATTTTGACTAATACATCCATCCTCTTCTTTAAACTTCCAATGATCCCAAAATGTGCTTACTTAGCGACTCTTACAACTAAAAACACTTGGTTTCTCCTTTGGGTAACTACCCACCACCACTCCGTGATGCTATCCCGAACATAATCATATCACCACGTCAACTTACACTCTACGTGTTCCAACAACCTGGTTAACACTCGAACACCTCATCCGAAACTCCCAAAAAGCTTCTATCTGATGCTTCCTCTTTCTCTAACATCACATCACTACGACGCTAGCTGGCACATTTAACTTGGCAATTATTGCCACTACATAACTGTACATTCCTCACTCATAACATCACACTGCAGACCAAAACTCTCATGGCCATTCATACACAACTCAAACTTATCTTCAAGACCTCATGCATAAATAACCGAGTCTATCTCGCTACATTGTCTCTCCCCAGCTCTAGTTGAACCACAACACCCGAGTTTCTGATTGATTCTAACATACTCGATTCTTGCTAGCTCCTTGCAATACCAAACCATTACATCGACATGGCGCATTTCCTCACAGATCGACATAATCTATACCCTCACTTCGTTTGTGCTAAATACTTCATCTTTGCGTACCATCCACCTCGTAAGTAAAACACTTATCTAAACAACATCCTTTCACTAGCTCAACACCCCTACAGGGTGGCCCTTCAACTTTCAACCTTCTGATTCTAGTCTTCGACCTCATACACTTTACACAACTGCCGACTCTGTCGTCAATAGTTGACCTGTTGATACTTCGTTGATACTTCCTTAACCTATTCTTCAACCAGGGTCCCCTACAGGACCTAATCTTTCCAACACCAACCTCTTAATCAACTTCATATCCCGTCGTCCTCATTTCAAACTGACTCGCGTAATGTCAAAATTACAGGATCACCTTAAACTCTTATTCAACGTCGCAGATATTTCATCTCTACTTCACCACACTACTCATAACGAGTTGCTATACCAACACCTCGATGACTTCTAGTCCTTCCCTGAACACAACCGTCTCACGGCAACTGTACTTCCAGTCACCGCACGAGGGTACAGACCCTCATACAACCGACATTAAAGTCCACTTCCGACTCTTCCACTGCTCACCTCTCCTCTAGAACGCATCTACCAAAGCTACAAACATTCTTTCCTGATTTGTCCAACCCTCTCCACTCTAGGAGTTCTTCCTTAGCTTAAAATGTAATACTCTACGACCTATCGAGTTCATAGCCTTCATGCCTGACAACGCGATAAATGACTCATTTCACACTTTTGATCATTTTAAAGAAACAACACTTGAAAACAACTTGGGTACACCCGACCCCAACATTCTCATAACTCTAATGCCCTGCACAACGATCTTGAGGATCATTTGCATGCAATCTTTCTGTAAAACTTAATCTTACTCAAACAAAAATGTGTTGTTACGACAGAAATAAATATTGGATGAAAATCTTCCCATACGACAAAATTTTGAAAGAAATTTACCGACACGAAGTAGACCGGTCGGTCCTCACACTCATTTATATAACTTTGAAATGTCGATACTCATTTTGGTTATAAAAGTTGTGCATTCAAACGTTTTCTTGGCTTATCATGAAAAGAGTGGAATATTTTGCAAATCGTAAACCTCAAGACTTCATTCTACGATGTAAATGGATTTGTATTTTTCTTTAAACATACGCTTGCACACGCCGACTCATATCCGATCAAATCTGATATTTACACGTTTATACTTTTCTTATGAAAAATCTCATGTACACATATACGAACTCAATGCATGAAACTCTACTTGCAATTGAAGGCTACTCACTCAAACAAGGTCAATCGCTTTACTCACGCAACTTATCATTGTCACTCTACTTCGACCAGTGGTCGCCCTCTCGGCCTTGCAACGATTTGCTATACATACATTCAACAGTCCACTTACTCAACCATTTCATACTATTTCGTCTTGATCAACTATCTCACTTTCCACTTCTACATGGTTTCATTTCACTATAGGTATCTTATTTCATTTATTCTGCTAATGGAAAGCTCGACCAAGAACCCAGGGCTCCATTGATACCTTCAAGGTTTTGACACTGACTTTTCTTATCATCCTGACTGATCTATCCCATGATTTCTAGAAATGGGACTCTCCTGAAACAGGAGTCTTACTCAAACTCAAGCATTCTTCCTTTCCGAATCCACGAAGAGCTACCTCTAGACGACTCGTAATACTCTATACAACATTTCTTCTCTACGATGTATACGTACATCACATCACCATGACTTCTCATGAAACTTCCCCAACAAGGGGTCACAGTCTACCCCTCAGGGATCTTGCTGACATTCTAAAGTACTGGAACACGACATAAACACTAGCTTCTGACTACCACTTCGGAATAATAACGCTGGTTAAGCACATACATGTACCTGTAAGTTCGCAATTACACTGGCCAGGTGGAATCTCAAACTTACCTTACATGACAGTCCTCAGTACCCTATTAGTCTTATCTCTATAATAGTGTCCTCCTAACGCATTTCCTGTATCTATAATAGTGCCCTCCTAACGCATTTTCCTGATTCTCAGTTGTGATTCCTACTCCCAAGTTTAAGTTTAGGCCCGTCCGGTCACCTAAATCCCTTAAACTATGGCTCTGATACCAATTGTAACAACCCAGTCTAAAATAAAGCATGCAATTCATAATAACTGAAACATCCCAAAAACGGGTCCCAAAATTTCCTTACACAAGTCTCAAAATTTAGGTTGGCGGAATCAACCTATTACACAACTGAGAAATACCATAATTAAGTGAAATAGTGCCAAAGCTTCTACTGCCTCTATTCTCTAACTGCTCCGTTCACCTGCTAGAGCCCTTTGCTACCTGCTTTCCTGAAAAGGGTTTTAATTTGAAAAGAAGCGAGGGTTAGACCATGAGGTCTAGTGAGTCCCTCCTGACAGTTCTCAAAAATCATTTTAAAACTTTTCATCACTTTCAGATTATATAGATACTCTTTCAATAAATAAACTTTCACATAGCTGAACAGAAAAAAAATCTTTCACGGATAAATTCGCTCCCGTAAATGGCACCCTGAAGTCACCCGAGGGTGACAACGAGTCAGTATCACGCTGCCTTACTGGGACTCATTCCCATGGCATAAACAGAACCTCCCCCCGACGTGAGTACTGGCGGAACCTCCCCCCGACTTAGCCAATTTACGTCTACCCAATGTATGCATACATCTCACATAAAACTTTAAACAACTTTCATGCAATAAAAGCATAAGAATAAAACATGGCATTTCTCATCATGTATCCACTTTAGAAAAACACGTTAAAAGACATGTATTTTAGTTAGAAAACTCACCCGAGGCTCTTACTTCTCGCTCCTAAACAGTTCCAAACTTCCAAATCGATACCCTTATAACCGGACAACAACCTAGTCCGGACAACACCCTTATCCGGGTAACTACTACATTCCGGACGATACCCCTTTCCGGATATCGAACTTACCGGATACGAGACTTTACCGGACATAATACCTATCCGGGTAACTTTCCTATCCGGACAGTCTCCACACCCGGAGACCTTCTAACGCATCGAGGAGTCCGGACGTCCGAGAAGGTTTCCGGACGTCGACCTGGACCCTTTTTGAGGCTGAAATCTACTGGTTAGCTCGATTCTCTCGAAGTAAAGATTAGCAATAGCAACAACATCACTAAACTTAACAATTACTGAGTTCTTAGCAATCGAAACACACTATAAGACCCGATTTCTCTCATTTTAGCTCCAAACTTCACTTTTGAACAAAAACCCCAAGACTAACCATTCTGCTCCCTAATCAAAGATAAATCGATGAAACAAGAGAGTGTTACCTGGTTGATTGCTTGCGATAAACGAAATCCAAATGCTATTTCTTCTTCAAATCCCAAGGTTTGATAGCTCCTTTCTTCCAAATGCACCAAAAACCTTCAAGAACCTCTCCTCTTCTTTCCCTCACAAATTCAGCCGACACACACACTAAAATCAGTAATATGGAATGTCCTCTAGGGTTTTGTGCCTTTTATACCCCAACTCCTATTTACCAACTAGCCCCTCAACTTCTACTTCTGCTTAAAACTCCACACCAAACGCAAAACATTTCAAAAAAAAGGTCTGGGTCGTCACAGTTAGATTGTTAGCCTAATAAAAAAAAGACTTTGATTATCAAGCATTTTGTTAGATTTACAAAATATACACATTTTATTGATTTATAAGCATTGTTAGGTTAAACAAAAAAATAATAAAACAAAATATACAAAATATACACATTTTATTGATTTAATAAGCATTGTTAGATTAAACAAAAAAATAATTAAAAAAAAGTATACCAAAATAATACACATTTTATTGATTTATAAACATTGTTAGCTTAAACAAAAAAATAATAAAACAAAGTATACCAAAATAATACACATTTTATTGATTTATAAGCATTGTTAGCTTAAACAAAAAAATAATAAAACAAAGTATACCAAAATAATACAAAACCAAAGTATACAAAATAATACAAAAGATAATGAAACGTTCTACTCAATTAATGCAATAATTTAAAAAAAAACAAAAAATCTAAGAAAATTCTAAAGTCTCATTGGAGGCTTCTCCTTAATCCTCTCTTTTACATTTTGCTTTATATATTGATATATTGATTGATGATTGTTAGCCTAATAAGAAAAAAGACTTTGATTATCAAGCATTTTGTTAGATTTACAAAATATACACATTTTATTGATTTATAAGCATTGTTAGGTTAAACAAAAAAATAATAAAACAAAATATACAAAATGTACACATTTTATTGATTTATAAGCATTGCTAGCTTAAACAAAAAAATAATTAAACAAAGTATACCAAAATAATACACATTTTATTGATTTATAAGGATTGTTAGCTTAAACAAAAAGTAATAAAAACAAAGTATACCAAAATAATACACATTTTATTGATTTATAAGCATTGTTAGTCTAAACAAAGAATAATAAAACAAAGTATACCAAAATAATACAAAACCAAAGTATACCAAAATAATACAAAACCAAAGTATACAAAATAATACAAAAGATAATGAAAGGTTCTACTCAATTAATGCAACAATCAATATATATATTAAAACAAAAACCACCAAGAATGAGGTGGCACAATGACATTTGGGTATTCATCAATATCTTGCAATTTGGTGCATTTTGGTTATCCCACATTGGTTAGGAGATGATAGAATGAAAGAATGATGTGGTTATTTATTAGGAGGAGAGAAAGTCTTTGTGAAAACTCATGAGTTAGCTTATTTTAGTTGACCCTCTATATGTACTCATGTGGTTGGCTAATTTTGGCTAACCATCTCAAGTTTTGGGTTGGTTGCTTTTCACTATCCCTTTTATTTATATAATCAATATATATATATTAAAACAAAAATCACCAAGAATGAGGTGGCACAATGACATTTGAGTATTCATCAAATCTTGCAATTTGGTGCATTTTGGTTATCCCACATTGGTTAGGAGATGATAGAATGAAAGAATGATGTGGTTATTTGTTAGGAGGAGAGAAAGTCTTTGTGAAAACTCATTGGTTGACTTAATTTTCAAGTAGGAAGTCACTATAAGAAATGAGGGATGGATGCTTTTGTGTCAATTTATGTGGTTGACTTAATTTAGCTTACTCTATTTTTGTATCATCCCACATTGGTGAGAAGATGCAAGTTTAAAGTATGAGATGAGTATAAAAAAAGGAGGGATGGATGTTTTTGTGTGGTTGAGTTCCATCATCCCACATTGGTGAAAGTTAAAAGTTTTGATATAGGAATGACTATAAGAAAAAGAAGATGTATGTTTTCGTGTTAATGTGGTCAGCTCAATTTAGCTTACCTTACTTTTGCATCATCCGACATTGGTATGAAGATGCAAGTTTTAAAGTATGAAGTGGGTATAAGTGATGAGGGATGAATGTTTTTGTGTCAACTCTTACGGTTGACTCGATTTAGCCTACCATTTTTTGGCAAAAAAAAATCTCTATTTATATAACAAATAAAGTTGACTCATTTTACAATATCCAGTTAATCAATATATCAATACCATTCAGTATCAACATCAATATATATAACTTTGGTTGGATCAAAACTAACCAAATGGTAAAATTTATTAGGCAAAATTAAAAGAGAAACCAAGGATGATGACATTGGACCATTAGGTTTGAGTATTGCTTAAATTTTGAAATAAGATTTAGTTTCGTCATCCCACATTGGTGGTGATATATTAGTTTGAAAAAAGATGATAGGTATTAAAAGGGGGATGATTGGCTTGAAATCGATAACCATGGTTGTAATCAAAACCAACCAAATAGTAAAAATAATAGTAAAAAATTAAAGAAAAACCAATGATGATTACTTGGGACCATGAGGTTTGAGTAATCCTCAAATCTTAAAATAAGGTTAAGTTTCATCATCTCAAATTGGTGGTAATATGAAAGTTTGGAAGAAAATTATGGGTATAAAAAGATGGATGAAAGGTTGTGAAATCTATAACTTTGGTTGAAATAAAATACAACTAAATAGTAAAAATCAGAGTGCGAGATTAGAGGAAAACCAATGATGATGATTTCACAACATGAGATTTGAGTATCCCTCAAATCTAGAAATAAGGTTGATTTTTATCATCCCACGCTGGTGGGAATATGATAGTTTGGAAGAAGATGATGAATATAAAATGGAGGAATGAAGGGTTTTGAAATTTATAAACATGGTAGGAATCAAAATCAACCAAATAGTAAAAAGTGTGGCACAAATTTAAAAGAGAAATAAAAGATGATTTCAAACAATGAGGTTTGAGTGTTCCTCAATCTTGAAATAAGGTTATGTTTAATTATCCCACATTAGCAGTAATATGATAATTTGAAAGAAAAATGATGGGTCTAAAAAAGAGGGATGAATGGTTATCTATAACCATGGATGGAATCAAAACCAACTAAAAGGTAAATATTATAGTGCAAAATAAAATAGTAATCAATGATGACGATTTGGTTTATTTTTTGATATATATATATATATATATATATATACATATATATATATATATATATATATATACATATATATATATATATATATATATATTGATGAATTACGTTTTATTTTAATTCAGCTCATTATCTATAAAAATAAATTATTGCCACCGTGCAACGCACGGGCCCAACACTAGTTTTTTTAAAAAAAAACAAAAATCTAAGAAAATTCTAAAGCCTCATTGGAGGCTTCTCCTTAATCATCTCTTTTACTTTTTGCTTTATATATATATATATATATATATATGGAAATTAATTAAAATACCCCAACATTGAAAGTGACTTACCAAAGTACCCCAAAAAATTTACTTCTTACCGAAATGCCCTCTTTTTCCGCGATAGGATCCCGCGATAGCGGGCAGGGACTGAAAGTGTAAACTTTTGCAAGATTATTTACACTTTCAGTCCCCATAGCGGGCCATCGCGGGCCGCGTTTGAGCCATCGCGGGCCTCGATCGCGTGGGCCAAGGACTGAAAGTGTAAATATTTCTTGCAAAAATTTTCACAATTGGTCCCTGCCCGCGATCGCGGGATCCTATCGCGGAAAAAGAGGGCATTTCGGTAAGAATTTTTTTTTTGGGGTACTTTGGTAAGTCACTTTCAATCTTGGGGTATTTTAATTAATTTCCCATATATATATATATATATATTGATTGTTAGCTTAAACAAAAAAATAATAAAACAAAGTATACCAAAATAATACACATTTTATTGATTTATAAGCATTGTTAGCTTAAACAAAAAAAATAATAAAACAAAGTATACCAAAATAATACAAAACCAAAGTATACAAAATAATACAAAAGATAATGAAAGGTTCTACTCAATTAATGCAACAATTTTTTAAAAAAAACCCAAAAATCTAAGAAAATTCTAAAGCCTCATTGGAGGCTTCTCCTTAATCCTCTCTCTTACATTTTGCTTTATATATATATATATATAGAGGGAGCTTCAAATGTAAACATTCTTCTTTATGTAAACCTTGTAAACCCATCTAGGCCATCCGATTTTTGGATCAACGGTTGAAGGATTTTTGAATTTAAAAAATAGGGAAAAGGTATTTTAGGAATAGTTTTTTAGGTATTTAATTTTAGAATCTTTTAATTTTGGAATATATTAATTGATTTGAATCAATCTCTCTCTCTCTCTCCCTCTCTCTCTCACAAAATTCCGGCGATTTGAATCAATCTCTCTCTCTCTCTCTCACAAAATTCCGGCCTTCTCCACTGACTACCACCATCGTCGGCCGCTCACGACCACCGCCACCACTCGCCACCATTCAGCCGGAAAGTTGTGTTCTTTAAAACAGCAAGATCGCAGTTCCATGCACCAACTGGATATATTGCAAAATTCCGGCGATTTAAATCAATCTCTCTCTCTCTCTCTCTCTCTCACAAAATTTCGGCCTTCTCCACTGACTACCACCATCGTCGGCCGCTCACGACTACCGCCACCACTCGCCACCATCCAGCCGGAAAGCTGTGTAACAACCCAAAACTTGAACATACAAGCTAGAAGCTACCTCTTTAGTTCATAACGCCAAAAACGGCTCAACATGGTCGCACTAACAAGATTTACAATACAGGGTTCGCGGAAATAACCCTAAATACAGCTGAGAAAATCTACCTAAACATTTCAAAGGAGATTCTTCTAATTCCTTCTAGCGCAAGCTCCGATCCACGTCTTGCCAAAACTCTAAACGTGCCCTCGACTACTGCTTACCTGAAAAAGGTTTTAGTTTTGAAAAGCGAGGGTTAGACCATGAGGTCTAGTGAGTTCCCTCCACACCAAGTCACACCAAAATATTTCAGTTTATAAAATCAGTTATGAGAGCATTGTATAAATCATAACTAGCACACAAAGTTGATATGCACACATTGACACATGCTACTGGCACGCGCTAAAGTCACACACACCGTGACAGCGCTATCGGGCACACACCGCCCATGTCACACACACCGTGACAGCGTAATCGGGCACACACCGCCCATGTCACACACACCGTGACACCGTAATCGGGCACACACCGCCCATGTCACACACACCGTGACAGCGTAATCGGGCACACACCGCCCATGTCACACAAAAGCCAGAGCATGGTCACACACATTTAAATCACACATATAAACCACACTTATGAATCGCACATTCATACCCTGCCTTGAAATAAAAGCAGTTGAAAAGCACACTGTTTCATAATAATCTTCAAGCACATTGTTTCTTCATTTGAAACACATACTGTCACACAATTAATCATCGCTTGAAACAGCAGCAATTGTATAACACACCGTTAGATAAAATCCACACCACACACCTTCATCGTTTTGCCATAAAAGTAATTGAAAAGCATACAGTTAAATAATAACCATGCCACACACTAAGCCTTCAGTTTGTAATAAAAGTATTTGGAAAACCCACCATTAGACAATAATAGTCAACCACACACTTGTATAAAATTTAGGTTCAGAAAGACTCACCTGACGTCCTGCTTAATCCTCTTACAAAATGGATCCTCCCTTCAACTGCACCTATAAGGATACATACTACCACGATAAGCCACTTGATGGAATTACACACTCACACAGATTGCCCCTCGGTCTATCAGTCTGCACTACTATGTCATACCACACTTTCCGGACACTGTATCCGGATAGTCAAAACTATCTGGACAACCAGAGTTATCCGAACAACCTACCCGGACACCCAAGACCATTCGGAAAACTATCCGGACAACCAGAGTTATCCGGACAACCTACCCGGACACCCAAGACCATTCGGACAACTATCCGGACAACCAAAATTATCCGGACCCACAAAGGTTTCCGGTTAACTACCGAAAACTGCTGCCAAAATTCTACCCGGACACATCTCTCATCCGGACACCACCAATCGTCCGGACACTACCCGGACTTGAGGGTTTCCGGACGCTACGAGAAAAACCCAGAAACGCAGAAAGTTGCATAATCTCAAGTCCTAATTCCCTCAACACCTCCAGATTAGCAAAATGGGTCGATAGCTACACATTAACCCAAACTACAACACCCCTTACGCAGATTAATGGGGAAACACGATAAACTCACAAAATCTAAGTTTCTTTTCTAATTTCCCCCAATACACACACTAAATTAGAGAGGGATATGATTTGATTTACCTGGATGATTATGGAGTTCTTCCCAAAACTCAACTGAAAATCGCAGCTCCTTCTTCCTCTATTGCCAAAATCCCTTTTCTTGTTCTTTCTTCCAGCCACACACAACACACACTAGACAAAAGCTTAAAATGAGAAATTAGGGTTTTCCCTTCCTTTTTATGCTTTTCTCACTAAACACCATACTTTTAGTTCTTTACACTTAGACCACACAATTTTCTAAATTCGAAATTCTTCCACAAATTCTAATTATGACTAAATTAAAATCTTGGTTATTACAATATCCTCCCCTCAAAAGAATTCTGTCCCCGGAATTCCATTTTCAAACAAACGAGGATATCGAGTCCTCATGTCTGATTCCAATTCCCATGTTGCCTCTTGCCCCTTATGGCATCGCCACTGAACTTCCACTAGAGACACTTCTTTACTCTAAACCTTGCACCGACTCCTACATGGAATTCGATAACTCTCCTCCTACTGCTCACATAAACCAGTGGCGGTCTCGAGCGACGCTTACTCTCTCGCGAAAATGTTCGACCTATCGGTGGTCAACCGTGTGACCTCCAGTCTCACACAAAATCATTCACACATCTAGACTCACGGTTCTAAAACGTGTCAAACTATGGGTTTCACACACCGTTTTCACATTCTTAAAGAACGAATTCTACCAAAGTTAACGTCACAACAACATGCAACCCTTATTAAAATAACGACGCTCAATTCACCAACTGATCACAAAATCAACCTTGAATATCACCCTAAATCGCAGTTATGATTCTCTTTAACTGATTACACACAATTCTACCATTACTCCCCCAATACAAAAATACGCCTACGGCAGATAACACCTTCTCACATTAATTAAGCTGACCACAAACTATTGATAACAATCAATTCATACTCTTTTATCACCACGTCACTCCTATATTACCACCAAGTCTAATCCAATGGTCCCTCACCCCGAACACTACATTCGACTACTGTCTTCCACTTGCTTCTCAACATAAAACATGTCTCCAAGGAACGACTCACTAGAAGGTGCACACTTTTGACCAATCACACAAGTTAGCTCCCCTCAACGCTTAAACCAATCACATACACACAAATCCTCTTTCTCATACTCCCACTAGAAGTTCATGCACCCGATTGTGACGTCTTGATAACGTTGCTTCCCACATTCCGTGCCACTTGTCACACTTTCTACTTCGCGCTTACTCACTTATTCCAATCTACCGTCCCAATTATCTTAGGCTAGTATGGAACATTTCTTATTCAACATTGACCACTACATAAACGCAAGTCAATCCGAAGTCACACTCAATACTTGAAGCGACCACACACTCCTCATTCCCAAACAATATTAACCCCCTCCTTTGCATTTCCTTTACATATCACTACTAGCGAAACATTCCCAAAGATTTCGTATCTTCTACGACATCCTAACCAACCAATCCAAGAAACCACAATTTCCTCTTAGCTAGCCATCCAGTGCCACCCTATTCCTTTATTCTCGGATGCAATCCACACGCCAATTAGACACTCATGCCTCACCACACACAATTTTACCACACTTGGAACAACTTCTAAACAATTTCCCAGCGACGATCTCCACTTACGCTCTCCCCATACCAACACTAATCCATCACTTTCCCTCACAGCAACCTATCATTATTGAGCCTCGTATGCTTACTAAGTATAAGTGACCACCAACTTATCCACACCACCCCCACGCACTAGAGGTTCAATCCTCACAGTTACCACCTGTCTACTAATTTGTAAAATTTACAGCTTCACCTCGATCTCACATAGGTTAACCAGCATTAGTGTTACCCATCCAAACATCTATCACTTCTCGACTACCCTTGTCACTCTTCCACTAACTAGAGAGTAATGACGTACACCTCTACCCTTAGATTCTTGAACTGAAATTCCCAAGATCTCAATTCACCGACATCGGAACTCCCAGAATAAATACTCAACAGAGATTAGGAGCTCACCTCCAATCAATTATTTTCCTTAAGAACCCTAAAGATTCTACTTCGCTCGGGCACTTATCCCACACCTTACAACAACACCCTTCTAGATGGGGTCAACAATCACACCAAGAATAATTTCACACTACACACTAAGCTGTTGCCATCCAGTCAAGGTTAGAACTCCACACAAACCACTACTCTCCACACACTATCCACCACACGTCGCACACTACTGTTACTCTCCACACACTAACACCTCCATCGACTATCAGAACAAAAGTGAGCAAGCACACCCATGCACCTGTAAATTCAAAATGACATTGGCCAGATGTGATTTGAATTTACCTTACATGAAAGTCCTCACCACCATCATCCTAGATCCTCGATGATTACGGTCCTCACTAAAGGCTTCCTATATCTCAGTTGTGTCCTTCTACTCCACAGTTTAAGTTTAGGCCCATCCGATCACCTAAATCCCTTAAACTAGGGCTCTAATACCATTTGTAACAACCCAAAACTTGAACATACAAGCTAGAAGCTACCTCTTTAGTTCATAACGCCAAAAACGGCTCAACATGGTCCCACTAACAAGATTTACAATACAGGGTTCGCGGAAATAACCCTAAATACAGCTGAGAAAATCTAACTAAACATTTCAAAGGAGATTCTTCTAATTCCTTCTAGCGCAAGCTCCGATCCACGTCTTGCCAAAACTCTAAACGTGCCCTCGACTACTGCTTACCTGAAAAAGGTTTTAGTTTTGAAAAGCGAGGGTTAGACCATGAGGTCTAGTGAGTTCCCTCTACACCAAGTCACACCAAAATATTTCAGTTTATAAAATCAGTTATGAGAGCATTGTATAAATCATAACTAGCACACAAAGTTGATATGCACACATTGACACATGCTACTGGCACGCGCTAAAGTGACACACACCGTGACAGCGCTATCGGGCACACACCGCCCATGTCACACACACCGTGACAGCGTAATCGGGCACACACCGCCCATGTCACACACACCATGACAGCGTAATCGGGCACACACCGCCCATGTCACACACACCATGACAGCGTAATCGAGCACACACCGCCCATGTCACACAAAAGCCAGAGCATGGTCACACACATTTAAATCACACATATAAACCACACTTATGAATCGCACATTCATACCCTGCCTTGAAATAAAAGCAGTTGAAAAGCACACTGTTTCATAATAATCTTCAAGCACACTGTTTCTTCATTTGAAACACATACTGTCACACAATTAATCATCGCTTGAAACAGCAGCAGTTGTATAACACACCGTTAGATAAAATCCACACCACACACCTTCATCGTTTTGCCATAAAAGTAATTGAAAAGCATACAGTTAAATAATAACCATGCCACACACTAAGCCTTCAGTTTGTAATAAAAGTATTTGGAAAACCCACCATTAGACAATAATAGTCAACCACACACTTGTATAAAATTTAGGTTCAGAAAGACTCACCTGACGTCCTGCTTAATCCTCTTACTAAATGGATCCTCCCTTCAACTGCACCTATAAGGATACATACTACCACGATAAGCCACTTGATGGAATTACACACTCACACAGATTGCCCCTCGGTCTATCAGTCTGCACTACTATGTCATACCACACTTTCCGGACACTGTATCCGGATAGTCAAAACTATCCGGACAACCAGAGTTATCCGGACAACCTACCCGGACACCCAAGACCATTCGGAAAACTATCCGGACAACTAGAGTTATCAGGACAACCTACCCGGACACCCAAGACCATTCGGACAACTATCCGGACCCACAAAGGTTTCCGGTTAACTACCGCAAACTGCTGCCAAAATTCTACCCGGACACATCTCTCATCCGGACACCACCAATCGTCCGGACACTACCCTGACTTGTGGGTTTCCGGACGCTACGAGAAAAACCCAGAAACGCAGAAAGTTGCATAATCTCAAGTCCTAATTCCCTCAACACCTCCAGATTAGCAAAATGGGTCGATAGCTACACATTAACCCAAACTACAACACCCCTTACACAGATTAATGGGGAAACACGATAAACTCACAAAATCTAAGTTTCTTTTCTAATTTCCCCCAATACACACACTAAATTAGAGAGGGATAGGATTTGATTTACCTGGATGATTATGGAGTTCTTCCCAAAACTCAACTGAAAATCGCAGCTCCTTCTTCCTCTATTGCCAAAATCCCTTTTCTTGTTCTTTCTTCCAGCCACACACAACACACACTAGACAAAAGCTTAAAATGAGAAATTAGGGGTTTCCCTTCCTTTTTATGCTTTTCTCACTAAACACCATACTTTTAGTTCTTTACACTTAGACCACACAATTTTCTAAATTCGAAATTCTTCCACAAATTCTAATTATGACTAAATTAAAATCTTGGTTATTACAAGCTGTGTTTTTAAAACAGCAAGATCGCAGTTCCATGCACCACCTGGAGATATTGCAGTGAACCTCATCAAGAAATCATTGGTACAAGCCCTGGCACCGTTTTACCCCTTGGCCGGAGAAGTTGTCCAGAACTGCCATGGTGAACCGGAGCTGCTCTGTAATAACCGTGGTGTTGATTTTATTCATGCCCAGGCTGATGTGGAGCTTAAGAACATCGATATCTACCACCCTGATTATGGGTTTCATTTTTTTTGGGTTTCATATCGATTATGTTTTTCATTATGATTTATGATTCTGGGTTTCATATCGATTTTCATATACTAAAAAATGTTTATGGAAAAAATGTTTTTTTCTCCTATGAAACGTCTCCTATGAAACGTGAAAAAATTATGAAACTCGCCGGTTTCATATTGTTTTTCCTCCTATGAAACGTGAAAAAAGTATGAAACTTGCCAGTTTCATATTGTTTTTTCTCCTATGAAATGTGAAAATTTCGAAAAAAACGGTTTATGAAACTTAAAAAACTCGAACTGATGAAAAAATTGTTTATGAAAAAAATGTTATGAAACTCGAAAAAATTTATCAAAACTCGCCGGAATTTTGGGGGAGGTCGCCGGAGTGGGAGCAAGTCGCCGGATCGGAGATAGCCGGAGTAGGAGGAGGTCGCCGGAGAGAGAGAGAGAGAGAGAGAGAGAGAGAGAGAGAGAGAGAGAGAGAGAGATGAAGATAATTGAAAAAATTAAGGAAGTTTGTTAGTTGCTAAAATTATGGATATTCCTAAAATTATGAATTTGGAGAAAAAGACCCAAATACCCTTGGTTTCATTGTTTACATAAAAAAGAGTGTTTACATTTGAAGGAGCCTCTATATATATATATATATATATTGATTGATGATTTATTTAATGATATTAAATGTAATAAGTATTTCATTTATTAAAGAATGGGTTAATAATAAGTATTTAATTGTATATTGATTCTAATTTTGTTCGTATATATTGGTTCTAATGTCATTTATATTTATATATTGATTTTAATAAGACTTTAAATAATAAGAATTTTTAATTTAATGTATTGATTACTTTATATACTAACTCAAATTTTAGATATTTGATTTTATTTGAAAATAATACATATCAATATATATACATATTGTAGTAAAAAAAATTAAAACTCGTGTGGCATGTCATTTAAATATATTGTTTTTAAAATAACATATATAAATAGCGTTATGTAAATAATATAACCGACAATGATCATAAAGTATTATATTGATGTGAATAATAGTCATCTTCAATTACTTATTTATATTAATTATATCATTTTATTATTAAAAATACATATATTATTATATTCAATTATCATCAAATTAGGAGTATATATTGATCTTAATTTCATTTATATAATGAGTTTGTAAATATGTTGATTATATATATTCCTTGAATGTTATGTGAAAAAAATAAAAAATGTGACATAACTTAAATAAAAAAATTTAGGTGTAAACAAAGAACATGAAAAGATTAATTAATTAATCAAACATTTTGTTAATAACTACATAAAAAATGCAAAATTTGAGGGAAAAAAGAAGAAGAAATTTGGGATTGAGATGTCTAGAAAATGTTTTCTCATGTGTTTAATTTTTCTTATAAAATTACAAATTGAAAAATAATAAACTATGCAGACATAAAAGAATGAGAAGAAAAATCCACAACAGAAACCAAGATAACAATTGTAAATAAATTGAATGAAAAACCAAAAACTTATTAAACAACAATATGTAAAACACACAAAACATTAAAAAAAAGCAAAATATGAGGGAAAAAAGATGAAATTTGGGATTGAGATGCTTAGAAAATGTCATATCATGTGGTTTTTCTTATAAAAATACAAATTGAAAATTAAGAAACTATGTAGATATAAAAGAATGAAAAGGAAAATCCACAACAAAAACCGAGGTAACAATTGTAACTAAATCGAATTAAAAACAAAAAACTTATTTAACAAAAATATGTAAAACACACAAAACATTAAAAAAAGTATGCAGTTTTGTTTATAGAAAAAGAACAATGATATTGATTGGGAAGACACACACATATACACATATCAAAACTATATAAAAAACGACGAAAATCATTACCTCGAAATTTTATGAAGATGGACAACAATATCGACGAAAAATAGAATCTACAAAGAAGAAACATGTAACAACCCAGTCTAAAATAAAGCATGCAATTCATAATAACTGAAACATCCCAAAAACGGGTCCCAAAATTTCATTACATTTGTCTACATAACTTAGGTTGGCGGAAACAACCTATACACAACTGAGAATATCTACCACTAAAAGTATGAGTGGCGCTATCTCTATCTGCATCTGTCCACTATCATGCTCTTGCTCACTTACCTGAGCCTCCTACTATCTGCTTACCTGAAAAGGTTTAGTTTGGAAAATGCGAGGGTTAGACCATGAGGTCTAGTGAGTCCCTCCTGACAATTCTCAAAATCATTTTAAAACTTTTCAAAACTTTCACATAAAACTTCCACGTAACTTTTCATGAAACTTTCACATAAAACTTCCACGGATAAATCCGCTCCCGTAAATGGCACCCTGAAGTCACTCGAAAGTGACAACGAGTCAGTATCACGCTGCCTTATTGGGTCTCACTTCCCATGGCATAAACGGAACCTCCCCCCGGCGTGAGTACTGGCGGAACCTCCCCCCCCCCCCCCCCCCCCGACTTAGCCAATTTACGTCTACACAATGTATGCATACATCCCACATAAAACTTTAAACATCTTTCATGCAATTAAAAGTATAATAGATAAAACATGGCAATCCTCAACATTCAAAACACATTTTGAAAATACTTTATAAGCCACACATTTTAGTTTAGAAAACTCACCTGAGGTCCAGATTAGAAATGTTTACTCGTACCGATCATCTCAACATGAACCTACAATTTACACCCATCACAAAACCGGGCTTAAATTAATAATCCACTTCTCAACTTAATTTATTAAACCCCTGCTTGTCTCAATTAATTAAACTACTTATTTTTAACTCTCGGCCACCTCTAGATCACACTCATACCAAGCCAATACGCATCAACTTCTGGTCCACTTAGTACCGACCCAAAAGAATTGTACTAACTGACACTTTGATCCAATGAGAGAACAATCCCATCGTCCCAACTAATTAATTAGACTCCACTAAAAATTGTTAGAAGGAAATCTCGGTTCACTTACTATAAATCGACACCCCCTCCCCTCTTTCTTTTATAAATACAAACCACGTGGCCCAAGAGAAGTAATGAATTTATTGATTAAATAAACTTCCACTTAGTTGATTAAACTACTACCCAACTACTCATTCAACCAAAATCGGTCCACTAACAATTTATTTTAAAGAGGCCCAAATTAATTTAATAATTAGACTACCAATTACATGCTAGGCCCTTATTATAAATTATAGACTTTATTAATAACTAAGCCCAAAAGGACTTAATAATTCTTTCGACCCAACACTCAAATCGGCCCAATAAACCAATCCGGGCCCAAACTTGGGTTACGGATCAACTACCGGAATATACCGACTTCCGGTACACACGATTCCGGAAGACCGGCGATTATGACCAAAACCCACATTCTTCGCCATTACTCTAGCTCTACACGATTGATGACAACTCTTCTTTTACTATTTGATACAAATTACTCCTAACCAAGAACTCACATGACATTTGATTTATCTTGACAATATGAATTGGAAATCAAAACTCTATTAATATTTTAATTTGATTTCTCCGCTTACATAATCGAGAACAACTAGAAACTTACAAATCGAGCATTACATGCAAAAGAGAAAAAGCAAGAGAATGGTTTCTTACCCGAATAAAACCTCACGAAATGGAAGACCGCTGCCAAACCTCGTCACCGCCGACGACCACCACCGACAGCCAACCGCCGGCGACCACCATCTCCTTCTCCCCGTCGTCTCTCTCTCTCGCTGTCCCTTCTCTCTCGCCGTCTATCTCTCTCAGCGTCTATCTCTCTCTCGTAACCTCTCTCTCTCTCACGCAGCTCTCTCTCTCTTGATGAACGGCACACACACACTGCCCTTCCTTTGGTTCTCCTTCTCTTCTCTTCTCTCTCTATCGATGCAGTATACACACACACACCATTGTTTCTTTCTTTCTGATTTCTCCTCACAAAAACACACAGGGCCTCCCATGGTGGTTTCTTTCTTTCTGCGTCCTCCCTCTCTCTCTCGATGTGCAGTAGCCTTCACACCCAAAATAACCCTAAATTAAAATAAGGGATTCCTAATCTATTACCAAAAAGCGGCGCATCATTAAGAAAGGGAATTAGTTTCCCCAAGTTATCACATTGTACCCTCCTACTTTAACTAATAAGCAAATACAACCCTTAACTTCCATTTAGATTATCTACTTATTTTGGGCTATTACAATCTCCCCTCCTTAATGGAATTCCGTCCCGGAATTCACTCCAAGATAACCGGGGAAAATTGATTATCAAAGCTTAAATCTCAACTCTAGGAATAAATCTTTCTAATAACAAAACAATTTCTTCCCTTTAACACTGGCAACTTTGACTTGACCAACTCATTTCAATTATAATTATCAACTTATTTCAAACGGTAAACTCCAATTGAGATGCAATTCATTTCTTTCTATCCACCATAAATTATCATATATAACAACTTAGCATTAACATCTCGTTATGCTGGTATTCACAAAATCCATTAGTCAAAACTGATTTCTTAACTAACAACTCCACTGAGTAGCCCAACAATTTACAATTTTCAAAATTTTTATTTTTTTTGAAAATTACTTATTCCATCATACTATCATCAACTTCTCACTTTAACATATCGATTCTCTCTTATCAATTCTTAGTAAGAATCTCGGTAGAACTGCAACACATCCTGTAATAACAATTAAGTGTCATTACTTAACAATTCCATAAAATTTTAATCAACGAATCAAAGGCTTATACATCTATCCTAACGTTTCAAATCAACCAGTGATCATACTACCACTCCGACCCATATTCATCATGTCATTCTTTAAACATAACCAAATTTCCACTGTTTCCTTCTAAGATCTTTCCCTCACACGTAAGAAACAATTCCAGCTCTTTAGAGATTTAGCATCTACTATAGCACAATTTGACTAACACACCCTTAATCCTCTTTAAACTTCCAATGATCTCAACATATACCTCCTTAGCGACTATTACAACCAATAACACTTGGTTTCTCCTTTGGGTAATCTCCCACCACTGCTCCGTCCTTCTATCCCGATCATGATCACACCATAAAGTCAACTTACCCTCTATGAGCTCCAACAATCTGGTTAATAGATCGTACATCTCATCCGAAACCCCAAACATGCTTCTATCTGATGCTTTCTTTCTCGCTAACATCATCTCACTACGATACTAGCTGGTACATTTAACTTGGCAATTAATGCCATTACATAACTGTACATTCCTCACTCATAACATCACACTGCGGACCAAATCTCTCATGGCCATTCTTACACAATTCATACATGCTTTCACATTCTCTCGCATACTACAATTGAGCCTATCTCACTACGTAGTCCTTTCTCAACCTGTTGAACTATAACTCACGAGTTCTAAATTAATTCAAACACAAACGTTCTAGCTAGCTCTTTACGATCCGAGTCCTTACATAGACACACCACTTTTCTTACTGACTGCTAAAATCTACACACTCACTTTGTTTGTGCTACATGCCTCATCATTCAATGTATCCCTCCTTACCTCGTAATTAGAATGCTTATTCACAATGGTCACTTCCCATCCTCTTAACACTCCTACAAGGTGCTCTATCAATTTTCTACCTTCTGGTTCACGTCTTCGGCCTCGGTCATCTTACACAGCTATAGACTTCCACAACAACAGACAACCTGTAGCTACTTTCTTAACTTATTCTTAAACATGGGTTCCCTTATGGAACCTAATCCTACCAACATAACACAGTCACTTCGTAATACGCCTCCTTCTTTTCTGAACTTACTCCTGTAACATCAATATTACAAGTTCATCTCAAAACTCATACCCACCATCGTGGACATTTCGCTTCTACTTCTCAACACTACTCATAACGAGTTGCAAACCCCAACGCCTCGATGACTTCTACTCCTTCCCCTGGACTTCAACCATCCCTCGACGACCGTACTTCCAGATACCGAACAAGGGTACAGACCCTCATACAATCGACACTATAATTCACTTCTGACTCTGTCACTGTCCAACTCTCTTCTTAAACACATACTACCACTACAAACGTCCCCCCTGATTTGACCAACGTCTCTCCACTCTCGGAGTTCTTCCTTGGCTTAACTGTAATACTCTATGACCTAGTGAGTTCATAGCCTTCATGCATGACAACGTAATAAATAAATCACTTTAAATAAACAACATTCGGAACAACTTGGGTACTCATGACCCCATTACCATCATGTCTTCAATGCCCTGCACAATGATTCAAGGATCGCTTGCATGTATCTTCCCATGAACCTCACTCTTGCTCAAACTGAACGATATTATTACGACAGTACTATATTGCATGAAAATCTTTTCATATGACACAATTCTGAAAGGATTTCTGACACAAAGTAAACCAGTCGGTTCTCCCACTCATTTGTATGATATCAATAGATCAATACTCATTGATTGTAAAAGTTTTGCTGGCAAACATTTTCTTGACTTTTTTTTGTAATAATTTAACTTATCATGAAAAGTGTGAAATACTTTACAAATCATTAAACTCAAAATTTCATTGTGCAATGTGAATGAAATCACCTTTTCTTTAAACATACGCGTGCACAAATTTGACTCATTTTCGATCAAAATTTATATTTACACATTTAACTTAAATCGTGAAAATTTCAGGTTACATAAAAGAACACCATGCATGAGACTCTACTTGCAATTGAAGGCTACTCACTCGAACAAGGTCAACCGCTTAACTCACGCAGCTTACCCTTGCCACTTTTCCTACGACCAATGGTCGTCCTCTCGGTCATGCACTAACTTACTGAACATGCTTCCCACATCTCACTTACTCAACCCTTTCATACTATTTCGTTTTGATCAATTATCTCACATTCTACCTCTACACGCTTTCAATTCTCTACTGATATCTCACTTCAACGATCCTGCCACGGAAAAGCTCGACTAAAGAGTCAGAGCTCCAATACTCTACTCGCTAATGAACTTAGGCTTTCAAGATCTCGACACTGTCCTTTCTTATCATCTCTACCGATCTACCCCACGATTTCTAGAATCGGGACTCTCCTGAACCAGGAGTCTTACTCACAAGCAATCGCTCATCCTCTTCGAATTCACGAAGTTTTATCTCTAGGCGACTCAATACATTCCAAACAACTTTCTTCTCTACGATGTATACATACGTCACATCATAACTGATCTTTTACGGTATCTCCCCGACAATGGGTCTCAATCTACTTCTCAGGGATCTTACTGACATTCTAAAGGACTGGCATACGACATAAACACTAGCTTTTGACTACCACTTTGGAATAATAAGGCAGGTTAAGCACATACATGTACCTGTAAATTCACAATTACACTGGCCAGGTGTAATCCCAAACTTACCTTACATGATCGTCCTCGGTACCCTATTACTCCTATTTCCACTATAGTGTTCTCCTAACGCATTTCCTGATTCTCAGTTGTGATTTCTACTCCCAAAGTTTAAGTTTAGGCCCGTCCGGTCACCTAAATCCCTTAAACTATGGCTCTGATACCAATTGTAACAACCCAGTCTAAAATAAAGCATGCAATTCATAATAACTGAAACATCCCAAAAACGGGTCCCAAAATTTCATTACATTTGTCTACATAACTTAGGTTGGCGGAAACAACCTATACACAACTGAGAATATCTACCACTAAAAGTATGAGTGGCGCTATCTCTATATGCATCTGTCCACTATCATGCTCTTGCTCACTTACCTGAGCCTCCTACTATCTGCTTACCTGAAAAGGTTTAGTTTGGAAAATGCGAGGGTTAGACCATGAGGTCTAGTGAGTCCCTCCTGACAATTCTCCATTTTAAAACTTTTCATAACTTTCATATATAAACTTTCAATAATAAACTTTCACATAGCTGAACATCAAAATCTTTCACATAACTTTTCACAAAACTTTCACATAAAACTTCCACGTAACTTTTCATGAAACTTTCACATAAAACTTCCACGGATAAATCCGCTCCCGTAAATGGCACCCTGAAGTCACTCGAAAGTGACAACGAGTCAGTATCACGCTGCCTTATTGGGTCTCACTTCCCATGGCATAAACGGAACCTCCCCCCGGCGTGAGTACTGGCGGAACCTCCCCCCGACTTAGCCAATTTACGTCTACACAATGTATGCATACATCCCACATAAAACTTTAAACATCTTTCATGCAATTAAAAGTATAATAGATAAAGCATGGCAATCCTCAACATTCAAAACACATTTTGAAAATACTATAAATGCCACACATTTTAGTTTAGAAAACTCACCTGAGGTCCAGATTAGAAATGTTTACTCGTACCGATCATCTCAACATGAACCTACAATTTACACCCATCACATAAACCGGGCTTAAATTAATAATCCACTTCTCAACATAGTTTATTAAACCCCTGCTTGTCTCAATTAATTAAACTACTTATTTTTAACTCTCGGCCACCTCTAGATCACACTCATACCAAGCCAATACGCATCAACTTCTGGTCCACTTAGTACCGACCCAAAAGAATTGTACTAACTGACACTTTGATCCAATGAGAGAACAATCCCATCGTCCCAACTAATTAATTAGACTCCACTAAAAATTGTTAGAAGGAAATCTCGGTTCACTTACTATAAATCGACACCCCCTCCCCTCTTTCTTTTATAAATACAAACCACGTGGCCCAAGAGAAGTAATGAATTTATTGATTAAATAAACTTCCACTTAGTTGATTAAACTACTACCCAACTACTCATTCAACCAAAATCGGTCCACTAACAATTTATTTTAAAGAGGCCCAAATTAATTTAATAATTAGACTACCAATTACATGCTAGGCCCTTATTATAAATTATAGACTTTATTAATAACTAAGCCCAACTTTAATAACTAAGCCCAAAAGGACTTAATAATTCTTTCGACCCAACACTCAAATCGGCCCAATAAACCAATCCGGGCCCAAACTTGGGTTACGGGTCAACTACCGGAACATACCGACTTCCGGTACACACGGTTCCGGAAGACCGGCGATTATGACCAAAACCCACATTCTTCGCCATTACTCTAGCTCTACACGATTGATGACAACTCTTCTTTTACTATTTGATACAAATTACTCCTAACCAAGAACTCACATGACATTTGATTTATCTTGACAATATGAATTGGAAATCAAAACTCTATTAATATTTTAATTTGATTTCTCCGCTTACATAATCGAGAACAACTAGAAACTTACAAATCGAGCATTACTTGCAAAAGAGAAAAAGCAAGAGAATGGTTTCTTACCCGAATAAAACCTCACGAAATGGAAGACCGCTGCCAAACCTCATCACCGTCGGCGACCACCACCGACAGCCAACCGCCGGCGACCATTGTAATAGCCCAAAATAAGTAGATAATCTAAATGGAAGTTAAGGGTTGTATTTGCTTATTAGTTAAAGTAGGAGGGTACAATGTGATAACTTGGGGAAACTAATTCCCTTTCTTAATGATGCGCCGCTTTTTGGTAATAGATTAGGAATCCCTTATTTTAATTTAGGGTTATTTTGGGTGTGAAGGCTACTGCACATCGAGAGAGAGAGGGAGGACGCAGAAAGAAAGAAACCACCATGCGAGGCCCTGTGTGTTTTTGTGAGGAGAAATCAGAAAGAAAGAAACAATGGTGTGTGTGTGTGTGTGTGTATACTGCATCGAGAGAGAGAGAAGAGAAGAGAAGGAGAACCAAAGGAAGGGCAGTGTGTGTGTGTGTCGTTCATCAAGAGAGAGAGAGAGAGAGAGAGAGCTGCGTGAGAGAGAGAGGTTACGAGAGAGAGATAGACGATGAGAGAGATAGACGGCGAGAGAGAAGGGACAGCGAGAGAGAGAGACGACGGGGAGAAGGAGATGGTGGTCGCCGGCGATTGGCTGTCGGTGGTGGTCGCCAGCGGTTGGCTATCGGTGGTGGTCGCCGGCGGTGACGAGGTTTGGCAGCTGTCTTCCATTTCGTGAGGTTTTATTCGGGTAAGAAACCATTCTCTTGCTTTTTCTCTTTTGCAAGTAATGCTCGATTTGTAAGTTTCTAGTTGTTCTCGATTATGTAAGCGGAGAAATCAAATTAAAATATTAATAGAGTTTTGATTTCCAATTCATATTGTCAAGATAAATCAAATGTCATGTGAGTTCTTGGTTAGGAGTAATTTGTATCAAATAGTAAAAGAAGAGTTGTCATCAATCGTGTAGAGCTAGAGTAATGGCGAAGAATGTGGGTTTTGGTCATAATCGCCGGTCTTCCGGAACCGTGGGTACCGGAAGTCGGTATGTTCCGGTAGTTGACCCGTAACCCAAGTTTGGGCCCGGATTGGTTTATTGGGCCGATTTGAGTGTTGGGTCGAAAGAATTATTAAGTCCTTTTGGGCTTAGTTATTAAAGTTGGGCTTAGTTATTAATAAAGTCTATAATTTATAATAAGGGCCTAGCATGTAATTGGTAGTCTAATTATTAAATTAATTTGGGCCTCTTTAAAATAAATTGTTAGTGGACCGATTTTGGTTGAATGAGTAGTTGGGTAGTAGTTTAATCAACTAAGTGGAAGTTTATTTAATCAATAAATTCATTACTTCTCTTGGGCCACGTGGTTTGTATTTACAAAAGAAAGAGGGGAGGGGGTGTCGATTTATAGTAAGTGAACCGAGATTTCCTTCTAACAATTTTTAGTGGAGTCTAATTAATTAGTTGGGACGATGGGATTGTTCTCTCATTGGATCAAAGTGCCAGTTAGTACAATTCTTTTGGGTCGGTACTAAGTGGACCAGAAGTTGATGCGTATTGGCTTGGTATGAGTGTGATCTAGAGGTGGCCGAGAGTTAAAAATAAGTAGTTTAATTAATTGAGACAAGCAGGGGTTTAATAAATTAAGTTGAGAAGTGGATTATTAATTTAAGCCCGGTTTATGTGATGGGTGTAAATTGTAGGTTCATGTTGAGATGATCGGTACGAGTAAACATTTCTAATCTGGACCTCAGGTGAGTTTTCTAAACTAAAATGTGTGGCTTTTAAAGTATTTTCAAAATGTGTTTTGAATGTTGAGGATTGCCATGCTTTATCTATTATACTTTTAATTGCATGAAAGATGTTTAAAGTTTTATGTGGGATGTATGCATACATTGTGTAGACGTAAATTGGCTAAGTCGGGGGGGGGGGGGGGGGGAGGTTCCGCCAGTACTCACGCCGGGGGGAGGTTCCGTTTATGCCATGGGAAGTGAGACCCAATAAGGCAGCGTGATACTGACTCGTTGTCACTTTCGAGTGACTTCAGGGTGCCATTTACGGGAGCGGATTTATCCGTGGAAGTTTTATGTGAAAGTTTCATGAAAAGTTACGTGGAAGTTTTATGTGAAAGTTTTGAAAAGTTTTAAAATGATTTTGAGAATTGTCAGGAGGGACTCACTAGACCTCATGGTCTAACCCTCGCATTTTCCAAACTAAACCTTTTCAGGTAAGCAGATAGTAGGAGGCTCAGGTAAGTGAGCAAGAGCATGATAGTGGACAGATGCAGATAGAGATATCGCCACTCATACTTTTAGTGGTAGATATTCTCAGTTGTGTATAGGTTGTTTCCGCCAACCTATGTTATGTAGACAAATGTAATGAAATTTTGGGACCCGTTTTTGGGATGTTTTAGTTATTATGAATTGCATGCTTTATTTTAGACTGGGTTGTTACAAAATAACAAACAAATATACAACCCTAATACAACATAGTATAGAACATAATTCCATGTTATGGATTATTAAGTTGTAGTTTATATATAATGTTGTTGTAGGTTATTCTAATTAATAAATGGAAAGATGAAGAGGGTAATATTAACGTCTATAAGAAGTTAGATGGTTTAGAAATTAAAACTAATTAAACTAGTATGGGTCTCGTGCATTGCACGATACTAATAAGTTTTTTAAAGAAACAATTGTCGTAGTTAGCATAAAACGTAATTCTTTATTTGATTATTAATAAGATACACTTTAAAATGAAGAATGTATTTCGATAAGTGCTTCATTTTCATATATTGATAACAATGTGTTGTTACGAATAGTTTCATATGTATCAGTAATAACTTTTTGTAAAGCCCGTATCCCGGTATGTAATTTATTAGTATTTTCTTTTAAGTTCGATTTAAGGTGGTTTCTGTTAACGGGGTTAGTCGAGTTGGACCTAATCGTTAAAAATGTCGGAATTTTGGGTTAGTTGCGAGAAGGTTTAAGTGGAGGGACTAAAAGTGACAAGGGCCAAAAACATTGCATGGGTTTCGGCCCATGCTACCCATGACCAAAACCCTTGTGTTTGTTTAATTTGTGTTGCTGCCGTGACCAAGAAGAAAAGGGAAAAAGTTTAGAAAACAAAAGAAACCAAAAACCCCACGGCCCTTCTTCTTCTTTTTCCTGGTTGCGTTCGGCCGAGAAGAGAAAAAGAGAGAGAGAGAAATCGAAGAGAGAGAGAGGGAAAGAGAGAAGCCGAGAGAGAGGAAGAGGGTGCTACCGACGACGAGGAGAGAGGAGGAAGAAGGTGATCGCCGACGAGTTCGGTCGGTTTAGAGGACGATGAAACGTTGCGTCGAGGTAGTTCGTAAACCTTTCGTTTGTTAATTGTCAAAAACCGTCGCAAACCACCACCACCACCGCCGCAGTCACGGCTGCCGGCGGTGGGGCCACCGCTGCACGCCGCTGTGGTGGCGGCAGGGGGTGCGGATGGGTGTGTGGATTTGTGCGGGTGTGAAGTTGCGGAGGAGTCGGGAGTGGGTGACGTTGGGAGGTCTCGCCGGAGGGTGTTACCGTAACCCTCGTCACCGCCGCCAACCACCACCGCCGCCGGAGGCGGCAGGGGGTGGTGTGCGGTTGTTGTCCAGCGTAGTACAGCCCTTTCCGGTAAGCTTGTAGACTGTTCGGGTCAGTTTGGGTTAAGCTATGTCTTAATGGGTTTATAAGCAATATTTGTCATTTCATGTGAAAACGTTTGTCTGCCACTGTTTTACGACGGCCATAACTTTTCCGTCGTAGCTCGGATTGAGGCGAATCCAGTGCCCACGGTTCACATTCTGTGCCGGGCACACTTTTATTGTTTTAGCGGAAGTTTGGTTCGGCCTCTAGCTAGGCGTAATTTGACTGTTTATACAGCAGGTCCGGATTTGTCAGTTCGCGTTCCGTTTTAAAAGTCACAGTTTCTGCCACTGTTTTGGGAAAGCCATAACCTTTTATAGGAACGTCGTATTGGGGTGAAACCAGTGCCAAAATCTCCCATTTTGAGTCTAGTAAGTTTCTTATGTTTTGCGGAAAAACCAGTTCGGACCATAGCTAGTGTCAAACTGCTGTTTTGTACTGAAAGGTACTGTTTTTCGCTGTGCAGCAGATTGGCTTTGTAAAATCCATAGTAAACTGTAGAAAAATCGTTAGAGCACGTGCGATATGTCCCTGGAACCCTAAGACATGGGACTTTATGATTATGGAAAAATATATCTGGTTTAATCAGTTTATAAGGGGTTAAACAGGTCCCGAACAGACCTGTGTGTTGAGAGTAAAAACTGGAAAATGTGTTTTTAAAGTTAGTAGTCGTGGCTTTGGTTTGAGGCGTCACTTTGACAATTGTTAACGCTTATTTAGGTGGAAAAAGGTGAACTGGTGTTGGCCGGTTCGTGTTGCGGTTGAGGTCATAAGCTTTGCGTTTGAGGTGAGTTCTCTCACTATATAGGATGGGAATTATATTTTTGTTGCTATAGTTCGAGTGTGTTGATTATGATTGTTTGTTGATATTATTGTGGTGTGGAATATATATATTTGTGTGTATATATTGAACTGTGATTGATGTACTTCTTGATGGATGTTTCAAGAGGTATATGCGTTTGTATAATGAGTTGTGATTATATCTTCTTGAGGGTTGTTCCAAGGAGTATAAGGCCACTTCTTGATGGTTGTTCCAAGGAGTAGGTGTATTGGTATAATATGGTGTGATTATATCTTCTTGAGGGTTGTTCCAAGAAGTATAAGGCCACTTCTTGATGGTTGTTCCAAGGAGTAGGTGTATTGGTATAATGTGTTGTGATTATGTCTTCTTGATGGTGGTTCCAAGGAGCATAAGGATTGTTATTAATCGTGTTATATTTTCTTGATGGATGTTACAAGAAATTTATGTGCTGGTATGTTTAAGGGTGATGCTGATATGATTGCGATCCTATGTAAGGATTAAATTCACTAAGCTTCGTGCTTACCCCTTCCCAATGTCTTATGTTTTCAGGTGCGAGTAGCAGTCGGGCATGACGGTACACACGGGCGCAAGGCGAAGATTGTTTAAATTGATTTTTAGTAAATGGGGATTTAATTATATAACTTTTCGCTGCTTAAACTTTGTTGACGGTTTTAAATAACGATGTTTATTCTTATTGTAATGGGATTTGTTAACTTTTGGGTTGATTATAATGAAATGCATTACTTTAAAAAAATTTAAATTCCTTGTAACTTTTGGGACCATTTGTAAGGGGAACAAAGGTTGCCTTATAAGGGACTTGATACCTCCTCTATCAGACGCGTTTTAAAACCGTGAGTCCAGGTGTGCGGACAAAGCGGACAATATCTGGTACGGTTGGCCTGGGATGTCAAGATGGTATCAGAGCCGGGAACCGGACTGGTGTGCCAAGCGAGGACGCTGGGCTCCCAAGCGGGGTGGATTGTAAGATCCCACATTGGTTGGGGAGGGGAACAAAGGTTGCCTTATAAGGGACTTGATACCTCCTCTATCAGACGCGTTTTAAAACCGTGAGTCCAGGTGTGCGGACAAAGCGGACAATATCTGGTACGGTTGGCCTGGGATGTTACACTTTTATATAATGTCAAGTCATCATTATTGGTTGTATTTTATACGATAATTCTTGGTTGTTCTCTTAACCAAATTTGATGTATATAGATTTAGTTACCACAACGACGTTGATTTACCAATTTATTATATAACTATATATAAAAATGAATTATAATCCGATATAATACCTCTCATTTTTTATGGAAGGATTAAAACACCTTCAATATATATTAAAGGAATACCCAAAAGATAATGAAGTGACATATTGTGATTTGAGTATTAATCAAATCTTGAAATGTGATCTGATTTGGCTATCTCACATTGGTTAGAAGGAGAAGTTTGAAAGAATGAAATGTGTAAATGAAATGAGGAGATCATTCTTTTGTGGCAAGTCATAGTGTTGGCTCACATTAATAAACTTTTTTTTGCAAAAAAACTTTGTTTGATTTCAACTTAAATTAAAAAATGAAACCGAAAGAATTTATATATCAATGTTTGTAGTAAGTTATCATTTCTAATTTTACATGTTTGGTTGTTCTAATTTAATCTTTTTATATGTGTTCTTCATTTTTGGTTTTGAGAAAGATCACCGGTTTGTTCTCTATTTAAAGCATTAATCTATTTTTATACTTAGATAAATCAACAACTTCCAACCACCCCCTCCCATTTTTTAACGTTTCCAACGAATTTGCACGTAATTACGTCTTGGACTCACAGTTGACACTGCGTCAATGACAATACAACCCTACTTGCCGCTATCACAACTTGTGTTTTAGAGGTAATAAGATTTATTATTTACCGGAATCGACATCACTTAAAAGAATTAATAAAAACAAAGAAAAATATTATTTCTATTAAATTATACATTATACTTTTAAATGAATATTGTGTGGAATATCCCAATAAGGAGGTTCATGATGACAATGCTTTATGGGAAACCGGTTTGTTTTTCACACTAAAAAAATGGAGAAAGCATTCTAAGTATTAGGATGTGTCACATCATCTCTTGATGATTTTCCTTTATATAGATGTAGATATAGACTTGTTATATAAATCAGCCTATATATTGATTAATCTATATATGTATATAATAAGATTTCACATGTAACTTGTAAAAAGTAAATGAAATGTTCATTTATTTAATGATATATTTTTGTTTTAAAAAAACTCAAAATTTTAGAGAAAATAATAACTAATGTTTCAAGCTCTCTCATAATATCACATTTTCTTTGGATTATTGTCCTTTATATAGATACATAGATAGAAGTATTATGTAAATAATAATAAGTGATAAGTTATATTCTAGTAAGTTATTATATGTATTTCATTTATGTATATTGATGGCAATAAAGATTTTTTTATGTATACATTAAAAGTTGTTACATTCACATGATTAGTGATTATGTTCATCTTATTTTTATTTATATACATTATATAATCAATTTCTTATATTTAAGTGTGTAAATAAAAAAAATATTAATTTTAATCATAGTTAAAATGATTAGTAAACGAAAAAAAAACTCTAAAATCCCAACAAAAGTCAAAAAAATGTATACTCAGATTAGTCTTCTCGAAATAAACCTGAAAAAATAAAAATAACCATTAAAAATAACATATTGAAGTTTGTTGTGGTTGTGTCATAGATTGTAATACATACATGCATGATTTGATTATTGAACCATCGTTGGCATCAAAACTTCAAAACCATTGCCATAAACAAACCTCTGTTTCCATTGAAAAAAATAAGAAAAAATAAGAAGATAAATGTAAAAATGAACCTAAAATCACAACAAAAGTCAATAAGAAATAGAACCTGGATTAATATTCTCAAAGTAAACCTGAAATACAATTTTGTTGAACAATAATAGTTTATGAAATGATAGAAAAAAATCAAGTGACGGAGAGGGAGAAAAGTGTTTACCTGAAAAATGATCTTGTTGAAGAACAATGCATGATTGGTGATATGAATCATACATAAAGTGATATGGAGAGGAAGATGAAGATCTATAGTGATGAACAAATCATGATACAAAATGGAAGGGTTTTTGAGTTTTTCAAATTCAAGAGTGAAGTTGAAAGGATTTGGATCAATAAGAAATAGAACCTGGATTAATATTCTCAAAGTAAACCTGAAATACAATTTTGTTGAACAATAATAGTTTATGAAATGATAGAAAAAAATCAAGTGTCAGAGAGGGAGAAAAAGTGTTTACCTGAAAAATGATCTTGTTGAAGAACACTGCATGATTGGTGATATGAATCATACATAAAGTGATATGGAGAGGAAGATGAAGATCTATAGTGATGAACAAATCATAATACAAAATGGAAGGGTTTTTGAGTTTTTCAAATTCAAGAGTGAAGTTGAAAAGATTTGGAGGTTTCACTTTTGAAATGAAGATGAAAAGATTAGGAGGTTAAAGTTTTAAAAATTACCAAAACAACCCTAACTCAATGAACTTCATCTTTGTAGTATAGGGACGGAAAAGTCTTTATCAAATCAAATATATAAAAAATCAAAAATCTTAGAAAAAAAGAAAAATGGTCTTATCATGCTTAGAAGATGCCACCTCATCATCTTTGGTTTTCTCTTTTAATATATATATTGATTGGAATTGAAATTACCAAAGAAACCTTCATATAATGAAATACACGATTCTCATGTAGGGGTAGAATGGTCCATTATGAGAAGTTTTTTGTTTAAAAAATTAAAATTACGAGAAAATAGAAAAATGTGAATGAATACTTCTCATGATGCCACATAAGCAACTCCTCATCTTGCTTATATATATCTATACTACATATATAAGCATTCTAACCAAATGTCTTAAAGACAACCCTTTATGCATGATGTACAAGACTTTAAAGCATAAAACTCAAAAAACTCTTAATTACACTCATTAAAGCATAGTGTACAAGTCTTGATGCAAAGGTCTACTCGTACCTAAAAGCACCCGCTGCCCATGCTTCTCTTCTTCTCGGAGCCATACCGCCATGCCTTTAAGGAAGATTTCTTCACCCTTGTCAGAGCCATACCGCCAACCTTTCTTCAGCCCATGTCTATGCTTTCTTCACGTCTCAAAAGTACTTTCTTCGATAAATAAATAGCATCAAAATCTTGAAATCGCTGAACATCGAAATTTTGAAATTCAAGTGATTATTTTATGATTCTGGTCCATCTACGTTGCTGACCATGGCATTCCAGTTCCGAAAGCAATCTTCTGCCACAACATCTATGAAGTTACTGAATGCTGCATTGAGAATCTGAAGCGTTTCCCCAGGTTCGATTTTGATTTGAGAGGTACTATTATAAACCCTAAATCTTCTATTTGATATTTTGCCATTTGTTTTGATTTTGATTTTCATGACAATTTTGCAGATGAACATCACATCCACTTGACTGATTTCAAAATTTTAATATCGTGCGTATCTCTCTGTTCACGTTTCTAACTGCTGCTGCTGGATCTAAATTTTTTCGCTAATATGGTGATTCCTTCTCTTGTATGTTACTAACCTATTTTGAATGTCTGCTCTACAACTCTTCGTTTCATAACCTTGATTGGGAACAGGAAGGAGGTGAGTATTGCTGCTACCTTTCTCTAGCTTTAATCGCGTACCATACACATGATTTTCTCTCTGTTTTCTTATTATGTACTTTTTCTTGTTTATTGTGTTTGATAGGAAACAAAATTGATAACTGAAATATGTAAATTGACCTAGATCCTTTGGCTCCAATAGGAATTTCACAGGAGATTCATAATTGATTACAATTGTCATAAAATGTGTGAGAGGAAGGTAAACTACATTTACATAGAATAAAAGGACACATTGAAGTGCAACTACACATGGATGTCTAACTATTCATTCAACTCTTGACAAACTTGAATCAAGCGTGCGTGTGCCGTCTAAGGACAACATGTACAAATTCATTTGATCTAGAAGATGATTCTGGTGACGCTCTGATTATTTGTTGTATATTTTCAGCTCAGATATGGATGTCTTATGTTCTGTTCAAATGCTCATCTTGAAATTAAGACTAGAGAGATGTAAAAGTTTTTGAATATAGGTGTTAACAAATAATACATTTTACATTGCAAAAAAAGCGAAGCTTCTCTTCTGTAATTCTATTTTGTGTTATCTCAAAGGCGAAATATGTCTTAATAATTTGACTATTGAACAGTTTCAAACCTATTATGGTAGTAACATGGAAAAGAAAAAAGAAAAGAAAAACTTGTTCCTTCAGATGTTTGTACCTTTTAAGTGGGATGTGTCATCAAAGCACACACTTTTCTGGTAGATTTGACAAAATCTATGGAAGTAAAGAAGCTTAGGGGTTGTTAATGGGTGATATATGTTACTACCATAATAGGTTATCGTGCCAATTTAATTTCTAATTAACTGTTACTCGTGGATCACCATATGCCATCCTTATGATAAGAACCCCTGCGGTTTTCTGTCCATTCACCATATCATATGCCATCCTGATTTATAGGATTCCATCGTTAACATACACATCTTACCATTCATGGATAAGTTAGAAAAAGGAAAGTGAGAACAGGATTTTTAATAAAATCTTGATATGTTGTGCTTGCTATCTTTACGAAAATAAAATAACCACTCTACGTAAACCCTTTTGGGGTAACAAGACTCTACATTCAAGTGGGATATTGTGTTGGTTTGGTTTTTATAACATGGGAATGGGATGTTGAGCTTTATGGTTTGGAGTTCTTTATATGTAGTTTTTGCAAATGTTATTATTGGTGCAAGTGCAGGTCTTGTACCATTTTGGAACCAACTGTCCTATGAACTAATGACCAGATTATCTGTGACACTAATGACCAGATTATCTGCGACCCATCCTCACTGAGTACGGCTGTACGCGATTCCTAATCTTGTTGTTTGGAACTTCTTTCGAGTGTAGTAACATAACTACGTAAATGTAAACGTTTAATTTCTGATACTCTTTCTCAACATCTTCACTCATTTGCGTACACCAATTTCTAAAACACACTTGTAAGAGCTTAAAAATGTTCATTCATTGCTTTATTAAGCACTTTTCATCTTGCTTTATGAACCTTAATGTAATCTCTTTCGAGTTAGTTTATTTGTTTTCAGTCTCGGTGGTTGTTTGTTCATGGAGCTGAAAGACATTGTATACTTTTTCTATTCACATGGTCGGATGCAAAACGTCTTCGAATTGTATACTATTTCGGTTCAACTCTGACTTTCATCTCCGTTTTCTTCTAATTTGATTGGTGATTCAACCAATCTCATCTACATCTTCTCTTGAATTTGTGTTCTCGATATATATATCTATACTACTTATATATGCATTCTCATCAAAAGTCTTAAAGACAAGTCTTTAAGCACATGGTACAAGCTTTTAAAGCATAAATTTGAAAAAACTCTTAATTACACATATTTAAGCATGATGTACAACTCTTTTAAGCAAGGGGTTTTAAACGTATACCAACAAAGAGGACGGGTCCTTACCTTACCTTCTCACAGTACAACCATACCACAACCATACCAACTCTTTCATACGCCTGGTTTGGGAAGTTTCATACGCCAAAAATCAAGATCCATACTTCTCCATCTACAACCATACTTTTTCTACCATACCTTCAGTACTTCTTCTTCTTCTTGCACACCTGCATATAAATCAAGAGCATGGAACTCGTTTCTCCATCTCCGGTCCAGTTTTGATCGTGTACGATTTCAATTGAGGCACTCTTCTCCTGTTTCGTTGCTATCCAGGATACAATCAGGTACTCCTTCTCATGTTTCGTTTCGTTTCTAATTTCAATCTTTGATGCCCCAAATCGATACATTAGGTCTAAAGGTTTCCAATATTGATCTTCTCACTTCACTGTCTCGATGTCTCGAGCTTTGCTTAGTTTCTCCATGGCTAGGTTTCTATGTTGATACTTCAAGGAACACTCCAATTAGGGCTTCTAACAATTTTTTCAATTTGGTCTTCTATGTACAAAGTCTTTGATGATATATTTCAAGAGGGCTTCTGACCTCATTATCCCTATGCTTGAATTATTATGTACATGGGAAAAGGAGTATTATGAAAAGCAATTTGCAACCCTAATTTCATTTGTGGAAGTTGGTGTTGTAGTGTTATATGAGGGAACTGATGTGGAAGACTTGGATGAACATCTTATGCAAGAAAGATATGAAGATTGTTTACAGTCTTTTAAGGTAAACTCTCATAGTTGGTTAGAGTGTTTTGCTTCGAATAGTTATCTTTCTCTATGAACCATTTATATAATATAAATTTGTTATTTCAACTTTATAAATGGTAAGATTGGGTTGTATTTCTCACAGTCAAATGATTCAACAAGGGGACTCAAGTTCAAATCAAGATCTTTGCCAATGTGATAATGTTCCAATGAAGTTACAGTTGCTTCAAATGTCGGATGATGTGCCCAAGAAAGAAGAGAAAATGTAAATGAGAGAAGTTGTTCAACATTTGGTGTTGATTCGGTTGTTCAGAATTAGGGATGATCGGAGGAAGGAGAAGCTTGAGAATGAGCTTAATGCTCAAATTGTAAGGTTTATTATTGGTAAATGACTTTGTTTTGTTTATCAATTATCAACATTCCAATATACTGAATCAGTGAAGTGTTTTGTTTGAGAATGAGCTTAATGTACGTAGTTTATTCTGATAAATGATGATCGATTTCAGTATAGCGTTCGGTCCCTCTAAGATGTATGTTATATTGATCTTTTGATGGAATACCTAAATGGTGTATATTTGCTCTATTTTCCTTTTTTCGAAATTAATTCTCTTGTTTTATGGTTGGGATTACAATAGAAGCTATTTGCTTGGTTCATTATTTGGAGAGAAATGTGATATTTTATTTGTTGTTATATAATTTCCCTCTGTGTGCTGTAATTTGGCATTAAATCCACCATCATCATAAAAATTTAAATGCAACAACTTCTTTGTCTTTAGCCTCTTTCTTTAGATCCACTCCTAAAACGTCATTAGTTCCCAGATGATTTAAGGCCCTATCACTGTTGTTTTGAAACTGCATAGCAGATCCACTACAACCAAATTAATCAGAAACACTTCGAATACTTGCAGGTGAATCCACATAACCATCTATAACACAACTACTACTGGTCGATGAGCGGTATGAGGACTGGGATCTAGACTGTGAATCAAGATTGAAGGTAACATTAGGTACAAGAGGAGAGTCGTAATCTGTAAAAAAAGGAACGGGACCCTTGTTCAAGATTGAATTGTTCATCACACTTTTGTGGTTTTGCCTCTGCTTTTCATACAGACAAGGGTAGCAATATGGATGCTTAGGTTCCATGATGTCAAATATGTCATTTAGGGGCCATTTACTAAACGCTTACCCGGTAAATGTTTACCGGCTCATTTTACCTTATCAGATGAATAGAATGATTGAGAATCTTATCCTATAAAAGCGATGATAAAGATCGAGAGTCTTACCCGATAAGTGATCGTGACATCTCTTACCCGGATAAAAATGTTGCATACGGTGTCGTTTTAATGGACTAAAAATTCTCCCAGTAAGTTAAGTGAAAGTGGTGACTATTACCGCTAAGCGCTCACCGGGTAAGCGTTAGGTTAACGAACCCTTAGTATATGGTTTTATGTTCTATGATGGAAAATATGTGATTTAGTATATGTTTTATGTTTTTGATTTCAAATTTGTAATTTGGTAACAATTTGGATGCTGATTTAGGAACATTATTTGAAAATTTTCAATTTGTAATCTATAAGTTTTAGCAAATGACAGGTGGTTAAATCTCTGTTGTGAACAATAAGAAAAAACCAATTTGATTGTTTATAAAAAATCTCTGTTCTGGACTGGGTTACGTGGTTGTCAAGAGCTTTAAACTTCGGTAATGGACTGAACACAACACGTCGCTGAGTAAATTAGTGAGATGTTTCTGATCGAATAACAGACCTGTTTCGGGCTGTTTGGGTCCAGCAGACTGCCTGGGCCGTTTGGGTCCAGCAGCTCTTTCACTTTGGAGTCAGCAACGGCTGGTTCGATAAAGCTGCACAACTGAGTTTCGTTTGCTTCTCGCAAACTGATTCACTGTTTTGGTTTTGGTTTTTCTTACGTTTCGTGGTCTTGTACTTTTCTCATTCAGTTGGTTCGATATGGTCTGCTTATGAAGATTGGATGTATGTACACTATTCGACACTGTTTGTGGTTGGTTGGTTAATATATTGATGCCTTTTCATAAAAAAATAGAATTAACATATGAAGACTCTGATAAGTTTCTTTTTCCAGTTTAATACATTGCTGGAAGATTAAGAGCATGATCTGTTTTCATATGGTTCTATCCGGCCACTTGTATGGTCTTCTTTTACATCCCGCCATTGGGTTTTATTGGGTAGGTCTTCATAATAGAATTATAAGATCGTGTTGTCTATGATGAGTAGAATGAACCAAATAGATGTTCCATAGGGATTTCAAAAAAGAAACAAAATAGAATTAATTTACAATTGCATGTCTTGTGTTAAATTACAATTAATTTATTGTAAAGGTATTTACATAGATTAGTTTTGCTTTTGGGTTGTGCTAGATGAGTAGCTGCACGTAGTAGGTTGGTTTCCTTTGATTATTTTTACACCATAATGATCGGAAGATGGGTTGTTTGTGCTTAATGGATATGGGCTTGCCACTTGATGAAAAGCTGAACTGTTCGATTTGAACCGAGTAAACCAAAAAATATGAAAACCAAAAAAACCCGGTATTCACCGGCAACCGTGATCGGCCCATATGGAACCCACCCCTAGGAACCACAACTTACAAAACATTTCAATGTTGACTAAGCGCCTGAGGCCTGAGGCTAGAGGAACGATTCAAGCCATCTCTTGCATGATTCGAACTTGAACATGTTGTGTATTTTGAGAAAAAAGTCACTCAACCCTGTTGTCGAACTCGAGACCTTTTCATATTTCATTTTGTGATAAAATTTTCACACCTTTCTCACCCCGTGCATTGCACGGGTACACTGCTAGTGTGTATATATATATATATATATATATATATTTCTTAAGAAATACATGAGGCGATGCTTGCAACACAAGATTCACAAACACAACAAGATGGCTCGTCCTCATCGTCTTCCGCAAACGAGAAGGAAATCATCACCAAAGTACTTGGGGAACGTCGTGTTCACAACTGAGGATTGGACGAAAGTTGAAGGGTTCCACTTTTTTTCGTTTTTGAAACTACTAAATTGTTTTTGAAACTACTAAATTGTGTTTGAACCACCCCAGCCACCTATGAATGATGGGAGAAATATCGTCGATGCATTTATTGCTATGCACCAGCACATGCATCAAATGTGTAACGCATTTAGTAGTTTTCAACCTGACTTTCAGTTTCCCTCACCACCCACTATAGACACACATACATTGTTTGCGTCAGATATGGCCATATATCAACCTCAACAACCACCACGTGAGGACGAAGACGAGGATGAGGTGTAACAACCCAACTCAAAGAATAAAACTTAAACAACGTGAAAAAACAACTCTCCGAAACGACTCCAAAGTACTATCATAAACATAAGAGTACATTACAAGGTTTGCGGAAACAACCTATTACACAGCTGAGATTTCTAAAGACTATGCTTGACATGCTAAATAAAACAGCTTTCTTCTAATCCAAAGCTTCACGCTCGCGTTTTCCCTTTGCCCTTACTAGAGCCTTCTACTAAGTGCTTACCTGAAATTGTTTAGTTTTTTGGAAATGCGAGGGTTAGACCATGAGGTCTAGTGAGCTCCCTATAGTGGCAACAATTTCATTATCAAATATTACAATACTTCACAACATTTATAAACATAAACTTTAAATAAAGCTTTCAAGTAAGCTCACACCCGTAAACGGCACACTTAAGTCACTCGGAAGTGACAACGTGTCAGTCTCACACTGCCTTACTGGGTCACACCTCCCATGGCATAAACGGGACACCCCCCCCCGGTATGAGCACTGGCGGGCCACACCCCCCGACTTAGCCAATTTACTTCTAACAACAATGTATGCATACATCTCAAGTAAACTTTCATACTCGCATATTCATAAAATAAAACGTATCAATTCATATGCTCTTACTTACTTTAGAAATCACATTTTTAAACACATGCTTAGTTAGAAGAACCCACATGTCCTTACTCGGTGTACTCACTTTTACTTCAAGTCCTTGAGCCGGAACCTATGTAAAAATAATTATAAGATCGATAAGTTATTTTACCGAACCTCTCAATTATCTAACTACATTTCCCGACAAAACGAACCATCCGGACTACCCTTCCGGAACTATCCGGATTACACTATCCAGAACCATCCGGACTACCCTTTTTCGGACTAAAAGTCCCGGATTCCTCCCTTCCGGATTCCGGTACCGTTTCCGGATTCCGCACACCATTCCGGATCTCATTCCGGAAATCACCCATTCCGGACTCCCACCCCCCATTCTGGAAAACCAAATCCGGATTCTCTAAATCCCGAACTCCTCAACATCCAGACTGAAAACGGTGCTGCTCGGTATCCCTTGAGAGTCCCAAATGCTCACTCAAACCGACGAATATGAGTCCGAAATCGATGGGGTTTACAGCAGACAACATCGGTCGCTACTAGGTTACCGAATTAACAATTTGAACCAACAACACCTTAAATTTAGATTCTCAAAGTACAGGAACTTCTATAAACCAGAAGCTAAATCACAACGCAATGAGGATCTGAGATTGAGAGTTTACCTTTACGAAGATGATGATAGAGTTAATCCCAGATATACACCCTCCTTGCCTTCTTCTACATTTTCCATAGATAACTTGATTTCTTCTTCTTGCTTCCAAAATGCTCAGCCTCTCTCAATTTGCAATATACCTAGGGTTTTGCCCAAAAATGAGGTTTTATACTCCCCTCCAAAAATACACTTTGGCCCTTCAAGACTTTAGCTTTCATTTTTCTTCCACCTATCTTACACTTCTTTAATATAAAACTTGGTTATTACAATATCTCCCCGTCAAAAGAATTTCGTCCCCGAAATTCCATCGTCGGACAAGCTTGAGTACTTGGACCTCATGTTCGTCACTACCTCCCCATGTCTCTTGTCCTTTGGAATTACCAATGCATCCCCACGCGGTCAAGTTCCTTGTATCTCAACCCCTTGGCTTGACTTACGGTCAAATATTGCCTCTAATCTTAAGGCAAAGTTTCACTTCTCATCCACCCGTATCCTTGCTAAAGTATCGCCATATAATCTTCCAACAAGCATCCTTTAATAGAGACGTGATACACATTATGACTTCCCCAAAATCTCATCAGGTACAACCAATTTACACCCAAATCTACAACTCATTCAATAATTTCAATGGAACCCAAAATATAGCCCGACTTCACCTTTTCTCGGACGCACCACCCCATTCTCTAGGGTGTCTCCCGCGTCAAGTTGTCTCCCAACTTGCGATTAACAAGACTCACGCTTTTCAGCCTAATCAACTTAGCTCCACCCAGTTGCCCAAACCATTCTGATTGAAATCATAATCGGTCCCAATCCTTCGGGACCGCCCCTCGGTTAACCACCACTTTCTCGCGTTGGGTTATTTCATATAACATACTTGCAACGTCTCTTATTGACCGCACCGCAACATCCCATCTGAAATATCTCAGGCCAACCGTACCATATATTGTCCGCTTTGTTCCCACAACTGGACTCACGGTTTTAAAACGCGTCTAAACAGGGTTTCCTCGAGCAACTCCACTTCCTTAAAAGAAAGAACTTTGCTGAATTCCATGCTACAATAACGTCAATTACTTACCAAATGTAACCACTCAACTTGCCAACTTGACACAAGGCCAACCTTGAATATCCCAGTTAACTCACAGTTAAGAGTTCCGTCATCGAATAACATGTAATTCTAGATTACCTCCCCAATACGACTTATGTTCCACGTAAATAGTGCTTCCCCTTTTCGGATCACTTTGACTACACCTCATCAGTGTAAATCTAATCATACACTCCCACCACGTCATCACCCCACACGTACATGGCTAAAAGCAGAAAACCGCCACAATCCATCGTCTAACGTGTCTACCAATTCTGAAGTCACACATCCAACTCACGTTGTGTCCAACAATCTTCCAACCATACTCGAAATAAGTTCAAGCTCTACTTGCTCAACGAGGAACGACCATGCTCACTCGAAACTACTCCCATTAGCTTAGCACTGAACAACAAGTTTACTTGAAACACCCCTCACAATCACACCAAGTCAAACCAGTGGTCATTCATTCCGAGTACTACGTTAATCTACCTTTTTCCTCTTCTCCTCGAAACATAATGCCTTCAGCAAACAGCCCACTAGAAGGTGCACGCTTCGACCAGTCGCCTAAGTTAGTTTTCCACCGCCCTTGAACCATAACACATCCAAAACCTCTTCCTCCATACTCTTACCAGGAGTTTGTATACCCACTAATGACAATCTATACACACTACTCCACCCTTTTCGGTGTCACTTGCCAAACTTCCTACTTCCAACCTACTCCCTTACTTCGACAATATCTTCACCTTCTCACGTCAGCATGGAGCACCGCCCACCAAACATTTCTTGCCTTCCCTTCCGACCTTTTCTACTAGCGTCGATAACACCTCTTCATTACTATACATAGTCGAACAGTTTCACCAAAATTCTAACTTTAGGTATCCAACCAAGTCATCCAAAAATGACACCGGTAATCGAAGCTACCACACACTTCTTGATCTCCAAACTGTTACCTTATTAGATAATTCTTTTGTACATAAGAAACAATCCACATTCCTTAAAGATTCCACATCTACTACACCACATCGTAAACTAACCAATCCAACATCTTCTTTAAACTTTCAATGATCGAGAATGAACTCATCCAACCAAAAGCACACGGTTTCCCTTCTAGGTAACCACCATCTACCATTCCACCCCTCTTCATTCTGAAAAGCTTTACCATAAACCAATTGGAAAAACCTTACATCTCAACAACATACTCAACATCTTGTATAACTCATCAGAAATCTTCGAACACGAACTTCCATCTAAGCTTATCCTCTATTAACAAGACATTATCACCGCAATGCTCTGTACGCTTACTTTGACAAAAGATGCCACGAATTTATCCACACAATTAATACACCTCAGCATCACACTACGGACAAAGTTCTTGCGACCAATTGTAATAGAATGATTCTTGTTTCCAAACGCACTAACGTATATTTGAACTAAGGCGGTCTCACGACTTGTCTTTCTCAAATCCAGATGAACCACAAAATTGCGATAGTCTAGTCTACTCAAACAAATCTTCATTCCTTATCGGTTCATTGCGATCTCCAAGAAGCCATTCCAAACGACAAGACACATTCTTTTTAGATCGATATAAACAATGCTTACACATCGGACGCACTAATTACCTTCTCCTTTTACAAACTGTCAAAACCTCGCAAAGAAACACTCATCAAAACAATAATCTTTCACCATCAAAACACCCATACAAGGTGGTCCACCATCATGCACGCATATATCTTTCCTGGATGACCCCCTACGTCTACACACCAGGGCGATTTTCTCAACTTTCAACCTCCTGATTCAAGTCTTCGGCTTCACACATCTTAAACAGTTGTTGACTTCAACATCAATAGGAAACATGATGATCTACTTCTTCCACCGCATCATAATCAACTTTATACCCCTTTCGTCCTCACTTGAAGGAAAACTTTCAAGACTTACTTTGTGCAAAGTCAACATTACAAGACCACCCCCAAAACTCAGTCTCGGTGCGGATAACACTTCGTTACTGCATCTCAACACAACTCATAACGAGTTACCAATACCAACACCTTGATGACTTCCAGTCCTTCCCCCGGACACAATTGTCCACCGACAACCGCACTTCCAGTTACCGAATAAGAGCACATGTTAGTCCCAAATGGTTATACAAGTTTGTAGAAGGGGAGGGGGGTTGAATACAAACACACGATTTTTACTTTCTAAATTGTTTATTGATATAATCAAACAATTTACAACTTGTTGCGGAACAAGATTAAGGATAAACCTAATCTAAACAAGTTAAGAACACTAAGTTTCTTGCACTAGAATTAAGACAGAAATGAGATAAGAATATTACGAATAATATTCTAACACTAAGATAGAAAGAAGAAGATGGCCGAGCACTTCAATCCTGAAGTAGGGTTCTTCTTATATACTGCATGCATTTAATGCATGGCAGTATTACTTTACACGTGGCAGCAGCTGAGTGGTTGCATGTTTTGACCTTTGTAGACAACCTTAGTAGCCGCATGGTGCACAATGTAGAATCAGAGTTGGTTGTACGATTTTGGACAGAAGGGATGTCCGTTCTGACATTTCGTACGGAGACGTGCAAGGGGAAAGACAAAAGTAACTTGTAGAGTAGACCTCATGATCAGCGTTCGTTGAACAGTTCTTTATCAGTGAATGATAAAGCTCAGCGATCGCTGAAGTCTTCTACTTGAAACTTCACGTTGAGTGGACAGGTCTTGCTTCGCTGATATCCGCATCAGTTCATTAGTAGACTTGTCGCTGGTTCTTGGGCTTGATCTTCGACTTCAGCGTAGAACCTTTGTTTACGTGAAACTTGTCTTCAGGGATCATAAGTAAACAACTAAACTATCAGCGATCACCAAAAGTACTGAACAGGCTCAGAGCTTTATAATGAACAGTGTTGTCTGAATATTTAAACTTAAAGAGCGAGAGTTCCTATCAGTGGTACTGTAGAGTCATAGTACTTATCAGCGATAGTGAAACTCTAATACATATTGTCTACTTACAATTTTCACTAAGTGTTTAAAGAGTCATTATCAAATCACTGAGGGTTTGGATCAACAATCTCCCCCTATTTGATTATGACATAGCAATGAAGGGAAATTGCTAAATATGAAAACATAAGGATAAAAAGAACTAACAAAATATTTGTCCCTTTTACTGTTTTCTGGGATCTTTTAAGTACTGATGGAGTAAAGTACATTCGCTGAAGTTTTTCTTTGAACTTCGTAAAGGTTACAAAAGGAAGTGAAAAAATTACAAGTACAGCAAATAAATTTACAAGTACAAAAGATATTAGCTGATAAAGATAGAAGAAATACAAGGAAATCCTATCAGCCTTCAAAAGGTTCTTCCTTAACGAGAAGTTCATCAAGGGTCTTTGTTGTAGGGATCATCCAGTCAGGGACAGTTTCTCCCTGATTTCTTCTTTCTTGTGCTTCTTTGAAGATCAGGGGCTTGAGATATCGTGCCTGAAGATCGCGTCCGAATTCACACCAATAGATGAGATCCCTGAGCTGTTCGATGGGAGTGATGGGAAGCTCAGAGACACGTTGAAAACGTTGTCCTTCATCATAGTCGTGAAAGAAGATACCATACGGTTCGCTTATGACTTTTCCAGGAATGAATCATTCATCAGGAGGCAGAGAGGTGTCAAGCGCTGAGAGGTCAGGTTCAGGACCAAGTACTTCAGCACGTGAAAAACCAATACCTGTTTCGTTCCGGATAGGAGGACCTGAATCTGAAGGTTTTGACTTTTTCTTTGCAGAGGCCCTTCTTTGTTGAGTTGCAAGAGGAGTGGGAGGAGGAATATCCACAGCAGAAGAAAGTAAGTCGATCTTTCGATTTATAAGTTTTTTGACCTGATCCTTGTGTTTAGAACGTGAGCGCTGAATGGCTATTCTGATCTCCAACCATTCAAAGAGACCGTACTTCGTGATAGCATCAGCATAGAAGGTTTCCGTGGTATCGTTCTCTCTGAATATCTCGACCTCAACAATTGGAACTTTGATGGTCGATCTTCCAGTGATATGTACCTTGTTAATTCTGGCAGCCTGATATTGAAAGTGTACTTTCTCTTTGCACCATTTCAAGGTAGATTGAGATACCTTGGTCTTTTCTTCGATAATCTTCTGGGCGTCTTCCCACAACTGACGTTGGACTTCGATGGGAGTTCTTTTCAGTGTGGGGTCTTTCACCGATTGTTGGGCAAGCTGAATGGCGAGAGCCTTATCTTTTTCTTCAGCTTCCTTTCTTTCGGCGAGTAACCTTTCAGCTCTTAGGTGATCAGCGAATTCCTTCTTTGATAGTCTGAACTTTTTAGGAACATGAACTTTGGAGCGAGGGAGGATGATTCGCTGATCCTCGAACTTCTTGATTATTTCTTCTCTCCTTTTCTGATCCTCTTCACTTAGCTTTTGAAGAACTAAGGAAGATCTATTTTTGTGAGAGAGCAATTGTTCTTCAGGTTCATCGGTCTCAGTGATTAAATCCAAGACCGGTATTATTTCTTCAGCTCTTGTGGTTGGGATTACTGTTGGTGCAGCAGTGGGGACTTCAGCTGGATCGTCAAGCAGGGGAGAGGACTAGCTGAAACACAGCGATTGTTTAAGTAAGAAGAGTTGGGGAAGAAAGAGATAGAGAAAAGAATATGGTTAAGTGTATAGAGGTTTTATGGAGAGGAGAACTGAGATTGAGAAGGGATAGAGGAGGGATGCAAAGTAAGGGAAGAGGAGATATTGTACCTGACAAGCTGGCTTTATCTGAAGGATGGTCAGATTGCCTTCTGCAGCAAGGCCTTTCTATTTGCCTTTATTAGCTTCAGATGCTGCAGGTTTTGTCTTGGTCGTCTCCCCTGAAGGTTCTTTTATCACGACCCCTTTTTGAGTTGGGGCTTTTACGATAGGCTGGACGAAGAAGAAATAGTCATCATCATCATCATCGTCATCATCATCATCATCATCATCATCATCATCGTCATCATTTTTATGAGTTGATGATGGTTCGTCGTCAGAGATGTCTACAGCTTCATCGTCTTCAGCTTCTTCTTCATCAGATTCGACCTCGTCAGCATAAGGTTCGGTCACATCAGCAACAACTTTCTTATGTTACTCTTTGAGTTGCCCCCCCCCCCCCTCAGATATAGAGGGAGGTTTCTCGGTTCCCTCAGGGTTTTCAACTCCCTGAGGTTTAACAGAAGAAGCAGCATCAGCTTCAGTTTCATTTGTCTCCCCTTCATCAGCATGGGGAAGACCTTCTTGAACCTTCTCCCCCTCTTCCTCATGATGAGGTGGGGAGGTAACAGTATCATCAGCATCAGTATGAGAATCACTGTCTTCTTGGCCAGTGAGTCCCAAGCATATTTCAACCACTGCTAATCTGTCTTCTAGGCCAGATATAGCAGGAACGAGTCTTTGAAGATCCTCTCGATCCGTCAGAGTGAAGTGAGAAGGGGCGCTAGTTGGGGCGTTCAGGCGATTGAGGACTTGCGGAAGGAGATCCTTGAACGTGGAGACCTCACCCTGGAGAGTTACCATGTTGATCCAAACCCTCAGTGATTTGATAATAACCCTCTCTTAAACACTTAGTGAAAACTGTAAGTAAACAATATGTATTAGAGTTTCACTATCGCTGATAAGTACTAAGACTTTACAGTACCGCTGATAGGAACTCTCACTCTATAGATTAGATATTCAGCGAACGTTGTTCATCATCTTATAGCTTTGAGCCTGTTCAGTTTTATTGATGATCGCTGATAGTTTAGTTTATTTACTTATGATCCCTGAAGACAAGTTTCACGTCAATATATGTTTTACGCTGAAGTCGAAGATCAAGCTCAAGAACCAGCGACAAGTCTACTCATGAACTGATGCAGATATCAGCGAAGCAAGACCTGTCTATTCAACGTGAAGTATCAAGTAGAAGACTTCAGTAATCGCTGAACATTATCATTCGATGATAAAGATCTGACTCAACGAAAGCTGATCATGAAGTCTCCCTGCATGTTACTATTGTCTTACCTCCCTTGCACGTCTCCGTACGAACTGTCAGAACGGACATCCCTTTTGTCTGTAATCGTACAACAACTCTGATTCTACATTGTGCACCATGCGGCTACTAGGGTTGTCTACAAAGGTCAATAAACAATTTAGAGTAAAAATCGTGTGTCTGTATTCAACCCCCCCTTCTACAAACTTGTATAACCCTTCGGGACCAACAAGTGGTATCAGAGCAGATTTGTTTAATCTCATTGTTGGTCCCGAAGGGCTATACAAGTTTGAAGAAGGGGGGGGGGGTTGAATACAAACACACAGATTTTACTTTTCTAAATTGTTTATTGATAAATCATTAACAATTTACAGCTTGTTGCGGAAACAAGATTAAGGATAAACCTAAATCTAAACAAGTTAGAACACTAAGTTTCTTGCACTAAGAAAGGGAAGGAAATTACTAATAATAACCTATCTCAAGATAAGAAGGGTGAACTTGTCCAGAGTTAGCAAGTTACTTCAAAATGAAGTGAGTTCATCTTCTTATATACTGCATGCATTTAATGCATTGCAGTTTACACTTTACACGTGGCAGCAACTGATTGGTTGCATGTCATTGACCTTTGTTGACAACCTTAGTAGCCGCATGTTTGAACAGTGTAGTATCAGAGTGGTTGTACGATTTCAGACAATAAGGAGGTTCTATTTCTGACATATCGTACGAAGACGTGCAAGGGTGGTAAAGACAAAAAGTACTTTGTACGGAGGACTTTATGATCAGCTTTTCGTTGATTCAGCGATCTATCATTCTTGATCAGCGAATGATAGAGTTCAGCGATAGCTAAAGTCTTGTACTTGATACTTCACGTTGAGTGGACAAATCTGAGTCTTCGCTGATCCGCATCAGTTCATTAGGAGACTTTTTGCTGGTTCTTGAGCTTGATCTTCGACTTCAGCGTAGAACCTATGTTAACGTGAAACTTGTCTTCAGGGATCATAAGTAAACAACTAACTTATAAGCGATCACCATAAGTACTGAACAGACTCAGAGCATTATGGTGAACAGTGTTCGCTGAATGTTTAATCTAAAGAGTGAGAGTTCCTATCAGCGATACTGTAAGTTCTTAGTACTTATCAGCGATAGTGAAACTCTGATACATATTGTTTACTTATAATTTTCACTAAGTATAAAAGAGAGGGTCATTATCAAATCACTGAGGGTTTGGATCAACAATCTCCCCCTATTTGATTATGATATAGCAACAAAGAAAATTGCTATTTAATGAAAACATAAGGATAAAAAGAACTCATAAAATATTTGTCCCTTTTACTGTTTTCTGGAATCTTTTCTGTACTGATGGAGTAAAGTACGTTCGCTGAAATTTTTCTTTAAACTTTGTAAAGATTACAGAGGGAAGTAAAAAATTACAAGTACAACGAATAAAATTACAAGTACAAAAGATGTAGACAGATAAGGATAGAAAGAATTACAAGGCGATCCTATCCGTCTAAAGGTTCTTCCTTGATGAGAAGTTCATCGAGGGTCTTTGATGTGGGAATCATCCAGTCAGGAACATCTACTCGTTGATTCTTTTTGTTCAGAGCTTCTTCAAAAATCAAGGGCTTCAGGTGTCTAGCTTTAATGTCACGTCTGACTTCACACCAGTATATGAGATCTCTGAGTTGTTCGATGGGAGTGATGTGGAGCTCAGAGATACGTTGAAAGTGATGGTTTCCTTCGTAGTCTAGAAAGAATATACCATAAGGATCACTTACAACTGTGCCAGGAATGAAAGTTTCTCCAGGTGGTAGGGAGGTGTCAAGCGCTGAGAGATCAGCATCAGGGCCAAGAACATCAGCACGAGAGAAACCAATACCTGTTTCATTCCGTATAGGAGGACCTGAGTCTGAGACTTTCTTTTCCTTTGCAGAGACTCTTCTCTGTTGAGGAGGAAGAAGAGTGGAGGGAGGAATATCCACAGCAGAGGAAACCAGGTCGATCTGTTTGTTTAAGATCTTCTCGACATGGCTCTTGAACTTTGAGCGCAATCCCTGAATGGCTAATTTCACTTCCAACCATTCAGAGAGACCAAACTTTTCTAAGGTAGCAGCATAGAAGGTTTGCTTGGTTTTGTCTTCTCTATAGACATCAACTTCAACAATAGGTACGTCTGAGTACAGTCTTCCTCTAATGTTTACTTTGATGATTTTGGATGGTCGAGATCGATAGTTCAACATTTCTTTACACCATTCCAAAGTCGTATCAGAGACCTTGGTCTTTTCTCTAACGATCCTTTGAGCATCATCCCATAGCTGACGTTGAACGTCAATGGGAGCTCTTTTCAGCTTGGGGTCTTTTACTGATCGTTGAGTAAGCTGGATGGCGTATGCTCTGTCTTTTTCTTCAGCTTTCCTTCTTTCAGCGATTAAGCGTTCAGCTCTGAGGTGTTCCTTGTATTCCTTTTGGGAAATTTTGAACTTTGGAGGAACGGAAGGAAGTTGATCACGCTTCAGAATGATTCGCTGATCTTCGAGTCTCTTGATCATTTCATCTCTCTTTTCTTGATCCTCTTCACTTGGCTTTTGAGGAGCCAAGGAAGGTCTGTTTTTGTGAGAGAGCATCTGTTCTTCAGGTTCATCAGTCTCAGAGATCAAATCTAAGACCGGGATTATTTCTTCAGCGTTGGGAGCTGGGATTATTGTTGGTGAAGTCGCAGCTGTAGGAACTTCAGCGATATCCTCAAACAGGGGAGAGGACTAGCTGAAACACAGCGATCTTACGAGTAAGAACTTGGGGAGAACAGAGATAGAAAGAATGGGATAAAGTGTATGGAGGATTTAGTGTGTAGAACTGATAATGTGTATAGAGGAGGGATGTAGTGTACATGACAAACCGGCTTTTTAAGCAAGATCGTCAGATTTTCATCATCTTCAGCGACACTTTTTCCTTTGCCCTTGTCAGCTTCAGAAGCTGATGGCTTTGTCTTTGTCCGCTCCCCTGTAGGTTCATTTATCAGAATCCCTTTAAGAGCTTTAGTTCTCTAAGCAGGTTTGACGATAAAAGAGTCATCATCATCATCATCTTCATCATCATCATTCTTTGGAGAAGAGGATGGTTCATCATCAGACAAGTCGATGGCTTCTTCATCTTCAGCTTCAGACTCAGTTTCTTTAGCTTCTTCTTCGAGTTTCTCCCCCTCAGATACAGAGGTAAGCTTCTCGGTTCCCTCAGGGTGTTCATCTCCCTAAGGTCCAGCGGCTGCTTCAATTGTCTTCTCACCCTTTTAGTAAAGGTGAGGTCTTCAGTCTTCTCTCCCCTGATAGATTCATCATGGGAAAGGTCTTCAGTGCTCTTCTCCCCCTCTTTTTCATGATGAGTGGGGGAGGAATGTGACGACTCAGCAGCTGTTGATGGTTCCCTGTCTTCTTGGCCAGGGATCCCCACACAGATTTCAATCGCTGATAATCTGTTTTCTAGACCAGAAATACCAGGATTGATCTTTACGAGTTCAGCACGATCCGTCGCAGTAAAAGATGAAGGTGCAGGGGCAGGTGCAGGGGCGGTCGTGTTGGTCAGGATCTGCTGCAACAATGTCTGAATAGAAGTGATGTCATTCTTCATCGTATTGACATCGGTCTTCACAGAACTCATGTCAGTTTTTACTGAACTGACATCAGTCTTTACAGCAGACATATCACCTTCGAGTTTGCCAACAGATGTCTTCAGCGTTGTGACTGCGCTGGACATGGTGTCAACTGATTTTTTGATGTCGAGGTAGTCTGTGTAGATATTAGAGAGAACTTTGGCAAAGTCGGTGAGTGATTTATCAACCTTCTCCAAGTCAGCTTTGGAGGCATTCTTTTCGACCACAGTTGTCAGCTTTGTAAGATTCTCTCCAGCGTTTGTTACATCTGAAGAGTTGTCGGAAAGAGTAGTAGTGAGACCTGTCAGCGTCGTCTCTATTGTCTTCAGAGAGGCGCTGATGTCTCCCAAATTAGGACCTGTAACATATAAGAACTTGTGAACAGAGGAAAGCTCAGAAGTTTGGGGTTCAGTTACAGTGTATAGGGGTTGGTGTATACCTGCAGGAGGATTGATGAAAGCATCAATATCTTGGTGTCCTGAGAAATGTTCCATGTCGTCAGCTAAAGTGCGTGTACGCATGGTCATCGCTGCAGGTCCTACGCCCATCACTCCGTGAAAACTATTATCTTTAGCTTCTAGAGGAATGACAGGTGCTTCAGTGATAACTGGAGTAGAGTCCAATTGAGTAAAGGGAGAAGCGAAGGTTGAGAATGGAGGTTGGGTGCGGAGTTCAGCGTTGGATTCGCTAAGAATCGCTTCGTCAGTCTTTTGAGAGACTGAAGGAGGTTGGGTAGATTCCAAGTTTGTAACCTCAGCGTTTAGAGACACTGAAGTTGGGATAGAGTGGGTGGCTTGTTCAGCTGTGGCAGAGCGTACCACTGAACTTTCCTTCAACCCATCAAGAGGAGTTGAGGAGTCTTCAGCAAGAGATTGTTGGGGTTGCTCCTTGGTTTTCTTAGTTCTTTTGGAACTAAGTTGGGTTTCAGAGTGTTTCCTTTTAAGAGAAGGAATGGAGGTTGCAGCTGGGGTATCAGCGGTGGGTTTGTCCGCTGAAGGAGCTGCAGAAGTAGAAGAAGTAGGGATGAGAAGAGTTAAAAGTGTAGAGAGACGTACCTCATTTGCCACTGGCTTGAAGTCGAGAACCTTAGGGCCGACCTGAGAGAGTTTCAGGTCACCCTCTGTTGGGTAGCTGTACTTCAGGCCTGTTTGGAATACGGCGCTGATGAACCGAGGATAGGGAACCCATGGAGATCTGTCAGCGACGGAGTCCACTCTGAGTACCAGGTCATCATAGATAATCGATGCCCAGTCTATATGTAGACCTTTCAGCAATGCATATCCCATTGCTTGCTGAGGCTGAGCGGATTGGTCAGAGGAGCCGGACTTTGCAGTAATGCAGCTGATTAAATGAGCGAAGATGAAATTCATCTCGCTGGGCATTTTAGACTTCTTGATAAGGGTCAGCTTCTTCTCGGGCTTCTTGTCCCTCCCAGTTTCCCATACATAGCCCATTGCATCGAAGAATGCAATGATGGCTTCCCTGTCTGAGTTTTTCTTGTGGTCAGGGAGAGGAACAAAAGGTTTTTCTTTGGTGGCCAAGGGAAGGTTCAGGGCTTTGCGAATAATGGCAGGGGTGATCTTCATAGTGCCATAGTCAGTATCGCAGAGGATGCAGTCAATTGTTTTTTAGGGGTCTTTGGCTGATGGTAGCTGAGAGTGTCTGGCAGAGTACCAGAATTGGGATAGCAATAGCTGATGTGCAGGATGTGTTATGGTCAGGGCTGTGGAGATGGAACAATTCTTCAGGAAGTTCACAGGATAATCTAGATGTGTGACTTTCTTTCGAGGAGGAAACTCGAGAAGCGCATAGAGGTTATTTACCTTGGTCCAATCCAGTTTGTCAAAAGAGAACTTGACCTGAGGAGCCTTGAGGATTTCCACTTCCTCAGCAGTATTATCAGCAGCAGTGTTCTCAGCGATGGTGTTCTTGGAAATTTCAGAAGATGCCATTTTCTGTATTATCAGTTCAACCAAAGATTAACAAATAAGAATAATCTTAATGTGGAAAGATTTTCCAATAAGATGGTTCGAATTTTGTCCATTTCATTCAGACAAAATGTCTTAATGAAGATTAGGGTTTTTCTTGTTCTTGAAAAATGAAATGCAAACCCAAAAAAAATCTTGTTTTCCAGTTTCCTTTAAAGATTGGGATTCTGGAAAAACGTATGAAGAACAAGTTTAAGATTTTGCGTTTTAAACTTGAAGAACAACCATGAAAGGTTATGTTCATAAAACCATGAAAGAAATGATTTCATTTTAAAAGGTTGTTTTGTTTGATCTTGTGAAAACAAAGAGAAGATCATTAACAAGTTTGAAGAAACAGGTAAAATAAAAGAATTATTAACCTGGTTCGTTGAAGAAGATGAAGTTCTTAAGTTCTTGAAAAACTTGAGAGCACAAATGCAACAGTAAATTCTTTTTCTTAGCTTGGAGAAGAAGTTCGCGTAAAAGAAAAATATAAACCCAAAATGAGTTTATATAGTGAGATTAGAGAGAGAAAATCTTAAGCGGGAAAATATTTTCATCATGACACGGACACGTGTTTGCATTTGATTGGAAGGTAAAGGAAACGTGCAAACATGTGTCAGAAAGAAGAACGTGCCAGGGCTTATCCGTTGCAATGACGTCACAACTGTCCTTTCATATTCTTGGATGTCTCTGAGGTTTTGAAAACTCAGGGACACTTTTGAAAACATGAAGCACTGAGTAGAAATATCAGTGTTGGATTTTAGAAATTTCAAACTATCGCTGATAAGGACGAGATATTCAGCGATGTAATTTATTTTGAAATCTTGTATTTACATGCGATTGTCAGAGAGAGAAACATACCTTGATATCAGCGAATCAAGTTTATTCAGAGAGAAGATGATAGAATGGGTTATACTATTTGGTTTTATCCTGTCGCTGATCAAATGTGAACCGCTGAAGATTTTATTCTTCAAAGTTCAGCATTCCAAGCTCGCTGATGAGAAAGTTGAACCTTGTCTCATCAAGAGGTTTGGTGAACAGATCAGCTAACTGATAATCAGTTGGGATAAAGTGAAGTTCTATATCACCATTCATCACATGATCTCTGATAAAGTGATACCTGATTTCGATGTATTTTGTCTTTGAGTGTAGCACTGGATTATTTGCTATAGCGATGGCACTTGTACTGTCGCAATAGATTGGAATATTTGAGAGCTGAAGGTCATAGTCCAGTAGTTGATTTCTCATCTACAAGACCTGAGAACAACAACTTCCAGCGGCTACATACTCAGCTTTAGCTGTGGAGGTGGACACTGAGTTTTGCTTTTTACTTGTCCAACTTACCAGCTTTCCACCCAGGAGCTGACATCCTCCTGTGGTGCTTTTCCTATCCATTTTGCAACCTGCAAAATCACTATCTGAATAGGCGATTAGATCGAATCCCGAGTCTTTGGGATACCAAAGACCTAGATTCGCAGTACCCTTAAGGTATCTAAAAATTAGCTTTACAGCGGTCATATGAGATATCTTGGGTTCAGCTTGATATCGTGCACACAAACATGTTCCGTACATAATATCGGGTCGGCTAGCTGTAAGATACAAGAGAAAGCCGATCATCCCCCGGTACAGCGTGACATTAACAGGAATACCCTTAGTATCCTTGTCTAGTTTTAGCGGTGGTGCCATAGGGGTTTTCATAGCTGAACTTTGGGTTAATTTGAATTTCTTCAGTATATCTTTAACATACTTTCCCTGATTAATGAAAGTTCCTTTCTCATTTTGCTTTATCTGAAGACCAAGGAAATATGATAGTTCACCCATCATGCTCATTTTATACTCATCTTTCATTCTATCAGCGAAACGAGTACAAAGATCAGGGTTAGTAGAACCAAAAGTGCCTTATCCAGTTTATAAACATAACCTGGACGCTTAGGATCTGAGAATCCTGGAGGTTGTTCCACATAGACTTCTTCATTCAGCTTTCCATTTAGAAACGCTGACTTAACATCCATCTGATATACTTTGAAGTCTTTGTGTACAGCGTATGCTAAGAATAGACGAATAGATTCTAGTCTTGCTACTGGAGCAAATGTTTCGTCGTAGTTTATACCTTCCTCTTGTCTGTATCCCTGAGCAACAAGTCGAGCCTTGTTGGGGGTAATAGTTCCATGTTCGTCCAACTTGTTTCGATAGACCCATTTAGTGCCTATCACTGTTTTGTCAGTTGGTCTTCGAACAAGTTTCCAAACTTTGTTTCTTTCGAATTCAGTCAGCTCATCTTGCATGGCGCTGACCTAGTTTGGATCTTTGAAGGCATCATCTACTTTCTTTGGTTCAGTTAGAGAAATAAAATTAACAAATAAACAAATATTACCTGCACTTCGTCGAGTCTGAATACCAGCGTTTGGATCACCAATAATTTGATCAATTGGGTGATTTACAGTCCATCGCTGAGACGGAGCGTGAGACGTTGACTCAACCTGAACTGGAGAAGCTGAAGATGAAGCTTCAGCGACGTCTGGAGTATCAACCAAGAGAGGAATGGGTCCAGTTATTATTATATTCATTGATTGCTGAGAAGTAGATGGAATGTCTGAGACATTGGGTTCAGAAGCAGGTATAGTGTTTAAAGGAACAGCTAAGACCCATGATGTTTCAGCTTCACTATTCTGCATATTTGGAATGATAGTAGGACCATCATCTTCAACTGTATGAGCACGAGGAGTGAGAATATCTTCTGAATCACCAAGATGAGAAAACATCCATTGATTCAGTTCTTCAGTATCAGCGGACGGTTTAGGGATCGCTGAATGGGATTCGTCAAACGTGACGTGAGTTGTTTCTTCAACAGTTTGTCTTCTTCGATTGAAGACTCTGAAGGCTTTGGAGACTGAGGAGTATCCAAGAATGATTTCATCATCAGCCTTAGGATCAAACTTTCCAAGGGCATCTCTGTTGTTCAGTATGAAACACTGACATCCAAAGATGTGAAGAAAGCTGATTGAAGGCTTTCTCCCCTGAAAAAGTTCATAGGCTGTTTTATTGAATCTTTTGACTATCAGTGACCTGTTTTGCGTAAAACAAGCGGTGTTGACAGCTTCTGCCCAAAACTTAGTAGGCATGTGAGAATTGCTGAGCATTGAACGTGCAGCTTCAATAATTGTTCTATTTATTCTTTCAGCGACTCCATTTTGTTGCGGTGTTCTCACTGATGAAAAGTTGTGAGAGATACCCTTACTCTCAAAGAAGGAATCAAGAGAACTGTTTTTGAATTCAGTCCCATGATCACTCCTTATTGAGCGAACGGTCAAATTGTTCAGGGTTTCCATCTTCCGAACAAAGGTGATGAGTTCTTCAGGGGTGTCACTCTTGTAACGGGGAAACATAACCCATGTATAACGAGAGAATTCATCAACTATGACCAGTGTATATTTCTTTCCAGCGATGGATTGTTTGTTGACAGGGCCAAACAAATCCATATGGAGTAGTTGTAGAGGAGATGGCACTGAGGAGACTTGCTTTGACTTAAAGCTTGCTTTGGTCTACTTCCCTTTCTCACACGCTGAACATAAATACTCTTTGACGTATGAGTGTTGAGGTAGACCAGTGACTAACTCTTTTGAAGAAAGAGTGTTCAGCGTCTTGAAATTCAGATGAGAGAGCCTCTTATGCCATAGCCAGTTGACATCAGATGAGGCTTTGGAGAAGAAACAGGAGTTCTCAGTGGTTGTTGAGTCCATGTTTATTACATAAACATTTTCCAAACGATAACCGCTGAGAGCTATCTTCTCCTTTTTGTCAGTGACAAAACAGGATTCCTTAGTAAAGATTACTTTGTTATCCTTGTCGCAAAGCTGACTGATGCTTAAAAGATTATGCTACAGCCCTTCAACATATGCGACTCTTCTGAAGGTGGTTGTACCATTAGAGAGTACACCAAACCCTCGGGTATGTCCTTTTCCATTTCCTCCAAAAGTCACAGAGGGACCCTTCTCTTCCTTGTATTCAACGAGTAGGCTTTTCTTTCCAGTCATGTGTCTAGAGCATCCGCTATCGAGATACCAGATACCCTTCTTAACCTGCATCACAAAGGAAGATTAGTTTTTCTTGGGTACCCACTTAACCATGTGTACACGTTTGTCAGTGGAAGTAGTTGGAATGGAAGGTTCAGCAATCTTCGCAGCATTTGAAGATTCAGCTTTGTCAGTCTTCACTTTGGTTAATTTCTTAACCTCAGTGGTCTTCTTTGCCTTGGGGGCAATCTTCACCTTAGCTATCTTTTCAACTTTGGTGGCTGAGGGACACTTACTAGCAATATGATTAGTAAGTCCACAGTGATAACATTTCCTATAACTAAAAGTAGTTCTAGGACCATTTGAATGCTGAGCTTTTGATTTTGAATTTGAAGGACCAGCACCAAATAAGCTTTTGGCTTTTGAAATGGGAGGAACCTTTAGTTCTTCAGATTTCTTACCAAGGACATCCACTCTGAGTCTAGGAGTAGATCGCTGAATAGACCTACACTGAGTAGATCCAGAGATCTGATTCCTTGATCCAGAGGAATAAATCACTAAAGATTTAGAAGCATTCAGCTTTGGTACTAAAGTACCCTTCTGAGGATTTTGGTTAAAAGCAATTCCTTTACCTTTATCTTTAAAGACAGAGGTAGGTTTTGGATAAACCATTTTCTCTTTACCTTTTGAAGAGGTAGAAATTTCCTTAGGGATAGGCGGTCTGGATGAGGAACACTGAGAGGATGAAATATCAGCGACTGAGGATACGAAAGTTCCAAATAAGAGCATGGAACGATCAGTGGTTGATTCTTGAGTTTCATATTTGTAACCGAGACCACGTTTATCACTCAGGGGTATCTGAGACTTAATTATCTCAGTGATCTTTGTTGAAGAATTACACCATCCTTCAACAATAGTTTTTTCAGCTTTCAATGCAACTATAGCTTCTGCTCGTTCGATTTTGACTAGCTGATTTAAATGCACTTGATCTTTAAAATCTTCTTCAATTTTAGAAATCTTTTCTATTTGAAGGTGACCGTTTTTAACCTGTTCAGCGAGATCAAGGTTTTGATTTTCAACTACAGTTTTGCCATTCATGGCTTCATATAAACTTCTAGTCAAGATATCGATTTTACGCAGACTATCAGCTTCATCAATATTTGCAATATTTGTAAAGAAGGAAGGTGATACCTGAATTTCAGAGGTTGAAGTAGAGGGAATGTCTGAACTTTCTTCCTCATCTTCAATCTTTGCCATAAGACAGAGATTGGCTTCATCATCCTCAGAGGCAGCCCAATCGTAAGCCATCAGGCCTTTGCCTTTCTTCTTAAAGCTTTTCAGCTTCGCATACTTTTCTTTCAGCTTTGCGTATTTGTCATCTTTATTCCTGGGAATAAAGGATTTCTTGGGAAACGCTGAGTTTCTCGAGACTTTCTTAGACCTGCACTCGTTAGCGAAATGTCCAATCTTTTCGCAGTTAAAACAAGTAGCAGTAGCCTTATCAACAGGAGCTGATGATCTTGGCTTATCAGTTATAGAAAGGGGTTTGTTCTTTCTGAACATTTTCTTTTTGGCGAATCTCCTGAACTTTTTAGTTAGGAGAGCCAAAGATTCATCATCATCTGAAGAGTCAGAATCTGATGACCTTTCAGAGTTACTTTCTAACTCAGTGATAGTGACCACGGGTCGCTGAGTAGAAGGTTCCTCTGAGATTAAAGCAACAGGGGTGCTTTTGGAATCTTTTACAAGATTCTTCTTAAGATGGCTTGATTGCTCATGATTCAGCATCGTGCCATATAAGGTAGCAAGGGTCATTGATCTTAGATCCTTTGACAGCTTGAGACACATAGAATAACTGTCCCAGCTTTTAGGTAAACATTCTAGAAACTTTGTCAGCACTTCAAAGTTAGAATATTCCTTACCAACAGTTTTCAGATATATTATTAAGCAATTAAAACGTTGGTGAACTTCAGAGAGAGTCTCATGCTTACCACAAATGAAACTTTCATACTGTCTTACCAGGTTGATCTTTCGAGAGTCCTGGACTTCAGCAGTACCTTCATACTGAACACATATTGTGTCCCACATGGCTTTTGAGGATTTCAGGTTCATGACGGAATGGTAGACTTCGTCAGGAAGAGCCATGGATAGTATGGATCTGGCTTTAGTGTCGATAGCCACTTTCTTCTTATCTTCGTCAGTCCATATATGAACTTCCTTAGGGACCAGCCTTTCTGGAATAGCATGTCTATTCTCAGCGGCTGGAACTGCAACATCAATTCTTACAAGAATAAATGGGCCATTTTCAAGATAATAAGGCATAGTAGGGTCTACACCTTCTAGGAAGAGAGTCATCCTATTTTTCCATAGATTAAAATTATCTCTGGAGAATCTAGGGGGTTTTGCAAGAGAACCATTGTCGATATAATTTGTGTTTGTGTTGGTAGCCATTTTCAGAAATAGCAAGGAAGAGAAATCTTAGTATAGATTAGATCTTGTATATGAGATTAAACAAATCTGCTCGGATACCACTTGTTGGTCTCGAAGGGCTATACAAGTTTGTAGAGGGGGGGGGGGGGGGGTTGAATACAAACACACAGATTTTACTTTTCTAAATTGTTTATTGATAAATCATTAACAATTTACAGCTTGTTGCGGAAACAAGATTAAGGATAAACCTAAATCTAAACAAGTTGGAACACTAAGTTTCTTGCACTAAGAAAGAGAAGGAAATTACTAATAATAACCTATCTCAAGATAAGAAGGATGAACTTGTCCAGAGTTAGCAAGTTACTTCAAAATGAAGTGAGTTCATCTTCTTATATACTGCATGCATTTAATGCATTGCAGTTTACACTTTACACGTGGCAGCAGCTGATTGGTTGCATGTCATTGACCTTTGTTGACAACCTTAGTAGCCGCATGTTTGAACAGTGTAGTATCAGAGTGATTATACGATTTCAGACCATAAGGAGGTTCTTTTTCTGACATATCGTACGGAGACGTGCAAGGGTTGTCAAGACAAAAAGTACTTTGTACGGAGGACTTTATGATCAACTTTTCGTTGATTCAGCGATCTATCATTCTTGATCAGCGAATGATAGAGTTCAGCGATAGCTAAAGTCTTGTACTTGATACTTCACGTTGAGTGGACAAATCTGAGTCTTCGCTGATCCGCATCAGTTCATTAGGAGACTTGTCGCTGGTTCTTGAGCTTAATCTTCGACTTCAGCGTAGAACCTATGTTAACGTGAAACTTGTCTTCAGGGATCGTAAGTAAACAACTAACTTATCAGCGATCACCATAAGTACTGAACAGACTCAGAGCATTATGGTGAACAGTGTTCACTGAATGTTTAATCTAAAGAGTGAGAGTTCCTATCAGCGATACTGTAAGATCTTAGTACTTATCAGCGATAGTGAAACTCTGATACATATTGTTTACTTACAATTTTCACTAAGTATAAAAGAGAGGGTCATTATCAAATCACTGAGGGTTTGGATCAACAATCTCCCCCTATTTGATTATGACATAGCAACAGAGAAAATTGCTATATAATGAAAACATAAGGATAAAAAGAACTCATAAAATATTTGTCCCTTTTACTGTTTTCTGGGATCTTTTCTGTACTGATGGAGTAAAGTACGTTCGCTGAAATTTTTCTTTAAACTTTGTAAAGATTACAGAGGGAAGTGGAAAAATTACAAGTACTGCGAATAAAATTACAAGTACAAAAGATGTAGACAGATAAGGATAGAAAGAATTTCAAGGCGATCCTATCCGTCAAAAGGTTCTTCCTTAATGAGTTGTTCATCAAGGGTCATTGATGTGGCAATCATCCAATCAGGGACATCTACTCCTTGATTCTTTTTCTTCAGAGCTTCTTCAAAAATCAAGGGCTTCAGGTGTCTAGCTTTGATGTCGCGTCTGTCTTCACACCAGTATAAGAGATCTCTGAGTTATTCGATGGGAGCGAGGTGGAGCTCAGAGATACGTTGAAAGTGATGGTTTCCATCGTAGTCTAGAAAGAATATACCATATGGATCACTTACAACTGTGCCAGGAATGAAAGCTTCTCCAGGTGGTAGGGAGGTGTCAAGCGCTGAGAGATCAGCATCAGGGCCAAGAACTTCACCACGAAAGAAACCAATACCTGTTTCATTCCATATAGGAGGACCTGAATCAGAGACTTTCTTTTTCTTAGCAGAGACTTTTCTTTGTTGAGGAAGAGGAGGAATATCCACAGCAGAAGAAAGCAGGTCGATCTGTTTGTTTAAGATCTTCTCGACATGGATTTTGTACTTTAAGCGCGATCCCTGAATGGCTAATTTTGTTTCTAACCATTCAGCGAGACCAAACTTTTCTAAGGTAGCAGCATAGAAAGTTTGCTTGGTTTTGTCATCTCTGTATACATCCACTTCAACAACAGGAACGTCGACGTACAGTTTTCCTCTGATGTTTGCTTTGAGGATTTTGGATGGTCTAGATCGATAGGTCAGCATTTGTTTAGCCCATTCCAAGGTTGTGTCAGAGACCTTAGTCTTTTCTCTAACGATCTTTTGAGCATCATCCCATAGCTGACGTTGAACATCAATGGGGACTCTTTTCAGCTTAGGGTCTTTTATTGATCGTTGAGTAAGCTTGATGGCGTGTTCTCTATCTTTTTCTTCAGCTTCCTTTCTTTCAGCGATTAAGCGTTCAGCTCTGAGATGTTCCTTGTATTCCTTTTGGGAAACTCTGAACTTTGGAGGAACGGAGAGAAGTTGATCACGCTTCAGAATGATTCGCTGATCTTCGAGTCTCTTGATCATTGCATCTCTCTTTTCTTGATCCTCTTCACTTAGCTTTTAAGGAGCCAAGGAAGGTCTGTTTTTGTGAGAGAGAGTATGTTCTTCAGGTTCATCAGTGTCAAAGATCAAGTCCAAGACTGGGATTATTTCTTCAGCGTTGAGAGCTGGGATTGTAGTTGAAGTCGCAGCTGAAACGCAGCGATCTTACAAGTAAGAACAGAGATGGAAAGAATGGGATTGTGTATAGATGTTTGCGGAGGTAGAGAACTGATAAAGTGTATAGAGGAGGGATGTTGTGTAAGATTAATGTACCTGACAAACCGGCTTGTTAAGCAAGATCATCAGATTTTCATCTTCAGCGACACCTTTTCCTTTGCCTCTGTCAGCTTCAGATGCTGATGGCTTTGTCTTTGTCCGCTCCCCTGAAGGTTCATTTATCAGAATCCCTTTAAGAGCTTTAGTTCTCTGAGCAGGCTTGACGATAAAAGAATCATCATCATCGTCATCTTCGTCATCATCATTCTTTGGAGAAGAGGATGGTTCAGCATCAGACAAATCGATGGCTTCTTCATCTTCGGCTTCAGACTCAGTTTCTTCAGCTTCTTCTTCGAGTTGCTCCCCCTCAGATATAGAGGCGAGCTTCTCGGTTCCCTCAGGGTTTTCATCTCCCTGAGGTCCAGCGGCTGCTTCAGCTTCAATTGTCTTCTCACCCTATTCAGTAAAGGTGAGGTCTTCAGTCTTATCTCCCCTGATAGATTCATCATGGGACAGGTCTTCAGCGCTTTTGGAGAGGTCTTCAGCGCTCTTCTCCCCCTCTTTATCATGATGACTGGGGGAGGAATGAGAAGATTCAGCAGCTCGTGTGGTTTCCCTGTCTTCTTGGCCAGGGATCCCTATATACATTTCAATCGCTGATAATCTGTTTTCCATGTCAGAAATACCAGTATTGATCTTCACAAGTTCAGCACGATCCGCCGTAGTAAAAGATGGAGGTGCATGGGAGGTGCAGGGGCGGTCATGTTGGTCAGAATCTGCTTCAACAAGTTCTGAATTGAAGAGATGTTATTCTTCATCGTGTTGACATCAGTCTTCACAGAACTCATATCAGTTTTTACTGAACTGACATCAGTCTTTACAGCAGACATATCACCTTTGAGTGTGCCAACCGATGTCTTCAGCGTTGTGACTTCGCTGGACATGGTGTCTACAGATTTCTTGATGTCGAGGTAGTCTGTGTAGATGCCAGCGAGAACTTTGGCAAAGTTGCTCAGTGATTGATCAACCTTCTCCATGTCAGCTTTGGAGGCATTCGTTCCGACTTCGGTTGTAAGTTTTAAGAGATTTTCTCCAGCGGTTGTTACAGCTGAAGAATTGCCGGAAAGAGTAGACGTGAGACCAGTCAGCGTTGTCTCTACTGTCTTCAGAGACGTGTTGATGTCTCTCAAATTAGGACCTGTAACATATAAAAACTTGTGAACAGAGGAAAGCTCGGAAGTTTGGGGTTTAGTAACAGTGTATAGGGATTGGTGAGTACCTGCAGGAGGATTGGTGAATTCATCAAAATCACGGGTTCCTGAGTAAAGTTCCATATCGTCAGCGAGAGTACGTGAACGTATGGACAGCTCTGCAGGTCCTACTTCCGTCGTTCCTTTAGCTTCTGGAGGAATGACATGTGCAGCTATGATAACTGGAGTGGGGTCCAAATGAGTGGAGGGAGAAGCGAAGGGTAAGAAACGAGGTTGGTTACCGAGTTCAGCGTTGGAATCGCCGAGAATCACTTCATCAGTATTTTGAGAGACTGAGGGAGGTTGGGTAGTTTCCAAGTTTGTAACCTCAACGTTTGGAGATGCTGAGGTCGGGATTAAAGAGATGGCTTGTTCAGGTGTGGCAGAGCGTACCACTGAACTTTCCTTCAGCTCAACAGGAGGAGCTGAGGAGTTTTTAGCAGGAGATTGCTTGGTTGCTCCTTGGTCTTCATAGTTCTTTTGGAACCAAGGCGGGTGTCAGAATGTTTCCTTTTAAGAGGAATGGAGGTAGCAGATGGGGTATCAGCGGTGGGTTTGTCCGCTGAAGGAGCTGCAGAAGTAGAAGAAGTAGTAGGGTTAAGAAGAGTCAAGAGTGTAGAAAGACGTACCTCATTCATCACTAGTTTGAAGTCGAGTATTTTAGGGCCGACCTGAGAGAGTTTCAGGTCACCCTCTTCTGGGTAGCTGTCTTTCAGGCCTCTTTGGAAAATAGCGCTGATGAACCGAGGATATGGAACCCATGGAGGTCTGTCAGCGACGGTGTCCACTCTGAGAACCAGGTCATCATATATAATCGATGCCCAGTCTATGTTGAGACCTTTCAGCAAAGCATATCCCATTGCTTGCTGAGGCTTAGCGGCTTGGTCAGAGGAGTCGCTCTTGGCAGTCATGCAGCTGATCAAATGGGCGAAGATGAAATTCATCTCGCTGGGCATTTTCGATTTCTTGATAATCATCAGCTTCTTCTCGGGCTTCATGTCTCTGCCGATTTCCCATACATAGCCCATTGCATCGAAAAATGCAATGATGGCTTCCCTGTCTGAGTTTTTCTTGGGGTCAGGGAGGGGAACAAAGGGTTTTTCCTTGGTGGCGATGGGAAGGCTGAGAGCTTTGCGAATTATGGCAGGGGTAATCTTCATGGTGCCATATTCGATATCGCAGAGGATGCAATCGATTGTTTTGGAGGGGTCTTTGGCTGAGGGTAGCTGAGAGTGTCTGGCTGAGTACCAGAATTGTGAGAGCAAAAGCTTATGTGCAGGAGGTGTTATGGTCAGGGCTGTGGAGATGCAGTAATTCTTTAGGAAGTTCACAGAATCAGCTAGATGTGTGACTTGCTTTCGAGGAGGAAACTTGAGAAGCGCATAGAGGTTGTTCACCTTAGTCCAATCCAGTTTGTCAAGGGCAAATTTGACTTGAGGAGCCTTGAAGATGTCCACTTCCTCAGCAGTGTCATCAGTAGAAGTGTTTTCAGCGTTGGTGTTCTTGGGAATGTCAGAAGATGCCATTTTCTATATTATCAGTTCAACCAAAGGATTAACAAATAAGAATAATCTTAATGTGGAAAGATTTTTCAATAAGATGGTTCGAATTTTGTCCATTTCATTCAGACAAAATGTCTTAATGAAGATTAGGGTTTTTTTTTTAAAACGAAATTTCAAACCCAATAAAAATCTTGTTTTCCAGTTTCCTTTGAAGATAGGGATTCTGGAAAAACGAATGTGTGAAGAACAAGTTTAAGATTTTTGCATTTAAACTTGAAGAACAACCATGAAATGGTTGTGTTCATAAAACCATGAAAGAAAATGATTTTATTTTTAAGAAGTTCTTTTGTTTGATCTTGTTAAAACAATGAGAAGATCAGAAACAAGTTATTTGCATTTGGTAAATAATAAGAACATATTAACCTTTGATGTTTGAAGAAGATGAATAGTTGTTCTTGAAAAATCGAGAGCCAAATGCAACAGTGAGTTCTTTCTTTGCTTGGAGGAGAAGTTCGCGTAAGAGAAAAATATAAACGAAGAATTTGTTTATATAGAGAGATTTTAGAAAGAGAAAATCTTGAGCGGGAAAAGATTTTCATCATGACACGGACACGTGTTTTCATTTGATTGGCAAGTAAACGAAACGTGCAAACGTGTGTCAGAAAGAAGAACGTGTCTGGGTTTATCCGTTGTAATGACGTCACAACTGTCCTTTCATATTCTTGGTTGTCTCTGAGGTTTTGAAAAACTCAGGGACACTTTTGAAAACATGAAGCAGTGAATAGAAATATCAGTTGGTTTTAAGAAATTTCAAAGTATCGCTGATAAGGAAGAGATATTCAGCGATGAGATTTGTTTTGAAATCTTGCATTTACATGCGATTTGTCAGAGAGAAAAACATACCTTGATATCAGTGAATCAGGATAGAGAGGAGGATAGAATGGGTTATACAAGTTGATTTTATCCTATCGCTGATCAAATGTGAACTGCTGAAGATTTTATCCTTCAAAGTTCAGCATTCCAAGCTCGCTGATGAGAAAGTTGAATCTTGTCTCATCAAGAGGTTTGGTGAACAGATCAGCTAACTGATAATCAGTTGGGATAAAGTGAAGTTCTATATCACCATTCATCACATGATCTCTGATAAAGTGATACCTGATTTCGAAGTGTTTTGTCTTTGAGTGTAGCACTGGATTATTAGCTATAGCGATGGCACTTGTGCTGTCGCAATAGATTGGAATATTTGAGAGTTGAAGGTCATAGTCCAGTAGTTGATTTCTCATCTACAAGACCTGAGAACAACAGCTTCCAGCGGCTACATACTCAGCTTCAGCTGTGGAAGTGGACACTGAGTTTTGCTTTTTACTTGTCCAACTTACCAGCTTTCCACCCAGAAGCTGACATCCTCCTGTGGTGCTTTTCCTATCCATTCTGCAACCTGCAAAATCACTATCTGAATAGGCGATTAAATCGAATCCTGAGTCTTTGGGATACCAAAGACCTAGATTCGCTGTACCCTTAAGATATGAGATATCTTAGGTTCAGCTTGATATCGTGCACACAAGCATGTTGCAAACATAATATCGGGTCGGCTAGCTGTAAGATACAATAGTGAGCCGATCATCCCACGGTACAGCGTGGTATTGACAGGAACACCCTTAGTGTCCTTATCAAGTGTCAGCGGTGGTGCCATAGGGGTTTTCATAGCTGAACTTTCAGTTAAGTCGAATTTTTTCAGCATATCTTTAACATACTTTCCCTGATTAATGAAAGTTCCTTTTTTCATTTTGTTTTATCTGTAGACCAAGGAAATATGTTAGTTCACCCATCATGCTCATTTTATACTCTTCTTTCATTCTATCAGCGAAACGAGTACAGAGATCAGGGTTAGTCGAGCCAAATACAATATCATCAACATATATTTGAACAAGAATGATATGACCTTTTACTTTCCTGAAAAATAGAGTTTTGTCTATTTTGCCTCGCTCAAATTTTTCAATATGGAGATAAGTAGAAAGAGTGTCATACCATGCACGTGGAGCTTGCTTTAAGCCATAAAGTGCCTTATCCAGTTTATAAACATAACCTGGATGCTTAGGATCTGAGAATCCTGGAGGTTGTTCCACATAGACTTCTTCATTCAGCTTTCCATTTAGAAACGCTGACTTAACATCCATCTGATATACTTTGAAGTCTTTGTGTACAGCGTATGCTAAGAATAGACGAATAGATTCTAATCTTGCTACTGGAGCAAATGTTTCGTCATAATCTATGCCTTCCTCTTGTCTGTATCCCTGAGCAACAAGACGAGCCTTGTTGCGGGTTACAGTTCCATGTTTGTCCAACTTGTTTCGATAGACCCATTTAGTGCCTATCACTATTTTGTTAGTTGGTCTTCGAACAAGTTTCCAAACTTTGTTTCTTTCGAATTCCGTCAGCTCTTCTTGCATGGCGCTGACCCAGTTTGGATATTTGAGGGCATCATCTACTTTCTTTGGTTCAGTTAGTGAAATAAAATTTACAAATAAAAAAATATTACCTGCACTTCGTCGAGTCTGAATACCAGCGTTTGGATCACCAAGAATTTGATCAATTGGGTGATTTATAGTCCATCGTTGAGCCGGAGCGTGAGACGCTGACTCACCCTGAACTGGAGGAGCTGAAGATGAAGCTTCAACAGCGTCTGGAGTATCATCCAAGAGAGGAATGGATGCAGTTGTCATTATATTCACTGATTGCTGAGAAGTGGATGGAATATCTGAGGTATTGGTTTCAAAAGCAGGTATAATGTTTATAGGAACAACTGAGACCCATGATGTTTCAGCTTCACTATTCTGCATATTTGAAATGATAGTTGGACCATCATCTTCAACTGTGTGAGCACGAGGAGTGGGAATATCTTATGAATCACCAAGATGAGAAAACATCCATTGATTCAGTTCTTCAGTATCAGCGAACGGTTTAGAGTTCGTTGAACAGGACTCGTCAAACGTGACGTGAATTGTTTCTTCAACAGTTTGTCTTCTTCGATTAAAGACTCTGAAGGCTTTGGAAACTGAGGAGTATCCAAGAAAGATTCCATCATCAGCCTTAGGATCAAACTTTCCAAGGGAATCTCTGTTGTTCAGTATGAAACACTGACATCCAAAGATGTGAAGAAAGCTGATTGAAGGCTTTCTCCCATGAAATAGTTCATAGGCTGTTTTATTGAATCTTTTGACTATCAGTGACCTGTTTTGCATAAAACAAGCAGTGTTGACAGCTTCTGCCCAAAACTGAGTAGGCAGGTGAGAATCGCTGAGCATTGAACGTGCAGCTTCAATAATTGTTCTATTTCTTCTTTCAACGACTCCATTTTGTTGTGGTGTTCTCACTGAAGAAAAGTTGTGAGAAATACCTTTTCTCTCAAAGAAGGAATCAAGAGAACTGTTTTTGAATTCAGTCCCATGATCACTCCTTATTGAGCGAACGGTCAAATTGTTCAGGGTTTCCATCTTCCGAACAAAGGTGATGAGTTCTTCAGGGGTGTCACTCTTGGAACGGAGAAACATAACCCATGTATAACGAGAGAATTCATCAACTATGACCAGTGTATATTTCTTTCCAGCGATGGATTGTTTGTTAACAGGGCCAAACAAATCCATATGGAGTAGTTGTAGAGGAGATGACACTGAGGAGACTTGCTTTGACTTAAAGCTTGCTTTGGTCTGCTTCCCTTTCTCACATGCTGAACATAAAGACTCTTTGGCATATGAGTGTTGAGGTATACCAGTAACTAACTCTTTTGAAGAAAGAGAGTTCAGTGTCTTGAAATTCAGATGAGAGAGCCTCTTATGCCATAGCCAGTTGACATCAGATGAGGCTTTTCAGAAGAAACAGGAGTTCTCAGTGGTTGTTGAGTCCATGTTTATTACATAAACATTTTCCAAACGATAACCGCTGAGAGCTATCTTCTCCTTTTTGTCAGTGAAAAAGCAGGATTCCTTGGTAAAGATTACTTTGTTATCCTTGTCGCAAAGCTGACTGATGCTTAACAGATTATGCTTCAGCCCTTCAACATATGCGACTCTTCTGAAGGTGGTTGTACCATTAGAGAGTACACCAAACCCTCGGGTATGTCCTTTTCCATTTCCACCGAAAGTCACAGAGGGACCCTTCTCTTCCTTGTATTCAGCGAGCAGGCTTTTCTTTCCAGTCATGTGTCTAGAGCATCCGCTATCGAGATACCAGATACCCTTCTGAACCTGCATCACAAAGGAAGATTAGTTTTTCTTGGGTACCCACTTAACCATGTGTACACGTTTGTCAGTGGAAGCAGTTGGAATGGAAGGTTCAGCAATCTTCGCAGCATTTGAAGATTCAGCTTTGTCAGTCTTCACTTTGGTTAATTTCTTAACCTCAGTGGTCTTCTTTGCCTTGGGGGCAATCTTCACCTTAGCTATCTTATCAGCTTTGGTGGCTGTGGGGCACTTACTAGCAATATAATTAGTGAGTCCACAGTGATAACATTTTGTATAACTAAAAATAGTTCTAGGACTATTTGAATGCTGAGTTTTAGATTTTGAATTAGAAGGACCAGCACCAAATAAGCTTTTGGCTTTAGAAATGGGAGGAACACTTGGTTTTTCAGATTTCTTACCAAGGACATCCACTTTGAGTCTAGTAGTAGATCGCTGAATAGACCCACGCTGAGTAGATCCAGAGATCTGATTTCTTGATCCAGAGGAATAAATCACTAAAGCTTTAGAAGCATTCAGCTTTGGTGCTAAAGTACCCTTCTTAGGATTTTGGTTCAACGCAATTCCTTTACCTTTATCTTTAAAGACAGAGGTAGGTTTTGGATAAACCATTTTCTCTTTACCTTTTGAAGAGGCAGAGATTTCCTCAGGGATAGGCGGTCTGGAGGACGAACACTGAGAGGATTAAGTGTCAGCGACTGGGGATATGAAAGTTCCAAATAAGAGCATGGAACGATCAGTGGTTGGTTCTTGAGTTTCCTATTTGTAACCAATACCACGTTTATCACTCAGGGGTATCTGAGACTTAATTATCTCAGTGATCTTTGTTGAAGAGTTACACCATCCTTCAACGGTAGCCTTTTCAGCTTTCAAAGCAGCGATAGCTTCTGCTCGTTCGATTTTGTCTAGCTGATTTAAATGCACTTGATCTTTAAAATCTTCTTCAATTTTAGAAAGCTTTTCTATTTGAAGGTGACAGTTTTTAAGTTGTTCAGCGAGATCAAGGTTTTGGTTTTCAACTATAGTTTTGCCATTCATGGCTTCATATAAGCTTCTAGTCAAGAGATCGATTTTGCGGAGGCTATCAGCTTCATCAATATTTGCAATATTTGTAAAGAAGGAAGGTGATACCTGAATAGCAGAGGTTGAAGTAGAGGGAATGTCTGAACTTTCTTCCTCATCCTCAATCTTTGCCATAAGATAGAGATTGGGCTCATCATCTTCAGAGTCAGATGATGATTCTTCTTTTTCTGAAGCAGCCCAATCATAAACCATTAGGCCTTTGCCTTTCTTCTTGAAGCTTTTCAGCTTTGCATATTTTTCTTTCAGCTTAGAATATTTGTCATCTTTATTACTGGAATAAAAGATTTCTTGGGAAACGCTGAGTTTCTCAATACCTTTTTAGACCTGCACTCGTTAGCGAAATGTCCAATCTTTTCGCAGTTAAAACAAGTAGCAGTAGCCTTATCAACAGTAGCTGATGATCTTGGCTTATCAGTTATAGAAAGAGGTTTGTTCTTTCTGAACATTTTCTTTTTGGCGAATCTCCTGAACTTTTTAGTTATGAGAGCCAAAGATTCATCATCATCTGAAGAGTCAGAATCTGAAGACCTTTCAGAGTTACTCTCTAACTCAGTGATAGTGACCGAGGGTCGCTGAGTAGAAAGTTCCTCTGAGATTAAAGCAACATGGGTGCTTTTGGAATCTTTTACAAGATTCTTCTTAAGATGGCTTGATTGCTCATGATTCAGCATTGTGCCATATAAGGTAGCAAGAGTCATTGATCTTAGATCTTTTGACAGCTTGAGACACATAGAATAACTGTCCCAACTTTCAGATAAACATTCTAGAAACTTTGTCAGCACTTCAAAGTTAGAATATTCCTTACCAACAGTTTCCAGATCTATTATTAAGCAATTAAAACGTTGGTGAACTTTAGAGAGAGTCTCATTCTTACCACAAATGAAACTTTCATACTGTCTTACCAGGTTGATCTTTCGAGAGTCCTGGACTTCAGCAGTACCTTCATACTGAACACATATTGTGTCCCACATGGCTTTTGAGGATTTCAGGTTCATGACGGAATGGTAGACTTCGTCAGGAAGAGCCATGGATAGTATGGATCTGGGTTTTGTGTCGATAGCCACTTTCTTCTTATCTTCGTCAGTCCACGTATGAACATCTTTGGGTACCAGCCTTTCTGGAATAGCAGGTCTATTCTCAGCGGCAGGTACTGCGGCATCAATTCTTACAGGAATAAATGGGCCGTTTTCAAGATAATAAGGCATAGTAGGGTCTACACCTTCTAGGAAGAGAGTCATCCTATTTTTCCATAGATTAAAATTATTTCTGGAGAATCTAGGGGGTTTTGCAAGAGAACCATTGTCTATATAGTTTGTGTTTGTGTTGGTGGCCATTTTCAGAAATAGCAAGGAAGAGAAATCTTAGTATAGATTAGATCTTGTGTATGAGTTTAAACAAATCCGCTCTGCTACCACTTGTTGGTCCCGAAGGGTTATACAAGTTTGTAGAAGGGGGGGGGGGGGGGTTGAATACAAACACACAGATTTTACTTTTCTAAATTGTTTATTGATAAATCATTAACAATTTACAGCTTGTTGTGGAAACAAGATTAAGGATAAATCCTAAATCTAAACAAGTTGGAACACTAAGTTTCTTGCACTAAGAAGGAGAAGGAAATTACTAATAATAACCTATCTCAAGATAAGAAGGATGAACTTGTCCAGAGTTAGCAAGTTACTTCAAAATGAAGTGAGTTCTTCTTCTTATATACTGCATGCATTTAATGCATTGCAGTTTACACTTTACACGTGGCAGCAGCTGATTGGTTGCATGTCATTGACCTTTGTTGACAACCTTAGTAGCTGCATGTTTGAACAGTGTAGTATTAGAGTGGTTGTACGATTTCAGACAATAAGGAGGTTCTATTCTGACATATCGTACGGAGTCGTGCAAGGGTGGATGAGACAAAAAGTACTTTGTACGGAAGACTTCATGATCAGCTTTTCGATGATTCAGCGATCTATCATTCTTCATCAGCGAATGATAGAGTTCAGCGATAGCTGAAGTCTTGTACTAGATACTTCACGTTGAGTGGACAAATCTGAGTCTTCGTTGATCCGCATCAGTTCATTAGTAGACTTGTCGTTGGTTCTTGAGCTTGATCTTCGACTTCAGCGTAGAACCTATGTTGACGTGAAACTTGTCTTCAGGGATCATAAGTAAACAACTAACTTATCAGCGATCAGCATACGTACTGAACATACTGAGTATTATGGTGAACAATTTCGCTGAATGTTTAATCTAAAGAGCGAGAGTTCCTATCAGCGGTACTGGAAGATCTTAGTACTTATAAGCGATAGTGAAACTCTGATACATATTGTTTACTTACAATTTTCACAAAGTATATAAGGGAGGGTCATTATCAAATCACTGAGGGTTTGGATCAACAAATGGTGATATAGAACTTCATTTCATTCCAACTGACTATCAGTTACCTGATTTGTTCACCAAACCTCTTGATGAGACAAGATTCAACTTTCTCATCAGCGAGCTTGGAATGCTGAACTTTGAAGAGTAAAGATCTTCAGTGGTTCACATTTGATCAGCGATAGGATAAAACAATTATATAACCCATTCTACCATTCTCTCTGAAAGTAATTGATTCGCTGATGTCAAGGTATGTTTTCTCTCTTGCTCGCTGACGTTCGCATGTGAATGTAAGATTTTAAAACAAATTGCATCGCTGAATATCTCTTCCTTAACGGCGATACTTTGAAATTTCTTAAACTAACACTGATATTTCTATTCAGTGCTTCATGTTTTTTTTAAATAGTCCCTGAGCTTTCAAAACCTCAGAGACATCCTAAAATATGAAAGGACGTTTGTGACATCATCACAACGGATAAACCCTGGCACGGTCTTTTTCTGACACACGTTTGCACGTTTCATTTACCATCAAATCAAATGCAAACACGTGTCCGTGTCATGATGAAAAACTTTCCCGCTCGAGTTTTTCTCTCTCTCAAATCTCACTATATAAACTATTTCAAGTTTATATTTTTTCTTTACGCGAACTTCTTCTCCAAGGAAGAAAAGATTTACTATTGCTTATTTCCAGAAATCTGTTCATCTTCTTCTTCGATTACCAGGTTAATATTCTTATTATTCACCTGCATAACTTGTTTCTGATCTTCTTGTTGCTTTTAACAGATCAAGCAAAAGAAACCTTTTCTAAAATGAAATCATTTCTTTCATGGTTTTATGAACACAACCTTTCATGGTTGTTCTTCAAGTTTAAAATTCAAAATCTTAAACTTGTTCTTCATTCGTTTTTCCAGAATCCTTTTCTAAAGGAAAATGGAAAACAAGACTTTTACTGGGTTTGTTCTTCTTTTTGAAAACAAGAAAACCCTAATCTTCATTATGACATTTATGTCTGAATGAAATGGACAAAAATCGAAAAACATCTTATTGGAAAATCTTTCACATTAAGAGTATTCTTTATCTATGTTCATGGTTGATATGTTAAACAGAAATGGCATCTTCTACTCCTGCTCCCACCGCTGAGAAATCCACGGCTGCAAAGAAACTGACTCTTGTCAAAGCTCCTCAGGTCAAGTTCAAGCTTGAGGAAATCGATTTTTCAAAATCAAACAACCTCCATGCGCTTTTCGAGTTTCCTCCTCGAAAGCAAGTCACACATCTGGACGATGCTGTGAATTACCTCAAAACATGTTGCTTATCTACAGCCCTAACTATTACACCCCCTGCTCATCAATTCCTACTATCTCAGTTCTGGTATACTGCCAGAAGAGCTCAGGTACCCCATGCCAAAGTCCCAACGAAGATCGTTGACTCCATTCTGTGTGACACCAAATTTGGCACCACCAAAATCTACCCTACCATTATTAGGAAAGCACCGAGTCTTCCTACCTCTACCAAAGAAAACCGCTTTGTCCCTCTCCCAAACCACAAAAATCATGCTGATAGGGAAGCCATCACCGAATTCTTCGATGCAATGGGTTACGCATGGGACACTGTAAGGGACAAGAAGCCTGAGAAGAAACTGACCTTGATCAAGAAGTCCAAAATGCCCAGCGAGATGAACTTCATCTTCGCACATATGATAAGCTGCATGACAGCGAAGAGTGGCTCCTCTGATCAAGCTGCTCAACCTCAGCAAGCAATGGGCTATGCATTGCTGAAAGGTCTAAATGTTGACTGGGCCTCAATCATCTACGACGACCTTGCGTTTAGAGTGGATATGGCTGAAAGATCTGCATGGGTTCTGTATCCCAGATTCATCAGCGCCGTCTTTCAACTTGGACTTGGCTAGAGGTACCCAACAGAGGGTGATCTGAGACTCTCTCAGGTTGGCCCTAAGGTGCTCGACTTCAAGCCGCTGGAAAACGAGGTACGTCTTTCTACTCTCTTATCTCTTCTCAATCCTCCTTCTTCTACTTCTGCAGCTCATCCAGTGGAAATCCCCACCGCTGATACCCACGCTGCACCCTCCACTCCTTCTCAAAAAAGGAAACACTCATCTTCCAACTTGGTTCCAAAAGAATCAAGAAAACCAAGGAGCAACCCCCCCCAGCATTTACACACTGAAGACTCCATAGCTCATCTTGAAGAGCTGATGGAAAGTTCCGTGGTACGCTCTGCCACAGCTGATCAAGCCACCCCTTCCATCCCGGCTTCAGCGTCTCTAAACGCTGAAGTTATAAACTTGGAAAGAACCCACCTCCTTCAGCCTCTCTACAGACTGAAGTGATTGTCAGCGGATCCAACACTGAACCTCGCACCCAACCATCATTCTCATCCCTTATTCCTCCTACTTAATCTTTGGTCTCTCCACCAATATTCCCAACTTTCTGAGGGACACCCTTCATCGTACATGAATCAGCTGCAGAAACTCTAAATACGATGATGGATGCAAACTTAAGATCTGCAGGCACCTCCATGCACCAAGGTACTCTAGAAGGCGACATGGAATATCATTCAGGACACAAAGGGTTCGACAACTTCGCCAACCCGCCTGCAGGTATACACACAATCCATAACACTCCTCTTTCTCTACCCCAAACTTCTGAGCTTTCCTCTGTTCATAAGTTAATAATTGTTTCAGGTCCTAATTTGGGGGATATCAACACCTCCCTTAAGGCCGTGGAAACAAAGGTGGAAAATTAGAACACCATTCTCTCCACGAACTCTTCAGCGGTTACAGACGCTGGAGAGAAACTTAAAAACTTGACTGAGATCGTTGATACGAAAGCCTCCAAAACTGATCTGGAGAAGGTGGATGGTAGCATTGCTCAATTTGCTACCACCCTTGCTGACAATTCACCCGCCACCACGTCTCTTTCAACAAACTTCACCACTATGTCCAATGAAGTCACATCATTGAAGATAGAGGTTGGTTCTCTTAAGGGTGAAGTCTCCACGATCAAGGCTGAAGTCTCTGCCGTCAAAGAAATTATTCAGAAAGTACTCGATCGCATGAACGCCCCAACTTCTCATTTTACTCAGGTCGATCGAGAAGCTCTTCAAAAGATCAATCCTGCTATAACTGGCCTGGAAGTCAGACTAGCAATGATTGAGAACTGTGTTGGGATCTCTAGTCTGGAAAACAGAGACCAAATACACACTGCTGCTGCTGAACAATCTGTTACCTCCCCCAACCATAATGTGGAAGAGGGGGAGAAGCCTAAAGAAGACCTTCCCCATAATGCTGAGGGGGAGGGTATTGAAACTGATGCTGCTGCTACTTCTACTTCACAACCTCATGGAGTTGAAAACCCTGAGGAAACCAAGAAACCTCCCTCTGTATCTGAGGGGGAGTAACTCGATGAGCAACTTAAGGAAGATGCTGCTGACGTGACCGAACCTTATGCTGAAGAGGTCGAGTCTGAAGAAGAAACTGAAGACGATAAACCTGTCGACATCTCTGATGAAGAACCATCATCATCCCCCAAAGATGATGATGATGATGATGACGATTTCTTCTACGTCCAGTCTGTTGCAAAAGCCACAGCTCAAAAAGGGATCGAGATAAAAGAACCTTCAGGGGAGCGGACCAAGACAAAGCCTGCAACGTCTGAAGCTGACAAAGGCAAAAACAGGCCTCGTTGAAGAAGACAATCTGACGATCTTGCTTCAAAATCCAGTTCATCAGGTTCATTACCTTATATTCCCTTACACTGCATCCCTCCTCTATCCCTTCTCAAACTCAATCCTTCTATCCATAAAACCTCTATACACTTAACCACATTCTTTTCTCTATCTCCTTCTTCCCAACTTTTCTTACTTAAATGATCGTTGTGTTTCAACTAGTCCTCTCCCCTGTTTGAGGATCCCGCTGAAGCTCCTACGACTACACCAGAAATAATCCCAGTCTTGGATTTAACCACTGAGACTGATAAACTTGAAGAACATCTGCTCTCCCACAAAAACAGACCTTCATTGGCTCCTCAAAAGCTAAGTGAAGAGGATCAAGAAAAGAGAGATGCAATTATCAAACAACTTGCAGATAAGCGAATCATTATTCCTCGTGACAAAATCCCTGCTCCCACAAAGTTCAGGATGTCAAGGAAAGAATACGAGGATCATCTAAAAGCTGAATGATTACTCACCGAAAAGAAGAAAGCTGAAGAAAAAGATAAGGCTCTCGCCATCCAGCTTGTCCAACAATCGGTGAAAGACCCCGCGCTGAAAAGAACTCACATTGATGTCCAACGTCAACTATGGGATGATGCCCAAAGGATCGTTGAAGAAAAGACTAAGGTATCTGATTCGACTTTGGAATGGTGTAAAGAAATGCTGAACTATCGATCTCGACCATCCAAAATCATCAAGGTAAATATCAGAGGAAAACTGTTCGTAGACGTTCCTGTTGTTGAAGTTGACGTATTCAGAGAAGACAAAACCAAGCAAACCTTCTATGCTGCTACTTTAGAGAAATTTGGTTTCTCTGAATGGTTGGAAGTGAAATTAGCCATTCAGCGATCTCGCTCAAAATTCAAGAGCCATGTCGAGAAAATTCTAAATTCTCAGATCGACTTGGTTTCTTCTACTGTGGATATTCCTCCTTCCACTCTTCTTCCTCCTCAACAAAGAAGAGCCTCTGCAAAGGAAAAGAAAACCTTAGACTCAGGTTCTCCTATACGGAATGAAACAGGTATTGGTTTCTTTCGTGCTTAAGTTCTTGGTCCTGATGCTGACCTCTCAGCGCTTGACACCTCCCTACCACCTGGTGAAACTTTCATCCCTGGCAAAGTCCTAAGTGATCCCTATGGTATATTCTTTCTAGACTGCCATGGAAATCAACACTTTCAACGCATCTCAGAGCTTCCAATCACTCCCATCGAACAGCTCAGAGACCTCATATACTGGTGTGAAGTCAGACGCGACACTCAGGCACGTCACCTCAAGCCCCTGATCTTTGAAGAAGCAAAGAACAAAAAGAATCAAGGTGTAACTGTCCCTGACTGGATGATTCCCACATCAAAGACCCTTGATGAACTTCTCATTAAGGAAGAACCTTTTGACGGATAGGATCGCCTTGTAATTCTTTCTATCCTTATCTGTCTACATCTTCTGTACATGTAATTTTATTTGTTGTACTTGTAATTTTTCCACTTCTCTATGTAATCATTACGAAGTTTAAAGAAAAATTTCAGCGAATGTACTTTACTCCATCAGTACTGAAAAGTTCCCAGAAAACAGTAAAAGGGACAAATATTTTATGAGTTCTTTTTATCCTTATGTTTTCATTAAATAGCAATTTTCTCTGTTGCTATGTCATAATCAAATAGGGTGAGATTGTTTATCCAAACCCTCAGTGATTTGATAATAACCCTCTCTTAAACACTTAGTGAAAATTGTAAGTAAACAATATGTATTAGAGTTTCACTATCGCTGATAAGTACTAAGACTTTACAGTACCGTTGATAGGAACTCTCACTCTATAGATTAGATATTCAGCCAACACTGTTCATCATCTTATAGCTCTGAGCCTGTTCAGTTCTATTGATGATCGTTGATAGTTTAGTTTGTTTACTTATGATCCCTGAAGACAAGTTTCACGTCAATATATGTTCTACGCTGAAGTCGAAGATCAAGCACAAGAACCAGCGACAAGTCTACTCATGAACTGATGCGGATATCAGCGAAGGAAGACCTGTCCATTCAACGTGAAGTATCAAGTAGAAGACTTCAGCAATCGTTGAACTTTATCATTCGTTGTTAAAGATATGACTCAACGAAAGCTGATCATGAAGTCTCCCTACATGTTACTATTGTGTTACCTCCCTTGCACGTCTCCGTACGAACTGTCAGAACGGACATCCCTTTTGTCTATAATCGTACAACAACTCTGATTCTACACGGTGCACCATACGGCTACTAAGGTTGTCTACAAAGGTCAATGACATGCAACCACTCAGCTGCTGCCATGTGAAAATCCATACTGCCATGCATTAAATGCATGCAGTATATAAGAAGAACCTTACTTCAGTTTTGAAGTGTGCTCGGACCATCTTCTTATTTCTCTCTTATTGTTAAGTTATTATTCGTAATTTCTTTAACTCTTTCTAGTGCAAGAAACTTAGTGTTCTTAACTTGTTTAGATTAGGTTTATCCTTAATCTTGTTCCGCAACAAGTTGTAAAATTGTCTTGATTTATCAATAAACAATTTAGAAAAGTAAAAATCATGTGTTTGTATTCAACCCCCCCTTTTACAAACTTGTATAACCCTTCGGAACCAACATACCATCTATGTCTTCAGTGTTGTGACTTCACTGGACAGAGTGGCGAAGTTTGTTGCGAGGGTGTTGTTGGTGAGGTTGAGATCGTTGACGATTGTGGAGTTGGTGGCGAGAGTAGTAGCAAACTGAGCAATGCTACGATCCACCTTCTCCAGATCAGCACTGGAGGCTTTCTTATCAACAACCTCGGTCAGCTTTTTGAGATTCTCTCCAGCGTCTGTAACCGCTGAAGAGTTGGTGGAGAGTGTGGTGTTGTAAGAATCCACCTTTGTCACCAGATCTTTCAGGGAGTGTTGAATATCTCCCAAATTAGGACCTGTAACATTAAATAACTTATGAACCTCGAAAGCTCGGAAGTTGGGGTTGAGAGAGAGGAATGTGTATGGTTTTGTGTATACCTGCAGGCGGGTTGGCGAAGTTGTAGAAACCTCGTAGACCTGAGTAGTGTTCCATGTCGCCTTCGAGAGTGCCTTGGCGCATGGAGGTGCCTGCAGATCCTATATTTGCATCCATCCTCATATGTAGAGTATCAGCAGCTGAGTCATGTATGATGACGGGTGTTCCTGAGAACGGTGGGAAAATTGGTGGAGTGTCCAAAGAAATGGTGGGAGGAACAAAGGTTGAGAAAATTGGTTGGGAGCGGGATTCAGCGTTGGATCCGTTGAGAATCACTTCAATCTGTTGAGAGGCTGAAGGAGGTGAGTTCAGTTCCAAGTTTATAACATCAGCGTTTAGAGACGTTGCGGTTTGGATAGAAGGGGTGGCTTTTTCAGCTGTGGTAGAGCGTACCATGAAACTATCCAGCGACTCTTGTACAAGATGAGTCGTGGAGTCTTCAGCCGTTGATGGCTTGGAGGGTTGCTCCTTGGTTTTCTTGATCCTTGCGGATTCAAGTTGGGTAGTAGAGTGTTCCCTTTTACGAGAAGGAGTGTAGGGTGCAGCCTGGGTATCAGCGGTGGGGATTTCCGTTGAGGTAGCTGCAGAAGTAGAAGAAGGAGGATTGAGAAGAGATAAGAGATCAGAGAGACGTACCTCGTTTGGCATGGGGCTGAAGTCTAGCACCTTAGGGCCAACCTGAGAGAGTCTCAGATCACCCTCTTTTGGGTATTTATCCCCGAGTCCTTTTTGAAAGACGACGCTAATGAATCGGGGGTATGGAACGCAAGTTGGTCTATCAGCCATGTCCACTCTGAACGCAAGATCGTCGTAGATGATCGAGGCCCAGTCAACATAGAGACCTTTCAGCAGAGCATAGCCCATGGCTTGCTGAGGTTGAGCGGCTTGGTCAGAGGAGCCGGTCTTCGCTGTCATGCAGCTTATCAGGTGGGCGAAGATGAAGTTCATCTCGCTTGGCATCATGGAGTTTTTGATTGCGGTCAGCTTCTTCTCGGGTTTTTCATCTCTCCCTGTTCCCCATACGTACTTCATTGCATCAAAGAATGCAATGATTGTTTCCCTATCAGCATGTTTCTTTGGGTTTGGGAGAGAAATAAAGGATTTTTCTTTGGTAGCGGCAGGGAGGTTCAGTGCACGCCTAATTATGGCAGGGTTGATTTTGGTGGTGCCAAATTTGGTGTCACAGAGAATGGTATCCACGAGTTTCTTTGGGTCTTTGGGTGAAGGAACCTAAGCTCGTATGGCAGTATACCAGAACTGAGATAAGAGGAATTTATGAGCAGGGGGTACGGTAGTTAGGGTTGTAGATAAGCAACAGGTTTTGAGAAAATTCACAGCATCATTCAGATGCCTGACTTGCTTCTTCGGAGGAAAATCGAAAAGCGCATAGTGGTTGTTGTGTTGGAATGTAACCTTATCAAGTTTGAACTTGACCTGAGGAGCCTTGGTGAGAACCACTTTCTCAGCAGCAGTAGGAGTTGAGGTAGCAGGAGTATCAGTGGTAGATGCCATTTCTGTTTAAACATATAAACATATAAACATGAAGAAGAGATAAAGAACAATGTCTTAATGTGGAATGATTTTCCAATAAGATGTTGGGTTTTGTCCATTTCATTCAGACCAAAGATGTCTTAATGAAGATTAGGGTTTTCTAGTTTTGACGAAAAGAGACAAAACCCAGTGAGAGTCTTGTTTTCCAGTTTCCTCTTTTATAAAAAATAGGATTCTGGAAAAAACATGTTAAGAACAAGTTTAAGATATTGTTTTAAACTTGAAGAACAATCATGAAGATTGTGTTCATAAAATCATGAAAGAAAATGATTTCATTTTAAGAGAGTTCTTTTGTTTGATCTTTTGAAAACAAAAACAAGATCCGAAAAAAGTTAAAGCAGGTAAATAATAAGAATATTAACCTTGTTTGTCGATGAAGAAGTTGAACAGTTTCTGGAAACGAGAGTTCAAAATGCAACAGTAATTCTTTTCTTGAAGAAGAAGTTGTTCGCGTAAAGGAAAAATATAAACTCGAATGAGTTTATATAGTGAGAGTGGAGAGAGAAAAACTATGAGCGGGAAAAGTTTTTCATGATAACACGGACACGTGTTTGCATTTGATTGGATGGAAAACGAAACATGCAAACATGTGTCAGAAAAAGAACGTGCCAGGGTTTATCCGTTTGATTACGTCATAAACGTCCTTTCATATTTTAGGATGTCTCTGAGGTTTTTGAAAGATCAGGGACATTTTGAAGATATGAAGCACTGAATAGAAATATCAGTGTTTGTTTTAGAAATTTCAAAGTATCGCTAATAAGGAAGAGATATTCAGCGATGCAATATGTTTTGAAATCTTTTAGTTCTAGGCGAATGTCAGCGAGTAAAGAAAACATACCTTGATATCAGTGAATCAATTTTGTTCAGAGAGAAGGTGATAGAAATGGGTTATATAAGTTCATTGTTATCACTGATCAAATGTGAACTGCTGAAGATTTTACTCTTCAAAGTTCAGCATTCCAAGCTCGCTGATGAGAAAGTTGAATCTTGTCTCATCAAGAGGTTTGGTAAAAAGATCAGCTAACTGAAAGTCAGTTGGGATAAAATGAAGTTCTATATCACCATTCATCACATGGTCTCTGATAAAATGATACCTGATTTCGATGTGTTTGGTCTTTGAGTGTAGCACTGGATTGTTGGCTATAGCGATGGCACTAGTGCTGTCGCAATAGATTGGAATTTTCGAGAGCTGAAGGTCATAGTCCAGTAGTTGATTTCTCATCCACAGGACCAGAGAACAACAGCTTCCAACAGCTACGTACTCAGCCTCAGCGGTTGAGGTGGACACTGAGTTTTGCTTTTTACTTGTCCAACTCACCAACTTTCCACCTAGGAGCTGACAGCTCCTGTGATGCTTTTCCTATCCAATTTGCAACCTGCAAAATCACTCTCTGAATAGGCGATTAGATCAAACCCTGAGTCTTTGGGATACCAAAGACCTAGGTTAGGAGTACCCTTAAGGTAACGAAAGATTCATTTTTCAGCGATCATATGTGATTCCTTAGGTTCAGCTTGATATCGTGCACATAAACAGGTTGCGTACATAATATAAGGTCGGCTAGCTGTAAGATACAGAAGATAGCCGATCATCCCACGGTACGTCGTGACATTAACAGATATTCCTAAAGAATCCTTGTTTATTGTCAGCGGCGGTGCCATAGGAGTTTTCATAGCTGAACTTTGAGTTAAATCAAACTTCTTCAGCATATCTTTAACATACTTTCCCTGATTAATGAAAGTTCCCTTTTCATTTTGTTTTATCTGAAGACCAAGGAAATATGTTAGCTCACCCATAATGCTCATTTTATACTCTGCTTTCATTCTTTCAGAGAAACGAGTACAAAGGTCAGGGTTAGTAGAACCAAATATAATATCGTCGACATATATTTGTTCGAGAATAATATGACCTTTTACTTTCCTGAAAAATAGAGTCTTATCGATTTTACCACGCTCAAATTTTTCAATATGGAGATAAGTAGAGAGAGTGTCATTCCATGCACGAGGAGCTTGACTTAAGCCATAAAGTGCCTTATCCAGTTTATAAACATAACCTGGATGCTTAGGATCTGAAAATCCTGGAGGTTGTTCCGCGTAGACTTCTTCATTCAGCTTTCCGTTGAGGAACGCTGACTTGACATCCATTTGATACACTTTGAAGTCTTTGTGTACAGCGTAAGCTAAGAATAGACGAATGGCTTCTAGTCTAGCAACTGGAGCAAAGGTTTCGTCGTAATCTATACCTTCCTCTTGTATGTATCCCTGAGCAACAAGACGAGCCTTGTTGCGGGTTACAGTTCCATGTTTATCCAACTTGTTTCGATAGACCCATTTAGTGCCTATCACTGACTTGTCGGATGGACGAGGAACAAGCTTCCAAACTTTGTTTCTTTCAAATTCAGTCAGCTCTTCTTGCATAGCACTGACCTAGTTTGGATCTTGGAGGGCATCATCTGTTTTCTTTGGTTCAATCAGAGAAATAAAGTTAACGAATAAACAAATGTTACCTGAACACCAGCGTTTGGATCACCAAGAATTTGATCAATAGGGTGATTAATAGTCCATCGCTGAGCCGGAACATGAGTCGCTGACTCAACCTGAACTGGAGGGGCTAAAGATGAGGCTTCAGCAACTTCTGGTATATCAGCCAAGAGAGGAATACATGCAGATATCATTTCATTCACTGATTGCTGAGAAGTAGATGCTATGTCTGAGACATTTGGTTCAGAGGCAGGCATGGTGTTTAAAGGAATAGCTGAGACCCAAGAAGTTTCAGCTTCACTAGTCTGCATGTTTGGCATGATAGTAGGACCATCATCTTCAACGGGATGATTATGAGGAGTGGGAACATCGTCTGAATCACCAAGATGAGAAAACATCCATTGATTCAGTTCTTCAGTATCAGCAGAAGGTTTAGAGTTCGCTGAACAGGATTCGTCAAAGATGACGTGAATAGTTTCTTCAACAGTCTGTCTTCTTCGATTGAAGACTCTGAAGGCTTTGGAGATAGAAGAATATCCAAGAAAGATTCCATCATCAGCCTTAGGATCAAACTTTCCAAGGACATCTCTGTTGTTCAGTTTGAAACACTGACATCCAAAGATGTGAAGGAAGCTGATTGAAGGCTTTCTCCCATTAAAAAGTTCATATGCTGTCTTCTTGTATCTTTTGACTATCAGCGACCTGTTTTGCGTAAAACAAGCAGTGCTGACAGCTTCTGCCCAAAACTGAGTAGGCAGGTGAGAATCGCTGAGCATTGAACGTGCAACTTCAATGATAGTTCTATTTCTTCTTTCAGCATTGAACATGCAGCTTCAATGATTTTAACTAGCTGGTTTATATGAACTTGATCTTTCAAGTCTTCTTAAATTTTAGAAAGCTTTTCTATTTGAAGCTGACAGTTTTTAAGTTGTTCAGGGAGATCAATATTTTGATTTTCAACAACAGTTTTGCCATTCATAGCGTCATATAAACTCATAGTCAGGAGATCGATCTTTCGAAGACTATCAGCTTCATCGATATTTTAAATATTGGTAAAGAAAGAAGGTGATACCTTGGTAGCAGAGGTTGAAGTAGAGGGAATGTCAGAATTTTCTTCCTCATCTTCAAGTTTGGCCATGAGACAGAGATTGGCTTCATCATCATCTTCAGAGTCAAATGATTCTTCTTCATCAGAAGCAGCCCAATCATAATCAGCCATCAGGCCTTTGCCTTTCTTCTTAAACCCTTTCAGCTTTGCGTACCTTTCTTTCAGCGTTTGATACTAGGAGAAAGCGGAGTTTCTAAAAACTTTCTTTGACCTACACTCGCTAGCAAAATGTCCTATCTTTTCACAGTTATAGCAAGTAGCAGTAGCCCTATCAACAGGGGTTGATGATCTGGGCTTGTCAGTAATAGCAAGAGGTTTGTTCTTTCTGAAATTTTTCTTTTTGGCGAATCTCCTGAACTTATTAGAAAGGAGAGCCATAGATTCATCAAGATCTGAAGAGTCAGGATCTGATGAGCATTCAGAGTTAGTCTCCAACTCAGTGGTAGTGATAGTAGATCGCTGAGTGGAAGGAGACTCTGAGATTAAAGCAACAGGAGTGCTTTTAGAATCTTTTACAAGATTCTTCTTAAGATGACTCGATTGCTCATGATTAAGCATCGTGCCATATAAGGTAGAAAGAGTCATAGTATTTAGATCCTTTGACAGCTTGAGACACATTCAATAACTGTCCCAGCTTTCAGGTAAACATTCTAAGAACTTTGTTAGAAGTTCAAAGTTAGAATATTCCTTACCAACGGTTTTCAGATCTATAATTAAGCAGTTAAAACGTTGGTGTACTTCAGAGAGGGATTCATTCTTACCACAAATGAAGCTTTCGTATTGTCTTACCAGGTTGATCTTTCGTAAGTCCTGGACTTCAGAAGTACCTTCATATTGAACACAGATTGTGTCCCACATGGCTTTGGAGGTTTTCAGATTCATGACGGACTGGTAGACTTCTTCAGGAAGAGCCATGGAGAGAATGGATCTGGCTTTGGTGTCGAGAGCCACTTTCTTCTTATCTTCATCAGTCCACATATGAATTTCCTTTGGAACCAATCTTTCTGGAATAGCAGCTCTATTCTCAGCAGCTGAAACCTCAGGATCAATTCTGACAGGCATGTATGGACCATTTTCGATGTAATAAGGTATAGTTGGGTCTACACCTTCTAAGAAGAGTATCATCCTATTTTTCCATAGATTAAAGTTATCTCTGGAGAATCTAGGTGGTTTAGCAAGAGAACCGTTATCAATATAATTTGTGTGCGTGTGTTGGTGGCCATTTTAAGAAATAGCAAGGAAGAGAAAAGATTAGTATAGACAAGATCTTGTTTATGAGATTAAACAAATCCGCTCTGATACCACTTGTTGGTCCCGAAGGGTTAAACAAGTTTGTAGAAGGGGGGGCGGGGGGGGGGGGGGGGGGGTTGAATACAAACACACGATTTTTACTTTCTAAATTGTTTGTTGATATAATCAAACAATTTACAACTTGTTGCGGAACAAGATTAAGGATAAACCTAATCTAAACAAGTTCAGAACACTAAGTTTCTTGCACTAGAATTAAGACAGAAAGGAGATAAGAATATTACGAATAATATTCTAACACTAAGAGAGAAAGAAGAAGATGGCCAAGCACTTCAATCCTGAAGTAGGGTTCTTCTTATATACTGCATGCATTTAATGCATGGCAGTATTACTTTACACATGCAGCAGCTGAGTGGTTGCATGTTTTGACCTTTGTAGACAACCTTAGTAGCCGCATGGTGCACAGTGTAGAATCAGAGTTGGTTGTACGATTCTGGACAGAAGGGATGTCCGTTCTGACATTTCGTACGGAGACGTGCAAGGGGAAAGACAAAAGTAACTTGTAGAGTAGACCTCATGATCAGCGTTCATTGAACAGTTCTTTATCAGCAAATGATAAAGCTCAGCGATCGCTGAAGTCTTCTACTTGAAACTTCACGTTGAGTGGACAGGTCTTGCTTCGCTGATATCCGCATCAGTTCTTTAGTATACTTGTCGCTGGTTCTTGGGCTTGATCTTCGACTTCAGCGTAGAATCTTTGTTGACGTGAAACTTGTCTTCAGGGATCATAAGTAAACAACTAAACTATCAGCGATCACCAAAAGTACTGAACAGGCTCAGAGCTTTATGGTGAATAGTGTTCGCTGAATATTTAAACTTAAAGAGCGAGAGTTCCTATCAGCGGTACTGTATAGTCATAGTACTTATCAGCGATAGTGAAACTCTAATACATATTGTCTACTTACAATTTTCACTAAGTGTTTAAAGAGTCATTATCAAATCACTGAGGGTTTGGATCAACAGCACATGCTACCATAAAACAAACAATACCAAAGTCCATTTCTGAGCTTTCCACCATTCACCTCTCTTCCTTATTGGAAATACCAAGATTCCAAGACACTCTCTCCACTCTCGAAGTCCTTTCTTATCTTAAATGTAATAATCTCTACGACCTAGTGAGTTCATAGCCTTCATGAATGACGACGGGATAATTTAAATCATTCGCACATTTTAACATTTAAAAGAAAACAACACTTGGAAACAACTTGGGTACACATGACCCCAACACTCTCATAACTCCAATGCCCTGCCCAACGATCTTAAGAATCGTTTGCATGCCACTTTTCAGTAAAACACAATCTTACTCAACCAAAACGACGTTGTTACAACAGAAACATATTAACTGAAATCTTTTCCCATATGACTAGAAAGGTTCTGAACGAAATCACTTACACGAAGTAAATCAGTTGACTCCCACACTCATTCATGATATCAACGTGTCAACACTCATTTATATTATAAGGGCCTTACAGTCAAACGCTTTCATGATTTTCGCAACGAAAGTTTTTCTCAACATAAAGAAATAGCGATATATTTGCAATTCACTAAAAAAAATTATCGTGCAACACAAATAGTTCTATCTTTCCCTTTAAACACACGCTTGCACGCGTCGACTCATTTTCAATCAAAAATTCGTTATTTATGCATTTATTTTAATCATGAAAAAAGCTTGTGTAACACATATAAGGACACAATGCATGAAACTCACTTGCAATTGAAGGCTATATACTCTAGCAAGGTCAACCGTTGTACCCACACAACTTATCGTTGGCGATCTACCCTTGACCAACGGTCGCTCTCTCGTCCTTGCAACGACTTGATGTACATGTGTTTCACAGTCTACTTGCTCAACCATCCCATACAGTTTTCGTCTTGACCAATTACTTCACATTCACCCCCTTCACTCATTCAATCCAACACTGATAACTTCCCTTCCTTAATCTTGCCACTGAAAAGCTTAACTAAAGAGTCAGGGCTCAAATCATCCATCTGCTCAAGAATTGAAACTTTCAAGATTCCGACACCGTCCTTCCTTACCATCCCAACTGATCTACGCCGCAAATTCGAAAACGGAGACCCATTAGAAACTGGGAGTTTTACCTTCAATTAATCGTTCATTCTTTTCGTACCCAAGAAGTTCTTCCTCTAGACGTCTCATAACATTCCAAACAACACTTTTTCAAAAATATGTAAACATTATATCATGTGCGATCTCTCACGATACCTCAACTCTTTACTATCATTGCAAGGATCAAAACTCACTACATACTACCTCCCCCATCGTTCTTCTCAACAAGAGCAATTGAGAACACTCATGTACCTGTAAATTCGCTATTACATTGGCCAGATATAATTCCAATTTACCTTACATGACGGTCTTCGCTACTCTATCACTAGCGCACTTAAAGTGATATTTCCTACAGCATCCTATATCTCAGTTGTGCCCCCCCTCTACTTCACAGTTTAAGTTTAGGCCCATCCGGTCACCTAAATCCCTTAAACTATGGCTCTGATACCAACTGTAACAACCCAACTCAAAGAATAAAACTTAAACAACGCGAAAAGCAACTCGCCAAAACGACTCCAAAGTACTATCATAAACATAAGAGTACATTACAAGGTTTGCGGAAACAACCTATTACACAGCTGAGATTTCTAAAGTCTATGCTTGACATGCTAAATAAAACAGCTTCCTTCTAGTCCAAAGCTTCACGCTCGCGCTTTCCCTTTGCCCTTACTAGAGCCTTCTACTAAGTCCTTACCTGAAATGGTTTAGATTTTTGGAAATGCGAGGGTTAGACCATGAGGTCTAGTGAGCTCCCTCTAGTGGGAACAACTTCATTATCAAATATTACAATACTTCACAACATTTATAAACATCAACTTTAAAAAAAGCTTTCAAGTAACCTCACACCCGTAAACGACACACTTAAGTCACTCGGAAGTGACAACGTGTCAGTCTCACACTGCCTTACTAGGTCACACCTCCCATGGCAGAAACGGGACACACCCCCCGGTATGAGCACTGGCGGGCCACACCCCCCGACTTAGCCAATTTACGTCTAACAATAATGTATGCATACATCTCAAGTAAACTTTCATACTCGCATATTCATAAAATAAAACGTATCAATTCATATGCTCTTACTTACTTTAGAAATCACATTTTTAAACACATGCTTAGTTAGAAAAACTCACATGTCCTTACTCGGTGTACTCACTTTTACTTCAAGTCCTTGAGCCGGAACCTATGTAAATATAATTATAAGATCGATAAGTTATTTTACCGAACCTCTCAATTATCTAACTACATTTCCCGACAAAACGAACCATCCGGACTACCCTTCCGGAACTATCCGGATTACACTATCCGGAACCATCCGGACTACCCTTTTCCGGACTAAAAGTCCCGGATTCTTCCCTTCTGGATTCCGATAGTGCTCTCGGAGTCCGGTACAGTTTTCGGATTCCGCACACCATTCCGGATCTCATTCCGGAAATCACCCATTCCGGACTCCCCCCACATTCCGAAAAACCAAATCCGGATTCTCTAAATCCCGGACTCCTCAACATCCAGACTGAAAACGGCGCTGCTCGGTATCCCTTGAGAGTCCCAAAGGCTCACTCAAACCGAGGAATATGAGTCCGAAATCGATGGGGTTTACAGCAGACAACATCGGTCACTACTAGGTTACCGAATTAACAATTTGACCCAACAGCACTATTAGCTCCAATCTTTCTGTTAATAGAAGTATTGAAAAATAGGCTAAGTATAGAAGCCTTCGACAGAGGCTCTGTCGAGTAGCCGAGAAGACAGAAGTCTTCGACAGAGGCTCTGTCGGGTTAGCCAAGAAGACCGAAGTGAAGAAGCAACAGAAGACTCTTCTAAGCGGACAAGGCCACAGAGCTTCTGTCATACTTGACAGAGCCTTTGTGGTAATAAGAAGATCTACGCAAAAGATCTAAACAAGGACAAACGTGCTTCTTACAATATCTGCCATTCGAAGTTTCTGAAGATCATTCTGACAAGGCGTGACCTGACAACTCCACGTGTCAAACTCTGATAGGTTTCAGCCTAAAGCAGAATACGGAGCATTTAATGCACGTTGTATCAACAGTAACAGAATAGTGTATTAGTACATTTCAACAACTGTTCATCAACTATATCCTAGTACATTCGGTCCTTATTATCTAAGATCTTGTCCCCTTTAGAAGTAGTATAAATAGAAGACTCATGTTGAGTTCTTCTATTAAGCTTTGCACAACACACACACCTTTAGAGAAGTTTCTTATCAAACCTTTCAGTGTTCTTGGTGTTCTTATTATATCAAATACAGTGAATCATTGAGATGTTTATCTGTGTTATTTACACTTCATATATTTGATATTGTGTGTTATTCTACCTCATTATATCTGTTAGTTCGTTAAAACGCTTCCGCATTATATATTGTTTGAACTAATTAGATAGAATCATCATTGTTAAGCAAATCAGGAACCAACAATTGGTATCAGAGCGGTTCTTGATTTTCTATATCAAGAGATCTTCACTAACAATGATTTTTGGTAGAAACTTGGACTTTTAACCTATTTTTCATATCTTTCAAAACAGCATCTGTTTTTCTGCCATTCTCGACCTGTTTCGACTTTTGGTAAACTTATAGAATCTGTTTCTTTGGTTAAATCTCCATTTTAGTGCATTGTTTAAAGGTTTTAAAGCTTATAAAACCATTAGAAACATCCACTTCATTCTCTAAAAGGTGTACGGTTCATACCCTATTTTCTGAATTCCTCATTCTCTTTCAAAATGGCAAACACAAACAACTTCTTCACCGCTGGTTCTTTAACCAAGCCACCCACACTACTCAGAGATGAGTACCCTCAGTGGAAGATATGAATGATTCACTTCTTCGAGGGTACTGAAAAAGAACTCATGCACTATATCAACAATCCTCCTTTCGTACCAATGATCACAGTACCCCGTGTACCTGGCACAGACGACACTCCAGAAATCCCTGAGCACACGAAACCAAAGACCAAGGACAAGTGGTCAGATCCTGATTGAGCAAAATATGAAGTTGCTCAGAAGACATATGATCGGTTCAACTCTCTAATCAACAAATGCAAGAAGTTCGGAATCCACATAACTTCTGAGGAGAACAATGTCATGTTCCTAAAGAGTCTCAATAATGAATGGCTCCAGTTATCCATGTCTCTACAAACAAATCAGGACATAGACTCCTGGACTCTGTTAGATCTTTATGGAACATTGGCACCCCAAGAGCCTCAAATCGCACAAGCAAAAGCACAAATCAGTGCACCTCTTGCACTGGTCGGTAAGACCACAGAAGCTAGAAAGAAGCCGAAGGAGAAAGTTGCAGAGGAAAAAAGGAAAAGAAAAAGAAGATCTTGATCGTTGATAGTGAAGATGAGGAGGTGGTGGAAGAAGAAGAGACATCAATGGTCTCTATTGCTAAATCGTTAGCCCTTTTGACAAGGGAATTCAGCAGAGGTTACCAGAAGAAGTCTGGTAATGAACGTTATGGAAGAGATTATCGAGGAAGAGAAGGGTCAAATGAAAGGAACGACAGAGGCAGCGACCAACAGAGGTCGACTGACAGAGGTGGTGACCGACAGAGGTCAGACGATAAAGTTGGCAACACTCCACAAAACCAAGTATGTTACAACTGTGGTAAGCCAGGCCACTACGCCAACGAATGCAGAACTGAAAGAGGTGGTGACCGACAGAGGTCAGACGACAGAGTTGGCAACGGTTCCCAGAACCAAGGATGTTTTAACTGTGGCAAGCCAGGCCATTATGCCGCTGACTGCAGGAGCAAACCAAACCGCCCACAGAGGGACTCTGCTTGCTACAAAAAGAAAGCGGAGTTTTATGCTCAAAAGTCGCTAATGGTGAATCGGGAGAACTGTCTGTCAGACGAATCATCTGATGAAGGCGACAAAAACGCCTTGTTCTGTGGAATGGCAAAAGTCAGCTCATCCGACTCCGATAGTGAGGTATCCACTTCTGACTCTAACTCTAGTCAAGCAGAAGCTGATTTGTTTAAACTAAACATTGAATACATAGAACTTAAAAAGACATGCACAAGTGTTCAAAAGAAGCTTACCTTCTTTGAGAGAGAAGCTAGACTTCTCACTCAAGAAAAGGCTAAAATCTTTCAAGAAAAGGAAGAAATTGAAACAAACTGGAACAAACACCTAAATCCTTTGAAAGAAAAGATTTCTGAACTTAACTCTGCATTAAAAACAAAATCTAAAGAACTTATGGACGTTGAGACCGACAGAATGAACATTCTAGCTCTTAAACATTATTTTCAAAAGGAAAGAGAAGTCCTCTGTCAAGATTTACTCCGAAGAGATTTGTTAATAAAGAAATATCAAGATGCACAGAAGGTGTACGAGAAAATTAATACACAAATATGGAGACAGGGAATTGGCTTCTGTGATATAGATCCATACACTGGAAATAAAAGAAACAAGTCTCTGTCCTCTCTATTTCATATTGGAAGTACAAGAAAACCCGGTTTTCCAAATTTGCTCTCTGTAAGTAAAAGGCGAAAAGTCTCTGGTGAACCTCACAGAAGGAAACCTCTGAAGATGGTGAATGTGTGGTTTGAAAACACAGATCTACCATCATCAGCCTCTGTCAAAAGAGCGTCCAAACCTAAGAAATATCTGAAAACACAAGATCAGATATGAATATTTAAGTTTGGTAAACCCGAGACTCAATCACAGGTTGCCTTTGTCTGCACTATAGATTCTGAAAAGAAACTATCGGCAGAGGCACCTGAGTTCTTGCCTGCTTCAACAGAAGAAAAACTGACTCATATTTCTGAAAAGGAATTATTGGAAATCGGTGAAAACAACTTTTATGAATGCCCCAGTACTTTCAATAATAGTCAAAATCTCTCTGATGAAACCTTAATGGATACTTCTATTGACTTGGAAAATAATGAAAGCAAGTATGACACATGCTCTGAAAATCCAGCCTCTGTCGAAAGAGAACTAAGTGACTCAACCTCTATATCGGACGAATCTGAGACTGACTCTAAGTCAGCGATAGGACCTTGTGACACAAGGGATTTTAAACTACACTCTGGAGTTCTTAACAGAACTATTCCTCCCAAGGAGAAAATCACAAGAGTTCTTATTTGTCCAGATTTTTTGGACATGTGTATACAAGCCAAAACCTCCCTTGAGCTTGAGAAAATCAAACAACAAAGGAAAACGTCCTCCCAAAATTCAACGAGTTCAAATATTTCAAAACCCTTAAAACCTATTAAAGAAAAACTTACATGGCAACAGAAGGGTAAGTGGGTTGAAAATAACAAAACTTTTTCTTCTGTGACAGTGAAACCAGCAGAAGTTCACCACAGAAGGGGCTCACAGAAGGCTGCTCTCAACAAAGGATTTTGCAAACAACAATCTAGCCTACATAGGTCTTCTTGTAATAGGAAGTCAAATGTTAGGATAGAATGTAATGCTTCTGTGCCCCCATTTAATGTTTTCAATGAAAAGTTCAAGCAAATCTATTCGCACATTCGTTATTGTCATTGTTTTGATGTCATGTATCGATTAAATCAAAACTTCTCAAGTCCACACTGTTTCCTCTCTACACCCAAAAAGAACACTAAATTCAAGGGTAAGATGAAAGAAAATGGTTCTTCAAAAGAAGCTAAAACCAAACCCAAGAATGCTAAGGCAAACTTGAAGACCCCTAACAAAGCTGGACCCATTTGGATATGGGTACCTAAAACTCTCTGATTGTCTTGCAGAAGCAGTATGTGCCAATCTGGCATCTTGACTCCGGATTTGATCTTCTTGTAAATATGTATATATTTAAACTCTTCTGTATGTAAATTCTTAATCATCAAAAGTTCTGTAACCAACAGAGCTTCTGTGAGATTGCTCAGAGTATGACAATCTCCGCAGAACCTCTGATAAACTTGACCTATGTTCTGTGCACAACTTATCTCATTTGATCCAAGCATAGGTCAAGGGGAGCAGAAGGAGACCTTGAACTGATCTACAGAGTTTGATCATTCAAGGGGGGGCAAAAGAAGAGATATGATCAACCATATCTACAGAAGTCAGGTATTTTTGCCGAACAAAGGAGAACCAAAGGTAAGTAACTCGTACAAATCCTTTTTGAAAACAATTTTCTAGGACACAAATTTCAAAATACGTCCTATAAACACTGTTTAAGACATTCCAAACAAGAAATGATCAAAAAGATTTTTGAGCCTTCAGTTATACGAAATTTAAGGTCATAGAGCTTCTGTTGAGCTCAACAGAGCCTCTGTAAGCCGGATCCTTTAGAACTGCAAATTTCATACGGAAACTCTGTCGATCAACCTTAAATGTCTTCTTTAAGGATTTTTACGTACAAATGCACACACAAGGATACTGGAAGAAAGTCTTATGGGCAAAGAGCTAACTCCACAAAAAAGTCTCTGTCGCCCAAACTAGACACTCAAAGACTATGTCTCGAACAAAATCCATTTCCAAAACAGTTTTCCAGGACACAAATTTCTAAATATGTCCTAAAAACAGTGTTTAACACAATGAAAACCTTGGATGATCAAAACGTTCTCTAAATTTTTAGTTATGAGAATTTTTCACTCTCAGAGCCTCTGCTGGCCTCGACAGAGCCTCAAAGCCTATGTGAATGAAAATTTTGTACTAAAGATCTATCGATCCTCTCCAATGATCTTTCAAACGTTTTTGGAAAAGGTACAAGCATCAGAGGAGACAAAAAGACAAGTTTCAGATCACAGAGCTCACTCCACCACAGAGCCTCTGTTGACTCTGACACTTGACCTTTTATGGAAATTTTGTAGCAGTATGGGTTATTTACTGCGAGTGACAGAACTCACAAAGAAGATATGCCCACGCGCCAAGCATTAATGGGCCGCATACGACGTCTAATCGTGTTCTGACACTTCGGACGTGGCATTCTCCCATTGGACGTATGTGGCACACGTTCTCCTAGAAAGTTGAACCAGCCGTATATACTCAATTACAGATCCCAAATTTTATTCACTTTCACATATTTACCCTTTCAGATTCCACCATTCTCTTCAGTATAAACCCAACTTACCATAACCTCTAAACGTTTACGAACTTACTCTCTTCATCTTCTCCGGCGAACCTTGCAAAAACCTGCAACTTCCATTTTCTACTCTCTTTCTTCAAGATTAATCCAATGGCTTCCACCTCCAACGCTCCAGTTAACTCTTCATCTCATTCTGAGAACTCCCAAAACCAAGAAATCGCCAGAAACCTAGAACAAGACCACTCCGGCGATAAAGCAGATTTTTCTCCGACTACCCATCTTCTAAACTTCATTGCCCATGAACACTTTGAACGTGTTCTTCCTTTGAAACCAAACAACTACTACCTAGTTCCCTCAAAAACCACTTTTGGGGAAGCATTTTAGCTTCAATCTTCCTAATCATAGAAATACTTAGAAGTAGTGAAAAATAGGCTAAGTATAGAAAAGCCTCTCACAGAGGCTATGCCACTTCTTCCAGAAGATCAAGTCCAGAAAGCCACAGAAGCTACAGAGGTAATCACAGAACCTCTGTAGTGCGCAAGAAGAAGATCAACTCGGAAACAAGTGGACTGCTCCACAGAAGGTCAGACCATAGAACCTCTGTAATGCCTTACAGAGCCTCTGTGGTCTGCTATGAAGACTTGGAAGATATTACTGGATACGTTCATCAACTTGCATGGAAAAGTACTGTCAAAACACGTGTCAAGCTCTGAGTGGACTTAATAGGGCATGGTACAAAATAGACGTCTGCGCCATTTAATGCATTTACCAATAGTACATCTGCTCCATTAAATGCGCATGGCTCAAACAACTGCTCACACCATCCAGTCCACTGTTCACACCATTCAGTTCACTATTCATGCCGTAAAAGGAACAGTGACCTACTTCATAGTCTTCTAAGAGTAGTATAAAAGGAAGTCTCATGTTGAGATCTTCCTAAGAACGAATACACAAGGAATCACTAATACTCTCAAACGTTGTTGTCAAATATCTGAGTGTTATATTCTCACACATACCAACAGTTCTTAATCTGTTCTTCGTGTTCTTATTATATATTGAATAACAGTAACTGTTCAAGAAATCCTTTTTATTCCTTACTGTTTTCTTTATATATGTGCGTTCTAACATCTATCAAACATATCTGTTAGTTTAAATACGCTTCCGCATTAAACTCTAAATTCAACTAATAGACTGTTAATCTCGATTAAGTGTATCTGGGTTCCAACAATTGGTATCAGAGCCTCTCTTGATTTTCAATATCAAGTGATCCACTTATCAAGATTCGTGATAGATATTATTGTGTCTGGAAACTGCTTAAACTCAGAAAATCTTCAAGTTCATCGAAGTAACTCTTTAGTCATACCTTCTTTCTAAAATCTTCAAAAATGACAAATACAAATAATTTCTTTACTACTGGTTCTCTCACTAAACCTCCTAGTCTCCTTCGAGATGAGTATCCTTAGTGGAAAATAAGAATGGTCCATTTTTTCGAGGGCACTGAAAAAAATCAAGTACAATATCTGTACAATCCTCCTCCTATTCCCATGACAGTAGTACCTCGTATACCTGCTACTGCTGAATCTGCCGAAATTCCCGAACATCAAAAACCAAAGCCAAAAGGGGAGTGGTCAACCGAAGATAAAGCAGAAGATGAAGTTGCTCAGAAAACCAAGAGGACATTGATTATGGCAATACCCAACGAACTCTTTCAATCCTTGGATTCATGTGAAACAGCGCATGATCTGTGGAAAGAACTGGAAAGACAGTTGGAAGGAGGTGCTAAAACACAAAAAAACCGAAGAGCACAGTACATCAAAGAATATCATGCATTCAGAGCCTCTTCAACAGAATCTCTGCAAACAACATACGACAGATTCAACTCTCTAATCAACAAGTGCAAAAAATCAGGCATTGACAGAACTTCTGAAGAAAACAATGTCGTGTTTTTAAAAAGTCTAAATGAAGAATGGCTCCAGCTGTCTATGTCCCTACAGACAAATCAGGATCTAGACACCTGGACTCTCTCTGATCTTTACGGAACATTAGCCGCACAAGAACCTCAGATAGCACAGGCTAAAACACTAACCATTGTACCATATGCATTGGTTAGTAAAACTAAAGAAGATGCACAGAGACCAAGAAATGAAAAAGCCACAGAGGAGAAGAAGGAGAAGAAGAAGATGGTGATAATAGACAGTGAAGAAGAAGAGCAAGCAGAAAAAGAAATAACTCTTGCGTCACTAGCTAAATCTTTAGCTCTATTGACAAAAGAGTTCAGAGGAAACAGAAGAGGTTCCGGAAATGAAAGATATGATAGAGAAAACAGAAGAGATGACAGAAGAGAAGAAGAATCGAGTGGCCGACAGAGGTCAAGCGAAAGACATTACAGAGGAAATGACCGACAGAGGTCAGATGACTCGGTAAGCCACACGCAGCAAGAATGCTACAAATGCGGCAAACCTGGTCACTATGCAAATGAATGTAGATCAGAGAAAGGCGGAGACCTACAGAAGTCCAATGATCGAACAGGAAACATTCCTCAAGGATGTTTTAACTGCGGCAAACCAGGCCATTTTGCGAATGAATGCAGAAGCAGATCAAATCGCCCACAGAGGGACTCTGCTTTCTACAAAAAGAAAGCCGAGTATTATGCTCAAAAATCCTTAATGGCAAAAGGACATTCTGAGGAGAACACAGAAGACTTCCAGTCAGACTCTACTTCTGACGATGAACATACCGCCAATGCCCTCTTCTGTGGCATGGCAGAAGTCGATTCCTGCACTGACTCTGAGAAGAAGTATGTGCCAATCTGGTATCTAGACTCCGGATGCTCAAGGCATATGACTGGTGACAGAAGTGCACTATCCACGTACAAAGAAACACAAGATGGTGGATCTGTGACTTTTGGAGACAACAAGAAAGGACACATAAAAGGCTATGGAGTCATAAGGAAAGAAGACGTTTCTGTATACAAAGTTGCATATGTGGATGGCCTTAAGCACAACCTACTCAGTGTAAGTCAACTTTGTGATACAGGATTCAATGTGTTGTTCAAAAGAACTTTCTGCTCTCTACAAAGTGAAGAAACAAGTATGGAACTTCTGCGAGCTGAAAGAATAGGTGATCTATATCTAATGAACTTCAACTCAAAGAACAAAGACAAAGTTTGCCTTGTTGCCTGCAAAAGTGAAGAAGCCTGGTTATGACACAACAGGTTCTGTCACTTGAATTTTCACACATTGGAAAAACTGGTCAAACTTGATCTAGTTAAAGGTTTGCCAAATGTTAAATTCAATAAGGACCATTTATGTTCTGCCTGTGAAATGGGAAAACTCAGAAGAGCTTCCCACAAAGGCAAAACAGATGTGTCTTGCACCAGGCCTCTATACATGCTTCATGTCGACCTCTGCGGTCTCATTGCAATACAGAGCCTAGGTGGCAAGAAATACATACTTGTCCTAATTGATGAGTATTCACGTTTCACATGGGTTGAATTCGTAAGAAAGAAATCAGATGTTCCAAATGTATTGATAAATCTAATGAAAAGAATCCAAGTTCTTTATTATTGCAGAATACAGAAGTTAAGAAGTGACAATGGCACAGAATTTAAAAACTCTGTCATTGAAGCCTATCTTTCACAAGAAGGAATATCACAGAACTTCTCTGCAGCTCGCACTCCACAACAGAACGGTGTTGTCGAAAGAAAGAATCGAACACTTGTGGAAGCCGCAAGAACTATGATGTCAGCATGCAGATTATCAATGAACTTTTGGGCAGAAGCAATTTCAACTGCGTGTTATACTCAAAATCGATCAACCATTGTGAAAAGACACCTCAAGACGCCTTACGAATTGCTTAACAAACGGCGGCCAAACATCAAATTTTTCCATGTATTCGGATGCAAATGCTTCGTCTTAAACGACAGAGATTCAAGAGGAAAGTTTGATGTAAAAGCAGATGAAGGCAAATTCATTGGATACTCTGCCACTTCCAAAGCTTACAGAACATTCCTTACAAAGTCTCACAAGATTGTAGAAAGCATCAATGTTTCTTTTGATGATTCATTCCAAATGACTTCTGAACAAATCAGTTCAGAACTCGGAATTAAAGGGAAATCCTCTGTCATCTCACAAGCAAAAGAAGACTTGGATCTTCTATTTTTAGAGATGCTCCACGAAAACATTGATCCTTCTGTTGGAACAATCAGGGTTTCTGAAGAACCATCCTCTGTCGGACAAAATCCTACAGGTTTGTCTCTAACTGGTCGTAATAATGCTTCATCTTCTTCTGTAAATACTACAGATGCAATTGCCGAAGCAGAAGAAAGTGCAGAAGATGAAACATCAAGGAAAACGACCACAGAAGCTGCACAAACCACAGAAGAACCAATTACAGAGGAAATCGAGGACCAAGACTATACGTCCTCAGAGGAACAAACTCCACCACCACTCATACCAATCATTCCACAAACGGTAGAATCAACTACCAAGGCACGAAGAAGAACAGAGGCTACACAAGAAGAAACACAAGAAGAAAGTCTGAATGACATTGATGATCATCTTCCACGCACAACTCAATGGACAAAAAGCCATCCTCCAAGCCAAATAATCGGAGAACCTTCTGACGCAGTAAAAACAAGGTCTGCCACTTCTAACTTTTGTTTCTTTACAAATTTTATTAGTGTGATAGAACCAAAGAAGATTTCTGAAGCCCTAGATGACCCAAACTGGGTAGACGCCATGCAAGAAGAACTTTTACAATTTGAGCGTAACAGAGTATGGACTCTAGTACCTCTGCCAAGAGGAAAACAGGCCATTGGGACTAAATGGGTCTACAGAAACAAGAAGGATGAAGATGGAGTGGTCATCAGAAACAAAGCAAGATTAGTAGCAAAGGGATATAGACAAGAAGAAGGCATAGACTACGATGAAACTTTTGCCCCTGTCGCACGGCTCGAAGCAATAAGAATATTCTTAGCCTTCGCAGCCCACAGAGGTTTTAAAGTCTATCAGATGAACGTAAAATCAGCTTTTCTCAACGGTGAAATCCAAGAAGAGGTCTACGTTAATCAGCCACCAGGATTTGAAAGCTCAAAGTTTCCAAGGCATGTATACTACCTTGAAAAAGCTCTATATGGACTGAAACAGGCTCCACGAGCATGGTATGAACGACTTTCTACCTTTCTTCTAGTCAATGGTTACAACAGAGGTACAACAGATACTACCTTATTCTATAAACGCAAAAGTAGTGAGATAATGCTTGTACAAATATACGTAGATGACATAATTTTTGGGTCTACTAATTCAGAAGAGTGTAAAAGATTTGAAAAACTCATGCAGAGTGAGTTTGAAATGAGTATGATGGAAGAATTAACTTTCTTCCTCGGACTCCAAGTCAAACAATCATCAGAGGGAATTTTTATAAATCAAGCTAAATATGTCTCTGACATTCTTTCCAAGTATAGCTTCTCTGATGTCTCTGCAATGAAAACTCCAATGGCCACTGGAAACAAGTTATTCTTAGATTCAGATGGCATCTCTGTAGAATGCACTCTCTACAGAGGCATGATTGGATCTCTGTTATACTTAACAGCAAGCAGACCTGACATTATGCATGCCACATGTCTCTGTGCACGCTATCAAGCTAATCCAAAGAAATCACATTATGATGCCGTAAAGAGAATCTTTAGATACCTAAAAGGGACCAAAAATCTTGGTCTCTGGTATCCACAGAACTCTGGTTTTGGTCTTAAAGCTTATACAGATTCAGACTATGGAGGATGCATGCTCGACAGAAAGAGTACCTCTGGGAGTTGTCAATTCCTAGGTGGTAAACTAGTCAGTTGGACCTCCAAGAAGCAGAATTGTGTTTCACATCCACTGCAGAAGCTGAATACGTTGCTGTCGCTAGCTGTTGTTCTCAGGTTCTATGGATGAAGACTCAGCTAAAAGACTACGGCCACATTCTGTTCAAAATACCCATCTTCTGCGATTCCAAAAGTGCTATTGCTATCTCTGCCAACCCTGTGCAACACTCAAAAACCAAGCATATCGATATAAGGTATCACTTCTTGAAACATCATGTTGAATACGGTACAATCGAAATGCATTTTGTGCCCACAGAATATCAACTCGCTGACTTATTCACCAAAGCACTAGACGAGAAAAGATTCAACTTCTTGGTGGGTAAGATAGGAATGATTAACATGGTGTGAAAATCCTCAGTAAGTATAGTTTTATCTTCTGTAAATAATAAGTAAATACATTGCTTAAATTATTGTCTTGAAAGATTCTACTTCTGTATGTAAATTCTTAAAACCTTCAATAGTTCTTGAAACTACAGAACTTCTGTAAGGTCTGCTCAGAACCTCTGACAACCTTCACAGAACCTCTGATAGACTTGACCTATGTACTATGCAAAACTTATCATATTCTGATCCAAGCATAGATCAAGGGGGAGCAAAAGGAAAATTCTTGATCTACAGAAGTGATTAGATCAAGGGGGAGCAAAAGGAAAATTCTTGATCTACAGAAGTGATTAGATCAAGGGGGAGCAAAAGTAAAATTCTTGATCTACAGAAGTGATTAGATCAAGGGGGAGCAAAAGGGGCCCTCAAATGATCTACAGAGATAAATCTTTCAAAGGAAAGCCAAAGAAGAATGTCGATAATTTTCCATCGACAGAAGTAAGACAAAACTGCCGAGAACAGAAGAACCAAACGGTATGTCTCTCACACGAAAGGTTTTTAGAAAACAGTTTTTTAGGACAAGAATTGTCAAATATGTCCTAAATATACTGTGAATAACATTTCAAAAATCAAAAGTTCAAAAGGTTTAACAAAATTCGAGATAGTAGAAATTTAAGGTCATAGAGCTTCTGCTGAGCTCAACAGAGCTTCTGCAGGAAATATGCTCTGTGATCATAAATTAACCCTCTGTCGATCTTTTGGAATGTTATCTCGAACAAAACGTTTATCAAAATAGTTTTCTCGGACACCAACCTTCAAGAATGTGCGAAAAACATCTCTTAACACAGATCAAAAATTGGGTGATCAGAAAGTTAATAGAATTCAAGTTATAAGATTTTTTCTCTCATAGAGCTTCTGCTGGCTCTTGCAGAGCTTCTGCAAGTTCCATCAGAGCTACAAAACCTCTGTGAGTAAAATTTCTTGACAAAATCCTATTGATCTTCTCCAATATCTTTACAAACGTTTTCGTTTAAAGAAGAACCTTCAGCAATGATAACAATGAGATATATGAGAAAAGGGTTAAACTTCAAAATTTTCAACATCACAGAGCTTCTGGAAACTAACAAAGGCTCTGCTATTTTGTTAATTTGGGCATTTCTGTAACAATAACGGTTACTTTTACTGAGAGTGAAACTCATATGGCTAATAACAACTCCACGCGCCTAGCATTAATGGGCCGCGCACGACGTCCTGTCATCTTCTGACATGGCCTACGTGTCCCATTTTCATTGGGCAAACATGGAACGTTTTTTTTGGTAAGTTGAACCCGCCGCTCAAACTCGAGTGCGGATTCCAAACTTTAATCCATTACCATATATTTTACCCTTTCGAAGTCTACCGTTTTACCATCCTATAAAAACAAACCTTACCCTCTCATAAAACTTTTTACAAACTCTCATCTTCTTCTCCGGCGATACCCTGCAAAACACTTGCAAATGGCTTCATCTTCTCGAGCTACATCCTCTGAACTCTCTCCGGCGAACTCAACGGAAAACTCCCCTACTCATTCAGAACATTCTGAAAACCCCAGCCTTGCAAGAGATATTGAACAACAAGATTCCGGGGACTCCGCAGACTTTGCTCCGACGACACACTTGCAAAACTTCATAGCTAAGGATCATTTCGAAGCCACTCTTCCTATCAAATCCAACAACTGCTATTTGGTCCCCTCACCCACTACTTTCGGCGAAGCCCATGCCATACTTCTGAACATCATGGAAAACCATGTCCTCTTCCCTCTACTATCAAGAACCCCTAACAAAATTCCAGTCCGTTATTTGAACCAATTTTGGCAAAGCTGCCGATTTGATAAAGACGATTCTCTTATCAAAGGGTACATTTCAAGACCTGATAAATCTGAGCATCTTGAAATCAAGTTCAACAGAACAATGTTCTCACTTGAATTCAACCTACCAACAAGGGGTCTTCTGGGATTGAAAAGTTATGCAGAGCAACCAACAGACGAAGAGCTCTGTCGATTCGTGGAAATGCTTGGGTACAACACCCAACTACGGAAGAGAAATGACTTCCGCAGAGGCCGATTACCACCTCTGTGGAACACTTTGTTCTCTATTCTTAACAGATGCCTGACAGGAAAGATAGGGAGTATTGACCAGAGCTCACATCAAATCTTGAGCATCATGTATGGGGTTTACTATGATCTTCCACTAGATTATGCGACCATAATGATGCAAGAGATCGTAAACACCATCGACAGAAAGAACAACACGAAAAGGGTCAAAGAGAACGATCCCAACTTTCTACCACCTCTGCAATTCCAAAGAATATTGGGAGTACTGTTCGAACCTCTGCTGCTAAACCAAAATTGGCCAATGGAAGGGCCAACTCCCAAACAGTTCCCGATGAACAAAAATACACCCACTGATCATGCTGATGGCTACTCACACTGCAGACCTCTGTCAAAGAAACTTATGCGCTACGCATCGAACAAATCCCTTCAGAAAGAGTATATACGCGATCATAGCACTCCAAAACCGAGTCCTATGACACCCCCGCGTTTAGGTGTCCCCCTAGGAACAATAATAGCAAAACCTCTTTCCACTCAAGCAGAAAAAGGATCACAAGTTAGCAAAACACATGGCTATTCAACTCAGCTTCATAGCCAAACGCGCAGAAATAATGAGAAAGAAATCTTCAGCAAAGATCTCTGCTTCTACTCCAAAAGCTAAGAAGAGAAAAACCGCAGAAGGCACATAAACTAGCACTGCAGAAGATAGACCTTCACCTCCCCATGCCACAGAGATTGGCTCCTCTGCTCCTCCCCTTTTCACAAGACAGAAAAAGAAAAGATCCAAATCAACAGAGGAAGGGGCACCAAAACCAAAAAGGAAGAAAACCAAAAAGAAGCATGGTAAATCACTTAAAAAATTGGTTACCATTGCAGAAGAGGCAATCGTAGAGGGTGAAACTGCAGAAGAAGAAGATGCAGAAATAGGAATGACAGAAGAAGGATATCAATCACCCTATCAATCTCCAGATAGATTTGCTCACCAGGGAGACCTGAATGATTTCCTACAGAACCCCGAAATTGCAAACACCCTTAATACAGCAGGGTGGACGGCACAACCTCTCGACCACCACTCTCCAGAAGAACAAGATTTCTTCATTTCTGGCATTGACACACATCTACAAGAAGATGACACAACGCCCAGAAATCAACCAGCCGAAACCCCTGTGATTTTACAAAACCCTTTCATTCAAGGATTGGACGTCCACAGAAGAAGTCCAAACCAAGCTTCAGAAGATACAGAACAAACCGAAGCTGAGTGGAATACAACTGAAGTTACAGAGGCAACGGTTGTAGAAGAAACCACAGAAACAGAGATAGAAATCTCAGAGGTAGATTCAGATTAAGAAGAGGCTATCTGGATACGAAAAGGTCTCTATCATCCTCATGTCATGAGATTATACGGATCTCATCACATGTATGACTCCTTGCGCACAGAGCAAGGAACTTCCACAGAACAAGAAGAAGAAACAAGAAAAGATGCCGAAGTTGAAGAAGGCACACAACCAAACCCAACTCCCAGTGCAACCCACATTTCTAACTCCGCAGGTCTAGCTGCAGAAGGAGTTATTGAAAAAGAGCAGCACAGCTCGATCCTAACCCAACCCATCCAGCCAGAGGTTACTCTTTCAACCTCTGTGCCCACAGAAACCGGGGAATCCATTCCTAGGGAGTCTCCTCAAAGAGACTCGCCTAATGTTCGTGATCAATCGCCCCAGATCACACAAGAACACCCTACAGAGGAATTCGTTTCCTCTGTCACGCACACATTAAGGCCAAACCTTCTTTCAGAGACGAAGAGACTCTAGACAAGTCTCCTAGTCAACAGAAGGACATTCCAATACCCACCTCTGGAGTGGATTTGGATTCTGTTCTTCACAGAACTTCTGTAGAGAACGAAACTCAGGTTTCCTCTCGAGGATCAGAAGGAAATCCTTCCACCCCCATCGTACAAACAAGGGTGAACGAAGGTGTCCCAGGAACAGGGACTCACTCTGGAGACGAATGTGTTCCTCCAGAGGTTACACAAGGAACACAAGTATCAAGGGATGAGTTCCAAACCCTTGTCACCTCTGTGAACCAAACAATGAAAGAGTTGCAAAGCTCTTTCAAATCCTTGGCAGAGACAACATCTACAGCTCTCTTGAATCTGAACACCAAAATGGACGATCTGTCCACAGAGGTGAAAACCGCCATCTCAGAGATGAAGTCTTCTGCAACAACCACTGCCAAAGAAACAGCCACTTCTGCCGCTCATCAATTCGAAACAACTGCAACTTCTGCGTTCAGGGACTCGGTCAAAGATTTCCTTGAACAATTGAATACGCAATCCAACAGAGCAGAGGGCATTACTCCTGCAGACTTACAGAATGCGTTATCACAAGTTCAAGCAGAGGCAATACGAACCACGACAATGATGCAGCCAAAAGACTATATGACCAGAGCACAGCTAACAGAGCTAGGACAAAACGTCATAAACCAGGTCACAGAAGTCATTGTCTCCTTCACAACTGCAAATGCCAACTATGTGAAGGACTTCAAGAAAAGTGTCGGCAAAATGCGTTTCAAGACAGAAGCAGAGCTTGCGACATTTATTGGTCTCTGCGATGATATATGTGAAAAATTGAAGGCAGCAGGAGCTGAATTGCCAAAGAAGCCCAACACTTCTTGCAGAGCAGAGGGTACTTCAGATAAGAGTCAGGATGATTCTGATGATGACCAACCTGGTCCATCAGATAATCATGAGGGGGAGAATTTAAGGGAGAAAGCTACGAGCAGAGGAATTCAATCTCCACCAATCGCAGCAGAACCAATTAGCCAAGCCCCTCAAGAACAAACCCAACAACAAACTCAAAGAACCACAGAGAATACACCCATCTCTGTGGATTCAACCTCTGAAGAACCCAACACTACAGAAGCAGATAAGCAAACCTCAGAGGCAACTACCACCCCTGAGGTAATTACTTTGGAAGAATCCGATCAAAGAACCACAGAGAAAACACCCACCTCTGTGGAAACACCCCAAACCATACCCAGAAGAAAGTCGATTGCCACCAAACCAAAAAGAGCAACGACCTCTGCTTCTGATATTCTGAAAAGGATGCACACAACAATGAGTGATCGTATGGTGAAGAGAGAAGAAGAAAGGCACAGGTTCACTTTAGCTTTCAGAATGGCAAGAAGATTCAATGACAACACTTCATCAACAGAAACTGAGCTCACAGAAGAAGTCACCAAACAACCTCCAACAGAGGTTACAGAGCAAGTCAAGCCAACAGAACCATCGCCACAAAAGTCCTCTAAGTCACAATCGTCAAAATCCACAGAGGCAACCTCCATCAAACCTACAGAAGTGCAAACCTCAAATCCCACAGAAGCAACAGCTTCTGCCACGACAACAAAAGATAAAGGCAAAGGGATACTGACAGAAGAGCCTAAGAAGAAGAAAACATTGTCAAAGCCAACAGAGAAACTGATGAAGAGTGCGTTTGACGCCTTTCAAACCCCAAAACCCGAAGAAGTTGACTGGGCACATGAATTGAAGCCTCTGTCAGAAATTCCTTTAACTGGTAGAGCTGCAGAAGTTGTTCAACAGATGGAGAGTCTCAGAAGACAAATTCCACGACCTGGTCCAACACATGAAGAAATGGAAGAAGTGGTATACAAATACCTCTACAAACAATCCTTTCAGACAAACTATCCAACAGATCATGTGACAGATCCAAGGATCAGAGAAGAATTTGAGAACATCATCACGAGAACAAAGCCAAGAACCAAAGCAGATGTTTTCTCAATTCACAAGATCAAAAAGGTGATCTTCTGCCAATTCTCCTTCACAAGAACCTATCCAAGGGTCAGGTACAATCTTTACAAAGTCAGAAGAGAGAACAATTCAGAATCTACCTTCGCTGATGCTGACTTAAGAAACATCAATCCATACGATCTATCTGACCTTCTGCAATGGACAAAGGACAACTACAACACAGAGGCAAACACCAGAGCCTATCAAGTATTGAGAAAAGCAATGAGGGAAAAGCTTCTGGTCTACAGCATGATAGATTTCCAGCTGGGAAAGGATCTCGGTCTCAAACATCTGGATCTACGACCACCAGAGGATCGCTGCCCACCAGACGCCATACCAAACTCAATCATCACAGAACCACGATTTGGGTTAGTATTTCAAAACCCTCAAGGCAAAAATAAACTATTTGTATGCATGGACTGTCAGAAGTACGCAACAAATACTCTGAACAAGTTCAGAGCAAGCCTTGTGAAATACAGAGGTTCAAAGAAAATGGAAAAAGATGCTGCAGATACTATCATAAGAGAGATTGACGCAATAATTCGCCTAAGAGAACTCTGCATCAGATTCTACAAAGAGATCAGAAAAGTTGGAAGAGACAACAGAAGCTACAATGATTTCAAAGATGCCAAAATCTAATTCTCAGACCTCCAATCTCTGCAAACAAAGTTAAAAGTTTATCTTTCATTGTACTCAAATGTAAAATGTCTCTGGCATATTTCTAAATGAAAGAAATTTCGAGGTATTGTTTAACCTCTGTCTTATCCAACTTAGCCTAACTAAACTCAAAGTCAAATTTTTTATTTTTCACTACTTAGGGGGAGATTGTTAGCTTCAATCTTCCTAATCATAGAAATACTTAGAAGTAGTGAAAAATAGGCTAAGTATAGAAAAGCCTCTCACAGAGGCTCTGCCACTTCTTCCAGAAGATCAAGTCCAGAAAGCCACAGAAGCTACAGAGGTAATCACAGAACCTCTGTAGTGCGCAAGAAGAAGATCAACTCGGAAACAAGTGGACTGCTCCACAGAAGGTCAGACCATAGAACCTCTGTAATGCCTTACAGAGCCTCTGTGGTCTGCTATGAAGACTTGGAAGATATTACTGGATACGTTCATCAACTTGCATGGAAAAGTACTGTCAAAACACGTGTCAAGCTCTGAGTGGACTCAATAGGGCATGGTACAAAATAGACGTCTGCGCCATTTAATGCATTTACCAATAGTACATCTGCTCCATTAAATGCGCATGGCTCAAACAACTGCTCACACCATCCAGTCCACTGTTCACACCATTCAGTTCACTATTCATGCCGTAAAAGGAAAAGTGACCTACTTCATAGTCTTCTAAGAGTAGTATAAAAGGAAGTCTCATGTTGAGATCTTCCTAAGAACGAATACACAAGGAATCACTAATACTCTCAAACGTTATTGTCAAATATCTGAGTGTTATATTCTCACACATACCAACAGTTCTTAATCTGTTCTTCGTGTTCTTATTATATATTGAATAACAGTAACTGTTCAAGAAATCCTTTTTATTCCTTACTGTTTTCTTTATATATGTGCGTTCTAACATCTATCAAACATATCTGTTAGTTTAAATACGCTTCCGCATTAAACTCTAAATTCAACTAATAGACTGTTAATCTCGATTAAGTGTATCTGGGTTCCAACAAAGCACACGCCATACTTCTTCACATCCTGGAAAACCACAATCTTTATCCCCTGTTATCCAAAACTGGAAACAAAATCCCCGCCAGATACCTAAATCAATTTTGGATGAGCAGCAGATTTGACCCCACAGATAGACAAATCAAGGGCTACATTTCGAAACCAGACAAATCCGAGCACCTTGAACTTAAGTTCAACAGAACCATGTTCTCACTTGAGTTTAGTCTACCTACCATAGGTCTTCTTGCCATAAAGCAGTACGCAGAGGAACCCACAAACGAAGAGCTCTGCCGGTTTGTTGAAATGTTGGGGTATAACACAACCCTAAGAAAAAGAAATGATTTCAAAAGAAATCGATTACCCCCTCTGTGGAATACTCTCTTCTCTATTCTTAACAGGTGCCTAACAGGGAAAGTGGGTAGTCCAGATCAGACCTCTCACCAAATTTTGGCTATCATGTATGGGGTATACTACGACCTACCTCTGGACAACGCCACCCTCATGATGCAGGAAATGGTCAACACCATTGACCGCAAAATCTCCTCCATGAAGGCGAAAGGACGAAAGCCCGAAACTCTACCTCCTCTGCAATATCAAAGAATTATGGGTGTCCTGCTAGAGCCTCTGCTACGTCTACAAAAATGGACAATGGAGGGATCAACGGCCAGAATGTACCTCCTAAACAAAAACACCCCAACAGAGCACGAAGATGAATACCCTTTCTGCAGACCTCTGCCAAAGAAACTTATGGGATACGCTACAGACAAGACCCTTAAGTTAGATTACGTACGCGATCATAGGACTCCAGAACCGAGTCCTGTGACACCCCCGCGTCTAGGTGCCCCATTAGGAACTAGGGTTGTAGATAGGATGTCAGATGAGCAATGGGCTGCAGCTTTGGCCAAACATCAGCTTGTACAGGCCAACTTTCAGGCTCAGAGGGAAGCGATTCTCTCCCCTGCAACAAAGAAAAAACCCTCTGCCAAGAAGAAGAAGAAGAAGAAAACCCACAAGAAAACTATAGAGGGCACCTCTACCTCTGCTACTCAACTATCCCCTCCTCATGCAACAGAAGCAGGATCCTCTGCACCTCCCTCTCCTCCAAAAGACAAAAAGAAAAGAAAACATAAGTCTTCTGAGGTGGGTGCCGTCAAACCAAAGAAAAGGAGGAGCAAGAAGAAATCCAAGAAACCCCACACTCCTCTGCAATCCATCGCAGAGGAAGCAGATATGGTCGAAGAAACCCAAGACCAACCTCTGCAATCACCCTCACCCATCAATTATGCAGAAGATCAGGGTGATTTTTCTATCTTCCTACAACAACCTGTGATCGCACACTCTTTAGACCCTTCTGGATGGACTGCAGAAGCTCTATCTCATCATTCAACAGAAGCTCCAAACATCAGAATCTCTTCTGACTTGGATGATGATGACCAAACCCCACAGAATAATCAGTCTAAGACTCCGGAAGTTCTACAGAACCCCTTCACCCAACCTGGTTTTGATGTTCTACGAGCAAGTCCAGAGGATTTGGCTAAAACCACCACCAAAACCCCACCAGCCATAGTCTCAGAGGTGGACTCTGATGAAGAAGATGATCAGGCAGACGAAGGACCTCTGCATCCCCACGTACGACAATTAATTGGCTCACATCCAATGTACGACTCTTTACGCACTGATGCAGAAGCCACTACAGAAGTTAGGGTAGAAGCACCGAGCCATAGGGTAGCTACAGATGTTGAGACTATAGATGGAGAAGAAGTGGTTGGATGCTCCACAGAAGTAGAAACTAGAACTGATGCCTAGAATAGAAGAGGCACACTCCCACAACCATCTTCCAGTGCACCCCACATGTCTATTACCGCCAGTCTAGTGGCAGAAGGTAATATTGAACAAGAGCAGCACGACTCGACCCCAACCCAAACTGACCGGCCAAAGGTAACTCTTTCTACCTCTGTGCCAATCTTAGCTGGGGAAACCATTCCAGGGGAGTCCTCTCAAAAGGACTTACCCTTAGTTCGTGGTCCATCACCCCAGACCACAATCGCCAACCTTACAGAGGAATTTGTTTCCTCTACCACGCACACTACTATAGGTCCAAACAGCTCTTCAGAGGAGCTTAGAGTGCACAAAGACGGAGAGACTCTAGACAAGTCTCCGAGTCAACCTAAGGATAATCTTGTACCCACCTCTGGAGTGGATCAAGACAATGTCTTTACCAGAACTTCTGTAGAGTCTGAGGCACAAGATGCCTTTGCTCGAGGATCAGAGGGAAATCCTTCCGCACCCAACGTACAAACAAGGGCGAAAGAAGGTGTACAAGGAACAGGGACTCACTCTGGGGACGAATGTGTTCCCCCAGAGGTTACACCAAGTCCACGTCACAAAGGATGAGTTCCAAACCCTTGTCACCTCTGTGGACAATACATTGAAAGAGTTGAAAAGCTCTTTTGATTCTTTTGCAGAAGTTACTACGCGGGCCTTTACTGATATGAACACCAAAATGGACAACCTATCCACAGAGGTGCAAAATGCCTTAGCCCAGATGAGAACTGTTAGCTCCAATTGTTCATAATATTAGAAGTATTGAAAAATAGGCCAAGTATGAAAGAGTTCCACAGAAGCTCTGCGATGTTCCACAGAAGCTCTGCCGAAGCAAACGATCATTCAAGGAACACCAAGCACAAAGAAGAATCTACAGAAGACTACTCACAAAGGACCAAAGAAGGATCAACAGAAGAATGCTCACCAAGGACCGAGCCGCAGAACCTCTGTCACCCTTGACAGAGCCTCTGCGGTTCAGATTGAAGACTTGGAAGATATTTATAATATCTTGCCACTGTTGCAGAAATATCTTACCACTGTTACAGAAATATCTTGCTACTGTTCCAGGATCCGTTCATCAACTTGTACAAGGCATGGTCCGACAACAAACACGTGTCAAACTCTGATAGGCATCCTTGCAAGTTGATATTAGCGCATTTAATGCATGCAAATTTCCAACTGTTCATGCCATCCCTTCTTTCCTGTAGCATTAGTCCTTTTGTCTAGAATAGTTCTTTTGTAGTAGTATAAAAGGAAGACTCATGTTGAGTTCTTCCTTATCAAATACCAGTTCAATATACCAGAAAAACACACACACAATTAACGTCAAATCTATTGTTAGTGTTCTTCATCAAATACAGTAAACTTTGAGATATTCATTTGTTCTTCATAGACTGTTTATTTGATATTTTGTGTTGTTTCTATTTAAACATATCTGTTAGTTCTTCAAATACGCTTCCACAATACATCTCATTTGAACTAATAGATAAGATAATCTTTGTTAATCAAATACGGGAACCAACAATTGGTATCAGAGCAAAGCTTGGTTTTCAATATCAAGCGATCCTCGTTTAACAAGATTATTGGTAGAAACATGGTCTGATTTTAACCTGTTATTCATTCCTTCAAACAGATTCTATTTTTAGCCATTTTCGATTTATTCGATATTTGGTAAATCTAGAAAAACTGTTTCTTCAGTTAAAACTCCATAAAAGTGCACTGTTAAGAACTTCCAAACCCAGAAAATCTTTCCAGATTATTCTTTCGTACTTTTTCGTGTCATATCTTTATACTGAATCTTCCTACTCTTAAAATGACAAGCACACAAAACTTCTTCACAGCTGGTTCATTAACCAAACTACCTTCTCTTCTAAGAAATGAGTATCCTCAGTGGAAAATAAGAATGATCCATTTCTTTGAGGGTACTGATAAAGAGCTCGTACAATACCTTTATAATCCTCCTCATGTTCCTATGTTAATAGTACCTCGTGTACCAGCGACAACTGACATTCCTGAAATCCCTGAGCATCAAAAACCTAAAACCAGGGATGGTTGGTCAGATCAAGACAAGGTAAAAGATGAACTCGAGCAGAAAACAAAAAGAATTCTGATTATGGCAATTCCCAACGATCTCTTCCAGTCTTTAGATGCATGCGAATCTTCGTATGATCTTTGGAAAGAACTGGAAAAACAACTTGAAGGGGGAGCTAAAACTCAGAAAAACCGAAGGGCTCAATACATAAACGAATATTACGCTTTTAAAGCCCTGACAAATGAATCCCTGCAGACAACATACGACAGGTTCAACTCTTTGATCAATAACTGCAAAAAGTTCGGCATCCACAAAACTTCTGAAGAGAATAACGTCATGTTTCTTAAAAGTCTGAACGAAGAATGGCTCCAGTTATCTATGTCTTTACAAACCAATCAAGATTTAGATTCCTGGACTCTCTCAGACCTCTACGGAACATTAGCTGGTCAAGAGCCTCAAATCGCACAAGCAAAGACACTAACCACTGCACCTCTTGCTTTGGTTGGCAAAACTACAGAAGATACAGAGAGGCCGAGGAAAGAAAGAACTACAGAGGAAAAGAAGAAGGAGAAAAAGAAAAAGATGGTGGTAGTTGACAGCGAAGATGAAGAGATTGTGGAAGAAGGAGAAATTACTCTGGCATCAATAGCTACATCCTTAGCTCTATTGACAAGAGAATTCAGAGGAAACCAAAATAATTCTGGTAATGATAGATATGGCAGAGAAAGAAGAGAAGATTGGAATAGAAGGGATCAAGGAAGAAGAGAAGAATCAGCTGACCGACAGAGGTCAGACGACAGAAGTAACGACCAACAGAGGTCGAGTGAAAGATACAACAGAGGAAATGACCGGCAGAGGTCAGATGACAAGGCAAGCTACACACCACAAGAATGCTAAAAGTGTGGCAAGCCTGGTCATTATGCAAATGAATGCAGATCGGAAAAAGGTGGTGACCGACAGAAGTCCGACGATCGTGCTGGTAATACTTTCCAGAACCAAGGTTGCTACAACTGTGGGAAGCCAGGCCACTTTGCCAATGAATGCAGAAGCAGGTCAAATCGCCCACAGAAGGACTCAGCTTTTTACAAAAAGAAAGCTGAGTATTATGCTCAAAAGTCACTCATGGCGATCAAAGTGGTGAACAAGGAAGATTGGGAGTCAGATACAACCTCTGATGAAGAATACACCAAAAATGCTTTGTTCTGTGGCATGGCAGAAATCAGCTCCGACTCTGACACTGAGGTATCTACTTCAAACTCCACCTCTAGTACTACAGAAGTTGATTTGCTTATAATTAAAACTGAAAATGTTGAACTGAAAAAGACTTGTGATGATATTCAGAAAAAGCTCACTTTTTATGAAAGAGAAGCTAGACCTCTCACTGAAGAAAAAGCAAAGATTTTCAAAGAAAGGGAAGAATTAGAAGCACACTGGAACAAGAATCTATTTCCTTTAAAATAGAAAATTTATGAATTAAATACATCTTTAAAATCCAAAACAAAAGAACTTTCAGATTCTGAGAGCGACAGACTTAACATTTTAGCTCTTAAGGAATATTTTCAAAAGGAAAGAGAAGTCCTTTGGCAAGATCTACTTAGAAGAGATGTTTTAATTAAAAATTATCGTGATGCTCAAAACGTGTATGAGAAAATGAATACTCAAATAAGAAGGCGAGGTATTGGGTACAGTGATATTAATCATGGTACAGAAAACAAAAAGAATAAACCTCTGTCATCTCTATTTACAGTAGGAAAAGTCAACAAACCTAATTTTCCAAACTTAATCTCTGTAAGTAAGAGAGTAAAAGTCTCTGGGAACCTCACTTAAGGAAACCTATGAAGATGATAAATGTGTGGTTTGAAAACACAGACTTATCACCTTCAACCTCTGTCAAAAGAGGGTCCAAACCAAAGAGATATCTGAAAACTCAAGATCAGATAGGAATCTTTAGGTTTGGTAAACCAGAGACTCAAACTCAAGTTGCTTTTGTCTGCACAATAGATTCTGAAAAGAAATTATCTGCAAAAGCACTTGAGTTCAAACCAAACTTTTCAGAAGAAAAACTAAGAAATATAATTGAAAAAGATATAATGGAAATTGGGAAAATAAATATGTTGAAAAATCTATATACACCTTCTGTAGATCAAAAACTCTCTGAAGAGATCTTGTCAGATACCTCTGTTGACTTAGAAAGTAATTTTTCAGAGGAAGAAAGCAAGTATGACACATGCTCGGAAAGTCCAGCCTCTGTCGAAAGAAATATTGATGACTCAGCCTCTGTATATGAGGACGATTCATCATCTGACGAATCAGAGGCTGACAGAATAGAAAAGTTTCCTTGTGACACAGAGGTTGTTAAACAAACCTCTGAAGTTCTTAACAGAACTATTTCTCCAAAAGAGAAAATCACTGGAATTCCTATCTGTCCAGACTTTATGGATATGTGCATACAAGCCAAAACCTCTATTGAGCTTGAAAAGTTGAAACAAAAGAAGTTAATGTCCTCTCAAAATCTAAAAGATTCAAAAATTTTAAAACCCTTAAAAATAAAAATAAACCAACATGGCAACAAAAGGGTAAATGGACAAAATCTAACAAATCTTTTTCATCTGTGACAGTGAAATCAACAGAAGTTCACCACAGAAGGGACTCACAGAAGGCTGCTACAAACAAAGATTTTTGCCAACAATCTAATCTACATAAATCTTCTTGTAATAGGAAGCCACATGCTAGAATAGAATGTAATGCCTCTGTGGCCCAGTTTAAAGCTTTCAATGAAAATTTCAAGCAAATCACTTCTGATGTTCAATACTGTAATTGCTTTGATCTAATGTTCAAGTTAAACAATCATTTCTGTAGTTCAATATGTTTTCTCTCTGCAGTTAAATCAAATATAAAAGAGAAACAAACTGATTATTCGACAAAAAATAAAATGTATTTCAAGAATGCCAAGGCAAACTTGAAAAATTCTGACGAAACTGGCCCATGTGGATATGGGTACCTAAATCTCTGTGATTATTTTGCAGAAGCAGTTTGTGCCAATATGGTATCTAGACTCCGGATGCTCAAGGAACATGACTGGCAACAGAAGTCTTCTATCCACATTCCAAGAAAAACAAGATGGTAGATCAGTGACTTTTGGAGATAACAAAAAGGGGCATATCAAAGGCTATGGAGTCATAAAGAAAGAGAATATCACAGTACACAAAGTTGCATATGTGGATGGCCTAAAACACAACCTACTCAGTGTAAGCCAACTTTGTGACACATGATTCGATGTACTGTTCAAAAGAACATTCTGCTCTCTACTAAGTGAAGACACAGGAATTGAACTTCTGCGAGCCAAAAGAAAAGGTGATCTGTATCTAATGAACTTCAATGCCAAAAACAAGAACAACATTTGTCTTGTTGCAAGCAAAAGTGAAGAAGCCTGGCTGTGGCACAACAGGTTCTGTCACTTAAACTTTCATACTCTAGATAAACTGGTAAAACTTGATCTGGTCAAAGGTTTACCAAATGTTAAATTCAATAAGGATCATTTATGCTCTGCCTGTGAAATGGGAAAACTCAAAAGAGCTTCCCACAAAGGCAAAACTGATGTGTCTTGTCCTAGACCTCTATACATGCTTCACGTTGACCTCTGCGGTCCAATCGCTATACAGAGCCTAGGTGGCAAGAAATATATACTTGTCTTAATTGATGAGTTTTCACGATTTACATGGGTTGAATTTGTCAAAAAGAAATCAGATGTTCCATGCATCTTGATTAATCTAATGAAAAGAATCCAAGTTCTTTATGAGTACAGAATTCTGAAGTTACGAAGTGACAATGGCACAGAATTCAAAAACTCTGTCATTGAAGCCTATCTCACAGAAGAAGGAATATCCCAGAACTTCTCTGCCGCTCGCACCCCACAACAGAATGGCGTGGTCGAACGAAAGAACCGCACGCTAGTGGAGGCTGCAAGAACCATGCTTTCTGCATGTGGATTACCAATGACCTTTTGGGCAGAAGCAATTTCAACTGCTTGCTATACCCACAATCGTTCAACGATCGTGAAAAGACACATCAAAACTCCTTATGAATTGATCAACAAACGACGACCAAACATCAAGTTTCTCCATGTGTTTGGATGCAAATGCTTTGTCTTAAACGACAGAGACTCAAGAGGAAAGTTTGAAGAAAAGGCTGACCAAGGCAAGTTCATCGGGTACTCTGCCGCTTCCAAAGCCTACAGAGTTTACCTTCTGAAGTCATGCACGATAGTAGAAAGCATCAATGTGTCCTTTGATGACTCATTCCAAAAGACTTCTGAACAACTCAGTTCAGAACTCGGGCTAAACATGGAAACCTCTGGCATCTAAAAAACAAATGAAGATTTAGATCTTCTATTTCAAGAGATGTTCAACAACGACGTTGATCCCTCTGCTGGAACAAAAAGCACGTCTGCAGAATCACCTATAAACGAAGTAAGTATCTCTCTGTCTGGTCCATTTAAACCCTCATCCTCTTCTACAAATACTACAGGTACTGAAAATCTAACAGAAGATACGACGACAAAAGATTCGGAAACAGAGGTTATCCAAATTCTAACAAATCCAACAGAGGGAGCAACACAAGAAGAAACACCAGAGGGAAGTGAAGTTGAAACTACAATACCTACAGAGAAGGAAATCCCAACTTTAATACCCATTCCTACAGAAGCTGAACCATCAACCACTTCAACTACAGAAGTTCAACTTGATGACTCAAATGATCATCTTCCACGAACAACTCAATGGACAAAAAGCCATCCTCAAGCACAAATCATCGGTAATCCCACTGATAAGGTAAAAACAAGATCAGTAGCTGCAAACTTTTGTTTCTTTACCAATTTTATTAGTGTGATCGAACCGAAAAAGATTTCTGAGGCCCTGGACGACCCAAACTGGGTGGATGCTATGCAAGAAGAGCTTCTGCAGTTTGAGCGAAACAAAGTCTGGACTCTAGTACCTCTGCAAACGAGGGAAACAGGCCAAAGGGACTAAATGGGTCTTTAGAAACAAAAAGGGTGAAGATGGAGTGATCATTCGAAATAAAGCAAGACTGGTGGCCAAGGGATATCGCCAAGAAGAGGGCATCGATTATGATGAAACTTTTTCCCCTGTTGCACGGCTCGAAGCAATAAGAATTTTCTTAGCCTTCTGGTACGTGCGAAATATGTGTTTTAATCGCAGTGGGTTGCAAACTGTCCACAGTGGGAAGTGCAAGTGTACACTGTCCACTATGATCGTCACAGCAAGTAATAGTTGGTAAAATACTAGAATTGAATCCACAGGGACTGCAATCAAGACAATACGGTTCTTATGAGCTCCTTTTACAGGTTTCAATTAGAGAGGAAAATAATACTTTGGTTAGGTTGGCGAAATAGCTACTTTGACGATTTTACTAAGATTAAAAGGAGGAATGGAGGTTAGATTTTCCCTAGATTTTATACTAAATACTCGGTCCTAAAAAGTGATCATTGTATTCGAGGTAGACATTTTCTCTAGAAAAGCCCGGTTACAAAATACTCACACCGTTTAGATAAAAATCCCATACTCTTAGTACTTATTGTTTTGTCAATGGTAATCTCAAGAATGGACCTTTTCAGGTCTTGATGGAATGTGTAGAGACAAATACTCTAAGTGTTTTTAATACACAAATTAGCTTGCCTACTACTCCAGTGGGTTGAGTTTTGCTCACTGTGCCGACCTCACTTTCGTGAGTGTCATAAGAATTCGTTCGAATCCCCTAGCATCATTCAAGCTCGTGTCACTACGTTCTACTTATTTCTAAGTTAAGAACTAGACTTTAGATCCTTGCAAGTGATCGGCTTGTTCGCATCCTTGGGTAAATATCGAGAATGAATGACCAAAACAACAAATATTCTAAGTATAAAGATTACTCAAGCATTTTAAATAAAATCCAGGTACTTCTCCTTCCTACATCCCAAAGGATGTTTAGCCCATACTTGAAGTAAAGAAAGCAAAAGAGTAGAAGTTGCACATAATTAAACTGAAAGTGACTTGAATAGAACTCACAGTGGGGAACGAGGGTTCGTCCCTGTCACTGTGTATTGCGAACTGCAATTAAGCTAAGAAAGTAAATTACTGAAAATTAAAGCTAGTTACTGCAGTAAATAAAAGACTAAAGCTAATGTGGTAGTTGAGAGAATTTAAGGCTAAGCAAACTCAAGGATGATAATAAATGATACCCAAGTGCTCCTTTATATACTAGGAGAAGGAGTTGGGTATTACACAAAAGAGGTGGGTCTTCCAATGGGTAAAGACTGCTGTGTTGTGGCAGAAATCAGTTCCTTGTGTAATCCTTTTACCCAATGGACTCTTTTCCAAGTCAATCTCCAAGTACAAGGAGGAGTACTTGATGCTATCTCCAATGAAAACTACCTTGTACTTCTCCAACCCATATTTTCCTGCCATTTGAACCTTCTAAACTCCAGGTTTTATATTTCCAGCCCATGGTTTTCTTTTGTTTTCTTGATCTGCTCGAAGAGTGGGGAACCGGAGTGGGCATAACAGTGGTCACTGCAGGATAAAACGTGAAAAACACCCAAATTCTACCAAATAATTTATTAAAGACCATGGTTCACTCCTTTTGCTCGTTTTCGTGAAATATACCAAGAATGGGGGTTTTAAGAAGTGAAATGGCTAAAATTGACAAAATAAAGTGGAAAATAAATGGAAATAATAACTCTAAAAAATGAGTTATCACAACCTCAAACTTAAACCATTACTTGTCCCCAAGTAATAAAAAGAAAGAAATAAAATGAACAAAATGCAGTAGAACTTTTAGGGACTTACATACTTCTTGACTTGAATGGGCGTTGATCTCCTTCCTTCAATACTTCCTTCGGTTCCAAACTTGAAAACTTCACTTTTGTGTTTGACGAAATCTTTCCCTTGTTTTCCATTAATCAATAGGGCTTTCTTGGGTTCGACGGGTTTATGGCTTTGAATATTTTCCCAAGGGTTTTTGGCAAGTACTTCCAAACATGGACCGAAAATCTCGCTTGGAGATTTTTATTTCAAGAAGTGGGTGTTTTGGAATCTTATTGGGTATGTACGCACACTTTCAGGCTTTATTTAGGTATGGCTATTTTCTGAAAGTGGGTATTCCGATGGTCCAGAATAGGCACACCATCTTTTTCTGGGAGTGAACACTTTGATGGTCCAGAAAGGCACACCATCAAGTTTGTTAGTGACACTCCGTTTTTCTTCTGTTTTTGTATTTTTGTGTTTATCTCTTTTTTTGGAGGTGGGTATGGTTTACCCACCTCAAACTTAGACTTCACAGTGTCCCCACTGTGGGCAAACTGGAAGTCACTCTGGAAGTTCCCACCTCAAACTTAAAATCTCACAGTGTCCCCACTGTGACATTGAATTAACGAACAAAGGTGGTGGTTTGGGGTACAAAAAGGATTGTGTTTGGATGCGAAAAACGGTCTATATCATTTCATGGTATCAAGTTGAGATTCGTACTTACAAAAGGGACCTTTTTAAGTCGGAAGCCGAAAGTTGTACCTTGAAATGGAAACGAGATCAAACAAGCATTCAAACAACAAATATGTTAGTACCCAAAAGTACCTACCCAGTGGTAGGATTTCATGCATCATTAAACTAGAAATAAAAAATGTAGCAAATTGTCAGAAAGCCTAGCCATAGGCACAAAATATGAAACAAACACAAAATAAAATTGTTTTGGGAGCAAACGAGATAAACCATTGTTTTAACGAACCATTCAGGGGGTTGGGGTTGCATCTGGTGAACTGGCGGCGTCATCTTCATCAAATTCATCATCGCTAGCATAAGTCGGGCAAATATCCTCAGGAAAATCTGGGAGCTGAGCAGCTAGCACCGGGTTGGCCTCCTTCATCATCAGGCCATCACCTTATCTCGTTCTCTTGTATACATCCAAAATTTCTGCGTGGCCCGGTTCTGATATCGCTGCTCACCTTCCAGCAACTCGATCCTGTATGTGAGCTTCTTCAAAGCTGCCAAGATCTCTCCCATTTGGTTGCTTGACGATCCTGCCTCGGTTGAATGGAGTGGTGTACGCGTGTTTCTCACAACATGCTCCTCAGCAATGGTCACAGTGGGGTGAACAGTCCTCACTGTGGGGATATCATCTTCTGGTTCAGATGGAGGAGTGGTGACGTACCTTCCCATCTTGCGGATGGTTTGTGCGCTGATGTTGCTTGTGGAGTCAAACCACTGATCCTCCACCGCTGAGGGTACACCTGCGTCTATCATTAGTAACGTAATGAGGCAAGGAAGGGGCAAGACTACCTTCTTTCGGTTCCGAGCTTGATCGATGGCCGCATGCATAACAATCCCGACGTTGATCTTTCTTCCAGTGAGGAGGCAGTACAACAAAGCACATTTATGCATAGACAATGTGGTATCGTGCGATGTTGGGGATAAAGAGGCACGGAGAAATTGGAACCAAACAGCGGCCTCGGTAGTGAGGGAGCTAGCATTTAGGCACCTTCTCTGGCCGTCTTTATTCCACGGCTTCCCATCGGCTGCTATTTCGTGCAAAACGAGATCCTCGTCCACCGGGGTCATTTTCTTTAAAAACTGGGCAACCTCACACACAGCCGGGCTCCTTCTTCCTAATACCCGGTTAATCGTTCCTGGATTAGAACTCACTTGTTTTCCCCGAACTACCACAGTGGGATCCTTTGCTTGAGAGGCCTCGGCGTAAAATTCACGCACTAACGATGTAAAGCCCGTATCCCGGTATGTAATTTCTTTTATTAATTCTTTTCTTTTAAGTTTGATTTAATGTGAGTTCCGTTATCGGGGTTAGTCGAGTTGGGTCAAATCGTTAAAGTGTCGGAATTTTTGGTTAGTGGTGAGAGAGTTGTAAGTGGAGGGGCTAATTGTGCCAAAGGCCCAAAGACCCACCTTGGGTTCGGCCCATGCAAGGGAATATCGAGACTTAGGTATATTGTTTGGTGTTGTTGCCGTGAGTATTACACAAAGAAAAAAAAATAAAGAAATAGCAAACCCATTCTTTGGTTTGGTTGTTGGAGTCGTGAGCAAGAAACAACAAAAAAAAAGAAATCTCTAACCCTACGGCCGTCGTGTAGAACCGAGAGAGAGTCGCCGCCGGCGAGGGGAGAGGGGAGGAACCACCGACCACCACTGCCGCTGCCGACCACCGTTGTTGCCGCCGGAGTTACGCCGGAGTCGAGGAAGGAGGGCGAGAGTAGGAGAGGACTAGAGGACGTCGTCGTTTTCGTCGCAAGGTAAGTCCTCGTTCCCGTTTTCGTTTTCTTTTCTTTTCTGGCGAAGCAACCACCGCCGCACGCCGCCTCTGTGGTGGCCAGGCGTGGGCGGTCGGGGCTGGTGAGGTTGCGGGTGCGGGTGGGTTCGCGTAGAGCGATCGAAAGAGAGGGCGGTGATATGAGGGTGTGCGTGCGTGTGTGCGTGATCACCGCCGACCACCACCGACGCCGTAGGCGGCAAGGGGGGGTGGTGCACGGCTGTTGTTACACCTTGGTATAATCTGTTCCAGTAAGTTTTAGGCTTCCCGGGGCTGTTTGGGTTAAGCATTGTCTTAATGAGATTTTAATCGTTAGTTATCATTTTATGTGAAAACGTTGTCTGCCACTGTTTTGTGACGGCCATAACTTTTGCGTCGTAGCTCGGATTGAGGCGAATCCGGTGCCCACGGTTCACATTCTGTGCCGGGCACACTTTTCGTGTTTTAGCGGAAGTCTGGTTCGGCCTCTAACTAGGCGTAAAATGGCTGTTTTCACAGCAGGTCTGCACATGACAGCTTCGTGTCCTGTTTTTAGAAAATTCGTATTAAATTGTAGAAAAATCATTAGGAGGCGTATAATATGTCCTTGGAACCCTAACTCAGAGTACTTTCTGGTCATGAAATAATATTGGGAATTTTCTGGGTTTAAGGGGGTCGAAACAGGTCCCGAACAGACCTGTTTTGGGTGAGCGGAATATAGTTTTAGTGACGGTTTAAGCGTGTGTCGTGTCATAGGGTCCGGGTCTCGTATTGACACGTTTTAACATGCGTTTAGGTGCTGGGAAGTGACCGTATTTGTGAAGCTTGAATTGTGTTATTAAGCTGGGCGCGCATTCGAGGTGAGTTCTCTCACTGTGTAGTTAGGGGTTGTATGCATGTCATAATAGTTTGTATGTACTACTGTCTTTGTGGTGTGAACTAGTTGTTTGTGGTGTGTAATATTTGATTGGGTTGAATGCTTGGTATAAATGTGTTACATTACAATTCGGTGGGACCGAGGCCTCGATGGTACTGAGGTGTTGGTTACATTACAATTCGGTGGGACCGAGGCCTCGATGGTACTGAGGTGTTGGTTACATTACAATTCGGTGGGACCGAGGCCTCGATGGTACTGAGGTGTTGGTTACATTACAATTCGGTGGGACTGAGGCCTCGATGGTACTGAGGTGTTGGTCACATTACAATTCGGTGGGACCGAGGCCTCGATGGTACTGAGGTGTTGGATACATTACAATTCGGTGGGACCGAGGCCTCGATGGTACTGAGGTGTTGGATACATAATTACTTGTAGGCGTTTACTCGTTTTATGTAACTGTGATGTTGTTGCTTATGTGCGGATAGGGGTGATGTGTATATAATTCCTATCTGCGCATGTGTTGGAATTCACTAAGCTTCGTGCTTACCCTTTCCCAATAAACTGTGGTTTCAGGTCCGAGCGGCTTCAAGGCGTGACAAGTACACACTGGCGCGCGAGGAGAGCTGGTTGTTTTATGGTTTTATTAATTAAACGTTTATTCCGCTGTATTTTTATTATAAAGTTAATAATTATGGGTTTGCAAACGAAACGTTGGGATTCATTTAATGAGTTGTTATAAATGAGTTGTTTATTTAAAAATTTAAATTTGCTTGTAATTTTTGGGGCGTTACAACTTGGTATCAGAGCACAGCTTGAGTGAATCAAACACACCTCGGTGTGTTTGGTCTCAAGTTGCGGCTGGAAAATTTTCAACTTCCTTATTAAACCTTTTGGGGAATAAAAGTAAAAGGTAAAAACCCGTTCGAGGAACGGTGATCGAGGGCGCAGTGTGTACAGTCAGCCGGAGCCGAAGGGAAAGGTACAATGCTTAGTGTTTTATTGCTTTCTAGATCATATAGTATGCATGCTAGATTGCCTGTTGTGGACACTATGCTGTATGTTGAACTACTTGCTATTAAGAATTTATGCTAACTATGATAGGTTACTAAGTGGATGCCCTCTAGGTTGTATGCAGTAAGAGATTTATAGCCTTAGAATATTCGATTTAGTTCTATTGCACAGCTCTTGTTTGAGTCCAACCGTTCTAGGATAGAGTCTTGTATTCGACTGTCTATTTATTTCGCACTGCATATAATCGGGTATTCGCGAGGTCACTCGTCATAATTAGTAGGGATTCGGTAGTAGCAAGGGTAGTGGGATAAGAGGAAATTCCTAGGGAGCTAGGAAGGGTGGATGTATATATATGCTGGTGCAGGCATATGGTTAATTATATATTTAATTGTTGTTGTATGATCGGGGTGACCGATGGTTTATTAAGTATACAATTGTGGCTGTCTGATCGGGGAGACCGATGGTTTATATATACAGTAGTTGTATGAGTTGCCTGTTTAGGATATGTTCTTGAACTGGCATGTGTGGATTAATTATATTATGTGTATAGTTTCGGCGAGAAACTACTTGGACCCTCGAGATGAGACTCGGAACGAGCGATGATAGGTGTGGAAGGTAGTAGTAGAGCTCCTACTACCGGAAGCACAAGATCAATGCTCGAGTCGGGGAAGTCACGAGGAATCCAAGGAGTTGGGCGTGAGTGTTGTTAGTGTGCGTTGTTATGTGCTAATAACGCGTTGTATTATCTACCCTGAATAGCCGTCACGAGGAGAGACAAATATAGTAGATCCACTGGTACATGTGTGTACTTGACTTGCTTTGATGGATGATCGTTGGGGTAGTGTTGAAGGTCCTAAACTAGTAGTCGTTGGAATAGAAAGACGATTATAGTATTAGTCACTTGGAGTGACGATAAGGATGATATTTGTTGTAAGCAGATCATTTCGGGCCAAGATGGAAGATTGTGCTAGAGTCATAGGCTTATAGAGCCGACTTTGATTTGAGGAAAAATCGTAGGGATTATTTGTCGTAATTTTCCATCTTGCCCCTAGAGGCGTAAATGTCCGGAGGACGATAGTGGATTGGAAAGGTAGAGAGGAGCATGAGTCGAGACGTTGAATGTCGACTGAGTCGTGCACAAAATTTATTTTGAAAATAGGATTGCATTAGCTAATCCTTGTGTTTCCAATCCTTATATGGATTGTGTTTTGAAACTTTGGGAAATGTTTAGCACACACACAAGATTTCGAATTATAGTTTTGAAAATGCTTGAAACCGTTTTATCACGGGAGTTGAAAACTTTGTAAAAGATTGTTTCATTTTATTATTTTCCAACGGTTCTTTCGGGTACGATAATATCCGTGTTTTGTGGTGGTTAAGATGTTGGGTAAGCGACTACGGCTTGAGACTCTAACATTGGAACTCCTCCACATGTGTTAGAGTTGAGACGAAAAGTTACATTCCACGATGTCTGTATAAAGGCTATTTTGGTGATTTGTTTAAAATGAGTTTGGAATTCCAGTGTCGCTTAACTTTTCGTTCGAGAGTTTGTATTACTAAGTGTTTTATTGCAAATAGTTCAGTGTGTGGATTGATTCATGCGTGACATAGGTGATGCATGGAGGAATTTTGGTAACATTTCATAAGGAGTTGTTTAGTGCGCTTTTTAGTCAGCTAAAGGTTTTATTGACATTTCCATGAAAATGCGATTTATCGACCTAGGGGTATGCATACTGGGGTAACCTTTGTTCTCGACATTTTGATGAACGAGTCGTGCATGAAAATGTTTTAGTTGTTTTTTGTCGAAATGAAAGACCACTTGATCCAAGGAGTGTTTTAATGTTGTGAACATCATGTATACAATTAAAATGCGTTATATTTTGGAAATATAGATGCGTAGATTTTTGACATTCGGTTAATTTAGAATTACCGATCATTTTTTTTTGGGAAATTAAAAATTTTTGCTTTGGAGGAAACGAGTATTTTGAGCATTTTCGATAAATACATTTTTAAACTATAATGTTTTGACGTTATATGTCCCAAGTACGAAACTTGAGGAAGTGTTACAAGCTTGCATGCCTGCCCCAGTTTGAGATTTTATGAGGTTTTAGGCGATATTTCCAATTATTAGAAGCGGACTGGTTTCTGTCTTCAAGTTTGAAACTTACACGAGACAGTTGTGTTTTAACAAAAATATATTTGTAAACCGTGTCATCGTTTTGTGTGATTAGCTGACGCGCGAAAAATTTGTGGCGAACCCTGTGCCACGCCCTTTTTAGGATTAAAAAGAGGAATTTTTGAATCAAACGTCGTGAGACTTATTTTGAATTATGTGCACACCTTCGTCGCACCCTGTTTAAGGTCAAGCGGTTACTTTAAATGCATGTCATGAGTCAATCCATACTGAAATCGAGGCGGTTCATTTTAAAGAAATTATTTATTACGCTTTGCTTTTGTGTGAGTAAACCGAACTGCAATGGAACGCTTTTCAACATGATTTTTCCTATGTGGGACGAGCGTGTCCAGTTTTGCGTAATTATCGATCTGGTAATAGTAGTTTTATTACATACAATCTTTTTGAGATGAAAATCCTGATGTTGAAAATATTTTGTAAATGATTTTGTAAATCAATTGGGGAAATGTGCTTTTAAGTGTCATGTGTCATTTCGAGAATTTTCAGGGTATGAGTCCTTTTGGAAAACTCTTTTGTTTAACCCGTGTTGAGTCTGAGACTAAGGTTGACTTCAGAGTATTGCTTGCTTAAACTTTGTTTAAACGCATTTTTCCGACCTATGGGTCTAACAAGCGTGGAGCATTTTGCTCGGTTTTGACTTGGAGTTAGTCATGGGCCAATTGCCCGGTTTTAATGGCTCGATGTGGAGTCTAGTTGATGAGTTGTTTTGTCGCACTGGTTGGCATTCTTTGCACGTTGAGTGTTTACATGTTTGGGTGAGTGAGTCAATCCGGAATAGGCATGTCGTTGGTAGGCTGTTTGCTTTGGATCCTTAGACACGATAGTCAGTCGTTGGTAATGGTCGGTTAGGTGTCTCGGGATGGGACCCTGGTATTCATGTGTTTTAACCTAGACCTTCCAGTAGGTACTAGGAGGATATAGTTGTGGGCACTTACCTGGGAGGTAGTTCTGGTGTGCTGGGTCTTGAGGCGTTACCTGGGAGGTAGACGTTAAGGTGTATCTTTGATACGGTGTGACTTGGCTTCGTAGAGCAAGTGTGGATGATACGTCGACGGTGGAAGGTAGATATTCCACGCGCGTTAGTACTGTAGGCCGAATAGTATCGGTTAAGGGATTGGTGCCTTTATTATTTAGAGAATAAATGCGCATCAACCATTTTGAGGTAGGTGGTATATTTAGGTGTCGACTTTTGGGCTTGAGGCCAAACACCTTTAGTGTAATCGGAGATTTGTAGCCGATTTTTAAAATAATTATGGTGATGGTAGTAGTAACCCTGAGATGCCTACTTGTGATGAATGGTTGTGGTGGAATGACCTTCGTGGGTGATTATCAATTTACTGGTTTGATGATGCGTGTAAGGTAAGTTTTGGGAGTCTATTAGAACTCGTAGGAGTTAATCGACGGTTAATGGTAGGAATGATCGGATCTGAGTATCCAGTTGGGTATATTGATGGGCAACTTTAGAATGGTTAGAGCTTGAGATTTGACTCGGGATGTATGGAATATCTAAGGTTGGGGGACAACCGAAGTCGCTTGGCTAGGAATGATTCCAATTGTTGGGGTGTTCTGCCGATCATAATCGCGGTGTCCTAGAAGGAGTACGTTAGTTAGAAAAGTATTCGAGAAGTTTTAGAAGGGGTTCGAGTGGACGTGGAAACCCGAAGCGGAGATGCGCAAGAACTATCCGGAGCTATTCATAGGCAGAGACTTCGAGGACGAAGTCTAATCCAAGTGGGGGAGAGTTGTAAAGCCCGTATCCCGGTATGTAATTTCTTTTATTAATTCTTTTCTTTTAAGTTTGATTTAATGTGAGTTCCGTTATCGGGGTTAGTCGAGTTGGGTCAAATCGTTAAAGTGTCGGAATTTTTGGTTAGTGGTGAGAGAGTTGTAAGTGGAGGGGCTAATTGTGCCAAAGGCCCAAAGACCCACCTTTGGTTCGGCCCATGCAAGGGAATATCGAGACTTAGGTATATTGTTTGGTGTTGTTGCCGTGAGTATTACACAAAGAAAAAAAAATAAAGAAATAGCAAACCCATTCTTTGGTTTGGTTGTTGGAGTCGTGAGCAAGAAACAAAAAAAAAAGAAATCTCTAACCCTACGGCCGTCGTGTAGAACCGAGAGAGAGTCGCCGCCGGCGAGGGGAGAGAGGAGGAACCACCGACCACCACTGCCGCTGCCGACCACCGTTGTTGCCGCCGGAGTTACGCCGGAGTCGAGGAAGGAGGGCGAGAGTAGGAGAGGACTAGAGGACGTCGTCGTTTTCGTCGCAAGGTAAGTCCTCGTTCCCGTTTTCGTTTTCTTTTCTTTTCCGGCGAAGCAACCACCGCCGCACGCCGCCTCTGTGGTGGCCGGGCGTCGGCGGTCGGGGCTGGTGAGGTTGCGGGTGCGGGTGGGTTCGCGTAGAGCGATCGAAAAAGAGGGCGGTGATATGAGGGTGTGCGTGCGTGTGTGCGTGATCGCCGCCGACCACCACCGACGCCGGAGGCGGCAAGGGGGGGTGGTGCACGGCTGTTGTTACACCTTGGTATAATCTGTTCCAGTAAGTTTTAGGCTTCCCGGGGCTGTTTGGGTTAAGCATTGTCTTAATGAGATTTTAATCGTTAGTTATCATTTTATGTGAAAACGTTGTCGGACACTGTTTTGTGACGGCCATAACTTTTCCGTCGTAGCTCGGATTGAGGCGAATCCGGTGCCCACGGTTCACATTCTGTGCCGGGCACACTTTTCGTGTTTTAGCGGAAGTCTGGTTCGGCCTCTAACTAGGCGTAAAATGGCTGTTTTCACAGCAGGTCTGCACATGACAGCTTCGTGTCCTGTTTTTAGAAAATTCGTATTAAATTGTAGAAAAATCGTTAGGAGGCGTATAATATGTCCTTGGAACCCTAACTCAGAGTACTTTCTGGTCATGAAATAATATTGGGAATTTTCTGGGTTTAAGGGGGTCGAAACAGGTCCCGAACAGACCTGTTTTGGGTGAGCGGAATATAGTTTTAGTGACGGTTTAAGCGTGTGTCGTGTCATAGGGTCCGGGTCTCGTATTGACACGTTTTAACATGCGTTTAGGTGCTGGGAAGTGACCGTATTTGTGAAGCTTGAATTGTGTTATTAAGCTGGGCGCGCATTCGAGGTGAGTTCTCTCACTGTGTAGTTAGGGGTTGTATGCATGTCATAATAGTTTGTATGTACTACTGTCTTTGTGGTGTGAACTAGTTGTTTGTGGTGTGTAATATTTGATTGGGTTGAATGCTTGGTATAAATGTGTTACATTACAATTCGGTGGGACCGAGGCCTCGATGGTACTGAGGTGTTGGTTACATTACAATTCGGTGGGACCGAGACCTCGATGGTACTGAGGTGTTGGTTACATTACAATTCGGTGGGACCGAGGCCTCGATGGTACTGAGGTGTTGGTTACATTACAATTCGGTGGGACCGAGGCCTCGATGGTACTGAGGTGTTGGTTACATTACAATTCGGTGGGACTGAGGCCTCGATGGTACTGAGGTGTTGGTCACATTACAATTCGGTGGGACCGAGGCCTCGATGGTACTGAGGTGTTGGATACATTACAATTCGGTGGGACCGAGGCCTCGATGGTACTGAGGTGTTGGATACATAATTACTTGTAGGCGTTTACTCGTTTTATGTAACTGTGATGTTGTTGCTTATGTGCGGATAGGGGTGATGTGTATATAATTCCTATCTGCGCATGTGTTGGAATTCACTAAGCTTCGTGCTTACCCTTTCCCAATAAACTGTGGTTTCAGGTCCGAGCGGCTTCAAGGCGTGACAAGTACACACTGGCGCGCGAGGAGAGCTGGTTGTTTTATGGTTTTATTAATTAAACGTTTATTCCGCTGTATTTTTATTATAAAGTTAATAATTATGGGTTTGCAAACGAAACGTTGGGATTCATTTAATGAGTTGTTATAAATGAGTTGTTTATTTAAAAATTTAAATTTGCTTGTAATTTTTGGGGCGTTACAACTTGGTATCAGAGCACAGCTTGAGTGAATCAAACACACCTCGGTGTGTTTGGTCTCAAGTTGCGGCTGGAAAAATTTCAACTTCCTTATTAAACCTTTTGGGGAATAAAAGTAAAAGGTAAAAACCCGTTCGAGGAACGGTGATCGAGGGCGCAGTGTGTACAGTCAGCCGGAGCCGAAGGGAAAGGTACAATGCTTAGTGTTTTATTGCTTTCTAGATCATAGAGTATGCATGCTAGATTGTCTGTTGTGGACACTATGCTGTATGTTGAACTACTTGCTATTAAGAATTTATGCTAACTATGATAGGTTACTAAGTGGATGCCCTCTAGGTTGTATGCAGTAAGAGATTTATAGCCTTAGAATATTCGATTTAGTTCTATTGCACAGCTCTTGTTTGAGTCCAACCGTTCTAGGATAGAGTCTTGTATTCGACTGTCTATTTATTTCGCACTGCATATAATCGGGTATTCGCGAGGTCACTCGTCATAATTAGTAGGGATTCGGTAGTAGCAAGGGTAGTGGGATAAGAGGAAATTCCTAGGGAGCTAGGAAGGGTGGATGTATATATATGCTGGTGCAGGCATATGGTTAATTATATATTTAATTGTTGTTGTATGATCGGGGTGACCGATGGTTTATTAAGTATACAATTGTGGCTGTCTGATCGGGGAGACCGATGGTTTATATATACAGTAGTTGTATGAGTTGCCTGTTTAGGATATGTTCTTGAACTGGCATGTGTGGATTAATTATATTATGTGTATAGTTTCGGCGAGAAACTACTTGGACCCTCGAGATGAGACTCGGAACGAGCGATGATAGGTGTGGAAGGTAGTAGTAGAGCTCCTACTACCGGAAGCACAAGATCAATGCTCGAGTCGGGGAAGTCACGAGGAATCCAAGGAGTTGGGCGTGAGTGTTGTTAGTGTGCGTTGTTATGTGCTAATAACGCGTTGTATTATCTACCCTAAATAGCCGTCACGAGGAGAGACAAATATAGTAGATCCACTGGTACATGTGTGTACTTGACTTGCTTTGATGGATGATCGTTGGGGTAGTGTTGAAGGTCCTAAACTAGTAGTCGTTGGAATAGAAAGACGATTATAGTATTAGTCACTTGGAGTGACGATAAGGATGATATTTGTTGTAAGCAGATCATTTCGGGCCAAGATGGAAGATTGTGCTAGAGTCATAGGCTTATAGAGCCGACTTTGATTTGAGGAAAAATCGTAGGGATTATTTGTCGTAATTTTCCATCTTGCCCCTAGAGGCGTAAATGTCCGGAGGACGATAGTGGATTGGAAAGGTAGAGAGGAGCATGAGTCGAGACGTTGAATGTCGACTGAGTCGTGCACAAAATTTATTTTGAAAATAGGATTGCATTAGCTAATCCTTGTGTTTCCAATCCTTATATGGATTGTGTTTTGAAACTTTGGGAAATGTTTAGCACACACACAAGATTTCGAATTATAGTTTTGAAAATGCTTGAAACCGTTTTATCACGGGAGTTGAAAACTTTGTAAAAGATTGTTTCATTTTATTATTTTCCAACGGTTCTTTCGGGTACGATAATATCCGTGTTTTGTGGTGGTTAAGATGTTGGGTAAGCGACTACGGCTTGAGACTCTAACATTGGAACTCCTCCACATGTGTTAGAGTTGAGACGAAAAGTTACATTCCACGATGTCTGTATAAAGGCTATTTTGGTGATTTGTTTAAAATGAGTTTGGAATTCCAGTGTCGCTTAACTTTTCGTTCGAGAGTTTGTATTACTAAGTGTTTTATTGCAAATAGTTCAGTGTGTGGATTGATTCATGCGTGACATAGGTGATGCATGGAGGAATTTTGGTAACATTTCATAAGGAGTTGTTTAGTCAGCTAAAGGTTTTATTGACATTTCCATGAAAATGCGATTTATCGACTTAGGGGTATGCATACTGGGGTAACCTTTGTTCTCGACATTTTGATGAACGAGTCGTGCATGAAAATGTTTTAGTTGTTTTTTGTCGAAATGAAAGACCACTTGATCCAAGGAGTGTTATAATGTTGTGAACATCATGTATACAATTAAAATGCGTTATATTTTGGAAATATAGATGCGTAGATTTTTGACATTCGGTTAATTTAGAATTACCGATCATTTTTTTTTGGGAAATTAAAAACTTTTGCTTTGGAGGAAACGAGTATTTTGAGCATTTTCGATAAATACATTTTTAAACTATAATGTTTTGACGTTATATGTCCCAAGTACGAAACTTGAGGAAGTGTTACAAGCTTGCATGCCTGCCCCCAGTTTGAGATTTTATGAGGTTTTAGGCGATATTTCCAATTATTAGAAGCGGACTGGTTTCTGTCTTCAAGTTTGAAACTTACACGAGACAGTTGTGTTTTAACAAAAATATATTTGTAAACCGTGTCATCGTTTTGTGTGATTAGCTGACGCGCGAAAAATTTGTGGCGAACCCTGTGCCACGCCCTTTTTAGGATTAAAAAGAGGAATTTTTGAATCAAACGTCGTGAGACTTATTTTGAATTATGTGCACACCTTCGTCGCACCCTGTTTAAGGTCAAGCGGTTACTTTAAATGCATGTCATGAGTCAATCCATACTGAAATCGAGGCGGTTCCTTTTAAAGAAATTATTTATTACGCTTTGCTTTTGTGTGAGTAAACCGAACTGCAATGGAACGCTTTTCAACATGATTTTTCCTATGTGGGACGAGCGTGTCCAGTTTTGCGTAATTATCGATCTGGTAATAGTAGTTTTATTATATACAATCTTTTTGAGATGAAAATCCTGATGTTGAAAATATTTTGTAAATGATTTTGTAAATCAATTGGGGAAATGTGCTTTTAAGTGTCATGTGTCATTTCGAGAATTTTCAGGGTATGAGTCCTTTTGGAAAACTCTTTTGTTTAACCCGTGTTGAGTCTGAGACTAAGGTTGACTTCAGAGTATTGCTTGCTTAAACTTTGTTTAAACGCATTTTTCCGACCTATGGGTCTAACAAACGTGGAGCATTTTGCTCGGTTTTGACTTGGAGTTAGTCATGGGCCAATTGCCCGGTTTTAATGGCTCGATGTGGAGTCTAGTTGATGAGTTGTTTTGTCGCACTGTTTGGCATTCTTTGCACGTTGAGTGTTTACATGTTTGGGTGAGTGAGTCAATCCGGAATAGGCATGTCGTTGGTAGGCTGTTTGCTTTGGATCCTTAGACACGATAGTCAGTCGTTGGTAATGGTCGGTTAGGTGTCTCGGGATGGGACCCTGGTATTCATGTGTTTTAACCTAGACCTTCCAGTAGGTACTAGGAGGATATAGTTGTGGGCACTTACCTGGGAGGTAGTTCTGGTGTGCTGGGTCTTGAGGCGTTACCTGGGAGGTAGACGTTAAGGTGTATCTTTGATACGGTGTGACTTGGCTTCGTAGAGCAAGTGTGGATGATACGTCGACGGTGGAAGGTAGATATTCCACGCGCGTTAGTACTGTAGGCCGAATAGTATCGGTTAAGGGATTGGTGCCTTTATTATTTAGAGAATAAATGCGCATCAACCATTTTGAGGTAGGTGGTATATTTAGGTGTCGACTTTTGGGCTTGAGGCCAAACACCTTTAGTGTAATCGGAGATTTGTAGCCGATTTTTAAAATAATTATGGTGATGGTAGTAGTAACCCTGAGATGCCTACTTGTGATGAATGGTTGTGGTGGAATGACCTTCGTGGGTGATTATCAATTTACTGGTTTGATGATGCGTGTAAGGTAAGTTTTGGGAGTCTATTAGAACTCGTAGGAGTTAATCGACGGTTAATGGTAGGAATGATCGGATCTGAGTATCCAGTTGGGTATATTGATGGGCAACTTTAGAATGGTTAGAGCTTGAGATTTGACTCGGGATGTATGGAATATCTAAGGTTGGGGGACAACCGAAGTCGCTTGGCTAGGAATGATTCCAATTGTTGGGGTGTTCTGCCGATCATAATCCCGGTGTCCTAGAAGGAGTACGTTAGTTAGAAAAGTATTCGAGAAGTTTTAGAAGGGGTTCGAGTGGACGTGGAAACCCGAAGCGGAGATGCGCAAGAACTATCCGGAGCTATTCATAGGCAGAGACTTCGAGGACGAAGTCTAATCCAAGTGGGGGAGAGTTGTAAAGCCCGTATCCCGGTATGTAATTTCTTTTACTAATTCTTTTCTTTTAAGTTTGATTTAATGTGAGTTCCGTTATCGGGGTTAGTCGAGTTGGGTCAAATCGTTAAAGTGTCGGAATTTTTGGTTAGTGGTGAGAGAGTTGTAAGTGGAGGGGCTAATTGTGCCAAAGGCCCAAAGACCCACCTTTGGTTCGGCCCATGCAAGGGAATATCGAGACTTAGGTATATTGTTTGGTGTTGTTGCCGTGAGTATTACACAAAGAAAAAAAAATAAAGAAATAGCAAACCCATTCTTTGGTTTGGTTGTTGGAGTCGTGAGCAAGAAACAAAAAAAAAGAAATCTCTAACCCTACGGCCGTCGTGTAGAACCGAGAGAGAGTCGCCGCCGGCGAGGGGAGAGGGGAGGAACCACCGACCACCACTGCCGCTGCCGACCACCGTTGTTGCCGCCGGAGTTACGCCGGAGTCGAGGAAGGAGGGCGAGAGTAGGAGAGGACTAGAGGACGTCGTCGTTTTCGTCGCAAGGTAAGTCCTCGTTCCCGTTTTCGTTTTCTTTTCTTTTCCGGCGAAGCAACCACCGCCGCACGCCGCCTCTGTGGTGGCCGGGCGTGGGCGGTCGGGGCTGGTGAGGTTGCGGGTGCGGGTGGGTTCGCGTAGAGCGATCGAAAAAAAGGGCGGTGATATGAGGGTGTGCGTGCGTATGTACGTGATCGCCGCCGACCACCACCGACGCCGGAGGCGGCAAGGGGGGGTGGTGCACGGCTGTTGTTACACCTTGGTATAATCTGTTCCAGTAAGTTTTAGGCTTCCCGGGGCTGTTTGGGTTAAGCATTGTCTTAATGAGATTTTAATCGTTAGTTATCATTTTATGTGAAAATGTTGTCTGCCACTGTTTTGTGAAGGCCATAACTTTTCCGTCGTAGCTCTGATTGAGGCGAATCCGGTGCCCACGGTTCACATTCTGTGCCGGACACACTTTTCGTGTTTTAGCGGAAGTCTGGTTCGGCCTCTAACTAGGCGTAAAATGGCTGTTTTCACAGCAGGTCTGCACATGACAGCTTTGTGTCCTGTCTTTAGAAAATTCGTATTAAATTGTAGAAAAATCGTTAGGAGGCGTATAATATGTCCTTGGAACCCTAACTCAGAGTACTTTCTGGTCATGAAATAATATTGGGAATTTTCTGGGGTAAGGGGGTCGAAACAGGTCCCGAACAGACCTGTTTTGGGTGAGCGGAATATAGTTTTAGTGACGGTTTAAGCGTGTGTCGTGTCATAGGGTCCGGGTCTCGTATTGACACGTTTTAACATGCGTTTAGGTGCTGGGAAGTGACCGTATTTGTGAAGCTTGAATTGTGTTATTAAGCTGGGCGCGCATTCGAGGTGAGTTCTCTCACTGTGTAGTTAGGGGTTGTATGCATGTCATAATAGTTTGTATGTACTACTGTCTTTGTGGTGTGAACTAGTTGTTTGTGGTGTGTAATATTTGATTGGGTTGAATGCTTGGTATAAATGTGTTACATTACAATTCGGTGGGACCGAGGCCTCGATGGTACTGAGGTGTTGGTTACATTACAATTCGGTGGGACCGAGGCCTCGATGGTACTGAGGTGTTGGTTACATTACAATTCGGTGGGACCGAGGCCTCGATGGTACTGAGGTGTTGGTTACATTACAATTCGGTGGGACCGAGGCCTCGATGGTACTGAGGTGTTGGTTACATTACAATTCGGTGGGACTGAGGCCTCGATGGTACTGAGGTGTTGGTCACATTACAATTCGGTGGGACCGAGGCCTCGATGGTACTGAGGTGTTGGATACATTACAATTCGGTGGGACCGAGGCCTCGATGTTACTGAGGTGTTGGATACATAATTAATTGTAGGCGTTTACTCGTTTTATGTAACTGTGATGTTGTTGCTTATGTGCGGATAGGGGTGATGTGTATATAATTCCTATCTGCGCATGTGTTGGAATTCACTAAGCTTCGTGCTTACCCTTTCCCAATAAACTGTGGTTTCAGGTCCGAGCGGCTTCAAGGCGTGACAAGTACACACTGGCGCGCGAGGAGAGCTGGTTGTTTTATGGTTTTATTAATTAAACGTTTATTCCGCTGTATTTTTATTATAAAGTTAATAATTATGGGTTTGCAAACGAAACGTTGGGATTCATTTAATGAGTTGTTATAAATAAGTTGTTTATTTAAAAATTTAAATTTGCTTGTAATTTTTGGGGCGTTACAAACGAGGCATTCGCGCGTCGATTGGCTGCGGCCAAATTCGACCAGTCTTGCGCTACAATCCTATTCTTAACAAATGGGTTGGCCTCAACAAACTCAGGGTCGAAACCCCTCTACAACTTCAGTTTCTGTGTAGCAATGCACTCATAGTGGGCAGCCACCTCCGGAGTGGTGAACTGCCTGGGCACCCCACTGGGGGCATGCACATTACCCACTGTGGATTGATGTGGGTTTTGGGTTTGAAATTGGTCATCCCCAACATCAACCTCAACAGAAGATGAACTAAAAGAGGGTTGAAGATTTGTACCTTTCTTTGACGGTTATTTTGCCGGCCTTTTTGTCGGTTTTTTCAGAGCTTTGGTCACCGCAGACCTAGTGACCACGCCTTTCTTCCTCATGGCCCGCAGAATTGGGTTCTCCCCACTGTGGGCATCCTTCCTCACTATCTCTCTTTCAACATTATCCCCATGCTTGCGGTATTGTTCCTGATAGTCATCATCAACCTTCCTCTGAAACTCCATTTCTTCAGCAAAAATCTCTGTTCAGCCCTTTTCCTTTCTTCCTCAAAAATCCTTTCCTTCTCAGCCTTTAACCTTTCTTCCTCCATTCGCTTTTCCTCTTCTTCCTTTCTGATTCTTTCTTCTTCCTCTCGACGCCTCCTCTCGACCTTTTCCTTTCTTTTTCTAATGGCTTCCATTTTCTGTTTGAACTCCTCTGCTAACCGCCTCTCTTCTTCTTCGGCTAGAAGTGCCTTGGTCTCGAAATGGGTGACACTGGTGTCTGAGACTCGCGAGGATGAAATAGCCTTTGGGCTTTCGTGCTTTGAAGAACCCTCGTCGGCCACACCGGAGATGATCGGGTTTTCGCCGGAGACCGGCGGCGGTTCGTTTAGGTCGCCGGTGACGGTTTCCGGTGGTTGTTCCTCGACGGTCCTGCGGCGGACGGCCGCACGTGTGTGTGCATCGGGGTTGGTGTTCATCCTCTTGCTTCTTGCCATTTTTAGGGTAATAGGAAGGTTTTAGATTGGTGGGTTTTTTCGTGAGAGAGAAATTGAGAAGAAGGAAAAATCTAGGTAATATTAAAAGAAAGGGGTTTTGGAGAAGGTGGTTTTTGATTTAGGAAAAGGAAGGGTTTTTTTTTCTTGGTTAGTACAATGGAGGTGAGGTTATTAGGAGAGAGAAAAAGGGAAATGATGGTGGGTTTTCTTGGAACAAAGCAAAAGGGACAAATGGCAGCCAAGGGTGACACTTTGTGTAAGAAAAAGGTGATGTGTGTCAGCCTTGGGCCACCCAAAATTGTCCTTTCATCCGTCAGATGGGGAGTGGGAGCGCAGGGACTTGAGCCTTCCCCACTGCGAAACATTTTCTTCCATAAAACGACAATTTCACCTACACACATAAAAACAAACTACCATGCAGAATTAAAAAGACCAAAAATAATAAAATGACAGCAAATAACTGAAATAAAATATTTACAAACGATTTGTGACTTTGCTTAACCATAGTGGGGTGGAGAGTGGGCTGGAATGTGGGCACTTTCATTCAGAAAGTGCTTCACCCTTTGCCCATTGACTTTGAACGTTTGACCAGATTGTGGGGACTTCAGCTCCACTGTTCCAAAGGGACTTACCTTGACAATGGTATATGGTCCCATCCAACGAGATTTTAGCTTACCCGGAAAGAGTTTAAGACGAGAATTGAACAATAATACCTGTTGTCCCTCCATGAATTCCCTATGGTTAATTCGACGATCATGCCACATTTTGGTCTTCTCCTTATACAACTTTGTGTTTTCATAAGAGTGGTAACGCAACTCTTCTAAATCATGCAACTGTAGAGTCCTTTTGATTCCCGCAGCACCCTCACTCATGTTAAGCTCTTTAAGGGCCCAAAATGCCTTGTGCTCCAATTCAATCGGTAGATGGCAAGCTTTGCCAAAAACTAATTTAAATGGAGACATTCCCAAAGGAGTTTTATAGGCCGTTCGGTAGGCCCAAAGAGCATCATCGAGTTTGGTTGACCAATCTTTTCGGTGCGGTTTAACAACTTTTTCTAAAATTCCTTTGATCTCACGGTTTGAAAGTGATACGTGCGAAATGTGTGTTTTAATCGCAGTGGGTTGCAAACTGTCCACAGTGGGAAGTGCAAGTGTACACTGTCCACTATGATCGTCACAGCAAGTAATAGTTGGTAAAATACCATAATCGAATCCACAGAGACTGGACAATCAAGACAATACGGTTCTCATGAGCTCCTTTTACAAGTTTCAACTAGAGAGGAAAATAATACTTTGGTTTGGTTTGGTAAAATAGCTACTTGAAACGATTTACTAAATGCTAAAAAGGAGGAATGTAGGTTGGATTTTCCCTAAAATTTATCTCAAATACTCGGTCCTTAGAGTGATCCTCGTATTCGTGGTGGACATTTTCGCTAGAAAAGCCCGGTTACAAAATACTCACACCGTTAGATAAAAATCCCATACTCTTAGTACTTGTTGTTTTGTCAATGGTAATCTCTAAATGGACCTATTCAGGCCTCGATGGAATGTGTAGAGACAAATACTCTAAGTGTTTTTAATACACAAATTAGCTTGCCTACTACTCCAGTGGGCAGAGATTAGCTCACTGTGCCGACCTCACTTTCGTAAGTGTCAAAAGAATTCTTTCGAATCCCCTAGCATCATTCAAGCTCGTGTCACTGCGCTCTACTTATTTCTAAGTTAAGAACTAGACTTTAGATCCTTGCAAGTGATCAGCTTGTTCGCATCCTTGGGTAAATATCGAGAATGAAAGACCAAAACAACAAATATTCTAAGTATAAAGATTACTCAAGCATTTTTGATAAAATCCAGGTACTTCTCCTTCCTACATCCCAAAGGATGTTTAGCCTAACATTTCCGAAGTAAAGAAAACAAAAGATGAAGAATTGCACATAATAAAACTGAAAGTGATTTGCATTAACTGCTCACAGTGGGGAACGAGAAGTCGTCCCTGCACTGTGTATTTCGAACTACAACAGAAAATAAATTACTGAAATTAAATGCTAAGTTACTGCAGTAAAATGAAAGCTTACAACTTAAGGAATTGCTAGATAAATTGCAAGATAGATGTATATCATAAATGAGACCCAACACTCCTTTTTATACTAAGAAGAAGGTGTTGGTCTTTACACAAAAAGGGTTTTCCAAGGTGCAAGGACTGCAGGGAGATGCAGAAATCAGCTCAAAGGATAATACTTCAATCCTCCATGTATAGCCCTTTTTACCCAATGGTCCATTAGAAGTCAACTTTATTCAAGTACAAAGGTACAAGCTTTATGTCATCTTTAAGGAAACCTTTCAGCCACCACATTTCAGATTTTTCTGCCAAAGGATCTTTCCAACTCCAGGTTTTTATATTTCCAGCCCATGGTTTTCTTTTGTTTTCTGCTCTGCTCGAAGAGTGGGGAACCGGAGTGGGCACTGTATACGTCACTGCGGATGAAAAATCGAGAAAACACCCAAAACTTCCCCAAATAATTTATTAAAGACCATGGTTCACTCCTTTTGCTCGTTTTCGTAAATCCTACCAAGAATGGGGGGTTTTAGAAGTGAAATGGCTAAAATTGACAAAATAAAGTGGAAAATAAATGGAAATAATAACTCTAAAAATAGAGTTATCACAACCTCAAACTTAAATCATTACTTGTCCCCAAGTAATAAAAAGAAAGAAATAAAATGAAAAACAATGCATTTGAAACTTTGAGGGACTTACATACTTCTTGACTTGAATGAGCGTTTGATCTCCTTCCTCCGATACTTCCTTCGGTCCGAAACATGAAAATTTCACTTTTGTGTTTGCCGAAACCTTTCCCTTGTTTACCTTTTGATCAATAGGGCTTTCTTGGGTTTGAAGGGTTTATGGCTTTGAATCTTTTCCCAAGGGTTTTGACAAGAATTTCCAAACATGGACCGAAGATCTCGCTTTGAGATTTTTATTTCAAGAAGTGGGTGTTTAGTATTTTGCTATGATAAGAACGTACACTTTCAGGCTTTATTTGGGTATAATGAGTATGGCTATTTTTGTGAGGGTGGGTATTCTGATGGTCCAGAATAGGCACACCATCGTTTTCTGGGAGTGAGCACTTTGATGGTCCAGAAAAGGCACACCATCAATTTTGTTAGTGCTACTCCGATTTTCTTCTGTTTTTGTATTTTTGTGTTTTCTCTCTTCTTTTTTTTTTTTTTTTTTGGGAGGGGGGTACGGCTTACCCACCTCAAACTTGGACTTCACAGTGTCCTCATTGTGAACAAACTGGAGGTCACTCTGGAAGTTCCCACCTCAAACTTAAGATATCACAGTGTCCCCACTGTGACATTGAATTAATGAACAAAGGTGGTGGTTTGGGGTACAAAAAGGGTCGTGTTTAGATGCGAAAAATGGCCTAAATCATTTCACGGGACAAGTTGAGATTTGTACTTACAAAAGTGACCTTTTAAGTCGGAAGCCGAAAGTTGTACCTTGAAATGGAAACGAGGTCAAACAAGCATTCAAACAATCAATACGTTAGTACCCAAAAGTACCTACCGAGCGATAGGATTTCATGCATTACGAACCAAAATAAGGATTCAGCAAAGTGTCAAAAGCCTAGCCAAAGGCACAAAATATAAAACAAACCGAAATTTAAAATTGTTTTTGAGAGCAAAAGAGTGGAACCAAAGTTTTAACAAACCATTCAACGGGTCGGGGTGGCATCTGGTGAACTGGCGGCGTCATCCTCTTCAAACTCGTCATCACTGGCATTGGTTGGGAAAATATCCTCAGGAAAATCTGGGAGCTGAGCAGCTAGCATTGGGTTGGCCTCTTTCATCATCAGGCCCGTCACCTCATCCCGTTCTCTTGTATACATCCAAAATTTCTGTGTGGCCCGGTTCTGATATCGCTGCTCACTTTCCAGCAACTCGATCCTGTATGTGAGCCTCTTCAAAGCTGCCAAAATCTCTCCCATTTGGTTGCTTGATGATCCGGCCTCGGTTGAATGGAGTGGTGTACGCGGCGTTCTCACAACATGCTCCTCAGCAATGGTCACAGTGGGGTGAACAGTCCCCACTGTGGGGATATCTTCTGTTTGTTCAGCTGGAGGAGTGGCGACGTACCTTCCCATCTTGCGGATGGTTTGTGCGCTGATGTTGCTCGTGGAGTCAAACCACTGATCCTCCACCGCCGAGGGTACACCTGCGTCTATCATTAGTAACGTAACGAGGCAAGGAAGGGGCAAGACTACCTTCTTTCTGTTTCGAGCTTGATCTATGGCCGCATGCATAACAATTCCGACGTTGATTTTTCGTCCAGTGAGGAGGCAGTACAACAAAGCACATTTATGCATAGACAATGTGGTATCGTGCGATGTTGGGGACACAGAGGCCCGGAGAAATTGGAACCAAACAGCGGCCTCGGTAGTGAGGGAGCTAGCATTTAGGCACCTTCTCTGGCCGTCTTTATTCCACGGCTTCCCCTCGACTGCTATTTCGCGCAAGACAAGATCCTCGTCCGTCGGGGTCATTTTCTTTAAAAACTGGGCAAACTCACACACAGTCGGGCTCCTTCTTCCTAATACCCGGTTAATCGCTCCTGGAGTATAGCTTACTTGCTTACCCCGAACTACCACAGTGGGATCCTTTGCTTGAGAGGCCTCGGCGTAAAATTCACGCACTAACGAGGCATTCGCGCGTCGATTGGCTTCAGCCAAAATCGACCAGTCTTGCGCTACAATCCTATTCTTAACAAATGGGTTGGCCTCAACAAACTCAGGGTCGAAACCCCTCTCTAACTTCAGTTTCTGTGTAGCAATGCACTCATAGTGGGCAGCCACCTCCGGAGTGGTGAACTGCCTGGGCACCCCACTGGGGGCATGCGCAGTGCCCACTGTGGACTGATGTGGGTTTTTGGTTTGAACTTGGTCATCCCCAACATCAATCTCAACAGAAGATGAACTTAAAGAGGACTGAAGACTTGTACCTTTCTTTGACGGTTGTTTTGCCGGCCTTTTTGTCGGTTGTTTCAGAGCTTTGGTCACCGCAGACCGGGTGACCACTCCTTTCCTTCTTGTGGCCCGCAGAATTAGGTTCTCCCCACTGTGGGCAGTCTTCCTCACTGTCTCTCTTTCAACACTATCCCCAAGCTTGCGGTATTGTTCCTGATAGTCATCATCAACCTTCCTCTGAAATTCCACTTCTTCAGCAAAAATTTCTGCCTCAGCCCTTTTCCTTTCTTTCTCAAAAATCCTTTCCTTCTCAGCCTTCAACCTTTCTTCTTCCATTCGCTTTTCCTCTTCCTTTCTGATTCTTTCTTCTTCCTCTCGACGCCTCCTCTCGACCTCTTCCTTTCTTTTTCTAATGGCTTCCATTTTCTGTTTGAACTCCTCTGCTAACCGCCTCTCTTCTTCTCGAAATGGGTGACACTGTTGTCTGAGACTTGCGATGATGAAGTAGCTTTTGGGCTTTCGTGCTTTGAAGAACCCTCGTCGGCCGCACCGGAGATGATCGGGTTTTCGCCGGAGACCGGTGGCGGTTCGTTCAGGTCATTGGTGACGGCTTCCGGTGGTTGTTCCTCGGCGGTCCTGCGGCGGACGGCCGCACGTGTGAGTGCATCGGGGTTGGTGTTCATTCTCTTGGTTCTTGCCATTTTTAGGGTTCTGGAAGGGTTTTGCTGGTGGGTTTTTAGTAGAGAGAGAAATGAAGAAGAAAAAGTTTGCTGGGTAAATTTTGGTAGCAAAAGAGGTTAAGGTGGTTTTTGGAAATGTTTTCTTGTCAAAAATGGGGGGAAACCGCCGGTTTTAGGAGAGAGGGAGAGGAAGGACAATGATAGCTTTGCTTGGGAAATGATGAACTATGACAACATGGCCTAAAAGTAGACTTGATGGCAGCAAAAGGTGAAAGCTTGTCAGCATTGGGTCCCAAAAATGGTCCTTTCATTCGTCAGATGGGGAGTGGGGAGTGCAGTGACCTGAGCCTTCCCCACTGCAAAGTACTTTCCTTGATTTTTCTTCAAAAAGTGGCATGTTCTTCTACACACATTAAAACAAACTACCATGCAGAATTAAAAAGACCAAAAATAATAAAAAGACAGCAAATAAGTGAAATAAAATATTTACAAATGGTTGTGACATTGCTTAACCAGAGCGGGATGGAGAGTGGGATGGAATGTGGGCACTCTTGTTCAGAAAGTGCTTCACCCTTTGCCCATTGACTTTGAAGATTTTTCCGGATTGAGGAGCCATTAAGTCCAGAGTTCCAAAAGGGCTTACCTTGACCACAGTGTAAGGCTCTTTCCATCGTGATTTTAGATTTTCCGGAAACATCCTTAATCTTGAATTAAAAAGTAGCACTTTTTGTCCCTCCCCAAACTCTCCATGAGTGATTTTTTGGTCAGGCCACCACTTGATCTTCTCCTTGTTGGTTTTTGCATTTATGTCGGAGTGATGACAAAGTTCTTCTAACTCATTGAGGTAGGCATATTTTAAGTGGGAAGGCAATGGCTTCAAATTCAAGTCAGGGGGATTTTTGGATGGTAGTTTGACATGTCTATCTTTGAAATCTAGCTGCTCAAAAGCTGCCAAGATCTCGTTACACTCATCCTCAAAAGTGTTATCACTCTCAGATTCGGAGTGCTCACTCTCACTCCTCACTGTAGGCACTGTGTCAAGACGGTGGGTTCCATTAATCGAACTTAAAGCAAAACAGTCTTCGGTTTCCATATACTTAAGGGCCTTGAAGACATTGAAAGTTACCTCTTGGTCATTAACCCGCATCGTGAGTTCTCCTTTGTGTACATCAATCAAAGTACGTCCGGTTGCAAGAAACGGACGCCCTAAGATGATTGGGATTTCTTTATCGGCCTCATAATCTAAAACAAGAAAATCGGCGGGGAAGATAAATTTATCCACTTGGACCAAAACGTCTTCTATTTTTCCCTTGGGATAGGCAATGGATCGGTCGGCTAGTTGTAATGTCACGGTTGTGGGTCTAGCCTCTCCAATCCCTAACTTGTTAAAAATGGACAAAGGCATCAAGTTGACACTAGCTCCTAAATCACAGAGTGCTTGGCCTACTTCTTGTCCTCCTATAATGCATGGAATGGTGAAACTACCCGGGTCTTTCAACTTAGGTGGAATCTTGCTTGTTAGGAGGGCACTACATTCTTCGGTCAAAGCCACAGTTTCAAATTCACCCAACTTCCTCTTTTTGTTCAAAATATCTTTTAAGAATTTAACATAGCTTGGCATCTGCTCGAGAGCTTCTACCAAGGGTATGTTAATGTGAAGTTGCTTAAAAATGTCTAAGAATTTTTTAAACTGAACATCGACATTTTTAGGCTTCATTCTTTGAGGAAATGGAATGTTTCGTGGGTCAATCTGAGTTTGCTGTGGTATTGGCTTTGGGACAGTAGTCTTTGGGACAGGTCCAAAAGTGGGAAGGTCAGGGATGTCGGTCCCCACTGTGGGGATCACAGTGACTTGAGGAGTGCCCACTGTGGTGCTCACAGTGGGTTTTTGAGGCGAATCATCAGATTCAAAAATGATATTTTTCAGATCCTTTCCACTCCTTAAAGTTATGGACTTGACATGTTCTGGTCCTTTTCCTATCACTCTAGCTTGCTCGGTATCACTCGGTAACGTTCCTGGTGGTCTATTCTTAACTTCAACGGCTAGCTGTCCTACTTGGGTCTCTATATTCCTAATGGCTGCTTGGGTTTGATTCATAAAACCTTTGAGAATCGACTCGATCGATTGTTGAGCCTCAGCCGGTTGGTTGGATCGTGGTTGGTATGGTTGTGGGGACTGCCCACTGTGATGTTGAGATTGCCCACTGTGATGTTGCTGAAATCCCGGGGGATTGTATGGTCTTTGCTGGATGTGACTCGGTCCTTGGGGTTGGAGTCCTTGATTACCGGACCAAGAGAAATTCGGATGATTTCTCCAACCTGGATTATAAGTCTGCGAATAAGGGTTGTTCCTCGGGTTGGTCCCTATGACATTAACAGATTCGGGATTTGCTGGACAAAAATCGAAAACATGCTCCTCTCCACAGAGGGAGCAGTTTTCGGCGAGATGGGTTGTGGAATTAACTTGGCCTCTATTTTGGTTCAAAACGATTTTGGTCAAGGCTACTAACTGCGCATTCATGGTTTTAAGTGCTTCAGAATCGATGGTGTTGGTCTTTGGTACTACTGCTCTAGGATTGGACCACTCGGTATTGTTGTTGGACACTTTTTCTAAGATTTGATATCCTTCATTGTAGGTTTTACTCGTGAATGTTTCACCGGCTGTTGCATCTAAGATGATTTTGGTTGCATTGGAAAGACCATTGTAAAAGGTCTCCAATTGGATGCAATGTGGGATGCCATGATGTGGGCACTTTCGAAGTAAATCTTTAAATCGTTCCCATGCATCCGAAACAGCCTCATCTTCCTCTTGCCTAAATAAAATTATATCATTTCGAAATCTAACATTCCTTGTTGGAGGAAAGTATTTTTGCAAAAATCTATCGGCAAGTTCTTGCCAAGTGGTTATCGAGTGAGGTGCATGTGCGTTCAGCCAAGATTTTGCTTTGTCCCTTAATGAAAAAGGGAAAAGCCTTAGTCTTAATGCCTCATCACTAACACCTTGCAATTGAAAGGAATCGGTCATTTCTAAAAAAGATTTTAAGTGCGAGTGCGGATCCTCAGATGGCGATCCTCCAAATTGACCCATGGCTTGGATCATTTGAAACATCACCGGTTTGAGTTCAAAATGCGTTGCAACAATATTGGGTCTCAAAATTCCGGAGCTTAAATCACCAACTCCGGAAGTAGCATAGTCCCGTATTTTTCGATATTTGTTATCGGCAATCGTGATTGTGGTCTCCACTATAGGTGGCGGTACTGCAGCCATGTTCACAGTGGGGATCACAGGAGGTTGTCGATTTGTTTTCTTTTTTCTTCGTGTTTTTCGCAACGTTTTTTCTATTTCGAGATCTATTGGAACCAAATGTTCGAGTTGTCGCCGTGGCATACAATACGAACAGCTTAGAAAAACTAGTTACTCGGGCTCGAACAAAAACTAATGTCTTGAGATTTAAAATCACGCCAGTCCCCGGCAACGGCGCCAAAAACTTGATACGTGCGAAATGTGTGTTTTAATCGCAGTGGGTTGCAAACTGTCCACAGTGGGAAGTGCAAGTGTACACTGTCCACTATGATCGTCACAGCAAGTAATAGTTGGTAAAATACCAGAATCGAATCCACAGAGACTGGACAATCAAGACAATACGGTTCTCATGAGCTCCTTTTACAAGTTTCAACTAGAGAGGAAAATAATACTTTGGTTTGGTTTGGTAAAATAGCTACTTGAAACGATTTACTAAATGCTAAAAAGGAGGAATGTAGGTTGGATTTTCCCTAAAATTTATCTCAAATACTCGGTCCTTAGAGTGATCCTCGTATTCGTGGTGGACATTTTCGCTAGAAAAGCCCGGTTACAAAATACTCACACCGTTAGATAAAAATCCCATACTCTTAGTACTTGTTGTTTTGTCAATGGTAATCTCTAAATGGACCTTTTCAGGCCTCGATGGAATGTGTAGAGACAAATACTATAAGTGTTTTTAATACACAAATTAGCTTGCCTACTACTCCAGTGGGCAGAGATTAGCTCACTGTGCCGACCTCACTTTCGTAAGTGTCAAAAGAATTCTTTCGAATCCCCTAGCATCATTCAAGCTCGTGTCACTGCGCTCTACTTATTTCTAAGTTAAGAACTAGACTTTAGATCCTTGCAAGTGATCAGCTTGTTCGCATCCTTGGGTAAATATCGAGAATGAAAGACCAAAACAACAAATATTCTAAGTATAAAGATTACTCAAGCATTTTTGATAAAATCCAGGTACTTCTCCTTCCTACATCCCAAAGGATGTTTAGCCTAACATTTCCGAAGTAAAGAAAACAAAAGATGAAGAATTGCACATAATAAAACTGAAAGTGATTTGCATTAACTGCTCACAGTGGGGAACGAGAAGTCGTCCCTGCACTGTGTATTTCGAACTACAACAGAAAATAAATTACTGAAATTAAATGCTAAGTTACTGCAGTAAAATGAAAGCTTACAACTTAAGGAATTGCTAGATAAATTGCAAGATAGATGTATATCATAAATGAGACCCAACACTCCTTTTTATACTAAGAAGAAGGTGTTGGTCTTTACACAAAAAGGGTTTTCCAAGGTGCAAGGACTGCAGGGAGATGCAGAAATCAGCTCAAAGGATAATACTTCAATCCTCCATGTATAGCCCTTTTTACCCAATGGTCCATTAGAAGTCAACTTTATTCAAGTACAAAGGTACAAGCTTTATGTCATCTTTAAGGAAACCTTTCAGCCACCACATTTCAGATTTTTCTGCCAAAGGATCTTTCCAACTCCAGGTTTTTATATTTCCAGCTCATGGTTTTCTTTTGTTTTCTGCTCTGCTCGAAGAGTGGGGAACCGGAGTGGGCACTGTATACGTCACTGCGGATGAAAAATCGAGAAAACACCCAAAACTTCCCCAAATAATTTATTAAAGACCATGGTTCACTCCTTTTGCTCGTTTTCGTAAATCCTACCAAGAATGGGGGGTTTTAGAAGTGAAATGGCTAAAATTGACAAAATAAAGTGGAAAATAAATGGAAATAATAACTCTAAAAATAGAGTTATCAGAAAGCTCGGCCAAACCGTTGGTTTGCGGGTGGTATGCGGTGGCTACTCTATGATGTATGTCATATTTGGCAAGGACCGAGGCCATGACTGTTCACAAAATGGGTGCCTTCATCACTAATCAATTCCCGTAGTGTTCCAAATCTAGTAAAAATGTTTTTATGCAAAAACTTTACCACGGTATTGGCATCATTAGAATGACACGCAATGGCTTCCACCCATTTTGAAACATAATCTACCGCAACCAAGATATAAAAATGATTGTTGGAATTTGGAAAGGGACCCATGAAATCGATCCCCCAAACACCAAAAAGTTCTACCTCTAAAATTTTGTTAAGAGGCATTTCGTTCCTTTGCGAAATGTTCCCAGTGCGTTGACATTGCTCACAACTTTTCACAAATTCATACGAGTCTTTAAACATAGTGGGCCAAAAATACCCACTTTGCAAGATTTTTGCAGCAGTGCGGTTTCCACCAAATTGGCCACCGTATGGGATGTGTGACAACCATGGAGTATTTGATATTGCTCACTCCCGTGGATACAACGCCTCAATATTTGATCCGTCCCTATCTTATACAAGAAAGGGTCATCCCAAACATATTGTCGTGTATCATGTAAAAACTTTTTAAATGGTTGTCCACTTATCCCATGGGGTTTTAGTCCACTTGCTAAAAAGTTGGAAATGTCAGCATACCAAGGAATATTATTTTCGAGATGTTGGGCTGATAACAATTGTTCATCGGGAAAATTTTCTCTGACCGGAGTGGGATAAACAGTGCCCACTATCTTCTCAATCCTGGACAGATGGTAAGCTATCTGATTGCTTGTTCCTTTCCTATCAACGATCTCAAGGTCAAATTCTTGCAGCAATAAAACCCACCTAATCAAGCGTGGCTTGGAATCAGCCTTGTTGATCAAGTGTTTTATTGTCGCATGATCTGTGTGCACTATGACCTTCGTCCCTATCAAGTATGACCTGAAACGATCAAAAGAAAACACCACTGCAAGTAATTCTTTTTCAGTTACTATGTAATTAATCTGAGCTTCAATCAGTGTTCTACTCGCATAATAAATGGGGTGAAAAACTTTGTTCTTTTTCTGTCCGAGAACCACCCCCACAGCCCACTCGCTGGCATCACACATCACTTCGAATGGGAGTGACCAGTCTGGAGTGGTCACTATGGGTGCTGTGACTAAGGCTTCCTTGATTGTTTCAAAAGCATTTTGGCATTCTTTTGTAAAAATGAAGTCTTTTTCATGCTGCAACAGGTTGCATAGGGGTTTTGTAATTTTTGAAAAATCCTTGATGAACCTCCTATAAAAACCTGCATGACCTAAAAAACTTCGAATGCCTTTCACAGTTGTGGGTTCGGGAAGTTGTGCCACTACCTCAAGCTTGGCTTTATTGACTTCCAACCCTCTTTTTGAGACAAGATGACCTAGGACAATACCTTCTTCTACCATAAAATGGCATTTTCCCAATTTAAAATAAGGTCGTGGGTTTTTGCTGGATATGACTCGGCCCTTGGGGTTGGAGTCCTTGATTACCAGACCAAGAGAAATTCGGATGATTTCTCCAACCTGGATTATAAGTCTGCGAATAAGGGTTGTTCCTCGGGTTGGTCCCTATGACATTAACAGATTCGGGATTTGCTGGACAAAAATCGAAAACATGCTCCTCTCCACAGAGGGAGCAGTTTTCGGCGAGATGGGTTGTGGAATTAACTTGGCCTCTATTTTGGTTCAAAACGATTTTGGTCAAGGCTACTAACTGCGCATTCATGGTTTTAAGTGCTTCAGAATCGATGGTGTTGGTCTTTGGTACTACTGCTCTAGGATTGGACCACTCGGTATTGTTGTTGGACACTTTTTCTAAGATTTGATATCCTTCATTGTAGGTTTTACTCGTGAATGTTTCACCGGCTGTTGCATCTAAGATGATTTTGGTTGCATTGGAAAGACCATTGTAAAAGGTCTCCAATTGGATGCAATGTGGGATGCCATGATGTGGGCACTTTCGAAGTAAATCTTTAAATCGTTCCCATGCATCTGAAACAGCCTCATCTTCTTCTTGCCTAAACAAAATTATGTCATTTCGAAACCTTACATTCCTCGTTGGAGGAAAGTATTTTTGCAAAAATTTATCGGCAAGTTCTTGCCTAGTGGTTATCGAGTGAGGTGCATGCGAGTTCAGCCATGACTTCGCCTTATCCCTTAGTGAAAAAGGAAAAAGTCTTAGTCTTAATGCTTCATCACTCACACCTTGTAACTGAAAGGAATCGGTCATTTCCAATAAAGATTTTAAGTGCGAGTGTGGATCCTCAGATGGCGATCCTTCAAACTGACCCATGGCTTGAATCATTTGAAACATCACCGGTTTGAGTTCAAAATGGTTTGCAACAATGTTGGGCCTTAGAATCCCGGAGCTTAAGTCATTAGCTCCGAAAGTAGCGTAGTCCCGTATTTTTCGATCTTTGCTATCGGCAATCGTCACTGTGGTCTCCACTATAGGTGGTGGTATTGCTACCATGTTTACAGTGGGGATCACAGGGGGTTGTCGATTTTTGTTTTTACGTCTTCTTCTAAAAGTCTTTTCTATTTCAAGATCGATTGGTACCAAAGGTTCGTGTTGTTGTCGTGGCATGCAACACGAAAAGCTTAGAAAAACTAGTTACTCGGGCTCAAACAAAAACTAATATCTTGAGATTTAAAATCATGCCAGTCCCCGGCAACGGCGCCAAAAACTTGGTACGTGCGAAATATGTGTTTTAATCGCAGTGGGTTGCAAACTGTCCACAGTGGGAAGTGCAAGTGTACACTGTCCACTATGATCGTCACAGCAAGTAATAGTTGGTAAAATACCATAATCGAATCCACAGGGACTGGACAATCAAGACAATACGGTTCTTATGAGCTCCTTTTACAGGTTTCAATTAGAGAGGAAAATAATACTTTGGTTTGGTTGGCGAAATAGCTACTTTGACGATTTTACTAAGATTAAAAGGAGGAATGGAGGTTAGATTTTCCCTAGATTTTACACTAAATACTTGGTCCTAAAAAGTGATCCTTGTATTCGAGGTAGACATTTTCGCTAGAAAAGCCCGGTTACAAAATACTCACACCGTTTTGATAAAAATCCCATACTCTTAGTACTTATTGTTTTGTCAATGGTAATCTCAAGAATGGTCCTTTTCAGGTCTCGATGGAATGTGTAGAGACAAATACTCTAAGTGTTTTTAATACACAAATTAGCTTGCCTACTGCTCCAGTGGGTTGAGATTTGCTCACTGTGCCGACCTCACTTTCGTAAGTGTCATAAGAATTCTTTCGAATCCCCTAGCATCATTCAAGCTCGTGTCACTACGTTCTACTTATTTCTAAGTTAAGAACTAGACTTTAGATCCTTGCAAATGATCGGCTTGTTCGCATCCTTGGGTAAATATCGAGAATGAATGACCAAAACAACAAATATTCTAAGTATAAAGATTACTCAAGCATTTTTAATAAAATCCAGGTACTTCTCCTTCCTACATCCCAAAGGATGTTTAGCCCATACTTGAAGTAAAGAAAGCAAAAGAGTAGAAGTTGCACATAATTAAACTGAAAGTGACTTGAATAGAACTCACAGTGGGGAACAAGGGTTCGTCCCTGTCACTGTGTATTGCGAACTACAATTAAGCTAAGAAAGTAAATTACTGAAAATTAAAGCTAGTTACAGCAGTAAATAAAAGACTAAAGCTAATGTGGTAGTTGAGAGAATTTAAGGCTAAGCAAAAACTCAAGGATGATAATAAATGATACCCAAGTGCTCCTTTATATACTAGGAGAAGGAGTTGGGTATTACACAAAAGAGGTGGGTCTTCCAATGGGTAAAGACTGCTGTGTTGTGGCAGAAATCAGTTCCTTGTGTAATCCTTTTACCCAATGGACTCTTTTCCAAGTCAATCTCCAAGTACAAGGAGGTGTACTTGATGCTATCTCCAACCCATATTTTCCTGCCATTTGAACCTTCTAAACTCCAGGTTTTATATTTCCAGCCCATGGTTTTCTTTTGTTTTCTTGATCTGCTCGAAGAGTGGGGAACCGGAGTGGGCACAACAGTGGTCACTGCAGGATAAAACGTGAAAAACACCCAAATTCTACCAAATAATTTATTAAAGACCATGGTTCACTCCTTTTGCTCGTTTTCGTGAAATATACCAAGAATGGGGGTTTTAACAAGTGAAATGGCTAAAATTGACAAAATAAAGTGGAAAATAAATGGAAATAATAACTCTAAAAATAGAGTTATCACCTTTGCAGCCCACAGAGGTTTTAAAGTATATCAAATGGATGCAAAATCTGCCTTTCTCAATGGTGAAATTCAAGAAGAAGTATACGTCCAACAACCACCAGGATTTGAAAGCTCAAAGTACCCAATGTATGTCTATTACCTCGACAAGGCTCTATATGGACTGAAACAGGCTCTAAGAGCATGGTACAAAAGACTTTCCACTTTTCTTCTCAATAACGACTACAACAGAGATACCACTGATACAACTCTATTCTTTAAAGGTGAAGGAAATGAGCTTATTCTTGTACAAATATATGTAGATGATATTATTTTTGGGTCTACAAATGTACAAAAATGCAAAGATTTTGAAAAACTCATGCAGAGTGAGTTTGAAATGAGTATAATGGGAGAATTAACCTTTTTCCTCGGACTTCAAGTCAAACAAACATCAGAAGGAATTTTCATAAACCAATCAAAATATGTCTCTGACATACTTGAAAAATATAGCCTCTCTGATGCCTCTATCATGAAAACCCCAATGGCCACTGGAAATAAACTTTTTCAGATCAAAATGGCATCTCTGTCAAGTGCACGCTTTACAGAGGAATGATTGGGTCTTTATTATACTTAACGGCCAGTAGACCTGACATAATGCATGCCACATGTCTTTGTGAAAGATATCAAGATAATCCTAAAAAGTCACATTATATTGCTGTAAAGAGAATCTTCAGATACCTCAGAGGGACCAAAAATGTTGGCCTCTGGTATCCGCAGAACTCTGGTTTTGGACTAAAGGCATACACAGATTCAGATTATGGAGGATGCAAACTCGACAGAAAGAGTACCTCTGGGAGTTGTCAATTCCTAGGTGGGAAATTAGTAAGTTGGACTTCAAAGAAACAGAATTGTGTCTCAACATCTACGGCAGAAGCTGAATACGTTGCTGCTGCTAGCTGTTGCTCTCAAGTTCTGTGGATGAAAACTCAGCTAAAAGACTTTGGTCACATCATTTGCAAAATCCCCATCTTCTGTGATTCCAAAAGTGCAATTGCCATCTCTGCAAATCCAGTACAGCATTCAAAGACAAAGCACATAGATATCAGGTATCACTTTCTGAAGTATCATGTGGAAAATCAAACCATCGAGATGCATTTTGTACCAACAGAATTTCAGCTTGCTGATTTATTCACCAAGGCACTTGATGAGAAAATATTCGTTTACTTGGTGGGTAAATTAGGAATGATAAATATGGATTAACCTCTGTAAGTATCTTTATCTTTATATTATACAGAATGTATATTTTCTGTTTTGTTTGTTTTTGTAAATAATTTTTTTATGTAAATTCTAAAATCTCAATTCTGAAAATTACAGAGATTCTGTAAGTCTCCTCAGAACCTCTGACGATTCCTACAGAACCTCTGTTACACGACCTATGTTATATACATTTACTTCTGATTATTTGAACCAAGCATAGGTCAAGGGGGAGCAAAGGAAAACAATCTTGATCTACAGAGGTTGATTAGATCAAGGGGGAGTAAAAAGGAGACCTTGCTTAATCTATAGAGATTTATAAGTCAAGGGGGAGCAAAGGAAGAGATGACAACAACAGAAGAAAAGAGAAGAGGGTAAAGAAGAACAAAAAGGTTAGTATCTCGAACAAATTCTTTTTGAAAATAATTTTCTAGGACACAAATTTCTAAATATGTTCTAGAAACATTATTAAACACATTCCAAATCAAATTTGATCAAAAAGAATGTTGAGTTCTCCATTATTAGAAATTTAAGGTCACAGAGCCTCTGCTGAGTCCAACAGAGGTTCTGCAGGCAAAAGCTCTGATCTTAAATCAATAATTCTTGGAAACTCTGTCAAATCTTTTTAGGTGTCAAAAATCAAAAAGAATCATCGCGTACAAGCACTGCAACAGAAGTATCCGGTTACAGAGTTCTCTCCACAAGAAAGAACTTCTGTAGACCAACACATGCTTTAAAAAGACTTTTTGCTGCACTAAACCTTTTTCAAAAACAATTTTCTAGGACACCAGCTTTCAAACAGGTCCTAAAAACATTGTTAAAATCAATCAAAAACTTGGATGATCAAAAATGCTTATAAATTGTTAGTTATAAGAAATTTCTTGTCTCGGAACCTCTGCTGGCTCTGACAGAGGTCCAAAAACCTCTGTAAAGGAGTTTCTATACAAATAATTTATCGATCCTCTCCATGGATTTTTTCAACCATTCTTTGTGAAGGTACAACCTACAGAGTCATGAAAAATAAGATTCTCAAATCACAGAGCCTCTGTCAGTGTTTACTTTAGGCATTTCTGTAACAGAAACGGTAACTTTTCTGCGAGTGAGAATCATGTGGAGGTAAAGAGGCCCACGAGCCCAGCATTTAATAAGGCCGCCCACGACCTCTCGTCATAACTGACACTGAGGACGTGTCATCTTTTCATTGGACCTACATGCAACACGTTCCTATGGAAAGTTGAACCCGCCGTAACCACTCAAGTGTCGACCCCAAATATTATTTACCTCAAAATATTAACCCTTTCAGATTCTACGGCCACAAACTCAGTATAAAACCCAAGTTACCTTACCTAACAAAAACTTTACTCACTCTCTTCTCCGGCGAACCTGCAACTATATTCAAATCATCATTTTACTTTGCAAAATGGCTTTCAGTTCCCAGGATGCTCAAAACTCTCCGGCGAACTCTCCTCAACACTCTCCAGTGCATTAAGAGCACTCCCAAAACCCTAACATCGCCGTAAATGCTGAAACAGAAAACTCCAGCGACTCTGCAAACTTTGCACCAACCACCAACCTTCAACACTTTCTGAACAAAGAACATTTTGAAGATGTTCTACCTTTAAAATCCAACAACTGCTACCTGATACCCTCACCAACAGCCTTCGGCGAAGCCCATGCTCTTCTCCTAAATATCATGGAAAATCATTTCCTATACCCTCTCCTTTCTAAAACCCCAACCAAAATCCCTGCACGATATCTGAATCAATTTTGACAAAGTTGCCGATTTGATTCAGATGATTCTCTGATAAAGGGCTATATTTCAAAACCAGACAAGTCTGAGTACCTAGAACTCATGTTTAACAGAACCATGTTCTCACTGGAGTTCAACCTGCCAACCAGAGGTCTTCTTGGAATCAAGAAATATGTTGAGGTTCTTACGGACGAGGAGCTCTGCCGATTCGTAGAAATGTTAGGGTAAAACACAACCCTAAGGAAACGAAATGATTTCCGCAGAGGCAGACTACCACCTCTGTGGAATACCCTGTTCTCCATCTTAAATCGTTGCCTCACAAGGAAAACCGGTAGCCCTGACCAAAGCTCATTCCAGATCCTGACCATCATGTATGAATCTATTACGATATTCCACTTCATTATGCCACAATCATGATACAGGAGATAGTGAATACAATCGACAGAAAGCTCTCAACTCAAAGGGCCAAAAAGAATACACCAGGGTATCTGCCTCCTCTGCAATATCAAAGAATTCTAGGAGTAATCTTCGAGCCTCTACTTCAAATGCAGAAATGGCCAATGGAAGGGCCATCTGTAAAGCTTTATCCAATGAATAAAAATACTCCTACAGAGCATGAAGACAATTACCCCCACTGCAGACCTCTGTCAAAGAACCTTCTGTCGTATGCAACCGATGAGGATAGAAAGTTAGAATATATACGCGTCCACAGGACTCCAGAACCACGTCCTGTGACACCCCCGCGTCTAGGAGCCCCCTTAGGTATAGATGTAGTAGAGAGGATGACAGAAGAGGAATGGGCTAGAGCTTTAGAGAAACACTATTCAGTACAAGACCGTTTCAAAGCCCAAAGAGAGAGCATTTACCCCTCTTCTCCAAAAAGAAAAACCTCTGCAGCAACACCCAAGAAGAAGAGCAAGAAAAGAAAACCAACAGAGGAAACTACAACCTCTGCAGCTCAACACTCTTCAACGCCACAAGCTGCAAAAACAAGATCTTTTGCACCTCCCTCCCCTCCAAAACAAAAGAAAAGGAAAACCAAATCAACAGAAGAGGGAGCCCCAAAGCTAAAGAAGAGGAAGACAAAGAACAAGAAACCAACTTCACTTCTGCAGGTCATCACAGAGGATGTCGAACAAGAAGAGGAAGATCAGGCTATACCTCTGCAACCTCCCTCCCCAATAATATATGCAGATCAACAGGGAGATTTCAATGCCTTTCTCAAAAATCCCGACATTACTCAAACCTTAGATCCATCAGGATGGGTCGCAGAACCATTGGATCAGACTACAGAGGCTATGCGCACAACAGAAGTCATTTCTGCAGCTCAAGGTACACAAACCATGCACCCTCACGTACGGAGACTCTTAGGATCTCATTCCATATATGATTCCTTAAGAGCAGAAGCAGAAACATTAACGCCTACAGAGGAAACCTCAGACGAAGAGGTAAACATAGACTTTACAATAGAGGACGAGGTTAGGATAGAAACAGCAGAGGGTTCTGCAGAAAAAGATGTCGAAGAATAAGAAGGCACACATCCCCAACCCCCTCCTAGTGCAACCCACATTTCTGATACCGTCGGTCTAGCGGCAGAAGGTATCATTGAAAAAGAGCAGCACAGCTCGATCCCAACCCCTCCCAGCCAGCCAGAGGTTACTCTTTCAACCTCTGTGCCTAATATAACCGGGGAAACCATTCCTGGGGAGTCCTCTCGAAAGAACTCACCCATAGTTCGTGATTTATTGCCCCAAATCACATCTGACATCCTAGCAGAAGAATTTGTTTCCTCTGCCACGCACACCACAATAGGGCCCAACATCCCTTCAGAGGGGATTAGAGAGCACAGAGACGAAGAGACTCTAGACAAGTCTCTAAGTCAACAGAAGGATATTCCAATACCCACCTCTGGAGTGGATTTGGACAATGTTCTTCACAGAACTTCTGTAGAGACTGAAACACAAGTTTCTACTCGAGGATCAAAAAGAAATCCTTCCACCCTCAACGTACAAACAGGGGTGAAAGAAGGTGTCCAAGGAACAAGGACAAACTCTGGAGACGAATGTGTTCCTCCAGAGGTTACAACGAGTTCACAAGTATCAAGGGGTGAGTTCCAAACCCTTGTCACCTATGTGAACCAAACTTTGGAAGAGTTGAAAAGCTCTTTCAAATCTTTTGCAGAAATTACATCCAAGGCCATCTCAGAAATAAACACCAAAATGGACAACTTGTCCACAGAGGTGCAATCTACTCTAGCCTAGATGAAGTCTGCTGCCACAACTTCTGCCACCACACCTGCCTCTGCTGCTGCTGATTTTGAAAAAGCTGCAACTTCTGCCTTCAACAACTCAACCAAAATATATCTGGAAAAGATGAAAGAACAAGTGTCATCATCAAAAGTTATTACTCCAGAAGAACTGCAGAAAGCTCTACGATAAGTTCAGGAACAAACAACAGAAGCCATTCTAGCCATGAAGCCTACCGACTACATGACCAGAGCACAGTTGACAGAACTTGGGCAAAGCATCTTGAATCAAATGACATAATTTATCAGAGCCTTCACAATAGTCAACGCTTCTTACGTAAAAGACTTCAAAGCTAGTGTGGGAAAGATGTGGTTCAACACAAAGGCCGAAGTCCAAATTCTTCTTGGTCTCTGTGATGATCTCTGTGCCAAAATGATGGCAGCCGGGGCGAAGAAACCTGACACTACTTGCAGAACAGAGGGTAAAGAAGATAAGGGTCAGGATGACTCTGATGATGATGATTCATCAGATCATCCTGAGGGGGAGAAAGAAGGGGAGAAACAAAGGGAAACAGCTGCAAGCAATCCTCCAATATCTACAGTGCCAATTTCCTCTGCACCACCAACCCGAACCCAAACTCAGGAAACACAACAGAGACCCACAGAGGAAACACCAGCCTCTGTGGAAACCACCTATGTCCTTGAAAAAGATGTCCCTGAAGTTCAAATCCTTACTTATTCATCCTCAGAAGAACTTCCCCATTCTCCACCAAAATCCCAACCCAAAACTCACCCAAGAAGAAAATCCATTGCCCACAAACCAAAGACATCTAAACGTTCTGCTACATATGTCCTAAAGAGAATGGAGTTCGTATCTGCTTTCAGAGCAGCAAAACGTTTTGATATCCCTCCACAAACCACAACCGAGCTCACAGAAGAAACATATACAGAACCCAAATCCCCAATCAAACCAACAGAACCATCACCACCAAAGTCCTCAGAAACCGAAGTGTCAAAAACTACAGAGGCAATTCCCATCATACCCACAGAAACCTCTACACCCAAACCAACAGAAGCAATCCCACAGAGTCCAAGACAAGCAACAGGTTCCGAGCCTCCTAAAGCTAAAGATAAAGGAAAGAGTATCATGACAGAAGAACCAAAGAAGAAAAAGCCAATGCCTCAGACAACAGAGAAGTTGATGAAGAGCTCATTCGATGCCTTTGTCACTCCTAAACCTGAAGAAAATTGGGCATTCAATTCAGATCCTCTGTCAGATATTCCGGTCCTTGATCCAAAAGCAAAAGTAACAAAGGGTAGGGTTGCAGAGATAATACAAGGAATAAATGCTCTGCGAAGACCAATACCACCACCGACTACACGACATGAAGAAATGGAAGAAGTGATGTATAGGTATCTTTACAAACATCAATATCAGAACAATCCTATGCCACACATCGAAGATCCTCAACTCAGAACTGACCTTGACAACACCTTCAGCAGAACAAAGCCAAAAGCAAGGGCAGAAGTCTTCTCATAGTCCAAAATTGAAAAGGTAATATACTGCAAATTCTCTCAAATGAGAACCTTTCCAAAGATCAGGTACAACATTTACAAAGTCAAAAGGGAGAACAAGTCCGAAAATCAATTTTCAGATGCCGATATAAGGAACTTGAACCCCTACGATCTGCCAGATCTTCTACTTTGGACAAAAGAAAACTTCGACAACGATGCTAACAGAAGGGCCTATCAAGTGTTCAGGAAAGCGATGAGAGAAAAGTTTCTGCTGTATAGCATGATAGACTTTCAACTGGGAAGAGATCTTGGAGTCAGAAACCTGAGTCTGAGACCACCAGAGGATCACTGCCCACCTTCTGCAATACCCAACTCAATCATAACGACACCAAGGTACGGGTTAGTGTACAAGGATCCTGCTGGTCAAGTAAGACTTTTTGTGGAAATGGACTGTCAGAAGTATGCAACCAGTACTCTGAACAAGTTCAGATCAATCTTAGAAGAGAACAGAGGTACTGAGCTTATGGATCAAGAATCAGCAGAAAGAATGATCAGAGAAATAGATGCTACAATCGGCTTAAGAGAACTCTGCATCAAATTCTATCACGAGCTTAGAGAAGTGGGATTCGACAACAGAAGTTTCCACGACTTCAAAGATGCAAATGTCTAAATCTCAGTTACTTATCTCTGTAATCTTTAAAAGGAAATGAAATTAAACTTTTGAGGTATTGTTTAACCTATGTCTACTTTACTTAGCCTAAATTATGCATAAAGTCAAATTTTCATTTTTCAATACCTAGGGGGAGATTGTTAGCTCCAATTGTTCATAATATTAGAAGTATTGAAAAATAGGCCAAGTATGAAAGAGTTCCACAGAAGCTCTGCGATGTTCCACAGAAGCTCTGCCGAAGCAAACGATCATTCAAGGAACACCAAGCACAAAGAAGAATCTACAGAAGACTACTCACAAAGGACCAAAGAAGGATCAACAGAAGAATGCTCACCAAGGACCAAGCCGCAGAACGTCTGTCACCCTTGACAGAGCCTCTGCGGTTCAGATTGAAGACTTGGAAGATATTTATAATATCTTGCCACTGTTGCAGAAATATCTTACCACTGTTACATAAATATCTTGCTACTGTTCCAGGATCCGTTCATCAACTTGTACAAGGCATGGTCCGACAACAAACACATGTCAAACTCTGATAGGCATCCTTGCAAGTTGATATTAGCGCATTTAATGCATGCAGATTTCCAACTGTTCATGCCATCCCTTCTTTCCTGTAGCATTAGTCCTTTTGTCTAGAATAGTTCTTTTGTAGTAGTTTAAAAGGAAGACTCATGTTGAGTTCTTCCTTATCAAATACCAGTTCAATATACCAGAAAAACACACACACAATTAACGTCAAATCTATTGTTAGTGTTCTTCATCAAATACAGTAAACTTTGAGATATTCATCTGTTCTTCATATACTGTTTATTTGATATTTTGTGTTGTTTCTATTTAAACATTTCTGTTAGTTCTTCAAATACGCTTCCACAATACATCTCATTTGAACTAATAGATAAGATAATCTTTGTTAATCAAATACGGGAACCAACAAGAACAACTGCTGATACCTCTGCTGCATATGCTGCCATTGAATTCAAGAAAGCCACCACCTCTACATTCAAAACCTCTATCAAACTCTTCCTTGAAACGATGACTGCAAAAGCCTCCACCTCTAAGGGCCTTACCCCTGAAGACCTAAAGAAGGCATTATAGGAAGTTCAAGAGCAAACTATGCAACAAACTCTGGCCATGAAGCCTTCTGACTATATGACCAGAGCTCAGCTGACAGAGCTTGGGCAAGGAATACTTGAACAAATGACAGAATTCATCTGAGCCTTCACTGCTGCCAACACAAACAATGTCAAAGAATTCAGGACAAGTGTGGGCAAAATACGCTTCAAGACAGACGCAGAGGTCCAGACCCCTCTTGGCCTCTGTGACGATATATGCGCCAAGATGATAGCCGCAGGGGCAGTACCGCCTAAGAAACCCGAGGCTTCGTGCAGAGTAGAGGGTACTAAAGGAAAGGGTCAGGATGACTCTGATGATGACTCTGACGAATCATCAGATCATCCCGAGGGGGAGAATCAAAGGGAAAAACCAAGGGAGAAAGCTGCAAGCAGAGGTCTACCAGAACCACCTGTATCCGCAGAACCCCTGAACCAAGTCCCCCCACCAACTCAAACCCAAGGAGGAAACCAACAACAAACCACAGAGGCTACAACCACCTCTGTGGAAACCCATCAAGAAACCCCAATCCAAACCCAAGTACCTGAAACCAACCAAGATCAACAACAGAAGACCACAGAGGCAACACCCACCTCTGTGGAAACAACCTCCGTATTCGGAGCAGATGTCCCAACCCGTGAAGAATTCCAAATTCTAACATCCTCCGAAGAAGATCAACCATCCCAATCACCAAAACCAAAATCACCATAAGAACTCCCCTCTCCAACACCAAAAACACCAGAAGTTGCAACAACAAAATCCCCATCTCCCACACCCACAACCAGAACCAAAACCATTGCTCACAAAAGAAAACATCTGAGCAAAACCATAGAAGCCTCACCAACAAAACCCACATCACCAACAAAGTCCTCAGAAACACAAGTGCCAAAACCTACAGAGGCAACCCCCAAAACTACAGAGGCACCCTCAGAAATCCAAAAGACAAATCCCACAGAGGCAACCCCATCTCTACAAGAAGATCTTCAGCCGAAGGCAAAAGACAAAGGCAATGGGATAATGACAGAGGAACCCAAAAAGAAGAAGTCCAAGCATCAACCAGCAGAAAAATTGATGAAGAGCTCTTTCGATGCATATGTGACACCAAAGCAGAACAAGAAGACTGGGCTTTCGGTGTTACTCCTCTGTAAAATATACCCGTTCTGGATCCTAAGGCAAAAGTCACAGAGGATCGAGTGGCCCAAATAAAGAAACAAATGGATGCTCTACGCAGGCTCATGCCTCCACCCGGTGCACCTCCTCCACAGATGGAAGAGGTAGTATACAGATATCTGTACAACAGAAGTTCCAGAGATCTTCTGCCAACAACCATTCAAGATCCCTACTTTCAAGCTAACCTCGAAAACATCTTCACAAGAACCACTCCCAAGCCAAAATACCAAGTCTTCTCAGAGTCCAAAATCGACAAAGCCATATACTGTAAGTTCTCTCAAACCAGAACCACACCTAAGGTTTCCTATAACATCTATAAGGTCAAAAGGGAGGACAGAAGTGTTACCCAATTCTCATATGCTGATATGAGAAATCTAAGTCCCTACGACCTACCCGACCTTCTGCACTGGACCAAAGAAAACTACACAACAGATGCAAATCGAAGGGCATACAGGGTGCTAAGGAAAGCCATGAGAGAGAAACTTCTGCTATACAGCCTAGTCGACTTTCAATTAGGACGAGATCTCGGAGTGAGAAACTTGAATCTTCGACCACCAGAAGACGACTGCCCATCCTCTGCCATACCAAACTCGATTATTACATCTCCAAGAGTTGGGCTAGTTTATCAAGATCCTGCTGGGAAGTCAAGATTGTTCGTAGAAATGGACTGTCAGAAGTATGCAACAACTACTTTGACAGAGTTCAGAGCAAGCCTTGTGGAGCATAAAGGAACAGAGCTCATGAATCAAGCTCTCGCAGATAGACTGATAGAGGTCATCGACCAAGTAATCAACTTCAGAAACCTCTGCATCAGTTTCTATAACGAGCTCAGAGAATTAGGATTCGACAACAGAAGTTTCAACGATTTCAAAGATACCAATGTCTGATATCCTCAAACAACCTCTGCAAATCTTTTCTTTCATAATCAAGTGTAAATGCCTCTGGCATATTTTATGTATGAAAGAAATGTAAAATCTTTTGAGGTATATTGTTTCACCTCTTGTTATGTACTTAGCCTAAAACTATGCACCTTTCAATTTTTTATTTTTCAATACTTAGGGGGAGATTGTTAGCTCCAATATTTCTGTAAATAGAAGTATTGAAAAATAGGCTAAGTATAGAAGCCTTCGACAGAGGCTCTGCCTAGTAGCCGAGTAACCGAGAAGACAGAAGTCTTCGACAGAGGCTCTGCCGGGTTAGCCAAGAAGACCGAAGTGAAGAAGCAACATAAGACTCTTCTAAGCGGACAAGGTCACAAAGCTTCTGTCATACTTGGCAGAGCCTCTGTGGTAAAAAGAAGATCTACGCAAAAGATCTAAACAAGGACAAACATGCTTCTTACAATATCTGTCATTCGAAGGTTCTGAAGATCATTCTGACAAGGCGTGACCTGACAACTCCACGTGTCAAACTCTGATAGGTTTCAGCCTAAAGCAGAATACAGAGCATTTAATGCACGTTGTATCAACAGTAACAGAATAGTGTATTAGTACATTCCAACAACTGTTCATCAACTGCATCCTAGTACCTTCGGTCCTTATTATCTAAGATCTTGTCCCCTTTAGAAGTAGTATAACTAGAAGACTCATGTTGAGTTCTTCTATTAAGCTTTGCACAACACACACACCTTTAGAGCCGTTTCTTATCAAACCTTTCGGTGTTCTTGGTGTTCTTATTATATCAAATACAGTGAATCATTGAGATATTTATCTGTGTTATTTACACTTCATATGTTTGATATTGTGTGTTATTCTACCTCATTATATCTGTTAGTTCGTTAAAACGCTTCAGCATTATATATTGTTTGAACTAATTAGATAGAGTCATCATTGTTAAGCAAAACAGGAACCAACAAACACCTTAAATTTAGATTCTCAAAATACAGGAACTTCTATAAACCAGAAGCTAAATCACAACGCGATGAGGATCTGAGATTGAGAGTTTACCTTTACGAAGATGATGATAGACTTAATCCCAAATATACACCCTCCTTTCCTTCTTCTACAATTTCCAGAGATAACTTGATTTCTTCTTCTTGCTTCCAAAATGCTCGGTCGCTCTCAATTTGCAATATGCCTAGGGTTTTTCCAAAAAATGAGGTTTTATACTCCCCTCCAAAAATACACTTTGACCCTTCAAGACTTTAGCTTTCATTTTTCTTCCACCTATCATACACTTCTCTAATTTAAAAGTTGGTTATTACATGAGGACACGGATACTAAGGCCATCCGTATCGGTCTCGGGCTCGGGCTCGGGCTCGGGTAGGTTGAGGGCTTGGGAGGGTTCCAATACGGGGGGGGGCGGGCTTGGCATGCGGGTTCCCAAACCCGTTGATCCCGAATGATTTGTTTGTTTTTTTTATTTTTATTTTTTAAATTTTTGAAAATAAATAAACTCCAACGGCTAGCAACGGCTATATTTATATTTAATTTTTTTTTTCAATCTAATCACACTATATATATTAATCCAAACCTCTTATTTTTTCACACCAAAATCTCTCAAACTCTCTCAAATTTCATCATGAATCCAAACAAAACACCTACATCCCGTCGTAACCGACCTGATACACCGCAACCGCAAGAAGACCCGGAGCTTGGTTTCCAAGCGTTTTCACAACAAGATTATCATCCGCAATTTTCGCAACAATTTCCGCCACAATTTCCGCAACAATTTCCGCCACAATTTTCGCAACAATTTTTCCAACAATTTCCCCAACAATTTCATTACCAATTTACACGTCCCGGTTTGATTCAACAAGGTTTTACTCCGGCCAACTACAATCTTCCTTCACCCGCAATCGATCTCGACGACGACATTGTTCCGGAAACCCAACATTCTAGCCCGCACACACCACAATTCATCTCCACACAACAATATATCCCGGAACCATCAGACCCGACACCAACGAGAAAAGGAAAAAACAAAAAATATGAAAATAGAGCCGCCAAACAGATGTGGAGTAAAGACGAGGAACTCGCGTTAGTGTCGGCGTGGGTTGACGTTTCGGAGGACCCCGTTGTCGGTAACGCACAAACCGGTGGTAATATTTTTATTGTTATTATTATTATTATTATTGTTATTATTATTATTTGTTAGCTTCAATCTTCCTAAATCATAGAAGTATTTAGAAGTAGTGAAAAATAGGCTAAGTGAAGAAAGCCTCTTACAGAGGCTCTGCCGGACTTACCGAGGGCTCAAGATCAAGAATCTACAGAAGCTAAAGAGGCGCGCTACAGAAGCTCTGTCATACGCGCAAAGAAGACCAAAGACTCGGAATCCGGTGAAGACTGCTCCACAGAGGACCAGACCGCAGAACCTCTGTAACTCTTTACAGAGCCTCTGTGGTCCTCACTGAAAGTGAGCCTCGGAATCCGGTGAAGACTGCCCCACAGAGGACCAGACCGCAGAACCTCTGTAACTCTTTACATCCTGCTACTGTTACAGGACCCGTTCATCAACTTGCATGGTAGCATGCCCTGTCCAACATCGACGTGTCAAACTCTGATTGGACTCAATAGGGCTTAGTACATAATAGACGTCTGCTGCATTAAATGCAATACAACACGTCTTATTGTTCATGCCGTCCTTGCAACTGTTCACGACATCCGTTCAACTATTCATCAGTACCGTCTGAATAGTAGCATATGCTTTATGGTCCCCTTTAGAGTAGTATATAAGGAAGACTCATGTTGAGTTCTTCCTTATCCTAATCATCTTCAATCACATATAAATCGACCATCATAAGAACACAAAAAGCTTATTCACCTTAAGAGTCATATCTATTTTGAAGCTTTTCTTACTCATTGTTCTTAAATCTGTTCTTAATTCAGTAAACTTTGAAATATTATTTTCTGTTCATTGTTTATTTATATTTTGGTCTAAATCAATCAAACTTATCTGTTAGTTCTTCAAATACGCTTCCGCATCAAACATTAACTTGAACTAATAGATCTGATAATCTTGTTTAAAGCAAAACGGGAACCAACAATTGGTATCAGAGCTGAGCTTGATTTTCAATATCAAGTGATCCTCGTTTTACAACTTTTTTTTGATAGATTATTTTCTCTCTTCATCACCAGATTTCTGGATATTAGTTGTACCCAGAAAAACTTTCAGATCTTCATACTCATAAATCCTCCATCAGATTATCTTTTTCTCAAAATGACAAATACCAATAACTTTTTTACTGCTGGCTCATTAACTAAACCTCCTACTCTTCTTAGAGATGAGTATCCTCAATGGAAAATAAGAATGGTTCATTTTTTTGAGGGTACTGAAAAAAATCTCAAACAATATCTTTATAATCTTCCTCCGGTTCCTATGATAACTATGCCACGTGTACCAGCTACTGACGAATCTCTTGAAATCCCTGAACATAAGAAACCTAAGCCGAGAGTAGACTGGTCAGATGAAGATAAGGCAGAAGATGAAGTTGCACAGAAAACGAAAAGAATATTAATCATGGCAATCCCCAACGAAATATTTCAATCTTTAGATGCATGCGAAACAGTGCACGATCTTTGGAAAGAATTAGAAAGACAACTGGAAGGGGTGCTAAAACATAGAAGAACCGAAGGGCACAATACATAAACGAGTATCATGCCTTCAGAGCCTCTGCAACAGAATCGCTGCAAACAACATACGATCGGTTCAACTCTGTCATAAACAAATGCAGAAAGTATGGTATTCACAGAACCACGGAAGAAAATAACGTCATGTTTCTAAAGAGCCTGAACGATGAGTGGCTTCAGTTGTCTATGTCTTTACAAACAAATCAAGATCTAGACTCCTGGACACTCTCTGATCTCTATGGAACACTAGCCGCACAAGAGCCTCAAATAGCTCAAGCTAAAACACTAACCATTGTACTATACGCATTGGTTAGTAAATCTACAGAGGCTACGGACAGACCAAGAAATGAGAGATCTACAGAGGAGAAAAAGAAGGAGAAAAAGAAGATGGTAATGATTGATAGCGAAGAAGACGAGCTGAAAGAGGAAGAAATAACTCTTGCGTCATTAGCTAAATCAATGGCTCTATTGACAAGAGAGTTTAGAAATAACCAAAGGAATTCTGGTAGAAGAGATGATGATAGAAGAGATGATGGTAGAAGAGATGAAGGAAGAAGAGGAGAATCAAGTGACCAACAGAGGTCAGACTACAGAAATGATGACCAACAGAGGTCGAGCGAAAGAAGCTACAGAGGAAATGACCGACAGAAATCAGATGACAAGGTAGGCCACACACAAGAATGCTACAAATGTGGTAAGCCTGGTCATTACGCAAATGAATGCAGAACAGAGAAAGGTGGAGACCAACAGAAGTCCGAAGATCGAACTGGAAACACCTCCCAAGGTTGTTTCAACTGCGGCAAGCCAGGTCATTTCGCTAAAGAATGCAGAAGTAGACAAAATCGCCCACAGAAGGACTCAGCTTTTTACAAAAAGAAGGCTGAGTATTATGCGCAAAAATCCCTAATGGCGAACAACGGGCATTCTGAGGCAAGCAAGGAGGACTTCGAGTCAGACTCTACCTCTGACGATGAATTTCCCACAAATGCCCTGTTCTGTGGCATGGCAGAAGTTGACTCCAGCACTGACACTGAGGTATCCATTTCAAACTCTACCTCAAATATTAATACTGTAGATGATGATTTATTTGAACTTAACAATGAACTGAAAGAAGTAAATAAAAGCATTCAGAAAAGGCTGACCTTTAATGAGAGAGAAGTAAGGCTTCTCACTCAAGAAAAGGCCAAAATCTTTGAAGAAAAAGAAAAAATCGAAAAATATTGGAGCAAAAACGTAGATCCTTTAAAAAGACAAATTTCTGATCTAACCTATGCTTTAAAAATCAAAACAAAAGAACTTTCAGTTTCAATAAGTGAAACAACAGATATAAGAGCTCTCAAAGAATACTTTCAAAAGGAAAGAGAGGTACTTTGGCAAGATCTTTTAAGAAGAGAAGTTTTACTTAAAAACTATAAAGATGCACAGAAGGTGTATGAAAAAAGTAAACTCTCAAATAGAAAGACGAGGTATAGGGTACAGTGATATTACCTTAGGAGTTGAAAATAAACAACTAAAACCTCTATCTTCTCTATTTGTTTTGGGAAAAACTGACAAACCAAACTTTCCAAACTTACTTTCTGTAAGTAAAAGGGTTAAAATCTCTGCAGAACCTCACTTGAGGAAACATACGAAGATGATCAATGTATGGTTTGAAAACACAGATTCATCATCTTCAACCTCTGTCAATAGAGGAATCAGACCAAAGAAATATCTGAAAACACAAGATCAGATTGGTATCTTTAAGTTTGGTAAACCAGAGACTCAAACACAGGTCGCTTTTGTCTGCATAATGAACGATGAAAAGAAGAAAAACTTGAAAAATCTATTGAAAAAGAAATTTTGGAAGTTTTGAAATCAAATGTTTTAGAAAATCTCAGTACATCTTCTATAGATCAAATTCTCGCTGAAAAGATCTCATCAGATACCTTTGCCATCTATGAAAGTCATTCTACAGAGGAAGAAAGCTCGTACGATACTTGCTCAGAAAATCAAGCCTCTGTCGAAAGAGATGACTCAACCTCTGTATATGAGGAAGATTCAACCTCTGACGACTCAGAGACTGATTCTAAATCAGGGATAGTTCACTATGACACAGAGGATGTTAAAATCTCCTCTGAAGTTCTTAACAGAACTATTTCTCCAAAAGAGAAAATCACAGAGATACCTATCTGCCCAGATTTTCTGAACATATATTTAAAAGTCAAAACCTCTGCTGAGCTTGATATGTTAAAGAAGACCTCTTTAGATCCTAAAAGTTCAAATTTTTCAAAACCTTTAAGGAAAATTAAAGAGAATCCCAGTTGGCAACAAGAGGGAAAATGGCCTGAAGCTAACAAATACTTTTCCTCTGTGACAATGAAGAAAGATGTTCACCATAGAAGAGAGTCACAGAAGGCAGGAACTAAACAAGACTTTTGCAAACAACATTCTAGTATTCATAGATCTTCTTGTAATAGGAAATCTAATGTAAAGAAAGAGTGTAATGCCTCTGTGGCTCAGTTCAATGAATTCAATGAAAAGTTCAAACGAATCACGTCTCGTATTCAATACTGTCATTGTTTTGATCTAATGTTCAAATTGAATAAACACTTCTCAAGTCCAGATTGCTTACTCTCCACTAAAATTCAAACTCCAAAGTCAAAACCTCGAGAGAAACAATCTGATCTTTCTACAAAGGATAAAATGTATTTCAAGAATGCTAAGTCTCTATGATTCTCTTACAGAAGCAACATGTGCCAATTTGGTATCTTGACTCCGGATGCTCAAGGCACATGACTAGCGACAGAAAATTACTACCCACATACAAAGAAACACACGATGGTGGATCTGTAACTTTTGGAGACAACAAGAAGGGAGACATCAAAGGCTATGGAGTCATACAGAAAGAAAATATCTCTGTATACAAAGTTGCATATGTGAATGGCCTCAAACACAACCTACTAAGTGTAAGTCAACTCTGTGATACAGGATTCGATGTGTTATTCAAAAGAACTTTCTGCTCTCTACAAAGTGAAAACACAGGAATGGAACTTCTGCGAGCTGAAAGAAGAGGTGGTCTATATCTAATGAATTTTACTTCAAAATCCAAGGACAAAGTTTGCCTAGTAGCCTGCAAAAGTGAAGAAGCGTGGTTATGGCACAACAGGTTCTGTCACTTAAACTTTCACACCCTGGATAAACTAGTAAAACTCGATCTAGTTAAAGGTTTCCCAAATGTTAAATTCAATAAGGATCACTTGTGTTCGGCCTGTGAAATGGGAAAACACAGAAGGGCTTCCCACAAAGGCAAAACAGACGTGTCTTGCACTAGGCCTCTGTACATGCTTCATGTCGACCTCTGCGGTCCCATTGCTATACAGAGCCTAGGTGGCAAGAAATACATACTTGTCCTAATTGATGAGTATTCACGTTTCACATGGGTTGAATTTATTAGAAAGAAATCAGATGTTCCAATTATACTGATAAATCTAATGAAAAGAATTCAAGTTCTTTATGACTGCAGAATACAGAAGTTAAGAAGTGACAATGGCACAGAATTTAAAAAATGTGTCATTGAAGCCTATCTTTCTACAGAAGGAATATCACAGAACTTCTCTGCCGCTCGAACTCCACAACAGAACGGTGTAGTCGAAAGAAAGAATCGAACACTTGTGGAGGCCGCAAGAACTATGCTATCTGCATGCGGATTATCAATGAACTTTTAGGCAGAAGCAATTTCTACTACGTGTTATACACAAAATCGTTCAACCATTGTGAAAAGACAACTCAAGACGCCTTACGAATTACTTCACAAAAGGCGGCCAAACATCAAGTTTTTCCATGTATTCGGATGCAAATGCTTTGTTTTAAACGACAGAGATTCGAGAGGAAAATTTGAAGTAAAAGTTGATGAAGGCAAATTCATTGGATACTCTGCCACTTCCAAAGCCTACAGAACCTTCCCTACAAAGACTCGCAAGATTGTAGAAAGCATTAATGTTTCTTTTGATGATTCATTCCAAATGACTTCTGAACAAATCAGTTCAGAACTCGGAATTAAAGGGAAATCCTCTGACATCTCAAAAACAAAGAAGATTTGGATCTTCTATTTTTAGAGATGTTCAACAATGACATTGATCCTTCTGTTGGAACCATCAGAATTTCTGAAGAACCATCCTTTGTCGGACAAAATCCTACAGGTATGACTCTAACATGTCCAAATAATGCTTCATCTTCTTCTATAAATACTACAGATGCAATTGCCGAAGAAGAACATGCAGAAGATGAAACATCAAGAAAAACGACCAGAGAAGAACCAATTACAGAGGAAATCGAGGACCAAGACTATACGTCCTCAGAGGAACAAACCCCACCACCACTCATACCAATATTTCCACAAACGGTAGAATCAACTACCAAGGCACGAAGAACGACAGAGGCTACACAGGAAGAAACACAAGAAGCCGCTGACGAAAGGTTCGAGGACATTGATGAGCATCTTCCACGCACAACTCAGTGGACAAAAAGCCATCCTCCAAGCCAAATAATCGGAGAACCTTCTGACTCAGTAAAAACCAGGTCTGCCACTGCTAATTTTTGTTTCTTTACAAATTTTATTAGTGTGATAGAACCAAAGAAGATTTCTGAAGCACTAGATGACCCAAACTGGGTAGACGTCATGCTAGAAGAACTTCAGCAGTTTGAGCGTAACAGAGTATGGACTTTAGTACCTCTGCCATGAGGGAAACAGGCCATTGGGACTAAGTGGGTCTACAGAAATAAGAAGGATGAAGATGGATTGGTCATCAGAAACAAAGCACGATTGGTGGCAAAGGGATATAGACAAGAAGAAGGCATAGACTACGATGAGACTTTTGCCCCTGTCGCACGACTCGAAGCAATAAGAATATTCTTAGCCTTCGCAGCCCACAGAGGTTTTAAAGTCTATCAGATGGACGTAAAATCAGCTTTTCTAAACGGTGAAATCCAAGAAGAGGTTTACGTAAATCAGCTACCAGGGTTTGAAAGCTCAAAGTTTCCAAGGCATGTATACTACCTTGAAAAGGCTCTATACGGACTGAAACAGGCTCCAAGAGCATGGTACGAACGACTTTCTACCGTCCTTCTAGTCAATGGCTATAACAGAGGTACAACAAATACTACCTTATTCTATAAACGTAAAAACAGTGAAATAATGCTTGTACAAATCTATGTGGACGACATAATTTTTGGGTCTTCTAACACAGAAGAGTGCAAAAGTTTTGAAAAACTCATGCAGAGTGAGTTTGAAATGAGTATGATGGGAGAACTAACATTCTTCCTCGGACTCCAAGTCAAACAAACATCAGAGGGAATTTTTATAAATCAGGCCAAATATGTCTCTGACATTCTTTTCAAGTATAGGCTCTCTGATACCTCTGCAATGAAAACTCCAATGGCCACTGGAAATAAGTTATCCTTAGATCCAGATGGCATCTCTGTAGAATGCACTCTCTACAGAGGCATGATTGGATCTCTGTTATACTTAACAGCAAGCAGACCTGACATTATGCATGCCACATGTCTTTGTGCACGTTATCAAGCTAATCCTAAGAAATCACATTATGATGCGGTGAAGAGAATCTTTAGATACCTAAAGGGGACCAAAAATCTCGGTCTCTGGTATCCACAGAACTCTGGTTTTAGTCTTAAAGCTTATACAGATTCAGACTATGGAGGATGCATGCTCGACAGAAAGAGTACCTCTGGGAGTTGCCAATTCCTAGGTGGTAAACTAGTCAGTTGGACCTCCAAGAAGCAGAATTGTGTCTCAACATCCACTGCAGAAGCTGAATACGTTGCTGCTGCTAGCTGTTGTTCTCAGGTTCTATGGATGAAAACTCAACTAAAAGACTACGACCACATCCTATTCAAAATACCCATCTTCTGTGATTCCAAAAGTGCCATTGCTATCTCTGCCAATCCTGTGCAACACTCGAAAACCAAGCATATCGATATAAGGTACCATTTCTTGAAACATCATGTTGAATACGGTACAATTGAAATGCATTTCGTGCCAACAGAATATCAACTCGCTGACTTATTCACCAAAGCACTAGACGAGAAAAGATTCAATTTCTTGGTGGGTAAGTTAGGAATGATAAACATGGTGTGACAATCCTCTGTAAGTATAGCTTTATCTTCTGTAAATATGTACAAATTTCCTTTATTTTTGCTTTAAGTTAATTTATTTCTGTTTGTAAGTTCTCAATCTTAAATAGTTCTTAAAATCACAGAGCTTCTGTAAGTCAACTCAGAACCTCTGACGACCCCTACAGAACCTCTGGAAAACATGACCTATGTTCTATGCAAAACTTATCATTCTTTGATCCAAGCATAGGTCAAGGGGGAGCAAAAGGAAATTACTTGATCTACAGAGGTGATTAGATCAAGGGGGAGCAGAAGGGAACCCTGAAATGATCTAAAGAGATAAAACTTTCAAGGGAAAGCCAAAGAAAAATGTCGATGACTCCATATCGACAGAAGTCAGATATCACTGCCGAGAAAAGAAGAACCAAAAGGTATGTTTCTCGCACAAAAGGTTTTTGGAAAACAATTTTCTAGGACAAGAATTGTCAAATATGTCCTAAATATACTTTAAATAAAATTTCAAAAATCAAAAGCTCAAAAAGTTACACAAAATTCGAATTAGGAGAAATTTAAGGTCATAGAGCTTCTGTTGAGCTTAACAGAGGTTCTGCAAGAAATATGCTCTGTGATCACAAATTAACCCTCTATCGATCTTTTGGAATGTTATCTCGGAAACCAAAAACACAAACCATGACCTTCTCGAACAAACCGTTTTTTTTAACAGTTTTCTCGGACACAAACTTTCAAATATGTCCGAAAAACATCTCTTAAACCAAATCAAAAATTGGATGATCAAAAATTTTAATAAAATTTTTGTTATGAGATTTTTTCCCTCATAGAGCTTCTGCTGGCCCTCACAGAACTTCTACAAGTTCCAACAGAGCCACAAAACCTCTGTGAAGCAAATTTCTTGACAAAAATCCGATTTTATCCTCTCCAATGCCTTTACAAATGTTTTGGTTAAAGAAGAACCCCACAGAAGTCATGATAACAATGAGATATATGAATGGGATAAACAACAAAGATTTTCAAGATCATAGAGCTTCTGTAAGGTACAGAAGTTCTGGAATAATAACGGTTACTTTTACCGAGAGTGAATTACATGTGGCTAAGAATAACCCCACGCGCCTAGCATTAATGGGGCGCGCACGACGTCCTGTCATCCTCTGACATGGCCTACGTGTCCTATTTTCATTGGGCGTACATGAAACGTTTTCTGTGGAAAGTTGAACTCGCCGTTCTAACTCAATTACGGATTCCAAATTTTAATCCATTGCCATATATTTTACTCTTTCGAATTCTACCGTTTTACCCTCCTATAAAAACCAAGCTTACCCTCTCATAAACCTTTTACAAACTCTCATTCTTCTCCGGCGAAACCCTGCAAAAACCTGCAAGTTTCTTATTCTCAGTATCAAATGGCTTCATCTTCTCAAGCTATCTCCCCAGCACACTCTCCGGCGACCTCACCAGAACATTCACCGGCTCATTCTGAACATTCAGAAAACCCCAACCCTGCCCAGAACATTGAACTAGAAGATTCCGGCGACTCAGCAGACTTTGCTCCGACAACACATCTGCAAAACTTCATAGCTAAGGATCACTTCGAAAAGGTACTACCAATCAAATCCAACAACTGCTATTTGGTCCCCTCACCCACTGCTTTCGGCGAAGCCCACGCCATTCTTCTGAACATAATGGAAAATCACATCCTCTTCCCTCTACTCTCAAGAACCCCAAAGAAAATACCAGTCAGATATCTGAACCTGTTTTGGCAGAGCTGCCAATTTGATAAAGACGACTCTATTATCAAAGGGTACATTTCAAGACCTGACAAATCTGAACATCTTGAAATCAAGTTCAACAGAACAATGTTCTCACTTGAGTTCAACCTACCCACGAGGGGTCTTCTTGGTTTGAAGAAATATGCAGAGCAACCAACAGACGACGAGCTCTGTCGCTTCGTAGAAATGCTTGGGTACAACACACAACTACGGAAGAGAAATGACTTCCGCAGAGGCAGATTACCACCTTTGTGGAACACCTTGTTCTCTATTCTTAACAGATGCCTGACAGGGAAGATAGGCAGCATTGACCAGACCTCGCATCAGATCTTAACCATCATGTATGGGGTGTACTATGATCTTCCACTCGATTACGCGACGATAATGATGCAAGAGATCATCAACACCATCGACAGAAAGAACAACACCAAACGGGTCAAAGAGAACGATCCCAACTTTCTACCACCTCTGCAATTCCAAAGAATATTGGGAGTATTGTTCGAACCTCTGTTGCTGATACAGAAATGGCCAATGGAAGGGCCAATTCCCAAACAGTTTCCAATGAGCAAAAATGTCCCCACTGATCATGTAGATGGCTACACACACTGCAGACCTTTGTCAAGGAAACTTTTTAAGTATGCCTCGAATAAAACCCTTAAGAAAGAGTATATACGCGATCATAGAACTCCTAAACCGAGTCCTATGACACCCCCACGTTTAGGTGTCCCCCTAGGAACAATGATTGCAGAACCTCTTTCCACTCGAGAAGAAAAAGATCAGAAATTAGCAAAACACATGGCTATTCAACTTAGTTTCATAGCCAAACGTGCAGAGCTCATGGGAAAGAAGTCCTCTTCAAAAACCTTTGCATCTACTCCAACAGCAAAGAAAAGAAAAACTGCAGAAGGCACCTCTACAAGCGCTATAAAAGATCAACCATCACCTCCTCATGCCACAGAAATTGGCTCCTCTGTTCCTCCATCTTCCCCAAAACAGAGGAAGAAAAGAAAATCGAAAATCACAGAGGAAGGGGCACCAAAACCCAAGAGGAGGAAAACCAAAAAGAAGCATGGTAAATCACTTGAAAAGTTGGTTACCATTGCAGAAGAAGAAGAAATCGCAGAAGAAAGAACTGCAGAAGAAGATGCAGAAGAAGGGATGGCAACAGAAGAATATCAATCACCCTATCAATCTCCAGATAGATTTGCTCACCAAGGAGACCTGAACGACTTCCTACAGAACCCTGACATTGCCAACACCTTAAATACAGCAGGGTGGACGGCACAACCTCTCGACCACCACTCCCCAGAAGAACAATATTTCTCCATTTCTGGCATTGACACACATCTGCAAGAAGATGACACAACACCCAAAGATCAACCAGCTAACACACCTATTATCCTACAGAACCCCTTCATTGAACAAGGATTGGACGTCCACAGAAAGAGTCCAAGCACAGATACAAAAGAAGGAATAGAGGAAATAGACATGTCAGAAGAAGCTATCAAAGAACGGAATCAAAAGAACGCAACAGAGTGGAATAGAGAAAAGGTTAAGAAAATCATAGAGAAAATGGGAGAAAAAGAAAAGGGAAAAGAAAAAGATGCCGAAGTTGAAGAAGGCACAAATCCCTCAGCCCCTCCCAGTGCAACCCACATATCTAACTCCGCAGGTTTAGCTGCAGAAGGAGTTATTGAAATAGAGCAGCACAGCTCGATCCAAACCCAACCCAACCAGCCAGAAGTCACTCTTTCGACTTCTACGCCCACAGATACCGGGGAATCCATTCCTAGGGAGTCTCCTCAGAGAGACTCACCTACAGTTCATGATCCATCGCCCCAGATCACAACAGAACACCCTACAGAGGAATTCGTTTCCTCTGCCACACACACACAACTAGGGCCAACACTTCTTTCAGAGAGAAGTAGTGAGCACAACGACGAAGAGACTCTAGACAAGTCTCCGAGTCAACAGAAGGATAATCTAGTACCCACCTCTGAATTGGATCTAGACAATGTCATTCACAGAACTTCTGTAGAGTCTGAAGCACTAGATGCTTCTACTCAAGGATCAGATGGAAATCCTTCCACCCCCATCGTACAAACAAGGGTGAACGAAGGTGTCCCAGGAACAGGGACTCACTCTGGAGACGAATGTGTTCCTCCAGAGGTTACACAAGGAACACAAGTATCAAGGGATGAGTTCCAAACCCTTGTCACCTCTGTGAACCAAACAATGAAAGAGTTGCAAAGCTCTTTCAAATCTTTTGCAGAGACAACATCGACGGCTATCCTGAAACTAAACACCAAAATGGACAATCTGTCTACAGAGGTGAAATCTGCCATCTCAGCGATGAAGTCTTCTGCCGAAACTACTGCCAAAGCTACAGCCACCTCTGCCGCTCAAGAAATCGGAACAAATGCAACTTCTGCGTTCAAGGACTCTGTCAAAAACATCCTTGAACAAATGAATATGCAATCCAACAGAACATAGGGCATTACTCCTGCAGATCTACAGAATGCCCTAAAACAAGTACAAGCAGAGGCAATGCGCAACACGACAATGATGCAGCCAAAAGACTACATGACCAGAGCACAGCTAACAGAGCTAGGACAGAACGTCATAAACCAAGTCACAGAATTCATTGTCTCCTTCACAACAGCAAATGCCAACTTTGTCAAGGATTTCAGAAAAAGTGTTGGCAGAATGCGTTTTAAAACAGAGGCAGAGCTTGCGAATCTACTTGGCCTCTGTGATGACGTCTGTGAAAAGTTGATAGCAGCAGGAGCAGAATTACCGAAGAAAACCAAAGCTTCTAACAGAGCAGAGGGTAGTTCTGATAAGAGTCAGGATGATTCTGATGATGACCATCCTGGTCCATCAGATAATCCTGAGGGGGAGAATACATGGGAGAAAGCTACGAACAGAGGAATACAAACTCCACCAATCGCAGCAAAACCAATAAGTCAAGCTCCTCCAGAACAAACCCAAGATCAACAACAAACTCAACAGCCCACAGAGACAACACCCATCTCTGTGGAATCAAGTCCTGAAGAAACAAATATTCCAGAAGCTGATCAGCAACCCACAGAGGCAACAACCACCCCTGTGGTAATCATTTTGGAAGAAAGTCCTTCAACAAAATCAACAGAAAAACCCCCAACCATACCAAGAAGAAAGTCGATTGCCACCAAACCAATAAGAGCAACGACCTCTGCGACCTCTGCTTCTGACATTCTGAAAAAGATGCACAATACAATGACTGATCGAATGTCACAGAGAGAAGAAGAAAGGCACAGGTTCACACTAGCGTTCAAAATGGCAAGAAGATTCGACATACCTCAATCCACAGAAACCGAGCTTACAGAAGAAGTCACCAAAGAAGCTCCTATAGAGGTTACAGAGCAAAGAAAGCCAACAGAACCAACGCCACAAAAGTCCTCTCAAAAACAAGTGTCAAAACCTACAGAGGCAACCCCCATCAAGCCAACTGAAGCACCAACCTCCAAACCTACAGAAGAAACAGGTTCTGCACCTCCAAAAGCCAAAGATAAGGGCAAAGCAATACTGACAGAAGAGCCAAAGAAAAAGAAATCATTGCCCAAGCCTACAGAGAAATTGATGAAGAGCGCCTTTGATGCCTTCCAAACTCCAAAGCCTGAAGAAGTTGACTGGGCATATGGATTGAAGCCTCTGTCAGACATTCTTCTAACTGGTAGAGCTGCAGAAGTTGTTCAAAAGATGGAGAGTCTCAGAAGACAAGTACCACAACCTGGTCCAACACATGAAGAGATGGAAGAAGTGGTATACAAATACCTCTACAAACAATCCTTTCAGACCAATTATCCTACAGATCATGTGACAGATCCAAGGATCAGAGAAGAATTTGAGAACATCTTCACAAGGACAAAGCCAAGAACTAAAGCAGATGTCTTCTCAATCCACAAGATCAAAAAGGTAATCTTCTGCAAATTCTCCTTTACAAGAACCTATCCAAGGGTCAGGTACAATATTTACAAAGTCAGAAGAGAAGACAATTCAGAAACCACCTTCGATGATGCTGACCTAAGAAATATCAATCCTTATGATCTACCTGATCTTCTGCAATGGACAAAGGACAACTACAACACAGAGGCAAACACCAGAACCTATCAAGTGTTGAGAAAAGCGATGAGGGAAAAGCTTCTGCTCTACAGCATGATAGATTTCCAGCTGGGAAAGGATCTTGGTCTCAAACATCTGGATTTACGACCACCAGAGGATCGCTGCCCACCGGACGCCGTACCTAACTCAATCATCACAGAACCACGGTTTGGGTTAGTATTTCAAAACCCACAAGGCGAAGTTAAACTGTTTGTGTGCATGGACTGTCAGAAGTATGCAACTAGTACTCTGAACAAGTTCAGAACAAGCCTTGTAAAATACAGAGGTACAGAGAAAATGGATAGAGATGCTGCAGATACTTTCATCAGAGAAATTGATGCCACAATCTGCCTAAGAGAACTCTGCATCAGTTTCTACAAAGAGATCAGAAGAGTCGGAAGAGACAACAGAAGCTACGACGACTTCAAAAATGCCAAAATTTGATTCTCAGACCTCCAATCCCTGCAAACCAAGTCAAAGTTTATCTTTCATTGTACTCAAATGTAAAATGCCTCTGGCATATTTCTAAATAAAAGAACTTTCGAGGTATTGTTTAACCTCTGTCTTATCTAACTTAGCCTAACTAAACTCGAAGTTAAATTTTTTATTTTTCACTACTTAGGGGGAGATTGTTAGCTTCAATCTTCCTAAATCATAGAAGTATTTAGAAGTAGTGAAAAATAGGCTAAGTGAAGAAAGCCTCTTACAGAGGCTCTGCCGGACTTACTGAGGGCTCAAGATCAAGAATCTACAGAAGCTAAAGAGGCGCGCTACAGAAGCTCTGTCATACGTGCAAAGAAGACCAAAGACTCAGAATCCGGTGAAGACTGCTCCACAGAGGACCAGACCGCAGAACCTCTGTAACTCTTTACAGAGCCTCTGTGGTCCTCACTAAAAGACTTGAAGATATTTATAATATCCTGCTACTGTTACAGGACCCGTTCATCAACTTGCATGGTAGCATGCCCTGTCCAACGTCGACGTGTCAAACTCTGATTGGACTCAATAGGGCTTAGTACATAATAGACGTCTGCTGCATTAAATGCAATACAACACGTCTTACTGTTCATGCCGTCCTTGCAACTGTTCACGACATCCGTTCAACTATTCATCAGTACCGTCTGAATAGTAGCATATGCTTTATGGTCCCCTTTAGAGTAGTATATAAGGAAAACTCATGTTGAGTTCTTCCTTATCCTAATCATCTTCAATCACATATAAATCGACCATCATAAGAACACAAAAAGCTTATTCACCTTAAGAGTCATATCTATTTTGAAGCTTTTCTTACTCATTGTTCTTAAATCTGTTCTTAATTCAGTAAACTTTGAAATATTATTTCCTGTTCATTGTTTATTTATATTTTGGTCTAAATCTATCAAACTTATTTGTTAGTTCTTCAAATACGCTTCCGCATCAAACATTAACTTGAACTAATAGATCTGATAATCTTGTTTAAAGCAAAACGGGAACCAACATTATTATTAATATTATTATTCTTGTTAATATTCTTTTACTTGAATTTACATAAATGTAGAAAGTTTTTGGACCCGAATCGGGCAAGTGTTCTTTAGTTTTATGGGTCGCGGAAATTATCGAACGATTCATCAACTCAACATCAAGTTCAACGACCTCAATAAAAAAATAAATTCTTTTGGCGGCATCTACAACAACTTGGTCACTAATAGATCAAGCGGAATGAGTGAGGCCGACATTTCACGAACGGTACCGAGCACAACCTGGGGTTGCTTTCACTCACGAACAAGCTTGGGAAGTCCTCAAAAAATGTCCAAAATGGGGAGCCGTTCCAACGATGACGACAACTTCATTGCGGGGTTCAAAACGTACCAAACCTTCCGATGATGACGATGAAGACGTCAACGAGGTCGAGCAACTTCAACGACCCATCGGGAGAAACAAGGCAAAAAAAACATCAACGAATAATACGAGCGGGTCGAATACGAACGAAAGTGTTACTCAGTTGTTGACGACGTTCAACGAGAAGATTGAGGATACAATGGAGTACAAAATGAAAAAACTCGAACTCGAACGAGATAGGTTGGAACTCGAACGAGAAATCGAACGAGAAAAACGATATCAACAAGACTTCGAGTTTTTCATATCCTCACATGATCACCTTTCGGGAGACGTTTTGAGGGCTACTTTAGCGAGAAAAGAGAAAATTAGAAAATATCATAATTTTTAGTGTTTTGTATTTTGTAATTTTTATTTTTTTAGTGTTTTGTATTTTGTAATTTTTAATTTTTTAATGAATGATATGAATTTTTACTTTTTATTATTTATCTTATTTTTATTTATTAAAAAATATATAAATATTTTTATTTTGTTAAATAATTAAATGTATAAATAAAAGAATTAAAAAAAATGAGGTGGCAAGAGGGCTTGAGGGTTCCGGTACTCCACTTTAGGGTAAGGAGAGAGTAAGGAGAAAAGCTGATGTGGCGTTGAGGTGGCTTGAGGGCTTGAGGGTTCCATTACGGAAGGTCTAACTCGTGCAATGATTAGATATTTACGTATTAATATGTTTGAGACATTAATGTTTATTTTATGTCATCAATTTTGTATTACGGTTTTCAAATATTTATCTAGTTATTTGAATATAAAGTTATTTTCTAGTAATTTGAATATCAAATTAGGTGATTAAAATATATATTTTATAATCAGATTAAATATGGAATTTTTTTCCTATAGTGACGACATGTAGTCGCTGTAGGTAGAAAATTATAAATTCAATTGTTACTTATTGCGTACACATATCATCGCTATAGGTAAAAATATTTGTTTTTAATTTTCCATCTGTAGCAACGACAAATCATCACAGTAGGTAATTTTTTTTACCTTTAGGGACGACATGTTGTCGCAGTAGATAAAAAATCGATTTTTTTACTTACTGCGACGACATGGCGTTGCTGTAGGGAGCTACATCTACATGTATACAGCAACGATGGTCATTGGAATAATCAATAGCGACGAGATTTGGAGCATTAATGATGACTTTTGTCGTAGTAATAGAGTTGATTTGTTGTAGTGACTATGGAAATGAGGATGGGAAGATAAACCACAACCGATGCTGATGCGAAATTGATTGGACTCCCCTTTCTTTTTCTAATGCTAATAAATTGAACATTTTTTGTTGTAGATATGAAAAAGTTATTACTATATTATAATAATAATAAATTGTAAAGATAAGCAATGTTTTCAAATTCTGACTTAATGATATTTTAAGAAATCGTAAAATGTAATTTAAAGACTTTTTTAATGTTTAGTTAATAATAAATTATTTATTATTCTTACGTACTTCAGTTTTCTTGAAAATGAAAAATACCAAAAACGGTCACAATAAATGCTATTGGAATCAAGTTTTAAACCCATGATCATAAGATTTAAAGACAATCAAATACATTTTTCTACAAAACTATTTTATATACATTTTTCAACAAAACTATTTTATACTGGGGTATTTATTTATTTTTTTGAAGTATATAATATTTATATACTGCAATTGAAACAAATAAATTTACGCACCCTCCTTACCTTTGGTGAGGTTTGAATCCTTGACCTCCTACAAGGTCAAGGGCTCTGGGACAACTAGGCTAAAAGTCATTTGGTATTTATTTTTAACTATATATTTTAATAAATAAATAAATAAAAAACAATTGAATGTAAGAATGGGGCCATGCATGGAACAAAATGACCCAATCCAGATCCACCAGATGAGACGAAATCTTGTATCAATCGGGAATGGGGCGATGCACCACTCCCCATACTCGAAGACAGAATTAACAGAGTGATCTTTTGGAATCGACCAAGAAGAATATGTTTTTTAAAACTAGTTCCTAAGTGGCTAAAAACTCTATCCAACTCTGCCATATTTCCTTGCATACTACTGGAACTAGTTGCCTATTATTGTTTGAAGAAATACAGGGATTTAGGATCTATGTTTCTTTCTTTGAATTATTATTCTTACTTGAGAAGGTTATATCCACTCAACAACATTTCTTAATTAAATCACCCTATGAGACATAGACATGTTAATGGGTTGAAATTTAATGGATTTAGAAGGATTCAGTTCAGTTTAATTATATCATACTGTTCAGTTTAATTATATACTGTATGTAGGATGTTACAATTAATCTAATCCGGCTCACATTGGACAATTGATCTAATCCAATCAAACGGATCATTGGATAAGATCGCTTCCTTAGTATTATTATTAGTTATCCATCGGATCAGATTAAACATATAATGTTTTGAAGTAAGTTAGTCCATCATTTGAACTAATTATTCATATATTTTTTTAATTTCCCTAAAACCATTACATACAAATATCAACTTGAAACAATATATTCTTTATATGTATTGTTTAACTAGATGATAGTTGGATGTTAATTTTATGATAATTGGATCAAATCGATTTAATCTTATTGGATTCTGGATTGTCATCTACGAACCAGCCCATCCAATTTACTTGTTGAAATGTTGGATCATATCTGATCCTATTACAGTTGGAGATTCAGTTATGATGGTGAATTCTAATTAAATCGGATGACTTTCTACGTACCCTCACTTGTGGAAAAGAGTTACTTAGCCACCATGTTTTTATAAATGTGTTTACCTTTGTTGTAGTATTCCATTTCTTTTTCTATGGTAGTTTGCTATTGTATTATGTTGTTATATTGTGTGCAGTAAGTTGTTTTGAGTGTAGTCAACCATCATAGTTCATAAAACATCACCTTTTAAATCATATGATAAATGATTGCTTACTATTGTTTGTTTTTTAATAACATGTATAGCATTAACCGGTCAATCTAATTCAAACCAACTCATCCTGTAAGAGTAAGGGTTGGGTCATACTTTTTAAAGGGTTGAGTTGAGATTTTTTTAAACCGTCGTAATTATGTTGGGTTGTTATAATGCTGCAAAACATAGTTTCTTTCATATAATATGACTAGTATATATGATATTTTTTTAGAGAACTACCAATTGCTCTTCGACATTTCCCTTTTTAGAGAAATACCAATTACTCTTCGATATTTCCCCAATCCAAAGAGACAAGTTTTGGTCATACTTGTGTGTTCCAAGAAAACGTCAAATGTGTAAATACACACAAGACAAAATACATACATATATTAAAACGTTTTGGCCATATTTGTGTTAGGGCCTGTTTGGAAGTGGTTTAATGGGCTAAATGAATCCTTCAGCTTATTCACTCTGCCATAACATGATGTTTGGAAGCAACTTAATGAGTTAAATGAGAGCTTACCGAATAAGTTTTTAGAAGGAACCCTTATGGATACAGACATCAGATTTCCATCCCTACCCCTACCCCTTCCTCTCTACTCTTTTCCCTTATCGCAACCTAACCCCGTGCTCTACCCGGTTGCCTCCCTACCCCCATTCCCTACTCTTCTCCCCATCATCGCGTTGCCCATCCTTCAACCTCTGCTTTTTGTTGCAGGTCGAAGGTTTCAGGGTTTCATGCTTCACGTTGTCGTTGATCGCCTCACTAGGTTGAAGACCCCCATCGTTCCCTCCTCCTTGTTGCTGGTCAAAGGTTTCAGGGTTCCCTCCTCCTTGTTACAAATCGATAGGTTTTAAGGTTTCAGGGTACCCTCCTCCTTGTTCAAGATCGAAGCTTTCAAGGTTTTCCAACTTCTCATTCTTCACCTCTGCCATAACTTTTATACATTTGCTTCTTGCTCAAAATTAAGGGTTTAAGGTTTCCAGCTTCTTGTTCTACATCTTTGTTGATCCAAACTCTCTCAGTGATTTGATGATGACCCTTAGAAATACTTAGTGAAAATTATGAATAACATCTGTATGTATTAGTGTTTCACCATCAGTGATAAACATACTGAGCTTGTTCAATATCGCTAATAATGACCACTGTTTCTCATAGTATTCCTCAATGATAAATGTCCATCAGTGATAACCTGAGCCTGTTCAGTATCACTGATGATCGATGATTGTTTCACATGTAAAACAATGTTGTTTGTAATCCCAGAAGACAAGTTTTCGCGAAAAAGAGTTCATTGTTGACATCGAAGACAAAGCTGATGAACAAGTGACAAGTCTACTAATGATCTGATGTGGACATTAGTGAAACCAAGACAAGTCCACACACGTAAAATTTCAAGAAGAAGACTTCAGCGATAACTAACTTACATCAGGTCTTCACTGATGGAAGTTCAACTCAGCGATCGTTGATCATGAAGCCTCATCTCCAAGAAATGTTTGTCTTTTCTATCTTGCACAACTCCGTACGATTTGTCAGAAGGGACATACCTTTGTCCAGGATCGTACAACCACTCTGCCACTACACTGTTCACCATGCGGCCTAAAGCATGTCTTGCAAAAAGTCAGAAAGCATGCGCCCAATCAGATGATGACACGTGTAAAGTCCTCCTGCCATGCATTAAATGCATGGGGTATTAATAGGAGGAATACCCCTTCAGTTTGAAGGTGGTCTCTCCCTGTCTACATAGTGCCTTAGAAAAGTATCTTCATTTTTATAAGATTTCCTTGTCACTCTATTTCTTGTGCAAGAGTTCTTAGTGCTTCTCAAGTTTGTTTAGATTAGGTTTTACTTAATCTTATTTCACAACAAACTGTAAATTGTTTTATTTATTCAATAAACAATTTAGAAAACTATAAATTCTGTGTGTTTGTATTCACCCCCCCCCCCAACTCATCAAAGATGTCTCTCAATGGACAGAAGATGATAAGAAGAAGGTAGTCATTGTTACCAAAGCCAGATCAATCGTATTTATGGCTCTACCTGATGAGGTCCATCATTTTGTCATGAATCTCAGAAGCTCAAATCCATGTGGGACACAATCTGTGTTTAATATGAAGGTACATCTTATGTACAAGAGTCCAGAAGAATAAATCTGGTAAGACAACACGAAAGTTTCATTTATGGTAAGAATGAAACTTTATCTGAAGTTCACCAACGTTTTAATTGTTTGATCATTGATCTGAAAACTGTTGGTAAGACCTACTCTAACTCTGAGATCCTGACAAAATTCCTGGAATGTCTTCCTGAAAGTTGGGACAACTATACCATGTGTATTAAACTCTCTAAGGATCTAAAATTTATTACCTTAAGCACCCTTTTTGGCACTATGCTCAATCATGAGTAGTCGTATCAGCTAAAGAAGAATATTGTAAAAGATTATAAGAGAACACTTGTTGCTTTACTCTCCTCAGAGTTAATGCCCACTCAACGATCTTCTGTCACTATCACTGAGTTGGAATCTAACTATGATGATTCATCAGAAACTGATCCTTCAGAACTTGATGAATCACTGGCACTCTTGACAAACTCCTTCAGGAGATTTGCAAGAAAGAGTAACTTCAGAAGAAACAAACCTCTCACTATCACTGACAAGCCTAAATCTTCTCCTATTGATAAGGCTATTGCCACTTGCTATAACTATGAAAAGAAAGGTCACTTTGCTAGTGAGTGCAGGTCAAAGAAAGTATTCAAACCTTCCTCATCATTCAAGAACTTCTCTACCTCTAAATCTAGAGATGCCAAGTACCTTAAACTCAAAGAGAAATATGAAAAGATGAAAACCTACAAGAGAAAAGGTAAAGGTCTAATCACTGAAGAACATGATTGGGCTGAATCTGATGAAGAGTCAGATTCTGATGAAGAAGATGAGTCCAATCTCCGTCTTATGGCCGAAATCTACGGAGTGAAGGAAGACCCAGCTGAAATTCCCTGTACTTCTACTTCTCAGGTATCAATCTCTCCTTCTTCAGCTATCATTACTGCCTATAGACTTCGTGCTATCGATTCAATGACGATTGATTTATATGACGCTCTGAATGGCAAGACCCAAACTGAGCAACAAAATCTAAATTTAACTGAACAACTTAATAAATGCCATCTAAAGATCCAAGAACATTCCAAAATTAAGGAAAGTTTAAAAGATCAGGTATATGTAAATCAAGTAATCAATATTGAACGCAAACAAGCCATCGCTGAACAGAAAGCTGAGAAAGCTACTGTTGAAGGATTGTGTAAATCCTCAGCAAAGATCACTGAGATAATTGGTGCTCAGATTCCTGTCAATGACAGAAGTGGTCTTGGTTTTAATGCTATCACTGAAGAACCAACCAAAGATCGTTCCATGCTTAAGTTTGGAATGTTCATATCCTTCATCCCTGACACCTCATCATCTCAGTGCTCTTCTTCTAATAATCCTATCCCTGAGGAAAAATCCTCTTTAAGCCCCAAACTTAAAGACAAAGGAAAAAATATTTTACAAAAACATTAGAAGGGTACCAAAGTGCCAAAGCTGAAGAAGTTTACACCTTCAACTAATCAACCTTCTACCTCAAAAGACAAGATCCCTGAATATGTTCAACGATCAACTCCAAGAATAAAGGTTGATGTCATAGGTAAGAAATCTGAAGGACCTTAGGTTTCTCCGATCTCTGATGCTAAAGGCATTCTTGGTACATGCCTGCTCATTTAAAATTATCAAATACTTATGCCTATGGTCCTAAAGCTACTTTCAGCTATAGGAAATGCTATCATTGCAGACTTACTGATCATATTGCTAGTAAGTGCCCCACAACCACCAAAGCTGAGAAATCAACTAAGGTGAAGATGAATGCTTCCAAGGCAAAGAAGATCACCCCAAGTGAAAACCAAGATAAGGTGAAAAATACCACTAAAGTTAAGAAATTAACCAAAGTGAAGGTTGCCACTTACGCTGAATCATTAGATAACGTGAAGACTGCTGACCCTTCCACTTCTTCTCCCACCGACAAATGTGGACCCATTGTAAAGTGGGTACCAATTTCAACTTAATCTTCCTTTTGTTTGTAGGTCTCGAAGGGTATCTGGTATCTTGATAGTGGATGCTCTCAACACATGACTGGAAAAAGGAACCTGCTCACTGAATACAAGGAAGAGAAAGGTCCCTCAGTGACCTTTGGTGGAAATGGAAAAGGAAATACCTGAGGGTTTGGTGTACTTTCTAATGGTACAACCACCTTCAAAAGAGTCGCTTACGTAGAAGGACTGAAGCACAATCTTCTTAGCATCAGTCAGCTATGTGATAAAGACTACAAAGTTTGCTTTACAAATGAGCATGATTTGTCTCTGATAAGAAAGAAAAGATTGCTCTCAGCGATTATCATTTGGAAAATGTTTATGTAATAAACATGGACCCAACAACCACTAAGAACATCTGCTTTCTATACAAAGCCTCTTTAGATGTAAACTGGCTATAGCATAAAAGGCTCTCTCGTCTCAACTTCAAATCGCTGAATACTCGTTGATCGTCAAAAGATTCAACAAAACTGCCTATGAACTTTTCAATGGAAGAAAGCCATTTATCAGCTTTCTTCATATCTTTGGTTGTCAATGTTTCATTCTAAACAACATAGATTCTCTTGGATAGTTTGATTCTAAAGTTGGTGATGGAATATTTCTAGGATACTCCTCAGTATCCAAAGCCTTCAGACTCTTCAACAAGAGAAGACAAATTGTAGAAGAAACTATTCATGTCACCTTAGATGAATCTCGTTCATCAAATTCTTACAGCTGGAAACGATGAACTGAATCAGTGGATGTTTTCTCACTATGGGGAATCAAAAGCTAACCTCAACCCTGATCCTTAGGTCAACAACCTAATCGCTGATGATGATCCTATAATCATTCCTAACATGAAAACAAGTGAAGCTGAATCCTGTTCATGGATATTAGTTGTTCCGTTAAAAACTTTGTCTCCTTTTGAACTCTCAACCTCTGAAAATACATCTACTTCAAATCAACAATCAGTAAATGAAATTTAATTTGAACCTCAGCAACTCTTGCCTGATATACCTGAATCTTCTTCAGCACCTCCAGAAGTTCATTTTGAGTCAGAGATTCAAGCTCCAGCTTAGAGATGGACAATCAATCACCCAATTGATCAAATCCTAGGTGATCCAACCGCAGGTGTTCAGACTCGACGAAGTTCAGGTAACATTAATTTTTTTGTTAATTTTATCTCATTGATTGAACCAAAGAAAACTGATGATGCCCTCAGAGATCCAAACTGGGTCAGCACTATGCAAGAAGAGCTGACTGAATTTGAAAGAAACAAAGTTTGGAATGTTGTTCCCAGACTATCTGACAAAACTGTGATAGGAACCAAATGGGTATATCGAAATAAGTTAGATGAATTTGGAACTGTAACCCGTAACAAAGCTAGACTAGTTGCTCAGGGATACAAACAAGAAGAAGGCATAGACTATGACGAAACCTTTGCCCTAATGGCAAGACTCGAAGCAATTCAACCTTTCCTAGCCTATGCAATTTATAAAGACTTCAAAGTTCACCAAATGGATGATAAATCAACATTCCTTAATGGAAAGCTAAATGAAGAAGTTTATGTTGAACAACCACCAGGATTCGTTGATCCTAAGCATCCAGAATACGTCTATAAGTTGGATAAGGCCCTCTATGGATTAAAACAAGCACCTCGTGCATGGTATGACACTTTATCCTCCTTTCTTATTACTGAAAAATCTGAACGTGGCAAAATTGACAACCCTCTATTTTTCAGAAAATTTAAAGGTCTTATTATTCTTGTTCAAATATATGTCGATGATATTATATTTGGTTCTACTAACCCATCTCTGTGTACTCGATTCGTTGAAAGAATGAAAAACAAATATAAGATGAGTATGATGGGTGAACTAACATACTTCCTTGGACTCCAAATCAAGCAGAGTGATAAAGGCGCTTTTATCCACCAAGGTAAGTACGTTAAAGATATGCTTAAGAAATTCGATCTTACTCAAAGTTCAGCTATGAAAACTCCTATGGCACCTCCACTGACACTTAACAAGGATCCCTCTGAAAACCTGTTAATGTCACTGCCTATAGAGGAATGATCGGCTCTCTTCTCTATCTTACAGCGAGTCGTCCTGATATCATGTATTCCACTTGTCTTTGTGCACGATATCAATTTGAACCCAAAGAATCACATCTGATCACTATAAAGCGAATTTTCAGATATCTGAAGAGTACACCCAACCTCGGTGTTTGGTATCCCAAAGACGCAGGGTTCGATCTAACTGCCTATTTAGATAGTGATTTTGCATGTTGCAAACTGGATAGAAAAAGCACCACAGGAGGCTGTCAGCTCCTGGGTAGAAAGCTGGTGAGTTGGACAAACAAAAAGCAAAACCCAGTGTCCACCTCTACCGCTGAAGCTGAGTATGTAGCAGCTGGTTGTTGTTGTACTCAGGTCTTATGAGAAATCAACTATTAGGCTATAACCTTCAGCTATCAAAGATTCCAATTTATTGCGATAGCACTAGTGCCATCGCTATGGAAAATAACCCAGTGCTACACTCAAAGACTAAACACATCGAGATCAAATATCATTTTATCAGAGATCATGTGATGAATGGAGACATATAACTTCATTTTATTCCAACTGAATATCAGTTAGCTGATCTGTTCACCAAACCTCTTGATGAGACAAGATTTAACTTTCTCATAAACGAGCTTGGAATGCTGAACCTTGAAGAATAATTGTTCAGCGGCTATGCATTATATCAGCGATAAAATTCTATATATTCTATTTTCATCATCTAATTTCTGAATAAATGTTCTCTGATACTAAGGTATGTTCTCTATCTTTGATCAATGAAGTTTTTCTTCAGTAAGATGTTTTTCAAAAGAAAATTCGATCACTGACATTTTACTTTTAGTGATCCTTTTGAAAAAGATAAAACCTCATCACTCAGAATTCTCATCAGTGATTCTTCATAAATCATCGCAGTCCTGACTCTTTCAAATACACTCAAGAATGCCTTTTGAAAATGAAAAGACGGCTTTTATTTGTGACGTCATTAAACGGATAAACCCTGGCACGACTTTTCGTCTGACACGTTTGTCCGTTACATTTCTTGTCTAATAAGCTTCATGGGACGTGTCACGTGTCATGATGAGTTTTTCTTTTTCCTGCTCATCAACCTTTATCTCTCCTCTCTCACTCCTATATAAACAACCCTTGTTTATACTTTTTCTCTTTACGCGCTCATAACTCTCTCAAAGCAAGAACAGATTTCCTTTGCATTTTACTTGGAGTAATTGAAACTTAAGACTTGTTCTTCCAACCTTCAAACGTAACAGGTTCTTATCTCTTCTTCTAATGCATTTTGGAACACCAAAAACATGTTTTTGATCTTCAATGTTTGCTTTTAAAGATCAAAATACACTTCTTCTCTAAGAAATCATCCTCTTTTATGATTTTATTCATAAAACTTTCTAAAGTTTTTCAAAAAGTTTAAACTTATTTTATACTTTCTCTTTCATCTTTAAATACGTTTTCCATAATCCTTTCTTAAAAGGAAACTGGTAAAACATTGTTTTACACTAGTTTTGCTCATCTTCAAAACTAGAATATCTTTTCCTACAAGTTTCTTGCCTTAACAGGAAACTGGTAAAACCCTATTTTCATACTTTAGAAAATATTTCCTAACTTGGAAAGTCTGTTCATCTTCTCCTTATCACAGAAATGGCACCCACAGCAGTACCCATGATCAAATCAAAGAACATGAAGGGTGAACTCAACCAAATCACCTTCGGCTCAAACAACCACCTTGCTTTACTCAAGTTCCCTGAGAAAAAGCCATGTCTATATCTCGCTGATACCGTTGAACTTCTCAAGAACTCCCCAATATATTATGCCCTGACAGTTGCACCCCCAGCGCACAAACACTTGCTTCAGCAGTTCTGTTTCACTACTGAAAAGACTGAACAAACCCTAAAATCTAAAAGGGAGGTAACCGCCATCGCCTTCCAGACTCAACTTGGGGAAGGCTTCATCACTACGAATGGGATTCGCTCAGCGCTCCAACTACCTACCGGACCATTCGAGGAACCCCACACTGACGATGAACTCATTAGGTTCCTTGATCTGATGAAGTATACTTGGGACTCCAAGCCCCGCAACCCTGACGAGCCCATCAAAAAGCTAACAAAGATCCTCAAGGCGAAAATGCCTTATGAACTCAACTATCTCTTCTCCCACATCATCTCTTCGATGAGTGGAAAGACAGGTTCGCTGGACCAAGCGAACAGATATTAGCTTCAGATGGGCTAATCACTGATCACTGGGAGGAAGATTGATTATGCCCGGATGATCTTCGACAACTTTATGACCAAAGTCAAAAAAGTGAATAGGGAAATGAGGGTTCCCTATGTCCGATTCGTGTCAGTACTCATTGCCTTCTTCCTGAAGAAGGATTATCCTCAGAAGGTAGATTACCAGCTTCCTCAGCTAGGGGCCTGCATCCTAGACTTCGAGCCCATCGCCAATGAGGTAACTCTCTCTATACTCAAACAACTTTTTCTCTTTTCTTCTTCGTCTTCTAAGGAAGCTCCATCAGCGGTCCAACCCACCACTGCTAACCAAGCTGCCACCACCAATCCTCGTTGAAGAGGAAATACTCATACACCAACCTTGGTTCTCAAAAAACCAAGAGGATCACTAAGGAGAAACCCCAACCCCCTCTAGTTACTGAATCAGCGTTTACTTCTTCACAAGCAACACTAGGCACCATTGTGGTCCACTCCACCACATCTGCTCCGGCATCAACAACCACTTCAGCGCCTTCTACCGTTGAACCATCGATGGCATCTACCACAACTTTCTCAGTGCCTCAAAGCGCTGAAGAAACAGTTCATGGCACCGCCAGTGCCATGCCCGCACACTGCACAGCTTTCTCTATAATCGCCTATACTTCTCCTTCTTTGGTCATCATTTCTACACTAGCGGCGTCTCTCATTGACATTCAAAAGTCTCTCCTGCAAAACCTGATGCAGAGGAACAAAGCATGACCTGATGGTCTCCCTCTTGGAGGCACTCAGATTATGCCTTCAACGTCCTTGTCTCCAATGGAGCAGGACATGCTTTATTATGGTGGGAGTAGTCATTTCAATGACTTCTTGCGACCATCAGGTACCCCACCCTCACTACCAACTTCTTCTCAACCATCTACATCTTTTGGGCTTTCCTTTGCTCAAAATTGTTTTCGTCTCCTAACTTTGGCACAATCACTGCCTCCATTAAAAAGGTAAAGGATCAGGTGGATTCTCTTTCCAGGGATCTCACCAAAAACACCAACGCCGTGAATTCTGCCAGCGAATCTCTGAAGGATCTCTCCACCACTCTCACTACAAAAGCTGACAACGTCCATCTATCATCACTAACAAAGGAGGTGAAAACTATGCAGCACGATATGATTCACCACTCCTGTTCCCTCCAAACACTGAGCTCCAACGTCTCTTCCCTCAGCACTTCAGTGGGCATATTGCAAGGAGCGGTTGCTGATATAGGCTCCAAGGTGGACTCACTCAGGGGTCAGGTGAGCAATCTCACCACGAAGGTCGACTCAACAAAATCCCTTCTCGATCGCCTGAATGCACTGGTGGCTCCCTCCCCATCCTTCACAGCTGATGATAGAACAAAGTTGGGGATGACGGTTGACTTTATCATCCAAGCCACAGCAGCGATCCCTGGCCTAGAAGCCAGGGTGGATGAATTGGAAGCTACTCCTGCTTCTGCTTCAGCCGTAAAAACCTGGCCTAGAAGACAGGTCCACTGAGACTGCTACTGATGCTCCCCTTCAACCTCCCCTTGTTGATGATGACAAAGAGGAGAAGAACGCTGAAGAAGACCTCCCTCATGCTGAGGGGGGAACAGTTCAAGAAGACCTCCTAACACTGAGGGGGAGGGAATTAATGAAGACCCCACTCACTCTGAGAAGGAGAAATAGAAAGAACCAACTCCTCCCTCTTCTCCAATTGTTAATATTTTGGAAGATGAAGAAGAAGAAGAAGAGAATGACGATGAGTTGGAAATCATGGAAGACGAACCCACCAACCCTGATGGTGGAAATGATGACGACGATGATGAAGAACCAGATTTCTAGTTCAAGCCAACAACCATCAGGGTTCTGGACCAAAAGGGTCGTTTTCACAGAAGCAGGGGAGACGGCTAAGAAGTCTCCTGCAAAGAAGACCTCCTATGGTAAGCAAAAGGAATTTCTACCACTAGGAATCTCAAAATACTTCTTAATGCTAAGAGTGTGCCAACTTCTTAGGTATGCCTCTCATTAATTCCTTTGTCTGCTTCTATCCATTCTCACCTTAAATCCCTCTTACACACTTAGCTTGTTTTTCTATCTTTCTTCCTTCCTTCAAAAGAAACTAACTTATAATTCTTTTGATTCAGCTAATCCTCTCCCCTGCTTGAGGGACCTGCTGAAGAACCACCACTTCACCATCAAATAATCCCAACTTCCAAAGTTGATGACCTACCAATAATCCAGTCTCAGTAATAGAGACTGAAGAACAAGAAGAACAAGAACTGCTGACTCATCCAACCAGACCCTCTAGACTTCCTCAAAGGTCAGAGGATGAAGAAAAAAGAAGAAGAGCAACAATGATCAATCAGCCAGAGAGTCAGCGCCTAAAAGTCCTTCCTCCTTTGGGCCTAGAGTCCGTGTCTCCCGAAGAACTTGAAGAATCTGTCAGAACTGAGCAACTCCTCGCTGAGAACCAAAAGGATGATGCATTTGCCCTTAAGGTTTCTCAGAGCTTAGTCTCTGATAATAAGTTGAAGAAATTTCCAATACGGGTTCAGGAGCAACTACTCAAGGATATTGGAAAGGAATCTCAGAATAAGAAAAAGGTCAGCAACTTGATGTTGGATTGGTGCAAAGGGAAAGTGGACTTCAGATACCATCCTAATCGAATCATCAATGAATACCTGAAGGGAAAGACAGTAAAGAACGTAGCAATGGTGGAAGTCACAATCACCAAAAAAAATAGGGAAACACAGCGATGCTACATGTCAAAGCTTGAGCTCTACGGATTTGATGAATGGTTAGAAGTCAGGAGTGTCATTCAGAAGTCAAAATCAAAGTTCAAATCTCATGTTGAAAAGTTCCTAAATGATCTGATCAACAAGATTACATCTACGATAGACTTGCCTCCTCCTCCAGCGTTTCTTCAAAACCGAAGACTTGCTCTTGCTAAAAGAAAGAAATCATCTATCTCTGATGGGCCTACTCTCCGAAATGAAACCGGCATAGAATTCTCAAGAGAAGTAGTGCTTGGATACCCCCCCCCCCCCCCCCCCGATCTTTCTGCATTAAACTTATCACTGCCACCTGGTAGACCCTTCACCCCTGGCCAAGTGATCAGAGATCCCTATGGTATTATCTTCTTGGACTGGAATGGTGTCCTTTGCCTACAAAGATTCTCAAAGCTTCCCATCTGCCCTGTCAACCAACTTAGAGATCTCGTCTACTGGTGCAACAAAACAAGACCATGACTCTTCCTCAAAACCCATGAGCTGAATGAAGCCAAACTCAGAAGACAACAGGGTGAAGTAGTTCCTGATTGGATGATCCCAGAGAGTGATACCTTTGACGAAATGCTCTTCAAAGATGAACCTCAATAGCTGATAGATCCCTTTTGTATTCTTCTTTTGTATTTATCAGTTGTATCTTTTAGTACTTGTAATTTTTATTTCACTTGTACTTGTAATTTTCCATCTTCCCTTGTAAACTTATTTACGAAGATTAATGAAAAATTCAGTGAAGTACTTTACTTCATTAGTACTAGAAAAGATCCCTAAAAACAGTAAATGGGACACGCATCTATGAGTCACATTTAACCTTATGTTTTTAACTTAGCAATTTTCTTATGTTGCTATGTCATCATCAAATAGGGGGTGATTGTTGATCCAAACTCTCTTAGTGATTTGATGATGACCCTTAGAAATACTTAGTGAAATTTATGAATAACATCTGTATGTATTAGTGTTTCACCATCAGTGATAAACATATTGAGCCTGTTCAGTATCGCTGATAATGACCACTGTTCCTCATAGTATTCCTAAGTGATAAATGTCCATCAGTGATAACCTGAGCCTGTTTAGTATCACTGATGATCGATGATCGTTTCACATGTAAAACAATGTTGTTTGTAATCTCAGTGAAACCAAGACAAGTCCACACACGTGACATTTCAAGAAAAAGACTTCGGCGATAGCTGACTTACATTAGGTCTTCACTGATGGAATTTCAACTCAACGATCGCTGATCATGAAGCCTCCTCTCCAAGAAATGTTTGTCTTGTCTATCTTGCACAACTCTGTACGATTTGTCAGAATGGACATACCTTTGTCCAGGATCGTACAACCACTTTGCCACTATACTGTTCACCATGCATCCCAAAGCATGTCTTGCAAAAAGTCATAAAGCATGCGCCCAATCAGATGATGACACGTGTAAAGTCCTCCTTCCATTAATTAAATGCATGGGGTATAAATAGGAGGAATACCCCTTCAGTTTGAAGGTGGTCTCTCCCTTTCTACTTAGTGCCTTAGAAAATTATCTTCATTTTTCTAAGATTTCCTTTTCACTCTATTTCTTGTGCAAGAGTTCTTAGTTCTTATCAAGTTTGTTAAAATTAGGTTTTACTTAATCTTATTCCGCAACAAACTATAAATTGTTTGATTTATTCAATAAACATTTTAGAAAACTATAAATTATGTGTGTTTGTATTCAACCCCCCCCCCCCCCCTTTCTACAAACTTACTTGTATAACCCTTCGGACCAACAATCTCTGCCACAGGGTTTGACTTTTTATAAATTCTATTTTAGTTTAAGGATTAGATTTTGCAGTTGATTTTAGGGATTTTGGGTTTGATGTTTTGGATTTTAGTTTAAGGATTAGATTTTGTTATGCTTCAAGAATATTGTTAACTTTCCTGGAAAAGATTTATGCTCATATTTCTCCATTGTTATTGTTGCAAGTTGCCGATGCATTGCTGAGGCTCTGTAGATATGCGTTTGCCTATTCACTTTTTTTGATGTTCTTAAATTTTTCTTTTTTATCAATTTGTGTTTAGATTCTGATTTTTGGAGATCATTTCATTCATCTTTAATGAATTTTGTTTTGGTTGCAATGGTGTCAAGAGACAACTTTAATGGAAGGTTTTGGATGCAATGGTGTCAAGACATCAATAAAACAAGAAACAAACTAAAGAGCAAAATGGTCATTTTAATCGTCCAGACAGTTTATTTAGCATAATAACCAAACAACAACTTTATTAATACATACAGACAGCTATATGCATAAAGCCAACTTTATCCATACAGGACTTAATGAAAAAACAACCAAACAGCCCCTTAGTGTGTGTACAAAAGAAAAAGGTTAAGTATGTACATTCCACAAGACAAAATACATTTATATATATTGTACTGTATGGTGGTTTAAAGTAAGAATTTGAAGTTGATATTGAGGTCACTGGGATGTTTGCTTTGTGTTATGAATATTGTATTATGATGGCATCATATTCAAAGTGTACCCAAAGGCATTGTTGCCCAAGTCTTAAGTTTATCTCGTCTAGTTTAGCTACATAGAATGCATTAGTGTTGGTAGTTTTATCAGATATTGTGCACATTCTATATGTTTAAAATATTGTTGATGTTGGTCTTGAAATGTAGCGACTAATACAAATTATGCTTATACAAGGGGGTGGAATATAAATACATCAAATTTTTACTTTAGTTTTACTCACTGTTCTAAAAGGCTCGCCGCAACAGCCGCCATGGCGCGCCGTGGCTTAAGGCTTGTGCCTCACGCCACGTTATGCATGTGGCACGCCATGGCCCAATGTGCGGTCTTTTATGACGCAATATTTGATTTTTCTTTACATTTTAATGTCTTATTCCTAGTTTTGGATATATAACCTAATTTAACTTGTTTATTATCATTAAATTATGGAGTGATAGTACAAAACATATGTTTTTATATATAATATTATATATGATATAAAAATTTGCCGCCATAAGTCACGCCTTGATAAACGCTGTGGCCTCGCCGTGGCTCCTAAGGCTTAAGGTTTGGCCTCGCCGCCACGCCACGCCTCACGCTATTTAGAACCTTGGTTTTACTTTTATATTACATATTAAAAAAAGAATTACATATTTGTTGTGGAAACTAGGAAGGCAAGGACTAATCCTAAACTATCTGACCGGTGACAAACTTGTTAATAACTGAAAGAGTAGGAGAAGAAAATACTCTTTCAGATATGAAGTACTAAGATAGTCCTTCAAATTGTGACGTTGATTTTACCAAAGAAACTATCACTCAAAAGTTCTTTTACAACGGGTGAGTAGCAACAAATGACAAGGATGACCTTTTATTATCATAATTGCATTAAATGTTGTTATCCAACTTTAACATGTGTCTTTATCTGATTTACTGATCCATGCATGTTTGTATTCTTCATTTCAACCTTTGATGTTGATGTAGACACTTGTTAACCCAACTCAACTTTTGTATGCAGAGGAAATAGTAGGAAGTATGACACTTATAAAATAGTATTTTGGAACATATTTGGCTGACACGTTGGTCGTGTTTCCATACCAGGATGAGAGTCCATACAGTTGGTGAGCGAAACTTGCTCGATAAGCTTGCACTCCAAAGTTAGTTTGCTACTACTATTTGACTTTATCTTGTATTGATATTGTTGGTCCTAGAATACAATGCCTTACATAGAAAGTGTTTGTAAAAGGGGTGTTGAATACGAACACAATAAGTTTTCACTTTTAATTTTATATTTATTAAAACATAAAACTACAAAATTTGTTGCAGAAGCTAGGAAGATAAGATCTGTGATCCTAAACAAACTGACTAGTGACAAATTTACTAACACTAAAAGAGAGAAGAAAGAAGGCTCTCTTTCAAATTTGAAGAACTAATATAGCCTTCAGATTGTGACGTCTAATTTATTTTGAAGCTTCCACAAATAAGTTCTTTCAACATAGGTGGTTTGCAAACAATGACAAGAAAGACCTTTTATAGCCTCCATTGCATTAAATGCAATCATTCAACTTTAACATGTGTTTTTATCTGATTTACTAAACCATGCATGTTTGTACTTTTCACTTCAGTCTTTGTAGTTGATGTGGACACTTGTTAATCCATCACATTCTTTCGTATACAGACAGAGTAGTAAAGAAAGTATGACACCAACAAAATAGTGTTTTAAAACTTACTTTATCTGACATACTTTTGCATGTTCCCATACTAGGATGAGAGTTTGGGAGAGTTGGTGAGCAAAAGTTGTTGGACAAGTTTGCACTCCGGCTTGCGAGTAGTAGTATTTGACATACTACTAGTTGACTATATCTTATGCAACACCCTGATTTTCTGTAAGAAAACTTGTCCCTATTGTTGTTGATTATTCTAATTATTGGCTCGTTGAATAGGAAATGTTTACTCTTGGTTTTGGAGTGACTCGAGGGCGTTTCGAGTGAATTAAGTTAACTTTAGAGGTTCGTGGGTGCCCGACGAGAGTGACTTGGTCACAATCGCCAAGGCATAGTCGCAGTCGGGCCCAGATTGATAAATGCTCGTTTTCTTATCCCTTCTCATTTAATACTTCATCCTTTGTCTCATAAAACCGAACCCTTACCATTAAATTCAGCCTTTGAAGCATTTAAGGCACAAATTCTTGAGTTCTAATGTGATCCTTCATCATCAAGCTAGGATTTGGAAGCTAGGGTCAAGGATTCTTCATCTCATCTTCTTCACCATCTCCTTGCCATTTTGACCACATTTTGGGGTTTTCTTAGAGACCCATTTGTAAGTCATTGTAACCATTTCTAAGACATCTCTCTCGATGTATCTCTCATATTATTAGTTTTGACCTATTTTGGGTTGTAACACCCTCAAAATTGAAAAGAGCAACCAACTAAAAATTTCAATAATACAACTGAAAAGAATAGAATTTCTCCCTATAAACCAATACTAGAAATATCTCAAATTAGGTTCTATAATAAACCTCGAACAACTCATTACCTAAGTCTTATCACAAAGACTAAATCCATATCGGGTGTTACTTAACCCAAGTACAAGTTGCTAATCCCAAAATAGATGTGACTTCACTAAGAAAATCACTCCTCGAGCACACTAATAGCACTCATCTCTTCACAGTGTCACTAGGACAATTCCCAACCTGAACATGTTGCACATGCCGACAAAAAAAATGTTAGGCTAACGCCTAGTGAGTTTAAGAGTTTTATCATGATTGCGTAAATCAATAATCGGGGACGATGTAGTTAAAAAAAACATAATTTCCCAAAAGAATTTATAACAATTATCTAAACAACTCATTTTCCCAACACACACAAATCTTGAGCCGAAAGCTTTCATATTAAACATTTCCCAAAATAAATTTACCCCACAACTCACTCAGAATGTGCTTTGATGTTAAATATCCCGAGTAATATAAACGTGAGTGAAACTCCAATATTTAAAACATCCAATGAGGATGAGGCATAGTACTCCACCAATAAACCATGGAAAACAATGCATGCAAATAAAATACGTTACCGAAAATATGGATAAAAGTAGATACCCAAAAACAACATCTTTCGGTGACGGGGGAGACGCGGTTCCATCGAACGTGACGGACACACAAAGTTAGGTCACGTATGATGTTATTGGATTACACCTCAAGTACCGGTTTTAGTTCCCATGCCATAAAGACATCACAACCTCAAACCATATACATGCATTTATTGCCCACTCCGTCGAGTTACACCTCAAGGACTTATGGGACCATATTACCTATCCAATCTAGATGAATTACACCTCAAGGACTTCAATGTCCCCCATTGCCTACTCACCAGTGGCCCCAAAACGGCCTACCGCATATAACCATGCGTTCCAATAGTCCACTCCTCGTACACAATGAGATAGACACCAAAATAATTCATAATCCCGGAGTACAACCCATAACGGTTCCTCTCCACAAAAGGAACGAGACATCAACAATGCTAGTTCGGCATAAGTCCCAAAGTGAGAATATCAAGACTCGTCACTATTAAGTATGACTGACTTACATGCCTATGGATCCAATGCATTACAGTCTAAAACGTTACATGACTCAAAACGAATGAACTAATGCATTCAAAATATGTAACTTCCAAATAAGATGCAAATAAATGCATAACACAACCAAAGCTCCATCTCGAGCTATTAAAACTGGGCAAAAGGCCCGAGACTCATTTGAGTATGATTCAAGCCTAGAAAGGCAAAACAATTATTGGCTAACTCCACGAGCCCATACGGTTATATAAACCAAAACATATCTTTACTCAAATCTTTGACTCATAAAACACAATTGGCCCTCGGCCCAAATCTAAAAGATTTACAATTCACAAATGTCCATAAAGTCGATATTGAACAACTCTAACAATTCACACATTTGCATTTTCCAAATCGTACCGTATCAAAGTTTATGCATAATCAAGACAGCACTAAAAGCACGTTTTTACCCAACAACCTCCATTTGTGAAAATAAATTAAACAAACACTTCCAATCATGATTTACTTAACAAAGTGTCCACAATCCCAAAAGTGGGTGTTTTATAAGGTTTTATAAAGTTAAACACTTTCATAATCAAAACCCACCAAATAGCTCCACAAAGGGTATTTTCATGAAAACACATAATCACTTTAAAAATGACATTTTGGCATGTACAACGTTTTCACAAATCAACTTGAACTCAACTTGCTAGATTTAGGCTAAATCTAGATTTCCCCCAACTTGAGCTCCTTTGGAGAAACTCGGATCTTCAAGCCAAAACTTCCAAAACCTTGATCCACAAGTTTCCAACCATAAATAATCATCCCCAAACACTTATATATGTTCCCCCAACGTAAAACATCCAAAACCACCAAAACCCTAACTTTTTAGATGGAGAAAAGTGAGAAGCTTACCTCAACCACCACCAAATACTCTTGAATAATCCAATATACTTCAAAACTCTTTCTAGATCCTTGAAGATCTCCCAAAAACGAAACAATAGCAACTTGAATCACTCAAATCGGAGTTGGGATGCAAAAATTATGAAGGAATGAGGATTGAGGGCTTGAAATCGTGTCTTAATACACCAGACCCACTCCCGCGACCTACCTCGCGGCCTCAAGTCGTGGGGTAGGTCGCGCGCCTCTCACTCCAGAGTCTTACGCGTCTTGGGCTACAGTCCAAAGTCGCGCACCAGCCCGTGCGGCCCCTTTCTGGTCGGATACTGATTTGGCCATAACTTCTTCGTTTTAAATCCGTTTTCGCTCCGGAAAGAACCGTTGGACTCGTATTCGAATTCCCCATCCACCAAGACCATAATATATAGGATTTAATCCAAAATCCTATTTTCACATTTATCTTAAAAGATCGATTTCTACACTAATTCGAAATTGTACTTATCCAAAAATTACGGATGTTACAATCCTCCCAACTTTTGGATGATTTCGTCCTCGAAATCTAGCTCCTAACACCCAAGGGTTATAGAACTCAACACTTTCCATGTTGCCTCAGTTTCCAACTGAATTTCGAATCCCTTCTTGCTAGAACTGCCATGACAACGTTTTATCGATACTCACAATCAATGTTCATTTAGACCCACTATCCTTATGCCCGAGTGAACGCTTAATTTACTAAGGTAGCCTCTAACTGAATGAGTTCGGTCGTATCCTAACCTTAGGTGATCCATACTTCCCCATCGTCCGATCTCGACTTCCAATCACCCTAGGTCTACACGCTTTAAAGTTTCTTTTCCAACCAACTTGAGGTTTGGTTACCACTGAAACCAACAAAATCTCCAAATCCAACTGTCCCACTGCTGAATTGACATTTGACCCTAGAGAACACTAATAGACCCAAAAACAGGCGGTCGTCCCGGACCCAACGATTATGCAACTCCAAGAATACATCCCATTATCAATCATCCAGTCCGCAAATTATTTTACCATTCAAGGAAGGTCATCCCACTAAGTCTACTTACCACAATCTTAACTTCTTAAAACCACTATAAGCGATACGATTGACCCTTAAGATTGGACTACAACACTCTGAATACATTGGCGGTTCATGGCCTCAAAATCCAAGTTGACACCTAACTATACCACCAGATTCAAACCACTGTAGTACTCTACACATGAGTTCCATTCGTCGAACATCCCTCATAAAACCAAGGTTATCAATATGGTGACTAAAGGGTCCTACACGTCCCTCATGCGAAAATTTACCAAGACCCAAACAAGATTACCGACATGAACGGTCACAACCAACATTAACATAAAATACCGCGAGTCTAACCTTCCAGTTACAAAATATGTCGGCTCTGCAAATAACACTACTTGGCCTACGGTACCAACACGCGTTAGAATACCCAACCTTCCACTGTCGAAGTTCTATACACATTTACTCCTAACCGGGGTTACTTAACCTTTCCAATGTTCTAATGAGTTCAAAGTTTTCAAGTGAAATACTTAACAAATATGCTAATCGGAAACTTTTATAGAAATTTTCAACACAAAGGTTTTCATATCATTTTAATTGTATGCACAAAATCAACTACTGTCTACTCGGTAGTTGTGCAAAAATGGACACACTCGTCCCACATAGGAAAATCATATTGAAAACTATTTCCTCACAATTCAAGTTACTAACTAAACACAAAAGCATGTTCAACAACTTTTGAAATGAACCGCTATGGTCCTAACATGGATTTACTTATGTCATGCACGTAAAGAAATTTCCTACTTTAAATAGTGTGCAACAAAAAGGTTTGTACGAAGTTTCGAAAAGAGTTTAAACGACGTCAAACTCCAAAAATTCTCTTTTTTAACTACAACTGACGCGAAGTAAAATTTACCAACAAAGTTTGCAACGTGTGAGTTTATTTTGCAAAGATGGTGAGACGATCCATATGTACACTTTGGTTAAAATATGAAATGGTTTGTGTTAGTTCCAAGTTTAAGGACAAAAATCAACAAGTTTTCATCATTCGAAGATTTCGACTAAAATTACATGAAGAAATCCCAAATTGGAATATGCATGCAAACTTATAACACTTTCCTAGTGGTTTTTCGGAACAAAATTACATGCAATAGGCAGTCCATACTAAATTTTTGAAGTAGAAAATTTCATCAATTCAAGTTTCAAAATTTTCTCATTTAGTCATATAATGACGTAGGAGTAAAACCTCTTTTACAAGACTCACACACATTAATGTGTTTTCTCAAAACTTATGAAAACAGTAAGTGCTTGTAATTGGTTTACACCTAAAAGGATTTAATTCGACTGCAAATTTCGGGTCATACGAACAATGCGCGTTAATGTTCCAAAAGCATAAATAACTCCACACAACTCTAGGTTAAGACAAATAGTTTTCCAGAACCCTCATCACGTTGCATTTATACCAAAAGATTAACACTCGTAATACAAATCGTTAAAATATCAATGCTAAAAAATTTCTCACCAAAATCCTGAAAATACATCTTTTCTCCAAAACCAAAAAGGTTCACAATTTCTAAAATATTCATCAAGCCCAAAATTAACCAAAATCCAACGACCCACACATTCACATTTTCAAAATGTGCTGCATCTTAGGTCGTGCATAATCCCACAAAAGCATAACATATTTTAACCAAATAACTTCCACTTGTGCAATCAATTAATAAAACATCTTCAATCTTGATTTATTTATTAAAGTATCCAGAATTAGTGCTACCAAGTTATGCATACCCCTAGATCAATATGATGCACTTGCATGAAATGAAAATAAGAGAATCAATTAATAGAAAGCGCATAAAGCAAATCATTAAGAATAAGTATCAGGATGCTTTTACATGCATTACTCACGCCATGTATAAATCAGTCCGTACACTGAACAAGTTGCAACGAAATGTGCTAACAAAATCTTCAAAAGAGAAATTATGCGACACCAAAATTTCAAAAAAAATCATTTCATTTGGTTGTCTCACGACATAAAATAATATTTCTCAACAAAACCCGCATGGGACAAAATGCCCAATATAATCCAAAATTAACACACATATTAACTAAAAGATGCACATTACAAACTTGCACTCACGCGACGCAAAACGTCGTAAAACAAACTCCTTAGAACTCAATGAAACTCAAAGACATCCAATCAGTCAAATGGTGCCCAACTTTTCGCTTTCCAAAAACCAAATTTGCATAAGACCAAAAATCACGACGAAAATGTCAAAATTCCAAAAATTTTCTTTTTGTTATAATACACTATAAACAACATTTTTCAGCAAACTCGCGTTAAATGAATTTTTTAATAAAGCTCAACATACACATAATGGGAGATAACTCTTCGTCCAAACATTAACACATGTTGAGGAGATCCAATGTTAAACTCATAAGCCGTAGTTACTTGCCCAAAATCCTAGACAACAACAAAATATGGATATTACTGTATCTGAAAGTAACGGTAGACAATAACAAAATATAGAAAGTCCCGACCAAGTTTGCAACTCCCTGTAATAAAATAATTCCATGCATGTTTAAAACCATGATTTAAAATCTTGTGTGCGCTAAACGTTTTCCCGAGATTTTGTAACACCATCCACATTAGGTTTTGAAACACAAGAAATAACTGATGCAATTTATTTTGAAAATAAATTTTGTGCATGAATTTAGTCGGCATGCAACGCCTCAAGCCACACTCCTCCAAGTTCCTCCGATCACACTATCGTCGTCCGGATGCTCAAACATCTTAAGACAAATTGAAGGTTACATCGATTCACTTTACAATTTTTCCTCGAATTAAGGCTGATTCAGTAAGCCTATGGTTCTAATCCAATCATCAACTTCGACCTAAAATGGTCCACTTAATGCAATCACCATGCTTACTGCCATTCCAAATGACAGATGCTAAAATCATCACCCTCTTCTAGCGACTATTCGCTTACAAACTGCTTCACTGCCCCAACGATCATCAGCTTAAAGTAGTCCAAGTATGCACATGTAACTCGTAGGTTCACAATAACACTGGTCAGGTGCAATTATGAACGTACCGTACACGATTAGCCTTGCTACCCTAGACGCGATTCTCGTTTCTAGTGACTCCATCAACCTCAAATATCCCATCCTAAAATGCCTAATGGTGCAAATTTCACTCTTATTCACTTAAAAGAATGCTAGCTTGAGTCTAGGTATCCAAAATCAACACCTAAATCTCTCAAACTTAAGCTCTCATACCAACTTGTAACACCCTCAAAATTGGAAGGAGCAACCAACTAAAAATTTCAATAATACAACTGAAAAGAATAAGATCTAATCGTATAAAGAATCAAAAGTCACTTAAAATACGCCCTTTTTCTATATTCCTAATTATTGATCAAGAAGCCTCTATCAACAAGATAAAAGATGAAACTCTTTTTTTCGTGAAATTAGGCAAATAAAAAAAATATCCTCTTCTCGTCATATATAATTAAAATCTACATAATATAGAATTTTTATCATTCTATATCTTACGATAATCCTATTTTGACTAAGAATCCCTGCTTGTGCTGGATGGGATTCTAACAAACCCTTCAATATAAATATAATTAACTTTTAAGAAACTTTTTGCTTAGTAAATGAAATTCGAAAACAAGAGCAAAAAATGAAGAAAATAATAATAATAATAATAATAATAATATCTCATCCATATCCTTTCAAATCTTTTATGTAGAAATTAGATCTATACTTAATAGATATTAAGTAATAATAATTCCAATTTATAATTATCAAATTATAATAAGATATCTTTATATATAATAAGATATCTTTATATTATAAGTAATAAATATAAAATATAAAAAATAATAATAAAAGGTACAAATAGTAAATCGAGGTACTCATTCTATGACAACTCTTAACTTACCCTCTGTTTTGGTGCTTTTAGTAGGCATAGTCTTTCCGGCAATCGCAATGACTTCTTTTTTCTTCATGTTAAAAAAACAAGATTGTTTAGAGCCGATGGGACAAAATCTCATCTATTTTTTTTCAAAACTGACGCTTGTATCATAACACATATATCCATTTAGCAAAATATGGTATAAGCGGCTTCCGCCGAAAAACTCTTATGTCTGTATAAAATGGTATTAGGGGTAAATGTATTCTAGCTATTTTCAAATAGACCCGAATTGACGGACACAGTGTCGCTACGACTATTCCAAACATGAACCTGTTGCACATGCCGACAAATAAAAAGGTTAGGCTAACGCCTAGTGAGTTCAAGAGTTTTATCATGACTGCGTAAATCAATAATCGGGGACGATGTAGTTCAAAAAAAATAGATAATTTCCCAAAAGAATTTATAACAATTATGTAAACAACTCATTTTCTCAACACACACAAATCTTGAGCCGAAAGCTTTCATATTAAACATTTCCCAAAATAAACTTCACAACTCACTTAAAATGTTCTTTGACATTAAATATCCCGAGTAATATAAACGTGAGTGAAACTCCAATATTTAAAACATCCAATGAGGATGAGGCATAGTACTCGCCAATAAACCATGGAAAACAATCCAAACAATTAAAATACGTCACCGAAAATATGGATAAAAGTAGATACCCAAAAACAACACATTTCGGTGGCGGGGGAGACGCGGTTCCATCGAACTTGACGGGCACACAAAGTTAGGTCACGTATGATGTTATTGTATTACACCTCAAATTCCGGTTTTAGTTCCCATGCCATAAAGACATCACAACCTCAAACCATATACATGCATTTATTGCCTACTCCGTCGAGTTACACCTCAAGGACTTATGGGACCATATTGCCTATCCAATCTAGACGAGTTACACCTCAAAGACTTCAATGTCCCCCATTACTAACTCGCTAGTGGCCCCGAAACGGTCTACCCCATATAACCATGCATTCCAATAGTCCACTCCTCGTGCACAAAGAGATAGACACCAAAATAATTCATAATCCCGGAGTACAACCCATAACAATTCCTCTCCACAAAAGTGAGAATATCAAGACTCATCACTATTAAGTATGATTGACTTACATGCCTATGGATCCAATGCATTACAGTCTAAAATGTTACATGACTCAAAACGAAAGAACTAATTCATTCAAAATATGTAACTTCCAAATAAGATGCAAATAAATGCGTAACACAACCAAAGCTCCATCTCGAGCTTGTAAAACTGGGCAAAAGGCCCGAGACTCATTTGAGTATGATTCAAGCCTAGAAAGACAAAACAACGATTGGCTAACTCCACGAGCCCATACGGTTATATAAACCAAAACATATCTTTACTCAAATCTTTGACTCATAAAACACAATTGGCCCTTGGCCCAAATCTAAAAGATCTACAGTTCACAAATGTCCATAAAGTCGAGATTGACCAACTCTAACAATTCACACATTTGCATTTTCCAAAACGTATCGTATCATAGCTTGTGCATAATAAAGACAACACTAAAAACACGTTTTACCAAACAACCTCCATTTGTGAAAATAAGTTAAACAAACACTTTCAATCATGATTTACTTAACAAAGTGTCCAAAATCCCAAAAGTGGGTGTTTTATAAGGTTTTATAAAGTTACACACTTTCATAATCAAAACCCACCAAATAGCTCCACAAAGGGTAGTTTTTATGTAAACACATAATCACTTTAAAAATGACATTTTGGCATGTACAACGTTTTCGAAGTAACAAAAAGAAAAGCAACGATTGGAGTGGGAGAGTTAGAGTCGAAAAGAGGATTTCACAAATCAACTTGAACTCACCTTGCTAGATTTAGGCTAAATTTAGATTTCCCCCAACTTGAGCTCTTTTGGAGAAACTCGGATCTTCAAGCCAAATCTTCCAAAACCTAGATCCACAAGTTTCCAACCATAAATAATGTAATAACCCAAACGTTTGCATTAAAGAAAGGCTTGGTGGCCAAATTAAGAAGAATGAAGGTTTACTTAAAGGGCCTTTTTGAAAGTGTGTATTTGATTATTGGGCCCAAATCCCTAGGGCAGCCCTCATTTAATGTCAAAACAAAAAGAATCAGTATTATTCCTATTGCTATTGACTGTTGGCGGCTGTGCTGAGAAAGGAAGAAGGAGGAGAACGATTCAGTGTGGTGTTGGTGTGGAGATCGAGTTGTGTGCAAGGAGGAATTTCTGTTCAGGTTTACGGTTGGAACGAGACGCAAGGTTTGAAAGGAAATTGCTCTCAGGTGAGTTCCCTAAACCTTTTTACGACGCAAAGTGTTAAATGTTTTAACTGAAATTGGTTTCATTTACGAGCATGAACTGTTTGTAACAATCACGCATGTTTACCCATGAACTCCATGTTTTACTTGAGAAAGCTTATTATGTATGATGAAATGAGAATGATGATTTAAAGGATTAAAGGTGCATGTTTTATGTAAATGAATGATGTGCTATGTGGAGTCGGCCTGCACTGTGGGATCAGAGAGGGATCCTCGGGGTCTGATGATCCCTTGGATATTTATGACGAGACGATAGGTTGGAATTCGTTTCCTCCTAGGCGGGTATCGGGGAGTCTGCTTGGGCCCCGGTACGAGAGGGCGAAAGAGGAGTCTGCTTGGGCCCCGATCGCAGAATGTTTATGTGATCCTATACACAGTGCAGCGCCATGCCTGATGTATGTGAAGGTTTACGTTGAATCTTTTATAAATGTCTTTATACTGGTTTGCATGTTTTACGGAGGGAATTCACTAGACCCTTTTGGTCTAACCCTCGCTTTTCAAAAACTAAACCATTTTCAGGTAAGCAAGTAGAAAGAGGATCAAGTAAGTGAGTATGAGCAAGATAGTGTACAGTTGCAGCTTGAGACACTGCGAGTGCCTCTTGTAGAAGTTAAAATGTTCTCAGTTTTGTATAGGTTGTTTCCGCCAACCTTAGTTTTAAATGAATGTAATGATGTATTGGGACCCAGATTTGTAAATGTTATGACTTAATGCCAAGATTGTTCTGTTGCACTGTGGGATGTTACAAATGGTATCAGAGCCATAGTTTAAGGGATTTAGGTGACCGGACGAGCCTAAACTTAAACTTGGGAGTAGAAAATCACAACTGAGAATCGGGAATTGCGTTAAGAGAGCACTATTGTAGACACAGGAAATGCGTTAGGAGGACACTATTATAAAGATAGGACTAATAGGGTACTGAGGACTGTCATGTAAGGTAAGTTTGAGATTTCACCTGGCCAGTGTAATAGCGAACTTACAGGTACATGTATGTGCTTAACCTACCTCATTAACCTAGCTAGTATTTATGTCGTATGCCAGTACTTTAGAATGTCAGCAAGATCCTTGAGGGATAGATTGAGATCCTTTGATGGGGAAGTTTCATGAGATGTCACTTATGATGTGACGTATGTATACGACGTAAAGAAGGAATGTTGTAAAGAATGTTATGAGTCGTCTAGAGGTAGCTCTTTATGGATTTGGAAAGGGTGAATGCCTGAGTTTGAGTAGGGCTCCTGTTTCGGGAGAGTCCCAGTTCTAGAAATCATGGCATAGATCAGTCAGGATGGTAAGGAAAGATTGTGTCGAAATCTTGAAAGTGTCAATGGAGCTCTGATTTCCTAATCGAGCTTCTTGATGGCAGGGTAAATGAAATTAAGATACCTATAGTGAACTGAAAGCATGTAGAAGTAGAAAGTGAGATAGTTGATCAAAACGAAATAGTATGAAATGGTTGAGTAAGTGAGTTATTGCATGACCGGAAGGACGACCATTGGTCGTAGGTGGAGTGTCAAGGATAAGTGCGTAAGTAGAACGGTTGATCTTGTTAGAGTGAGTAGCCTTCAGTTTCAAGTAGAGTCTCATGCATAGTATTCTTTCATGTAACTTGAAGGTTTTTCACAATTTAAGTTAAATGTTTAAATATGGATTCCAATCGAAAATGAGTCAGAATATACAAGCGTATGTAAAAAAAATTCATGCATTATATTACTGTCGTAATAACAGTGTTCGGATTGAGCAAGATTGAGGTTCACGGGAAGAGGCATGCAGACGATTCTCGAATCGTTGTGCAGGGCATTGAAGTTGTAAGAGTAATGGGGTCACGTGTACCCGAGTTGTTTCCAAATGTTGTTTGTTTAAAATGATAAAATGTATGAAATGATTTATTTATTGCATTGTCATGCATGAAGGCTATGAACTCACTAGGTCATAGGATATTGCATATTAAGCTAAGGAAGAACTTCAAGAGTGGAGAAATGTCGGACAAATCAAGAAAGAATGTTGTAGCCTTAATATTGTGTTCAAGAGAAAAGGGGAACAGTGGTAGAGTCGGGAGTGGATTATAGTAGCGGTTGTACGAGGGTTTGCACCCTTGTTCGGTAACCGGAAGTATGGTGGGCAAGGGACGGTTGTGCCCGGGGGAAGGATTTGAAGCCTTCAAGGCGTTGGTTCTGTGACTCATTACGAGTAGTGCGGTAAGGAAGAATGAAAGGTCTATGGCATAGAAATATGAGTTTCGAGGCGAGCTTGTAAGGTTGATGTTATATGAGTAGGTTTCGAAAAGAGGAAGACAGATCATGAAGCTGATTATAGTAAGTCGGAGGGATTAGGTTCCGTAAGGAACCCTTGTTAAAGAATAAGTTAAGGAAGTAGTTACAGATTGTTAATTGTTGTAGAAGTCGTCCGTTGTGTAAGATGGTCGAGGCCGAAGACTTGAACCAAGAGGTTGGAAGCTGATAGAACACCTTGTAGGGTGCTAAGAGGATGAGAAGTTATTGCTTGATTAAGTGTTCTAGTTATGAAGTGTGGAGGGTTCATAGAGTGATGAGGTATGTAACTCGAGCGAAGCTAGTGTATAGATTTTATCATCCAGTGAGGGACTGTGCCCAGCTTATGTAAGGGCTCGAATCGTAAAGAGCGAGCAAGAATGGTTACATCTGAGCTAATTGGAAACTAGGGAGCTATAGTTCAGCTAGAGTGAGAAAGGAAAAAGTAGCGAGATAGACTCGTTGTGTATGCGAGAAAATGTGAAGGCAAGTATGAATTGTGTAAGAATGGCAATGAGAGATTTGGTCTGCAGTGTGATGTGATGAATGAGGAATGTACAGATATGTAGTGATAATGATTGTCAAGAGTAATGTGTCAGTTAGAGTTGTAGTGATGGGATGTTAGAGAGAAAGAAAACACCAGATAGAAGCATGTTTGGGGTTTCGGATGAAGAGTATGATTTGTTAACCGGATTGTTGGGTCACGTAGGGTGGAAGTTGACGTTGTGGTATGATTATATTCGGAATAGAATGACAGAGTGGTGGTGGGTGGTTACCCAAAGGAGAAACCAAGTGTTTTTAGTTGTAAGAGTCGCTAAGTAAGCATATTTTTGGGATCACTGAAGGTTTAAAGAAGATAATGGGTGTGTTAGACAAATTGTGGTGGAATAGATGTGAAATCCATAAAGAATGTGAACTATTACCTATGTGCGAAAGAAGGATCTGAGTAAGTAAAAGTTGGAGATCAAAGAATGGGTAGGGACGTTGAACACTAGAATCGTTACAAGACGACTTGGTTGAATGCCTTAAAATAGGATATTGATGCAACTGTTTGATGATGTAAGTAATGAGGAGGTGATGTCAGCATGAGGAAAGGTCGAGAGAAAAAGGCAAGTAATGTTTGGTGGGCAGTGCTTCACGCTAACGCGGGGAGGTGAAGATAGTGTGTCGGAATAAGTGAGTAAGTTGAAAGTAGCAAACTTGACAGTATTGTCGAAAGGTGCAGTGATGGGTAGATTGTCGTTGATAAGTGTGCGAACCATGGGAAAGAGTATTGAGGAAGGGATTTGGGTATGATTTTATGCAGGAAAGGAGTGGATAAGACAGCTGAATGAGTTAAGTTAGTGATTGTGTGAGAAAAGTATATACGAATTGGTCGTGTAGTGATTAAACTAGTGAGAATAGTATGGTGTGATCATGGTTACTCCTCCCAGTTGGGCGAGGATAACTGGAGTCGTGTTTTTATGATTGAACGAACATGGAGATCAGCGAGGAATGGTTGAGTTTCAGGATAAGTTTAATTCGAATAGGTGAACACTTCAATGATGGGTTGGAGGTTCCTATCCTTAGTTACGTATAAGGATGGGGTGACGAAATAGTGAGAATGTGAGAGAAGTTTGACGAACTGTGGTCTAGATAGTCTGAGAGAAGGGAAATGTTAATTACATAGATGTTTGGTGAAGAAACTCCGGGTTGCGAGTTGTCGGGATGTACAGGGTTGGCCTTGTGCCAAGCTGTCAAGTGTGTGAGTGGTTCTTAGTGAACAATTTCGTGCTGAAGTGGGGGATTCCGACGAGTTTCTCCTTAAAGGAAGTATTAATGCATGAGAAGCCTTATTTCATTCTCGGTTGTTGAGACCGATCGAGTAGGAACGGTAGTCTACGGGTTAGAGTACCGTAAGAACTGAATGGAATGCAACCGATGTTCCATGTTTCGAAATCGATGAGATAGTTGACCGGGTCAGTAGGGGCAGTACCTTGGGGAAGCGTCAGTTTCGGGTGGGGACAAGATGCCCGCATCTTTTCCAATGAGGAATTCTGGGGACGGAATTCTTTTAAGGAAGGAAGGTTGTAATAACCCAAACGTTTGCAATAAAGAAAGGCTTGGTGGCCAAATTAAGAAGAATGAAAGTTTACTTAAAGGGCCTTTTTGAAAGTTCACTCCAGAGGCTTACGCGGCTTGGGCCGCGGCCCAAAGTCGCGCACCAGCCCGCGCGACCCCTTTTTGGTCGGATACTGATTTGGCCATAACTTCTTCGTTTTAGCTCCGTTTTCGCTCTGAAAATAACCGTTGGACTCGTATTCGAATTCTCCATCCAACAAGACCATAAAATATAGGATTTAATCCAAAGTCCTATTTTTCGCATTTATCTTAAAAGATCGGTTTCTACACTGATTCGAAATTGTACTTATCCAAAAATTACGGGTGTTACATGGGTATTTTGGGTGATTTGAGATTTTGACAAAAAGATGTATGGATCTGATTTTAGGAGTTAATCTTAGTGTGTTTAGGTTTTTGTGACCTGGATAAAGCTTCTAGTGATGGATGTTTGTGGATCTAAAGTCTTCACCAAAGGATGCTTAAAGTTGGAGTAAAACCTTGGTTTCGCCTAAATCTAGCAAGGTGAATTCAAGATGCTTGTGAAAACTATGTACATGCAAAAAATGTCCATTTTAAAGTATTAATGTGTTTTACTTGCTTTCTTAATCAAATATGTGAGTTATTTAATGAGTTCTGCGTATTTCTTATATTTAATTTTATAAATCTCGTGAAATACCCGTATTTGGGTTTTTGGACACTTTGGTAAATAAATCTTGTGAGCGTGTATTTGTATCATAAATGGAGAATATTTGACATTAATACACCCTTAGTTCCTTTGGTTTTATTAACCGTTTGGAAAATACACGTTATCGTGATGTTACGTATTTTGGGTATATACATAACACGATTTCATTTGGAGCATGAGTCTGCATAGATGTAGGTTAAATACATTATGTTTGCATATATAGGTTTGTGTTGAGTAGTCAACTAAATTGTTGAGATTTTGGCTCGGTTTTGACATAAAAGAGTCTTGGGGACATCAACTCGGTTTATTTTGCTCCATGTTGGGGTTTTGGTGTTATATGCATTTGAGGCATATTTATTTGTGAATTACATGTTTTAAGAGTGTTGGACATTCTTTTGGACTCATATATTTTAGCCTGTGATGCATTGGATGCATAGGCATTTCAATGAGTCTTGTGTTGATGGTCGAACACAGGTATTGCAGGGTTGGACTTCGGGACAAATGTTTGTGACCTTATACATTTCATGTAGGCACTTGGAGAGTTGAGTTTGGAGGTGCTACCATGGAGCTAAGCACTAGGACCTTTGTCACTTGAGGTAATGCCTTGGAGGTAGTCCTTAAGTGTTGTTGGTCCTGAAGGGGTTTGTTAGGACCATAAATGTCCTATAAAATATGTTAATCCAAGATCTATCAAGATTGGAGAGAAATTCTAGAGAGAGAGTAGAGAGAGAAAGTAGATCTTATTATGTCGGCTCTCAATGTTACAAGATGTGAGTTATGACCAAAAGGCTTACATTGAAAGTCTAAACAAAGCCTTATATACCCTAAGACTTATTAAGGAAATAAGCTAGCTTTGACAACACTAATTATAAAGACTTTGACTTTATACAATGACTTTGACTTTGACTTTGACTTTCTATATTAAATCTTGAAGACATATTTTAGCCTTAACAATCTCCCCCTTGGATTCAAGATTTAAACATTTGAGAACAGCATTCTTCGGCTTCTTGAAACTTCAAAACTTCGGTCTTTATCAAGGTTTGTCAAAGTCAAATCGTCACAAAATCTTCAGACGGGGAACTGACGGATATTTTCTTTCTTTGATATGGAGAATTTGTTTCTTCACACAAGGAATTTTGATACAATGTAGCGCAAATCTAAGAAAAAGAGATCTTCTTGAGAAACCAAGATGATCAATCGATTTTACCTAAACTCTTGAAGAATTCTCCCCCTTTTTCTTTCTTTGACTTGAGAACTTCAATCTTCAGTAACGATATTCACCATATAGCACAAGTTTAATAAAAGAGATCACAAGATGATCAATCGATTTCTCTTAAACTCTTGAAGAAGAAATCTCCCCCTTTCCTTTCTTGAGACGAAGTCTTCTTTAAACATTTCTCCCCCTGTCATGAAATCGAAACTTTGACTTGAAAGCTTTGACATGAAATTGAACTAAACATTTCTCCCCCTTGGATTCAAGATTTAAACATTTGAGAACAGCAGTCTTCGGCTTCTTGAATCTTCAAAATCTTCGGTCTTTATCAGGCTTGTCAAAGTCAAATTGTCACAAAATCTTCAGGCGGGGAACTGACGAAGATTTTCTTTCTTTGATATGGAGAATTTGATTCTTCACACAAGGCATTTTGATACAATGTAGATCAAATCTAAGAAAAAGAGATCTTCTTTATTTATAGAGTCAAAGTCAATGTATTTTGTCATGTGTAGAAAGTCAAAGCTAGCTTATTTCCTAAATATGTTTTAGGGTATATAAGGCTTTGTTTAGACTTTCTTTGAAGCTTTTGGTCATAACTCATATCTTGTAACATTGAGAGCCGACATAATAGATCTACTTTCTCTCTCTACTCTCTCTCCCTATCTCTAGAATTTCTCTCTAATCTTGATAGATCTTGGATTAACAAAATAGAAAGTTATATAAAAAATTATATAGAGTTTAATTATTTTAAGTATTGTTTGTAAAAAGCCTTTAATTGTTATTTGGGCTTAGCATAGCTTAATGGGCCTGGGCCTTGGTTGCATTAGGTCCAAGTATTCAAGGTTTGTTTTCTTAGAATTTAGGTTAAGAGAATTCATATTGCGCTTAATAGTTTAGAGAGAGAGATTAGAAAGAAATCGTTTAATCGTCATTATTCTTATTGCACAACATATTGTAAACACTCTGAATTGTTTATGAATGTTACATGGATGACGAATGGAAATCATACTGATTTTTGATATATTATGTTGATTTCTCATTGTATGCACTAATCTGGGATTTACAATTGGTATCAGAGCATACGAACGGTTCGATTCAAGGTATTCAAAAGGTTTCTGGTAAGGTTTCTTGTTACTTTTATCGACTGTGTTCTTGAGGTTCATTATATCATATTTTGATTTCTGATAAATTGCTTGATTCCGCATATTCCATTCGATTAGTATTGATATCATTAGCGTTTCGGCAAATTTTCTCAATCTAATTCGATCGTTTGAAGTGATTTCTGGAAAAATCAAGTTTCCAAGTTTTTGCCTCTGTTCTTATCAAAGGCAATAATTTCTTCATCAAAATCATGTTTTTTGGATTAGAAATCGTTTAAGGTGTTGTTAGTTTTTGTTTTTGGTTGTTTCCTAACCTTTCAGGAACGATTTTATCAACCCTAGTTCGTATATCGATCTCAATTTTAGCCTCAGTCGCAGTTACCGGACGCTATCAGCTTGTTTCCGGGTAAGTTTCCTATTTTGGCTACTTACCGGATAAAGTCTACCTGGGTTGTTTAAACTTCCCGGTAATCGACTATCCGGTACTTGTCCGGACTATTAATATATCCGGTTACTCAAACGTTCCCGGGTAAGTCCATTCTATCCGGACTGTCTACACATCCGGTAAGTATAACTTCCCAGATCATCTATCCGGATCATTCATCTTCCCGGACATCCATTCATCCGGTAAGTATTTACATTCGGTCACTTATTTTATCCGGTCACTTATATTCTTCCCGGTAAGCCTATTTATCCAGTAACTTTGTGTTATCTGGTAACTTCAGGCTTGTCCGGTTACCTTTTATTCGGACACTCACAAACCAGGATCCGGTCACTACCAGATCCGGACACTTCTGTCTTCCGGATTCCTATCCGGTAAGTTGTGTGTTTAATCTCATACCAGTACCTTAATTAGCTTCACTCTTAGAACATGCGTTAGGACTTTCGCTCGTAGTGCCTTATGTTAGGATTTCACTTTGAATTGAACCTACCGTCTGACGATCACTTTGGTGCACACATCAAAGATGTCTCGCGACGCGCTAGCTATCGGTACCGACGCCAAGCCACCGACCCTCTATCAGGGCAAATACAGTCATTGGGGAGACAGATTCCTCATCTTCATCGAAGCAAAAGACAACTTCGAATACATATGGCAAGCTCTTACTGAAGGCCCACAAGAAACTCCAATGAAAACCGTACTAGCTCAAGCAACCGGTGAAGCAGCTCTACATAAGCCTAAGAAATACTCGCAAATGACCGAAGAAGAAAAGAGCAGATTTGATGGTGAAAAGCATGCCAAAAGATATCTAGTCCAGAGTCTACCGAACCAAATCTACACGGCCATAGACGCCTACAAGGCAAACTCCAAAGGCATGTGGGATCAAGTAGAGAAAATGATGAGCGGGAGCAATGTGGGAAACCAACTGAAGGTTAACAGCTGCATCACCAAATTCGACGGTTTTAAGTAGCACAAGGGCGAATCTATCACTCAAGCATATGAATGCTTCTGCCTTCTGTTGAACGAGCTCCACAAGAACAAGATCACTCGATCTACCACGGAGAATGCCCTCAAGTTCCTGAACAATCTCCTGCCTGAATGGAACGTGTTCGCTTCTCACATCAAACACAACAATTTGAATGAGAACGTTCCAATCCATAAACTCTACGAGATGCTCATGTAGGACGAGGATGAAGTCATGGAGATAATGAGCACTCAAAAATCCTCTTCCAAGTCACATGACGATCCTCTCGCTCTTGTATCATCAAAAAGCGGCAAGTCTTCCAGCCGTCACTCCAAGAGAATCAAAGAGTCTAGTGAGTCTGAACCAGGGTCTGAAGCAGAAACAGAAGAAAGCGACTCTGACCCTGAGCTGACTCAGATAAAGAAAGCAATGGCCCTCATCACCAAGTCGTTTCAGAGAAACAAGTACTACAAGAAACCTTCGTCCAATAATCAGCGCTACTCCACTACCTCCAATAAGCGCCATGATTATAAGGACAAATATGAAGGAAAGAAGAAGTCTAAAGAGCACAAGCAACCTGATCACAAGGAGAAGAATGAGAAGAATGATCGCAAGTCCGAGTTAAAGAAGAAGGACGAACCTGTCACATGCTACAACTGCGGCAAATTGGGTCATTTTGCCAAAGACAGTAGAGAAAAACGTTCACTACTACAAGGCGAAACTTCTTTTGGCCGAAGAGAAAGTTGCAGGAAAGGCACTCTAGTCGAAGACGATCACTGGTTAAATCAATCCGACACTGACAGCGATTCTGAAGATGTTGATGCTTTCATGGGCAATCATTCTCCTCCGTCGGAAAAGGCAAAACTTTGTCAGGTATGTGCACCTATCAATCAAAGCTTAGTCGAACAATTACAACCACTTATTCAAAAAATAGAATCCTATAAGGCTACCACTAATGAACAACTGCTTGAAATTAACTCGTTAAAAGAAAATCTAGATGTTCAAAAGCGTATTACTGAAAAATACAAGTCCGATAATGCTAACCTAAAAGAAAAATGCACAAATCTTTCAATAGCACCTAAGGACTTAAGGGCCAAGATATCTAAATTGAATTTAAAGCTTGATCAGTGTGAGGATGAGAAAGCAGAGATTATCTATCAATGCTCCTCTCTCCAAATCCAAAACAAAGAGTTTGTTGCGAAAATAACCGATCTTGAAACCAAACTTCACAAAAGAGGTCAAACTGATCAGACAATTCACATGAACAAACCAAAGGAAATCACGTATTTTAACAAGGAATGGGGAATTGGATACGATAACCCACAATACTTGAAAAATATTTTGACAATGAGACCTACTTTTTATCATTTTAGTTTTCTTGGTCTCGACAAAGAGTATCCTCAATACAAAATCAAGTGGACTGGTCCTCTCGAAAAGGAAAAGGAAGAGGAAACTGAGGAATACAAACGCGCACACACCTCTATAATGCAACTACCTTTTGCGTATAAGCCTCTTAATTATTCATACAAGAAAACTAAGTCTAACTATCTTTCGTGTTGATCCAAACCCTCAGTGATTTGATAATGACCCTCTCTTAAACACTTAGTGAAAATTGTAAGTAAACAATATGTATTAGAGTTTCACTATCGCTGATAAGTACTAAGACTTTACAGTACCGCTGATAGGAACTCTCACTCTTTAGATTAGATATTCAGCGAACACTGTTCATCATCTTATAACTCTGAGCATGTTCAGTCTATGAGATGATCGCTAATAAATTAGTTGTTTACTTATGATCCCTGAAGACAAGTTTCACGTCAACCAAAGTTCTACTCATGAACTGATGCGGATATCAGCGAAGCAAGACCTGTCCATTCAACGTGAAGTATCAAGTAGAAGACTTCAGCAATCACTGAACTTTATCATTCGCTGATAAAGATCCGACTCAACGAAAGCTGATCATGAAGTCTCCCTGCATGTTACTATTGTCTTACCTCCCTTGCACGTCTCCGTACGAACTGTCAGAACGGACATCCCTTTTGTCTGTAATCGTACAACAACTCTGATTCTACACTGCGCACCATGCGGCTACTAAGGTTGTCTACAAAGGTCAATGACATGCAACCACTCAGCTGCTGCCATGTGTAAAGCCATACTGCCATGCATTAAATGCATGCAGTATATAAGAAGAACCTTACTTCAGTTTTGAAGTGTGCTTGGACCATCTTCACACTTGGACCATCTTCTTATCTCTCTCTCTTATTGTTAAGTTATTATTCGTAATTTCTTTAACTCTTTCTAGTGCAAGAAACTTAGTGTTTCTCAAGACTTGTTAAGATTAGGTTTATCCTTAATCTTGTTCCGCAACAAGTTGTAAATTGTCTTGATTTATCAATAAACAATTTAGAAAAGTAAAAATGTGTATTTGTATTCACCCCCCCCCCCCTTCTACAAACTTGTATAGCCCTTCGGGACCAACAAGTGGTATCAGAGCAGATTTGTTTAATCTCATAAACAAGATCTGATCTATACTAAGATCTCTCTTCCTTGCTATTTCTTCAAATGGCTACCAACACAAACACAAACTATATTGACAACGGTTCTCTTGAAAAACCCCCTAGATTCTCCAGAGATAATTTTAATCTATGGAAAAATAGGATGATTCTCTTCTTAGAAGGTGTAGACCCTACTATGCCTTACTATCTTGAAAACGGCCCATATATTCCTGTAAGAATTGATGCTGCAGTTCCAGCCGCTGAGAATAGACCTGCTATTCCAGAAAGGCTGATTCCGAAGGAAATTCATATGTGGACTGATGAAGATAAGAAGAAAGTGGCTATCGACACCAAAGCCAGATCCATATTCTCCATGGCTCTTCCTGACGAAGTCTATCATTCCGTCATGAACCTGAAAACCTCAAAAGCTATGTGGGACACAATCTGTGTTCAGTATGAAGGTACTTCTGAAGTCCAGGACTCTCGAAAGATCAACCTGGTAAGACAGTATGAAAGCTTCATTTGTGGTAAGAATGAAACTCTCTCTGAAGTACACCAACGTTTTAACTGCTTAATAATAGATCTGAAAACTGTTGGTAAGGAATATTCTAACTTTGAAGTACTGACAAAGTTCTTAGAATGTTTACCTGAAAGCTGGGACAGTTATTCTATGTGTCTCAAGTTGTCAAATGATCTAAAATCAATGACCCTTTCTACCTTATATGGCACGATGCTGAATCATGAGCAATCGAGTCATCTTAAGAAGAATCTTGTAAAAGATTCCAAAAGCACCCATGTTGCTTTAATCGCAGAGTCACCTTCCACTCAGCGATCGACTATCACTATCACTGAGTTGGAAACTAACTCTGAAAGATCATCAGACTCTGACGTTTCAGATAATGATGAAACTCTGGCAATCCTGGCTAATAAGTTCAGGAGATTTGCTAGAAAGAGTAATTTCAAGAAGAATAAACCTCTTGCTATTACTGACAAGCCAAGATCATCAACCCCTGTTGATAAGGCTACTGCTACTTGCTATAACTGTGAAAAGATAGGACATTTTGCTAGCGAGTGCAGGTCAAAGAAAGTCTCTAGACCCTCAGCTTTTCCCAAGAAAAACTTTACTCACAGGACTAGAGATGAAAAATACAAAAAGCTGAAAGAAAGGTATTCAAAGCTGAAACCCTTTAAGAAGAAAGGCAAAGGCCTTATGGTTGACTATGATTGGGCTGCCTCTGACGAAGAAGAATCATCTGACTCTGAAGATGATGATGAAGCTAATCTATGTCTCATGGCCAAACTTGATGATGAGGAAGAAAATTCTGACATTCCCTCTACTTCAACCTCTGCTACTAAGGTATCACCTTCCTTCTTTACCAATATTTTAAATATTGATGAAGCTGATAGTCTTCGAAAGATCGATCTCTTGACTAGAAGTTTATATAAAGCCATGAATGGCAAAACTATGGTTGAAAATCAAAACCTTGATCTCGCTGAACATCTTAAAAACTGTCCCCTTCAAATAGAAAATCTTTCTAATATTGAAGAAGATTTTAAAGATCAAGTTCACCTAAATCAGCTAGTCAAAATCGAGCACGAAGAAGCTATCGCTGCATTAAAAGCTGAAAAAGCTACTGTTGATGGATGGTATAATTCCTCAACAAAGATCACTGAGATAATTAAGTCTCAGATTCCCCTGAGTGATAAATGTGGTCTTGGTTACAAATCTGATACTCTAGAACCAACCACTGACCGTTCCATGCTTAAGTTTGGAATGTTCATATCCTCTATCCCTGACACTTTCTCATCTCAGTGTTCCTCTTCTAAACCGCCTATCCCTGAGGAAATCTCTACCTTAACTTCTAAAGGTAAAGAAAAAGTTGTTTATCCAAAACCTACCTCAGTCTTTAAAAACAAAGGTAAAGGAATTGCTTTTAACCAAAATCCTCAGAAGGGTACCTCTGTACCAAAGTTGGACGCTTCTAAAGCTTCAGTGACTTATCCCTCTGATTCAAAGAATAAGATCCCTGGATTTATTCAGCGTGAATCTATTCAGCGATCTACTCCTAGAATCAAAGTGGAAATTATTGGTAAGAAATCCGAAGAACTGAATGTTCCTCCCATTTCAAAAGCCAATAGCTTACTTGGTGCTGGTCCTTCTAATTCAAAATCAAAAGCTAAGCATGCAAATGGTCCTAGAACTACTTTTAGTTATAGGAAATGTTATCATTGTGGACTTACCAATCATATTGCTAGTAAGTGCCCCACAGCCACCCAAGCTGAAAAGATAGCTAAGGTGAAGATCATTGCCCCGAAGGTAAAGAAGACCACTGAGGTTAAGAAATTAACCAAAGTGAAGACTGACAAAGCTGAATCTTCAAGTGCTGCGAAGACTGCTGAACCTTCCACCTCCTCTTCTACCCCCACTGACAAGTGTGTACACATGGTTAAGTGGGTACCCAAGAAAAACTAATCTTCCTTTGTAATGCAGGTTAAGAAGGGTATCTGGTATCTCGATAGCGGATGCTCTAGACACATGACTGGTATGAAGAACCTGCTCACTGAGTACAAAGAAGCTAAGGGTCCCTCTGTAACTTTCGGTGGAAATGGAAAAGGACATACCCGAGGGTTTGGTGTACTCTCTAATGGTACAACAACCTTCAGAAGAGTCGCATATGTTGAAGGGCTGAAGCATAATCTTCTAAGCATCAGTCAGCTTTGTGACAAGGATAACAAAGTAATCTTTACTAAGGAATCATGCTTTGTCGCTGACAAAAAGGAGAAGATAGCTCTCAGCGATTATCGGTTGGAAAATGTTTATGTAATAAACATGGACTCAACAACCACTGAGAACTCCTGTTTCTTCTCAAAAGCCTTATCTGATGTCAACTGGATATGGCATAAGAGGCTCTCTCATCTCAACTTCAAGACACTGAACACTCTTTCTTCAAAAGAGTTAGTCACTGGTCTACCTCAGCACTCATACGCCAAAGAATCCTTATGTTCAGCGTGTGTGAAAGGCAAGCATACCAAAGCAAGCTTTAAGTCAAATCAAATTTCCTCAGTGTCATCTCCTCTACAACTTCTCCATATGGATTTGTTTGGCCCTGTTAACAAACAATCCATCGCTGGAAAGAAATATACACTGGTCATAGTTGATGAATTCTCTCGATATACATGGGTTATGTTTCTCCGTTCTAAGAGTGACACCCCTGGAGAACTCATCACCTTTGTTCGGAAGATGGAAACCCTGAACAACTTGACCCTTTGCTCAATAAGGAGTGATCATGGGACTGAATTCAAAAACAGTTCTCTTGATTCCTTCTTTGAGAGTAAGGGTATTTCTCACAACTTTTCTTCAGTGAGAACACCGCAACAAAACGGAGTCGCTGAAAGAAGAAATAGAACTATTATTGAAGTTGCACGTTCAATGCTTAGCGATTCTCAACTGCCTACTCAGTTTTGGGCAGAAGCTGTCAACACTGCTTGTTTTACGCAAAACAGGTCGCTGATAGTCAAAAGATTTAATAAAACAGCCTATGCACTTTTTCATGGTAGAAATCCTTCAATTAGCTTTCTTCACATCTTTGGATGTTAGTGTTTCATACTGAACAACAGAGATGCCCTTGGAAAGTTTGATCCTAAGGCTGATGATGGAATCTTTCTTGGATATTCTTCAATCTCCAAAGCCTTCAGAGTCTTCAATCGAAGAAGACAAACTGTTGAAGAAACTATTCACGTCACTTTTGACGAATCCCGTTCAGCGAATTCTCGACCTTCTGCTGATACTGAAGAACTGAATCAATGGATGTTTTCTCATCTTGGTGATTCAGAAGATATTCCCACTCCTCATACTCATACAGTTGAAGATGATGGTCCTACTTTCATCCCAAACATGCAAAATAGTGAAGTTGAAACATCATGGGTCTCAGCTGTTCCTTTAAACACTATACTTGCTTCTAAACAAAATGTCTCAGGCATTCCATCTACTTCTCAGCAATCAGTGAATGAGATGACATCTGCACCTACTCCTCTTTTGGCTGATATTCCAGAAGTTGCTGAAGCCTCATCTTCAGCTCCTCCAGTTCAATTTGAGTCGGCGACTTATGCTCCTGCTCAACGATGGATTGTAAATCACCCAATTGATCAAATCCTTGGTGATCCAAACGCTGGTGTTCAAACTCGACGAAGTGCATGTAATATTTGTTTGGTCTTCAGATAAAACAAAATGAAAAAGGAACTTTCATTAATCAGGGAAAGTATGTTAAAGATATGCTGAAGAAATTCGATTTAACTCAGAGTTCAGCTATGAAAACTCCTATGGCACCTCCGCTGACACTAAACAAGGATTCAAATGGAATACCTGTTAATGTTACGCTGTACCGTGGAATGATCGGCTCTCTCTTGTATCTTACAGCTAGTCGACCCGATATTATGTATGCAACCTGTTTGTGTGCACGATATCAAGCTGAACCTAAGGAATCTCATATGATCGCTGTAAAGCGAATCTTTCGTTACCTTAAGGGTACTATGAACCTAGGTCTTTGGTATCCCAAAGACTCAGGGTTTGATCTAATCGCCTATTCAGATAGTGATTTTGCAGGTTGCAAATTGGATAGGAAAATCACCACAGGAGGCTGTCAGCTCCTGGGTGGAAAGCTGGTGAGTTGGACAAGTAAAAAGCAAAACTCGGTGTCCACCTCAACTGATGAAGCTGAGTATGTAGCCGCTGGAAGCTGTTGTTCTCAGGTCTTGTGGATGAGAAATCAACTACTAGACTATAACCTTCAGCTCTCAAAAAATCCAATCTATTACGACAGCACAAGTGCCATCACTATAGCCAACAATCCAGTGCTACACTCAAAGACCAAACATATCGAAATCAGGTATCATTTTATCAGAGATCATGTGATGAATGGTGATATAGAACTTCATTTTATCCCAACTGACTATCAGTTAGCTGATCTGTTCACCAAACCTCTTGATGAGACAAGATTCAACTTTCTCATCAGCGAGCTTGGAATGCTGAACTTTGAAGAGTAAAATCTTTAGTGGTTCACATTTTATCAGCTATAGGATAAAACAATTATATAACCCATTCTATCATTCTCTCTCTGAACATAATTGATTCGCCGATATCAGGGTATGTTTTCTCTCTTGCTCGCTGACGTTCGCATGTAAATGTAAGATTTCAAAACAAATTGCATCGCTGAATATCTCTTCCTTAACAGCGATACTTTGAAATTTCTTAATCTAACACTGATATTTCTATTCAGTGCTTCATGTTTTTCAAAAATTGTCCCTGAGCTTTCAAAACCTCAGAGACATCCTAAAATATGAAAGGACGTTTGTGACATCATCACAACGGATAAACCCTGGCACGTCCCTTTTCTGACACACGTTTGCACGTTTCGTTTACCTTCCAATCAAATGCAAACACGTGTCCGTGTCATGATGAAAAACTTTCCCGCTCGAGTTTTTCTCTCTCTAAAATATCTCTATATAAACTATTTCGGGTTTATATTTTTTTCTTTACGCGAACTTCTTCTCCATGCAAGAAAAGATTTACTGTTCATCTCCTTCTTCGATTACCAGGTTAATATTCTTATTATTTACCTACATAACTTGTTTCTGATCTTCTTATTGCTTTTAACAGATCAAACAAAAGAAACCTTTTCTAAAATGAAATCATTTCTTTCATGGTTGTTCTTCAAGTTTAAAACTCAATATCTTAAACTTGTTCTTCATTCGTTTTTCCAGAATCCTTATCTAAAGGATAATGGAAAACAAGACTATTACTGGGTTTGTTTTTCTTTTACAAACAAGAAAACCCTAATCTTCATTAAGACATTTCTGTCTGAATGAAATGGACAAAAAATCGGAAAAGATCTTATTGGAAAATCTTTCACATTAAGACTATTCTTTATCTATGTTCATGGTTGATATGTTAAACAGAAAATGGCATCTTCTACTCCAGCTCCTACCGCTGAGAAATCCACGGCTGCAAAGAAACTGACTCTTGTCAAAGCTCCTCAGGTCAAGTTCAAGCTTGAGGAAATCGATTTTTCAAAATCAAACAACCTTCATGCGCTTTTCGAGTTTCCTCCTCGAAAGCAAGTCACACATCTGGATGATGCTGTGAACTATCTCAAAACATGTTGCTTATCCACAGCCCTGACCATTACACCCCCTGCTCATCAATTCCTACTATCTCAGTTCTGGTATACTGCCAGAAGAGCTCAGGTACCCCATGCCAAAGACCCAACGAAGATCGTTGACTCTATTCTGTGTGACACAAAATTTGGCACCACCAAAATCAACCCTGCTATAATTAGGAAAGCACTGAGCCTTCCTACCTCTACCAAAGAAAACCGCTTTGTCCCTCTTCCAAACCACAAAAACCATGCTGATAGGGAAGCCATCATTGCATTCTTCGATGCAATGGGTTACGCATGGAACACTGGAAGGGACAAGAAGCCTGAGAAGAAACTAACTATGATCAAGAAGTCCAAAATGCCCAGCGAGATGAACTTCATCTTCGCACAACTGATAAGCTGCATGACAGCGAAAAGTGGCTCCTCTGATCAAGCTGCTCAACCTCAGCAAGCAATGGGCTATGAATTGCTGAAAGGTCTAAATATTGATTGGGCCTCAATCATCTACGATGACCTTGCATTCAGAGTGGATATGGCTGAAAGATCTGCATGGGTTCCTTATCCCAGATTCATCAGCGTCGTCTTTCAACAAGGACTTGGCGAAAGGTACCCAACAGAGGGTGATCTGAGACTCTCTCAGGTTGGCCCTAAGGTAATCGACTTCAAGCCGCTGGAAAACGAGATACGTCTTTCTACTCTCTTATCTCTTCTCAGCCCTCTTTCTTCTACTTCTGCAGCTCATTCAGTGGAAATTCCCACCGCTGATACCCACGCTGCAACCTCCACTCCTTCTCGAAAAAGGAAACACTCAACTTCCCAACTTAGTTCCAAAAGAATCAAGAAAACCAAGGAGAAACCCCCTCAGCATTTACATGCTGAAGACTCCTCAGCTCATCTTGAAGAGCTGATGGAAAGTTCAGTGGTATGCTCTGCCACAGCTGATCAAGCCACACCTTCCATCCTAGCTTCAGCGTCTCTAAACACTGAAGTTATAAACTTGGAAATGAACCCACCTCCTTCAGCCTCTCTATAGACTGAAGTGATTGACAGGGGATCCAACGCTGAACCCCGCACCCAACCATCATTCTCATCCCTCATTCCTCCTACTCAATCTTTGGTCTCCCCATCAATTTTCCCAACTTTCTCAGGGACACCCTTCATCGTACATGACTCAGCTGCAGACACTCTAAATACGATGTTGGATGCAAACTTAGGATCTGCAGGCACCTCCATTCTCCAAGGTACTCTTGAAGGCGACATGGAATTTCATTCAGGACACAAAGGGTTCGACAACTTCGCCAACCCGCCTGCAGGTATAAACACAATCCAAAAGACTCCTCTCTCTCTACCCCAAACTTCTGAGCTTTACTCTGTTCATAAGTTATTAACTATTTCAGGTCCTAATTTGGGGGATATCAACACCTCCCTGAAGGCCCTGGAAACAAAGTGGAGAATTACACCACCATTCTCTCCACGAACTCTTCAGCGGTTACAGACGCTGGAGAGAAACTCAAAAAGCTGATCGAGATTGTCGATACAAAAGCCTCCAAAACTCATCTGGAGAAGGTGGATGGTAGCATCGCTCAATTTGCTACCACCCTCGCTGACAATTTAACCGCCACCACCTCTCTTTCAACAAACTTCACCTCTCTGTCCAATGAAGTCACATCATTGAAGACTGAGGTTGGTTCTCTTAAGGGTGAAGTTTCCACGATCAAGGCTGACGTCTCCGCCGTCAAAGAAATTGTTCAGAAAGTGCCCGATCGCCTGAACGTCCCAACTTCAAATTTTTCTCAGGAAGATCGCGAAGCTCTTGAAAAGTTCAATCCTGCTATAACTGGCCTAGAAGTCAGATTAGCAAAGATTGAAAACTGTATTGGGATCTCTGGCCTAGAAGACAGGGACCAAATACACACTGCTGCTGCTGAACAATCTGTTACCTCCCCCAACCATAATGTGGAAGAGGGGAAGAAGACTAAAGAAGACCTTCCCCATAATGCTGAGGGAGAGGGTATTGAAACTGCTACTGCTGGTACTTCTACTCCACAACCTCAGGGAGTTGAAAACCCTGAGGAAACCGCGAAACCTTCCTCTGTATCTGAGGGGTAGCAACTCGATGAGCAACTGAAGGAAGCTGCTGCTGACGTGACCGAACCTTATGCTGAAGAGGTCGAGTCTGAAGAAGAAACTGAAGATGATGAACCTGTCGACATCTATGATGAAGAACCATCATCATCCCCTAAAGATGATGATGATGATGATGACGATTTCTTCTACGTCCAGCCTGTTGCAAAAGCCCCAGCTCAAAAAGGGATCAAGATAAAAGAACCTTCAGGGGAGCGGACCAAGACAAAGCCTGCAGCGTCTGAAGCTGACAAAGGCAAAAACAAAGGCCTCGCTAAAGAAGACAATTTGACGATCTTGCTTCAAAAGCCAGTTTGTCAGGTACACTACCTTCTATTCCCTTACACTGCATCCCTCATCTATCCCTTCTCAATCTCAATCCTTCTATCCTTAAAACCTCTATACACTTAACCACATTCTTTTCTCTATCTCTTTCTTCCCAACTTTTCTTACTTAAACAATCGTTGTGTTTCAGCTAGTGCTCTCCCCTGTTTGAGGATCCCGCTGAAGCTCCCACGAGTACACCAGGAATAATCCTAGCCATAAGAGCTGAAGAAATAATCCCAGTCTTGGATTTAACCACTGAGACTGATGAACCTAAAGAACAACTGCTCTCTCACAAAAACAGACCTTCATTGGCTCCTCAAAAGCTAAGTGAAGAGGATCAAGAAAAGGGAGATGCAATGATCAAACAGTTTGAAGATCAGCGAATCATTCTTCCTCGTGACAAAATCCCTGCTCCCACAAAGTTCAGGATCTCAAGGAAAGAATACGAGGATCATCTAAGAGATGAAAGATTACTCGCAGAAAAGAAGGAAGCTGAAGAAAAAGATAAGGCTCTCGCCATCCAGCTTGTCCAAAAATCGGTGAAAGACCCTGCGTTGAAAAGAACTCCCATTGATGTCCAACGTCAACTATGGGATGATGCCCAAAGGATCGTTGAAGAAAAGACTAAAGTATCTGATACAACTTTGGAATGGTGTAAAGAAATGCTGAACTATCGATCTCGACCATCCAAAATCATCAAAGTAAACATCAGAGGAAGACTGTTCGTTGACGTTCCTGTTGTTGAAGTTGATGTATTCAGAGAAGAAAAAACCAAGAAAACCTTCTATGCTGCTACTTTAGAGAAGTTTGGTTTCTCTTAATGGTTGGAAGTGAAATTAGCCATTCAGCAATCGCGCTCAAAGTTCAAGAGCCATGTCGAGAAAATTTTAAATACTCAGATCGACTTGGTATCTTCTGATGTGGATATTCCTCCTTCCACTCTTCTTCCTCCTCAACAAAGAAGAGTCTCTGCAAAGGAAAAGAAAGCCTCAGACTCAGGTCCTCCTATACGGAATGAAACAGGTATTGGTTTCTCTCGTGCAGAAGTTCTCGGTCCTGATGCTGACCTCTCAGCGCTTGACACCTCCCTAGCACCTGGTGAAACTTTCATCCCTGGCAAAGTCGTAAGTGATCCCTATGGTATATTCTTTCTAGACTACCAAGGAAATCAACACTTTCAACGCATCTCTGAGCTTCCAATCACTCCCATCGAACAGCTCAGAGATCTCATATACTGGTGTGAAGTCAAACGCGACATTCAGGCACGTCACCTCAAGCCTCTGATCTTTGAAGAAGCAAAGAACAAAAAGGATCAAGGTGTCACTGTCCCTAACTGGATGATTCCCACATCAAAGACCCTCGATGAACTTCTCATCAAGGAAGAACCTTTTGACGGATAGGATCGCCTTGTAATTCTTTCTATCCTTATCTATCTACATCTTTTGTACTTGTAATTTTATTTGCTGTACTTGTAATTTTTTCACTTCCCTATGTAATCTTTACAAAGTTTAAGGAAAAATTTCAGCGAATGTACTTTACTCCATCAGTACTGAAAAGATCCCAGAAAACAGTAAAAGGGACAAATATTTTATGAGTTCTTCTTATCCTTATGTTTTCATTAAATAGCAATTTTCTCTGTTGCTATGTCATAATCAAATAGGGGGAGATTGTTGATCCAAACCCTCAGTGATTTGATAATGACCCTCTCTTAAACACTTAGTGAAAATTGTAAGTAAACAATATGTATTAGAATTTCACTATCGCTGATAAGTACTAAGACTTTACAGTACCGCTGATAGGAACTCTCACTCTTTAGATTAGATATTCCGCGAACACTGTTCATCATCTTATAACTCTGAGCCTGTTCAGTCTATGAGATGATCGCTGATAAATTAGTTGTTTACTTATGATCCCTGAAGACAAGTTTCACGTCAACCAAAGTTCTACGCTGAAGTCGAAGATCAAGCTCAAGAACCAGCGACAAGTCTACTCATGAACTGATGCGGATATCAGCGTAGCAAGACCTTCCCATTCAACGTGAAGTATCAAGTAGAAGACTTCAGCAATCGCTGAACTTTATCATTCGCTGATAAAGATCTGACTCAACGAAAGTTGATCATGAAGTATCCCTGCATGTTACTATTGTCTTACCTCCCTTGCACGTCTCCGTACGAACTGTCAGAATGGACATCCCTTTTGTCTGTAATCGTACAACAACTCTGATTCTACACTGTGCACAATGCGGCTACTAAGGTTGTCTACAAAGGTCAATGACATGCAACCACTCAGCTGTTGCCACGTGTAAAGCCATATTGCCATGCATTAAATGCATGCAGTATATAAGAAGAACCTTACTTCAGTTTTGTAGTGTGCCCGGACCATCTTCTTATCTCTCTCTCTTATTGTTAAGTTATTATTCGTAATTTCTTTAACTCTTTCTAGTGCAAGAAACTTAGTGTTTCTCAAGACTTGTTAAGATTAGGTTTATCCTTAATCTTGTTCCGCAACAAGTTGTAAATTGTCTTGATTTATCAATAAACAATTTAGAAAAGTAAAAATGTGTGTTTGTATTCAACCCCCCCCCCCCCCTTCTACAAACTTGTATAGCCCTTCGGGACCAACATTTCGAATGACTACTTTGACGGCTATAAGGTTGTTGAGCCCAAGGATTCCTCCAAAAAGGATGAGGCCCCAGCACCTAAACCCAGAACTGAGACGGATGAGTTTAAACTATATGTTCCTCCTCTCATTTTGGAATAAAAAATAGTCGAGTTAGAGGAGTGACACGAGGTTTTTACACCTCGTGGATCTAAACCGCAAGTGTACGGGTCGAAGTCAAGTAATAGTACTTGAGAAAGTACGAGTATCGAATCACGGGGAACTAGGAACTAAGTATCACAATTACTATAAGCTCGATTAACTGGACTGTCGAAATTGGAAGATGGGTTTTAAAACTAATTACTAGCAAATCACAACTTAAACGTAAACGGAATAAAGAACAAATTAAGAACTTCGATAGAGAGAAAAGTTGAGGGCTGGAAATCCTCCGGTTCTACACATGCACACAAACAACTCAAACAATTACCAGTTTATCCCCTTAATGATTCCCAAATCTATTAAAGTCACCGTTGTTCTCTTTCAAGCCACAACGGGTTTTATTTTGAAAATGATAAGTTTAATCTCTCGATCTCACCTATGGATTTCAAAACACATTAAGTACTCGATTTATATTTAACTTGGCTAGATTTTCTCTCGAAATCAACCTAACGGGTTAATTGGGACTAAGACTTATTCAGTATATCTCTATCACTGATTTATCGTCTTAGGCATGCAATTCCTAGTTCTATTTAACAGTTAATTCTCTCGAACTCAACTGAAAATAATAAATCAATTAAAAGCTAGATAGACTTTCAAAGGCATTAAACACAAAATCACATGCTTCATTAATCAAGGAAAAACCAATAAAAGTTCAAATCATCTGGTTACATGCTTTATGAACCGAATTCATTCCAACCCCCAACACGAACCGGTTAGTTCATGTCGGTGGTGGATTCAAACACAAGAGAGAAAGATGAAACTACGTATGTAAACATGGTAACGCGAAAGATTAACAACATGAAAAATAACGTGGTGAACTCCCTTCAATCGTGCTTGTATCTACGTTCCGTGATGATTGTCTCCGTGATCGACCCTCTAACGTGACTCCGAAAGCTCCGAAAAGTCACCGGAAATCGCCCCAAAATCGCCCCTGGTCGTCTGCCGAAAGTTGGATACCGAAAACAATGACCTAAAATCGGATTTAAAGCTGAAAGTCGCGAAACAGAGGGTTACGCGACCTGCCACGCGACTTGCAAGTCGCGTGGAAAGTCGCGCGTGTCTTAAATGCTGCTTGGGTCGATTTCTGGTTCGCGGGTCGGGTCCTGGTTCGGTCGCGGGTCTTGGGCTTGGCTTTTTAGGCTCCCGTTAGGCTTCGTTTGGAATCGTTATGGGCTCTTTTTAGTTTCTTTTCTCAAGGAATGCCGCCTTTTGGATAACCTGTGTAAATCACTAGATAACCCGTAAAATACACGCCTTTTTACTTGAATACAAGCCAATCTCATTGGTTTGAGAACCGGAAATAACGCCAAAAAGTGGCGTTATCAACAACCCCAAACCGAGCGTTGCTTGTCCCCAAGCAAATTAGCGATAAAACAGAATTAAAGCACATATCAGTGAAAATATAATAACTGCACAATTTCCAATCGGTACCAAGTGATGCATCGGTGATTTCCCATACCCGTGAATATCTATCTCACTCTCGCCTAATTCTCATTTCGTTTGACCTATGACCTTCCATTGGGAGTTGAACTCGTGACTGTTCCGATCACATCAGGGTTAGACTAAGTCTGAACATACTAGGGAAAACATTTCGCCTCGACCCTACCTCACAGATACTCTCGTTTCGCTCTCGAACCTAGGTTATCGCTCGTGTTGTCATGTGTATGGAGTTTATGTACAAGAACATGCAGTAATTACATGACAACTATAAAGAAAGACGCACAAATGTCCAAACTTTTGATCTCAGAAGGAGTCAAATAACAAGACAGGGAATATCGGTAAAGGTGGTCATAGACTCTAATCACGTTTTCCAGAAGATCATCCAGGTCTTTACACGGGTTGTAACGGGGCTAAGGTTAAGGTTAAGAAACGAAGGGTATAAAGGATCAAAAATCCTCGACGTGTCAATGATTGCCAATTCCGAACTTCTCGTTGCTTCACATTTGCTCACTTGGTCCTTTTTCTTCACTATTGGAGTCGCTTTGACTCACTTATTATGCAGCTCTACTAACGGTATTTATTTACCTTTTTTTTTGGGACTTCATTGGTCCTCTTTTCTAATTCATGGGTTGCATTGACCCATTTTATTCTCGTAACTGGCCTGATTTCTTTCTTTTCGGCTCTATCTCTCTAAGTTCATTACTGCTTCCGATCGACACACTTTCGGATAAGGGTTGGCTAAGGCTTATGGCTAAAGGTGTAATGGGGGTTTAGAAACGAAAGGGGTGAGTGTTTGGCTGCAAAGGGGCTATGGATACATACAAGGGTAAAAAGGGACGATAGCTAAAAACAGGCTTGACAAAACACACAATGCCTGGAATCACGTCTTAAGGTCCACACGATATGGTCTACTATACCCTTACCTAATATCCCGATGTTCATCTTTGCTACTCAATGCAATAATGTAGCGAGATCATTCTACATTCACGACAAGGAATTCGAAAAAGTGTATATGAATTTAGTGTATGAATCCCTCGAAATGAAAAAACGTCTTTTAGGCTCAAAACTCACTATCGGGTGGTCTCCACTAATGTCCCTAGTCATGTCCTTTCCCGGTCCTTCCCTAACTGTCACGTCACTATCACAAGATTCTTCCCACAATGGTCGGTCTCAATCATTCAAAACAAAAATTTTAGCTACTTTGATCTAGACACTCAGAAGTGCAGGAAATCTACGTGCATAACTTGGGCCCGATTGGGCAACCCGAAACCTTACCCACACATTGTCCCCAATGTGCAAGTAAAGTCGTGGGTGATGCGACTCATTGTGCAGTTATTAAAAGAACAGGCAAGGCATTACATATATAGCATAAAAAGACTACCCAAATTTTCTAAAACTAGGCACCCCAAACCTAGACCGTGGCCTAGGTTTGCCAAATAAAAGCCAAATAGAAGCCAACCCCAAACCTCGGTAAAACCGAGGTTTGCACAGGGTCAAAAGCATTGAGTGTGTAGATGCGAAACATGAGGCACCCCAAACCTAAGTGAAACTTAGGTTTGTTGCCTCTCGTTAAACTACTAAGGAATAAACATCATACACCACTCATTAAAAGCAAGGTTTAGAACGTACCTGTTTTGCCCGGCCGACTGAGATTCTCTTATAAGATTCGAGCACTTAGAGGGGATGGAGGGAGCACATGCGCACACAACAGAAATAAAAGCAAAAGACAAAAATGCAAGAAAAATTGAAACACACGAATGCAAGAAAGCAACAAAGATTTGCACGAAAAACGAACGAGAGCCAACAGGGGACTCCCGCGGTTTAGCCCGTGACTTTCAAGTCGCGTGGCAAACCGCGTAACTCTCTGTCTCAGAAAACCAACAGAGTGCCCCGCGGCTTGCTGCGCGGTTTGCAAACCGCGTGGCAAGTCGCGTATGTCCCTGTTCGTTTTTCGCTTTTTTCGATTTTTCGATTTTTATGGTTTTTCGGGAATTAAAAGCACACACAAGATAAAAGAATACTAAAAGGAAACAAACCTTGGTGGGTTGCCTCCCACCCAGCGCCGTATTTAAAGTCGTGGCACGACTATGTGGTTTCAACTCGGCTCAGTATCCGCGGGATTGTACCGTCCACCCTTACGGTTCTTCGCGGACTTCTCTACTCCTTCCTCTCTTTCACTACTTCTTCTCTCTAGCAACTTGAATCTCACGTTCTCACCGCCAACTCGGAATGTGATCTCACCCTCTTCCATGTCAATTAAAGCTCTCCCGGTGGCTAGGAATGATCGTCCCAAGATCATCGGAACCTCCTCATCCTCATCTATATCTATCACCACGAAGTCTACCGGGAAGTAGAATTTACCAACCTTAATCAGCACGTCTTCGATCACCCCGTATGGATACCTTATCGATCTGTCTGCTAGCTTGAGCGTCATGAACGTTGGACTAACCTCGCTCAATCCAAGTTTCCTGAAAATAGAGAGGGGCATCAAATTAATACTAGCCCCTAAATCACACAACACTTTATTAAATGAAAACTTCCCGATTTGGATAGGGATAGAAAAACTCCCTGGATCATTGAGCTTCTGGGGAAGCTTATTCTGGAAAATTGCGCTACACTCTTCAGTGAGTGCAACGGTGGATTGGTGATCAATTGCCCTCTTTTTGGAAAGGATCTATTTCATGAATTTCATGTAAGAGGGCATTTGGGTGAGAGCATCTGCAAAAGGAATATGGATCGTTCGCTTTTTAAACACCTCTATAAATTTTGAAAAATTGACCTCATCCTTATTTGCTTTCAGCCTGCTCGGGTAAGGTACTCTTGGTGCTGTCGGCTTGCTCGGTGGTGTCACTTTTTTCTTCTTCTCTTCACTCTTCTCGGTTTCTTCAGCTTCAACCTCCTTCACCTTCTCGACCTCTTTTTCCTTAGGTTCGACTTCCCTTGCTGTCTACCCATTCAGTTCTTTGCCATTTCTCAGATAGATGGCATTGCAATTCTCTTGATTCCTCTTTTCGGCCATACTTGGAAATGCTCCGGGAGGTCGGTTTTGTAGACTTTCAGAAATCTGCCCCACTTGCCTCTCGAGAATCTTGATTGCAGCCGTATTCTGATCAGTTGCGGCTTTTACCGAGTTCACCGTGCTTGCTAGCTCTCCAACCGTGCTGTTTATTTTCGTCATAAACTTCATCACCATCTCTTCCAGCCCCGGTTTCTGGAGGACGATAAACATTATGAGCATTAGAAGAATTTGAAGAGTTAGGAAAATTACCTGCCTGTTGACCGGGTTGACTCCACGAGAAATTAGGGTGCTTTTTCCACCCTTCATTATACGTGTTGGAGAACGGGTCGTTCCTCGGCTGATGATTCCGGTTTTGCATATATTGAACTTGCTCGGGTGCTTCCGGAGTTCCTCTATTCATCTGATTTGTGATGAAGGCCAGTTGAGCTTTCAGTTCATTCAGCTCGTTACTCTCTTGGACATTTGCAACTCGTCTTACTGCTGATCTCGGAGTGGAGAAACTGTGTTTGGCCAAGTTCTCAATCAGCTCGCACGCTTCCTCATACGACTTGTCCATTAGTGCTCCACCCGCGGCAGCAGTGATATCATTTTTAAATTGTGGGTGGAGCCCACTAAAGAAGGTCTGGATGATGACCCAGCCTTGTAGCCCATGATGAGGACACTTCTTGATCATGTCCTTGTAACGTTCCCACGCCTCATATAGCGTTTCTTGATCCCATTGAGAAAAATGGGTGATCTCCGCCATAAGTTGGGCGGTTCTGCTCGGTGGGAAAAACTTTTGGAGGAAGGCTGCTTTCAACTGTGCCCAAGAAGTAATTTGATCTGACGGTAAGCCTTCTATCCATATTTCAGCTCGACCTTTTAATGAAAAACTGAACAGCCTCAGTTTGATTGCGTTCTCCTCCATTCCGTTGATCTTGAAGGTGCTACAAATGCGCTCGAAAGCCCGGAGATGAGAGTGAGGATCTTCGGTCGGTGCTCCTCCATATTGATTTTGCTGCACCATTACGATGGTGCTTGTCTTTATCTCGAAATAGTTAGCCGCAGTGGTAGGTGGTTGAATGCCTATCCGTGCGGCCGCCACATTAGGATCGGCAAATGACCGCATCGGAACTCTTTCCGGAGGTGGTGGTGGATTGTTGCGGCGAGGTGGTCTCTCGTCGTCGGACATCTCGAAGTTCAGATTCCTTTTGGCTTTCGCTTCCTTACACAGCCGGCGAGCGGTTCTTTCGATCTCCGGATCAAATTGTTCGATCTCTTTTCCTCGGGTCGTTCTTGGCATAAACCAAGTGGTACCTGAAAAGAAGAAAAACAAAGTCAGTAATCCAAAAACTGAAATTGATGGAGTGAAATAACGAAATAATAAAAAAAATGTCCAATCTAACAGCTCTTATAGATGGTAGTGCTATTAATTACAACTAGTTCCCCGGCAACGGCGCCAAAAACTTGACACGAGGTTTTTACACCTCGTGGATCTAAACCGCAAGTGTACGGGTCGAAGTCAAGTAATAGTACTTGAGAAAGTACGAGTATCGAATCACGGGGAACTAGGAACTAAGTATCACAATTACTATAAGCTCGATTAACTGGACTGTCGAAATTGGAAGATGGGTTTTAAAACTAATTACTAGCAAATCACAACTTAAACGTAAACGGAATAAAGAACAAATTAAGAACTTCGATAGAGAGAAAAGTTGAGGGTTGGAAATCCTCCGGTTCTACACATGCACACAAACAACTCAAACAATTACCAGTTTATCCCCTTAATGATTCCCAAATCTATTAAAGTCACCGTTGTTCTCTTTCAAGCCACAACGGGTTTTATTTTGAAAATGATAAGTTTAATCTCTCGATCTCACCTATGGATTTCAAAACACATTAAGTACTCGATTTATATTTAACTTGGCTAGATTTTCTCTCGAAATCAACCTAACGGGTTAATTGGGACTAAGACTTATTCAGTATATCTCTATCACTGATTTATCGTCTTAGGCATGCAATTCCTAGTTCTATTTAACAGTTAATTCTCTCGAACTCAACTGAAAATAATAAATCAATTAAAAGCTAGATAGACTTTCAAAGGCATTAAACACAAAATCACATGCTTCATTAATCAAGGAAAAAACAATAAAAGTTCAAATCATCTGGTTACATGCTTTATGAACCGAATTCATTCCAACCCCCAACACGAACCGGTTAGTTCATGTCGGTGGTGGATTCAAACACAAGAGAGAAAGATGAAACTACGTATGTAAACATGGTAACGCGAAAGATTAACAACATGAAAAATAACGTGGTGAAATCCCTTCAATCGTGCTTGTATCTATGTTCCGTGATGATTGTCTCCGTGATTGGCCCTCTAACGTGACTCCAAAAGCTCCGAAAAGTCGCCGGAAATCGCCCTAAAATCGCCCCTGGTCGTCTGCCGAAAGTTGGATACCGAAAACAATGACCTAAAATCGGATTTAAAGCTGAAAGTCGCGAAACAGAGGGTTACGCGACCTGCCACGCGACTTGCAAGTCGCATGGTAAGTCGCGCGTGTCTTAAATGCTGCTTGGGTCGATTTCTGGTTCGCGGGTCGGGTCCTAGTTCGGTCGCGGGTCTTGGGCTTGGCTTTTTAGGCTTCGTTTGGAATCGTTTTGGGCTCTTTTTAGTTTCTTTTCTCAAGGAATGCCGCCTTTTGGATAACCTGTGTAAATCACTAGATAACCCGTAAAATACACGCCTTTTTACTTGAATACAAGCCAATCTCATTGGTTTGAGAACCGAAAATAACGCCAAAAAGTGGCGTTATCAAGGAGACACTCGAAAAGGAAAGGACTGATTTTCAAAGAGAAAAGCAAGTGCTTATAAATGAACTTGAGAAACTTAAATCCTTCAAAACCGAATCTGTGTCGAGTGAGGGACAGGAAATTCTTCGGAATGAAATCGGTCGGCTCACATCAAAATTGTCTGCTTTGGCAACAGAAGTGATGCAAGAGAAAGTGAGCAAGTTTCAACTTCAAGAGAAACTTGATGAACTTCAAAACAAAAAGATGATTTCACTTTAACCTTCCTCGGACTCGTCTGATACATCTTCGTGTAAAGCTTTTATTGGAAAAACTTCTTCACGAAAAGGTTAAGAGTCCCAAGCTGACTGTGCTAAAAAGGATCTGAACTCTGAATTTCAAAAAGCTTCTGCACCAGATTCTTCCAAAAACACAGACTCAAAGTGTTCCTCACCTCCCTCAACCAATCCTAGTTTATCTGTCCCTGATATTGATTTTTCTGCATACATGAATTCTGATGCAAGTTCTGATGAAGAATTTCCTAAGTTTGAGTTTGACAAACCTCTTCCGAATCAAACCGACTTTCTTTGTAAAGTTGTCAAACGACCGGTCAAATTTCTCAAAGGTGAATGTTCTATAAAAATAAAAACCCGATCTATGAATGAAGTTTCCAAAACCAATTCAAATTTTCAAAAGCATTCACAGACGCGGCAACAGACCGGTCGACCAATCGATAGAAATCCTTCCTACTCAAGCTCTACTGATTATAACTTTAAAGATATTTCAGATAATAATGGTCGGAAAAAAAGGTTCAAACAAGTTTGGGTGGTGAAGAAGTCTAATGAAAGTAAAACGAATACAAAGTTATTTAAGCCAGTTTCGCATGCTAGAACATACAATCATAATCATGATGTTTTTAATTCTTGAACTTCTGATGAATAAAGTGTGAAGTTTCCTTTAAGATTTTACTCAATTCAACAGTTGCTTCAACTTTCTCATGATTGTATCTGTTGTTCTACATGTGGTTCGAATGATTTTGTTGATAGGAAATATACATCTCATTGGTACGGTACGTATAGTATCCCCGGTCCTCACTATAATAGGGCATCTAACCATCAAGGATCCATCAATGGATGGATACCAAAATCCTTCTAATTTATTTTGCAGGAATATCATGTGCGCTTAGTTTAGAACATTCTTTTCACATGACTGCATTCAAAGGTTATGCCAATTTTGAGGGGGAGTACCATTGTATGAAAGGTAAGTGAACTTTAACTGAATTCAAAGACTGTGGTAATTCATTCTGAATAACTAACTTGTGTTTGTTATTCTCCAATTTTAACTTCCATGATTTCCACATGTTATGTTTCCTTGACTTAGTTATTTCCATGTCTCACATATTCGTTGATTTTTCGATGGAAATACACTCGTTTGAATTCCTAGTTGTTTTCCAAGTTCACTATTTCTTGTTAATGATTCAATTCTTATCTGACACATTAATTGTGACTTGTTCTTCACAATTAAACTTTCTAATCATTGTTTCATTTTTGAACATAATATGCTCAATGAGTCAATCTGTTTAGCGCTTGATCTTGTTTATTGAAATTCTATATTTCAAATGATTTTAATGACTTCTGATTACCTCAGATCAGAACTCGGACTTCATTTTAATGACTTCTGATTACCTCAGATCAGAACTCAGACTTCATTTTTATGACTTCTAAACATTTTAGTTTAGAACTCATACTTCACTGTTTACTAAACTGTTATACTCAATGCATGAAAGGAGTGTTAGAAATTATATTGTTTCAATGGTCTATCCAGAACCGGAAGGACCTACCCAAGAAACACATCCAATTATAGACATCAGTGAGGCGTCTAGACTGATAGATGAGTTCAGAGTGAAAAGAAAAATGGTGAGGATGTGACAGGAGTTAAAAGAATTTATTGGTCCTTACCAAACCGAGTCAGTTATTCTGGTAACCACACAATCTATTCATTCTCGCTCTTTGGAGATGAATATTGAAACAGACATGGACCCAGTGTCGATAACTCGTCTCACCCCACCCAGCCACTCAAGTATCTCACAAAAGATGCTTGTTTCATACATCCATGGATATTTAGCACATAATCTATCTATTCCTCACTCAGAGGTCATAGATATTGAAAAAGGAAGACATCAGCTCCGGTCTCCAAACTTACATGAACACAAGCAACACCATAGCGTTCCAAAGATTCCAAAGGGAGAGAAGATCAAGTCCTAAAGTTTTCAAGACCGTTTTTTATATAACTTTAGGGGGAGATTGTTAGGACCATAAATGTCCTATAAAATAGAAAGTTATATAAAGAATTATATAGAGTTTAATTAGTTTAAGTATTGTTTGTAAAAAGCCTTTAATTGTTATTTGGGCTTAGCATAGCTTAATGGGCCTAGGCCTTGGTTGCAATAGGTCCAAGTATTTAAGGTTTGTTTTCTTATAATTTAGGTGAAGAGAATTCATATTGCGCTTAATAGTTTAGAGAGAGAGCTTAGAAAGAAATCGTTTAATCGTCATTATTCTTATTGCAAAACATATTGTAAACACTCTGAATTGTTTATGAATGTTACATGGATAACGAATGGAAATCATACTGATTGTTGATATATTCTGTTGATTTCTCATTGTATGCACTAATCTGGGATCCATAGGGTTCTTCAAGAGAGAAAGTTTATAGAGGGGGGGTTGAATACAAACACAAATTTTATACTTTTTAAATTGTTTATTGATAAACAAAAACAAAACTTACAGTTTGTTATGGAAATAGATAAGGTAAACCTAATCTAAACAAACTATGAGAATCACTAAGTTTTCTTGCACTAGAAAGGAGAAAGAAGGAAGATTGTAGAAAATAGGTTTTCTACAAATGCACATAGAGGAGATTCAGGACCCTTAGAAATGAAAGGTATCACTCCTATTTATACCCCATACATTTAATGCATGGCAGAGGTACTTTACACATGTAAAATCTTCATTGGGTGCATGCTTCTGACTTTTGTCAAAGACATGCTCTTGGCCGCATGGTGAACAATGTAGTTGGCAGAGTGGTTGTACGATTATGGACAAAAGCAGGTTTGCTTTTGTACCTTCGTACTATTTGTGCAAGAGGAGAAGACAAACAAATCTTGAACTGCAAGCTTCATGATCAGAGATCGCTAATATAGTATTTATTCAGTGAGACCTGATGAAAGTCTCAGCTATCGCTGAAGCTTTGTTCTTGAGATGTCGCATGTTGTAGACTTGTCTTGGTTTCACTGAATGCCGCTTCAAATTATAAGTAGACTTGTCTTGTTCATCATCTTGGTCTTCGATGTCAGCGATAAACTCTTTTTAACGTGATGCTTGTCTCCAGATATTACAATAACATATTACATAGGAAGTGTTCATCGATCACTGAATAGGCTCAGCTAATGATCGCTGATGGCGAAACACTAATACATATAGATGTTACATATAATTGTTGAATCCAGATCCGTGCAACAATACAGAAATCGAATATGATATGCAATATGTAATATGATTTTAACTGGTCATCCCTGTCATTCACTTTCAGAGAGAATTTACAATACAGTGTTTGAAAGTAAAAGGATGATTAGCTTGTTTTTCCAAGCTAATCTTACATTAAATATGATGGGCCCGTGGTTAACAAGCCCACGGCCCGTTCACTAAAAGGCTCAAAATAAACTATTACAAAACAACCCTTGAACTTTAAATCAACTATTAAAACCTGCTCTAACAATCTCACCCTTTGATTTGAAGTTTGAGTTCGCGCTCTAGCTCTTGCCAGTTGAATACGTATCGTTTGCGCAACGCGAAGTGAACCTCAAAGAATCTGATAGCACGGAGATAGTCGATGCGGTCTTCAATCATTTCCAAAGCTTCCCGAGTAGTTGTTTCATTAATATTTGGGATATACGAATGCTTTGGATTCTCAGACTCGTGTTGAATAATCTTTCGAAGAGAATCTCTGACTTTTAGAAGCGTGCCGTCACAAAATCTGTCTACCTGACTAAAACGCAGAAACTTCTTTTCGTTCTGTTCGTTGTTGTAGACTATCCCGAATTCAGGTTGTAGAAGCAGAGAGTTCTCGGGATACATCTTCAGTTCAGGAGCTTTCAGATTTGGTTTTATCATATTGACTTTCTTAGCCCTGTTCTCGACAGCCATTTGAAAATCCGTTAAGTATGACATCATGATAGTACGGACCAGGTGTCGACGAACGGCTTCGAGCGCCTTTGTAATCTCTAGCGGTCGGACGGTTCTTGAACGTAAGTCATTCAGTAATACCAGAAAGTCGAGCGGTCGAAGGTTCTTGAAGTCGGCTTCAGAGAATCTCCATTCATTACCATCTTCGCGGCGAACGGTGAAGACTGGATAGATGATCCTCATGATGCGGCGTGAATGGATGTTAAGAACCTCTGTAATCTGATGCTTTGTTCTGACTTGACTGACTGGAAGGCACCGCTGCATTGCAAGTATATAACGCCGTTGGTATTCGGGGTCGAGGTTGTAAATACCAAGGCAAAAGGTTGGCTCGATCGGGCGAAGTTTGTGGACGAACAGCTTTTTCAAAGATTTCTCCAGATGAGGGATAAGTACCTTGATCTTCTCCCAGCGGTTTTGTTGCTGTTGAGGAAGGGGAGGAAGATCAGAAGCTGTCGTAGGAGGAGTAGTTGTCGGTTGATCGGAAGTAGTAGACTCGGGTCTAGTTGATGATGTTCCGGCGGGTTGAGCATAGTGAACGGGAGTTGCCCCATATAAATTTTGGAGCAGGAACTGATCGTAGTCAATATTGTCGTCCTCATCAGTAGGGAAGACCAAATTTACCTGGAGGTTTACGGCACTGGCGACTTTTTCGTACCATGCGTCTTCGGTCTCCGGGTTGGTCTCACACTCTAGATCTATCATGTCCAGTATCGTTCTGTCTGACGAGTCAAAATCGACCAGTTCCTGTGTTGAACCCTCGGGCTTTTCAACCGTCGGGTCTTCTTCATCTGAAATATCCATATCTATGACCATATCTGCTAGTGGCAACTCGGCTTCGGGTGCTTCTGATGTAGTTGCCGCAGTTGGGGGTTCCTGTTGAACCACTCTTGTAGTTTCGGCAGTCACGATCTGGGTGGTCTCGGTTTGGCGTAGACGCTTCTCCCCCTCATGGTGATCAGGATCATCCTGGTCATCGTGCTTGCGTTTGAGACCGCTGGCTTGACTCTTACAAGTGTCTTCTAGTGAGCGGACCCTTTCAGACAGCGTGGTTAGCGCTTTGTTGTAGTCGTTGAGGGTCGAGTCAATGGCGTCAAGGCGGGATGTGATAGATGAAGACGGAGCAGTGACCTGGGATCGGAGAACTGAGTCGTTGAGGGTCGAGGCGGTTGTATCGGATTCCTGGAGCAGTTGGGCCAATAGCATCGTCTTTAAGGTATCCACCGAATAGATAGGTTGAGCAAATGTCGGTGGATGTGGTGGTGCGGTTTCGGCTTCAACGATCTTTGCTTTGCCTTTGATGGCTTTGGCGATCTCGTCGGTGACATGCTGTTCCAGTGCCTCGCGGACAGCCTTGAGGGTGTTGTCCAGGGACCCTTGCGACACATAGTCAGGGTGAATAACTCCGAGACCACTTAGGTTACCCGTTGAGGCGTCTACCACAGGGGTAGAGCCACCTACGTTCACAGTTGGCGTGAGGTTAGCTGTGGTAGGATTTCTTGCTGATCCTTGTGTTTCCCCAAGAGGTGAAGACACTACGGTGGTTCCGGCCGAGTCACGAAGATTCTCGACTTGGTGTTGCTCAGCTTCGAGTGTCCTAGCCGAAGAAGGTTCAATATCAAAAGGCGCTAGACTCGATGGTGCACGAAATGAAGGCGAGACCGGGGGCTGCTGGTCTCTTATTTCAACCCCAACACTCTCCGAATGAGAGGCCGGTGGAAGTTGTGCTTGTTCCCCGTGTAATATTGAAACATCCGTCTGTCGTGAGACGGATGAGTGGATGAGGGGGTCGTGCAATTGCTCTGCTGGGTCCACGGAGTCTTCTTCAATACCCAGTCCCAACAGATGAGACGGTGTAGTAGATGTGGCTACCCGGATATCGCTCGTTTGGGGTCGCTCAGGAGCCTCGTTATCTTTACGGCTCAATCTTTCCTGGTTCAACTTTGCACGCAGTTCTCTCTGGCTCGCATGTCCTAACTCCTCTACTTGTTCTCCCTCAGATGTCCTAATAACAGGCCCGGTTCCAGTATGAGGTGGTAATTCAAGAGGGATTGGGACATTGTAGTTTGGGTTGGGTCCGATACCGCGAGGTATGTGTGTCAGGCGTATGGTACGGGTGGTATCGGAGTCCGTGGAGTCAGATTCCATGTCTTCAACATTGTGAGATGGTGAGGGGGGTTCGGTGATATACGGCTCGGTCGAGTGATGTAGTATCGGTCTAGAGGATGGACCGGCTTGGGCTGAGCTGGAACCGGGTTGCGATTCCACTGCACCACCTACTCTCGTTCCCCTTCCTCTCACAACTAACGTTCCCCGCCCGACAGCACCTTCTTGTCGGGCCCTTCCACCTCTCACTCTCGGACCCTCACGTCTCTCGGGTCTAAGTCCCTGGGCAGGTCCCTCCGGTGCTGGCTGGACCATGGGATTACCTAACGCTTCCCTATATGCTACTACCCCTGGTGCAGTGGGATCGGCGATGGCTAGCAGTGGTTCAGGGATGGGCATTGCTACCGCATCAGATGGATTGCGGATAACCATGAATTGTAAGTGGTGATGGGGACATACCGGATGGTTCAGGCGGCGAAGAATGGCAGGATTCGCGTCCATGTATTGACGCACAGCCAGCGAAAGGAAACGCGGATACGGAAGAAATTTCTTCTGTTTGGAACCTCCGATTTGGCGAATAGCCGCGACGAGCTCCCTCCAGATAATCATCGCAAAGTCTATGTGGCGGTTGTAGCACACAGCATGAACTAGGCGCAGGAAGTCGTCGGTGCACTGATCAATGCCTCTCCATCTCGATGAAAGGCAGCGGTTTAGGATTGTAAAGAGTGTGTACCATATCGGAGCGAGGTACTTGCGATTGAAAGCGGATGGCCGGTTTAGGTCATGATTGTATCCAAGTGCGCGAATTTGAGCGCAAAGCGTATCATCATTTACGGCAGGATCGTACCATTCATGATTGTTGGCGGTGGCTTCCGGAAGAGACAGAAGGCGGCGGAATGAGTCCGGTGTGAGAATGAACGGTTGGTTATCGATCTGAGCGGTGATCGACTGTGAGTTACTGGCTATGACGACTCGGGCGGTGAGCCATACCAGTAGAACGTACAGAACTGGGACGTCGGCTGTGCTGGTAAGGGCCTCACGGAGAGGGTGATTCGTGAGAATGTCCAGGAGCACTCGTTGAAGTGATTGGGGCCTGAACAAGGTCGTGTCTAGGTGGTGGTTGTTGGCCTCCAGTTCAGTGCCATGGTCAGGGTGAACCAGGGCAGCATCGGCTTCCTCATCAATGACATCCGCCTCTTGAGGTACTCGCTCTTGAGGAGGCGGTTGTTGGTCTCCTGGTTGTTCGTGAGGGTGTTGTTGTTGATCCGCCATAGATAATCTGTGGAAAACAGCAGAGTTAGTAATTAAGTTGGAGAAACAAGTGACGGCGCGTACCTTTGATGTGATCGGCTCAATCTGAGATAGATCGAGGACTGGCAGTGACAAAACAGGTACATAATGGACACAACAGCAGAGATTTCCGGATGAAAGTGCCAAGGAGTCCGGACAACACATGGTGTCCGGGTACATGGGTTTTTCGGATAAGATAAGCAAGTGTCCGGATATGAATGGGTAGGCCAAGTTTTTCGTACCTAGTTGTTTCCGGACAACACATGTGTCCGGATGTCAGAGGTATTCGGATGAAAAAAGGGAGTGTTCGGATAAAGTGGGGACTCCAGACAAGAGAGTCCGGGTGTCAAGGGTGTCCGAGTACACTCTTCTTCCGGATAACATTAGTGTTCGGACACCAAACTACCCGGTAGTTGAACTTACCGGAAACTCTAAGGTTTCCGGACAACTAGGTCTCCGGGTGATGTCGGTTTCCGGATGGATCAGCATGTGGTTGAATGTGTCCGGACACGACGAATGTGTCCGGACGAAACCCCGAGGATAATCAGCGACCTATCGACCAGTGTGGTTGCAGACTAATGTGAAAAGTATTGTTTTAGACCACACAGAGAGAGTCATCCTATCAAAACTTAACCCTAATGAACCACAAAATGTGTGGACCCGAAAATGAGGTTCGGATTCAAAGAAATCGACCAAATCGGGTTTGTTTGTGATGCAATGTGAACGAAACTCGAGGTATAGGAATCGAGATAGATAGAGGAGCAACATACCTGATTCGAGGGACTAAAACCACCGTGAATCGAGAGAGAGAAGAGTCTGAGGGAGAGAGAAAAAAAAACGTCGTGGGGTTTAGGGTTTTAGAGTGTTTGTCCGGATAAAAAAAACAAAGAGGACTCCGGGTAAGTATATATATACGAGGGTGGAGTCCGGGTAATAGTCGACCCAGATATCTACCCGGTCCGGATTATGTGCGGGTGCGAGAGTTTTCCGGGTGCGTGAGTTATCCGGGTGAGAGAGTTGTCCGGATGCGTGAGGTGTCCGGATGCGTGAGGTGTCCGGATAACTCTGGGTAGTGCTGTTCTGTGAAGAAATGCACTGAATAGTGCTGGAAAAGAATTTCCTCTCGCTCCTCCTCAAGCAGAGCATGGGTATATACTTGCTCCCCCTCGGATTGTGCAGTAGAGTGCAGGGGAGAGTTCCGGCACACAAAAACTTTTAGATTTTGTAAGAAAAAAAAATTGTGCCGCTCCCCCTCAAACGATGACCATAACGTGCACACAGGAGTGCCCACACATACAAAAACTTTCGACATGTAAGAGAAACACTGTGTGTGACGCTCCCCTTCAAAGTATGAGGAAACTTACCTGATATTGCATTCTGCTCCCCCTGAACACGAGAAAATATGGTGAAAGCACAGAGATAGTGAAAGAGAAAATATAGACGACAGTATGAAATATTGGAAACACACGAAGAAAGAATGAAAAACAAACGAGATCTACTTAATAAATACCTAGACTAAATCTAGCTGTGTAACTAGAACAAGTAGAATACAAGTGCGAGGAAATGTGTGCTCATGCATCAGGAGGTTAAACATCGGATGATGAGTAGACAGTTTCTCGTATATGTATGGAACTTGTAACGGGCACACAGTTGGATTACGTCTTCAGATTTAGCATACCTAGCTTGAACACAAGAATTTTAAAGAGTTTTTCGTCCAAGGCTTTGGTAAAAAGGTCTGCTAACTGATGTTCAGTATTTACGAAGTAGAGTTCGACTGTACCTCTTTCGACGTGATCCTTAATAAAATGATACCGAACGTCGATGTGCTTCGTCTTGGTGTGTTGGACCGGGTTGCTTGATATGGAAATTGCGCTCTTTGAGTCACAGTAGATCGGGACTTTGACATACGTAAAGCCGTAGTCTTTGAGTTGCGTCCTCATCCAGATTACTTGGGAACAGCAACTTGCGGCGGCTACATACTCCGCCTCAGCAGTTGATGTTGAAACACATTGTTGTTTCTTCGAAGCCCAACTTACCAGGCTATCTCCCAAGAACTGAATGTGTCCCGAGGTGCTCTTGCGGTCCAACATGCATCCCGCGTGATCCGCATCAGAGTAAGCGGAGAGGCCAAAACCTGTCTCTTTCGGGTACCAAAGGCCAAGATCAGCAATACCACGTAAATAACGAAAAATTCGTTTAACAGCATTGTAATGAGACTCTTTAGGATTTGACTGATAACGGGCGCAAAGAAATGTCGAGAACATGATGTCCGGTCTACTGGCAGTGAGGTACATTAAAGAACCGATCATTCCCCGATACAATTTGGCGTTGGCAGCCTTTCCGTTAGGATCGGCGTCTAGCTTTGTATTGGTTGCCATGGGAGTTTTCATTGGTGAGGACTGGTCCAATTGGAATTTCCGAAGGATATCCCGAATGTATTTGGACTGGTTTATGAAGATTCCTATCGACAGTTGTTTAACTTGAAGACCAAGGAAAAAGTTCATCTCACAAAGCATACTCATTTTAAAAAATTTCCCATAAGAGTGGCAAAGTTCTTTGCATATAAAGGACTAGTAGAACCGAAAATGATGTCATCGACATATACCTGAACGAGAATTATGTGACCCTTTTCGTTCTTGATAAACAGTGTAGAATCAATTGTACCTATAGTGAACTCGGCTTCTAACAAGAACTTTGATAGTGTGTTGTACCATGCTCGCGGTGCTTGCTTCAAGCCGTATATTGCCTTGTCTAAGATGTAGACATGATCAGGCTTCGAGTCATCTACAAATCCGTCGGGTTGCGACACGTAAACTTCTTCTTGGAGGTCGCCGTAAAGAAAGGCTGTTTAAACATCCATTTGGAAGACTGTGAAGTTCTTGTGCACGGCATAAGCGAGAAACATACGGATTGCCTCGATTCGCGCTACCGGAGTATAAGTCTCATTATAGTCAATCCCCTCTTGTTTTCGGTACCCTTTGGCCACAAGACGCGCCTTGTTGCGAACAACGATACCATCTTCGTCCTTTTTATTCTTGAAGATCCATTTGGTCCCGATTACCGTCTTGTGCTTAGGACGTGGAACCAGGCGCCATACCTTTAAAGCCTCGAATTGATTTAGCTCTTCTTGCTTGGCGATGATCCAGTCTGGATCTTCGAGCGCTTCGCGTACGCTCGTTGGCTCAATCGTGCTCAAGAAGCCCGAGAATAGGCAGAAGTTGGCGGAAGCGCCTCGTGTACGAACAGGAGTCGAAGGATCACCGATGATCTGATGTAGGGGATGGGCCTTCGTCCATTTGGTGGAGTGCGGAAGCGGCTGCTGAGTAGAGTGAGATGTGTCCGGATCCACGTATGAACCTGATGGAAGGTCTTGAACTTGTTCAAGAGTAGCAGTCGTGTTTCTTGGAGGAAGTGGGGGAGGATTCGTCGATGATTGAACAACTTCTGGTTCCGAGGACGTCAGAGGTTGAGCATCGGTTGTAGCAGATGACGAATCAGTAGGAGCGATCTCCGAGAGTAGGGGTTCCGCCGGGGAGGTTACAGTACCAGGTGCAGTCGAATCAGATGATGACGGTTGGGATGTCTCTATAGATGTTGACGGCGTACTCGTAGACGGGGGCGGACCAGATAAAGCGGCTGAATCCGTATTGCGAGCAGCCTCAAGTCGCGGTTGCGCTGAGACAGATGTGGAAGAATTAATAGTGTCATCATAAAAATATTGAAACAGTAAATCTAAATCAGAAGAGTCAGCATTCGATGAAGATGCATGATTCGGATTTACTGTGGCTTGTGCAGATCCCGAACTTGAAGGTCCGGAAGCTAGCACTCCAGTTAAACCGGGTTCTGAACTGAGTTATTCAGAAGCCAAATTTGCGGCTTCGTCGAATGTCACGTTTATGCTTTCAACAACGGATTTGGTACGTTTGTTTTAAACGCGATACGCCTTAGCCTGCATGGAGTATCCGATGAAAACTCCTTTGTCCGCCTTGGGGCTGAATTTCCCGAGATCATCCTTGTCGTTAAGCACATAGCAAGTGCATCCAAATGCATGGAAGTAGCCGACGGTTGGAACGTGATTATTCATGATCTCGTGCGGTGTTTTGTTGAACCGCTTGAGAAGGATAGAGCGGTTTTGCGTGTAGCATGCCGTAGACACCGCCTCAGCCCAGAGATATAGCGGTAGATTTGCTTGGGATAGCATTGTTCGAGCAGCTTCAACGAGGGTACGGTTCCGTCTTTCCACTACTCCATTTTGTTGTGGAGTGCGTGCTGCAGAGAAAGTGTGTGTGATGCCCACCGTTCTCAGATAGTCATCCACCTTTTGATTCTTGAACTCCATCCCGTTGTCAGTTCTGAGGGACTGAACGTGTTGAAGCTTGTTTTGCTGGACAGTCTTCAGGTGATCAATGATGAGCTCCGGAGTTTCGTCCTTCGAGCGTAAGAACCTCACCCAAGTGTAGCGCGAGTAGTCGTCCACCATCACGAGCATGTATTTGCGTTTATTGATTCTTGGAACACGCATTGGACCACACAAATCCATATGAATGAGTTCGAGAGTCCGGGTCGTGCTCGAAGTTGCCTTCGGCGGATGTGATGCGCGCGTCATCTTTCCCTTTTCGCATGCTCCACAGAGACGATCCTTCACGAACGGAAGTTGGGGCACGCCTCTGACGTGTTTGCCTAGCACCAGTTGATTTATACTTCTGAAGTTGAGGTACGAAAGACGTCTATGCCAGAGCCAAACTTGGTCGGAGTCGCCTTTTGACAAGAGACATACTGGTTTGTCTGTCTTGAGAGCGGCGAGATCAATGGTGTAGAGATTGGTCTTGCGAGTTCCAACCAGAAGTTCCTCTCCTTCGTTGTTGAGGATTCTACACCTTGTGGCTTTAAAGCTGACCTCGAGATCCTTGTCGCAGAATTGACCGATGCTGAATAGATTGTGTCCTAATCCTGCGACGTGGGATGCCTTCTTGATTGTTATCTTGTCTTGTACGATGTCGTCGTAGCTCACGATCGGCGACTTCTCGTTATTCCTAAATCTCACGTCTCTGCAGTATTCTTCCTTGTAATTCGTGAGAAGCTCCCTTCTTCCGGTCATGTGCTTGGAGCATCCAGAATCTAAGTACCACACATGATCGTTCTGCAAAACAAGATTAGTGACGTTTAGGTACCCAAATTTGTTTGGGTCCTGGGGGTTAGATTTGGCACTGCCTTGGGAAATCTGCTTTGACTCAGCTTTCCCTTTAGGTATAGATTTTACACCGTTGGAGGGAATTGGTTTTGGCACTTGTTGCCTCTTGGGTGCAGAATTTACACCTTTTGGAGGAACATATTTTGGGGCAGATTTCCACCTGGGTGCCGGTTTAACCTCAGTAGGAGTATCCCGTGTAGGAATGGGTCGGGTCTCCCGCTGTGGTTTAACCGCTTGATTGAAACCCCTTTTGAAATGATGTTGTTGCTTGTTATTATGGGGTTTGCGCTTATGAAATAGGTTACCAACAAAGTAAGGCGCATACCAATCATTATTGTGAATATCATCAAAATCATTCCAACCACAATTAGAACAACATAAACAATCATGCGATAACTGAATCAATTGATTAAGAGAGTTAACTTTAACGGGAAAAGAAACATCAAAATGGTTCCAATGATTCCAAGCATAATTGTCTTTGTCTATTCTAGAATTGAAAACAGGTGGGGAAGACTTTGACGCATCCTTCTTGACTGATTCCCTCTTTAGCCACTTTGGTGTTTCTTTATTAGCGCGACCATTTTTATCTGAAACAGCAGGGACAGTATGATCAGTGACTTTTGAGGAAACAGGAGTCTTAGTGGTCGGTCGTTCGGTCTTTTGCTTCGGCTGTGACTGTTTTTGAGAATTGGAAACATTTTAAAGAATCTTGATCACAGCCGGAGTCTTAGGTTGAGAACAGTCCCCCTTTAGAAAATTGACCGGACGATTAACCACTGGAGACAAAAAATCAGGTTGACTTGGAGAAATAGTAGTGTTGGCAGTCAATGGTCCGGTCGCTTGCCTTGGCTGTGATTGCCTTTTGGAAACAGGTTTCGAGGTTGGTTTTGACTAGGAAATCTTGATCACAGCTGAGGCCTTTGTTTGAGAACAGCTTTCTTTTAAAAAATTAACCGGATGATTGACCACGGGGGATAAAAAATCAGTGTGACTTGGAAGAGGTTTGTCGAAGGGAAACGAATCAAACTCTTCTTCACTGTTACCTTCGGAGTTCATGTACTCTGAAAAAACTATTTTTGGAATATCCGGAATAGGATCATGTGTGGAAGGCGAGGAACATTTTGTGCTTTTGGTTGTGTGCTTTGGGGAATTCGGTGCGGAAGCGTGTGAAAAATCAGAGTTTACATTCCTTTTAACACACTCATCTTGAGAAACTTCGTTTTCTTGCAAAGAAATATTTCCGATGAAGGCTTTACACGAGGATATGTCAGATGAGTTAGAGGAAAGTTCAGGTGAAAATTGCTTCGCAGTTTGGAGCAAGTCAAGCTGCACTGGGAGTTGACTATTTATCATATGCTCTTTCATTGTTTCTCTTGTCATTTCAGACAGTTTTGATGAGAGCGTATTGATTTCCCACTGAAATTTTTCCTTTTCCTCACTTGACACACCGTCGGTTTTCTCAGATTTGAGTTTCTCAGTCTCAGAGATGAGCACTTTCTTTTCGTTTTGAAAGGTAGACCTTTCTTTCTCAATCGACTCCTCCAACTCGACAATTTTTTCTTCCAAGGTGAGAGGAGGAACATAGAGTTTAAACTCATCCGTCTCAGTCTTGGTTGCAGGTGTTACATCCTCATCCTTCTTGGAGGAATCCTTGGGTGTAGCTACCTTGTAGGGGTCGAAGTAGTCATTGGAAAGATACTTTTTGTCCTTTTGATATGAGTAGTTTAAAGGTTCATAACAAAATGGAAGTTGAATTCCTCGTTTGTGTGTGCGTTTATGTTCCTCGGTTTCCTCCTCCTTTTCTGGTTCAAGAGGACCAGTCCATTGAATTGCGTACTCTGGATATTTTTTATCTAATCCATAGCAAGCAAAATCATACAGAGTAGGGACTTGATACCTTCCCTTTTTCAGATAATGTGGGTTGTCATATCCGATTCCCCATTCTTTGTTAAAGTACGTGAACTCTTTGGGTTTGTTCAAAAAAATGGTTTGATCAGTTTGACCCCTTTTGTGGAGTTTGGTTTCAAGATCTAAAATTTTAGTTACATACTCCTTGTGTTGAATTTGAAGAGAAGAACATTGATAAGTAATGTCTTCTTTCTCATTCAAGCACTGATCAAACTGACGTTGGAGATCAGATAATTTGGCCCTTAAGTCTTTAGGTGCTAATGAAAGAATTTTGCATCTGTCTTTTAAATCAGCATTTTCAGACTTATACTTCTCAGTTAATTTCATTTGAACATTAAGCTTTTCAGTTATTGAAATAATTTCAAGCTTTTGTTCTTCATTTGTGGCTTTGAGGGAGTTTGCCTTTTCTGTGATGGTTTGTAGTTGAAGTATGAAGTTTTGTAAGCAAGAGTCACATACCTGGTTTGTTGTTGCCTTGTCTTCATCCGTAGACGATTGATATCCCATGAAAGCATCAGCACCTTCATAATCTTCCTCATCATCAGATCTGCCTAGCCAATACTCATTTTCAGCGAAGATTACCTCCCCAGCCTCCTTCTGTCTGGCCAGTGCAAGCTTAGCCTCATAATAGTGAGAGTTCTTCACTGTAGGTTGACGGCAATCTTTAGCGAAGTGACCGAGTTTCCCGCAGTTGTAGCATTTCACAGGTTCATCTCGCTTCTTCTGGTCACCTTTCTCTGTCTTCTCCTTCTTCTCAGATCTATCTTGCTCCTCTACCTTCTTCTTTCCTTCATACCGGTCCTTATAGTCGTGACGCTTATTGGAGGAGGTGGAGTAGCGTTGACTATTGGAAGAAGGCTTCTTGTAAAACTTTTGTTGTTGAAAGGATTTAGTCAGAAGGGCAATAGCTTTCATTAAGTATGATGCTTCATCATCATCATCATCACCGTCTTTCTCGTCTTCAGGTTCTGACTCTGAGGAGTTGTGCTGTGGACCGCGTCTGGATTGACTGCTTGAAGATTCCCTTGTTTGGAAGTGATGAGGGCAATTGGATCAGCAGATGGTTTTGGCTCATTCTTCTTTTCTCCCAGAAGCTCATTCACTTCATCTTCGTCTTGGAGAAGTGTCTCATACAGTTCATTGATGTTGATGTTCTCTATCAAGTTGTTGTGCTTGACATGAGAAGCATACACTTTCCATTTAGGTAGCAAGTTGTTGAGGAACTTTAGTGCATTCTCAGTATTGGAACGAACAATTTTATTCTTGTTCAGTTCATTGAGGAGTAGACAAAAACGCTCATAGGTCTGGGTAAGGGATTCACCGTTGCGCTGCTTGAACCCATCGAACTTGGTTATCGCACTGTTTATCTTCAGCTGATTTCCTACAACGCTCCCTCGCATCATTTTGGCTACTTGGTCCCACATGCCTTTAGCCGTGTCTTTGTAACTGTCTATGGCAGTGTAGATAGAATTAGGAAGGGCTTGAATCAGATATCTCTTTGCATGCTTTTCACCTTCAGTCATGCCTCTTTCAAATTCTGTCATCTCAGCAAGAGTCTTCTTCTCACGTCGAGCTATTGCAGTTGCAGTTGCAGCTATGTCCTTCATTGGCTCGGCAATTGGGCCATGATCCAGAGCTCTCTTGATGTACTCATAGTTGTCCTTGGACTCTATGAAGATCATGAACCTATCTCGCCATTGGCTGTACTCGTTCGGATAGAGACACGGTGGGTTGGTGTCAGTGCCAATTGCGAGAGCATCACGAGAAGTAGACATCTTCGGTTGCAACGGAGTGATCGTCAGACGTGTAGATTGATTCAAAGTTTAAAACCTAACGCAAGGAACTAAGAGTGGAGTCCTAACGCATGTTCTATGAGTGGTTAGACAATAACTTAGTTTACTGGATAGGAATCCAAAGAAGTGATCTGATCTGGAAGTGTCCAGATCAGAATTGAAGAAAGCAGTTCAAATATGCAGAGTTGTCCGGATAAGCAAGGGAGTCCGGATAACTTGAGTTGTCCGGATAACCAAGGTTATCGGATGGTCTTAACTTACCGGATAGAGATCAATTCAAACAGAAGCTTACCGGATGATGTGGATTCCGGACAGTAATAGGTTTTCGGGTACGATGGAGTTTCCGGATACTGTGAAGTTTCCGGATACCACGAAGTTTCCGGGTAAAAATTGGGTTTCCGGATAAAATTGATTTCCGGATACTTTGAGTTATCCGGAACAATATTACCCAGATAGGTTTGAGATTATGGGATACTTACCCGGATGGATGACTTACCCGGAAGGAACTGGTTGTCCGGAAAAGTTGGAAGAATCCGGATGGAAACACAAACGTCCGGACAAAATGAACTTGTCCGGAAACTGCGGCTGGGTTTGTCCGGACACTGCGGCTGTTTACTCAGTTCGATCGATTTCTCAACTAGGGTTACTCAAGATTGTTCCTGAAAGATTAGAAACAATACCAAACACAAAAGTAACACTAACCCAATCAATTTCTAAGCAAAAAGAACACGTTTTGATGGTAAAAATTCGATTTTTGTTGAAGAACACTACCAAAAACTTTGATCTTAAATTGCTAAATTGACCAATCAAACGAATGAATTAGGATGTGAAAATTTGCAGAAACACTTATAGCGATAATGCTAACACAACCCAATAAGCAAAAACAACCAATTTCGACAGAATCAAATTTTCAAGAATTCAAGAATGGTCAGACGTGTAAAAGTCAAACTAACCAGAAATTGATGAATGAAGCTTTGAATCGAATCCGTCTGTCTGCTCTGATACCAATTGTTGAATCCAGATCCGTGCAACAATACAGAAATCGAATATGATATGCAATAAGTAATATGATTTCAACTGGTCATCCCTGTCATTCACTTTCAGAGAGAATTTACAATACAGTGTTTGAAAGTAAAAGGATGATTAGCTTCTTTTTCCAAGCTAATCTTACATTAAATATGATGGGCCCGTGGTTAACAATCCCACGGCCCGTTCACTAAAAGGCTCAAAATAAACTATTACAAAACAACCCTTGAACTTTAAATCAACTATTAAAACCTGCTCTAACAGTAATTTTCACTAAGTATTCAAAGAGTCATCATCAAATCACTGTGAGAGTTTGGATCAACAAGTGTCCTGGGCCTTGAGGTGGAATTCTTGTGAATAGACACTAAGGTCAACCGACTCTTGAGGTGAAACTTGTTAAGGATTTGTAAGGACATTTGGACTTTAAGTCGTGAAGTGTTATGCGATTAACGTTGTACGAGTGGCATACTTATATTGTCACTTCACTTTCAACGGATACGGGTCTCCCTCGTTGTGGTTAAATGTTATTTTCGGATAGGGTAATATCCATGTTTTATTAATATTTGGGTTTTGGCAAGTGACCACAATTTACGACTTTGATATATTGGATCCCTTTCATATATTAAGGTTTTGGATTAAGGAGTTATTTCCATGTTTTCGGTATTTGGATGTTAATCCCATTTGTACTTCATGTGAGTATTAGGTTTGGTTCCATGATTGTGGAAAGTTTCTATTCAAGTGTTTTATCACGAAAATGGGCTTTTGGGAGATATATATATTTTCATTCTAAATATTTTGCGTATTGGAAATTTTGTTTTAAATTATATTCTTCTGTTTTATCGTTTTATATTTGAGATAAAAAATATTGAACTCGCTAGGTGTTAAGCCACACCCTTTTTATTTGTCGGCATGTGCATCAGGTCCTTTTGGGAAAAATGGTTCTAGCGACACCGTGAATAATTGAGTGTAATAACTGTGTTTTAATTATGATTAAATACGAATTTTGGGGTGAAAAGTGTAAAAGGGGAAACGTTTGGTGTGTTTTTAGGAGATTATAAAATGGGGGGTTAGACCCTAGGATCAATGATTTAGTGATTATGTGTGGCAGCTCAAGAGAAACTAGCAGAGAAAGAGAGAGCGTGGTCTCAAAATTTATTTGGAGAAGAAAGTTCTTCGATCATCAAAGTTAGAAGAGGAAGAGTATTGAAATATGATTCTACAGCAATGCTTATCAGGTGTTCCATCTAGAGATCGGAAGCCTAAGTAAGGGGTCGTGAAACGAGAAGGACAGGTGAGTTCCCTTAACCCTTTTTACGTGGAATGAAAGTTAAAATGTTTTACTGATTATGGTTCACCTATGAGCATGAATTGTTTACCAATTGTTACCTATGCTTTCCCATGAAAAGTATGTTTTAATTAAAATCCTATTTAGCAACACGGAATGATTTATAAAGATTTATAAAAGTTTCACGTTTCATGATTTACGATGAACTATGTGTTTGTTATGTGGAGTCGGTCTGCACAGTGGGATCTGAGTACCTCGGGATCCGATGATCCTTTGGGCATTTGTGACGAGCTTGTAGGAGGGAATTCGTTTCCTTCCTACTCGGATAGAGGGGAGTCTGCTTGGGCCCCGGTATGAGGCGAGAGGGGAGTCTGCTTGGGCCCCGATCGCGGTTAGCTTATGTGATCCTTAAAAACTGTGCAGTACCATGATTGATGCTTATGTGGAGAATGTTATGAGTTTTATGAAATGATTTTTATACTGTTGATATACGCTGTTTACGGAGGGGATTCACTTGACCTTTTGGTCTAACCCTCGCTTTTCAAAACTAAACCATTTTCAGGTAAGCAAATAGTAGGAGGTTCATGTAAGTGAGCAAGAGCATGATAGAGTACAGATGCAGATAGAGGCAGTGCTTGTGCCACTTATAGAACTAGTATGTTCTCAGTTGTGTATAGGTTGTTTCCGCCAACCTAAGTTTTGAGACTGATGTAATGAAAATTTTGGGACCCAGTTTTGTAATGTTTATGATTTAATGCTATGCGTGTCATGTATTAGTTTTGGGTTGTTACATTGAGTGTTAGATAGAGATTCGAGATTGATCTAACTATTCGATGACATCTTCCACTCATGTAGTTAGCAACTTATTTTGGGGTTTTAGTAACACCAGTCCCTATTTAAGATTTTGTATAAGGTTTAAATTGTATTTCTTGAAGTTAGACCTAAAATTGTTATAAGGTTATTTAGTTACTCATGTATTAAGAAAAAAAAAATAGTTGTTCTTTCAAATTTGAGGGTGTTACATCTTGTATTGATCTTCTTTCGGATAGATGATAGACCAATTCGCTTTGGTGACTATCTTGACCCCTCTTCAACTAGTCTTCGATTTTGTTAAAGGCTTTTTACACTTAGAATCGATACAGATAGTTATAAGACTTTTACAAGTAAAAATCTTATATTTGCTACTCCGAAGTATAAGTTATACAACGGTTTCCAGCTATAGACAATCATGAAGTAAGGCTTTATCGGGTATTAATGACTTCGAATATTTTATGAGGATTTGAGAATCCAATAGATGAGAAACTAAGTTCTTTTTTCGGATCCAATATAGGGAATGCCACATAGTTCAAAAGTTGATCAATAAAGATATTCTTAGTCATTGATCCTCTGAACCATTTCCAAAGACTTTGTTTGATTTCATTCTATTCTAAGTGTTCGGATGAATGCTTGTTTGAGCTATATTTGATGGATGTTACTCATCAGATATACTCTCTTTTAAGGCAAATGATAGAATTGGTTTCCAAATTTTTTTGGTCGGATAAGTGTTTGTATTATTCACAAATCCAATGCTTGAAACTAACAGATATTCTTTCGACTAGATGACAATTCAATCCACTTTTGTGATGATCTTGACCTCACTTTAACAAGTCTTCGATTTTGTTGAAAGTTTTTTTGTTCTAGGATCAATACAGATAGTTACTAGACTTTTACAAAGACCATCCTATCTAATATAATCTGAAATATAACTTATAGATCGGATTTCAACTTAGTTTATTTATGATGTGTGGAGATTTGGATATCAATTTTATACTTGGAGTATTTATGGGTTTACAAGATTGATAAACCATCTTAATGGCTAATCAGATTCTTGTATTCAGATGACGACTTGTAAAATCTGAGACTTGATTCCAAAATACTATCTAAGATACAAATCCGAAGGTGATTCTGAAATCTGAAACCTTAAAATGATAAATCCTTTTTGTAGGGCATTGATTCGGATTTCCCCTTTCTGTTGTTATATCCGGTTAATGTTATTTTTGGGATATAACAATTATAAGGCAATTAAGAATTTATTCTTGTAAGTATTCAGATCAAATGTTAGTTGTATTATTTTCAAAATCGATAGTTGATACCAACAGTTGAGATTCATAAAAATTCAGATGATGAATTATCACTAGGGCCTACTATGAATTAATTAATCCGCCTACTGAATAAGCAAATTGAGAATATCTATATTGCATGTGATTTTGATGTAAAACCACTTGTTTTTGCGTGTCACGTTCAATGCAAAGGTGTTCGAATGACTTGACTGTAACGACCCAGTCTAAAATAAAGCATGCATAGCATTAGATAATAAACATTACAAAACCGAGTCTCAAAATTTCTTACATCTGTCTCAAAATTAGGTTGGCGGAAACAACCTATACACAACTGAGAATAGTCTAAATACTAAAAGCTAGAGTGCTTCTGTCTCTATCTGTAAACATTCTCTATTCTGCCCCGCTCACTTGCCAGAGCCTCTTATTACCTGCTTACCTGAAAAGGTTTAGTTTGGAAAATGCGAGGGTTAGACCATGAGGTCTAATGAGCTCCCTCCTGACAGTTCTCAAAAATCATTTAAAAACAGTTTATAACTTTCAAATATCTTTGCATAAAACTTTTATATAACTTTCCATAAAACTTTCACATAACTTCACATAAAACGTTCACAGATAAATCCGGTCCCGTAAATGGCACCCTGAAGTCACTCAACAGTGACAACGAGTCGGTCTCACGCTGCCTTACTGGATACTCCCTTCCATGTCATAAACGGGTCACTCCTCCCGGCGTGAGCACTGGCGGGTCTACCTCCCGACTTAGCCAGTTTACGTCTAACACAATGTATGCATACATCTCATATAACTTTACATAAACTTTCATACAATTAAAAGCATGGCATTTCTCATAATTTATTTACTTCAGAAAACACGTTAAAAGCACGTATTTTTAGTTAGAAAAACTCACCTGGTGCGCTTACTTTCCTTTCCTACACTGTTCCTGACTTCCAATCGATTTACCTGAGAAATGAATAAAGTACCATTGCTCAGATCACGCTATCCGGGTTCAACTTACCCGCTACCAACTCTTACCGGATGTCTGCTACTTACCGGGTACCTACACTTACCGGGTACGACTACTTACCGGGTAATACCTCAACTCAGACAACTTACCGGGTAACATCACGACTTGGACAACTTACCGGGTAACTACACTTACCGGGTAACATCACGACTTGGACAACTTACCGGGTAACTACACTTACCGGGTAACATCACGACTTGGACAACTTACCGGGTAACTACACTTACCGGTTAACCATCCGGAAACCATTTCACCCGGACACTACCGGGTACTACCCGGGTTCCCTCCCGGTAACCTTCAACACAGAGGACTTACCGGGTACTGTGGTTGTGACGACTTCGGGAACCAAAATCTTGCTAAAAGCCCCTAAATCAAATCGTTAAAAGTGGCAAATATCAACAAAACACTATAGGTTCATTCCTCCCAACTCTTAGTTACACAAACACGAATTATGGGTGATTAATCTTCCCTTAAGGCATCATTTAACTTTCTCACCAAGAACTCTCCAAACAACCCAATAATCATCATAACATTCAAATCTGAATATAGTTAGGGATTACCTGATAGAATCTCTTGTGGCAATTGGACTCCAAACCCACTTCTTCTTCTAATTGATTATTGGTGGTTCTCTTCTTCAATTTTGCACTTGAGCCAAAATTCTTCTCTCTACCCTCTCCTTCTCTATAGCCACCAACAATGCCAAGAATGGTTTCCCTAGGGTTTTGTGCCCAAAAGGTGTTTTTTGTACTTTTCCATAACTTACCAATTGGCCCTTAAACTTTCAAATTTACAACTTTTCCCACAAAAACTTTAATCTTTTCAATTTAGATCTTGGTTATTACATTGACCCATGATCTAAGTCGCGGCCAAGGTCATCTGTAATCACATGTGATTTCAATGTATGATACAACTATTTTTCATGTTTTCTTGTTTGAAAATTATTCTCGTTTGAACCTTCCAATATACTTATTTTGTAGACAACAATAGTTGAAAGAAAATGTGTAAAAGATTGCACGTTGTCATTCCTACAAGCAACAATAGCATTGACGTAATAAGATAGAGTATGAATGAATATACTCTTGACTAATTTCATTCAATTGCATTTCTCGTGTTTGAGTATTGTAAACTGGCTTCTAAATATTTACAATTTAAGTATATATATATATATATATATAGAATTATATGAGAATAACTTTTATTTTATTTGGTTGGAGTTTCAAAAAAATCTTCAAATGTAACAAAACAGAAAGTAAATTTTTAATTTTAAAATAAAAACAGTTTTAAATTCCATTAATTATTTGTTTGCATTCCAACATGGTTGTTTTCACCGTATAAAACTCATAGATCTATTACTTATGGGTTATATTCTTCAATTTAACAATTATTTAAGACATCTTGATAGTAACTTGACAATATCAGTTTATTTTTCGAGGATAGATAATCTATTAACAGTTCTCAACACGGATGTAATTCATCTTTGGTCCCCCACCCCTCCCGCCACCGATCAAACCCTTGTTGTTTACGGCTCCCACCATTGAATTTCAACTCTATATCATTTTACATTATTTTATTGAGATCTACAATTCTTTTAGATTTTTGTGAGCTTTTGATTTCGTAAACAGTAATTATCAGTTGTTTTTAGTAGAACAACTGTTTCATCAATCAACGTTTATGTACCTGAATCAATCATGTTATATAACTTTTCATATGATTTGATATTTTGATATTTAGAAAAACGTAAAACAAAAGCTATAAAAAAAAGAGAGAGAGAGAGAAATAAATAAAAATGGGAGCATTAGGCGAATAATAAATAAATGGAGGTAGCGTTGGTAGCTTTCTTTCCCTTTCAGCGGAAATGAAGCGAGGTTAAACAAGTCACAGGAACGTGGCCACCTTTTTATCTCCAAACTCTTTGTTATTTATTTAAGAGTATTAAATACTTTTTATTTATTTATTTGGATTTATTAGATGTTGACTTTAATTCATTTTCCAACTTTGGCATCCTCTATTTTCTTCCCATGCATCATAAAATCTATAACTAATTATTATTTTTACAGTATCTGTCTTGAACTAAGAGCATCTTCAATGGTTGCTTGAAGAATGCTTGATGAAGACTTGAATAAAACTTGATCATTGGAGACAATGACTTGAACAAGACTTTGCTTATCAACCACTTGAGGTTTCTCAAGTGTTTGAAGAAATTATTGTGAGAGGTAAAGAAAGAAAAAAAGAACAATATAATGGGACAAAGATTTTTTTAATATATTTTTATTTTGCTCAAGTCTATTACATGGATTAACCATTGTGGATGCTCTAATATTTGAGTTTTGAATTTAAATCATGTATATTATTATCAAAACTGATATAATTAATATTAGATTGGTAAGTACAAAAATGATGATTATTTGTTTTACATTATTATTAAGTTTATTATGATAAACTAAAGCCGTAAATTTTGAATTTTGTGAAAATGGGGCTTTTTAATTTATTGAATAAAACCTTGTGAGTCTACTATGCCTAGAATTGGATATTGGTTGATATTATATAAGTATAAGTAAGGTTATTGTAACAAAATTAGTTTTATACGACATCAAATATGTTTAAATATCTTGATATATTGTTTTATTATACTTAAATTGATAGAATTAAACAATTATAGGTTTTATGTAAATATGTTATTAAGATGATAGGGTGTTTTTTTAGCACTCTAACAAAAAAAAAATTATAATAGTGTTTGTTCATCTTATAACAACTTCGTTGGTCAAGACTTGGGGTTGAAAACGATTCGAGCTTTTAACGAGCAACTTGAGTTCGAGCTTTATACTTCTCGAGCTCGAGTCAATAGCGTACACAAAATAAAGCTCGTTTGATTTAACGAACCAAACAACGTTTGACTCAGGTCGTTCCAAAATCGAATAAATTTTTCGAGCCGAGTCGATCCGAGCCATTCAAGCATACACTTTTTCGAACAAGCACGCTCATATATTCATTATTCATACAATAGAATTATAAAACTTATCAAGCCCATGCCAATAAACGAGTTGATTGATCGCGGGTTCAAACCCATAAACGAGCATCTAGCTCGAGTTTGATAATTCAAAAAATACTTGAGTTAAAGTTCGAGTTCGAGTTCGAGTCCGAGCCCTACTTTAAAAACATTATTCTAAAACTTGATATTAATTTTTTCGAGCTGAACTTGAATAATCTACTAGTCAACTTGATGTGCCTTATTTATACTCAGCACTCCGAATCTCTTGTCAACTCTTCGATGACAACCATGAATTAAGAAAATCCCAATAACCCTTTGTTCAAAGATCTTGTTGATTTTGCAACAACCTAAGATTTTTGTTCAATGGGACTATTCATATAACTTGAAATTTACTTGGCATCTGCTTAATGCCAAGAAAGTAGACTTTGACCTACAAAAAATATTGACAAAAAAGATATGTCGGTAATCATCTAGGGATTTCTGGATGGCTTTGTGACAACTCTTAAAACTTCAAAATTTTGACGAAAAATGTCAACATTTTAGCATTAATGTTATTATAGCATTGTTCACCTTGAGTATGTACCCCACTCATCTATGTTAGTGTTTTTAGTATCATCAACCATTTTTGGTGTAATTATGATTTACTTGAGATCGATTAGAGTGATAAGGAAAATATAATTGAGTTAGGAGGTGTGGAGTGCACACTCACAAATGTTTCTCCTAGTACTTTAGATTGCCATAAGGTGGGGGTCAAGGGGATCTGAAGAGTTATACTTAGAGAATTGTTGTTTCGGGGTGATATGAACAAATTTCAGAAGGTTGGAAACCTTCTTGAAGTTGTTCCCAAAGTTGGACGAACTTTGACCAAGTCTAAAATCTGGTTTGTGCAATCAGGCTTAAGGTCTGTGCAATGTGCAATCAAACTTTTAGTCTGTGCAACCAGACTTAGACTCAGTACATTCATACTTTTAGTCTGTGCAACTGGAGTTATAGTTCATCCGACCAGACTTAGACTCAGTACAACCAAAGTTTTAGTCTATGCAACTAGAGTTATAGTTTGTGCAACTAGACTTAGACTCAGTACAAGCAGAGTTCGGATGAAGTTGTAATTGTTCTTCAATCTTATCCATTAACGGTTTTAACCTCTCTTAACCATCTGTAACTGTAACACCCTAAAATCATGGCTAATTTGAACCTCAAATTGTAACAAGTTATGATAAAATAATATCAAAACTTTTATATAAGAAGGGAATTAACTATGAGGTTTCATATTTACAAACATGGAATTCTCCCAATAACCTATTAATCTAATCATGTCAACTATAATCAGATTAACTAGGTTATCTAAGCATTCCATCAAAAATCCTCATTGCTTCAGCTAACTCCTTTGCTTAACTCAAAAGTTGAACACTTCCAAAAGCTCTCGTCCCACATCCCATTTATTTCCCCGAGCTTGTACCTGGTAAGAAAAAATAATTTGAAACGATTAGGCTAACGCCTAGTGAGAACATTCGGTTTCAAAATAATACCTTTAAAAACAATGTAAACAAGGCATAACAAACCTGGTTTACTCTTTTCTTACCATATGTTTCAACATCTTACGATGACGGGGTTAAACCCGATTCCATAAATAAGACCGACACCAAGTCAGTCATGATATCATGTTCTAGAGCCCACTACGAATCTCCACGGATTCTAGATTAATGCTCATATCCAAGAAATCACAATTACTCATGTCAATTTCTTGGAAAGGAAGTAGAGATTACAATTACACATGCCAATCCCTATTCTTCCTTAGAAATCGAGAATTACGATTAGTCCACGCCTATTCCACGATTTCTCATCAATGTGAAATAGGAATTACGATTAGTCCACGCCTATTCCTCATTTCACCTAAACGAGAATTACGATTAGCCCACGCCTATTCCACGTTTATCATACACACTGGAATTACGATTAATCCACACCTATTCCATGTGTTCATAAAACTAGTGCCTATGGATCCATTACACATACTACATACCTACATAGTATTCAATTAAAGCACCCTTCAAGCCTAACACATTATCAGCCAGAAATAAGTATGTTCAAGCTACTAGAATTGTATTTCAATTCCTCAATTCTACTCTGTCCAGTAGTTTAACAAAACCCAAGTTACCGAGTACTTAAAAGTGATCAGTTACCAAACTTACCGGGTATATATAAAACTTACCGGATACGTAGACTTACCGGATACAGCACTTACCGATCACTTACAACTTACCGGAACATTACAAAAGTTATCGGGTACTAAGACTTACCGGCTATACAACAACCCGGATGATATCCGGTAACTAATTCATCCGGTAACTACAAAACAACAGAACTTACCGGTAATTTTGCCCTATCCGGAAACCTTCACACAGAGGTTACCGGGTGCTATCTTTTTACCCGGTAACTTCGACCTGCAGCATAAAATTACAATCCAAACCCATGTTTGTTCCATTCAGCTTGTTTTAAACACATCCATTCAGCCCCAAAACAGTTTATACAGATGTCTTAATGTTTAATTTGACAGAAAACATGTATTTAAATCAAAAGAGTGAATGAGCTCACCTTAATGAAGATAACCCACTTTTCTGCACAAATCAAAGATCTAAACAGCTGTCAATGATTCTGGAAACCTATCCAACAAATAAATTTGTTCACAACCAAGCATCTATAACAAATTTTGTCTGAATCCATGGTGATTTTCTAACCAAAATTGAAGACAAAAGCTTGATTTCCTCCTCCTCTTCTTTCTCTCTTCTTTTTCTCTATTCTTTCTCTCTGTATCTCTAAACCGACCTCGGACCAAACATTGGGATATTTCCCAATTTCAGCCCATTTATCCATACTTACTTTTAATTAATAACCAAACACAACTTTTTGTTTTCATATTATCAAGATTAGCTCCAACTTTGGTTTCTCATGTTTTTAACCCCTCATGAGTTATAAACTTGCAAAGTAATTCAACACTTAACTTAAATTACAAAAATGCCCCATTCATATTAATATAATAAAATGGAAATTCGAGGTGTTATAATATTCCCCAACTTGAAAACGATTTCGTCCCCGAAATCAAAGCTAGGTAAACAAGTGAGGGTATTTAATCTTCATATCCTCTTCCTACTCTGTAACACCCTCAAATTTGGAACGAGCAACTAAATAAAATTTCAATAAAATAACCCAAAAGTAGATAAATTCATTTTTACAATTCATTCCTCAAAATATATCGGAATTTAAACATTATAATTTTCCACATCTAATAACTTAAGACGGGCGTTACTTAACACAACACAAGTTGCTAGTCCCAAATATATGCGGAAGATTCACTAATTCGAAATCATCTCTCGTGCACTCTACTAGCACTCGTCACTTCATAGTGTAGCTAAAGCTACTCCCAACCTGAGCCTGTTGCACATGCCGACAAATAAAAAGGGTTAGGCTAACGCCTAGTGAGTTCAACCATTTTATCATGACTATATAAATTCATAAATCAAGAGGAGTGTAGTTTTTAGTCATGATTTCAAAAGAGTTACTTTAAATGCAAATCACCCATTTTTCAACTCACATAATTCTCATGTTGAAATCTTTAATATAACATGCTTTCCCAAAATAGACTCCTTTCCAAAATCATCGTGAATAATGAAATAGCATTTAATAATCAAAGCTATTAATTTCATGAATTTTCGCCATTATTCCAAAACATCCCAAACCATGGATGAAACATAATCCACAATTCATATAACATGGAAGAGAAATTCTCATAAATATAATATGTCACCGAAAACATGGATAAACACAAATACCTAAAACAACACCTTTCGGTGACGGGGGAGACCCGTATACATTGCACGTGACGAAACACTAAAGTGGGTCACCTACTATGCAATAAAAACACCCACGTGGATTACTCTCGTAAACTGAGCTCAATCACTCCAGATCTATTGCTCGCGAGACTAGGGAGCCCCCAACTTCAACCACTCCAGGTCTATATATTGGGTCACTCCAAATCCACAACAGCACATTAGGGATTACACCTTACTACCCATGAGACGACGCCCGACCATATAGGTCCACGCCTTACTTATCATGGATCCCGATGCCTATCCCGTGCTACAAAAGAAACTAACGTCTCGTAAACTGAGCTCAATCAATCCCGACCTTTTGCCCGCGAGACTAAGGGGAAACTCAAATGCCTATGGATCCATGGCTAACAAGGTCTAAATATTACACGACCCCAAATGCATTCAAAACATGTAAATTTCCAATAACATAAATTATGATCAAAACTCAACTTTGAGCTATCAAAACTGGACAAATGTCCCCAAAACTTGATAAAATCCAATACCGAGCCACAAGCTCAACTAACTCCAAAGATAGTTCATGAAAGTCATAAGATGACATTAAATATAACAACACACACCGTTTGCCAGTAAATACTTCAAATCCATGAAAACCCATAACAAACCCTTGGATCGGGAAAACCCTCCTTTCCAAAGGACTCACACCTTTATATTTTCAAAACATCTCATGATGTGCTATATGCATATTTTCAAAATCCACAAAATGCATTTTCATAACAAATAGACTCCATTTATCACATAAATCAACAACTCATTTTTATGTATGACTTATTGATCACATTTTCCCAAAATTCCAAATGTAAGTGTTTTACCATATTTACAACCATAAATACTTCAAAGGTTAAGACCCATCAAATAACTCAACACTGATAATTTTCATGTAAAACACATAATTACATGGAAAATAACATTTTGGCATGTACAAAGTTTTCACAAAGTAACTTGAACTCACCTTGCTAGATCTTAGGCTAAATCTAGAATTTCTCCAAACGTAAGCTCCTTTGAAGAAGTTTGCATCCTCAAGCCAAACCTCCAAAACCTAGATTCATAATTTCCAACCATGAATATTCATCTTTAAACACTTAGAATCGTTTCCCCCAACATAAAACATCAAAACCACCAATAATACCAAAACCCTAATTTCTTAGATGAAGAAAAGAGATAATTACCTAATCACAACAAGAATCCACCAACAAAACACCTCTAGATCACCAACAAAACACCACAAGCTCTAATTCTTTAAAATGGTCAAAAAGGTTGGATAAAACCCTAGAAAGATTTGGGTGAAGAAGATGAAGTGAAAGGATTCTTGCTTTAGCTTCCACAACCATGATAGATGAAGAAGAGACACTTGAAAACTCGATTCTTGGGGTCTATAAGGCTCAAAATCGACATTGGGGGTGAAGGGTTTCGGTTCTTGGGAGAGAAAAACGAAATGGGTGAAGTTAGAATGAGAAAAGTGCTGAAAATCGTGTTTTTAAGGGTCCTGGTACCCCCCGGGCGATAGTGACATGCGATATTGACAGTGTCACAATCGCTGGCACAATCGCACGGGTTGTACCAAGAGTTTTTGGCATCCGGCGATTGTGACATGCGATTGTGACAGTGTCACAATCAATGGGCACTATAGCATAGAGTGTATCGAAACTTGTTTTGGCCATAATTTCTTCGTTTTAGCTCCGTTTTCGCTCCGGAAAGAACCGTTGGACTCGTATTTGAATTTCCCATCCAACAAGACCATAAAATATAGGATTTAATCCAAAATCCTATTTTTCATATTTTTCTTAAAAGATCGCTTTCCACACTGATTCGAAATTGTACTTATCCGAAAATTACGGGTGTTACAATCCTCCCAACCTTAGAATGATTTCGTCCTCGAAATCTAGATCCCTTACAAATAAAGGCTATCCAATTCAACCCTTCCATGTTCCATTAACTCCCAACTGAGAACTACATTCCCCCATGCATACACAACCTCAAGCAAACCCTTACCAACGATGCCCTCTCGGGTACGTTATACTTATGTCCGGGTGGACGCTCCATCCACTGGAGCAGCTTCTAACTAGACGACTACGGTCGCCTCCCAACCTCAGGTGTTCCATACTTCCCCAATGTCAGATTCGAACTCCCAAATAATCCATATCCACATGTTCTTAAGTTTTCTCTCCAAACCGGCCCAAAGTTTAATCACTACCAAAATCAACCAAAACCTCTGAATCCCCAAATATTCCCGCTACTGAACTAGCATTTACTCTCAACGGATTCCATCAATTCCAACACCAACGGTCATCACTGACCCATCAATTACATAATCCCAAAGATACGTCCAATTGTTAATCATCCAACCGACAGTTTCTCTTACCACACAAGGAAAGTCATCTTACTAAATCTACTTATCACAATCGAGCATCTTAAGGTTACTACAACCATTACCATCATTCCTTTAAAATCGGACTACAATCCTCCGATTACACTAACGGTGCTTGGCCTCAAGCCCAAAAGTTGACACCTAGGTATACCACCAAACTTTGAGTCACAACAGTCTCAACACTCGAGTTTCACTCGTCGAGTATTCTTATCAAAACCAAAATTATCGCTATGGTGTCTAAAGGGTCCCACATACGAAAGTTGACCAAGACCCCAAAATAATATTCCCAACAAGAAAGGTTACCGCCAACCTCACTATAAGTTACTGCGAATCAATTCCCTTAATTACAAAGTGTATCATCCCCGCAGCCGATAACATTCGGCCTACAGTACTATCACGCATGGAATGCCCAACCTTCCACCAACAAAGTGCTACACACACTTACTCTTAACTGAGTTATTTAACCTCTCCAAGGTCCCTATGAGTTCAAGGCTTCTCAAGCGAAATGTTTAACAAATATGCCAATCGATAAAGTTCATAAAACTTTTAACATAAAGGTTTTCATATCAATCTAATTGTACGCATAAAATCCACTACTATCAATTCAGTAGTTGTGCAAAAATGGACATACTCGTCCCACATATGAAAATCATTTTAAAAACCATTTCACCAAAATTTATATCGTTAACAAAGCGCGAAAGCACAACAAACAACTTCTCGGACAGAAACCGATACGGTCCTAGCATGGATTGATCTATGTTATGCACGTAAGGTATTTCCCTCATTAAATATTGTGCAACCAAGGTCTATACGTGCCTAAAAAAAAAATTGAATGTCATTCGATTCCAAAATTCCCTTTTTAAATCATGAAATAGCATGGGATAAGATTTACCAACAAAATGCGCACACATCAGTTTATTCCCAAAACGGTGAAACAATCCCATAAATGTACTTTGGTTGAACCATAAAACGGTTCGTGCTAGTTCTAAGTTTAAAGACAAAATCGATACGTTTTCATCATTCAAAGATGTTGGCTAAAATGCCAAGAGGAAATTTTAAATTACAATAAGCAGGCAAGCTTGTAACACTCTCTTAGAGATTTTCTTGAAACGAAATTACATGTATCAAATCATTCGTAACAAATTTCAAGAGATGAAATCATTTAAATCAATATTCGAAATCTTCTCATCTAGTCATATAACGACATGAGAGTAAAACGTTTGTGACCATACCCACACCTTAAGGTATTTGCCCAAAACTTAGGAGAAATAAGTGTTTGTAAACGATTGACACCAAAAGAGTTTAAATCGACTTCGAATGTTGGCTCATACCAACGGTGCGTATTAACGTTCCAAAATTTTAAGCAATTCCACGCACCCTAGGTTAGGACAATTAATTTTCCAAAATCTCCATCACGGATCATTTACACCAAAATTTCGCATTCGCAATACAAAACGTTGAAATGAAAATGTTTCAAACTTACTCGTTGGGATACTCAAAATACCCATTTTCTCCAAAACCAAAAAGGTTTACAACTTTCCAAAATACTCATCAAGCCAAAGTTGACCGAAGTTCAACGACTCACATTTTCATGTTTCAAAATGTACCGTATCGCAAACCGTGCATAAACCCCCAAAATTTTAAAACGTATCCTTGACCAAACGACCCTCAATTATGAAATGAATCAATAAAACATTTTCATTCACGATACACTTATCAAAGCTTTCGAGGGTTAGTGACTACCAATTTATGCACATCCTTAGATCAATACCATGCGTTTGCAAGAAAGGGCAATAAAATACTCATCTAGTCGAAAGCACATAAGGCAAATTGTTAAGAAGTACAATTAGCATGTTCTCTCATGCATTACTCACGCCACATATAAATCAATCAATACAATTAAATAAATTGTAACAAAACGTGCTAACACAAATCTTTGAAAGAGAACTCACGAGACCCCAAAGTTCCAAAAACGTTCTGTTTGGTCGCCTTATGACATAAATAACGCTTCTCACTAAAAACCGAACGAGACAAAATGCTCATTATAATCCAAAATTAACACACGCAATAACGAAAGTATGCATCTTACAAAATGGCACTCACACGACATTCACGTCGTAAAACGAAACCCCGTAAAACTCCACGGCTCAATTGCTTCAACTCAACCAAATTGTAATAACCAGGTATTTTATTTAAATTAAATTTAAATATTTTATAAGTCTTTACTATAGTATTTGAGGAATTAGAAGTTAAAAGGGTAAGTTTTAAATTGTATTGGGAAGTTTGGGGGTGAGTTATGTCAATTAAGAGAAAAGTGGGGTTTAATTGGTTAAAGGTGAAAACAATCTTCACCCAAAACCGACTCAGTAGTCTAATTAGAGGAAATATCTCATTTTTGAGACTTTTAAGCAAAACCCAAATAGTGTGTGTGTGTGAATTTGTTCACGGCAGAGAAAGAGAGAGAAGAAGAACCATCGAAGAAGAAGAAGAAGAAGATTAAAGATACTCAGCTGGGATTTTGTGTTTGGTGCAGTAAAATCAAAGAGGTAATTTTCTGATTTAAACTCTCTTTTATGAGAATTAGGTTTCATATGAACTTTGAAGTGGGTTTAGGTAATTTTAGAAGAATTTGTGAATTTAGTTACAATTTTAGGTGTTAAAAGGAGTTTAGAACACTTCTGTACAAAATCTGGGTATAAGATGGATTCCTGCAAATGAACTGAACTTTTCTGAAAAAGACGATGAACATTGTTTTTGCGAAAAGTAGGAATTCGCAAGCCTTGGTTGCGAAAAGTCCACTTTGCGCAAGTAACTAAAACGCAAAGTTAGGATCTCGCAACAGTTGGTTGCGAAAAGTAAGGAACTCGCAACTGTGGATTGCGAGAAGTGAGATTTTCGTAACTGTTGGTTGCGAAAAGTAAGGAACTCGCAACTATGGGTTGCGAGAAGTGAGGTTTTCGTAATAGTGGGTTGCGAAAAGTGTGAATTACATGTTTACGTGTTAAAGAGTATGTACATTTTAATTTGTTTCAGATACTAAGGATCGGGTTAAAAGTTAATCTGTTTTGAGGAAAGTTTGAAGGACCTTTGCTAAAAAGATCAGGTGAGTTTTACTTTAAAAAGTATTTTACTGGAATGCATTATGTGAATAACGAATATTTGATAAAGTGTATGAATATGTCATACGTGGGTGATTATAATATATTGAGATATTATAATTACGTGAGTATTATATGAAATTATAATATGTGGCCGGGCTTTGGACCGGTGTGATAAATTGGCTCGCAACCAATTGATATTGGCCATTGGTGGAGGGATAAGGTGGAATGAGACAGGTATGATACATAAATGCTAGTTGGTATTAACTTACGTGTGATGTATGTGTATTTATATAAAGAGTGTATTATATAAATGAATTTTTTAATGAATTACAAATGTCAGGGATTTACTCACTAGACCCTTAGGTCTAACCCTCATTTTCTGTTTTAAAAATCATGTATTCCAGGTGGCGGATCCGGTAAGACCAAATAAGTAGGACTATTGAAGGATAACTTTTGTGAAGAAGTCAGTTTAGAAGTCATGGATGTATTTTTTTGTACTTGAGACTTCGTTGTTATTAAACATGTAATTAAATTGTAAAAGTTTGTACTGAATTATCTACTATGTTTTGCTAGACTGTGGGACCGTATGTGAAATATGATGTACCTTTTTAATGATATCATGATATGGAATGTATGTTATTTGTATATATCTGAGAACCGGGTTGTTACACAAATGGTGCCAAGCCTTTCGCTTCCAACAACCAAATTGCATAACGCAAAACCATGGCCAAAGTGCCAAAACTCCCAAAATTCCCTTTCGTTGTAATACGATTTAAACAACACTTTTGATAAAACTTCCATTAAATGAATTTTCCAATGTAACTCAACGTAGACATAATGGAAGATAACTTTCCGTCCAAACTTTAACATATGTGGAGGAGATCCAACGTTAAAGTCATAAGCCGTAGTTACTTGCCCAATAACTTAAACATCATGAAAATATGGATATCACTGTGTCCGAAAGTAACGTTGGTCAATCGACAAAACAAAGCAAGTCCCAACAGAGTTTGTAACTCCTCGCAATAAAACAACTTTCATGCACGTTCAAAACCATGATTTAAAATCTTGTGTGTGTGTGTTAACCATTTTTCTGAGGTTTTGTAACTCAATCCACAAGAGGATTCGAAACACAAGATATAACTGATACAATTCATTTCAAAATAAATTATGTGCATGAATTTAGTCGGCACTCAACACCTCAACCCATACTTCTCCAAATCTCTCCAGTCACACTACCGTCATCTGGATGCTCAAACCTCTTAAGGTAAAGTTGAGAATTACCTCGATTAACCTTATGATTCTTCCTCGATTCAAAGTCGTTTCAATAAATCCATGGTTCTAATCCAACCATCAAACTTTGACCCGAACCGGTCCACTTAAAGCAATTATCATGCATATTGTCACCCCAAGTGACTTATACTAAAATCGCCAATCTTTTCCAACAATTGTTCGCTTAGAAACTTCTTTACTATCCCCAACGGTCATCTCATCAAAGCATTTCAAGTAAGCACATGTAACGAGTAGGTTCACCAAAACACTGGCCAGGTGCAATTATGAACGTACCATACATGCTCATCCTTGCTACCTTCAACGTGATTCTCGTTTCTAACGACTCCATCGACCTCAAAACATTCTATCTTAACGTGTCTAATAGTGAAATTTCACTCTCCCTCACTTAAAAGATCACTAGTTTGAGTCTAGGTATCCAAAATCAACACCTAATTCTCTCAAACTTATGCTCTGATACCAACTTGTAACACCCTCAAATTTGGAACGAGCAACTAAATAAAATTTCAATCAAATAACCCAAAAGTAGATAAATTCATTTCTACAATTCATTCCTCAAAATATCTCGGAATTTAAACATTATAATTTTCCACAGCTAATAACTTAAGACGAGCGTTACTTAACACAACACAAGTTGCTAGTCCCAAATATATGCGGAAGATTCACTAATTCGAAATCATCTCTCGTGCACTCTACTAGCACTCGTCACTTCACAATGTAGCTAAAGCTACTCCCAACCTGAGCCTGTTGCACATGCCGACAAATAAAAAGGGTTAGGCTAACGCCTAGTGAGTTCAAGCATTTTATCATGACTATATAAATTCATAAATCGAGAGGAGTGTAGTTTTTAGTCATGATTTCAAAAGAGTTTACTTTAAATGCAAATCACCCATTTTTCAACTCACATAATTCCCATGTTGAAATCTTTAATATAACATGCTTTCCCAAAATAGACTCCTTTCCAAAATCATCGTGAAGAATGAAATAGCATTTAATAATCAAAGCTATTAATTTCATGAATTTTCGCCATTATTCCAAAACATCCCAACACATGGATGAAACATAATCCACAATTCATATAACATGGAAAACATGGACAAACACAAATACCCAAAACAACGCCTTTTAGTGACGGGGGAGACTCGTATACGTTGCACGTGACGAAACACTAAAGTGGGTCACCTATTACGCAATAAAAACACCCACGTGGATTACTCTCGTAAACTGAGCTCAATCACTCCAGATCTATTGCTCGCGAGACTAGGGAGCCCCCAACTTCAACCACTCCAAGTCTATACATTGGGTCACTCCAAATCCACAACAGCACATTAGGGATTACACCTTACTGCCCATGAGACGACGCTCGACCATATAGGTCCACGCCTTACTTATCATGGATCCCGACGCCTATCTCGTGCTACAAAAGAAACTAACGTCTCGTAAACTGAGCTCAATCAATCCCGACCACTTGCCCGCGAGACTAAGGGGAAACTCAAATGCCTATGGATCCATGGCTAACAAGGTCTAAATATTACACGACCCCAAATGAATAAACAAATGCATTCAAAACATGTAAATCCCCAATAACATAAATTATGATCAAAACTCAACTTTGAGCTATCAAAACTGGACAAATGTCCCCAAAACTTGATAAAATCCAATACCGAGCCACAAGCTCAACTAACTCAAAAGATAGTTCATGAAAGTCATAAGATGACATTAAATATAACAACACACACCGTTTGCCAGTAAATACTTCAAATCCATGAAAACCCATAACAAAACCTTGGATCGGGAAAACCCTCTTTTCCAAAGGACTCACACCTTTACATTTTCAAAACAACTCATGATGTGCTATATGCATATTTCCAAAATCCACAAAATGCATTTTCATGACAAATAGACTCCATTTATCACATAAATCAACAACTCATTTTTATGTATGACTTATTCATCACATTTTCCCAAAATTCCAAAGGTAAGTGTTTTACCATATTTACAACCATAAATACTTCAAAGGTTAAGACCCATCAAATAACTCAACACTGATAATTTTCATGTAAAACACATAATTACTTGGAAAATAACATTTTGGCATGTACAAAGTTTTCACAAAGTAACTTGAACTCACCTTGCTAGATCTTAGGCTAAATCTAGAATTTCTCCAAACGTAAGCTCCTTTGAAGAAGTTTGAATCCTCAAGCCAAACCTCCAAAACCTAGATTCATAATTTCCAACCATGAATATTCATCTTTAAACACTTAGAATCGTTTCCCCCAACATAAAACATCAAAACCACCAATAATACCAAAACCCTAATTTCTTAGATGAAGAAAAGAGATAATTACCTCAATCACAACAAGAATCCACAAACAAAACACCTCTAGATCACCAACGAAACACCACAAGCTCCAATTCCTCAAAATGGTCAAAAAGGTTGGATGAAACCCTAGAAAGATTTGGGTGAAGAAGATGAAGTGAAAGGATTCTTGCTTTAGCTTCCACAACCATGATAGATGAAGAAGAGACACTTGAAAACTCGATTCTTGGGGTCTAAAGGCTCAAAATCGACATTGGGGGTGAAGGGTTTCGGTTCTTGGGAGAGAAAAACGAAATGGGTGAAGTTAGAGTGAGAAAAGTGCTGAAAATCGTGTTTTTAAGGGTCCTGGTACCCCCGGCCCCCGGGCGATAGTGACATGCGATAGTGACAGTGTCACAATCGCTGGCACAATCGCACGGGTTGTACCGAGAGTTTTTGGTATCCGGCGATTGTGACATGCGATTGTGACAGTGTCACCATCGCTGGGCACTATAGCACAGATTGTACCGAAACTTGTTTTGGCCCTAACTTCTTCGTTTTAGCTCCGTTTTCGCTCTGGAAAGAACCGTTGGACTCGTATTTGAATTCCTCATCCAACAAAACCATAAAATAGAGGATTTAATCCAAAATCCTATTTTCATATTTTTCTTAAAAGATCGCTTTCCACACTGATTCGAAATTGTACTTATCCGAAAATTACGGGTGTTACAGACTCTAAAGTTACATTAGTACCTCGATGGTGTTTCCATTGTACCTTTAACATAACTACTTCCTTATTGTTACATAACTTTTTAACTGATCTCTCTAATATCGCTTCCGGTTCTTCCACACAACGGCTCTTTTCATCCACTCTTACGTCAGTAAGTGGAATCACATCATCCTCTTCGGCTAAACATTTCCGAAGATAGCAAACATGAAAAGTATTGTGGATCCCTTCCAATTCAGGTGGAAGATCTAACTGATAAGCCTGAAGTCCCACTCGCTTAGTTATAGTGAAAGGTCCTAGAAAACGAGGACTTAACTTCCCCCGTTTGCCAAACCTGATCACGCCTTTCCACGGGGATACCTTAAGCATTACACGCTCGCCAACTTGAAATTCTTTTGGTCTTCTTTTCGGATCAGCATAACTCTTTTGTCGATCTTGAGCTGCTTTCATATGCTTCCGAATCTCTTTCACCTTATCAGCTGTTTGTTGTACAAGTTCCGGACCAGCAAACTGCTTTTCTCTGGCTTCTAACCAACACATCGGAGTTCTACATTTCCGTCCATACAATGCTTCAAAAGGTGCTCTTCCAATACTGGAATGATAACTATTGTTATACGCAAACTCCACTAAGGGTAAATGCGCATCCCAGTTACCTCCAAAATCTAACACACACGACCTGAGCATATCTTCTAAAGTTTGAATGGTTCTTTCGCTTTGGCCGTCAGTTTGTGGATGATAAGCAGTGCTCAAATTAACTCTCGTACCCAATTCTTCTTGTAGTGACTGCCAAAACCTCGAGGTAAACCGACTATCACGATCCGACACTATAGACACCGGTATACCATGCCTTGACACCACTTCATCAATATACAGCTTCGCCAATTTATCTATTGGTGACGCTTCTTTCATAGCTAGAAAATGAGCACTCTTAGTCAATCGGTCCACGATTACCAATATAGTGCCGTTACCCTTTTGCGTCCTTGGTAACTTCATCACAAAATCCATAGTAATCTTTTCCCACTTCCATTCCGGAATCTCCAAAGATTGGAAACTTCCGTAAGGCTTTTGATGTTCCGCTTTTACTAATAAACAGGTCGTACACTTTTCTACTATTCGTGCCACATCCACTTTCATAGCCGGCCACCAATAGTGTAACTTCAAATCTCTATACATCTTAGTACTTACAGGATGTACAGAATATTTAGATTTATGGGCATCTTCTAGAATTAACTCTCGATTTCCTCCCACTTTTGGCACCCAAACACGGCCTTGGAACAATTTAAATCCACGGCTATCTTCAGTCAGTTGAGGATGCTGCTTACTCATAACTTCATCTTTCAGATTCTCTTCCAGTAAGGCCTCCGCTTGTGCCTCTTTTATCCTTTCAATCAAACTTGACGTCACGTCAATTCGAGCGTTAGTCATTTTCAAACACCCACTGTATTCTTTTCTACTTAAAGCATCGACTACAACATTTGCCTTACCATGATGGTAATGCAATTCACAATCATAGTCTTTAAGTAGTTCTAACCAACGCCTTTGCCTCTTGTTCAATTCTTTCTGATCAAAGACATGATGTAAGCTCTTATGATCAGTGAAGAGAGTACACTTTGTTCCATACAGATAATGACGCCATAGCTTTAATGCAAATACAACCGCTGCTAATTCCAAGTCATAGGTAGGGTAATTCTTCTCATGTTCTTTGAGTTGTATTGATGTGTAAGCAATCACCTTGCCTCGTTACATCAACATACACCCCAAACCCATCTTTGATGCATCACTATACACTACTAGATCTTCCGTTCCTTCCGGTAATGCAAGAATAGGAGTTTCACACAACTTTTGACGTAGAGTTCTGAAAGCCGACTCTTGCTTTTCAGTCCAAACAAACTTTACATTCTTCCTAGTCAACACGGTCAAAGCAGAAGCAATCTTTGAGAAGTCTTTGATAAACCTCCGATAGTAACCTGCTAGACCCAAGAAACTTCTTATTTCAGACGCGCTCTTCGGTGTCTCCCAGTTCGTCATTGCCTCGATCTTTGCTGGATCTACTTTGACTCCTTTCGAAGTAATCACATGCCCTAGAAATTGTACCTCTTTTAACCAGAATTCACATTTCGAGAACTTAGCATACAATTTCTCTTTTCTCAACACTTCTAAGACTTCACGAAGATGGCGTTCATGATCGTCTTCATTCTTCGAATAAATAAGTATGTCATCGATGAATACAATAACAGACTTGTCTAAAAATGGTCGACATACTCTGTTCATCAGATCCATGAACACAGCTGGATCATTAGTCAACCCAAATGGCATTACAAGAAATTCATAATGCCCGTACCTCGTTCTAAACGCTGTCTTCGGGATATCTTCATCTCTTACTCGAACTTGATGGTACCCCGACCTCAAATCAATCTTGGAAAAACATCCCGCACCTTGGAGTTGATCAAATAGATCATCAATCCTTGGAAGCGGATACTTGTTCTTAATCGTCACCTTATTCAGCTCACGATAGTCGATGCACATTCTCATAGTGCCATCCTTCTTCTTAACAAACACTACCGGAGCTCCCCAAGGTGAAGAACTTGGTCTAACAAAACCCTTGTCTAACAGCTCTTGCAGTTGAGACATCATCTCTTTCATTTCGGCCGGCGCTAGGCGATACGGTGCACGCGCTATAGGTGCCGATCCAGGGATAAGATCAATATGAAACTCTACCTGCCGTTCAGTCGGTAGACCTGGAAGGTCATCGGGAAATACGTCTGGGAATTCACGTACCACCCTAATATCTTCCACTTGTTTCTTTTCTGTCCTTACATCTAAAACATACGCTAGATAGGATAAACATCCCTTTATCAAGCATTTACGCGCTTTTGCAACAGAAATTAATGGAACTTCCCCTATTTGCTTTTCCCCAAAGATGAGTACATCATCCTTATCGGCCATCGGAATCCGGATCAATTTCTTTGCACAAAGTATCTCTACATGGTTGACTGTCAGCCAGTCCATACCCACAATCACATCGAATCCTCCAATTTCCATCAACAATAAGTTGATCGGAAATTTCGTTTCCCCTACTAAAATAAAACATCCCTCAAGTCTTTCGCGAACCAAGACTTGACCCCCGGTAGCTACCTCAACTACTAAGGCATCTTCCAAGGTAGTGATAGGCATAGCTAACTTGTGATAGAACGACTTGGACACAAAAGACAAATTTGCACCACAGTCAAATAAAATGCATGCAGGAATGGAATTTACAAGGAATGTACCCGAAACGACGTCCTTCGATTCTTTGGCTTCATCAGTTGTCATATCGAATGCCCGACCCGTTGGCTTGGGAATATTTGGTTTCTTGCTTTGGTCTCCACCCGTTTTCAACTTTGGCAATCCCGACGGAAATGACCTGGTTGTTTACACTCATAGCACGTTGATCCTTGTACAGGGCAGTTACTCATAGTATGCCCACTTTTACCACACTTATAACATTCCAGCGTTGTCACCCGACACGGTCCATAGTGCTTACTCTTACACTTCGGGCACCAATTCGGCTCACGACGAGGTTCAGAATAAGTACTTTTACCAGATGCTTTTGATTTCTGAGAAGACTCTGTCCGGCTTTCCCATTTCCGTTTCTCTCCCACTTGCATCTTTTCTTCTTTGTCTTTAGCATAAACTCTTTCCATAACTTTGGCTTCTTCAATTGTTTCTCTCAACGTAGTAGCTTTATCATTTCGCACTCGGGACATCATGTCCGCTGGCAAACCCTTCAAATACGCTTTAATCTTTTCTTTCTCAGTCGGAGCCACATGCCCCCACTAAGTTCAGCTTCTCCATGAAGGATTCGGTGTACTTTCGAATAGTTGAATCACCTTTCTTAAGAGTTCGAAACTCTTCTTCAATCCTCTCTATTTCATTTTCATTGTAATATTCTTCCAATATCTTTTTCTTGAATGCCTCCCAAGTCATAACAGCCAAGACTGGAGCAGTGATTGTAGTCGTCACTACATTCCACCAAGTCAACGCATTACCTCTTAACATTTGAGACGCAAATCTGACCTTTGATTTCTCATCACATTCACAAGCTCGAAAAGCTTGTTCCATTTCCCTAAGCCAATTCATGCAGGCTACTGGATTATCTGCTCCGGTAAACTCTGGCGGTTTACAGCTTAGAAACGTTTTATATGAGCAGACTTTTTCCACCCTCCTTTCTACCTCTATCACAGGGTTACGAATTATATTTATTACCCCAGTATCAGTCTCCGTTCGCCGTAACTCCGCACTTCGATCATTCAGCGCTTTCATAAACATTTCTGTTTGTTGTGCCATCGCTGTAGTCATCATTCTCGTCATACTCTCCATCATACGAGATTCCATAGTTGATTCCGGTGTTTCCGGATTAGAAGTACCAGTACTCGTTCTATGTGTTTGACTTTCCAATCCACCTATTAGAGGTGGCCTCGACGGACTTTCATGGGTTCTGCCCGTTCCAGGTTGTCCCTCCAACCCCCAATCAGTTACTGCTCTGTCCTCCAAAGAATTAGAGGACCTTGGTGGTGTATTCACCATCGTTCTGATATAACACAAAGAAAATAACCATAAGAAATGGTTACACATATCTAGACATACGAAACGTACTTTACCGATCATTAGTCACTGTAACAATTTAGAAACAAGTATGCTTGTGTAACAATATATTCATAATAACAGTAGCTAATTGGAATTGTGAACATTTCATACAGGAGAATCCTCGTTACCATCATTACAGTACTAATTTCACGTATTTCCGTCGATTCTAAGACTATCCAGTCTAAGTACTTCTACCCATATCTCACATATTATAACTTAATTCATCTCATCTTAAGTCTAGATATCTCATTAGCATACCTAGTTCACTTAAACTAATGCTATGATACCATATTGTAACACCCTAAAATCATGGCTAATTTGAACCTCAAATTGTAACAAGTTATGATAAAATAATATCCAAACTTTTATATAAGAAGGGAATTAACTATGAGGTTTCATATTTACAAACATGGAATTCTCCCAATAACCTATTAATCTAATCATGTCAACTATAATCAGATTAACTAGGTTATCTAAGCATTCTATCAAAAAGCCTCATTGCTTCAGCTAACTCCTTTACTTAACTCAAAAGTTGAACACTTCCAAAAGCTCTCGTCCCACATCCCATTTATTTCCCTGAGCTTGTACCTGGTAAGAAAATATAATTTGAAACGATTAGGCTAACGCCTAGTGAGAACATTCGGTTTCAAAATAATACCTTTAAAAACAATGTAAACAAGGCATAACAAACTTGGTTTACCCTTTTCTTACCATACGTTTCAACATCTTACGATGACGGGGTTAAACCCGATTCCACAAATAAGACCGACACCAAGTCAGTCATGATATCATGTTCCAGAGCCCACTACGAATCTCCATGGATTCTAGATTAATGCTCATATCCAAGAAATCACAATTACACATGTCAATTTCTTGGAAAGCAAGTAGAGATTACAATTACACATGTCAATCCCTATTCTTCCTTAGAAATCGGGAATTACGATTAGTCCACGCCTATTCCACAATTTCTCATCAATGTGAAATAGGAATTACGATTAGTCCACGCCTATTCCTCATTTCACCTAAACGGAAATTACGATTAGTCCACGCCTATTCCACGTTTATCATACACACTGGAATTACGATTAATCCACGCCTATTCCATGTGTTCATAAAACTAGTGCCTATGGATCCATTACACATACTACATACCTACATAGTATTCAATTAAAGCACCCTTCAAGCCTAACACATTATCAGCCAGAAATAAGTATGTTCAAGCTACTAGAATTGTATTTCAATTCTTCAATTCTACTCTGTCCAGTAGTTTAACAAAACCCAAGTTACCGAGTACTTAAAAGTGACCAGTTACCAAACTTACCGGGTATATATAAAACTTACCGGATATGTAGACTTACCAGATACAACACTTACCGGTCACTTACAACTTACCGGCTATACAACAACCCGGATGATATCCGGTAACTAATTCATCCGGTAACTACAAAATAACAGAACTTACCGGTAATTTTTCCCTATCTGGAAACCTTCACACAGAGGTTACCGGGTGCTATCTTTTTACCCGGTAACTTCGACCTGCAGCATAAAATTACAATCCAAACCCATGTTTGTTCCATTCTGCTTGTTTTAAACACATCCATTCAGCCCCAAAACAGTTTATACAGATGTCTTAATGTTTAATTTGACAGAAAACATGTATTTAAATCAAAAGAGTGAATGAACTCACCTTAATGAAGATAACCCACTTTTCTGCACAAATCAAATCTAAACTGCTGTCAATGATTCTGGAAACCTATCCAACAAATAAATTTGTTCACAACCAAGCATCTATAACAAATTTTGTCTGAATCCATGGTGAATTTCTTACCAAAATTGAAGACAAAAGCTTGATTTCCTCCTCCTCTTCTTTCTCTCTTCTTTTTCTCTATTCTTTCTCTCTGTATCTCTAAACCGACCTCAGACCAAACATTGGGATATTTCCCAATTTTAGCCCATTTATCCATACTTACTTTCAATTAATAACCAAACACACCTTCTTGTTTTCATATTATCAAGATTAGCTCCAACTTTGGTTTCTCATGTTTTTAACCCCTCATGAGTTATAAACTTGCAAAGTAATTCAACACTTAACTTAGATTAAAAAAATGCCCCATTCATATTAACATAATAAAATGGAAATTCGAGGTGTTACAGTAACTGTCAACTCTCATATAAATACGTAAACGAGAATATGGGTATATATAAGAACTCGATCTCTCAGCCTTTAGAGGAGAGTATTCTCTTGGATTAGCTCAATACAAAATTCGTGATACCTAAGGCTATAAGGGAAGAATTATTGTATTTGGACAGTGAACGTCCACAATACAACGAGATTATCCAGTCCTCTAATCATCTTTGAGTCCCAATTCCGAACACCCTCTAGCATATAAACTACATATATCCTTTTGTTGCACCAATGTATCTGTTTTAGGAATAAGGTAATGAAATTTCGGTATGTCAAAATAGATCCTCGTTTTTATTTGTATATTGGGTTAGTTGGCTCTGATCCGCGTAGACCAAGGGCAAACACTCATCGTTTACAAAAAGTAAAGAGGTCTTGTAAGGCGATCGTTGGGATTGAATCATCTTGCATGATGGAAATCATATCGTTAAAGAAGAGATATAAGCATCACCTCTCAATCAAATTCGTCTTTCCTGGCCTCCCTTCAAGAAACTCAATCTATGCACAATTGTATTTCTTGTTGGAATATGGAAGTTATACACTCAACGAAAAATAACTGTATTCTCCAATAATCCATACGAAATGGAGTAAGATGGGTGTTTCAAAATTTTGAACCTATTCAAGCAAAACCTTTGATGTTGTATCTAAGTCTTAGCAACGGACTCATTTCGTTGTCTCCACGTATCTATGCAGATGTACTTAATCCAGATGACGTCCAACGCCAAGAGGGAGATCTTCTTTCCCGAATGCTAGATACGGTCTTCAACTCTTTGAAGGAAAGGAGAAGTGGCTTGTGAAATGTATATATATATATATATATATATATATAGAGAGAGAGAGAGAGAGAAACAGAGAGAGAGAGAGACAATGTGTGTGTATTGATCTTATGGATAATTTTACAATCTTTCACTAAGCATCCGTCTGATGCATTAACCCATTGGCTCACAATGGCCTCTCTTTATATATATATAAATGTGATTATGGTACCTATCTCATAGGTACTACTGCGGGAAAAGTGACACGAGCTTTTAGAAGATCTCACATCTTCTAAAGGCCTACTTGTCCCACACAAAAATATTTTGACAATTCACTACTTGTCAATCATGTCCCACACTTGTCAAACAAGATAGCAAAAATCTGATTCAATAAGATAGAATTGGATTTAATAAGAAATAACAATTAAACACTTTAATTATTTATTCTCCTTATTTCGATATACATTTCATGTGTGTGACTCATTAGGACTTTTTCACGTTGGCAATAATTATAAATCCTGTTTATAAGTATAAACGAAGAGCAACATCTAACAATACATCATCGTTATCCAAATGATAAATTTTGATGATTCAACTAATCAACAAACTATGTGATATTATTAGTGTACATATTTATATCCCTTTGTTTCTGATATGCAGATTGAACACGATGCATGGATGTGTCATCCTCGTTATGTTTGATCTTTATTTTCTCGATTCCAGAATATACTGACAATCTAAGCATGCATGCACTTTCTGAGTACTATCAATCGAGGGGTCCCATAGATATTACTCTTGTCATTCAAGAGGAACAAATACTATCGAGGGGCCCACAAAATATTACTTTGAGCATGAATACACTTTCACAGTACTATTCAATAAGTGATATATGGTATACCCAACAACCATTTTGTCACCCAGTTACGGGATGATTAGAATAAGTTACCAAAGTACACCACTCGCATAAAGCAAACTCTACGATATCAAGTCAAAGAACTATATGTACAAATACCACATGAGAAACATCTATGACATCCAATGAAACATTTTCATAGTGAATCACATCTGGTACACAAGAACTCATCTTGTACCCATATGTGGATTCTATATCTCCATATGAATCCACGTATATATTAGTTGTACCATATTAATTCAACTAAACCCGAACTAATACTTGACCAGGACCTGTTAGAATACAATATTCTAATGTTATTATTATGTTTAGATATAACACGAATAACTGGGCAATGCCTTTCATTATTTAATGTCATGACACAATATCCAAACAAAATTATCCAATGATTGGCTTTGGGATACACACTAACATTTGTAAGATTTATGATGGCTAACAATAGGCGACGTATCACTAATTTGTCAACGATTACCGAAGAATAAGTTATAAATTAATGATGGATCTAAAGGTCCTCCGTAACCGTTAGTAATAATTTTAACTATATCAACTTTTTGATTTATTTTTATGAAGCATGTCGGTATTCAGTCGATAATTATATATACACTTTAAAGGGATTAAGGGGCTGTTTACCAAATTTTGTGGTAAGTGCTGACTGAAATAAGAGGTCTGGCTGTAGTAAGAGGTCTGACTGGGGTAAGTGCTGACTGGATTTCGTTGTTTACCACGTTCTTTATATTAAGTGCTGACTGAGTAAAAAAAGACCATTATACCCCTCTGTCTAGAGTAAGTGCTGATTAAAAAATTTTGTTTACCAATGTGGGTTTTCTTGACATTTTCTGCTCATTTTCATAGCAGAACTTGACATGTTCTTGATCTCATCAACATATTGACACAGAATCACACATTCAAGAAATTAACATTCAAGAAATCTTTAAAATGCAAAAGGGAAACCCCCATTTGAGTATAAGAAACCAACCATCCATCGATTCTGAATCAAGAAAATATTTAAAAACTTAAAAAATAAAACCCCATATTTTCATCATTAACAGAATCTTCTCACATATGGTATTTAACTATTTATTTATCTATATATAAACATACACAGAAACACATGTATTAGAAAACCCTAAACCCACTTCAGATTCACCAAAAAATTTCATAAAAAAAAACAACCAGATCTTAAACAAGAAGAATAGCATATTATAAGCAGAAAATCGAGCAGGGTTCAACCAAAAAAGAAGAAACGAGCAGATTTTTATGAAAAAAGAAGAAGAAACAAGCAGATTTTAACGGAAAAAAAGAAGAACAATCGAGCAGATGTATACCGTTGTTTCAGCCGTTGGTGAGCACCGTCGCACAGGGAGATGAGTTTCTCTTTGCAGATTACGAAACCTTGTTGTTTCAGCAACAAAATAGCAAATCAATTAAGAGATTAGAGATGAAGAAATCAAGAAGAAAATGAAATAGATGGAAGAAGGAATAGTACCTGATTTGAAACAAAGAGAAAAACGGCTGTCTAGGGTTTTTTTTGGAGGGGTAAATAAATAATAATAGCCTCTTACCATGGTAAGATCCATTTTCATTTCTGTCCCAAGTCAGCGAACGGTCAGCAATTTCATTTTTTTGTTTTGGTAAACAAACAGACCTCTTACCCGGGTAAGAGTTTCTTACCCCAGTAAGAGGTAATAAGTGATTAGTAAACGGGGCCTAACTAGGGCCTTTTAATTGTATTAATTTGTTTTGGTAATATGTCTGTAAATGATTTTTTATAATGATTGACAACACGTGGAATACTGATGAGTGGATATCTAGGTTGAGAGTTTCTCGGCAAAATAGGAACACCTCGCATGATGGAGTGGTGCCCAAAACATAATAGGGCTCAATTAGATGATGATAAGATATCTTAAATTTGTTATTATGTTTTGGAATCTGTTTTGCAGTCGTATCAACTAATAATTATATTGACTATTGTAGGATAAAGAGAATAGGCATCTGTCGATGGCTAGTGATGTTTCTGAATGGCACCTTATTGATAAAGTGTTAGAAAAACTGAATAGATTGAAAGAAAAGATACAAGAATCAATGATTAGAACGTGAAAGGATCACTATCCTTAAGATATTATTAGCCCCCACTATCAAGGTTGTTTGGGTTTAGGCTAATACACCCCCAGGAATTATCTAATCATAAGATAATGTTTAACAACCAAACATCATCTTCAAGAACATGATTTCAGAATTTCTATGAAAAGATAGGAGAAGATTAGAGATCGCCAAAATGTAACAATAGCACACATATATATAGACATGTTTGGATAAGATTAATCAGTAAAAATCTTATTCAAATTTGAATAGAAACAGAAAACCTGTCAAAAAACAGCCAAAACCCGTACAGAGGTTGGAGCGGGTCCCGGCACTAGTCAAACCGCGCAGGAACTCGCGCCGGCTTCTGTTTCATGACCCGCGCTCATCTTGGTGCGACCTGGGTCACGCAACCATCCGCGTCAGGCACTGTTATAGCATAAAAAATCAGTTTTTTGTTGAACCGCATACGCGCAACGTGCTAGGGATAGTGCTATCTTTTTTACCGTAAATATTTGTGCAAAATCCACACACCAAGGCCAAATCCTTCTTAGTTCAATGGATCTCTTAAACAACTCTACAAGTTGTTTAAAGATTATAAACTATGAAAGATTTTATTACTCTTCCTATGTGGAATAAGTAATAAGCCTAAGACATATATAGCTATATTCTTCAAGTGAAATGCCATTATTGTTTCTATGTGGGACAAATCCTACTATGAAGACTATACATATATCAATCCCCCACTTACTCTTCATCAAACAAATTATGAAAAATTCACTTGAAGACTATACATATAGCAATCCCCCACTTAGTCTTCATTGAACAAATTAATTATGCATAAGTTAAAGTATCTTTCGATTTGAACTTTAAATTAGTATAAATCATTCAAAGTTCTAACTAAATCTATGGCGGCTTATAGCTGTTGAGCCAAGATTTATATATGTTAAAACCGGAATAATCATACACACAATTAATTATAAAAACATGTTCTAAAACATATAGCACCATTATGGCCATGTGCTCATCCCGGATTCATGAACATTTACAAAAGTTGACCTAAACTTTTGTTAGAAGCGGCACCACCTCTTATGTTCATATAGGTGAAATTCATTAACCATTGAATTTCATGAAGAGTTAAACACTCACCCTAGAAAATATATACTAGAATCACTTAGTATAAACCTAGTTGGAAATCAACAACTTGTTATTACCACATTGAACCTTTATCTAAGGGTATATTTAGAAAAAGGTTGGGTTTCCATTGTTGCCAACTAATTAATAGGTTGTAGTCCCATTTCACGGCTTGTTCCAAATACCATATCTTTTGAGAGTCCTTTTGTAAATGAAGACTATACATATAACATAAAGAGCCAAGTCGAGGGAGACGCCAGGACCAAGCATGGAGTCTGTTACCCCGAGGGTTAGCCAAATGTTGGTAAGTTGTGTCATTTTAATTAGTTTCGTTATCCTCATTTAAATTAGTTTTGTTACCCGGTGCTTGTTTTTTTATATATTGTGGTTTACATTGTACCATATATATATATATATAGAGAGAGAGAGAGGGAGGTTGGGAAAACCTCAAAAAAACGGAAAAGTGAAAAACAACTTGGTGGTCCTTCATTTGAACGGTATGCACTTGTTGTGCATATAGGTAAATTATGTTGTTTTTTGGTTTTTATGCACAAGTGCATTATGCACGTGTGCATGTTACAAATTACTTGTATGCACAAGTGCATACCGTCCAGATGAAGGCTACCAGGATGTTCCTTAATTCTCCGTTTTTTTAGGTTTCCCTATATATATATATATATATATATATATATGTATATGTTTTAAATACCTCACTATTTGATATTATGACTGTCTTTGTATGCATATTTATCATTTTATTTGTTAATTTTTTTATATGTTTAATTTACGGATATAAAAAAACAAATATTGTGTATTGTAGGATGCATGGCATCATACTAGGATTTACAAGTATGATGGATATTGGTGCCCATGCACCTTATGATACACGACTATTGGAGTAGAGTGTGGAAGGAAGGCAAAAGAGAGATTGTGTATCTTTGGTGTAACACCTTGAAATTCCATAATTGTTATATATTTATTTTGGGAGAATGTTTAAAATAATGGGGTGATATTATTTTAAACGTTATGTCGAAAGGGGTTAAAAGTATATTTGGTCAAAGTTTAATCACTAACTTGTGAAAGTATAAACTTTGGGGTAGTTTTGTAAATTGGAGACATTGGGGTAATTTTTGCCAATTGATGAAAGTTGAGGCTTAAATGGATGGAGTCGGCTGAATTGAGAATCATCTCAATTGCTTTAGGTTTTGAGTCGGTTCAGGGAACGAAGAAAGCAGAGTTCTACACATCAGATTGGTAATAAATTCAACCATGGTTTCCAATTAAACTTTTTAAGATGGATGTTTACAAGTCAAATTATCTTCTGGGTAGGTTTTGAATCGTTGGAATCAGATTCATTTTGGTTTTGGCAGAAGACTTTGGGTCGAAGTTTGTCCAGGTGAGTTCATCTGCTTATTTTATCAAATAAGATCTTTATGTGTATTGAAATAGTTAAACAATCCTACTGATATTTGTATAAATGAATGGATACAAAACAATTTTTAGAATCTGGACGGAAATTAGTGGAACTGGGTAAAGATTGGTGAAATCCAGAAGATGAGGAATGTTTCTGGATTGATACCGGATCCGAGGATGTTCCGGATTGTGATACCGGATGCTGGAGGGTTCCGGATTGAATTCTGGATGTGTTATATGGTTAAGTTTTTCTTAAAAAAATCTGGGGGCGCTGCCTCCATACCCCGCAAGGGCGTTGCCCCTTGACCCCATCCGCTAATCGGGTAGCGGAACCCCCGTGCTAAGTCGCCGAAGAAGGACAATTGAGAATAAGGGTACGATATATTATTTGGGATTCTTAGCTTTGAGAATGATATGAAATGTTTGAACATTTGAGTAAATATGCACGTATGCTAAGTAAGTGAAATAGATCCATAGGCACTGGCATTAAGTGAAACATGGAATAGGCATAAAATAATTTGTAATTCCCGTTGACCTAAAATGAGGAATAGGCATAAAGTAAATTGTAATTCTCATTTCGTAAGGTGATGTGAAATAAGGAATATGCAAAGTAGAATTGCTATTCATATTGAATGTAATGAATAGGCAAAGTATAATTGCTATTCATATTGAACGTAATGAATAGGCAAAGTAGAATTGCTATTCATATTGAGAAGGGAATAGGCAAAGTAGAATTGCTATTCATATTGAATGTAATGAATAGGCAAAGTATAATTGCTATTCATATTGAACGTAATGAATAGGCAAAGTATAATTGATATTCCTATTGAGAAGTGGAATAGGCAAAGTATAATTTCTATTCATATTGACTGTAGGGAATAGGCAAAGTAGAATTGCTATTCATAATTGAGACGTGGAAACGTGAAATAGACAAAGTATAATTGTTGTTTCCGTTTTCTTTTGGTGGATTAGAAATAGGCAATATATAATTTCTATTTCTACTTCCATTCCAAGAAACAGGCAAGGTATAATTGTAATTTCTTGGACATGAGCTATAAACTAGAATCCGTGGTGATTCGTAGTGGCACTCTCGAATATGATACTATGACATATTTAGTGTTGTCATACTCATGGAATCAGGTATGATTCCCGTGATTGAAAAATGTTATGGGCTCGGTAAGAAAGTTGGGATCAGGTTACTTTATACGCTCTGTTACAGTTTTGGTTTGCAAAGCTTATAAACTTTTTGAATTGAAAATTGGATGTTCTCACTAGGCGTAAGCCAAACTTTTCAAATTAAATTTTCTTACCAGGTGCTAGCACGGGAAGGGATTCAAAGGGATGAGTGTCAAGGAGTACCAAAGTTATGCTTCTGGAATTGTGTGTTGAACAGGGATTAAATTAACTGGTTGTTATGATAAAATCTAGTAAGTTTGAACAGGCCTGCACGAAGGTTCCAGCTCGAAATTCCAAGTCTCATGCCCCCAAAATGCTCCGAACTGATTTTAAACCTTCAAAATCGATAGTTTTTGATACACCAACCTTTAGGAACCAAAACCAACATCCAAAACACATTTACCCCAACCAAAATCATCCTATTGATTCATGATTTCAAAACCCCAAAAACCCATTTCTTGCCATTTAAGAAATCACCATTGCAATGATGGAGTTTTTCCCAAGGAAAATCAATAAACCCAACAAGAATCAATAACTAGCATCTCCTTTCCATTAGACATGAATCAAATCATCAAAATGGGTTATCAATCAAAACCCCAAACATACTCCAACCCAAAACCAAACCAAAAAGGTAAAGAAGATGAAAGCTTACCTTGATGAAGATGGAGTTTTATCTCTGAATCATTCCTTGCACTAAGCTCCCAACGAAGATGAATCAGATTTCTCTCCAACCATCTCTAGCCTCCCAAATGCATATGAACCAGAAAATGAGAAGGGTTTAGGGTTTTACCCCTTTTTATTTCTCCAAAATTAGCTTTTAAGTCCCCGGAGCCCATATATTGCAAATTAGTCCCTAATTTTTATAGACATTGACTTTTGAGGACCAAGGTTGTTACAATTGGTTATTATAAAACAAATATTTTTAACATGTTTTATACATTATTACAAATAAATCCTATAAAATCCCAAAAAATACCTACTACTCTCGTTAGCTTTCTACACCCCATATTTGTGGAAGTATTTCAATTCTAGACTTTACTGCAAATCAAACGCTCGCTTAAATAAAATAGAATTCATTCCAAATATAGCAAACCAAACTAGCCCTAAATTCCTTTGAATTCCATTAGGTGGTTGATTTGTTCAATCCCCGAGTTTGAGTAAATAATTCAAATACATTATGATTCCAACAAACAGAAACCGAACATTATTTGACGTTCTTTTCTATTCTCTGACTTCAGTCTTGTTATCTTCATGCTCTCAATCTTGTTCCCTTTCTTTGTACGATTTTGCTAAATGACATACACACTTTTACAAACTAAATGGTAATGTACATAAATTTACACATTAAATAAAAATATTTTAATAATTTATTGTTATTTTATTTCAATCTTTGTCTATAAAATACATATTCCACCTTAGGATTTATATATACCAACCTAACCTAACAATGTTTGTCAACACCTAAGTAGGTGTTTTCTGATAATAAAGTGGACACGTTTGTAACATATTATCTCCAAATTTATTCTTATTTTTATCGTCTTTAATCTTGCATTATATATGTCATTTTCATATATATTCCATAAAACTATAGACTTACACAATGATCTTTTAGACATTTAAATAAATTATGTTTTTTACTTTTATATTATTAATAATATAAATTATAACTATTTCCAATGTCAATTGTTATGGTTGTGAAAACTATATCAAACTAAAAAAAAGTAAATTATATATCGTCAGATTAATTGTTATGTTCTATAATATTTAACAGTTATATAAAATTTTATATTTTGTTCTTTAATTTATTCATATTAGTTATGAATATACTGCATTTTTAAAAAGTTAATAGATGGGATGGGAGTTGGTATTTTAAATTTTCCATTGTTTTAGCAATTCATTTAGCAATTATTTTATTTTGTAAAAATAAAATCATAAAGCAGAATTGTTTGGTTAAAATAAATCAAGGTTAAACTACATGAAAATAAAAGGAAATTTAATTAAAATACTCAAAGTTTGACTTTGACTTATCAAAACACCCATTTTTTCTCTGATTTTATCAAAATACCCATTTTTTCCGCAAAGGGGGTCCGCGATCGCGGACATGGACCATTTTTGAAAAATATCACCCCGCGATCGCGAAGAAATATCCCGCGGCACATGAATTTTGTGATTTATAATTCATATTTACACTTTCAACCCCTATACTTATTTACTTACTTTACTTTATACCTTTTACTTTCATAATTTTAATTTTACATTTAACACATATAATCGTTTATTAACTAAAATACGTTAAAAATACGTTTTAATTTTAACAAGTTACACCATTATAATCGTCTCTTCGATACGTTCGAAATGAGTCCAATATTGAATTTTTTTGATTTATATATTTTAATATATATCATATACACTACATAAAAAATATTTTTTATATTTAAAATTCATTTTTTTAACGTATTTTCAATTTTGTTTTTACACTTCTATCGCATTAACATAATAATCATATATTAATTACCTCATTAAATTGTTTTAAATTATTATTATTTGTATGTGTTTATAGATATCGTGAATGGCAATAGGACAAGGTTTCACGAGAAGAATATGAAATGGAGTTTTGACAAGTTGGTATCACTGAACTGATTTAAGAATTGTGAAAATGGGTATTTGGCGAATGATGATTCATGTGTGTTTGGAGTTGAAGTATTTGCAGTTACAGAGTATGCACAAAAGGATCGATGTCTGTCCATCACAAAGTCTCCACCAATTTTTAATACTTACACTTGGACCATGGATAATAAAATAAATAAAACGTATTTTAACTATAAGAGTACCATAAATTAAATAATTAACTATAATAATATGAATTTTAAATATAAAAAATATTTTTATGTAGTGTATATGATATATATTAAAATATATAAATCAAAAAAAATCAATATTGGGCTCATTTCGAACGTATCGAAGAGACGATTATAATGGTGTAACTTGTTAAAATCAAAACGTATTTTTAACGTATTTTAGTTAATAAACGACTATATGTGTTAAATGTAAAATTAAAATTATGAAAGTAAAAGGTATAAAGTAAAGTAAGTAAATAAGTATAGGGGTTAAAAGTGTAAATATCAAATCAAAATCAAAATTTTGGGAGTGTAGCGGGACTATTCGGGGGACTTAGGTTCGAATTGAAATTTACACTTTCAATCCCTATACTTATTTACTTACTTTACTTTATACTTTTTACTTTCATAATTTTAATTTTACATTTAACACATATAATCGTTTATTAACTAAAATACGTTAAAAAACTACGTTTTAATTTTAACAAGTTACACCATTATAATCGTCTCTTCGATAAGTTCAAAATGAGCTCAATATTGAATTTTTTTGATTTGTATACTTTAATATATATTATATACACTACATAAAAATATTTTTTATATTTAAAATTCATATTCTTATAGTTAATTATTTAATTTATGGTACTCTTATAGTTAAAATACGTTTTATTTATTTTATTATCGATGGTCCAAGTGTAAGTATTAAAAATTGGCGGAGGCTTTGTGATGGACAGACATCGATCCTTTTGTGCATACTCTGTAACTGCAAATACTTCAGCTCCAAACACACATGAATCACCATTCACCAAATACCCATTTTCACAATTCTTAAATCAGACCAGTGATACCAACTTGTCAAAACCCCATTTCATATTATTCTCGTGAAACCTTGTCCTATTGTCATTCACGATATCTATAAACACATACAAATAATAATAATTTAAAACGGTTTAATGAATTAGTTAATATATGATTATTATGTTAATGCGATAGGAGTGTAAAACAAAATTGAAAAAATAAGAGATGTACCATAAATTAAATAATTAACTATAAGGGTATGAATTGTAAATATTAAAAATATTTTTATGTAGTATATATGATATATATTAAAATATATAAATCAAAAAAATTCAATATTAGGCCCATTTCGAACGTATCGAAGAGACGATTATAATGGTGTAACTTGTTAAAATTAAAACGTATTTTTTAACGTATTTTAGTTAATAAACGATTATATGTGTTAAATGTAAAATTAAAATTATGAAAGTAAAAGGTATAAAGTAAAGTAAGTAAATAAGTATAGGGGTTGAAAGTGTAAATATGAATTATAAATCCCAAAATCACATGTGTCGCGGGATATTTCTTCGCGATCGCGGGGTGATATTTTTCAAAAATGGTCCTGTCTGCGATCGCGGACCGCTTCACGGAAAAAATGGGTATTTTCGTAAAATCAAAGAGAAAATAGGTATTTTGGTAAGTCAAAGTCAAACTTTAGGTATTTTAATTAAATTCCCAAAATAAAACTACTTTAACTTAATTTATATGTTTTAAATAACATTTTCAAAACAAACATTCACATTCATATAATTTAAAAGATATTTTTTCTATTTTTATAAACAACTTATTTTAAAAAACACGCCAAGTTTATTTATGATATAATAATAAATATTATTTGTTTAATAAATCCCTAAATAAAAAATGATAAAATAAAATAAAGAGAATTTAATTAAAATACCCAAAGTTTGACCATGACTTACCAAAATAACCAAAATCTCGGAGACTTTACCAAAATACCCAAAATTTCCGCGGTGGGCCCCGCGATCGCGGGCCCACACCCACGTGTCACGATTTTTTGGCCAAAAGTCCCGCGGAGCCCCCTAACTATGCACGCGGTACGCTTTTGGTCCCTGCCCGCGAGGTCCCCGCGGTAAGTTGAAATTACGTTTTTGGCCCCTCAAGTTTAGGGCAAAAATATTATATTTTTGATCCCTGTAGTTTTTAGGTTATCATTTTATGTAGTTGAGGTTTTTAATGTATTGTTTCCTTTCCATTTTAATGTATTTAATATAGAACTTAATTAAAGAAAATGTTTTCCCCATTTTAAGTTATTTAATAAGCAAATTAATTAAAAGATCAGTTATTGCAAATCATCTTCCCAACCGAAACGGATACAGTGCAGGTAAACAAAGAAATCTATGACTGGAATGCGTCCTGGATTCCGGTGATGAAGTCAACCTTTTCCTTGATGACGTCCTCCATTCCCGTGTAGTCGTCTTCGATTTCTTGTAGTTCCTCTTCTACTTCCTTAATTTGTCGTTGCACCTCCCGAACGTGAGCCCTATCCATGGCCAGTTCTCGTTTTTTCTCCGCTAGATACTCCATTTTCCCCTGTTGAATCCCCCTGTTATGGTTCCACATACCTTTTACCTTTTCGATATCGGTGTTCGCCTTATTAATGGACTTTTGCACTAACGGAGTAATTCGTTGACTTTGTGGAAGACCCGTCGGCTGGGTAAAATGATACATTGGTGGGCTTTTCCTGTCATTATCGAAGTGGTAATTGTCCCATGCCATCTCCCAGTCTTCTGCTTCCTCAGCCGTGAATGGATAATCGGCCGCAGTTCGCCCATGGTTTCTCCACTCCTCGTCTGTTTTCGGTACCTTCCAGGTACTCCGACGAGCTCCATCGTTCAGTGGTTGGTAGGCTGCCGAACGTGAAGTTCCAGCCCTATTCGCCGACCTGTTCCCCCTTGACCTTGAACCTCCATCCATAGTGTTAAGAAAAGCGAGAGAATGTTTGTAAACGGTGAGGGGAGAATGTATAAAAGATAGCAAGTTGTGAATTACTACTTCATCATGCCATCTACTTATAGCCGTGAAAATGTATGTTCTTCATCAGGGATGTGGATATGGTCAAAGATTTCGTCTGAAAAGTTGCCTGCATGATTCTTCTGAATAGTTCACTGCAAGATTCGTCTGAAAAGAGCCTGTAAGATTCGATTCGACTGAAAAAGTAACTACAATATTCGTCTGCAAAAGAGCTTGTAAGATTCGACTGAAAAATGCAAGTTTCTATAATATAGATAATGTTGTACATTACATAATACCAATTTTTGCATCATACGAATCACTTCCAGACAACAAGAACCAGTACAGTAGCATGAAACATGGATCATCCAGTTCCTTTGGGGTCAATTCCTAATCTCCTTGACCACCTTTGGATGCGGTCACATTATTGAACTTTCTCACTGTTTGTTGTATATGACTGTAACAGGAATTCTGCTCTTGAATAAAGGTCTTTCATTAGGCTGAAAATTAGTCTTTAAGTAGTCTAAGGATTAATGTACATGTGAATCAAGAAATAAATGTTTTTTCATCCAATAATCTCTATATTAGGATTACCGCAAGTTTCATAAACCTATTTACTAAACTTTGGACACATTTAATATATATATATATATATATATATATATATATATATATATATATATATGTGTGTGTGTGTGTGTGTTATATATAACTAACTCTTAGTAGGTTTATGTTCTCCTATATGAGAGCTTCGAAACGATATATAATGCGTCCAAAACGGAGTATGTGTGAATGAGATATCGATACTCAAAGTTGAGTAATTGGATGAAATTAGCAAAAACCAAATGGGTGTGGGAATGTGTCCCACATAGGAAGAGAGAGTAAAGTGTTGTTGCATGTTTTTACTGGTTTTGTCACACTTTTTAGGCTCCAAGTTAAATACTTTTACAAAATAATAAACAAAATTATAACTTCAATCACAATACTTTAACAAAATAAGTTAACACTAAAAATAACAATTATTTAATGTTACATAAACAACCTAATGTTGCTGTGTTTGACAATGCGCATAAATGGACTCTGCCATATTTTCGCGAAATTCCCTGGCCTCATCTTCGGTGCGGGAAGGGTGTAAATCTACCACATCGTTATTAATCAAGATGTTGGCATTACGGCATACCCAGACACCGCAATCCGCATTCATCCCTTTCTGCTGTGGTGCATTCTTGGCTAACCTGTGACGGAAGTTCACTGACCATTCGCGACGGCGCACATCCCCGATCCGGCTAAAGAAGTCCGTCAGCACAGCTTTAAATCTGGCAAGCTGCTCATCCATAGCGTATTTGAAGAGATTGGCAGCGTCGTTGTCATATATGGTCATCACCATAGTTGGAAGATTAAACACTCCGAGCAGCCAATGTTTAGGATGAATGCATATAGGGATGTACACCTGAAATATTACAATATTAGACAACTTAGTTAGCAACCAAACAACTTAAATAAAATAAGAGTAAAACGATTTACATACAATATCGAGTAACTGCCAATTCACCACTTCCATGCCATTGCATGAGTTAGCCACGGAGGCGGGACCTTGATGTTCAAACACCATGAACGCAAAGAAAGTAGTGTGCATCACGGTCCACCTCGTGTCTGGTCCACGGGATTTTTGGAGCAAGTCGACCCAACAATCCATGTGCTATACATAAAAAATAGATGGTTAGACATGTAATATAAATATATTTGATTATATGACTATAGTTAAACTTCATTACTAACCACATCATCTAAGTCAGACTCCAAAGGGTCAACTGCCAGCAATGCTTTGAAAAACGAGGGGGTGATGTCCAGGTTGAGGTAAGGGATGAATACCAGGCTTGGGAGGTTACCAGTCTGGCACATGTTCAATATATCCTCGGCCGGAAGACGCTCCGGTGAAGCCATCTTTCCCTTTCCGGCTTTCTTTCCCCCCCTTCTTTCCCCCCTTCTTTCCCGCTTTCTTTCCTGCTTCCTTTGCTTTCTTTTGAGGGGCGGTGTGGTAGATTTTTGCCGTGTCCATGGGCTACCAAAATAGTGTGAACGTTTCGTCTCCCGCCTAGACGGGGATGTAACCTCCGCCTGTGGATCTACAACATCCATCGGGTCATCTTCCGGCTCCGAGAAGTGCTCCTCGAAAATTTCCGGCTGACGGAAGTCCTGTCCCAACCCCCATCGACTGAAAATTAAGTTATTAGATGTTTTAAGTACAATTTCATCATGTTCACAATTAAACCAAAACTACCAAAATAACTTACAGTCTGCGTGTAAGCTGGCGGTGTGACGTACGACGACACCGGCATTTCCGGCCTGTAATAGTCTGCGTCCGATAGGCCAAGGAAGTCCATGAACGACGACCCCCCTGCACCCGACATCCCGACCTGCGTGACATTGATCATTATTAGTCCAACAAATTTAGGAACTAACATATAACTATAATGGTTACTCAGTGTGACTTACACTCTTCGGGATTGACGAATAGGATGTGGTGACAAACGGTGGCATTTGGGATGTGTATCCCCCTGCACCCGACATCCCGACCTGCATGACATTGATCATTATTAGTCCCACAAATTTAGGAACTAACATATAACTATAATGGTTACTCAGTGTGACTTACACTCTCCGGGGTTGACGAATAGGATGTGGTGACAAACGGTGGCATTTGGGATGTGTATCCCCCTGCACCCGACATCCCGACCTGCGTGACATTGATCACTATTAGTCCCAAAAATTTAGGAACTAACATATAACTATAATGGTTACTCAGTGTGACTTACACTCTCCGGGATTGACGAATAGGATATGGTGACAAACGGTGGCATTTGGGATGTGTATCCCCCTGCCCCCGACATCCCGACCTGCGTGACATTGATCATTATTAGTCCCACAAATTTAGGAACTAACATATAACTATATTGGTTACTCAGTGTGACTTACACTCTCCGGGATTGACGAATAGGATGTGGTGCCAAACGTCGCCTGTGCCTCCTGTCCGAACGGAGCGGGGATCGGCGTCGTACTCGACAACTAAAACAAATTTAGAACGTAATATTAATATACAAACTAAAAGATCGTGGCCGACAAATTAAGTTAAACACTAACATGAACAGCGCGAAACTGTCTGACGAATGCCTCCAGATGGTTTAAACGTGTGTCTTGGGGCCCGTGGACGTAGTCCCACGGATCATCATGACTGCCTCGAACTGGCCTGTAGACGTGTGTCGGATCTTGACGGGGGTAGGAAGGGCCCGCCTCATATGGATCGAAAGGGGGCGGCTGATATCGATCGGAAGGGGGCGGCTAGTATCGATCGGAAGGGGGCCTCACGTCGTCTTCCTCATCTTCGTCATATGAGGAACCAGACCCAGATGGGGAAGGAGAGGGACGTCGAACCCTTGCCGCCTCTCTGTCAATAAAGGCCACGCTGTTTCTGTACCAAGGCGTGTCCCTCTCGTAGGCAGTAGGAACAAGGACCCCGAAAGGCGTAAGCGGCGGCTAAATATATGGTAAAACACAAAAAAAATTAATAAGCGGGACTAACGTATGCAACATTGTAAACATAGTAAAAGAACTTACATGTCTAGATTGGCTGAAGAACTCAAGCCAAGTCTGCCTATTTAGGGAAACACCCCGGTCCCAACGGGTTCCCCTATGTAATCTGTCGGTGCGCTTGTTGAAATATTGAACGGCTGCGGGAAACATCTCCAAGATCCATATCTGGATTACACAAGAAGAGCAAGTACGTAAAAAGGAAAGCCAAACAGTTTGTATGTATTATTATTTATGTTATACTACGTATCTAACCTTTAAGGCGTATGTAAATCCACAAAGATTCATCTTGGCAAGTCGATCGGGGCGTCTGGCAATGGCTCGGTGCAATATAGTGTAGCTATGTGTCCAGATGTGGCTACCCCACGAGTACCTGTTAAACAAATCCAAGTCCTCGACGGCCCTAAGGACCGTCTCGGAAGCAGTCTGGCTCAACTCATGACCCATGAAGCCCATATCCACGATCGCCACCAAGCATACACGGACAGCATCCTGGTCGCTTAGGGCCCTAAGGCCCTGTTTCATCGTCTCCACGACTGTCTTCAACTTCAAACGAGATGCTGACACACCCCATTCCCTACGAACAAAGGAAATGTCTGCTAAGGGAGGAAGGGGGAGCCTCTCCAAAAAGTAGTCCTGTAATTAGACAGAACTCACGACGCCCAAACCGCAATTGATGCCCGAAGAAATCAAAATACATCTCCTCCGGATCACCATTGGAGACCTCGACCTCCAACTGTAGAAACATGTGGACTAGCGTGGGGTCGCCACCAGGGTAAGTCAGATCCATCCATGGACCGAAAGGTGTCCCTCTAATGATGTCCTCAAGGGTAGCTGCGCGATCACCTAATTCCACGAAGCGGTCTCTCAACTCCACCATGTAGCCAACGCGGCACTTTAACGTCAAGTCGATGTGAAAGAAATCCCTCTACATAGTTATTCACGGATGTTATAGTTAGTGTTATATATAGATGTTTTTGCTTGTTTGGTTTATTGTGTTGATAATTATTCGTTTCTTTTAGTTTTAGAAAAGAAACCACTCAATCTATTGGACTTCCAGGTAGCAGGGGAATCACAAGGATTGCTTAAGTCCCCACATACCTTAGGGTAGTGATGGCCATTTAGACCCGACCCGACCCGATCGGGCAACCCGAACCCGACCCGGTCAAAACACGAACCCGACCCGGTCAAAAACCGGGCCCAGCCCGACCCGGTCAAAAACCGGTTTCCAGATCAATAGCCAGGACCGGTTTGGGTTTTTGGCTTTTTCTCCGGCCCGACCCGAAACCGGTTCACGGCCCGGTTTTTGGCCCGACCCGGCCCGAAACCGATTTTTTCAAAAAAACTATCCGTTATATAATGGTTATATAGCCGTTTTTTGGTGTTTTTTGTTGGTCCCGAAAGGCCTATACAAGTTTGTAGAAGGGGGGGGGGGGTTGAATACAAACACACTATTTTACTTTTCTAAATTGTTTATTGATAAATCATTAACAATTTACAGCTTGTTGCGGAAACAAGATTAAGGATAAACCTAAATCTAAACAAGTTGGAACACTAAGGTTTCTTGCACTAAGAAAGATAAGGAGATTACTAATAAAATCCTATCTTGAGAGAGATTTGAACTTGTTCAGAGTTAGCAAGTTACTTCAAATGAAGTGAGTTCATCTCTTTATATACTGCATGCATTTAATGCAAATCAGTATATACTTTACACGTGTCATCAGCTGGTTGGTTGCATGTCATTGACCTTGGTTGACAACCTTAGTAGCCGTAAGGATGAACAGTGTAGTATCAGAGTGGTTGTACGATTTCAGATATTCGGAGGTTCTTTTCTGACATTTCGTACGGAGGCGTGCAAGGGTGGTTAAGACAAAAGTACTTTGTACGGAGGACTTCATGATCAGCTTTCGTTGATTCAGCGAGTATCATTTACTATTCAGCAGATGATAAAGTTCAGCGATAGCTGAAGTCTTGTACTTGATACTTCACGTTGAGTGGACAAATCTGAGTCTTCGCTGATCCGCATCAGTTCATTAGGAGACTTGTCGCTGGTTCTAGAGCTTGATCTTCGACTTCAGCGTAGAACCTTTGTTGACGTGAAACTTGTCTTCAGGGATCATAAGTAAACAACTAACTTATCAGCGATCATCATAATGACTGAACAGACTCAGCGCATTAATGATGAACAGTGTTCGCTGAATGTTTAATTTAAAGAGCGAGAGTTCCTATCAGCGGTACTGTAAGATCTTAGTACTTATCAGCGATAGTGAAACTCTGATACATATTGTTTACTTACAATTTTCACTAAGTATATAAGAGAGGGTCATTATCAAATCACTGAGGGTTTGGATCAACAATCTCCCCCTATTTGATTATGACATAGCAACAAAGAAAATTGCTATTTAATGAAAACATAAGGATAAAAAAAACTCATAAAATATTTGTCCCTTTTACTGTTTTCTGGGATCTTTTCAGTACTGATGGAGTAAAGTACATTCGCTGAAATCTTTCTTTAAATCTTTGAATCAGGTTACAATGAAGAACAGAAAGATTACAAGTACAAGCGAAATAAATTACAAGTACAGAAGGATAACTGATACAATAGAGAAAAAGGAGATTATATCAGTTTTCAAAAGGTTCTTCCTTAATGAGAAGTTCATCAAGGGTCGTCTTTTCAGTGGGAATCATCCAGTCAGGAACCGTTACACCTCGTTTTCTTTTGTTCAGCGCTTCTTGAAAAATCAAGGGTTTTAGGTGTCGTGCCTGAATGTCCTTTCTGAAGTCACACCAGTAGATGAGATCTCTGAGCTGTTCGATTGGAGTGATTGGAAGCTCAGCGATCCGTTGAAAGCATTTACGTCCGTCGTAGTCAAGAAAGAATATTCCATAAGGATTACTGATGACTTTACCAGGGACGAAAAGTTCACATGGTGGCAAAGAAATGTCAAGGGCAGAAATATCAGGGTCAGGACCAAGCACTTCAGCGCGAGAGAAACCAATTCCAGTTTCATTTCGTATGACAGGGCCTGAGTTTGAATCTTGACGTTTCTTCTTTGGAGAGCCCCTTTTTCTTTTCAGCTTTAGATCAGGAACAGGAGGAATATCCACACAAGAAGATATCAAATCGATCTGTCTGTTTATCAGCTTTTCGAAATGATCCTTGTACTTAGATTGTGATGATTGGATAGCTAACCTCATCTCCAGCCATTCAGAGAGACCATACCTTTTTACAGTGTCAGCGCGAAAGGTTTCAGATTTGCCATCTTCTCTGAACAGTTTGATGTCAACAATAGGTACTCCGATAGAGGTTCTTCCAGAGATGAATACCTTGTTGATCTTCGTTGGACGATATCTGAAGTGAATTTTCTCTTTACACCAGATCAGGGTGGTCTGAGAAACTTCAGTTTTCTTTTCCACGATCTTCTGGGCTTCTTCCCACAGCTTTCGTTGGATTTGAATGGGAACACGCTTCAGCTTTGGGTCTTTGACAGATTCTTGAGTAAGCTTGATGGCGTATTCTCTGTCTTTCTCTTCAGCTTCCTTTCTTTCAGCGATGAGGCGTTCAGCTCTAAGGTGTTCCTGATATTCAGCTTTTGAAATTCTGAACTTAGGAGGAACTGAAGGCAGTTGATCAGGCCTTAGAATGATTCGCTGATCCTCGAATCGCTTTATTATTTCTTCTCTTCTCTTTTGATCCTCTTCACTCAGCTTTTGAGGAGCTGAGGAAGGTCTGTTTCTGTGCGAGAGAGGTTGTTCTTCTGGTTCATCAATCTCAGAGATCAAATCCAAGACTGGGATTATTTCATCAGCAGCAGCTGGCTTTATTTGTGAAGTCGCAATAGAAGAACCTTCAGCGACATCCTCAAACAGGGGAGAGGACTAGCTGAAACGCAGCGATCTTACAAATAAGAACTGGGTAGAAGAACTTGGGTAGAAAAGATAGAAAAAGAATGTGGATGTGTAGAGAGGTTGTGGAGTAGAACTGATTGTGTATAGATATGTTCAGGGAAGGAATATAAGTAAAGTTTAGTGTACCTGACAAACCGGCTTTTTAAGCAAGATCGCCAGATTTTCATCTTCAGCGAGGCCTTTATCTTTCCTTTTCTCAGCGCCAGAGGCTGAGGGCTTTGTCTTTGTCTTCTCCCCTGATGGTTCTTTTATTGAGATTCCTTTAAGAGCTTTGATCCTTGGGGCAGGTTTGACGATAAAGAAATCATCGTCATCTTCATCATCATCATCATCCTTTCCTGGAGAGAAGGATGGTTCGTCTTCAGGGATGTCGATGTCTTCATCTTCTTCTGCTTCGAATTCCTCAGCATCTTCTTCGAGTTGCTCCCCCTCAGATACAGAGGCGAGCTTCTCGGTTCCCTCAGGGTTTTCATCTCCCTGAGGTCCAGCGGTCAGATCTTCATTCCTCTTTCCCCTGATAGATTCATCATGGGAAAGGTCTTCAGCGCTCTTGTTCAGATCTTCAGCGCTTCTCTCAAGATTTTCAGCGCTCTTGTCCCCGGTATGTTCAGCGCTCTTCTCCCCCTCTTTTTCATGATGACTGGGGGAGGAATGGTAGACTCAGCATTGGTGTTATCTCTGTCTTCTGGGCCAGAGATTTTCACACAACCTTCAAGCTTTGATATTCTGTCTTCTAGGCCAGAAATAGCAGGCGTGATTTTCTTCAGCTCTGTGCGATCCGCCTCTGTGAAAGATTCCAAAATAGGGACAGGGGCAGGAGCAGGAGCTGGACTATTTGCCTTGTTGACCAGCGTCTCGATCATCGTCTTCATAGAACCAACGTCGGTCTTTACAGAGCCTAAGTCAGTCTTGACCTCTGACATATCACCCTCTAATTTTCCAACCGATGTCTTCAGCGTTGTTACTTCGCTGGACATGGTCGAAACTGAGGTTTTGAGGCTGGTGTAGTCAGTGTAGATGTCAGAGAGCACCTTGGCAAAATCGGCGAGAGTCTTATCAAGTCCCTTGATGTCTTCAGTGGAAGCTTTCTTCTCCACCACCGTTGTCAGCTTTGTCAAATTCTCTCCAGCGTTTGTTACAGCTGTTGAGTTGTTGGAGAGTGTGGTGGTGAGACTGGTCAGCTTTGTTTCCACGGACTTCAGAGAGGCGTTGATGTCTCCCAAATTAGGACCTGTAACATATAAGTACTTGTGAACAAAGGAAAGCTCAGAAGTTTCAGGTTTAGTTACAGTGTTTAAGGTGGGATTTGTACCTGCAGGAGGATTGATGAACTCGTCAAAGTTGCAAGTTCCTGAATAATGTTCCATATCCTCTTCGAAAGTACGGTGAGGAATGGTGATCTCTGCAGGTCCTTTCTTCATCATTTGTTGAGAAGCGTCAGCGGTGGCTTCGGGAATGATGGCATCTCCAGTGTTCTTTGGAGGAGTGTCCAAGTGAGTGGAGGGAGAAGCGAAGGTTAAGATTAGGGTTCGAGTTCTGAGTTCAGCGTTGGAATCACTGACAATCACTTCATCAGTCTTTTGAGAGACTGAGGGAGGTTGGGTAGTTTCCAAGTTTCTAACCTCAGTGTTTAGAGACGCTGAAGCCTGGATTGGAGGGATGGCTTGAACGGGTGTGGCAGAGCGTACCACGGAACTTTCCTTCAGCTCGTCAGAATGAGCTGAGGAGCCTTCAGCATGGAATTGCTGGGGTTGCTCCTTGGTTTTCTTGATCCTTTTGGAATCAAGTTGGGTGTGTGAGGGTTTCCTTTTCTTAGAAGGAGAGGATTTTGTGGCCGGGGTATCAGCGATGGGTATTGTCGCTGAAGGAGCCACAGAAAGCGGAGAATTTAGAAGAGTGAGAAGAGTAGAGAGACGTACCTCATTGGCGACAGGCTTGAAGTCGAGAACCTTAGGGCCAATCTGAGAAAGTTTCAGATCACCCTCTTCAGGATAGCTGTCCTTCAGGCCATATTGAAAGATGGCGCTGATGAATCGTGGGTAAGGAACCCATGCTGGTCTGTCAGCGGCAGAATCGACACGTTGAATCAGGTCATCATAAATAATGGAGGCCCAGTCAATGTGTAGACCTTTCAGCAGTGCGTATCCCATGGACTGCTGAGGTTGGGCGGCTTGATCAGAAGATCCGGATTTCGCTGTCATGCAGCTGATCAGATGAGCGAAGATGAAATTCATCTCGCTGGGCATCTTGGATTTCTTTATCAGCGTCAGTTTCTTCTCAGGCTTCTTGTCCCTTCCAATATCCCAGATATAACCCATTGCGTCAAGGAAAGCAATGATTTCTTCTTTGTCAGCGTGCTTCTTGTGGTCAGGGAATGGGACGAAGGGTTTTTCTTTGGTAGCATTTGGGAAGTTCAGGGCTTTTCGGATTATGGCGGGTGTGATCTTGATGGTGCCATACTCAGTAACGCTGAGTATGCAGTCGATAGTTTTGGATGGATCTTTGGCAGAGGGTAGCTCAGTGTGTCTGGCAGAGTACCAGAACTGGGATAAGAGCCGCTGACTGGCAGGAGGTGTTATGGTCAGGGCTGTGTAGATGGGGCTGTTCTTCAGAAAACTTACAGCATCGTCCAGATGTGATACTTGCTTCCGAGGAGGAAACTCGAGAAGGGCTGAGAGGTTGTTGGCATTAGTCCAATCGAGTTGATCCAGCTCGAACTTAACCTGAGGGGCTTTGAAGATATCCATTTCCTCAGAGTCAGCAGAGATGGACTCAGCGGTAACATTCAGCTTTGAAGTTGCCATTTCACTGTATTATCAGTTCAACCAAAGATGTTAACAAATAAGAATTATCTTAAAGTGGAAAGAAATTTCCATTTAGATTTTTCGAATTTTGTCCATTTCATTCAGACAAAAATGTCTTAATGAAGATTAGGGTTTTTCTTGATTTTTGAAAAAGAAATGTAAAACCCATAAAGTCTTGTATTCCAGTTTCTAAAAGAAAACTGGATACAAAAGAAGAACAAGTTTAAGATTTAAATTTAAAACTTGAAGAAAAACCATGAAATGGTTGTGTTTATAAAACCATGAAAGAAATGATTTTATTTTTGAGTTCTTTTGTTTGATCTTGTGTAAAACAATGATAAGATCGAAAACAAGTTATACGCATTTGATAATAGATAAGAACATATTAACCTTGATGTTTTGATGAAGAAGATGATGAACAGTTCTTGAGGTTTTTGAGAGCACAAATGCAACAGAGTATTCTTTCTTGCAGAGGAAGATTTGATCGCGTAAAAGACAAATATAAACCAAGAGTTGTTTATATAGGGATTTTTAGAGAGAGAAAACCTTGAGCGGGAAAAGGTTTTCATCATGACACGGACACGTGTTTGCATTTGATTGGAAGTTTGAACGAAACGTGCAAACGTGTGTCAGAAAGAAATTGTGCCTAGAGTAATCCGTTGCAATGACGTCACAATTGTCCTTTCACATTCTTTTAGGATGTCTCTGAGGTTTTGAAAACTCAGGGACTCTTTTGAAAAACATGAAGCACTGAATAGAGAATATCAGTGAAGGTTTAAGAACTTTCAAAATATCGCTGTTAAGGAAGAGATATTCAGCGATGTAGTTTATTTTGAAATCTTGCATTTACATGCGATTGTCAGAGAGAGAAAACATACCTGGATATCAGTTTAACCAAGTTTATTCAGAGAGAAGATGATGAAATGGTTTATGAGTTGATTTTATCCCGAAGACTATACAAGTTTGTATAAACGTATCGCTAATCAGATGTGAACCGCTGAAGATTTTACCCTTCAAAGTTCAGCATTCCAAGCTCGCTGATGAGAAAGTTGAATCTTGTCTCATCAAGAGGTTTGGTAAATAAATCAGCTAACTGATAATCAGTTGGGATAAAATGAAGTTCTATATCACCATTCATCACATGATCTCTGATAAAATGATATCTGATTTCTATGTGTTTTGTCTTTGAGTGTAGCACTGGATTGTTTGCTATAGCGATGGCACTAGTGCTGTCGCAATAAATTGGAATTTTGGAGAGCTGAAGATCATAGTCTAGTAGCTGATTTCTCATCCACAAGACTTGAGAGCAACAGCTTCCAGCGGCTACATATTCAGCTTCAGCTGTGGAAGTGGACACTGAGTTTTGCTTCTTACTTGTCCAACTTACCAGCTTTCCACCTAGGAGCTGACATCCTCCTGTGGTGCTTTTCCTATCCATTTTGCAACCTGCAAAATCACTGTCTGAATAGGCGGTTAGATCGAATCCTGAGTCTTTGGGATACCAAAGACCTAGATTCGCTGTACCCTTAAGATATCGAAAGATTCGCTTTACAGCTTTCATATGGGATATCTTAGGTTCAGCTTGATATCGTGCGCACAGACATGTTGCAAACATAATATCGGGTCGGCTAGCTGTAAGATACAATAGTGAGCCGATCATCCCACGGTACAGCGTGACATTGACAGGAACACCCTTTGTGTCCTTATCAATTATCAGCGGTGGTGCCATAGGGGTTTTCATAGCTGAACTTTCAGTTAAGTCGAATTTCTTCAGCATATCTTTAACATACTTTCCCTGATTTATAAAAGTTCCTTTTTCAGTTTGCTTAATCTGAAGACCAAGGAAATATGTTAGTTCACCCATCATGCTCATTTTATACTCATCTTTCATTCTGTCAGCGAAACGAGTACAAAGCTCAGGGTTAGTAGAACCAAATATAATGTCATCAACATATATTTGAACTAAAATGATATGGCCTTTCACTTTTCTAAAAAACAAAGTTTTGTCAATCTTACCTCGCTCAAATTTTTCAATATGGAGATAAGTAGAGAGAGTATCATACCATGCACGAGGAGCTTGCTTTAATCCATAAAGTGCCTTGTCCAGTTTATAAACATAACCTGGACGCTTAGGATCTGAGAATCCTGGAGGTTGTTCCACATACACTTCTTCATTCAGCTTTCCATTCAGAAATGCTGACTTAACATCCATCTGATGTACAGTGAAGTTTTTGTGTACAGCATATGCTAAGAAAAGACGAATAGATTCAAGTCTTGCTACTGGAGCAAAAGTTTCGTCATAATCTATGCCTTCCTCTTGTCTGTATCCCTGAGCAACAAGACGAGCTTTGTTGCGAGTTACGGTACCATGTTCGTCCAACTTGTTTCGATAGACCCATTTAGTGCCTATCACCGTTTTGTCAGTTGGTCTACGAACAAGTTTCCAAACTTTGTTTCTTTCGAATTCAGTCAGCTCTTCTTGCATAGCGCTGACCCAGTTTGGATCTCTGAGGGCATCATCTATTTTCTTTGGTTCAGTTAGAGAAATAAAGTTAACAAATAAACAAATATTACCTGCACTTCTACGAGTCTGAATACCAGCGTTGGGATCACCAAGAATTTGATCGATTGGGTGATTTACAGTCCATCGCTGAGCAGGAGCATACGTCGCTGATTCAGTCTGAACTGGAGAAACTGAAGATGAGGCTTCAGCTACTTCTGGATTATCAGCTAAGAGAGGAATGTTTGCATTTGTCACTTCATTCACTGATTGCTGAGAAATAGATGGAATTTCTGAGACATTTGGATCAACTGCAGGTATAGTGTTTATAGGAACAGCTGAGACCCAAGATGTTTCAGCTTCACTATTCTACATATCTGGAATGATAGTAGGACCATCATTTTCTACGGTGTGAGCATGAGGAGTGGGAACATCTTCTGAATCACCAAGATGAGAAAACATCCATTGATTCAGTTCTTCTGTATCAGCGTTCGGTTTAGAGTTCGCTGAACGGGATTCGTCAAACGTGACGTGAATAGTTTCTTCTACAGTTTGTCTTCTACGGTTGAAGACTCTGAAGGCTTTGGAGACTGAGGAGTATCCAAGAAAGATTCCATCATCAGCCTTAGGATCAAACTTTCCAAGGGCATCTCTGTTGTTCAGTATGAAACACTGACATCCAAAGATGTGAAGAAAGTTGATTGAAGGCTTTCTCCCATGAAAAAGTTCATAGGCTGTCTTTTTGAATCTTTTAACTATCAGCGACCTGTTTTGAGTAAAACAAGCAGTGTTGACAGCTTCTGCCCAAAACTGAGTAGGCAGGTGAGAATCGCTGAGCATTGAACGTGCAACTTCAATAATTGTTCTATTTCTTCTTTCAGCGACTCCATTTTGTTGCGGTGTTCTCACTGACGAAAAGTTGTGAGAAATACCCTTACTCTCAAGGAAGGAATCAAGAGAACTGTTTTTGAATTCAGTTCCATGATCACTCCTTATTGAGCGAACAGTCAGATTGTTCAGGGTTTCCATCTTCCGAACAAAGGTGATGAGTTCTTCAGGGGTGTCACTCTTAGAACGGAGAAACATTACCCATGTGTAACGAGAGAATTCATCAACTATGACCAGCGTATATTTCTTTCCAGCGATGGATTGTTTGTTAACAGGGTCAAACAAATCCATATGGAGTAGTTGTAGAGGAGATGACACTGAGGAAACTTGCTTTGACTTAAAGCTTGCCTTGGTCTGCTTCCCTTTTTCACACGCTGAACATAAAGACTCTTTGGCGTATGAATGTTGAGGTAGACCAGTTACTAACTCTTTGGAGGAAAGAGTATTCAGCGTCTTGAAGTTGAGATGTGAGAGCCTTTTGTGCCATAGCCAGTTAACATCAGAAGATGCCTTTGAGAAGAAGCAGGAGTTCTCAGTGGTTGTTGAGTCCATGTTTATTACATAAACATTTTCCAAACGATAACCGCTGAGAGCTATCTTCTCCTTTTTGTCAGAGACAAAGCAAGATTCCTTAGTGAAAATCACTTTGTTATCCATGTCGCAAAGCTGACTGATGCTCAGAAGATTATGCTTCAGCCCTTCAACATATGCGACTCTTCTGAAGGATGTTGTACCATTTGAAAGTACACCATACCCTCGGGTGTGTCCTTTTCCATTTCCACCGAAAGTCACAGAGGGACCCTTCTCTTCCTTGTATTCAGCGAGCAGGTTTTTCTTTCCAGTCATGTGTCTAGAGCATCCGTTATCGAGATACCAGATACCCTTCTTAACCTGCAATACAAAGGAAGATTAGTTTTTCTTGGGTACCCACTTCACCATGTATACGCGTTTGTCAGTGGAAGAAGTTGGAATGGGTTCAGCAGTCTTCGCAGCATTTGAAGATTCAGCTTTGTCTTTCTTCACTTTGGTCAATTTCTTGACCTCAGCGGTAGGAGTCACCTTGACCTGAATTGCAACTGGTTTGGTCTTCTTGGGTGCTATTTTCACCTTAGCTATCTTATCAGCTTTGGTGGCTGTGGGGCACTTACTTGCAATATGATCGGTAAGTCCACAGTGATAACATTTCCTATAACTAAAATTAGTTCTAGGACCACTTGAGTGCTGAGCTTTTAATTTGGAATTAGAAGTGCCAGCACCAAGTACACTATTGGTTTTTGAAATAGGACGAACATTCAGTTCTTCAGATTTCTTACCAAGGACATCTACTCTGAGTCTAGGAGTAGGTCGCTGAACTGATCCAGAGGTCTGATTTCTAGAACCAGATGAATGAATCACTAAGGCTTTGGAAGCATTCAGCTTTGGTACTAAGGTACCCTTCTAAGGATTTTGATAAATAACAATTCCTTTACCTCTGTCTTTAGAGACAGAGGTAGGTTTTGAATAAACCATTTTCTCCTTGCCTTTTGAGGAGGTAGGAGTTTCCTCAGGGATTGGTGTAATGGACGAGGAGCACTGAGATGATGAAGTGTCAGCGACTGAGGATACGAACGTTCCAAATTTAAGCATTGAACGTTCAGTGGTTGGTTTTGGAGTATCATATTTATAACCCAGACCACGTTTATCACTCAGAGGAATCTGAGCCTTAATTATCTCAGTGATCTTTGTTGAAGAATTACACCATCCTTCAACAGTAGCTTGTTCAGCTTTTAATGCAGCGATAGCTTCTGCTCGTTCGATTTTGACTAGCTGATTTAAATAGACTTGATCTTTAAAATCATCTTCAATTTTAGAAAGCTTTTCTATTTGAAGGTGGCAGTTTTTAAGCTTTTCAGCGAGATCAAGATTTTGGTTTTCAACCACAGCTTTGCCGTTCATGGCTTCGTATAAACTTCTAGTCAATAGATCGATTTTACGGAGACTATCAGCTTCATCAATATTTGCAATATTGGTAAAGAAAGAAGGTGATACCTGAATGGCAGATGTTGAAGTGGAGGGAATGTCTGAACTTTCTTCCTCTTCTTCAATCTTAGCCATGAGACATTGATTTGCTTCATCATCTTCATAATCAGATGATGAGGCTTCTTCATCAGAAGCAGCCCAATCATAGTCAGCCATCAGGCCTTTTCCTTTCTTCTTAAAGCTTTTCAACTTTGCATACTTCTCCTTCAGCTTTGAGTATTTGTCATCTTTATTCCTTGGAACAAAGTTTTTCTTTGAGAAAGCTGAAGGTCTCATAATTTTCTTTGACCTGCACTCATTAGCGAAATGACCTGTCTTTTCGCAGTTGAAACAAGTAGCAGTAGCCTTATCAACAAAAGCTGATGTTTTAGGCTTGTCAGTTATTGAAAGAGGTTTGTTCTTTCTAAACATTTTCTTCTTGGCGAATCTCCTGAACTTTCTAGTTAGGAGAGCCAAGGATTCATCATCATCTGAAGAATCAGAATCTGATGACCTTTCAGAGTTACTTTCTAACTCAGTGATAGTAACCAAGGGTCGCTGAGTAGAAGGTTCCTCTGAGAGTAAAGCAACTGGAGTGCTTTTGGAATCTTTTACAAGATTCTTCTTAAGATGGCTAGATTACTCATGATTCAGCAATGTACCATATAAGGTTGAAAGGGTCATTGATTTAAGATCCTTTGACAGCTTGAGACACATGGAATAATTGTCCCAGCTTTCAGGTAAACATTCTAGAAACTTTGTCAGTACTTCAAAGTTAGAATATTCCTTACCAACAGTTTTTAGATCTATAATTAAGCAATTAAAACGTTGGTGAACTTCAGAGAGAGTTTCATTCTTACCAGAAATGAAGCTTTCGTATTGTCTTACCAGGTTGATCTTTCTTGAGTCCTGGACTTCAGACGTTCCTTCATACTGAACACATATTGTGTCCCACATGGCTTTTGACGACTTCAGGTTCATGACGGAATGGTAGACTTCGTCAGGAAGGGCCATGGATAGTATGGATCTGGCTTTTGTATCTATAGCCACTTTCTTCTTATCTTCATCGGTCCACATGTGTATTTCCTTTGGAATCAGCCTTTCAGGAATAGCAGCTCTAGTTGCAGTGGCTGGAACTAAAGGATCAATAGTTACAGGGATGTGTGGGCCGTTTTCAAGATAGTAGGTCATAGTAGGGTCTACACCTTCTAAGAAGAGCATCATCCTATTTTTCCATAAGTTGAAGTTATCTCTGGAAAATCTAGGGGGTTTTGCAAGAGAACCATTGTCTATATAGTTTGTGTTTGTGTGGGAGGCCATTTTCAGATAATAGCAAGGAAGAGAAATATCTTAGATTAGATCTTGTTTATGAGATTAAACAAATCTGCTCTGATACCACTTGTTGGTCCCGAAAGGCCTATACAAGTTTGTAGAAGGGGGGGGGGGGGGGGTTGAATACAAACACACTATTTTACTTTTCTAAATTGTTTATTGATAAATCATTAACAATTTACAGCTTGTTGCGGAAACAAGATTAAGGATAAACCTAAATCTAAACAAGTTGGAACACTAAGGTTTCTTGCACTAAGAAAGATAAGGAGATTACTAATAAAATCCTATCTTGAGAGAGATTTGAACTTGTCCAGAGTTAGCAAGTTACTTCAAATGAAGTTAGTTCATCTCTTTATATACTGCATGCATTTAATGCAAATCAGTATATACTTTACACGTGTCATCAGCTGGTTGGTTGCATGTCATTGACCTTGGTTGACAACCTTAGTAGCCGTAAGGATGAACAGTGTAGTATCAGAGTGGTTGTACGATTTCAGATATTCGGAGGTTCTTTTCTGACATTTCGTACGGAGGCGTGCAAGGGTGGTTAAGACAAAAGTACTTTGTACGGAGGACTTCATGATCAGCTTTCGTTGATTCAGCGATTATCATTTACTATTCAGCAGATGATAAAGTTCAGCGATAGCTGAAGTCTTGTACTTGATACTTCACGTTGAGTGGACAAATCTGAGTCTTCGCTGATCCGCATCAGTTCATTAGGAGACTTGTCGCTGGTTCTAGAGCTTGATCTTCGACTTCAGCGTAGAACCTTTGTTGACGTGAAACTTGTCTTCAGGGATCATAAGTAAACAACTAACTTATCAGCGATCATCATAATGACTGAACAGACTCAGCGCATTAATGATGAACAGTGTTCGCTGAATGTTTAATTTAAAGAGCGAGAGTTCCTATCAGCGGTACTGTAAGATCTTAGTACTTATCAGCGATAGTGAAACTCTGATACATATTGTTTACTTACAATTTTCACTAAGTATATAAGAGAGGGTCATTATCAAATCACTGAGGGTTTGGATCAACATTTTTTTCACCCTCCAACCCATATAAATACTAGGGTGTTATGGATCATATCACCAACTTACAAAACGCAAAAAACGCAAAAAACGCATACAATTCTCATTTCTCGGCTCTCGCTATATTCGTTTCTCGCAAATTCTACTATAAAATCTCTAGTTCTCTAGTCTCTACTCTCAAAAAAATGGCCGAACAAAATTACACCGTTGTTGCCGAGCATGGACGAAAAGCACCGGTTTGGGAGCATTTCAACTTGGTGATGTTTTCCGACGATAAAAAAAACGCAATGCAAACGGTGTGGAGATTTTCTTCAAGACGCCTCAAATACCACGTTAAAGCGCCACTTCGAGGAGAGATGCAAGAGGTTGAAATCGGGTGACGATCCAAGTCAACCCATACTTGACAATTCCGGTCAAGTATGGTCGTATAATGAGGATATCGCCCGACAATTGCAAATGAAATGTGTCATTCAAGTGGGGTTGCCGTTCGGACATTTCAACAATCGTCACATTACGAACATGATCAAACAAGGGTTCCAACCACGCTACAAGGGTTCGGTAAGTCGTCAAACTCTTCGGCGTGATGCTTTAAAACTTTGGAATACGGCTAAAAAAAATACGCGAGAAATGTTTTTAAACTTACCCAACAAAGTTTCTTTAACTTGTGATGTATGGAGCGCACCATTCGGATTGCCACAATCTTATATATGCATAACGGCACATTGGATTGTGCCGGGATCGTGGCAATTATGCAAACGTGTAATCACGTTTGAGCACTTTGGTTCGCCACATTCGGGTGACCGTCAGTTTTCTATAATTATGAGATGTCTTCAATATTATAATTTAAAAAATAAAGTTATTAGTATTTCGTTTGATAATGCTAGTAATAATACGGCATGCGTAGAAAAATTAGGTTTGGCTTTATCCCCTATTTTAGAGGGAAAATTATTTCATACACGTTGTTGCGCACACATAATAAACTTAGTCGTTCAAGACGGCTTAGGTCGCCTTAATGAGCCTTTAACTAAGTTTAGGCTTATGTTACGCCAAATTTTCACAAAAGGTAAAAAAAATGCAAAACGCATATAGACAATATTGCCAAGAAGTCGGTTTTAAAGCTTTGGGACCGGCACACGATATGGCGGTTCGATGGAATTCGACTTGGAAAATGATGGATAATTTAATAAGACAAAAACAATATCTTCAAGCATTTTATAACGTTCATTACCCGGAAAACACGATAACTGATGATGATTGGCAAATGATTTATGGCTTTCACGATATTTTGGGCGATTTCAAAACTGCAACAACTATCTTATCCGGTATTTATTATCCAACGAGCCATTTACTTTTAAATCAAATATATATTTTGGCAAGTAAAATTGCTCAATACGAAGCGGATTACAACTTTCACGACGTGGTAGCACCAATGAAAGCAAAATTGGTAAAATATTTTAAGGAGATCCCCTTCACTTTTCTTTGTGCCGCGGCATTAAACCCATATTTAAATGTTACGGGTGTCGAAGTTTTAATACAATCAATATGTTTCTCGTTTGGTTTGAATTCGTCTACAAATAATTCTTTTTCAAGGGCCCGCATAAACCAATTTAATAATGATTTTCATCAATTATTTGAGATTTATAGACTTAATTATGGGGGAGGAAGCCAACAAACCCCTACAACTCAAATGTTTTCACCGGGTTCTAGTAGCCGTGGCCGAAACCGAACCGACTTAATGTCAACTTTAATGCAATCGGTTGCCATGGAATCTACTAAAAAAGCTAGATATGATGGGGATAATTTGGGTGAATTCAATCAATACATACGTACTAATTTTATAACGGCATCCTCCACAATCGTCGAAGATGTTGAATCACTAGATTTATTAGAATGGTAGAAAAATAAACAACCGAGTTTCCCGATTATGGCGACTATTGCCCTTGATATACTAACAATCCAAGCTAGTACCGTAGCTTCGGAGTCTGCTTTTTCTCTTAGTGGCAGGATCATATCGGAGCGTCGGACAAGATTAACCCCGCAATCGGTAGAGTGCTGCATATGTTTGAAGGATTGCTTGGATGGAGAAGACCGAATTCAACATCAAACAAACCTGGAGAATGATCTAGACGGTGTGGAAGATAACTTAGCCGAAAACGAAGCGGATGAAGAAGGACTAAGTACGTCGGGAATCGTAACCGAAAATTCTGATGCTAGTAGTGTCGGTGACGTCTCACATTACAACGATGACGAAGAAGAACCAGAAACCGACCGCCTTGATGATCGCACGGCTATGGCACGACTGCAAAAGTACAATTCTCTTGAAGACTACAATCCAGATCAGAATTCAGGCTACGCTCCATACAATCCATACAATTACAATCCATGGGGATGGGGTGGTGGGGGTGGGAGTTCGGGAGCGGGACCTCCGGATTATTAGAATTTATGTATTGTAAGTTTGTAACTTAAAATTATATATAAATTATAAAACGTAAAAGTGTATTTTAGTGATATATATTATAAATAAAACGTATTTTTAAAGTGTATTTTAGTGATCCAATTCAATTTTTTACTTTTTAAAGTTTAGTAATTAATTATTATACAAATAAATTACTTTTTTTAAAAAAAATACGAAAATACGTCGGCCCGATCTCAGAACCGGTTTTGGGCCCGGCTCGGCCCGGTTTTTATAAAACATTAAACGGGTTAGGGATTTTCGGGTTAATCCCGGCCCGACCCGACCCGGTTTTTCCATGACCCGGTTTTGGGCGTTACTGTTTGAACCCGGTTTTTGTCTCGGCCCGACCCGACCCTAACCCGGTTTTTGGCCATCACTACCTTAGGGCTATTTACACCCGTTTGACAAAATCCAAATAGATATGTTGCGGTTTATTTTATTTCAATATATAATAGTGTTATATATAGATGCTTTTGGCAAGAGGTCAAAATGAATTTGAGTGTGGCATGTGAAGCCAATTTAATATTCATACCATTTATTTACGGAAATTTATTTATCAAAAGAAGTTAGGGACCTAAGTTGTCATTCACCAAAGTTTAGGGACCTAAGTTGTCATTCACCAAAGTTAGGGACCTAAGTTGTCATTCACAAAAGTTTAGGGACCTAAGTTGTCATTCACCAAAGTTTATAAAAAACACTCATCTTTTTATAAAAACACACTTAACATCTTTTTTTTTATAAAAACACACTTAACATCTTTTTTTATAAAAAACACTTTCACAATTATTTTTATAAAAAACACTTTAATATCTTTTTTATATAAAAAAACACACTCTTAACATCTTTTTTTATAAAAAAACACTCTTAACAATTATTTTTATAAAAAACACTTTAACATCTTTTTTATATAAAAAAACACACTCTTAACATTTATTTTTATAAAAAACACTCTAACATTTATTTTTATAAAAAACACTAATCTTTTTATATAAAAAAAACACTAACATTTATTTTTATAAAAAACAATCTTAACATTTATTTTTATAAAAAACACTATAACATTTATTTTTATAAAAAACACTAACATTTATTTTTATAAAAAAACACTCTTAACATTTTTTTTTATAAAAAACACTCTTAACATTTATTTTTATAAAAAACACTCATCTTTTTATTAAAAAAACACTAACATATGTTTTTATAAAAAACACTCTAACATCTTTTAAAAAAAAACCACTATAACATCTTTTTAAAAAAAAACTCTAACATCTATAATAAAGACAACATTATAACATACAAATAACACATTCAAACATACAACAAACTTAAAAACACTCTAACAACATACATAACATATATTTTAAAATTTAAAATAACAACATACAAGAAAAGTACAAGAAACTTAAGAAAAACTTACCAAACGAGTAACACGAGCCATCTTCAAACAAACCGAACGCGTATTCCACACGACAAAATTGTGAGAGTTTGGGAGAGGAGAGAATTTTTTAATCACAAGTGGTGGCCGAAGGACCCCCCCACCCTTTCTCTTATAGCGGCCGAACATTAGCTTGGGGGGGGGGGGGGTTGAGGCAATTAAAGAAATTAGGGTTTTACCCTACGTCGACGCGTGGCACCTCATCCCGCGATTGCGGGATACCTCCGCGGGCAGGGGCCAAAATTGCCACCGCAGGCATAGTTGAGGGGCTCCGCGAGACTTTTGGCCAAAGAGTCGTGACACGTGGGTGTGGGCCCGTGATCGCGGGGCCCACGGCGAAAATTTTGGGTATTTTAGTAAAGTCTCCGAGATTTTAGGTATTTTAGTAAGTCAGGGTCAAACTTTGGATATTTTAATTAAATACCCTAAAATAAAATGGAATCAAACAACAAATATTTTCGAGTAAGGTTGGGTTTTGGTCCCCAACACTTGTCTATTTTAATGGATCTCGTCTGTATATTTTATTTACTCGACTTTGGTCCTTCATATATGTTTACTTTAACAGATTTTGCCTATCCATCTAACGATCGTTAAATTTTTCAGTTAATTCCAATTGACTTTTACTGTCCCTAAAGTTTGGTTTTGCCAATGTGATTTGACGAGAGGCAAGGGTTCGCTATCCTTTTTTATACAATTTATTATATTATAATATATATATATATATAGGCTCCGTAAAATGCAAACCTTGCATTTGTTACACCCCTTACAAACCACAGTCTGCATATGTGTAGACTGGTTCTGCATATATATGCATATGAATACGTGCAAGAATATACATATAATGGGCATACATTCATATGGGACAATGCATATATGCAGAACTAGTCTGCACATATGCAGACTGTGGTTTGTAAGGGGTGCAACAAATACACGGTTTGTATTTGATTTGTACCTTATATATATATATAATATTTTTTTAGCATTACTAAAAAAACTAAAATATGCAAATGACTAAAATACTCTCCATTCAATTAACAGAAAACGTCAACAACTGTTAAATGGAAGAGCGAAAATCCGTTCAAATTGAACAAACATGAAAGACGAAAACCAAATAAATAAAACTTAGGGATGAGATCCGTTAAAATGGATAAACATTAGGGACTAAAACCGTTGTTTAGTCATTATTTTCTTCATTGATTGGGCCTAATAAGATAAAATGAAATGACAAGAGACGTGAAGCAAGTGGCAATGCATGTATGGCTACTAGCCCCAACTTGTTGGACCAATCTCTCTTCACCAAAAATGCATATAATAGTATATTTAAAATTGATCAGATGTGTAATTCATATAGGGAAATTAATTAAAATACCCTAAGTTTGAAAGGAACTTACCAAAATACCCCAAAATTTGAAAAGTTTACCAAAATGCCATAAATTTCCACGGTGAGAGCCCTCTATAGCGGGCAGGGACTGAAAGTGAAAAAATTTACAAGATTATTTACACTTTCAGTCCCCACCGCGGGCCATCGCGGGCCTCGATCGCGGGGGCCAGGGACTGAAAGTGTAAATATATCTTGCAAAAAATTTCACAATTGGTCCATGTCCGCGATCACGGGCTCTTATCGCGGGGAAAAATGACATTTTGGTAAGAAATTAATTTTTTGGGGTATTTTGGTAAGTCCCTTTCAAACTTGTGACATTTTAATTAATTTCCCATTCATATATTATATATAATAAAATATAAATTTTTTATTGTAAACTGAAACTTAATATTACTTGACTTCTATTGGGAGATTGAAAATGAATGTTTGAAAACATAGAAATTACAAATTATTTAAAAGAAGATGTGGCTTAAATTATTATTTATTATATAAATTTGTTTAATTCAAGATTTTATTATAGGGAAATTAATTAAAATGTCAAAAGTCCAAGTCAAACTTATCAAAATGCCACAAATCTCTCACAGTTTGTAAAAATGCCTCAAATACCCGCGATAGGAGCCCGCGGTCGTGGGCCAGTGGCATTTTCGTAATTAGTTATCCCGCGATCACGGGGGAAGCCGCACAAATACCCCAGCGGTGGACCATTTGTGTGTATTTGATGATTTTTAAATGAAATTTTACACTTTCACCCCCTATACTTATTTATAAACTTTACTTTATACCTTTTACTTTTATTATTTTAATTTTACATTTAACACATATAATCGTTTATTAACTAAAACACGTTAAAAAATACGTTTTAATTTTAACAAGTTACATCATTATAATCGTCTCTTCGATACGTTCGAAATGAGCTCAATCTTGAATTTTTTTTATTTATATATTTTTATATATATCATATATACTGCATAAAAATATTTTTAATATTTACAATTCATACCTTTATAGTTAATTATTTAATTTATGGTACTTTTATAGTTAATGCGATAGGAGTGTAAAACAAAATTGAGAATACGTTACAAAAATGAATTTCTGCAGATAAAAAATATTTTTTAGGTAGTGTATATGATATATATTAAAATATATAAATCAAAAAAATTCAAGATTGGGCTCATTTCGAACGTATCTAAGAGACGATTATAATGGTGTAACTTGTTAAAATTAAAACGTATTTTAGTTAATAAACGATTATATGTGTTAAATGTAAAATTTAAATTATAAAAGTAAAAGGTATAAAGTAAAGTAAGTAAATAAGTATAAGGGGTGAAAGTGTAAATATCAAATCAAAATCACAATTTTGTCGAAAAATTGAAATGTTACACTTTCAACCCCTATACTTATTTACTTACTTTACTTTATACCTTTTACTTTCATAATTTAAATTTTACATTTAACACATATAATCGTTTATTAATTAAAATATGTTAAAAAAAATACGTTTTAATTTTAACAAGTTACACCATTATAATCGTCCCTTCGATACGTTCGAAATTAACCTAATCTTGAATTTTTTTTGATTTATATATTTTAATATATATCATATACACTACCTAAAAAATATTTTTTTAACGTATTCTCAATTTTGTTTTACACTCCTATCGCATTAACTATAAGAGTACCATAAATTAAATAATTAACTATAAATGTATGAATTGTAAATATTAAAAATATTTTTATGTAGTATATATGATATCTATTAAAATATATAAATAAAAAAAATTCAAGATTGAGCTCATTTCGAACGTATCGAAGAGACGATTATAATGGTGTAACTTGTTAAAATTAAAACGTATTTTTAACGTGTTTTAGTTAATAAACGATTATATGTGTTAAATGTAAAATTAAAATAATGAAAGTAAAAGGTATAAAATAAAGTTTATAAATAAGTATAGGGGTGAAAGTGTAAAATTTCATTTAAAAATCATCAAAATACACACAAATGGTCCACCGCGGGGGTATTTGTGTGGCTTCCCCCGTGATCGCGGGATAACTAATTACGAAAATGCCACTGGCCGCGATCGCGGGCTCCTATCGCGGGTATTTGGGGCATTTTTGCAAACTGAGAGAGATTTGTGGCATTTTGGTAAGTTTGACTTGGACTTTTGGCATTTTAATTAATTTCCCTTTATTATAACTTAGATATATAGAATATAATTTATTTTAGTATTTTTTAGATGGATAAACAATGGATGAAGTATTTTTTTAGGGAAATTAATTAAAATGCCAAAAGTTTGACCAACAGTTACCAAAATGCCACAAAAATTTCTCAGTTTACCAAAATGCCCTAAATACCCGCGATGGAGCTCGCGATCGCGGGATAGGGCTGACGTGGCACGAACTTTGGCCACAAATGCCCCGCGGATCCCCTCAACTTTGGCCGCGGTGCACATTTGGCCCCTGCCCGCGATGGACCAAAATTTTTCAGTTTTGGTCCTTGTACTTAGACGAATCTTGCATGCTTTTACTGTTTTTTCCACAATTATTGTACTTTGAAGACCGATTTGTGGTTGAAATTCATTTGCATGTTTGAATCAATGTTAAATCAGTGTTTTTGGAATACCAGTTTGTGGATGAAATGAGAGATTGATTGTCATCAATGTTGGTTGTTTCATTGATAAATAGATGTAAAATGCAATCCATAATCCACACACCGATTTCATACTTCTTTCTTGATTTCTTTCTGCAATATTTTGTGTTTGAGATACTACTGAAAAAATGAGTTCATCTGTTGCAAAAGCTAAGCTATATTTCTGTTTTGATGGTGAATGGGAGCAAGATAACAATGAGTGGAATTTTGCTTATAAATCTAAGCATGGTGTAAAAGTGCCAGTAAACTATACTTATCAGAAATTTCTTGCATACGCCATGCAAAAATGTGGAATCAACCCTTCTGCTATTTGCAAGTTAGTGTTTAAAAATGGCGATAGGTCATTTGTGGATTTATCCAACGATGGGGATATCTCTACTTTTCTGCACTTTGCAGTCGATTCAGAAAGGCCCCCATTACTTTTTGTGTATCCCGACGAAAACGACGACGACGGTGACGACGAAGACCTCCAAATAGAGCAGCCTGATTCTCAATTTCAGGCGTCCGACGCCCCAACGGTTCATTTAGATCACTCATATGGTCTTAACGACTGTATTCCGGAGACGCAACAACAACAACCACCACAACCACACGAAGGGCGTACTGCTGGAGTTGCTGATGACGAAACCCACGTTTTCAGAACGGGTAATTCTGAAATAGACAGATCAGACACCGATAGTGATGATCACGAAGAATATACCCCTAGTAGAAAATCATGTTGTCAGATAAATGACTTTTTTGATATGCCCCCTATTCTTCCAGACTCCCATACCCAGACACAAACCTACGAACCTACACCTTATATTCGCAGTGAAAGGTTAAAAGCAGGTCAGATATTCGATTCGAAGGATCTCTTGGCAAGTCAGATCGGACTCAAGTTCTTGGAAGAGGGTTTCCAAAGTCACGCGCGGAAATCTGACAAAAGCAGATACGTAGTTGAATGTGCCAGAGAAAAGTGTGAGTGGAGGTTGTACGCGATTCACACGGGTCCCAAAGGAGGGGCGATAATGATTAGAAAGTTGCACGACGTACACACTTGTACGAGGACGCAACTTAATCCTCACCACAAACAAGCCGGCAAAAAGACTTTGGGTGCGATGCTGAAAAACAAATTTCTTGATGTTAGCAGGTCATTGCGTCCAAAGGACATCGTCCACGATGTTCACCAGCAGTTCAGCGTCACGATTGATTACCACCAAGCTTGGCGTGCGCGATGCCATACACTGTTTATGGTGAGAGGCGCGTTCGAGGAGTCGTATGAACGACTCCCGACATATTTATATAATTTGCAGCTGCAGAACCCTGGTACTGTCACGCAGCTACAGACCGATTCACGTCGACGGTTTGAGATGTGCTTCGTGGCCCTTGGACCCGCGGTACGTATTTTAACATGTCATATGTTTACACATTATAAACTATAACATTTACAAAGGAAAACCACCTATGTTTTTGCAGATCCGCACATTTCTGGCAAATCTACGTCGTGTCCTGATAATAGACGCATCCCATTTAAAGGGCCGTTACTTGGGTATGATGTTCCTGACGGTTGCCATGGACGGGGATAACTCCATCGTTCCGGTAGCTTTCGGTGTAGGCAAGTCTGAAACCGGGGACGAGTGGACTTGGTTTATGTCCATGTTGAGACAAGCTATCGGAGACCCGCAAGGGTTGGTGTTTATGTCTGACAGGGCTCCTTCCATAAGCGCCGCAATCTCTGCCATGTACCCAAACGCCCCTCACGCCATATGCTGTCGACATTTGGAGATGAACGCCAAATCCAAGGACAAACGTATTACCACCTACAAGGATGTCTATTGGGCGGCATGCAGAGCATATACGGATCGGGAGATTAACAAGTACATGAATATGCTACGATATAGTGCCGACGAAGCATCCAAAGTCTTTGACGATGCTGGACCGGAGAGGTGGTCCGCGGCCCATTTTCCTGGACAACGGTATGACATTCTGACCTCGAATAGTGTAGAGTCTGTGAATGCACTCTCCTGTTTTGCGCGTAGATGTCCGATTGTTAATCTTATGGACTACTTTCGGGCCTTTCAACAAGAGTGGTACCAAATTCGACGCCTAAAAGGAGCTGAGATGCAAAATGCACTCACACCAACGGCGGAGAATATCGTTCAGTACAGGGCGCGTTGTGCGGCGACATGGCCGGTAAGAGCAATCGGGTATGGGAAGTACGAGGTGCATGATGACTATATTCACGTGATTGTGAATATGGAAGACCACTTTTGTTCGTGTCGCGAATGGGATAAATCTGGGTTACCGTGCGGCCATGCCATCGCTGCAGCAAGATATATGGGTCTTACAGATTGCAGCGACTTGGCTGTACCTTTCTTCACGTCCGAATATTACCGGAAAACATACGTGGAGGTAATAAACCCAGCTGGACCCCCTGCAGCATGGGTGTATCCACCCGACCCGCTTCCGCCATGCTATCCACCTTTAATGGATAAGAACAGAGCCGGGAGACCGAGAAAGAACGACCGACGTCCATCACGTGGTGAAAGTTCGATACAACGAAGGTGTACTCGGTGCCAATGCGTAGGACACACTCGTGGAGAGTGTCCAAATCCCGCCCCTTCAACCGTGCCAAGGAGACATTCAGTCAGTCACACCCCGGGCCCGTCACAACTTGAACCATATGGAACAAACACATATGATACTGTTGATCTGAACGCTGATTTGTAATATATATATATATATATATATATATATATTATATATATATACACACATACATATGCTTCTAAATGAACATTGATAACACAACTAGTTTGTAAATGATATATATATATTCATATTATATATACACACATACATATGCTTTTAAATGAACATTGATAACACATCTAGTTTGTAAATGATATATATATTCATATTATATATATACACACATACATATGCTTCTAAATGAATATTGATAACACATCTAGTTTGTAAATGATATATATATATATATATTAATATTATATATACACACATACATATGCTTTTAAATGAACATTGATAACACAGCTAGTTTGTATTCCATCCAACATGCTCTTCATCTTCAATCTTTCTGACCCTTCTTCAACGGCTTCTGCTTTTGCAACCACGTATGGCCATTGTGTACCACAACCCGGACACACTTTAGCAAATGAGTTGAGGGTTGTCATATATTCTACAAGAGGAGTAGGCCCACGTGGATAGAGTACGGCTACCAAAATCTAGCATCATTAACAAACAAAACCCCATGTTTGTTTATCCGAATGAGGTAACCTCTGACTTGACCTTGCATGATGTATCCAACCTAACCGTGGTTCAGCGGCTTAAAAACTACTTTTCAGAGAAATTAACAACAACAAAAAATACAAAACAACAACACAGTAAAAAAAATACAAACAACAACATAGTAAAAAAAAATACAAAAAAAAAATACAAAACAACTAAAACAACCACCACCTACTTAAAAATTGACTTAGTTTCATTAATCCAAGCTTGCTTCTCGTTTACCTTCGCTTGAATAATTGCGAAGTCTTGCAGAATATGGTGAATTGCTTCTTGTTCTCGACGAACACGAGCCTCCCAAGCTTTTATATCCCCTTTCATCCTTTTGATCTCCCTGTCTTCCTCTTCGATCTTTCTCAAATGGACTGCCTTCCTGTCCATAATTTTTTTCCACTCTTCTGTTAGTTCATCTATCTCCTTTTCCTTTTTTGCTATGGCGACCTCGATTTGAGGTGGCATTTTTTCAGGAGTAGACTTAGGGTTTGATGACGATGCCATTTGTGGATGAAATGAGAGAAGAGAAATCAAGAGAGAAAGCAATTCAAAGAAAGAAAGCAAGAGAGAAATCAAGAAAGAATGTGAATTGCATATTACTGATATTTATGGATGAAATCTCAAACATGCAAATGAATTTCAATCACAAATCGGTCTTCAAAGTACAATAATTGTGGAAAAAACAATAAAAGCATGCAAGATTCGTCTAAGTACAGGGACCAAAAGTGTAAATTTTCAGGGGCCAAAACTGAAAAATTTTGTTCCATCGCGGGCTGCGATCGCGGGCAGGGGCCAAATGTGCACCGCGACCAAAGTTGAGGGGCTCCGCGGGGCATTTGTGGCCAAAGTTCGTGCCACGTCAGCCCTATCCTGCGATCGCGGGCTCCATCGCGGGTATTTAGGGCATTTTGGTAAACTGAGAAATTTTTGTGGCATTTTGGTAACTCAATGTTTGACTTTTGGCATTTTAATTGATTTCCCTTTTTTTTATAATATAGGATTTAATGATTATCATGTGTGTAAAAATGTTTATCAATTAAAATCCTTTTTTCTTTTTGTTATTGTTATTGTCGCATATCATGTTTATTAGTAGGGAAATTAATTAAAATGCCAAAAGTCCAACTTCAAGTTATCAAAATGCCACAAATCTCTCTCACTTTACCAAAATGCCACAAATTCCCGCGATGGGAGCCCGCGATCGCGGGTCCAGGGACCATTTTTGACATTTTTTGAAACTTGCAGGGACCAATTTTGAAACTTGCAGCCCGCGTTCGACCACTGTACACCCGTGTTTCGACCAATTTGATGAATTTGAAATGAAATGTTATACTTTCAACCCTTATACTTATTTACTAAATTTACTTTATACCTTTTACTTTCATAATTTAATTTTACATTTAACACATATAATCGTTTATCAACTAAAATACGTTAAAAAAATACGTTTTAATTTTAACAAATTACACCATTATAATCGTCTCTTTGATACGTTCGAAATGAGCCCAATCTTGAATTTTTTTGGATTTATATATTTTAATATATAGCATATACAAAATATTTTTTATATTTAAAATTCATACCCTTATAGTTAATTATTTAATTTATGGTACATCTCTTATTTTTTTTTCAATTTTGTTTTACACTCCTATCGCATTAACATAATAATCATATATTAACTAATTCATTAAATCGTTTTAAATTATTATTATTTGAATGTGTTTATAGATATCGTGAATGGCAATAGGAGAAGGTTTTACGAGAAGAATATGAAATGAGGTTTTGACAAGTTGGTATCACTGGACTCATTTAAGAATTGTGAAAATGGGTATTTGACGAATGATGATTCATGTGTGTTTGAAGCTGAAGTATTTGCAGTTACAGAGTATGCACAAAAAGATCGATAATAAAATAAATAAAACGTATTTTAACTATAAGGGTGTGTTTGGTACGCAGACTGGATGGGATGGGATGGGACAAAAAAAATAGTTTCATGTTTGGTATGCCATGGGACAAAAATCAGATGGGACAACATGAAACAAAAACAAGTTTTAATGGGACAAAACATAAGATTTTTTGTTCCACCAAAATAGGTGGAACAACATGGGACTAAAACATCAGATTACTAAAATACCTTTTTTCCAACGTAACTTAGATTAAAATTATCTCCTCCAGTTCAGTCCCGTCCCGTCCCATCCAGTTCAGTCCCGTCCAGTTACGTCCCGTCCCATCTAGTATGCGTACCAAACGCTACCTAAAAGTACCATAAATTAAATAATTAACTATAAGGGTATGAATTTTAAATATAAAATATTTTTTATGTAGTGTATAACTGTATATGGTATATATTAAAATATATAAATCCAAAAAAAATTCAAGATTGGGCTCATTTCAAACTTATCGAAGAGACGATTATAATGGTGTAATTTGTTAAAATTAAAACGTATTTTTTAACGTATTTTAGTTAATAAACGATTATATGTGTTAAATGTAAAATTAAATTATGAAAGTAAAAGGTATAAAGTAAATTTAGTAAATAAGTATAGGGGTTGAAAGTGTAACATTTCATTTCAAATTCATCAAATTGGTCGAAACGCGGGTGTACAGTGGTCGAAGCGCAGGCTGCAAGTTTCAAAATTGGTCCCTGTAAGTTTCAAAAAGTGTCAAAAATGGTCCCTGAACCCGCGATCGCAGGCTCCCATCGCGGGAACTTGTGGCATTTTGGTAAAATAAGAGAGATTTATGGCATTTTGGTAACTTGAAGTTGGACTTTTGGCATTTTAATTAATTTCCCTTATTAGTATACCTCTTTTCTTTGTTCATGGGGCCTCTATTATTGTGTTATAAATTAATTATATGGAAAATCAAATACCTTAAAAAGTTTTAATAAAATATCTTATTATTTTTATAATTAGATAAACACTTTAAACATGTCTCAAAATTAAAACCATCCATTATGTGATGCCAATAATTTATGCAATGATTATTAAAAACTACATTGTTTTAACAATTTAAAAAAAAAAACCAAAATATTACATTCAAAATTTTTGTTACCGATAAGATAATGTATCACGTACACAAATACGTATATATTTATGATTATATTATTTTTTAAATAATAAAAAATATATTTGATACCACTTTTTAGTAAATAATATGTAATTAAATTGTCTTCAAAAAAAAATATGTAATTAAATTAAATATTCCAATACCCATCTATCAATCTCCTTTTTCCCCTTTATAAATCAATCGTTTCTCACCCAACCTCTTCCACTCCATTCTTCTCTCCTCAAACATGAAGCTCCTTTCCATGGCTGCCCTTTTGCTTTTTGCTCTTTTCACCTTCTCATCCGCCATGGATATGTCCATCATCGGCTACGATGCAACGCACATCACCTCTTCCGATTCCAACTGGCGTACTGATGAAGAAGTCAATGGTATGTACGAATCGTGGCTTCTCAAACACGCTAAAACTTACAACGCTCTAGGAGAGAAGGACAGGAGGTTTCAGATCTTTAAGGATAACCTCCGCTTCATCGACGACCATAACTCCGGTGACCATACCTATAAGCTTGGACTCAATCAGTTTGCCGATCTGACTAACGAAGAGTACAGGTCAACCTACACAGGTATTAAGACGATCGACGCTAAGAGGAAGCAGCCTAAGGTTAAGAGTGATCGGTATGCGCTCCGGTCAGGTGAGTCGTTGCCGGAGTCTGTCGATTGGAGGGAGAAAGCTGCCGTCACCGCCGTTAAAGATCAAGGAAGCTGCGGTTAGTTCTTTGGTTTCCCTCATATTTTCCTTGTTATTTTATTCTAGAAAATAAAGTACATAAAGTTATTTTATTGAAAATCAATAAGAAAAAATGATATTATGATTGACTTGGTATACAACCACTCAAAAAGAAGAACCTAGTTACAAATTGACTGAAATAACCCTATAGACACTGAAAGGGTATTTTGGTAATTGGAAACCATATACAAAGCTTCAACTTGAGTTATCCACAAATTGGGTTTGTGTGGTTCCTGTTTTTATGTTGATTATGGATTAAGGGTGTTAAAAAACCGATCTTTAAGCAGGTTCTTTAGTTGTTTACTAATTATTGGTAACTAAATACTTAACTGCTTTTTAGATCTTATCGGATAAGAGGTTATGGTCTTTACTAATAATCATATCTTGCCTTAGTCAAGCTAGTGACTCTCTATTTATAACTGTTACTCGTGTTTAGCCAATTTGTGTTTGTAAACGGCCTCTAACCCAACTCAATTTTCTTATTGAATGATTATTCAATTGGTAAGCTGACTCGATACAAACTAGGGGATTTTTGGTTGGTTTTTTCATTAAGTCCTGTGTGGATAAAGTGTGGATTAGTTTGTGTCTATAGATTGAGAAGGCTTTTTTATGGATGAAAAGACCATGTTTTTCCATTAGAAGAGACAGTGTTTGGAAAAAACTTTGTATAAAGCTCCTCCTAGAAGCTTATTGAATATTAAGTTACTTTCTATATCATCAAGTGATTAAGCCACTACCAAACCAAAAAGTCATGTATGAGTTCCATTAAGCTTTTAACAAAAAAAGACCTTAGTCTTTTGTCACTTGTCACAAATGGCTTGAGTTTGAGCTCAATCTACTTTTAAGTCTTAGCTTCAAGAAACCTTTTGAAATTTCAAATCCTAAAACCCAATTCATATAGTACACAAGATTAAGTTTGATTTCCTTAAAAAGTCCACTAAAACATTCAAGTTTTGCAATTAAATCTAATGTGATTGATGTTTCTTGCATTGCAGGGAGTTGTTGGGCATTTTCAACCACGGGATCCGTCGAAGGGATCAACAAGATAGTAACTGGCGATTTGATCTCAGTCTCCGAACAAGAGCTCGTAGATTGTGATACATCCTACAACCAGGGTTGCAATGGAGGTCTCATGGACTATGCTTTTCAGTTCATCATTAAAAATGGTGGCATTGACACCGAAGAAGACTACCCATACACCGGCAAAGATGGAAAATGCGATACTTACAGGGTTTGTACTTTATTCTTCTTTTCCAAATACTAAGTTCCGGAAGCATCCGGATTCATTGTTCTTATAAATCGGTTTATGCAGAAAAACGCAAAGGTCGTTTCTATTGATGGTTATGAAGATGTTCCCGTTAATGACGAATCAGCACTACAAAAGGCCGTTGCTAACCAACCTATTGCTGTAGCCATCGAAGCCGGTGGCAGGGATTTCCAATTCTACACTTCGGTAACGTGTTTTCAGTTTCATATAAATAATGCATAGCAAGTTACGAATTTTTCAGACAACCCAAAGGTGGCATTTGGTTCGCAGTTCCGAAGGAATTTGATGGAAATGGAATCTTGAATTACATTGACCAGATTTAATTCTTTCGTTTGGTTCATTCATTTCTAAAGAAGGAATCTGATGGAAATGGAATCTTAAATTACATTGACCACATTTAATTCTTTCGTTTGGTTCATTCATTTCTAAAGAAGGAATCTGATGGAAATGGAATCTTGAATTACATTGACCACATTTAATTCTTTCGTTTGGTTCATTCATTTCTAAAGAAGGAATCTTCGAATTCCACCAAATTCAACAAACAAGGGATTTCAACATTCATTGGCAATAAGTTGGGATTTTGATTTAATGGAGTGATGTATTTCATAATCCCAAAGATACCTTTCAACCCAAATATAATCTAATTATTTAAAACTTTTTAGTTTTATTTTTTATATTACTTAATTTAATAATTTTTTATTTTTTGAAATATATTTTATTTATTCGTTTTTTTTTTTTGAAGTATTTTTTGTTTTAATTTTTTTTAAATTTTCAAAAAAGGACATTTTGGTCATTTATCAATATGCCATTCCAATTCCAAAGCTCTATTTTGTGAACCGAACGTACATCTTGCAATTTCTTAATATATTCCATTTCAATGTTTGTCAACCAAACAAGTGGTCAAACCTGACAACATTCTATTTTAATTCCTTCAAAGTCAAATTCTTTTGACAAATTTCATTCCATCCAAAAACATTCTGCTAACCAAACGCCACCTTAAAGATTCCGAGCTAATATTTGGTTTAATCTATTAAACAGGGTGTCTTCACGGGTCAATGTGGCACGGCTTTGGACCACGGTGTGCTTGCGGTTGGGTACGGCACCGAAAATGGTAAAGATTTTTGGATCGTGAAGAACTCGTGGGGTCCAGCGTGGGGAGAGTCAGGTTACTTGAAGATGGAACGAAACATCAAAGAAAACGTAGGCAAATGTGGGATTGCAATGGAGGCATCTTATGCCATTAAGACGGGTCCGAACCCACCGAACCCGGGTCCATCTCCTCCGTCCCCGGTCACACCGGAAACGGTTTGTGACGAGTACAGCACTTGTCCTGAAGGCACTACTTGTTGTTGTATCTATGAATATTATGGTTATTGTTTTGCATGGGGGTGTTGCCCATTGGAAGGTGCTTCTTGCTGTGAAGATCACTACAGTTGCTGTCCCCATGATTACCCGATATGCAACGTGCGCCGTGGTACCTGCTCGAAGGTATGTTCAATGTTATTTTTGAGGTCAAAAGTTAAAAAGAATATCCGGAGCCCTATTATATTCGAGTTATTTTACTAAAATGACTATCTTGACCATGGAGTTTTAGAAAATAAGCACTCAGATTTTTTTTACAAAATTATCCATTAACCTGCAAATCTGACACCGGAAGTCTACTTTTTTTTTTTTTTTTTTTTTTGCGCGGTGTCAGGACCATCCCATAATTAGATTAAAAGTTAATAAAAAAATAAATAAAACCGTAAGCCATGTCGTAGAACCGCAATTCAGAAATACTTATTTTTGTAAATAATCTATTAGAAACCTCAGCTTACTTAATAAATACATGTCAATAGTAGCTTGCTTCATTTAGGTAAATTACTCCATCGGATTCCTTCCAATAGGGCTCACTTTTGCTAGTTAATAAGCGCTCTTTTAGAGAGTGATTTGATGAGGTTTTTATAATATGTGATTAATAATGTTTGATTTGATTTGATTTGATGATGGGAACAGAGCAAGAACAGCCCGTTGGAAATGAAGGCGATACAGAGGATTCTTGCGACACCCACAAAGGCGAAGAGGACCAGTGTTTGAGGAGGAAAATAGAGGAAGGCGGAGATCTGATGATACTTGATTTGTAAATAAACACTGCATTCATTCCTGTACTTTGTATTTTAACTTATTTCAACAACTTAATTCAAGGATCATTTCTGGTAATGTTTAAGAATTGGAAAATATTAATAATATTTGAAAAAAAAGGTGTATGAAATTGGAAGTCTGAGATAGGAAAAACAACTTGAAATGTCGTCTTTTATTTGAAAAAATTTGTATCTTTTATATTCCTCCTGCACGTGGGAACAACTTCAAAAGAAAATATCAGTTTCCTCTACCAAATTAAGCTTGCCAAATAGTTTCCATCCCAGAAAAGAGATTGACAACAAAACAGATAGTTAGTTAAATGCATACCCTACCAAAAGGCATCAATCAAAGTGTTTATAAACAAACAGGATTACATTTCAAACATACAGATTCAGAAACAACTAACAAAACAATACAGAGAAGACTGAAGAGAACATATTGCAACATGTTCTTTCCTCCTAGGGGAATCTTATCTTATTATATAATAAATAAACCAATGAACTAATTGCTTCAATGTGTACCTGTAGTATGCAAGAAATGTTGACATTCAAGGTCTAATAGGGGCAGAATCGTCAACCACCTCTTCTTTCCTTCCCGTATAACGCTACAAACAGACGACGGGATGCAATGCAATGCAACTCAATCAATTACAATTACAATTACAATTTACAAAGACTAAAGATCACAGAACCGAATGTGGAGATAAGTTGTTTACCCGCTTGCCAAAGGAGAAGGGAACATATCTATGCTTGATCATGTGCATTATCTGGCTCCTCATTGTTGCAATGAACAACGCAATCCAATAGAATAATAGAATTGGCCAAAATACAGGCACGTCAAACACACTGAAAAATGTCAACACAAAAGCAATGCAAGCTGCTTTTGTAATTGAATACCTGATACGAAAGCAAAATAAAACATTACGTTTGTGTCGTCTGGTTTGCAATCACGAGAAAACATGGAATGATGATTTGATTTGATTCAGCAAATACGAATAACGATATATGGTTTACACATTGAAGTAGCCTAAAGGGATAACAACTCAAGTACAATGTAGCATACAGTTAATTTCATCACAAGGTGAGAACATATATATTTTTCCATAAATTTAGTGTTTTATTCAGTGTAATGCACATCTGTTTTGAGCCAGTTCTAGAAGTAACACCATTATGCAAGGAACCCTCAGGGGTATAGTGGGTGGAAACATACAAAATTTTCATGGTATCAGAGCCTCACAATTCATGCCTAATCTGACAAGTCAACGACGTCATATCTACTTTGGAATACACAACTCATGATGACTTATTTCCTACACCATCTATCAACCACCTTATCACAGGACATCTCCTCTCTCATGTCCTGTTTCTTTCAACATCCTACACAAGTCTGGATGGCTTTGAAAACATGTTCTCATCGAGTTCCAAAGTCAGAGTTGCAAACTTGTCTTCAACTTTCTACCTTGCAAAATATCCTCTCAGCCACATACAATTTGTCAACCTCTACAAGGAGAAGAAACTGTTTGATATTTGCTTTTAGGGATTTGGATCAAAATATAAGGGCTTGTTTGTTTTTATAAAAAAAACTCTTATCAGCTTCTTATGTCTAATTTGGTAAGAGTAGGGCCGTTCAGACTGTTTGTTTTTTTCCAAATTTTCAAAGCCCCTTATTTGCCTCTTATTGTTCTCAATGGATTAACCTCAACAGATCTTTTGTTTCAATCGATCCACGTGGATTATAATAAAACTCATCTACTATAATTAGGTGGCTTTCTAATTTAAATTTATGAATTTTAAATATATTATTATCTCTCAATCGATTAACTTTTTTCATTTAAATAAATGCTAATTTTATAATTTAGATGTGAATTTTGTAATGATGATGAATAAATATGTGAATTGTATAAACTTATTTATAAATTCAACACTATATTATTCTAATGGGTAAAATACAAAATTTAAACAAATTCAGACATTTATCAATTTACAATTTCAAATGTATCCCAATAGGCGCAACATGTGATCACTAGCCGAGCTCGCCCGACAATGACCGATCTAGAAACTCCGACGACCATGAGCACACCACCCATATTTTTAAGTTAGTGGGGGCACGAAAGAGAGCTTGAAAAAAAAAAACTACTCCTTTCAATTTTTTGACCGCGTATGTTACACATAGGTCCGTCCTTGTTGGCCGACACCTAAAATGTCTGTATGCAACCTGGTCATGCAAGCACAACTCCCTGGCTCAAGTCGCCCGATTTCTTTAACCAATTAGATAGCTTGAGATAAAAAGAAAACTAAATAAATAACAAATCCTCTTCTAATCGATGATTGCAACATTCCCCCTCACGCTGGCTCGAAGATCACTCATGCAAAGCTTGCTTATCAAATATTCGAATTACCTCTTGACTCTTGAGTAGCCCCTTTGTGAGAATATCTACTATCTAATGTGTAGACCGTAGTTGGCACAAAAGATATACAAATCAAACCACTTTCAACTTTTTTCTTTGATGCAATGCTTGTCAATCTCAACATGCTTGGTTCTGTCGTGTTTCAGTGTGGGCCGCGAGAGCAGTACCAAATCGAGGGTTGTAAGCCTTGTTATCACAATACAGTTTTATAGGCTGAACATGGGAATCTTCAAGTCTTCCAATAATCTCTTCAACCATATTGCCTCGCAAATTCCATGAGCTAGATCTCAATTCTGCCTTTGCTCTACTCCGTGCCACAACATTTTGTTTTTTTACCTCTCCCCATAACGAGATTTCCTCCAACGATTGTATAGTAGTCAGAGCGCCCATCACTAGTACTATCACCTCAGCCTGAATCAGTAAGTACTATTATCTGAAATTTGTTACTTTTTTGGAACATTAGACATTTTCCAGGGCTTCCTTTTAGATATTTTAAAATCCTAAAGACTGCCTCATAATGTTCTCATCCAGGTGAGTGCATATAACGGCTAACCAGGCTTACTGCAAATGTTATATCTGGACGTGTATGTGATAAATAAATCATCTTCCCCACAAGCCTTTGGAACATCTCCTTATCAGTCACTTCTTCAGCTTTTGCGAGATAAAGTTTTAAGATTAGGATCTATGGGAGTATCGATAGGTTTACAACCTAGGAAACCCGTCTCACTGAGAAATCAAGGTTATACTTCCGTTAGTTAGTGTTAGATTTAGTAAAGTTGCGTTTACCTTTCTTAGTAGAAGTGTTAGCTTTTCCTTATTTAGGTATTTAGAGTTGTATATATAATGTAATCCTATTTTGAAAAGAGCATGAGAAAGAAATCAGTCTTTGAACATTTAAATGGTATCAGAGCCGACTTCGCCGGAACTATACCAGAACCAGCCGCCGTCGCCGGAATCACCGCTGCCGGAACCCTAGCCGCCGCTGCCGGAACCCAAGCCGCCACCGCCGTTGTTCTTCTTGTCCAGAGCCGCCACTGCTGCCGGCGACCTTGTCGAGAGCCACCACTGCCGCCGGCGACCTCGACCTCGACCCCTTCCAGATTCTGACTTTGGTTTGCTGTCCTCCTATTCCAGATCAGTTATCTCCATTTCCCTATTTCCTACCTTGTTTCCTCTCTTTGTTTCCAGATACGTGAACCACAAAACAGATTATTGCACCTGATTTGGGTGATTTTATTAGCCTTCCTTGAAAACTCTCGCCGGAACCCTAGCCGACTTCGCCGGAACCTGCCGGAATCCTAGCCGACTTCGCCGGAACCCTACTGAAACCTGCCGGAACCCTACCGGAACTCCAGCCTCCGTAGCCGGAATCTACCAGAAGCTGCCGAAACCGACCAGAAGCTGTCGGAACAGTCCAGATCCTGCCGGAAACCTTCAGAACACGCCTAAAACACCCCGGAACCTGTTGAAAACTCCATAACCTTCCGGAAACCTTCAGAACCTGCCGGTAATACCCTCAAACCTGCCGAAAACCTCTAGAACGTGCCGGAAAAAAACCATTTGGCACACGTCGGGATCTGTTAAAAGTACTCGAAATCTTCCGGAATACTTCCAAAATCTGCCGAAATGGGAGACGAGGTTCCGGTACAACAATCAACATTTTGTGCTAGTACAACACAATCAGGTATCACACCTAATTGTCTCTCTGCATGCTCACCATCTTGGATTATTGATTCGGGAGCCACATATCACATGACCGGGAACAAAGACCTTTTGTCCAATCTTGAAACTAATACATCCCATAACCCCGTTCGACTTGCTAATGGATCTTCATGTCAAATCATGGGCATAGGATCCACTAGCAATCTGTCAAACCTAAACTTATCCTCTGTTCTTTATGTTCCTACCTTCCCGGATAGTCTAATTAATGTCTGTCAGCCAGATTACCCAAAAACTTAATTGTTATGTCATTTTTTTCCCTACACATTGTGTTTTTCTGGATTTGAGAACAAACCAGTTGATTGGCACAGGTTTTGAATCTCAGGGTCTTTATCGCTTGTCTATGTTGCGATCTCCAGCTACACATCTTTGTGATTCCAGTATTAGAGAGGTGCACTGTCGGTTAGGCCACCCTTCTTTGCCTGTTCTGAAACAATTAAGACCTGATCTTTCATCTGTTCAAGAGTTAGTTTGCGAGGCATGTCAATTGGGTAAACATACCCGTCGTCCTTATCCCCCTAGCGAATCTAGTCATGTCACGTCTTTATTTCAGTTAGTTCATTCTGATGTATGGGGACCTTGTCCCATAACTTCTACTAGTGGATTTAAATATTTTGTTACTTTTGTTGATGACTTTTCTCGTGCAACATGGGTTTATATGCTAAAGTCACGTAATGAAATATACTCTATCTTCTGTGAGTTCTATGCATATGTCAAAACCCAATTTGCCGTCTCTATTAAAACTCTAAGGTCTGATAATGCAAAAGAATATTTCTCTTCTGATTTTACATCCTACTTATCTGAGCATGGTATTATACATGAATCATCTTGTGCCTATACACCCCAACAGAATGGCATTGCTGAACGAAAGAACCGCCATTTGTTGGATGTGGCACGCACTATGATGATTCATTATAATGTTCCACAAAGTTTTTGGGGCGATGCAGTTCTTACAGCTAATTATCTGATTAATCGTATGCCCTCTTCTGTCCTTAAAGGGAAGACGTCTTTTTCCATCCTCTTTCCAAAAGGCACTTCTTTTCCCCTGGCTCCTAAGATCTTCGGTTGTATTTCTTATGTGCATGATCATCGTCCGGGCCATAATAAACTTTCTGCACGTGCTATCAAGTGTGTGTTCCTTGGGTATTCTCGTGTCCAAAAAGGCTATCGTTGTTATAGTCCTTCTCTGCGTAGGTATTTTACTTCTGCTGATGTTACATTCAATGAGTTGAGTCCTTTTTATGATAAATCTATTACAAGTACTTCTGAGTCAACAAATCACGTTCCTGATCCTTTTGATTCCTTTGAGCCCCCCGTCTTGCGTATTCCAGTAATGACACAAAATATGGCTATTCCGCCCGTACCCACTGATACTCGTTTCACAAATGTATATGCTCGACAGCGCCAACGACAAATGCCTGAGACCCAAGAGTGCCTATCTGTGCCTGATGATTCTGGTACGTCTTCAATTCCACCACCTGACCCACACATATCATCGCCTACTGACAGTGTCCCTAACCTAGTACCTGATACACCCCTACCACCACTTACCGAGCCTTATGACCCACCTGGTACCCATCTCCCCGATATTCCAATTGCCTTCCAAAAAGGCATACGAACTCGTACCCGATATCCTATTCATGATTATCTTGCCTATACTCATCTTTCTTCAGAGTCGTGTGCCTACACCACCGCCATTGATAGCCATATTGTTCCTAGAAATGTGACTGAGGCTCTTAATCATCCAGGATGGTTTAAGGCAATGCAGGAAGAGATGGATGCTCTAAAGAAGAATCATACTTGGGATTTGGAACAACTTCCTCATGGAAAGCGGAAAGTGGGTTGTAAGTGGGTTTTCACAGTGAAAGTTCATCCTGATGGTTCACTGCATCGCTTGAAAGCCCGATTAGTTGCAAAGGGTTATTCTCAAGCACAAGGGATTGACTACGACGAGACGTTTTCCCCGGTAGCTAAAATGCCGTTAGTTCGCATTTGTATTGCTTTGGCTGCCATTAATCATTGGCCGCTTCACCAGTTGGATGTCAAGAACGCCTTTCTTAATGGCATTCTTGAGGAGGAGGTGTACATGGAACAACCACCTGGGTTTGTCATTGAGGAGGAGGTCACAAAGGTATGTCGATTGCGCCGTTCATTATATGGTCTCAAACAGTCTCCTAGGGCATGGTTTAGACGTTTTTCAGATGTTCTCCAGGAGTTTGGTATGACCCGCAGTTCCCAGGATTATTCCGTGTTTTATAGACACCATGACAATCGACGAATCATATTGGTGGTCTATGTAGATGACATTATTATTACCGGAGATGATAGCACTGGAATTTCTGAGCTAAAAGAATTTGTACAGACTCAGTTTCAAGTTACCGATCTTGGACGACTTCGTTATTTTCTTGGGATAGAAGTATCTCGATCTCCACAAGGGATTCTTTTGTCTCAAAGGAAATATGTTCTTGATATGATTACTGAGTGTGGTTTACTGGGATGTAAACCTGTTGACAGTCCCATGCTTGCGACAGGAAAGCTTCTTCCGGATGCTGGAAATCCTATGAAGGATCCAGAGAGATACAGGAGACTAGTTGGAAAATTAAACTATTTGACAGTTACTCGACCGGATATATCATTCCCGGTTAGTGTCTTGAGCCAATTCATGTCTGCTCCTTATTTGGGTCATTGGGATGCAGCACTTCGTGTTTTGAGGTATCTTAAGGCCACCTCAGACTTGGGGATACTCTATTCAGATCAGGGTCATTGTCGAGTGGGTGCTTTCACCGAAGAAGGAGATGGTAGGATATCCGGTTTCTCGGATGCAGATTGAGCTGGTTGTCCCGTTTCCAGAAGATCAACCACGGGGTACTGTGTATTTGTTGGAGGAAATCTTGTTTCTTGGAAAAGCAAGAAACAACATACTGTCTCCCGATCAAGTGCTGAATCAGAATATAGAGCCATGACAGATGTGTCATGTGAAATGACGTGGGTAAGAAGACTCCTAAAGGAGCTTGGAGTAATTACAGACGACTTGATGAGACTGTATTGTGATAACCAGTCAGCTATTCACATAGCCAAGAAACAAGTATTCCATGAGAGGACTAAGCACATTGAAGTTGATTGCCATCGCATTAGAGACCGTGTTGTGGGAACACGGACGAACCCTCCATCGATCCAACCAGTACACATCAGGACTGAGCATCAGCTTGCAGACATTCTCACGAAGCCATTGCGGAAAACACAGATAGATTTTATTTGTAACAAGTTGGGCATGATTAACATATTTGCTCCAACTTGAGGAGGAGTGTTAGATTTAGTAAAGTTGCGTTTACCTTTCTTAGTAGAAGTGTTAGATTTTCCTTATTTAGGTATTTAGAGTTGTATATATAATGTAATCCTATTTTGAAAAGAGCATGAGAAAGAAATCAGTCTTTGAACATTTACAGTTAGCAAAGATGCCCTTCTTGGACCCGCCAAACTACATATCCAAGAAGTACTTTAGAAGTCCTAAATCCTTCACCTAAAAATCTCGGACTAACCCCTTTTGCAAATTGGTTAGCCCTTTGTAATCATCACCGGTCAAGATCATATCATCCACATAGACGATTAAGATAGAGATCTTACCTTTTCCTGATCGCTTATAAAACATTGTGTGATCAGCTTGGCTTTGATGATAGCCATAATTTTTCCTTGCCTTTTCAAATCGTTCGAACCAAGCCTTTGGAGACTGTTTAAGGCCATACAGGGATTTTTTGAGTCTTCATACTTTGTCTTGTCCTAACAACTTTTTGAACCCAGACGTAGGCACATAAACACTTCATGTAAATCGCCATTCAAAAATGCATTCTTGATAACTAATTGGTGTAGAGGCCAATCACAATTTGCCGCTAGAGATATTAACACCCGCATGGTATTGAGTTTTGCTACTGGAGCGAAAGTTTATTGATAGTGAATATCGTGTGTTTGGGTGAAACCTTTAACGACTAATCTTGCTTTGCATCTCTTAACGCTCCCATTCGCCTTGCATTCACCTTAAACACCCATTTGCACCCAACCGCTGATTTTTGGGTAGATCAATAACTTCCCACGTGTCATTTTTCTTTAAAGCATTCATCTCTTCCATCACTGTTGATTTCCAAATAGGGTCATCAAGTGACTCTTGTATGTTTCTTGGAACAAACTGGTTACATAACTTTGTAATAAAAGCACTATGTTTATGAGAAAGACTATTATAAGAAAGGTACTTGGATATAGGATGAGAAGAAAGAAAAGCTTTGCTTTTTTGATAGCTATTAGAATATTCAAGTCACTAGCTTTAGTATTAGGTACCGGAGGAGACACTGAATTTGAGGTACGAACAGGTTGGGTTTTGTGAGTACCTTGAGTAGTTTCAAATTCAGAGCTTGGAGACGGTACTGCAATTTTCTTGCGTTTTTTCATGACCGTTCTTTCTTGAGTATGTGAGGAGCTCTTTATCTTATTCAATTTAAACATCAGGTGGTACGTCTCCCCTTGTCGAGGATTCAAGAATGTTTGGCAAAATAGGTTAAGGATCTCTTATGTCTTCCAAACTAGTGGTTCCTTCCTTGTTTAAAGGTTCGTTTGTAGACAATAGTTGGTGTAAAAGTAGTATCACAAGAGTCGATAGTTTTAGGTCAAGGAATATTAGTAATGTCCCAAAAAAACTCTTCTAAGTTTTCCCTTAAAAAGATTTTTTTTTAAAGTAGGGTTGATTTTAAAAAAAAGGTAACATCCATAGAGACAATTGTTTTTTTTCTCTTTCGGTAAAAGCACCTATATCCCCTTTTATTTGGAGCATAGCTAATAAAAATACATTTTTCATCCCTTGGATCAAGTTTAGATCTCCTCCTAATACTTAAATGCACATAAGTTGTACACCTAAATATTTTCAGGGGAATACTCGAAGGAATATTTGATGTAGAAAAATGTTTTTTTTAAACAATCGACAGGAGTAATGTAGTTTAGAACACGAGTAGGCATTCTGTTAATAAGGTAGGAAGCAGTTAGAATTGCTTCCCCCCAACAAATATTTAGGGACGTTCATTGAAAACCATAAAGGCTTGAGAAACCTCAAGAAGATGTTTATTTTCTCACTCAACGATTCCATTTTGTTGAGCTGTGTCAACACAAGTAGTTTGATGGTGAATCCCCTTTTCAATAAAATATCTTTCAAGAGCTTCTTTAAGGTATTCAGAACCATTATTTGTGTAAAGAATTTTAGTTTTTGTTTCAAAAATGTTTTCAATCATTGAGTAAAACATTTTGAACAGTTCTTCAACCTTAGATTTTTCTAACATTAGTTTACCCAACAAAGACGAGTATGGTCATCAATAAACGTTAGAAACCACCTTTTTTTGGAAGGCATAGCGGCATCGACCCTTTCGATCAACTACCACGAACACAATGCACACACGCGCGCACGCCTCCCCGGCGGTATCGGACATCCGAGGGCAGTCCACTAATCCGCCGCTGTCCCGGCCCAGCTTACGCTGGACCTAAGGCCCAACCACAGTCTTGGGGGGTAAGCCTAGTCAAAGACTGGACCACCCAAGGACGGGGTACTCCTCATGCCCTCAATTGCCTCCCCTTGGAATCGAACCCGGGTAGACTGGGATACCATCCACAGCCTCCCCAGGATGTTACCGTCCTTATGGTGTATTAATCCTCGAAGGTCCCCGCACATCACTGTGGATTTATAAAAAGGTTTCGAAGCTTGATAACCTTTAGAGAGATAAATAGTTCTTTGACTCCTTGACAAAATGCAGCTTTCATAAACTAATTTAGAAGTATCCAAACCTTTAGACAACCAGGAAATAACTTGCTAAGATACGAAAAACTAGGGTGTCGTAGCCTATAATGCCAAAGAATAATTTGATACTTGGCACGTATAGGATGAATACTGGCTGATCATTAAAAAAACGTAGAGTCCATCGATTTGTTTAACACTGCGAATCATCTTCCGTGTGAGTTCATATCCTGGTAACAATGAGATTCAAAAAAAGTAATCTTACAATTAGAATCTTTGGATAGTTTGCTAACAGATGGCACATTATATAAGTCGGTTTAGGAACGTTTAAGACAACCTTAAGAGAAATACTTTTCAACAGATTTATCAGGCCTTTGTTAGCTATAGAAGAATAAGATCCGTCTGCTATACGGATATTTTCATGACCAAAACATGAACACGAATTATATAGGTTAGACATGTTGGTCACTTGGTAATAGATGATCCAAGGTATGGAGTGAGTAAAAAATTGACAAGAGAAGGCTTTAAAGTTACCTGCTTGTACGATAGATAGAAGCATTGGGAGCACTAGATGAACCATTTAGGAGTTGATCAACTTGTTGTTTGTTGAAGAATGTTGAATCTGTCATGTGTGTTGTAGGTGCCTTATGAAACCGTCCTTTATGTGATCCCTTCAAATTTTCTGGTTTTCCATTGAGTTTCCAACATGTCTCTCGTGTATGACATGGCTTGTTACAATGGTCACACCACACACGAGTTTTCTCACCAGAAAATGAGGTTTTTTTGTTAGTATCCCGCCCATTTTTATCTCTAGCAAGTAGAGCAGAATTTTCAACATTGTTGCTTGAAGTTTTTGGGTTAAGCATCACAAGAGGGCGACTGTCTCCCAATAATCCTACCTCTAACCTCATAAAACTCCATATTAAGTGTTAATGCAAATTATATTGTAATCAATGTCTTATTTATTTAAGCATGTAGCTAGTTGTTAGTTTGACTTTGACTTTATGTCTAGGGTATAAATACCCTTAGAACTCTTTGTTTTACAACCTTTTGCCTAATTGAGAGATATCAGAGTTCTTATTTCTCTCTATGTGAAATGCTTTCTGTCTTTGATTGATCCATACATTTTCAATTGGTATCAGAGCAGGATCTTAGATTCAGAGAGTGTTTCTATGATCATACACAAATTCTTGTGAAGATTATCAACAAAATTTGATCGATTTCTTGAATTTTTTCAAGAAATCTCGTTTTCTTGAGATTTTTTTTCAAAAATTTTTGTTTGTGATCGAATTGCTTCAAATTTGGTATCAATAGATTCGTGATCTGATGTGGAACGTGATTAAAGAAGGGTTCGAAGGTCAATTTCATCGATTTGAGGTTCAATTTTGAAGATTTGTGAGATTTTTGGAGTTCGAACTTGAGGTTCTGTTCGATCTACAAGGATTGCAATTCAGACGTTTTCAGTGATTGTTGTGTGAAGAAAGTACATTCAGACTGTTTTTTCGAGCATTTCTGTGAAATTTCGTGCAGAGATATTCAGATTTCAGACGTTTTTGAGGATTTTTGTGAACTTTTCGCAAGATCTGTGGTTTTCGCAAGACTCATCGTGGTTTTCGCAAGACTCATAGAACTTTTCGCAAGTTCATCATCTTTTGAAGGTTTTCAGAATACAAGTGGAGTTTTCGCATCCCAAAGACACGAGAACAGGAACTTTTCGCAAGCTTCATTCACGAGAACATGAACTTTTCGCAAGCTTCATTCACGAGAACAGGAACTTTTCGCAACCCACAGTCGCGCAAACTTCTCTTCAAGAATTTCCAAGTCAACTTTTCGCAACCATCTAACTTTTCGCAACCGTTGCTTGCGAAAACCTTGACTTTTTGTTTATTCAACTTACGAATACTGGTAGTTTTCGCAACAGTTGCTTGCGAAAACTGACACTTGGTCGATTTTGTTTACTGTTCATCTGACCCAACTTTCTGCCATTTTCTGATTTTTTTCGAATCTGTCTTTTTCTACTCAAAACATACTGTTTACAATGGCTAATCAAGATATGTTGTTCAAAAACGACATCATGATGACTTTGGGCTCGAATACACGACCACCGGTGCTTCTTAATGAACGTGAGTTTCCACAATGGCGTGATCGTTTTATCAATTTCATCGAATCCCAAAACAACGGCGCTAACATAATGAAGTCCCTAATGGAAGGACCATTTGTCAAGCCATATATCGAGGTCCCGGCGACTGCCACGACTCCGGCTACCCGTGAACTGAAAAATCCAGACGATTATACTACGGAGGAAGTCTCTCGACTCCTAGGAGATAAAGATGCTAAGTCGTATTTGATTCTTTCTCTACCTAACTACATCTACAATAGGATTGATTGTTACCGGAATAATGTTACGTTGATGTGGGCTCAGTTAGAGAAAATTATGTTGGGTTCAGCGGTTTCTACCCAGTTACGCCAAACACGATACATGAACAATTTTGAGGGATTCAAGGCAATGGAAAATGAGTCGTTGAAGAGCGTTTTTGACAGATTTTGGGGAGTCATCAATGATTTGTACAAGATCAAGGTTGTTAAGACAGAGTTGGAAATAAATCTGAAGTTTCTGAATTCTCTCCAGTCTGAATGGAGTAAGACTTGTCATAGGCTGAGGAACGATGTTGGTATATCCACAATGCAGATTCAGGAATTATATGAGTTACTTATGGTTGATGAGGATTTGGTAAAGGCAAAGAAGGATAAGATGAATAGAAAGGCCAAGGGTAAGACTGAGGATCCGATTGCTTTGTTAGCAAAGCAACTTGCAGAAAAGTCGTTGTTAGAGAATGCGTTTGATGGAAATGTAGAAGATGACGGAGAGGAACTTGAGAAAGCAATGATTTTGTTGACCCAACATTTTCAGAAAAAGTACCGGTCGGGCAACAATAATCTTCGTTTTACATCGGGTTCAAGGAAAGTGCCTAGTGAGACTTCTAAGTATGTGCCGAAAGTTGATTCTCCAAAGCAGTATGAGACAAAGAAGGATGATGAGAAGAAGGCGATTATCACATGCTTCAAATGTGGAAAGGTGGGACATATGGCGAAAGATTGCCGGGTGAAAGTTGTCCGAGATTCTTCTTATTAAAAGAAGAAGTTAGAGCTTGTGGGAAAAAAGTAGAATGGGAATATCCTTCTCGTCGAAGAAGAATATTTCCTTGACTACTCGGATGATGAGTCCACCAACGAGGAAACCACCGATACGTGCTTTATAGGAGACGACGGAAGTGATGATGAGAAGGAGGATGATGAAAGCCCTACTGATGAATCTGAGGTACCTTCTCAATTTGATTATGACTTTCTAATTTCACAAATGAATAATGTCGTCACTGCTATCCGATCTCTTAGAACGAAAAGACTATCTGAAAAAGCAATTATTCATGATCAATCAAAATTAATTAAAACGCTTAAAATTCATATTGAAGATGAGAAAATAATTTTGATTAACATGAATAATTTGTCTAAAAAGAAAATAGAAGAATTATAAAACATTATAAAAATGAACGATGAATCTTTGAGACATATGACCGAACAAAAAGATAATTTTTCGGATAAAATTTCTGAACTTGAAGAAAAACTTTATGTTCGTGGTCAAACAGAGCAAACGGTTTATCTTAATAAACCAAGGAGTTATACATCCATAAAAGAAAAATGGGGTTTAGGTTTTGAAAATCCACATTATCTAGATGAAGCTAAGGAAAAAGTTCCAACGCTTTATGAATTTGATTTCTTACATCTAGGAAGATATGCCCCTCAATTTAAGATAAATTGGACAAATGAAGAAGAAGTTTCAGAATTAGAAAAGGAGAAAAGGGCTCAAACGACCAAAATGCAACTTCCTTTTGTGTACACTAGAGAAAACGCGAAATACACTTCTAAATCAAAAGGATTTAACAAAGATTTCTTATCCGATGATTACTTTGATGGTTATGCTAAAAATGCTAAATCTGAGGATAAACCTGAAGTATTGCAAGATACTAAAAGGTATATCCCTCCTTTAGTATTAGAGACCAAAATTGTGAGTCTTGAGAAGAAAATCGCGGATTTGGAATCTAAGTTAGAAAATTTGGAAAATGAAGATGTTAAAAACAATAACGATTTTATTAATAGTAGTGTACAAGAGGATTTTGAAAATGCAAAAACGGAAAATTGTAAAAATCAAGAATCTCCTTCTTCTTCTAATTCTAAAACTCATTTAGAATCCGATTTTTTCTGAAAATGAAAAAGATGATAATTCCGAGGAATGTATTAAGAAACCGGTTTCTATGTTTGATTTTATTAATAATACTTTTTCTTCAAAATCGGAAATTAAATTGGAAATTTTAGACGATTCTTTTACGATAAACTCTAAAATTAATAAAACCAAACGTCGTAAAAGAAGGCGGTCAAAGAAGAAGTCAAAGACTCAAGTTCTTAATTCTGAAAATAATTCTGATTCGTCTACTTCTTCTTTTTCAGATAGGCCTATGAGTAAGAAAGGAAAGCATGTGTGGATTCCAAAACGCATACCAAAGGAGTCGGCAACTTCTTCTAGTAGTGACATTGATTTTGACGTTTGTAAAACGAATTCATTTGCTTGTTCGAATAAAGATTGTAATAGTCCTTTTAGATATTCAATAAAGCAAATGATTCATATTGCAAATGTTGGTTGGTGTTGCTCGGAGTGTTGTCATTCTAATGGTATTTGTTCTGAAAACGGCATTAATTTTAAACTGAAAGATTTTCTTAATACCGATGCCTATTATAATTTTAACAAAGGTAACAAAAAGAAGAGGACTAACAAGAAGGAACCCAAATCTATATGGGTACCTAAATCTGCTTAATATGCTAACTTGCAGCCAAGTCGTTTGTGGTATCTGGATTCTGGATGCACCAAACACATGACTGGCAATAGATCTTTGTTAACTAATTTTAAGGAAAAGGCATCCGGTAAAGTAAAGTTTGGCAACTGTGAAACATCATCAATTCTTGGATACGGAGACGTTGTACAAGGAAACGTAACTGTCAAGAGAGTGAATTTCGTCGAAGGGCTAAAGTACAACCTTTTTAGCATTGGTCAGTTTTGCGACAAGGATTTAGAGGTAAGTTTCAAGACCAAGAGCGTGGCTGTAAAGAACAACGATGGCAAGGAACTTCTCATTGGAAAGAGGAGATCGAATTTGTACACCATAGATCTCTCTTCGGTGAATTCTCCATCCGATGTATGTCTTTTATCGAAAGCCTCAGTTTATCAGAGTTGGCTTTGGCACAGACGTCTGGCACATCTCAACTTCAGATATATGGATAGATTAGCAAAAGGCAATATGGTACGAGGTCTTCCGTCCTTGAAATTCCAAAAGGATCATTTATGCCAAGACTGTGAGAAAGGAAAGATGAAGAAAGCTTCCCACAAACCTAATCCCAACTTCTGCACCAAAGATATTCTTGATATTTTACATGTTGATTTGTGCGGACCGATGAAGACTAGGAGCATTGGGAAGAAACGCTATGTGTTGGTGGTGGTTGATGACTATTCCAGATATACGTGGGTCAAATTTCTAAAGTCAAAAGATGAAGCCCCGGCGATTCTCATCACTCTCATCAAGACGATACATACAAATAAGCAGAAACCGGTTAAGACTGTCCGATCAGACAACGGAACTGAGTTCAAGAACAGTATTCTACAAGCATTTTATGAAGAAAACGGAATTACTCAGCAATTCTATGCCGCGAGAACTCCTCAGCAAAATGGAATCGTGGAGAGAAGAAATAGAACACTTGTAGAATCGGCCAGATCGATGCTTGCTTATTCGGGACTTCCTCTTTCTCACTGGGCTGAAGCGGTTTCCACAGCTTGTCATACACAGAACCGGTCAATCATTCATAGGCGCTTCAATAAGACACCATACGAAATCATGAATGGGATAAAGCCGAACGTGAAATATTTTAGGGCTTTTGGTTGCAAGTGTTATGTTTTGAACGACCGGGACAATCTTAACAAGTTTAGTCCAAAGGCTGATGAGGGAATTTTTCTGGGATATTCTTCTAATTCTGCGGCATATCGTGTGTACCTGTCCACTCCAAGAAAGGTGATCGAAAGCGTTAACGTCAAATTCGACGAATCTGAAGCAATGGTTTCCGGCCAAACAGGACCAGAACCCGATCTGACAGGGATTTTAGCTTATGAACTTAACAACTCAGAAGTTGTTCCTCAAATGCTAAATCAGGATCAAATTTCTAACTCTAATAATTTCTCTGATCTTGATTTATTATTTGAAAATTTCTATGATGATGTGCCTACAACTAACACGAGTGTTGTTTCTAATATGTCAAACCAGGAAAATGTGACCACATCAAATTCTACTTCCGCTGCAACTCACACAAATGATGATGTTGTTCCTATTATTCCTGAACAAGAGGCACCTAATTCTGAGGCAGAAGTTGTGATTACTGTTGCACCACAAGGAGTAACTGAGGTTGGAACAACAGTGACAAACGATGACATCCCGTCACCATAAATTCACGAAGAAGAAGCTGAAGTTGTTCCACCGAACGAAGAAGTTTTTCCATCCACATCTGTTGATCAACCGTTAATCGAGGCTTCAATTTCAGATAGTGTTGTTGAAGTATCTCCTCCGATACCTGAAGTCGTGTCTATTTCTTCTTCTGAAGGTGACATACCTGATCCTCCACCTCAAATTTTGCAAAGCATTCAAGAAAATGTTGATCCTCTCCCACATACCGCTAAATGGACGAAAGCGCATCCACTTCATCAGATTATTGGAGATCCTTCATCTAGCATGTCTACTAGATCAAAATCTGCGACTCCGAATGAATGTCTTTTTGCATGCTTTCTGAGCAACATTGAACCATCTACAGTTTCAGAAGCACTAAAGGATCCGGATTGGATAATCGCAATGCAAGAGGAACTAAATCAGTTCGAAGCGTTAAAGGTGTGGAGATTAGTGCCCAAACCGAAAGGAAAGAGCATCATAGGCACTAAATGGATATTCAAGAACAAGAAGGATAAAGACGGTATCGTTGTTCGGAACAAGGCTCGTCTAGTGGCAAAAGGCTACCGACAACAAGAAGGAATTGATTATGATGAGACATACGCGCCAGTGGCTTGACTAGAAGCCATTCGGATGTTTCTTGCCTTCGCAGCCTATCGGAACTTCACGGTTTATCAGATGGATGTCAAAACCGCGCTTCTTTATGGAGCACTCAAGGAAGAGGTCTATGTGTCTCAACCTGAGGGGTTTGTCGATCCGAACAAGTCTAAATATGTCTATGTAAAGCCCGTGTCCCGGTATGTTTTTTTAAAATCCTTAATTTTTTTTTCTAGCGAGTCTCTTTAACGGAAGTTGTCAAAGGGACCTCGAATGTTAGGTATGGCAAACCTTATTTTTTTTTTACAATGTAATGGGAATTTAGGGATCAAAAGTGCCAAGGTGTTGGAGTTTAAGGGCCAATTGTGGACATAAGGGATTTTTGTGGGGTGAACGGCTAAGGAAGGGGGACCGACCCCCCCCTTTCTCTCTTCTCGTCGGTTTCCAAAATCAGCAACAAAACAGCCCCTTTGATTGTTGTGGGTTTTTCTTTTGGTTTGGATTTTGCCGAGAGGGAGAATTAGTGAGTGAGAGAAAGAGATCGCAAGAGAGAGAACCAAGAGAAGAAGAGAGAGAGTGGTCACCGGAGTTCCAGTCGCCGGAGGTTCCAGTCGCCGGAGTTCCAGTCGCCGGAGGATTTCCATTCACCGGAGAAGTCGAGGGAAGAGAAACGACCATCGCAAGGTAAGCCGTTCCCCTCGCTCTATCTTGTTCGTTCTTGTTTATTCTTTTTCCGGCGAGCAACCGCCGCCTGCTGCCGCCGCCGGCGACCACCCTGCCGGAGAGGGCGGTGGGTGGTGCTCGTGTGGCGGGACCCTACTGACCTAAACCCACCGTTGCTTAGAAAACCCGAACTCGTAAAAAAAAAAAAATCAGTTGCGTAATCGCCTTATAAAAAAATCGTCAGTTTATGTGAATAACCGTTCCGCCACTGTTTTGCGACGGCTATAACTTTTCCGTCATAACTCCGATTGAGCCGAAACTGGCGCCCACGCTTCGAGCTCGGGACCAGGCACGTTTTCTGTGTTTTAGCGGAAAACTGGTTCGGCCTCGAGCTAGGAGAAAAAGTGGCCGCAAGTTCAGCGGTTCGTCATTTCATGTAAAGAATTCTGGATTCTGCCCTGTTCTTGCGTAGCCGATAACTTTTTACTCGTAGCTCGGATTGGGGTGAAATTGGTGCCAAAAGTTCCCTTTTCGAGTCTAGCAACTTTTCCGGGTTTTGTGCAAAATCCATTTCGGGCTGTAAATTGAGTTAAACTGCTGTTTGTAGCGAAAGGTGCTGTTTTTTCGCTGTGCACATAATCAGTTTTGTAAAATCCATAATAAATTGTAGAAAAATCGTTAGAGCGCGTGCGATATGTCCTTGGAGCCGTAACTCAGAGCACTTTCTAGTCATATAAAATGTTTGAGGATTTTCTGGGTTTAAGAGGGTCGAATCAGGTCCCGAACAGACCCGTTTAGTTAGGTGGAAAAGTCATTTTAGTGACGGTTGTAGCGTGCGTCGCGTCTTTAGGTCCGAGTCTCGTATTAATGCATGTTAACGTTCGTTTAGGTATTGGGAAGTGATTTTTGGATTGTGGAGCTTGGAATTTTGATTACGAGCTAGACGCGCTTTTGAGGTGAGTTCTTTCACCGCGTAGTTAGGAATTTCATGTATGTTGTTTTTGTGTTATTGGTTGTTACGTGTAATTATGTGGTTGCATGAGATAATTGGTATGTGGTAACTGTTAATGATTGGCGATTTGTATATTTATATTTTGCTCACTCGGTGGGACCGAGGGTTTGGTGGGACTAAGCTTATTTGTATTGTTTTACTCGGTGGGACCGAGGGCTTAGTGGGACTAAGCTTAGTTATATTTTGTTTTACTCGGTGGGACCGGGGGCTCGGTGGGACTGAGCTTATAATTAATTTATCTAGTTGCTCGGTGGGACCGAGGTTTGTCTTTATATGATAATTGATTGTGGCTGTATTCAAGGTGATAGTGATGTGGCCTACTTGCGAGTAGGGGCGATATACGTGGGTTGCTACCTACGTGTGTGTTTGAATTCACTAAGCTTTAGCTTACCCTTTTCCCTTATGTTGTGATCTCAGGTGCGAGGGGCAGGCAGGTTTGACGGTACACACGAGCGCGGAGCGTTGATGATGTTTTTTTAATTTTTACTTTTAAACCTCTAGACTTTATTTATAACATTTTCCGCTGCGTAACTTTTTGAATGGTTTGGTAAACGAAATGTTTCAACTTGGTTTGCACATTATTAGATTGGGGTGATTTTTATAATGAAATGTATGTTTTAAAATTTTTTAAAATTTCTTGTAATTTTTGGGACGTTACAACTTGGTATCAGAGCACAGCTTGAGTGAATCAAGCACATCTCGGTGTGTTTGGTCTCAAGTTGCGGCTAAGAGATTTTAAATTCTTTTATTTGATCTTTTTAAAAATTAAATGAAAAGAGAAAACCCGTTTGGGAAACGGTGATCGTGGGCGCAGTGTGTACAGTCAGCCGATGCCAGCTGGGAAGGTAAGGAGCTTAGTGTAAATATCGCTTTCTAGGCATAGGGTATGCATGCTAGATTGCTTATGTGAACTGTATGGTACTGTATGCTTATTACTTGCTTATTGGAAATCATGCTAGCTCTGATAGGTGGTTAAGCGAATGCACTTTAGGTTGTATGCGGTAGGAACTGAATAGCCTTAGAATATTGGATTTAGTTCTATTGCGCAGCTCTTGTTTGAGTCTAACCGTTCTAGGGTAGAATCTTTTATTCGAACGCCTATCTGGTTTTTACACTGTATACGACTGTGCATTCACGAGGCGACTCGTCAGGGTTAGTGGGATTTCCGTCTTAGCAAGGGTAGGGGGGTGATATGACTATTCTAGAGAGCTAGGTAAAGTGTTAGCAGTTACTGGAATGTGTATACGTGTTGTTTGTGGAAACCAACTACTTGGACGTCCCGGGACAGGACTCGAAACGAGTAAGGATAGGTGTGAAGGGTAGTAGCCGAGCTCCTACTATCTGAAGCACAGGATCCATGCTCGAGTCGGGGAGAGTCGCTAGGAAGCCAAGGTGTGGAACGTGAGAGTGGTAGGGTGAGTTAGTTGTGTTAATAACTCTCTGATTTTTTTAGAATGGTCAACACTAGAAGGAACCGCGCGGCTGCGCCGCAGGCTGAGGCAGGACTTACTGAGGAGCGTATTAGGGAGCTGATTGCTACAGAGGTGTCTCACGCGATCGGGGAGGCGATTCCCGAGATCATCACCGCTATTCGAGATGAGGTGGTGATTCTTCTAGAGGAGCGTATTGCGGCTATTCCCCTGCCTGCGGAGGGTCAGCTTCGTACCCGAGAGTTCCAGTATCGGGATCTCTCTGCCTGTTCCCCACCAGAATTTAAAGGAGACCCGAATCCTATTACCAGCATGAGGTGGGTATCCGACATGGAATTCGCTTTCCTGACCAGTGGCTGCCCGGACAACCTAAAGGTCCGTTTTGCAGTAAACCTACTTCGTGACGGCGCGAAGGATTGGTGCGCCACGGCATTGACGCCTGCCGAGCGCACTACCTTGACTTGGGACGAGTTTGTCACTCGTTTCCGTGCAGAGTATGTACCGCCGGTAGAAATGGAACGACTCGCGAAGGAATTTCTAGAGCTCACACAGACTACAGAGACAGTAAAGGAAATGAACAAGAAATTCACTGAGATGTCATTATTTTGCCCACAGTATGCTGCCTCGGAAGAGATGAAGATGTCACGGTATAAGGATATGTTGCGCACGGAGATTCGGGAATTTGTTAGCACGGCTCAGTATACTACGCTGTCTGCCATGATGGACGCTGCTCGGAGGAGGGAGATTGAGCTGGAGACCCAAGCCAAGAAACGGAAGGCAGCACAGCCGGTGACGCCCATCTCGGCAGCACCGAAGAGATCGAGGTTCACGGATACGCGCACGGGTTCTAGGGGTGGCGGGTTTAAACCCCGAGATACCGGGGTGAGGAGAGTTGAGGGGTGTTTTAAGTGTGGCCAACCCGGTCACCTTAGCCGGGATTGTAGGGTACCGTTAGTGGTTTGTTTCAACTGTAATCAGACAGGCCATGTAAGGGCCAACTGTCCTAGGGCAGGGGTAGCTACTGGGGGTGGAGCACCGAGGGCGCCTGGGAATGCCCCGTTACGTATTACCGATGGTCGAGCAGGCCCGTCGGGGGCGGGAGCGGCTCGAGGCAGAGTCCACCAGTTGACGGTGGATGAGGCGCAGGCGACGCCTAAAGTGGTTACAGGTACATTCCCTTTGTTTCCCTCTTCTTGTTTTTCCTTTGCATGTTGTTTATTATTTTGTGTCGGGATTATATGGTAGGCACGTTCCTAGTTAACTCGGTGCCTGCGGTTGTGATGTTTGATAGTGGGGCTACTCACTCTTTTGTGTCACGCACGTTTAGCGAGGGTTTGGGCCGAGTGGTAGGACGTTTGAGTCATCCTCTTGTTATTGAGGTGGCTGATGATAGGACCTTGACGGTCACGGATGTGTTTCGCGGGTGCATTTTAGAGATTTCAGGAGTGCGGTTTCCCATTGACCTGATCCCGATTGCCATGCGGGAGCTTTGTGTGATTGTGGGAATGGATTGGATGGATAAGTTCGACGCGGAGATTGTTTGTCGCCACAAACAAGTGCGAGTTCGAACCCCAAGCGGGGGAGAACTGTTAGTACAGGGAGATTCGTCTAGGCGGACTACGGCTATATGTTCGGCTGCGAGAGCTCGAAGGTACCTTCAGCATAGTGGTCAGGGGTTCCTGGCATATGTGTTAGACACGAGAGTTGGGGAGGAGAAGGAGTCTGCGGAAGATGTGCCAGTTGTACGGGAGTTCATCGACGTATTCCCTGAGGATTTGCCGGGGATACCTCCCGAACGACAGGTAGAGTTTCGGATCGATCTGATCCCGGGTGCTGCTCCGGTGGCCAAGGCACCCTATCGCCTGGCCCCACCGGAAATGAAAGAACTGCACGCCCAGTTACAGGAACTACTCGAAAAGGAGTTCATCAGACCGAGCTGTTCGCCGTGGGGAGCACCTATTTTATTTGTAAAGAAGAAGGATGGGTCACAGCGAATGTGTATAGATTACCGGGAGCTGAATAAGCTTACGGTAAAGAATCGTTATCCGTTGCCGAGGATTGACGATCTATTCGACCAGCTTCAGGGAGCCTCATGGTTCTCTAAGATCGACTTGCGGTCAGGGTACCACCAGATGCGGGTCAGGAGTGAGGACACAGAGAAGACAGCCTTCCGTACACGGTACGGTCATTACGAGTTCGTGGTGATGCCTTTTGGGCTCACCAATGCACCAGCAGCATTCATGGACCTCATGAACCGTGTGTGCAGTCCGATGTTGGACAGATCGGTGATTGTATTCATCGACGACATTCTGGTGTATTCCAAGTCCAAGGAGGAGCACGAGGTACATCTTCGGGAAGTGTTGGAGGTTTTAAGGCGAGAGAAGTTATACGCGAAGTTTTCCAAGTGCGAATTCTGGTTACGAGAGGTCCAGTTCTTAGGACATGTCGTGAACCAGGATGGTATCATGGTTGACCCAGCTAAAATCTCAGCAGTGTTACGGTGGGAAGTACCGAAGACTCCTACCGAGGTGCGGAGCTTCCTAGGTTTGGCGGGGTATTACCGAAGGTTTATTCAGGATTTCTCCAAGATCGCGTTGCCGATGACGCGATTGACGAAGAAATCTGCGGCCTTCAGCTGGGGTGAGGAGCAACAGAAGGCGTTTGAGGAGCTACGCAGGCGGTTGTGCGAGGCTCCTGTACTAACCTTGCCTGAGGGTATGGAGGATTTGGTGGTGTATTGCGACGCATCACATCAGGGTTTGGGTGCCGTGCTTATGCAGCGCGGCAAGGTCATAGCCTACGCTTCTAGACAGCTGAAGCCTCACGAAGCAAATTACCCGACGCATGACCTGGAGTTGGGAGCGGTAGTGTTTGCTCTTAAAATTTGGAGGCACTATCTCTATGGTGTCAAGTGTACAATCTACACTGACCATAAGAGCCTCAAGTACTTGATGGATCAACAGAATCTTAATATGCGCCAGCGAAGATGGCTCGATGTACTGAAGGATTATGACTGCGAGATACTTTACCACCCGGGTAAAGCGAACGTGGTCGCGGACGCACTCAGCCGACACCCGGTCGGTGAGCCATTGAGGGGTTTATGTCAGCGATTGACAGTGGTGGCCCCTATCTTGGAGTCAATAAAAAGCGCTCAGGAGGTGGCTGTCTTAGAGGAGAATGCGAAGCGGGAAAGAGTGTCGGGGGAAATCCCGAATTTTATTCGTGATAGTCGTGGGTTGTTAACTCGACATGGTAGGGTTTGGGTTCCACTCCTCGGTGGGAACCGTCAGGTGCTGATGGATGAGGCGCATAAGTCCAAGTTCTCGATTCATCCGGGGGCTACAAAAATGTACAGGGACTTGCGCGAAGGTTACTGGTGGCCCGGCATGAAGCGGGATGTGGCTAGATGTGTGGAGGTATGTATGACCTGTCGGAAGGTCAAAGCGGAACATCAACGACCTCATGGGAAATTGCAACCGTTGGAGGTTCCGGTTTGGAAATGGGAAGAAATTACCATGGACTTCATAACGAAACTCCCAAGGACTCCCCGTGGGAATGATGCCATCTGGGTGATTGTTGACCGTCTGACCAAGAGTGCCCACTTCTTGGCCATCAGGGAGAGCTCCTCGGCGGAGAAGCTTGCGGAGGTGTTTGTGCGTGAGATCGTGGCCAGGCACGGGGTGCCAGTTTCGATTGTCTCCGACAGGGATACTCGTTTTACCTCTCGGTTTTGGGAGAAGTTCCAGTCGGAGATGGGTACACGGTTACACTTTAGTACAGCCTTCCATCCACAGACGGATGGTCAGAGCGAGCGAACCATTCAGACCCTCGAGGATATGCTTCGAGCTTGTGTCATTGACTTTGGAGGTAGTTGGGATCAGCACCTTCCTCTAGCAGAATTTTCCTACAACAACAGCTATCACTCTAGTATTGGCATGCCGCCGTACGAGCTGTTGTACGGTAGGAAGTGCAGGACGCCCGTTTGTTGGGGCGAAGTGGGTCATCGGGTGCTAGGGAGCACTGACATTGTGTTAAGGACGACCGAGATGATACAGATTGTGCGGGATCGTTTGGTTACAGCTCAGAGTCGACAGAAGAGCTACGCCGATAAAAGGCGATCAGACTTGGAGTTTCAAGTTGACGACTATGTGTTATTGAAGGTTTCACCCTGGCAAGGGGTGATCCGGTTTCGTAAGCGCGGGAAGCTAGGGCCTCGTTATATTGGACCTTACCGGATCATCGCCCGCGTGGGGAAAGTGGCTTACCGGTTAGAGTTACCGGAGGAACTGAACTTGATTCACAACACCTTCCACGTTTCGCAATTGCGGAAGTGTGTGATGGATGAGTCTGCAGTAGTACCGCTCGAAGATATTCAGATCGATGAGCGGCTTAATTATGTGGAAAAGCCAATTGCTATTCTTGACAGGAGGACGAGAACCTCGCGGAACAAGGTTGTTGGGTTGGTGAAGGTTCAATGGAGACACCGAAAGGGTTCCGAGTGGACTTGGGAACCTGAAGCGGAGATGCGAGAGAATTATCCGGAGCTGTTTGCAGGAGTAGACTTCGGGGACGAAGTCTAATTCAAGCGGGGGAGAGTTGTAAAGCCCGTGTCCCGGTATGTTTTTTTAAAATCCTTAATTTTTTTTCTAGCGAGTCTCTTTAACGGAAGTTGTCAAAGGGACCTCGAATGTTAGGTATGGCAAACCTTATTTTTTTTTTACAATGTAATGGGAATTTAGGGATCAAAAGTGCCAAGGTGTTGGAGTTTAAGGGCCAATTGTGGACATAAGGGATTTTTGTGGGGTGAACGGCTAAGGAAGGGGGACCGACCCCCCCCTTTCTCTCTTCTCGTCGGTTTCCAAAATCAGCAACAAAACAGCCCCTTTGATTGTTGTGGGTTTTTCTTTTGGTTTGGATTTTGCCGAGAGGGAGAATTAGTGAGTGAGAGAAAGAGATCGCAAGAGAGAGAACCAAGAGAAGAAGAGAGAGAGTGGTCACCGGAGTTCCAGTCGCCGGAGGTTCCAGTCGCCGGAGTTCCAGTCGCCGGAGGATTTCCATTCACCGGAGAAGTCGAGGGAAGAGAAACGACCATCGCAAGGTAAGCCGTTCCCCTCGCTCTATCTTGTTCGTTCTTGTTTATTCTTTTTCCGGCGAGCAACCGCCGCCTGCTGCCGCCGCCGGCGACCACCCTGCCGGAGAGGGCGGTGGGTGGTGCTCGTGTGGCGGGACCCTACTGACCTAAACCCACCGTTGCTTAGAAAACCCGAACTCGTAAAAAAAAAAAATCAGTTGCGTAATCGCCTTATAAAAAAATCGTCAGTTTATGTGAATAACCGTTCCGCCACTGTTTTGCGACGGCTATAACTTTTCCGTCATAACTCCGATTGAGCCGAAACTGGCGCCCACGCTTCGAGCTCGGGACCAGGCACGTTTTCTGTGTTTTAGCGGAAAACTGGTTCGGCCTCGAGCTAGGAGAAAAAGTGGCCGCAAGTTCAGCGGTTCGTCATTTCATGTAAAGAATTCTGGATTCTGCCCTGTTCTTGCGTAGCCGATAACTTTTTACTCGTAGCTCGGATTGGGGTGAAATTGGTGCCAAAAGTTCCCTTTTCGAGTCTAGCAACTTTTCCGGGTTTTGTGCAAAATCCAGTTCGGGCTGTAAATTGAGTTAAACTGCTGTTTGTAGCGAAAGGTGCTGTTTTTTCGCTGTGCACATAATCAGTTTTGTAAAATCCATAATAAATTGTAGAAAAATCGTTAGAGCGCGTGCGATATGTCCTTGGAGCCGTAACTCAGAGCACTTTCTAGTCATATAAAATGTTTGAGGATTTTCTGGGTTTAAGAGGGTCGAATCAGGTCCCGAACAGACCCGTTTAGTTAGGTGGAAAAGTCATTTTAGTGACGGTTGTAGCGTGCGTCGCGTCTTTAGGTCCGAGTCTCGTATTAATGCATGTTAACGTTCGTTTAGGTATTGGGAAGTGATTTTTGGATTGTGGAGCTTGGAATTTTGATTACGAGCTAGACGCGCTTTTGAGGTGAGTTCTTTCACCGCGTAGTTAGGAATTTCATGTATGTTGTTTTTGTGTTATTGGTTGTTACGTGTAATTATGTGGTTGCATGAGATAATTGGTATGTGGTAACTGTTAATGATTGGCGATTTGTATATTTATATTTTGCTCACTCGGTGGGACCGAGGGCTTGGTGGGACTAAGCTTATTTGTATTGTTTTACTCGGTGGGACCGAGGGCTTAGTGGGACTAAGCTTAGTTATATTTTGTTTTACTCGGTGGGACCGGGGGCTCGGTGGGACTGAGCTTATAATTAATTTATCTAGTTGCTCGGTGGGACCGAGGTTTGTCTTTATATGATAATTGATTGTGGCTGTATTCAAGGTGATAGTGATGTGGCCTACTTGCGAGTAGGGGCGATATACGTGGGTTGCTACCTACGTGTGTGTTTGAATTCACTAAGCTTTAGCTTACCCTTTTCCCTTATGTTGTGATCTCAGGTGCGAGGGGCAGGCAGGTTTGACGGTACACACGAGCGCGGAGCGTTGATGATGTTTTTTTAATTTTTACTTTTAAACCTCTAGACTTTATTTATAACATTTTCCGCTGCGTAACTTTTTGAATGGTTTGGTAAACGAAATGTTTCAACTTGGTTTGCACATTATTAGATTGGGGTGATTTTTATAATGAAATGTATGTTTTAAAAATTTTTAAAATTTCTTGTAATTTTTGGGACGTTACAGTCTATGTTTTAGACAAGGCTTTATATGGTTTGAAACAGGCACCACGGGCGTGGTATGACGAATTGTCAACTTTCTTGTTGACAAACGGGTTTTGCAAGGGAGCAATTGATACTACTTTGTTTATTTTTCGCAAAGATCTTGATATTTGTTTAGTACAGATCTATGTAGACGATATTATATTTGGTGCTACTAATAAATCTTTATCTAATTGGTTTTCAGATCTAATGGCCTCTAGATTTAAAATGAGCATGATGGGAGAAATTAATTTCTTCCTCGGACTACAAGTGAAACAGCTTCCGGATGGGATCTTCATCAATCAGTCTAAATACGTCTTTGATATTTTGAAGAAATTCAAGATGGACAAGTGTTCTACAATAAGAACACCAATGGCACATGGGTCAAAGATTGGCTTAGATCCAGACGGAAAATCTACTGATGTTCGCACATATAGAGGGATGATCGGATCACTGATGTATCTTACAGCTAGTAGGCCAGACATAATGTTCTCTACATGTCTGTGTGCTCGATTTCAGGCCAAACCAAAGGAATCTCATAAGGCGGCAGTAACTAGGATTTTTAGATACTTAAAAGGAACTCCGTACTTAGGCTTATGGTATCCTAAGAGTTCTGACTATCAACTTACTGCTTATTCTGATGCAGATTATGGTGGTAGTCAACTGGACCGGAAAAGCACTTCAGGACATATCCAGTTTCTAGGAGATCGGCTTATCAGCTGGGCTTCAAAGAAGCAAAACTGCGTATCTATCTCAACGGCCGAAGCGGAGTATGTTGCCGCGACTAGTTGCTGTTCTCAAGTCTTATGGATGAAGACGCAGTTACAGGATTACGGATTGCTATACAAGACTATTCCTATATACTGTGATAGCAAGTCCGCGATTGCCATCTCAGTCAACCCGGTCCAGCACACGAAGACGAAGCACATTGACATGAGATACCACTTTATAAAGAGTCACGTGGAGAAAGGTACAATTGAATTATATTTCGTACCTACTGATTACCAACTTGCCGATATTTTCACAAAAGCTTTGGATGAAAAGAGATTTAGTTTTCTATTATCAAAGATCGGTATGTTGAATTTGAAAGTTTGAATCTTTACAAATTTAATTCAATGACGTGAAAATATTTCTATTTTCATTTCAGTGAATAAATTGTGTGTCAAGGATTTTCTTTCAAGTAGTCTTGTGATATTTTGAGTTATATTTGTTTCATTTTTCGCTTCTAAGACAAATCGAAAGGTCAGTGACACATGCTTGAAACATAGATTTTAGCACGAATTAGTGTAAATCTAGACGTTTTAAGATTACGATGCTCACAAAGCCTATGTGTTTGTTTGATGAATGGAAATGAAAATATAAGCGAAGCACAAAGTTTTTGAACCAAGCGAATGAGATGCAATTAAAAAAAAAATCATTTGGTTTGATAGTCTGTACCTGTGGCCTATCTGGTTTGGGAAATTAAGTCCCAAGGGGTACTTGATACCTAGCCCCTAAGATCAACTGGTCTGGGATTGGCTGACCCAAATCCTGCTATAGAACCAGGTAGAAAGCCATGTTCTACTGGTACAGATGGGATTTAGGTATATCGATGTATCCTTTCTGGTTCGGGAGAGTAAGTCCCAAGGGGTGCTCGTCACCTAGCCCCTAAGGCCAACTGGTCTGGGATCGGCTGACCCAAATCCTGCTATAGGACCAGTTAGAAAGTTACGTTTACGGTATATCTAGGTCTTAATAAACCTTGTGATAAAAAGATGCCAAAGTGCACAAAATAAAAGATGCCAATGAGCACACATCTCTATAAGCTTTGGGAAAATCACAATGTCGCGAGAAACTTATAAATTTGTGGAAATTCAAATTTCGAATATATAGTGTGAGTATGAGCAAAGTATTCTTTTGGGTCTATGAGATGCATTTACTTGTTGCTAATCTTATTTCATATGCTAACGCATCAAATAGATTTTCTAAGGGGTCTGAAAGTGAACATGTATTAACTTGGTATGCAAGCATGACTTGATTTTAAATCTGGAAACATGCATTTGATTTCATCTGTGATGGAAAACATGATTAATTTCACGGAGTTGAATTCTATTTGTTAGGTGTTCAAATAATTTTTTTTAATCAGTAGATATGTTATATAAATCATTGTATTTCTCTGATCATGTTTGATTCTTTTACGTGTTGTATTTATCTGTTATGTGTGGAGTCTGTGCTTTATTCAAGGGGGAGAATTGTAAAAGTTCCAAGCTGATTTTGAGGGGGAGAGACTTCATGATGTCTTATCTGAATGAAGAAGTTTATAGATTCTTATTTTAAGGGGGAGAAAATTCAGATATCTGATTAATAACTGACTGTACTTCAATTCAGAATACTTGTTCAGGTATGAATCCCTGAGGTATCTGCACAGGTATGATTTCCAAATGCTATTTTAAAAGGAAATTTTTTTTAATGCATTTGTGTAGGGGGAGAGAAAGAGAGAAATTTTATTTTTGTACAAAATACTCATTGTCTTTGAAAAAGTTCTAAAATCAAATATATTACTAATTTTTGAAATATTGAAATTTTATAAATTTTCTTTAATTAAGAAAATTTATATTATTTGAAAGTTTCAAAAATTATAAATATAATTGTATTTTTGATATTTTTTAAAAACATTTTGTATTTTGTTTAAAAATAAAATTTGTTTTCAAATAAAATAAGGGTTTTTTTTAAAAGGGATTGTTGACTTTATTGATCTTTCATCTTCCCGGTTTTCTCTCAAAAGTCACTATTCACGATTTTTTTTTCTTCATCTGATCATATTTTCTTCAGTGTGATTTCGTGTGTGCATCAAATCAGGTAAGATTTCGAACCGTTTATCTTTGATATCATACTTAGTTGTGTTTAATTTTGAGTTCGATTTCATCCATCAAAATTCTCGAATTAGACACTGTTCACTTTTGTCGAACTTCAATTTTTTTTATCTAGGGTTTATCTCAAATTAGTTGGTTTTATATGTATTTTAGTGTTCGTTTTTGACTTTAAACAAGTTTAGTATATATTTCGATTAGGTTAAATCAATAATTTTAGGTTAATTTTTGAATTTTGGATCTGGGTTACGTTTTTCGTAAGGTTCAAGTGAAGAACTCGCAATGGCCTGTTGCGAATTCCTCACTTTTCGCAATGGTCTGATACGAATTCTTTTGTTTTGTGTGTAGAAATTTTTCTAAGTATTAGTTTTCGCATCTGTGCATTACGCAAACCTCACTTTTCGCAACTGTTGGTTACCAATTCCCTATTTTTACTTGCGAAAACTTCACTTTTCGCCTCTAAGCATTGCGAAAACCAACACTTAGGAATTTTTTTTCCAAGTTTCTTAAATTTTTTTTTCTCTCTTTTCCATTTTGGTTTTATTTTTTTTACTAATATCTTTTTGTCTTAACTGTATATCATTCACAGATTTCATGGCTTCTGATGATTTACAAGAACATGAACACGACGTCCATGAAGGAGAACATTATCCTTTAGAACAAATCTCGAGGGAGAGACCCCTTCCTTCACAAAGATCGTCTGGAGCTGATCTTTCTACAAGAAGAAGCACTCCAAATGATGTTTTTCCAAGAGTCAGTTATATCAATTATCTTCCGAACAACCATTATGTGGAACTTGATCAGATAGATATTCATCCGATCATTCGTTCGATTCTTCAAGGGCATCCTCTCTCATATGCTTTATCGGCTCGATGCAACGTACCAGAAGTTTACGTTCAGCAGGCATGGGATTCGATTACGAAGATTGTGAATGTCACGCCTCCTAGATTTAGCATTGAGATCGATCAGTTCACGACTTATCTGGATTACGCTCGTCTTCGTCTGATACTTCATCTTCCAGAAGCAAATTCCAGAGCAGGAATGACGGGGTTTCAAGAGTATCCACCTGAAGAAGAAGTACTAGCTGGAATTAGAGCATTGGGGTATGCCAGAGAGTTAACGATGGTAAGTCAATTCAGGAAGAACAAACTTCCACTTCCATGGTACACGCTATTCTCCGTGATCATCAGATGCTTGACAGCCAAGGCTACGTGTACAGATAATGCAAGTACGCATTTTCTTCGGTTATTTCATGCTGTCATATACGATCTCCATGTAGACTATGCCATCATCTTTTGGAAAGAGCTTAGTGAGATAGTTCATTGGAAGGAGACTAACAAGTCCAGGAAATTCTTACCGAACATCAGATTCTTATCTCTGATTGTGTGGAGCATGCTTAGGAGCAACAGAGAGATTCCTCGCAGAAATAACTGGATCTCTGCACCAGACTATAGAATGGCTTATATTCAAAAGCTGAAGCGGTCTTTTGATGTTTGTATGCCTATTCCTCCTGTACTCATTCAGAATTACGCTGATCCAGATGATGAAGCTGTTGAATCTTACTGTCAAGAGCACGGGATTGTGATTCCGTCTAGAATTGCTCAAGATGTGAATGAAGAAACAGAACAAGAGAATCCAGCTAAAGAAGAACATACTGTGTCCAGTAGCTCTGAGTCAGAACATGCAAATGAAGAAGACACAACAGATAGTGATGATGATAATGGTGATGATGATGATAATGGTGATAATGTTAGTGATGATGATAATGATGATGATGATGATAATGGTGATAATGTTAATGGTGATGATGATGATGGACATGGGGGAAATATTATGGATACTGGAGAATCTTCATATAGAGAACCTATTGTAGAAGGGAGTTCAGTAGCTCATACTGCTGAGACTTCCGAGACGGTACCCATAGATTCTCATGTTGGTCATTTAGAGGTGGATGAGCTTGATTTTCGGGCAGCTCAGGAAACAGATATTACTTCTGCACATGTTACTACTTCAGTGGCTTCACCAAGGGATGATATACAGAAAGTGATTGATTCTTTCGAAGGTACTGATATGATGTCTGGGGCAGATATTGTTAGACAGATGGAAGAACGTATGGAAAAGGATAAGCAAGACCAGTTAGCTAAGGCTCGAACCTTCTTGAAAGGTAAAGGTAAGCTATCTGAGACTCCAAACATTCCAGTTGCGCCTCCTTTCAGGCGTCCGACAGGGGTTATTATACGTGAATCATCTGATCAGCCGTCGGCTCGTCCTGTTATCCGCACTTCACCTCCAGTAATTCCACCTCCACCTTCTATGTCAGTTCGTCCTTCTCTAAGAAATCAGCCGACTTCTCAAGGTTCTCACGGTATGTTTCTTGAAGACTCTTCTCTTACAGAGCTTTCAGATGCGTTTTATGCCAGATTATTATCTATTTCTCCGCCAGAGCAACAGGATTTAGATCTTATGTCTCTGTTGAGAAATTTTCAGCCACGTCCAACACCACCTCCGGTTCCGCGTCCTTCTGAAACAAACACTTCTAGGCTTGAGGATAGAGTTAACTCTCTTACAACTGAATTTCATACTTTCACGACTACTATTCAGAACAGTCTTTCTAGCATCGAAAAGGGAATTTCTTTGATGACAGACGCGTTATCGACTCTATCTGATCGTGTAGCAAAACACGAAGAGACCTGTCAAACTGCGGCGTCCTCGTCTCTCAAGCGAAGACATGACCAAGATGATCCGGATCATCAAGTCCATGAGGGGGAGAATTCTAAGAGACGAAGGGTTGAAAAAGTCATACAGACCGAAAGAGCTAAAAATGCTGATGAAGTCACAATGATGGTTGAGAGTAATGAAGAAGTAAGAGATGAAGAGGTTATTTCTGTAGTTGGAGATGTGATAGATTTACTTATTGACTCAGTGATGGATTCTGTTGCTAATGCTGAAGTTGAAAGATTGAAAGAAGCACATCCTGAGTTAATAGTAGACGAACTAATTGATGAAGTTGATCTCTCGGCTATGGCGTCAGAGATAAACTATGTAGAGTCGGAGATTGTCAACAATCTTCAGCTAGTAGTGTATGTGAATCCAGAATCTGCACCGATCTCCATGGAAGTTCCAGATTCTTCTAATGTACATGAGTCTGAAGCCTATGAAGACATGAGAAACTACTTCGCCAACTTTATAGAGATTGATTCTGAAGATGACGAACAGACAAAGTTTGACAAAGTCTGGAAAATAAAAGAAGAAGACCAAGATGATATTATTGTCATTTCAGATTCAGAATTTGAGGTAGAAATTGATGAAAAAGACTTAGAGGAAGTTGATATGTTATACGGAGATCTTCTCGACACTGCTAGACCTCGATCTCCAGTTCCTGAGTCATCTATTCCAGATAGTTCTATTCCTGAAGTTCCAGAGCAACAAGTTCCTCCAGTTGTTTCGTCTACCCAAGCTCCGACCGCCACGACTCCTCAAAGTACGTTTGAACAGGGTGATTCGTCTAGAGCTAACCAGGAGACTCCTGATTTTACTGGTGTTCCTCCTAGTATTCTTCGACCAGGTCCCGGGATAAACAGACCGCAGCGTCTTCAATTGCTTGAAGAAAGACATCGGATTACCAGAATGAGATCTGCTTTTCTTGAAGATTCCGAACGAAACTTCTTTGTCAGGAAAAGGAGAAGAGTGAATATCTTTGCTATTCTGGGAGTCGAGAAAGAAAAGGATTGGTTTCAGTATGAGTACTTCATGTTCATCAAATGCAATCGACGTGGTAAGTTCTTCTCCTATTCAAAACATGGTATTGTTAGGATCTTGAAAGTGGAGATGCGTACCTTTGTTAGGATTTGGTATCCGTACTTCTATGTAGAACGACGCGGCTGCAACAAATATGAGTTCTCAGAAGCGGATCTCAGTGATCTTTCGATAGACGACATTGAGGTATTATACCAACAGTTTCGGGAGATGACTATTCGACCGGATGATGTTCTTAGGGCGATGGAAGCTGTCAGAAGATTTATTCGGCGACAAGTACGTTTTTATAGGTGCTTTGATTTTTAGCTCGCAATTGAAAGCCATCAACCCGTTGTTAATGTCACTCGTCCGGATCGAAATCTTCCTAACATCAACGACCTTCCGCTTTTCTCTATTCTTGAAGATCGTTATGGTATTGTGTATCAGAATCAGTTAAGAGAACGCCTATTTCTAAGATTTGATGAAGTTGGGAAATACTCAGATGGTACATTGAAGGTGATAAGACTTCAAGTGATGAACAAGCTGAATGCTGCAATGCAGATTTTCTTAGAGACAAGGCGAAGAATTCAGTTAGAGACTCCAGAGATCAGACTTCTGCGTAGGGTAATAACGACGATTGATGAAAGATTGGAATTCAGAAGAACACTAAGACGCTTAGAGATTTTGATTGGCAAGAACCGCCAACGAACTCTTTTTGAGCGCCATTGATTACAAAGGGGGAGATTGTTAATGCAAATTATATTGTAATCAATGTCTTATTTATTTAAGCATGTAGCTAGTTATTAGTTTGACTTTGACTTTATGTCTAGGGTATAAATACCCTTAGAACTCTTTGTTTTACAACCTTTTGCCTAATTGAGAGATATCAGAGTTCTTATTTCTCTCTGTGTGAAATGCTTTCTGTCTTTGATTGATCCATACATTTACATTAAGACCAATAAGAAACTTATAAATGCGATTAACCTCCACCATTTTTTATAATAATTGCAATAGTCCGTACACTTCCGTTATAACCATTGAGAAGATCTAAATCTATACCTGTGCCTACTTCACCGTAGCTACCATGATCATAGCCGTCCCGACTGGAATCAAAATCTTTAGTTGGATCGGGTTGGGCAGTCAAGAGTTGTTGTTTTACAGTTCAAGTCTTCTTTCTATGCCCCAACCGGATAAAGAAATCTGCTTCACCTCCCCTGTAGGTAAGTAGGTAAGGGGCAAGCTGGGTTAGCCCTTCGCCAATAGTTTCCTTCCTCTCCTTCTCTTTCTGGGCTAGATTCTATGTCTGCTTTGGGCTCAGTTGAACCCGAGTGGCATTGATTGAACGGGTACTTAAGGAGGCCTAAAGGGCTAGGCTATTAGATAGAGATCCACTTTTTCTTCCATGGCCAGCTCAAGAAACCCCTAAGGGGGAGCACAAAAGAACGATCGCTGGTCTATTAGAAAACCGATAGCCTCATTCTCTAATTTAGCGGACCAGACCAACCAAGAGATAGAGATAGGATCAGATGAAGGGAGCGGGTGCGGCAGCTACATGGACCCCTTCCTTTCTGTTGTTGCGAGCGCTTTCCCGGGTCTTTTCAAAACCTTAGCTTAAATAGGCTATATTGCCAAAGTCTTTTCAAGGAATTAAAATACTTGGTGACAGAGTCCTCACCTTGGCAAAAAAAAATTCTACTTTTAAGGTGAGTTCATATACTTGAAAGTGATTTCCCAGATCTGAGTTCATCTACTTGACGTTGTCTGGAAGCTCTTTGGTTGTATGATAGCAGATGTAATTGGAGCTTATTTCATCTTCCATAGAATTTATTAACCATGTCTTCACCATAGAACTTGTAGCATCCCATGAAACATGGCTGGATTGCCAAGATTAGGCTCCTTATCTCCACGTAACCCATCTTTACCCTACCACGAATATACATGCAGACAAAATGAGACCAACGCAAGTTCTCTCCATTCAACTTAATGGTATTGATTTGAATGGAGTAATATTTCGAGGTAGAGTTGTGAGTGGCAATAGAAGACACATTCTTTTCGGCAGTAGAAGAGTTTATGGTTGAATCGTCTGTCATGGTTTTGTTTTCACAACAGTGTTTGGGCTGGTGAAGAAAAGAGTACGACTCAAAGGTAAGTTTCAATTGAGTAGGTTCAGCTATAGGAATTAGTGTTGGGGAGGGAAGGCTGAACGACTACACGAATTAGGGTTACTGCTCTGATACCATCACAGAAATAATGGATATTTCTTGTATGAATTGAGAAGGAGAAATGGTACGATATATAAGGGTACAATGAAATAAGATATAAAAAATTCTAGGGCAGCCTAGAAATTATATAGCCTATAACAGCTATACGAGGGACAAAAAGAAAGCTAAATAAATAAAAAATCCTCTTCTCATCAAGGCTTGAAACAGTAGTGACCATTAAAACAAATATCATATTAAGGTTGTATCAAACTAGGGTAGATTAGTAATATCTTAGTTTATGTCTCATCCTTGTCCCAACTTGTTCCACCTATTTTGGTAACAAGAAAAAGCCTTTTTCGTCCCACCTTGTCCCAGTTCTTGTCCCTATACCATGTTGCACAAAACGTGGAACAGTTAGTTCTTCTCTTGTCCCATGTTGTGCCAAACGTGGAACAGTGAGTTTTGTCTCCTCCTGTGATGTCCTTTCCCATGTACCAAAATAAGCCTAACATAACAGCAGGTCTGCTAGGATGAAGTGTACGATCTGTAAGGAAGCCATTTGTAAATGTTACCATTACCATTTCGTAAGCATCAACTTGAAAATGAAAAACTTCAATCAACCATGGCTTTTAATGGCACAACCAATCCCTTAGAGTCAAAAAACTCATTGAATGACAAGGACAATATTCTCCATTCAATTCCTCCACTCTAACACCTTTGGATCAATGATCCCACTCCATATCCAATGGTTACCCGGTTCTTACCTTGGACCATATGTGAAATTTAAATTTATTGACCATAGTAATTTTAGTAAGCATAGAGGCCATATTGAAAAGGATCACTTAGGGGTCGTTTACCAAACGCTTACCCGGGTAAGCGCTTACCCGGGTAAGCGCTTACCGGAAATTCAACACTATCACCTACTTACCGGGTAAGATTTTAGTCCACCAAAACGGTTTCGTAATCAACAATTTTCGCGGTAAGTGCTAACTATGGTGAGAGTTTCGTCATCACTTACCGGGTAAGACTCGCGATCCTTGCCTTAGCTCTTACCGGGTAAGATTCTTAGTCCTTCCCATATTCATCCTGTAAAATAATGTGACTTGGTAAGCGCTTACTCCTGTAAGCGTTTGGTAAACGGCCCCTTAATGAAGGGAGTTTGATGTGTGTACTAACCTGAATCCTTGTCCATCTTAAGCTATGTCACAGAGATGGCAACCCACCCATCAGACCTATCTATGCCCTATTCTGACAATGAGATTTTTACTTACCAAGAAGCTCCTCCAAGTACTTTGATATCATTGTACCCAAACAAATGTTAACCCTCCACTAAAAATCAATCTAGCGAAGAAGTGTAGATGGACCCTCAACATAATCAAGAATGTCTAACAATGTGCTCAGTAATAAAAGACAGACTCCATCATACTTGGGAATGGAGCAAAAACAAGGGCAAGCAACCAGAGAAGAAACTAACCGTGATAGCTTTGAAAAAAAGGAAAGCTAAAGTAAATGGGTAAGAAAGAAAGTAGAAAAAAGTGATGATCGGCCGATCCTCGTCTCACACCAATTGACACCAACCAATATCATGACTTAAGCAAATCAGGTAGATCTTAGGCAATTCGTGTCAATGGTCAAAAGAAGAATGAGGGAGAACTATCTCATGGATATCCTGTGATGAGATCCATAACAGAAATGGTGGATTGGTGGTTAGGCGTCGTTGTAGCTTTTCAAAGAATTATGATAGCTAGGCCTGTTATCCGGTTCTTTTTTCTTTGGTCCAATTAACTTTTCGTAGTTGCTCATTCTCAGATTTGCAAGCCAAACTTTATTGCGTGTATGCATTTTTGGGACAAGATTTCAAGACTAGCAATTGCATCCTAGGTATTTGTTCTAGATTGTCTTCTCACTAAGGGACATCTCTTAGTCAATTGGGGCCTAATGCATCAATTTACTTTTAATATCCATCAATCAGTTGCATATTTTGTTGAAATACGATGTTACGCAATCCCCTGCATCAACGTCTCGCGTGCGATCTACATGGCACATTGCCAAGTCGCAGGGTGCTTAGCCACTAGTGTTCACAAGCTGGAGCTTGCATGGATAAGGTTCAACATAGTGTGCGACTTATACTCGCAAACAATGTCACTGGAGCAGGTCGTGTGGCTCATGGCAACGATTCATAATTATTTTCAAACTCTTGGTACATCATTTGTGATTCACATATTTCCGACCTTGCAACCTAGGTAGTTCGCACGCCAGCAAGCTAATTGCTATTCTGGAACCATGCAACATGGGCTCACGACATTAGGTCGCCACCCTAGGTCGGGATAGAGCCAATAAGGAACGATTTCTAGGTCTAATTTTTAATGGCCTTTTGTTTGAAAAATCTGTTTCCTTTTCTTACTTAGAAAGTACAGAAAACTTGGAGCCTTGTTGATGATTTGTTGGATCATTGATCTTGTAAGTTGCTTATAACTCCCATTTCAATATTAAAATGATTTGCCTCTCCATGTGGATGTACACTATCACACCGATAATGGAACCCCATTAAAACTCGGTGTCTCATTTTGTGTGCCATTGATATTATTATGTATTCATGATTGTTCTTGCCTTTACATTGTTGTGGATTTCTTATTGTGGATAAATTGTTGAACATGTCATTTTCGCATTCCTGTATTGGATTTGTTTCACATTTGGACTGCAGTTGTTATTTGGGACTTTCGGGATCATTTGTTAGTTATTTGTGGTGGGCATTTTCCGGTACATATTTATCATCCCCTTTTTTCTCGGTAGCCATGGAATAGGTTTTTCCTTGCTTTCAAAATTGTCTTGGATTCAACTCCACATCCTTGACATCATTCTTTTGATCAAATAAGCCTCTTGCAAAGGTGCAAGCTTGTCTCTAGTAAGAATTGTTAAGCTCATCTCCATCACGGCTTTCATATCTAGATGAGACATTGTGCAGGGGAATTGTCAAGATTGAATTCATGGTTAAGGATTTATTTTCGTAATATCTTATCTCAATATTGTAACTTCAATATCTCAATGTTGTTTGCTCCTTTCTCTTTGGCTTTTTTGGGTTAGTTCTCACCTCAAATCAAAAAGATATTTGCTCATCTTTCCCAACAATTAGTACCTATCTTCAAATTTGTTGAAGAGTTTTAATCATTATTTTTGCCAAAAGAAATATTATATTAGTACATATATTTCATATCATGAACATAGAAGAAGCAATTATCAGAGTTTCCTCGGATTGAAGCCACCAATTTGCCTCGTAATTAAATACTTAATTGAATATCACATTTTGATCAGGTAGGCATCATAAATCACAATGGAAATCTACATTTAGCCTCTTCAGTGTTAAGCACTATAATCTATATTAGGGTTTCTTAATTTTCGATCACGAAATGAAATTGACGGTGTTTCAGGGGCAGGAGCAAAATGTCAACCAGGAACAAGATCATGGCAGTAATAACAGACAAGATAGTATATCATTTTAATTGAATCGAAATTATAAGCAAAAAAAGGCATCGACCTGTGGCTTGATTACACATACAGTAGGGATAATGGATGAAGAGTAGAATTAGGTTAAAAAGTACGCACCAGAACTTAAATTCGGGAAGGCGGCGAACAAAGGGGCGGAATTCTTCGGATCCATGGGTTGGTAAGGCAGGGTCACACTCATCTTGAAACTCGGGATCAACCTGAGGGGAAAGGAAAGAGATGAAGAGCTGAAGGATGTAGATTCCAAGGCCGTAGGTTATGACGTAATAACCTTGAACGAAGAAAATGCGGAGGAGGTAAATGAAGAAGATGACGCCGAAACCGACCCAACGGTGGAGGACGTACGGCGTTGACTTGTCGAGAAGGTATTGGTATCTTTGGGAGAGAGTGTAGGTCCACTCGGTCAAGGCGGAGGATGTGTGAACGTCGTCTCCTCCACCACCGCCACCACCACCGCCACCGCCACCGCCACCGCCACCGCCACCGCCATTGGCATTCATGTTTTTGCCTCCTTTATTATTTATTTATTATTATTTGTTGTTTTCGTATTTCTCTTCTCTTTCTGAAGGGAAAACCAACGGTCATCTCCAACATCCGTTTGGGGAGTTATGGGCGGTTTGGCAGTTGTTGAATGGTTTGGTGTAGAATGATTAAGTGGTCAGAATGATTAAGAGCCTCTTACAATATAGTTCAAAGTAAAATATGATTGTTTTGTAAGTTTTCAAAATGAAATTAGGACGTTTAATGTTTATGGGAGGTCAAGGATACAAAATCATTCAGAGAGTTTTAGAACCATTAAGAGGCATACTATTTTTTTGCCAAACAAGATTCACCTCTTAGCGATTCAGAGGTTGCCTCTTAATGGAACCATTAAGAGGTAAACAAACAACCCCTTAGTCGTTAGGACTTAGGTGATCCATATGGGTTTCCGGGTCATAAACCAGGCTTTTTGTCCGAGTTTACTTGAATAAGGATTACAGGTGAGCATCGGAACTGGGTACCAGTCTTTGGAACCAAAACTGCTCTGGAACTGTCGGTTCCAGAATTGGAACCGATGTGATTGGTTCCGGTTCCTAAAATACGGAAACTGGTTCTCATTTTTTTGGAACCGTTACCCGCTGGGTACGCGGTCCCGCTAATTTTTAATAAAAAAAATATTTATATATTTATTATATTTAAATATTTTGTGGCGTGGTATTAGTTTTGTACCTTTGTTAGGTGTTTTATTCGTTTTCATCTAAGCGTTTTATTTGAGGTGTTGACGTAAAGATGTGAATTGTTATGGAAGTCGTTTTGTTGATGTCAAGACTCACTACTCGAGAGTTTTAACTTATTTATGTACTAATTAGTTTTTATCGGATTAGTTTTCACCATTTGTTGTATTTATTACTTTATGTTGGTACTTTATAGTTTGCAATAGACTTAAAATTACAATTTTTATTGTATGAATTGTTAAAAAAAACTTTAAAAAAGTTGACATTGGGTACTCGGAACCGGAACCAACGGTTCCGGGACCGGTTTCAAAATATAGAGAAACGATGTAAGCGGTTCCGGTTCCGGTTCCTTCATTCTAGGAACCTCCGGTTCCATGAAATTTAGTCGGGTACCCGATTATGCTCATCCCTAATAGAGATGGCAATCACATGGATAAAATAGACAAAGTTGAAACGAAAACGGACACTTTAATTAGAGTGGCAATGGGTCAGGTTGGGTTGGATTGGGTTCAACCTATTTATTAATTGGGTTGAAATTTTTAATACAATCCAACCTGTTTAATTAAATAGGTTGAGATTTTCAACGCAACCCAACCTGTTACTTAAATAGGTTGGTAGACAGTTGACTTGTTTATGATTTTCTAATCCAACATGTTAGATAAATGGACTGAACCTGGGTTGACCCATTTAATTTTAAAATTTTAAATAAAATAAAAAGAATTAAACTACTTAATTTGATGATAAATACACTACCACAAAGTCAAATAAATTGTTCACAAGTTTCAATAAAACATAATCATAAAATCAAATAAATTGTTCAAAGTTTCAATAACACAACTACAAAGTCAAATAAACTATGTTCAAAGTTAAATCGGATTCAGTGTCGACGTCGTGGTGCGTGAAAAATGGAACTAGTCAACTAGGGTTTTCAGTATTGACTATGTGAGGAGGAATTATGACTCATATCATATCTAGCCATTTGGGAAGCATATTTTTATTTTCAATTAGTTTATTAATCATTTAAAAAGTAAAAAGATATTAAATTATTTAGTAGTATAAAATGGTTGATAATAGGTTGCAAATTGGTTGAAAACAGGTTGGAAATAAGTTGAAATCAGGTCGAAAATTTCAACCTAATTCCCATTTACATAAATGGGTTAGGTGGGTTGACCCATTTAACTTAAATGAGTTGAAAATCTCAACCCAACCTGCTACTTTTGGGTTGAGTTCGGGTTGGGTCGGCGAATTGAGTCACTTTTTTCTACCCCCAACTTCAATAAAATTGGGTTATAGGAAGTTAAAACAAGGTTCTAAATGGCGTGAGGCGTGGCGTGGCGGCGAGGCCAAGCCTCAAGCCTTACGAGGCACGGCGAAGCTATGGCGTTTTCAAGGTGTGACTTATGGCGTCAAATTTCTAATTCATATATAATATTATATATAAAAAGATATGTTTTGTAGTGTTATTTAATGAGCCAATAGTAATAAGCAAGTTAAATTAGGTTATATATTAAAAAACTTGCAAATAAGACATTAAAAATGTAAAGAAAAATCAAATATCGGATTACGAAAACTGCGCATTAGGCCATGGCGTGCCATGAGCTTACGCAAGCCTTGGTGCCATGGCGCGCCATGGCGGCTGTGCGGCGAGTTTTTTAGAACATTGAGTTAAAATTGTTTGAATGTTCCAATATACTATTTTATAGGACATAAGTTTATAAAATCAAACGTTATAGTGTTCTATCTAAATGTGTTGCAATAGGTTTAACTAGGGCTGTAAACGAACCGAACGTTCAGCGAACCGTTCGTGAATTGTTCGGCGGGAAGTTCGTTTATTTAATAAATGAACGAACATGAACAATTTTTTTTGTTCGTTTAGTTAAACGAACGAACATGAACAAATGTCTCGTTCGTTCATTTATGTTCGTGAACGTTCGTTCATTTATGTTCGTTTAACAATTAAATATTTAAAAAATTAATATTTTTACTATTTTATACATAATCATATTTAGTAATTATAATTTTATATTATAAGTTTATATGATGATAAAAAAACAAACAGTATTCAGTTTTGAAAGAAATAGTCTAAAAGAAATTAGTGCTATTTGTATCAACAACCAGCTCTTATATACAACTCTTATACACCTATTTTTGTACTAAAAAATCGATGTGGGATGCATATGAGAGAGAGAGAGAGAGTACTCAACCCTCCACTTTTCACGGCTTCAACAAAATGAAAGTGAGATTTTCTACTATCCCACATCGGTGGTAAAAACCAACATTTTGCTCATTCTCCTAGTATAAATAGGACCTCACCCCTTGCATTTTCAAGCACATCAACCCTTGAGCCTCTCATGGTGGTTCAAGTCCATTGGCTTGAGCCTAGCCTTATGGCCTGGGTTTGTTGTGGTTCGAGCCTTATGGCTAGAACCTGATGGTTTGAGCCTTAGTTATTGCGAAATTTTAACTGGAGTACCCCAAAATTGTGGGTTCACCTTGTGTTTATTAATAAACGTTCGTTTGTGTTCGTTTAAAAAATGTTTGCTTGTGTTCGTTTAATATCTTAACGAACATAAACAAACGAACACGAACATAGACATTTTTTAAACAAATGAACATGAACATCAAAGTTTGTGTTCGTTTATTGTTCGTGTTCGTTCGTTTGTTCGGTTAAGTTAAACGAACGAACATGAACAAGCCTTTGTTCGTGTTCGTTCGGTTCGTTTACAGCCCTAGGTTTAACAGACGTTTTTTGTCGTCTTAACAAGTTTTTTAGACATTTTAAAAAAAACGTCGTATTGGCTCTTGTTGATCCAAACCCTTAGTGATTTGATAATGACCCTTTCTTAAACACTTAGTGAAAATTGTAAGTAAACAATATGTATTAGAGTTTCTCTATCGCTGATAAGTACTAAGACTTTACAGTACCGCTGATAGGAACTCTCGCTCTTTAAGTTTAAAGATCGGCGAATACTATTCATCCAGTAGCTCTGAGCCTGTTCAGTCTCTGTGATAATCGCTGATAAGTTAGTTGTTTACTTATGATCCCTGAAGACAAGTTTCACGTCAACATATGTTCTACGCTGAAGTCGAAGATCAAGCTCAAGAACAGCGACAAGTCTACTAATGAACTGATGCGGATATCAGCAAAGCCAAGATTTGTCCACTCAACGTGAAGTTACAAGTAGAAGACTTCAGCAATCGCTGAGCTTTATCATTCGCTGATAAATTACTGATTCAACGAAAGCTGATCATGAAGTCTTCCTCTACAAGTTACTTTTGTCTTTCCCCCCTTGCACGTCTCCGTACGAAATGTCAGAACGGTCATCCCTTCTGTCTAGAATCGTACAACAAACTCTGATTCTACACTGTTGTAAAGCCCGTGTCCCGGTCCGGTTTTATTTTTTTACGTATTTATTTATTTAAATATGTTTCTTTGATCGATCTCGTAATAATAAGTTTTGTCGGGAAAAACCATATTTGTAAACATTTTGTCCTAAGGGGTTAAATATTTAAAATCCTAAATTAACTTGGATAAAAATTGGCAATGCTTTAAAACCTAGGGACTAAAGGTGTATTATGGTGTAGGAGGTTGCATGGGATCGGCCCATGGACCGACCCCTTCTTCCTTCTCGGTTCAAATTCACAAAAACACACCCACATCCACCATTTTTCTATTATTGTTTTGTTTCCTTGCGTCGCACACTAGAGAAGGAAACCCTACCTACACAAAAAACCCTACCTCTTCTCCCCTTTACTTGCAGCACCACCAGAAACCACCAGCAGCGCCGCTGCTGTTCTTGCCGGCGAGAGAGAGAGGTACAACGAGAGAGAGAGAGAGTGCGATAGAGAGAGAGAGGGAGTCTGCCGGCGACGGGGTTGTCTTCCCGTTGTGCGTCGTTGCGTTGTTCGCGAAAGGTAAGTATCTTCCTCCTCTTGCTTTCTTTTTTTCCCATCGCCGCCAATCAACCAGGAAACCACCACTCCGCCGCTGCAGCATTGGCTGCCGGCGGTGTGTGGCCGTCGTACACCACCAGAGCGGTGGCTGTACTGTGCGGGGTCGCGGCTGGGTCAGGTGTAGGTGTAGTCCGTGGGGTGTTAACCGATTCACCCCCTAGCCTCGTCGGTTTCGTATGCCAAACCACCACCACCGCCGGTGGCCGCCGCCGCCGCCGAACACTACTGCCGGAGGTGGAAGTGGGTGGTGCGTGGACTGCCCAGCCTTAGCAACCTAAACTCTAAGCCTAAAATCTTAATCCTAATCGCTTAAACGTTAAAGCGAAATCGATGTTATCATTTTATGTGAGTTGGCTAAATCTGTCACTGTTTTGTTCCATTCTTAACTTTTCCATTGTAACTCAGTTTGAGGTGAAATCGGTGCCCACAGTTCACATTTTGTGTCGGGAATACTTTTCGTGTTTTAGCAAAAACCTGGTTAAGCCTCTAGCTAGGTGCAAAATGGTCGTTTTTGCAGCAGGTCCGAAACTTTCAGCTTTGAGTTTCAGTTTTAGAAAATTCGTATAAAATCATAGGAACCTCGTATGAACGCGTATAATATGTCCCTGGAAAGCTAAGACCCAGACCCTTCTGTTTGTGGAATTTAATTTCTGGATTAGTGGGTCTAGAGGGGGCTAAACAGGTCCCGAACAGACCTGCAGTTTAGACCGAAAAGCTGAAAAGTCACTCTATTAGTCTTATGGTTAAATTTGAGGGTTGGGGCTCCGTTTTGACACTTTGTAGCACTTCTTTAGGTGAAGAGAAGTGAGATTGAAGTTGGCGAGCTCTTGTGGCCGTTCGGGAATTTTCTGCACTGCTTTTGAGGTGAGTTCACTCACTACGTAGGATAATAATTGTACGTGCATTACCGTAGCTCGTGTGTGCTAGTAATCTTATGTGTTGTGTGGTACTAGATCGTGTCGTGTCTAGTATGGACCTTGGGTATCATATAAAACTCGAGGATACCGAGGACTCGGGGAGACCGAGGACTCGGGGAGACCGAGGAGAATGTACACGAGTGACGTAGGAACTCGGGGAGACCGAGGGATACGTGCACGGTGATCGTGTGATATCGGGGAGACCGATGGATACCTGCTTAGGTTGTCTTGCATGAGTATGTTAGTTTAGGATGCGTTCTTAAACTCGCATGCTTGGTTATGAGTATCTACCTGTGTTAGGGGTAGTGTTAATATGATTGCTATCGTATGTGGTGTTGAATTCACTAAGCTTCGTGCTTACCCTTTTCCCTATAAAATGTTGTTTCAGGTACGAGTGGCTCGAAGGCGTGACGGTACACATTGGTGCATGCGAGAGACTTCCCGTATTTATGATTTCAAACTTTAGAATTGAATTAATTATTATTTTCCGCTGTTTAGACTTTTGTGGTTGAATACTTAACGAGATTTCAGTTGAAACGGTTATTTTGGGAACTAATGATGTGGTTTAATTAAATAAGTTATTGTTTTTAAAAGTTCAAATTTATTAAAAATTTTGGGACGTTACAACTGTACACCATACGGCTACTAAGGTTGTCTATAAAGGTCAATGACATGCAACCACTCAGCTGCTGCCACGTGTAAAGCAATACTGCCATGCATTAAATGCATGCAGTATATAAGAAGAACCCTACTTCAGAAATGAAGTGTGCTCAGCCATCTTCTTATTCTTCCTTACTACTGTGTGTTAGGTTATTACTCGTAATTTCCTTATCTCCTTTCTATCTTATTCTAGTGCAAGAAACTTAGTGTTCTTAACTTGTTTAGATTAGGATTAGTCCTTAATCTTGTTCCGCAACAAGTTGTAAATTGTCTTGATTTATCAACAAACAATTTAGAAAAGTAAAAATCGTGTGTTTGTATTCAACCCCCTCCCCCTTCTACAAACTTGTATAACCCTTCGGGACCAACAAGTGGTATCAGAGCATATTTGTTTAATCTCATAAACAAGATCTTATCTATACTAATCTCTTATTCCTTGCTATTTCTTAAAATGGATACCAACACAAACACAAACTATATTGACAACGGTTCTCTTGCAAAACCCCCTAGATTCTCCAAAGATAAATTTAATCTGTGGAAAAATAGGATGATTCTCTTCTTAGAAGGTGTAGACCCAACTATACCTTTTTACATCGAAAATGGTCCATATATTCCTATAAGAATTGATCCTGAAGTTCCAGCCGCTGAGAATAGAGCTGCTATTCTAGAAAGGTTGGTTCCCAAGGAAATTCATATGTGGACTGATGAAGATAAGAAGAAAGTGGCTCTTGACACCAAAGCCAGATCCATACTTTCTATGGCTCTTCCCGACGAAGTCTACCATTCCGTCATGAACCTGAAAACCTCAAAAGCCATGTGGGACACAATCTGTGTTCAGTATGAAGGTACTTCTGAAGTCCAGGACTCACGCAAGATCAACCTGGTAAGACAGTACGAAAGCTTCATTTGTGGTAAGAATGAAACTCTCTCTAAAGTACACCAACGTTTTAACTGCTTAATAATAGATCTGAAAACTATTGGTAAGGAATATTCTAACTTTGAAGTACTGACAAAGTTCTTAGAATGTTTACCTGAAAGTTGGGACAATTATTCAATGTGTCTCAAGCTATCAAAGGATCTAAAATCCATGACTCTTTCTACCTTATATGGCACGATGCTTAATCATGAGCAATCAAGTCATCTTAAGAAGAATCTTGTAAAAGATTCCAAAAGCACCCCTGTTGCTTTACTCTCAGAGTTACCTTCCACTCAGAGATCTACTATCACTGTCACTGAGTTGGAAACTAACTCTGAACGTTCATCAGATTCTGAAGCTTCAGATGATGATGAAACTCTGGCATTCCTGGCTAATAAGTTCAGGAGATTTGCTAGACAGAGTAATTTCAGAAAGAACAAACCTCTTGCTATTACTGACAAGCCAAGATCATCAACCCCTGTTGATAAGGCTACCGTTACTTGCTATAACTGTGAAAAGATAGGACATTTTGCTAGCGAGTGCAGGTCAAAGAAAGTCTCTAGATCCTCAGCTTTTCCCAAGAAAAACTTTACTCCCAGGACTAGAGATGAAAAATACAAAAAGCTGAAAGAAAGGTATTCAAAGTTGAAAACCTTTAAGAAGAAAGGAAAAGGCCTGATGGTTGACTATGATTGGGCTGCCTCTGACGAAGAAGAATCATCTGACTCTGAAGATGATGATGAAGCCAATCTATGTCTCATGGCCAAACTTGAAGATGAGGAAGAAAATTCTGACATTCCCTCTACTTCAATCTCTGCTACTAAGGTATCACCTTCCTTCTTTACCAATATTTTAATTATTGATGAAGTTGATAGTCTTCGAAAGATCGATCTCTTGACTAGAAGTTTATATGAAGCCATGAATGGAAAAACTGTTATTGAAAATCAAAACCTTGATCTCGCTGAACAGCTTAAAAACTGTCACCTTCAAATAGAAAAGCTTTCTAAAATTGAAAAAGATTTTAAAGATCAAGTTCATTTAAATCAGCTAGTCAAAATCGAACGCGAAGAAGCTATCGCTGTATTAAAAGCTAAAAAAGCTACTGTTGATGGATGGTATAACTCCTCAACAAAGATCACTGAGATAATTAAGTCTCAGATTCTCTGAGTGATAAACGTGGTCTTGGTTACAAAGCTGATACTCTAGAACCAACCACTGACCATTCCATGCTTAAGTTTGGAATGTTCGTATCCTCTATCCCTGACACTTTCTCATCTCAGTGTTCCTCTTCAAAACCTCCTATCCCTGAGGAAATCTCTACCTTAACTTCTAAAGGTAAAGAGAAAATTGTTTATCCAAAACCTACCTCAGTCTTTAAAAATAAAGGTAAAGGAATTGCTTTTAACCAAAATCCTCAGAAGGGTACATTTGTACCTAAGATGAATGCTTCTAAAGCTTCTGTGACTTATCCCTCTGGTTCAAAGAATAAGATTCCTAGATTTATTCAACGTGGATCTATTCAGAGATCTACTCCTAGAATCAAAGTGGATACCATTGGTAAAAATCCGAAGAACTGAATGTTCCTCCTATTTCAAATACCAAAAGTTTACATGGTGCTGGTCCTTCTAATTCAAAATCAAAAGCTCAGCATGCAAATGGTCCTAGAACTACTTTTAGTTATAGGAAATGTTATCACTGTGGACTTACCAATCATATAGCTAGTAAGTGCCCCACAGCCACCCAAGCTGAAAAGATAGCTAAGGTGAAGATCATTGCCCCCAAGGCAAAGAAGACCACTGAGGTTAAAAAATTAACCAAAGTGAAGACTGACAAAGCTGAATCTTCAAATGCTGCGAAGACTGTTGAACCTTCCACCTCCTCTTCTAAACCCACTGAAAAATGTGTACACATGGTTAAGTGGGTACCCAAGACAAACTAATCTTCCTTTATAATGCAGGTTAAGAAGGGTATCTGGTATCTCGATAGCGGATGCTCTAGACACATGACTGGTAAGAAGAACCTGCTCACTGAGTACAAGGAAGAGAAGGGTCCCTCTATAACTTTCGGTGGAAACGGAAAAGGACATACCCGAGGGTTTGGTGTACTCTCTAATGGTACAACACCTTCAGAAGAGTCGCATATGTTGAAGGGCTGAAGCATAATCTTCTAAGCATCAGTCAACTTTGCGACATGGATAACAAAGTAATCTTTACTAAGGAATCCTTCTTTGTCGCTGACAAAAAGGAGAAGATAGCTCTCAGCGGTTATCGTTTGGAAAATGTTTATGTAATAAACATGGACTCAACAACCACTGAGAACTCCTGTTTCTTCTCTAAAGCCTCATCTGATGTCAACTGGCTATGGCATAAGAGGCTCTCTCATCTAAACTTCAAGACACTGAACACTCTTTCTTCTAAAGAGTTAGTCACTGGTCTACCTCAACACTCATACGCCAAAGAGTCCTTATGTTCAGCGTGTGAGAAAGGGAAGCAGACTAAAGAAAGCTTTAAGTCTAAGCAAGTTTCCTCAGTGTCGTCTCCTCTACAACTTCTCCATATGGATTTGTTTGGCCCTGTTAACAAACAATCCATCGCTGGAAAGAAATATATGCTGGTCATAGTTGATGAATTCTCTCGCTATACATGGGTAATGTTTCTCTGTTCTAAGAGTGACACACCTGAAGAACTCATCACCTTTGTCAGGAAAATGGAAGTCCTGAACAACTTGACCGTTCGCTCAATAAGGAGTGATCATGGGACTGAATTTAAAAATAGTTCTCATGATTCCTTCTTTGAGAGTAAGGGTATTTCTCACAACTTTTCTTCAGTGAGAACACCACAACAAAATGGAGTCGCTGAAAGACGAAATAGAACTATCATTAAAGTTGCACGTTCAATGCTTAGCGATTCTCACCTGCCTACTCAGTTTTGGGCAGAAGCTGTCAACACTGCTTGTTTTACGCAAAACAGGTCGCTGATAGTCAAAAGATTTAATAAAACAACCTATGAACTTTTTCATGGGAGAAAGCCTTCAATTAGCTTTCTTCACATATTTGGATGTCAGTGTTTCATACTGAACAACAGTGATGCCCTTGGAAAGTTTGATCCTAAGGCTGATGATGGAATCTTTCTTGGATACTCCTCAGTCTCCAAAGCCTTCAGAGTATTCAATCGAAGAAGACAAACTGTTGAAGAAACTATTCACGTAACTTTTGACGAATCCCGTTCAGCAAATTCTCGACCCTCTGCTGATACTGAAGAACTGAATCAATGGATGTTTTCACATCTTCGTGATTCAGAAGATATTCCCACTCCTCATACTCATACCGTTGAAGATGATGGTCCTACTTTCATCCCAAATATGCATAATAGTGAAGCTGAAACTTCATGGGTCTCAGCTGTTCCTCTAACCACTATGCATGCTTCTGAACAAAATGTCTCAGACATTCCATCTACTTCTCAGCAATCAGTAAATATAATGACATCTGCACCTACTCCTCTCTTGGCTGATATTCCAGAAGTTGCTGAAGCCTCATCTTCAGCCCCTCCAGTTCAGGTTGAGTCAGCGATTCATGCGCCGGCTCAGCGATGGACTATCAATCACCCTATTGATCAAATTCTTGGTGATCCAAAAGCTGGTGTTCAGACTCGACGAAGTGCAGGTAATATTTGTTTATTTGTTAACTTTATTTCTCTGATTGAACCAAAGAAAATAGATGATGCCCTCAGAGATCCAAACTGGGTCAGCGCTATGCAAGAAGAGCTGACAGAATTTGAAAGAAACAAAGTTTGGAATCTTGTTCGAAGACCAACTGACAAGACAGTGATAGGCACTAAATGGGTCTATCAAAACAAGTTGGACGAACATGGAACTGTAACCCGCAACAAGTCTCGTCTTGTTGCTCAGGGATACAGACAAGAGGAAGGTATAGACTACGACGAAACATTTGCTCCAGTAGCAAGACTAGAATCTATTCGTCTATTCTTAGCCTACGCTGTACACAAAGACTTCAAAGTTTATCAAATGGATGTTAAGTCAGCATTTCTTAATGGAAAGCTGAATGAAGAAGTCTACGTGGAACAACCTCCAGGATTCTCAGATCCTAAGCATCCAGGTTATGTTTATAAATTGGATAAGGCACTTTACGGCTTAAAGCAAGCTCCTCGTGCATGGTATGACACTCTCTCTACTTATCTCCATATTGAAAAGTTTGAGCGTGGTAAAATCGATAAGACTCTATTCTTCAGGAAAGTAAAAGGTCATATCATTCTTGTTCAGATATATGTTGATGACATTATATTTGGTTCTACTAACCCTGACCTTTGTACTCGTTTCGCTGATAGAATGAAAGCAGAGTATAAAATGAGTATGATGGGTGAGCTAACATATTTCCTTGGTCTTCAGATAAAGCAAAATGAAAAGGGAACTTTCATAAATCAGGGAAAGTATGTTAAAGATATGCTGAAGAAATTTGATTTAACTCAGAGTTCAGCTATGAAAACCCCTATGGCACCGCCGCTGACACCAAACAAGGATTCTTCTGGAATACCTGTTAATGTCACGACATACCGTGGGATGATCGGCTCTCTTTTGTATCTTACAGCTAGCCGACCTGATATTATGTACGCAACCTGTTTGTGTGCACGATATCAAGTTGAACCTAAGGAATCTCATATGATTGCTGTAAAGCGAATCTTTCGTTACCTTAAGGGTACTCCGAACCTAGGTCTTTGGTATCCCAAAGATTCAGGGTTTGATCTAATCGCCTATTCAGATAGTGATTTTGCAGGTTGCAAATTGGATAGGAAAAGCACCACAGGAGGCTGTCAGCTCCTGGGTGGAAAGCTGGTGAGTTGGACAAGTAAAAAGCAAAACTCAGTGTCCACCTCAACTGCTGAAGCTGAGTATGTAGCCGCTGGAAGCTGTTGTTCTCAGGTCTTATGGATGAGAAATCAACTACTAGACTATGACCTTCTATTGCGATAGCACAAGTGCCATCGCTATAGCCAACAACCCAGTGCTACACTCAAAGACCAAACATATCAAAATCAGGTATCATTTTATCAGAGATCATGTGATAAATGGTGATATAGAACTTCATTTTATCCCAACTGATTTTCAGTTAGCTGATCTATTTACCAAACCTCTTGATGAGACAAGATTCAACTTTCTCATCAGCGAGCTTGGAATGCTGAACTTTGAAGAGTAAAATCTTCAGTGGTTCACATTTGATCAGCGACCGGATAAAACCAACTTATATAACCCATTCTATCATCTTCTCTCTGAACAAAGTTGATTCGCTGATATCAAGGTATGTCTCTCTTTACTCGCTGACGTTCGCAAATGAATGAAAGATTTCAAAACAAATCACATCGCTGAATATCTCTTCCTTAACAACGATACTTTGAAATTTCTAAAACTAACACTGATATTTCTATTCAGTGCTTCATATTTTCAAAATGTCCCTGAGCTTTCAAAACCTCAGAGACATCTATGAAAGGACGTTTGTGACATCATCACAACGGATAAACCCTGGCACGTTCTGTTTCTGACACACGTTTGCACGTTTCGTTTACCATCCATTCAAATGCAAACACGTGTCAGTGTCATCATGAAAATCTTTTCCCGCTCAAGATTTTCTCTTTCTATACTCTCTATATAAACTATTTCGAGTTTATATTTTTCCTTTACGCGAACTTCTTCTTCAAGCAAGAAAAACTACTGTTGTATTTTGAACTCAAGTTTTCCATAAAACTATTCATCTTCTTCAACGTTTGTAAGGTTAATATTCTTATTATTTACCTACTTTACCTTGTTTATGATCTTATCATTGATTTTAACGGATCAAACAAATGAACTTCTTAAAATGAAATCATTTCTTTCATGGTTTTATGGACACAATCTTCGAGATTGTTCTTCAAGTTTTAAACTCAAAATCTTAAACTTGTTCTTCATATGTTTTTCCAGAATCCTTCTCTCTAAAGGAAACTGGGAAACAAGGCATTTACTGTTTTGTATTTCTTATTCAAAACAAAGAAAAACCCTAATCTTCATTAAGACATCTTTGTTTGAATGAAATGGACAAAATTCGACAACATCTTATTGGAAATTTTTTCCACATTAAGACATTGTTCTTCATCTCTTCTTCATGTTTATATATGTTAAACAGAAATGGCATCTTCAACTGCTGCTCCTACCGCTGAGAAATCTCCTGCAACGGAGAAACTGACTCTACCAAAGGCTCCTCAGGTAAAGTTTACGCTTGAGAAAGTAGACTTTTCGAAATCAAACAACCTCTATGCGCTTTTCGATTTTCCTCCTCGAAAGAAAGTCACACATCTGAATCAAGCTGTGAATTTTCTCCAAACCTGCTGCTTATTCAAAGCCTTAACCTTCGTACCCACTGCCCATAAATTCCTTCTATCTCAGTTCTGTTATATTGCCAGACACACTCAGGTTCCTTCATCCAAAGACCCTAAGAAACTCCTTGATGTCATTCTCTGTGACACCAAATTTGGCACAACCAAAATCAACCCTGCCATTATCAGGCGAGCACTCAGCCTACCCACTGCCACCAAAGAAAAACCCTTTGTCTCTCTCCTAAACCACAAAAACCATGCTGATAGGGAAGCCATCACTGCATTCTTTAATGCAATGGATTACGCATGGGACACAGGGAGGGACAAGGAGATTGAGAAGAAACTGACCCTGATCAAGAAGTCCAAAATGCCAAGCGAGATGAACTTCATCTTCGCACACCTGATAAGCTGCATGACAACGAAGAGTGGCTCCTCTGATCAAGCTGCTCAACCTCAGCAAGCAATGGGCTATGCATTGCTGAAAGGTCTACATGTTGATTGGGCCTCGATCATCTATGACGACCTTGCATTCAGAGTAGATATGGCTGATAGACCTTCATGGGTTCCATATCCCAGATTCATCAGCGCCGTCTTTCAACAGGGACTTGGGGACAAGTACCCAAAAGAGGGTGATCTGAGACTCTCTCAGGTTGGCCCTAAGGTGCTCGACTTCAAGCCGCTAGCAAATGAGGTACGTCTTACTACTCTTTTATCTCTTCTTAATCCTCCTTCTTCTACTTCTGTAGCTCATTCAGTGGAAATCCCCACCGCTGATACCCAAGCTGCACCCTCCACTCCTTCTCGAAAAAGGAAACAATCTACTTCCCAACTTGGTTCCAAAAGGATCAAGAAAACCAAGGAGCAACCCCCCCAGCATTCACATGCTGAAGACTCCACAGCTCATCTTGAAGAGCTGATGGATAGTTCAGTGGTACGCTCTGCCACAACTGATCAAGCCACCCCTTCCATCCCAGCTTCAGCGTCTCTAGACGCTGAAGTTATAAACTTGGAACAGAACCCACCTCCTTCAGTCCCTCTAGTGACTGAAGTGATTGACAGCGGATCCAACGCTGAACCCCGCACCCAACCCACTTTCTCAACCATCATTCCTCCCACCTCTCCTTTGGTCACTCAAACTCTTCCCCTATTCTCCTCAACAAACATCTTCCTCAGCGACACTACTGCTGAACATCTTCAGAGGATGATAGGACAAAATACAGGACCTGCAGGTACTCCCAGTCGTCAGGGAACTATTGAAGACGACTATGAAACTTTCTCAGGGTTACGAGGCTTCGACAACTTCGCCAACCCGCCTGCAGGTATACATATTATCCCAAACACTTCTCTCTCTCAACCCCAAACTTCTGAGCTTTCCTCTGTTCATAAGTTAATAACTATTTCAGGTCCTAATTTGGGGGATATCAACACCTCCCTGAAGGCCCTGGAAACAAAGGTGGAATCTTACAACACCACTCTCTCCACAAACTCTTCAGCGGTTACAGACGCTGGAGAGAACCTCAAAAAGCTGACCGAGGTTGTTGAAAATAAAGCCTCCAAAGCTGATACGGAGAAGGTGGATGGCAGCATAGGAACTTTTGCTACCACCCTCGCTGAAACCTCCACCAACGTCAACAATCTCAACCTCACCAACACCACCCTCGCAACAAACTTCACCACTCTGTCCAATGAAGTCACATCATTGAAGACAGAGGTTGGTACTCTTAAGGGTGAGGTCACCACGGTCAAAGATCTCCTTCAGCAGATACTCAATCGCCTGAACGCCCCAAAGTCTCACTTTACTCAGGCCGATAGAGAGGATCTTCGGAAACTCGCCCCTGCTATATCTGGCCTAGACGACAGATTAGCAGTGGTTGAACTTTGTATGGGACTCACTGGCCAAGAAGACAATGATTCTCATACTACTGATGCTGTTGATGTTGCTGATATTCCTCTTGCCTCCCCTCCTCATCATGTGGAAGAGGGGGAGTAGAGAGCTGAAGACCTCCCCCATAATGATGAGGAGGAGAAGAAAAATGAAACTGCTGCTTCTACTTCAAAACCTCAGGGAGTTGAAAACCCTGAGGGAACCGAGAAACCTCCCTCTGTATGCGAGGGGGAGCAACTCGAAGAGCAACACAAAGAATCCGTTGCTGATGTGACCATACCTTACGCTGATGAGGTCGAGTCTGAAGAAGAAGAAGCTTATGACGAAGAACCCGTCGATATCGATGATGAAGAACCATCATCATCCCCTAAAGATGATGATGATGACGATGATGATGATGACTTCTTCTTCGTTGTGCCCAAGAAGGCCCCTGAGAAAGGGATTTCGATAAATGAACCTTCAGGGGAGACGACCAAGACAAAGCCTGCAGCGTCTGAAGCTGACAAAGGCAAAAACAAAGGCCTCGCTGTAGAAGGCAATCTGGCTATCCTTCATATTAAGCCAGCTTGTCAAGTACAATATCTTCTCTTCCCTTATACTGCATCCCTCCTCTATCCCTTCTCAATCTAAATCCTTCTATCCATAAAACCTCTATACACTTAAACCCCATTCTTTTCTATCTCTTTCTTCCCATGTTCTTACTTAAACAATCGCTGTGTTTCAGCTAGTCCTCTCCCCTGTTTGAGGATCCCGTTGAAGCTCCTACAACTACACCAACAATAATCCCAACCACAAGAGCTGAAGAAATAATCCCAGTCTTGGATTTAACCACTGAGACTGATGAACCTGAAGAACATCTGCTCTCTCACAAAAACAGACCTTCCTTGGCTCCTTAAAAGCTAAGTGAAGAGGATCAAGAAAAGAGAGATGCAATGATCAAACAGCTTGAAGATCAGCGAATCATTCTTCCTCGTGAAAAAATTCCTGTTCTACAAAGTTTAGACTGACGAAGAAAGAATTCACTGATCACCTCAGAGCTGTAAGATTACTCGCCGAAAAGAAGGAAGCTGAAGAAAAATATAAGGCTCTTGCCATCCAGCTTGCCCAACAATCGGTGAAAGACCCAGCGCTGAAAAGAACTCCCATCGAAGTCCAACGTCAGTTATGGGAAGACGCCCAGAAGATCGTTGAAGAAAAGACCAAGGTATCTGATTCTACTTTGGAATGGTGCAACGAAAGACTGAACTATCGATCTCGACCATCCAGAATCAACAAGGTAAATATCAGAGGAAAAACATTTGTAGACGTTCCTGTTGTTGAAGTTGACGTATTCAGAGAAGACGAGACCAAGCAAACCTTTTACGCTACTTCATTAGAGAAGTTTGGTTTCTCTGAATGGTTGGAGATACGAATAGCCATTCAGCGATCTCGCTCAAAATTTAAGAGCCATGTCGAGAAGATTGTAAATTCTCAGATCGACTTGGTTTCTTCTGCTGTGGATATTCCTCCTCCCTCTCCTCTTCCAACTCAACAAAGAAGGGCCTCCGCAAAGAAAAATCTGAAACCTTCAGGCTCAAGTCCTCCTATACGGAACGAAACAGGTATTGGTTTCTCTCGTGCTGAAGTACTTGGTCCTGACCCTGACCTCTCAGCGCTTGACACCTCTCTGCCTCCTGGTGAAACTTTCATCCCTGGAAAAGTCTTAAGCGAACCCTATGTTATCTTCTTTTTAGACTATGATGGAACACAACACTTTCAACGCATCTCTAAGCTTCCCATCACTCCCATCGAACAGCTAAGAGACCTCATCTACTGGTGTGAATTCAGACGCGACCTTCAGGCTCGATACCTTAAGCCCTTGATTTTTGAAGAAGCAAAGAACAAAAAGGATCAAGGAGTAACGGTCCCTTACTGGATGATTCCCACATCAAAGACCCTTGATGAACTTCTCATTAAGGAAGAACCCATTGACGGATAGGATCTCTCTTATAATTCTTCTATCCTTATCTGTCTATATCTTCTGTACTTGTAATTTAATTTGCTGTACTTGTAATTTTTCCACTTCCCTTTGTAATCTTTACGAAGTTTAAAGAAAAATTTCAGCGAATGTACTTTACTCCATCAGTACTGAAAAGATCCCAGAAAACAGTAAAAGGGACAAATATTTTATGAGTTCTTTTTATCCTTATGTTTTCATACTTAGCAATTTTCTTTGTTGCTATGTCATAATCAAATAGGAGGAGATTGTTGATCCAAACCCTCAGTGATTTGATAATGACCCTCTCTTAAACACTTAGTGAAAATTGTAAGTAAACAATATGTATTAGAGTTTCTCTATCGCTAATAAGTACTAAGACTTTACAGTACCGCTGATAGGAACTCTCGCTATTTAAGTTTAAAGATCAGCGAACACTATTCATCCAGTAGCTCTGAGCCTGTTCAGTCTCTGTGATAATCGCTGATAAGTTAGTTGTTTACTTATGATCCCTGAAGCCAAGTTTCACGTCAACATATGTTCTACGCTGAAGTCGAAGATCAAGTTCAAGAACAGCAACAAGTCTACTAATGAACTGATGCGGATATCAGCGAAGCCAAGATTTGTCCACTCAACGTGAAGTTACAAGTAGAAGACTTCAGCAATCACTGAGCTTTATCATTCGCTGATAAAGTACTGATTCAACGAAAGCTGATCATGAAGTCTTCCTCTACAAGTTACTTTTGTCTTTCCCCCTTGCACGTCTCCGTACGAAATGTCAGAACAGTCATCCCTTCCGTCTAGAATCGTACAACAAACTCTGATTCTACACTGTGCACCATGCGGCTACTAAGGTTGTCTACAAAGGTCAATGACATGCAACCACTCAGCTGCTGCCACGTGTAAAGCAACCACTCAGCTGCTGCCACGTGTAAAGCAATATTGCCATGCATTAAATGCATGCAGTACATAAGAAGAACCCTACTTCAGAAATGAAGTGTGCTCAACCATCTTTTTATTCTTCCTTACTACTGTGTGTTAGGTTATTACTCGTAATTTCCTTATCTCCTTTCTATCTTATTCTAGTGCAAGAAACTTAGTGTTCTTAACTTGTTTAGATTAGGATTAGTCCTTAATCTTGTTCTGCAACAAGTTGTAAATTGTCTTGATTTATCAATAAACAATTTAGAAAAGTAAAAATCGTGTGTTTGTATTCAACCCCCCCCTTCTACAAACTTGTATAACCCTTCGGGACCAACAGCTCTTTTATATGACATTAATTGAAAGAGTGTCTTATACAAACAATTGTCATATAAAAGATGTGTTTAAACCACAAGGGTTGTGGCGTACTGGTTAAGGCCCTGGGGGCTGTGGTGGAATATCCCATCTGCCCCAGGGTTCTAACCCAGGCGTACACAACAATTGTGGCCATTGAGGTTTAATCAGGGCTGATGTCTTACGGTCATAATTTGCCAAATGATTAGTCTAGGCATAACATAGGACACCCTTCCCCCAAAAAATGTGTTTATAGGAAAAAGTGTCATATAAATAGTTAATATGACGCTTTATTTTAAAATGTTCTAAAAACTTGTTAAGATGTTCAAAATCTATACTATTTTATAATGCATCTAACCCCCAAACTCTTAAAAACAACCTCTAAAGCTATATATACCACCGTTTAAAGCATGATTACTTGAAATATAAGAGATAACTTTCTCTCTCACCGATTCTCTTTTTGAGGCCACCTGCCGTAGTATGTAATCATTTTGGGTTTTGAATGACTCTCCCACCACTCGGTCATTAAAGCTTTGAGATTTCCACCCGGGCAATGATGCTCCCTGGGTAATCTCCTTCTCCAAGATGCACGGCTGCTTTCTTCTCAAGACACGATGGCGATTCAACCTCCCAAGAATTTATCATCCCAAAGCGACGATTCAAACTCCAGTCCAGTATGATATATACGTCTCTCCATTCATCTCTCCAGGAGTCCATGTACGCTTCCTTCTGTTTTGATTTTTCCAGGGTTTGCTTCTGTTTTGATTTCTATTACGATTTCTTACGGTTTTGTTTTCGTGCGTTCTTTATCGATTTTTGGTTGCTTCTGTTTTGAAATTGACAGAACTTACTGCATCACTAACTTATTGATGTTGTGCTTAGAATCTAAATATCCCAGATGCGAAGGGAATCTTCATGGCCCATAATTTAAATATCGAGGTAATTTGTTCCGGTTACCCCAAATTTCCTTACTTTTCTTCCATTTTCATCTTCATTGTTTTGTAGTGCATATATTGTTAATCTATGAATCAAAAATCCATCTTAATTTATGAAACAAGAATTGGTTTGGTGTTGGTAATTTAAAAACTGAAAAACACTGATTCTGGTTTGATAATTACATAATTTAATGCTTTCAATGTGTTTCTAAATAATTGAGATCTTGAATTTTTCCGGTTGTTTTGGTTTGGTGTTGGTAATTTAAATATTAGGTTTCATTGCTTCAAGATGATTCCGATCATATTTCTCTTTGATAATTGCTTTAGAATCTTCACACAAATTGCAATTATTCTTGACAGATGCTATTACTTGTTTATTGAGTTAGAATCGTTACAATTGATTTCTAAACAGCCAACTTCAAAAATGCCCAAACAACACTTCAGTTGCTAGATGAAGTGTATTTTTTCACTATTTTTTTTGGCTAACTATAGTGTTTCTTTGAGTTATCTGCCAAGCCAAGGTTATGTTGCATTTCAACAAGAATTGTATTTATTAGTTTATTGGGTTTGGGTAAGAGTTTCAACATGTTTGGATGGAACATTTTATGAACTTTTTACCCAAAGTTAATTTTTCAGCTCGAAGGCTTTAGCCTCTCCTAAATACTCATAACAAATCGGTTTTAGCTTTATAATTTGTGTATCAGGAATGAAACAGGAAGCTTGAGGGTCGAGATTGTTATACCTGAGAGTTAGAGTGCGTATGGGTTGTGTTTATTTTTGCTCTACCAGGTTCTTTCTTGCCAAAGTATATATGTGATAGTTTTTGTCAAAAACATGTAATTAAGCCATATATCCCAGATTTTAAGCTAGCTTTTGAGCATTTTTGCATTCATGCCGGTGGGAGAGCTGTTTTGGATGAAATCGAGAAGAATTTGCAGCCATCAAGAATGACACTTAATCGATTTGGAAACACTTCAAGTAGTTCACCTTGGTACGAATTGGCTTATTCGGAAGCAAAAGGGAGGATCAAGAAAGGAGATAGAGCTTGGCAAATAGCTTTTGGATCTGGATTTAAGTGCAACAGTGCTGTTTGGAAGGCTTTAAAGACTGTCAATCCAGCGAAAGAGAAGAGCCCTTGGATCGGTGAGATTGATCAGCTTGGCAAATAGCTTTTGAGCATTTTTTATGTTCTTTGTACAACAATCTAGCAATGACTGCATATGTTTTCCAAGGTTTTGTCTTCATTTTTGACTTCCGGCTGGAAGAAGTGCCTGAAGGGATCTTGAAGAATGCTGCAAAACTTATACATACAAAAGGCTGAAAATATCAGGGTTAGCTAGCTGGCCTGGATCCACACGGTTGTCAGAATTGGGTTTAAGATATTTTCAAGTTGTCTATTAGACATTTTCAAATTGTAATGTTATTATATCATGAGCTTTAATTGATATGTTTTCTTTACAACATGAACATCCGTTTGTTTCTTGGTAGTTTTGTTCAACCTACGCATGAAGGCTGAATTCTTTGAGTTAATCAAATAATCACAATGGATCCCATCGATAGTTGATGATACAAAGCTACATTGGGCTTGAGAAGTATGGAGAAATATGATACACCATTACAATTTCAGTATAGCGTATAATGATTTCAAGGTCATTTAAAACTATCAACTATAACAATTACATATGTACCAAGCCTGTAGGATTTGAACTTGAGAAATGTCGTTTCACCCCTTTGCCATTTGAGCTCCACGTCCAAGGGCTTTTCATTTTTCATTTAGAATATAATTTCTCACCCCGTGCATTGCACGGGTAGACTGCTAGTCATTCTATAAAACCTATTGCAACCGGGGGCAGAGCTATTTAGGAAGGGCTAGAAGATGTCAAATGAAATGAATTTAACTTGTCGATTTAAAGTATTGAAACAAAACATTAATACGAGATACCATTCATATTGTTGTATAAGTCTTGTGAGACCTTGAGATGAAATTTTAGGTGTGATGAGTATATAGATATAAAAAAACAAAAACAATGTATATTGTGGTTTTTTTACGTTTGTCAAATGTTAGAAAAGTGATAAATATTTTTATATTATAGTGTCAAGTGAAGCTGAAATATATTTTAATCATCAAAATATAATGAAAAATCTCATCTATCATAGGTTCAAATCCAGGCGCTGCCAAAGTCCTTGTGGCCATCGAGGTTCACGTGCAATGACTCCTGATCATTCATGATCGTTCGAGGAATTAGTCGATGCGATTATGTTGGCCCGGAAACTTAAAAATTTATTTATAACTATAACATAAATAACGTCAAGATAAATATCAATATTGTATATCATGTACATAAGCGGAAATTATATTTTCTAACTCCTTGACCAAAAATGGCATAAAATTCTATAATTCAAGAAATTATATTACTTTTTGAACTATATAATGATATACATTGAATTACTTTATTTTGACTTTTCATGTAATCATGTTCTTATAAATAGTTATACATATTAAAATTTTCAGATAATGTGAGATTATCAATCAAATCTTTATATATATAAAAACAAAATCCAAAAGAAATTACATGGCACAATGTGGATTGAAAATTTTAAAATGTTGGATTGTGGTTAACTTTGATTATCCCATGTTGATAGAAAGATGAAAAGTTGAAAGATGAAGTTGATTATAAAAGGAGAAAGATGCCAAATTTTTTTACATGATCTATGATTTATTTTAATCCATTTTGGATTAAAGATGTAATTTTAGTTACAAATTTTCTTATGTTAAATATATATTATATTTGTATTACATTTATCTTTAATATGTATAATATGTATAAATGCAAAATCCAAGAGAAATGATAAAAGGAGAAGGATGCCAACTTTTTTACATGATCTATGATTTATTTTAATCCATGTTGGATTAAAGAGTTAATTTTAGTTACAAATTTTCTTCATGTTAAATAGATATTATGTTTGTATTACAATCATCTTTATATCTTTATAAAAGCAAATCCAAGAGAATCTTTATATTATATCTTTATCAATCAATCTATATCTATGAGTCATTAATTTTATTAGCCTTCTTACCAAACCTAACTACAAAAATAACCCTTTTTAAAAAAATTTACAAAACTAGCCACCCACTTCTCCTCCAGCATTGCTTGGGGAGAAGTGGCCCACGACAAGACATTTTTTCTAATTAATTAATAACAAAATAAATTAAAATAAGACTGATTTGACACAAGATTCCATGAGTTGACTGCTTTGACAACACATTTACCACAAAAAACCAAAAAAGACCTCGAAAACCACCCGAGTTCGCGCCGGCCGGCGCTACCCTCCACCGGCGGCGCGAACCGGCGTTTGACCGGCGGCGACCGACGTTGACCAATTTTTTTTTAAAACTTATTTTAAAAATACATAAATTTTTAAAAAAATTTAAAAATACATTTTTAAGTTTTAAGTAATTTTAAATATGATTTAAATTAATACGTTTTATAATTAAAATTAAAAAAAAACGTTTTATAATTAAATCACATAAAGAATTAGCACGTAATATTTAAGATAATTTTAATCAAATACGTTTTTCAAAAATTTAAGAAACGTTTTTTAAAATTTTAAGATACGGTTTTTAATTAAAATAAATTTTTTAAGTAATATTTAAGATACTTTTAATTAAATATGTTTTTTAAAATTATTTTTAATTATTTTCGATAATTACAAAAATAAATTTTAATTATTTTTATTACCATATAACTTTATCACTACATACTTTTTATCATCTAATTTATTACATCAAACTTTATTACCATCTAACTTATTACCATTTACTTTTTTTTACCATCACTCCACCACTCCAACTATATAAATATAACTCCACCACTCCAACTTCCACCACTCCAACTTTCACCACTCCAACACTTTCACAACTCCAACACTTTCACCACTCCAACATTTTATACAAAACTCTTCATCTCCAAATATCAATTTCTATAAAAAAAACCAAGAAATATCAATGACGACAAACATTGAGAAAGTTCGGGTACGTGTTTTTGGGGACGGGTCGTGGCAATTTGTTAATGGGATGATGGATTATATCCCAGAAATTAAAAAGGCAACCGTCGTGTTACCGGTACAATTTTCATTTCCAGGTTTGCTTAATTATCTAACCTGGAAATTAAATTTACCTGATTTACAAAATCGTTTTAGATTAACGTATAAATGTCTATCTTCTGGTTCGATTGTCGAGTTATTAAACACGGATGATGTGAGAAATTTTCTCGCTATTGGTGTGTAACATCCCACTCTTCGAAACATTTTATAACATAACATAAGCATTCAAATTACTTAAGTAAGTTTGTCTTTACATCATCATTAAACGTACTAAACCAAACATTACAGCGGAAGTCTCTAAACTCACAGCCGAGTGCTAACTAATCATTATCTCATAACAGAATCTGGAGATCTCTAAGTTCCAAGTTCTCTTTGCCTCCTTCCCTAGTTCTTATTAGAAGAACTTGATGTACGCTTACCTGAAAATGGTTTAGTTTTGAAAGCGAGGGTTAGACCAAAAGGTCTAGTGAATTCCCTCCGAAAACAACATGTAAAAACAATACGATATCATTTTATTAAAAGGCATTATAAATCTTAAATCATCACATATGGTACTGCACTGTGTAATGGATCACTTAACCATTCGCGATCGGGGCCCAAGCAGACTCCCCTTTCGCCCTCTCGTATCGGGGCCCAAGCAGACTCCCCGATACCCGCCTAGGAGGAAACGAATTCCAACCTACCGTCTCGTCATACATAACCAAGGGATCATCAGATCCTGAGGCTCGTTGATCCCACAGTACAGACCGACATCACATAACATGCACATACGTTTTATAAAAACATTTAACACTTCATAAATCATGCACATCATTTCAACATGTCAAACATTCATTTCTTTCCATGCATATCAGATCATAAATATTTCATGCTTGATAAAACCATATTCAGTAAAAGAATCATTTAACATTTACGTCGTGAAAGAGGGTTAGTGAACTCACCTGATAGCAATTTCCTTTCTAATCTTGTGTCTCGTTTCGTCCGTTCACCTAATGCATAATTATAGATCAATTAGGCACGTCTCCAATTCTGATCCTAAGTCCTCCTCTTAATTCGGTCTCAAATAACTCATTTAGGTCCATCTATTACATATTGGATTTCTTTTATCCTTTACTAAGCCCACGATACTTAAGCTAAACTCTAAACACATCGGCCCAATAGCTAGACACTACGGGCCTGACAGACGAAGCCCAAACCGACGATCCTGGCATGTTTCGACTCCCGATACCCGAACTCCTGGTATCCCGACTCCCGGTACCCCAAAGTCCCGGTACCCCGAAGTCCCGGTACCCCGACTCCCGGTACCCCGACTCCCGGTACCCCGAAGTCCCGGTACCCCGAAATCCCGGTACCCCCGAAGTCCCGGTACCCCGACTCCCGGTACCCCGAAATCCCGGTACTTCGGTCTAGCGAACAGGGACGAACCTTATACGCTTCATTACTCGATTTCTTCCTACGGAGTCCAGTAAATTGAGAATTTAACACAGCATTCTTACCCAATTTGTTCTATTACAACTCCTTAAACAACATAAATTTCTAGTCCATTGATTTCATTAGATTACAATCCCATTCGTGAACTAAAACTCTCCACAATGATTTTAAACAATATCCCAGCTTAAACATGAAAACCCATCCAGGAAACTAACTTTTCTAGCTATTAATGCACCAGAAGATAACGCTGATTTGAGATTTTACTTACCAAAAGAGTCTTCTCCCGATCCTGATGCCAAACCTATTTCTCCCTCTTTCTGCTCTTCTTCTCAGCCGCCACAATACAATAATACTGAATCACAAAGAAAACCTAGGGATTTGGCTCATTTAAATATGTTTCACAATTTACACTATAGTCCCTAAGCCCAAACTTTCATTCTTTTAGTTCTGGACACTAAACTTTCCAGCCTACTAAATTTGGGTTGTTACAACACTCCCCCCTTAAAAGAATTCCGTCCCCGGAATTCCTTATTGGAGAAGATGCGGGTAACTTGCCCACTCTAAACTGACACTCCCCCACAGAGAAGCCATTTCTAACTCAGTCCACCACCTTAGTACATTTGAAACATGGACCAGTGCTTACATTCCCTTCAGTCCTTACGATACTCTAACTCGTAGGCTACTGTGTCTACTCGATCAGTTCTGACAACAGAAAATTTACTAAAACTTCTCATGCCTCTACACTTCCTTAAAGGAGGGACTTGGCTAAATCCTCTGCCCCAACACGAAATTCATTTGCCAAGAGACAAACACACACTAGACAGCTTGGCACAAGGCCAACCCTGTACGTCCCGACAACTCACAACTCGGAGTTCCTTCGTCGTAATACAAGCAATCCTAGATTACTTCTCCCAATCCAACAATCGCCTATACTTGAAACATTCCCCTTTCTCGGACCACCCCGACCACAACTCGTCAACCGTCTCTTACATCCTCACCACTTTATCGCTCCATACTTATACGTAACTAAGGGTAGGAACCTCCAAACCCATCGTTGGAGTGTCCACCTACTTGAATTAACTTATCCTGAAACACGACCATTCTTCGCTGAGTGCCACGTTCGTTCAGTCATATAAAACATAACTCCGGTTACCCTCTCACAACTGGGAGGAGTAACCATGGTCACACCATACTATTCTCTCTGGCTTTATCACTGCGCGACTATTCATTTAAACATTTCTCATCGAGTCACTAACTTAACTCATTCAGTTGTCTCATCCACTTCTTCCCTGCACAAAAACTTACACAATTTCCTTCCTCAATATTCTTTCCAACGGTTCGCACACTAATCAAAGACAATCTACCCTATACTGTCAAGTTTACTACTTCCAATTTACTCACTTGTTCCGACATACTATCTACACCTTCCCCACGATAGCGTGGAGCACTGCTCACCACACATTACTTGCCCCTCTCTCCCGACCTTTCCACATGTTTCTATCGCTTTCTCATTACTTACATAACCAAACAGTTGCACCAAGATCTTATCTTAAGGCATTCAACCAAGCTGTCTTGAAACAAGACCAGTGTTCGACGTCACTACACATTCTTTTAATCTCCAACTTTTACCTTCTCAGACATTTCTCTCACAAATAAGCAACATATCACATTCTTCAAGGATTTCACATCAATCCCACCACATTCTGACTAACACAACCCTCATCCTCTTTAAACTTCCAATGACCCCAACGTGTTCCTTAGTAACGTCCCCTATTAACTCTAATAATCCACCCCCTTGGATTCCCTATTACAAACGGATCTATTAATTCGAGAACACCCCGAAACTCGGGTTCCACAATTCTTTCGACTAACCACTATGATCATAAAAATCAGACAGATATATATATAACGTCATCCCGGCTTTCTTACTTAGATTTACCTTAAATAATTCTTTAACAATCAGTGTGTTAGTCTCAATAACACTTCCCCAAAAATTGTAACACATCCTGTAATAACAAATGGACGTCATTACTTAACAAATCTATAAAATTTAAATCAACCAACCAAAGGATTATATCTCTATCATGACATTTCAAATCAACCAACGGTCATACTACTATTCTGACCCATAATCATCATCACGTCATTCCTTAAACATAACCAAAATTTCCAACTATTTTCTTCTAGGATCATTCCCTCACGCATAAGGAACAATTTTCGTTCTTTAACGATGTCTCCTCTACTACACTACAGCTTGACTAATCTATTCATCATCTTCTTTAAACTTACTCTGCCTTCAAGAATATACTTAACAACATACGTAACCACAAAGCTTGGTCTCACAGATGGGCAATCACCCAATTCTGCCCCGACATTCCATCCCGATAACAGTCAAGATACACACCTACTTACAACCCACGTACTTCAACAACTGGGATTGCAAAACGTACACTCTATCCGAAATCCCAAAAGGACTTCCTTCTAATCCTTCATCTTTCTAACATCGCCTTACTACATCACCGGCTGACACAGATATCTGGGCAATTGATGCTACTATTCATTCGTACATTCACCACTCCTATTATCACACTACCGACCAAGTCTCTCATGGTCATTCGTACACAATTCACACTTTCCTTCATATTCTCACGTATACTACAATCGAGTCTGCCTCGCTACTTAGTTCCCTCCCAACTTGTTGAACTATGACTCACGAGTTCACACTTAGCTCAAACACGAACATCCTAACTAGCTCTTTTATGACCCGAGTCCTTTCTTAGACACGGCACATTTTCTTACAGACTGGTATAGTCTACACTCACTCCGCTTGTTTTACACACCTTGTCCTTCTACGGACCCTCCTTGCCTCGTAAACAGAACGCCTATTCAACAACAGTCTCTTACTAATTTAACACCTCTTCAAGATATTCTATCAACTTACACTCATCTGGTTTGAGTCTTCGGCCTCGACCAACATACACCGTTGCCGACTTCAACAACAAAAGACAACTCTTAACTACTTCCTTAACCTATCCTTTAACATGAGTTCCTTACGAGACCTATTCCTCCCTACACATCATAGTTAACTTTATAATCCGTCGCCCCCCATTTCGAAACTTACTCATGTAACATCAATATTACAAGCTCCCTTCGAATCTCATGACCCACATCGTGGACCTTTCATTCCTGCCTCACAGCCCTACTCATAAAGAGTTGCTAAAACCAACACCTTGATGACTCCTAGTCCTTCCTTCGGGCATCATCGACCCTCGGCAACTGTGTTCTCAGTCGTCGAGCAAAGGTACAGACCCTCGTACACCTAACACTAAAATCCATTCCCGACTCTGCTAAGGTCCAACTCTCCTCTTGAACACATATACCAAAACTACATACGTTCTCCCCTGACTTGACCAACGCCTCTCCGCTCTCGGAGTTCTTCCTTAGCTTAAGACGTAATACTCTACGACCTAGTGGGTTCATAGCCTTCATGCATGACAATACAGTAAATAAATCCTTTTACACATTTTATCATTTCAAATAAACAACATTTAGAAACACCCGGGTACCCGTGACCCCATCACTATTATAACTTCAAAACCCTGCACAACGATTCGAGAATCGTTGGCATGCATCCTCTCGTGAACCTCAATCTTGCTCAATCCGAACAATGTTATTACGATAGTAATATATTGCATGAAAATCTTTTCGTATGAGACCATTCTGAAAGAATTACCGACACAAGGTAAACCAATCGGTTCTCACACTCAATTGTATGATATCAAAAGGTCAATAAGCATTTTGGTATAAGTGAATTGCAGGTAACCATTTTCTTGACCATTTTTGTAACAATTTAACTTATCATTAAAAGTGTGGAATACTTTGCAAATCGTTAAGCCCAAAATTTCAATGTGCGACGTAACTGAAATCTCTTTTTCTTTAAGCGTGTACTCGTACAAGCTGACTCATTTTGTTCAAAGTTGACAGTTATGTTTTTATTTTTGAATCGTGAAAATTTCATGTTACATAAAAGAACGCTATGCATGAGACTCTATTTGCAATAGAAGGCTACTCACTCAACAAGGTCAACCGCTTACTCACGCAGCTTATCCTTGATACTCCACTTACGACCAAGGGTCGCCCCCTCGATCAAGCACTAACTTGATGTACATGCGTTCCACATCTCACTTACTCAACCATTTCACACTATTTTCTCTTTGATCGACTATCTCACTTTCTACTTCTACATGCTTTCAATTCACTATAAGTATCTTATTCCATTGTCCTGCCAATGAAAAGCTCGACTAAAAGTCAGGGCTCCATTGATACTTTCAAGGCTTTGACACTGTTCTATCTTACCATCCCAACTGATTTATCCCATGATTCTATACTAGGACTCTCCCGAACTGGAGTCTTACTCAAACTTAAACATTCATCCTCTCCGAATCCACGAAGAGCTACCTCTAGACGACTCATAACATTCTTTACAACGTTTCTTCTCTACGACATCTACATACATCACATCATAATGACTCTTACTCGACACTTTCCCAAGCAATGGAGCTCGGTCTATCCCTAAGGGATCTTGCTGACCTATTCCTCAGCGTTCTCCCAGCCATAGCGCTAAACTGAAAGAAACCGATAGTTAATCCTGACTAGACGTGACACAACAAATTTGCTATACGTAAGATATTGTAAGCACGCACATGTACCTGTAAGTTCGTAATTACACTGGCAAGGTGTAATCTCAAACTTACCTTACACGTTTGTCCTTGGCACCTTATTCCTAAGCGCATTTATAGTGATTGTTCCTAGAGGAAATCCTATGTCTCGGCTGTGTTCCTCATCTTACAGTTTAAGTTTAGGCCCGAATGGTCACCTAAATCCCTTAAACTAAGGCTCTGATACCATTTGTAACATCCCACTCTTCGAAACATTTTATAACATAACATAAGCATTCAAATTACTTAAGTAAGCTTGTCTTTACATCATCATTAAACGTACTAAACCAAACATTACAGCGGAAGTCTCTAAACTCACAGCCGAGTGCTAACTAATCATTATCTCATAACAGAATCTGGAGATCTCTTTGCCTCCTTCCCTAGTTCTTATTAGAAGAACTTGATGTACGCTTACCTGAAAATGGTTTAGTTTTGAAAGCGAGGGTTAGACCAAAAGGTCTAGTGAATTCCCTCCGAAAACAACATGTAAAAACAATACGATATCATTTTATTAAAAGGCATCATAAATCTTAAATCATCACATATGGTACTGCACTGTGTAATGGATCACTTAACCATTCGCGATCGGGGCCCAAGCAGACTCCCCTTTCGCCCTCTCGTATCGGGGCCCAAGCAGACTCCCCGATACCCGCCTAGGAGGAAACGAATTCCAACCTACCGTCTCGTCATACATAACTAAGGGATCATCAGATCCCGAGGCTCATTGATCCCACAGTACAGACCGACATCACATAACATGCACATACGGTTTATAAAAACATTTAACTCTTCATAAATCATGCGCATCATTTCAACATGTCAAACATTCCTTTCTTTCCATGCATATCAAATCATAAATATTTCATGCTTGATAAAACCATATTCAGTAAAAGAATCATTTAACATTTACGTCGTGAAAGAGGGTTAGGGAACTCACCTGATAGCAATTTCCTTTCTAATCTTGTGTCTCGTTTCGTCTGTTCACCTAATGCATAATTATAGATCAATTAGGCACGTCTCCAATTCTGATCCTAAGTCCTCCTCTTAATTCGGTCTCAAATAACTCATTTAGGTCCATCTATTACATATTGGATTTCTTTTATCCTTTACTAAGCCCACGAGACTTAAGCTAAACTCTAATCACATCGGCCCAATAGCTAGACACTACGGGCCTGACAGACGAAGCCCAAACTGACGATCCCGACATGTTTCGACTCCCGGTACCCGAAATCCTCGTATCCCGACTCCCGGTACCCCCGAAGTCCCGGTACCCCGAAGTCCCGGTACCCCGACTCCCGGTACCCCGAAGTCCCGGTACCCCGAAATCCCGGTACCCCGAAGTCCCGGTACCCCGACTCCCGGTACCCCGAAATCCCGGTACTTCGGTCTAGCGAACAGGGACGAACCTTATACGCTTCATTACTCGATTTCTTCCTACGGAGTCCAGTAAATTGAGAATTTAACACATCATTCTTACCCAATTTGTTCTATTACAACTCCTTAAACAACATAAATTTCTAGTCCATTGATTTCATTAGATTACAATCCCATTCGTGAACTAAAACTCTCCACGGTGATTTTAAACAATATCCCAGCTTAAACATGAAAACCCATCCAGGAAACTAACTTTTCTAGCTATTAATGCACCAGAAGATAGCGCTGATTTGAGATTTTACTTACCAAAAGAGTCTTCTCCCGATCCTGATGCCAAACCTATTTCTCCCTCTTTCTGCTCTTCTTCTCAGCCGCCACAACACAATAATACTGTATCACAAAGAAAACCTAGGGATTTGGCTCATTTAAATATGTTTCACAATTTACACTATAGTCCCTAAGCCCAAACTTTCATTCTTTTAGTTCTGGACACTAAACTTTCCAGCCTACTAAATTTGGGTTGTTACATGGTGTGGAAATTTCACCACACGCCCTAAAATTGTATGTTTGTGATCGTGGTGATGGAAGCCATCAACCGGACCCCCAACATATACTTTCACTCATTCCTTATGAACCTAACCCTCGCCAAGATGAGCCATACCAAACTCAGTATCAACCGTCGTTTCAGCCATACGAAACTCAGTATCAGCGGTGCAAATGTTGGAGTGGTGAAAGTTGGATTGGTGGAGTTATATTTATATAGTTGGAGTGGTGGAGTGATGGTAAAAAAGTAAATGGTAATAAGTTAGATGGTAATAAAGTTTGATGTAGTCAATCAGGTTGTAGCGCAGTGGTTGATCACCTTGGGTGATGTGGTGGAATATCCCATCTACTCAGGGTTCGATTCCAGGCATCCTCAACATCGATAAGACATCTTTAAGTTTCAAAATTGTCAGGGATTAGTCCGGGTTGTGCCTGGAATACCCTTTCCCAAAAAAAAATAAAGTTTGATGTAATAAATTAGATGATAAAAAGTAGGTAGTAATAAACTTATATGGTAATAAAAATAATTAAAATTTATTTTTGTAATTATTGAAAATAATTAAAAATAATTTTAAAAAACGTATTTGATTAAAAGTATCTTAAATATTACTTAATTTTTTTTATTTTAACTAAAAAACGTATCTTAAAATTTTAAAAAACGTTTCTTAAATTTTTGAAAAACGTATTTGATTAAAATTATCTTAAATATTACGTGCTAATTCTTTATGTGATTTTCAGAATAATAAAAATATATGATTTTGAAAATACATGATTTTTATTATGTATTTATTAAATAAAATGAAGTTAAAAAAGAAAAAAATTAATGTGTCGTCAAATCACATCACTGCATAACAAAACAAAAAAGCGGATTCTTTATACTTTAAAATTTTAAAATTATTTTAATTAAAATTTATCTTTAATTTATTTTTGATCTTGTAACACCCTGGAATTTGAAAAGAGCAACTAATTTAAAATTTCGATAATACATTCACAATAACCGAATTTATCCCAATAAACTAACAAGGGAAACACCTCAATTTAAAGTTTACGATTGACCTCAACAAATGATGACCCCAAATTACATTACAAGACTAAAACCACCTCGGGTGTTACTTAATCCAAATATAAGTTGCTAATCCCAAAATAGATGCGGAAGACTTCAGTAAACACTTCACCTCTCGGGCACACTACTAGCACCCGCCACATCATAATGTAGCTAGAGTTACCCCAACCTGAGCCTGTTGCACATGCCGACAAATAAAAAGGGTTAGGCTTACGCCTAGTGAGTTCAAGCATTTTATCCTGACTACATAAAAATCATAGATCGGAAGGTTGTGGTTTTAGTCATGATTTAGATAAATCTTTCGTTGAAAGTTGCGACAAAGATTATTATTTTCAAAGGGTTTCCCAAACGGGCATAAATGACTCATTTTCCAACGCACTCAAAATCTAAGAGAAAAGTTCCCCAAAATGTATAAAGCGTTTTCTAAAATGAATTCCAAACCCAACTCACTCAAAACGTATTTGGGCATAAATAACCCAAGGAATACAAACGTGGACAAAACTTCAATATTCCAAAACATCCAATAAGTATGAAGCATAGAACCCTGCCAATAACCATGAATACAGTTCGTATAAATAAAGTACGTCACCGAAAATATGGATAAAAATATATACCCAAAACCACACCTTTCGGTGACGGGGGAGACCCGATTCCATCGAAAGTGACGGACACACAAAGTTAAGTCACTCGTGATGTTACTGGATTACACCTCAAGCCCCGACCTTAGTTCCCATGCCATAAAGACATCACAACCTCAAGTCATAAATAGATTGCCTTTATTGCATACCCCGTAGAGTTACACCTCAAGGACTTACATGCGACCTTATTGCATATCCAGTCTAGACGAGTTACACCTCAAGGACTTCAATGTCCCTTATTGCCTACTCGCTAGTGGCCCCCACGGCCTACGCATATAACCATGCATCCCCATAGTCCACTCCTCGTGCACAAAGAGATGGACCATCAAATAAAGACTGACTCATAATTCTATGGATCCAATGCAACACAGTCAACCAAACATGCTCAACCCGGAATGATTAAAACACCCACGCATGTAAATCTCAATAATGAGCAATAAAATGCATCAAGTTGCAATAAATGCAAACCATAAATAAGACTCCACATTACCATTTAAAACCGGACAAATGTCCCCAAGCTTTCTCAAAGACAAACCCGAGCAAAATGCTCCAAACTCGTTAGACCCATAAATGACGGTCATCCTTGCATAAAATGTGTTTAAACATTGTTTAGGTAAACAAGTACCCCCCAAATCATCCTTAACTCCAAAACTCGACACGGTTTAAACAAAAGGGTTTCCCAAAGGATTCATACCCTTATAATTCTCAAAATAACTCTTGACACTAAATCGTGTATTTCTCAAATGCTTTACAAAATTAATTACACTAAAATGATTAAACCATCAAATAGACATCATTTTGAGCAATAAATCTTTTAAAGACATATTATGATTTCTAACCATCCAAATAACTAAAGCCCCAAATATGGGTGTTTTACACATTTATGAAGATAAACACTTCAAAAAGAGTCAAACCATTCAAATAACTCAACCACATATATTTTCAAGTAAAACACACACATATTTGTAAAATACTCATTTTGGCATGTACAAAGTTTTCGCAAAGTAACTTGAACTCACCTTGCTAGATTTAAGCTAAGTCTAGAGTTCTCCACTCGTAAGCTCCTTTGAAGAACTTGAATCCTCAAGCCCAACTTCCAAAAACCTAGATCCACAAGTTTCCAACCATAAATAATCATCTCCAAACACTTATATATGTTTCCCCTAACATAAAACATCCAAAAATCACCAAAACACCAAACCCTAACTTCTTAGATGAAGAAAAGTGAGAAGTTTACCTCAACCACCACCAAATACTCTTGGATCATTCATCATACTTCAAAACTCTTTCTAGATCCTTGAAGCGCTCTCAAAAACGAAACCTTAGCAACTTGAATCATCAAAATCGGAGTTGTGGTGATAAAGTTATGAAGGTTTGAAGTTTGGGGCTGAAAGTTGGCGACTTAATAGACTCCAGAGAGTTGCGCGGTTTGTCCCGCGGTTTATAAGTCGCGTGGAAAGCCGCGCGGCTCCCTGTTTGGTCGGTCGGTCGGTCGGATACTGTTTCGGCCGTAATTTCTTCGTTATAGCCCCGTTTTTGCTCCGGAAAGAATCGTTGGACTCCGTATTCGAATTCCCCATCCAACAAGACCATAAAATCTAGGATTTAACCCCAAAACTTATTTTTCATATTTTTCTTAAAGATCGGTTCCACACTGATTCGACATGGTACTTATCCGAAATTACGGGTGTTACAGATCTTTAATTTATTTTTGAAAGAAAAAACAATTTTAAAAAACGTATTTAATTAAAATTACTTAAATATTACTTAAATTTTTTTATCTTAATTAAAAAACGTATTTTTAAATTTTAATTAAAAAAGCGTATTTTTAAATTTTAATTAAAAAAACGTATTTTTAAAATTTTAAGTATAAAACGTTTTTTTTTAAATTTTAATTATAAAACTTATTAATTTAAATCATTTTTAAAATCACTTAAAACTTAAAAATGTATTTTTAAATTTTTTAAAAAAATTATGTATTTAAAAAAAAAGAATTTTTTTTGGGTCAACGCCGGTCAAACGCCGGTTCGCGCCGCCGGAGGAGGGTAGCGCCGGCCGGCGCGAACCCGGGTGGTTTTCGAGGTCTTTTTTTTTTGTGGTAAATGTGTTGTCAAATCAATCAACTCATGGAATCTTGTGTCAAGTCAAAGAATCTTGTGTCAAGTCAGTCTTATTTTAATTTATTTTGTTATTAATTAATTAGAAAAAATGTCTTGTCGTGGGCCACTTCTCCCTAAGCAATGCTTGAGGAGAAGTGGGTGGCTACTGGTTAGTTTTGTAATTTTTTTTAAAAAGGGTTATTTTTGTAGTTGAGTTTGGTAAGAAGGCTAAAAAAATTAATGACCTATCTATATATATATAAAAGTAAAATGTGGAGTTGCTTATGTGGCATCATGAGAAGCCTTCTTTCACATTTCTTTATTTTCTCATAGTTTTGATTTTTTTTTAAATAAAAAGCTTCTCATAAATGACCATTCTATCCCTAAATGAAGATCGTGTATTTCATTATATGAAGGTTTCTTCGGTAATTTCTCTTCCACTTTAATTAGCTTTAATTTCCAAACTATCTAACTTCTTATAGACATTAATTTAGTTTTTTCATCTTTCCATTTATTAATTAGAGAAACCTATAACAAAATTATATATAAACTACAACCTAATGCTCCATAACATGGAATTAACAACTTTTATGTTCTATATTATGTTGTCTTAGGTTTGTATGTTTGTTTGTTTGTTGTTTGTTCTTTGTAGAATTCTTTCCGTCAATATTGTTGTTCATCCTCCATAAAATTTCCAGGTAATAATTTATGTGAGTTATATAGTGTTGATATATGTATATCTGTGTGTATTCCCAATCAATATCATTGTTTTTTTCAATAAAAAATTGCTTTTTTTATGTTTTGTGAGTTTTACATATTTTTGTTAAATAAGTTTTTGGTTTTTCATTCGATTTATTTACAATTGTTACCTTGCTTTTTGTTGTGGATTTTTCTTCTCATTCTTTTATGTCTACATAGTTTCTTAATTTTTAATTTGTAATTTTATAAGAAAAAACAAATGAGATGACATTCTAAGCATCTCAATCCCAAATTTCTTCTTTTTTCCCTCAAATTTTGCATTTCTTAATGTTTTGTAAGTTTTTGGTTTTTCATTCAATTTATTAACAATTGTTACCTTAGTTTTTTTTGTAGATTTTTCCTCTCATTCTTTGATGGCTACATAGTTTCTTAATTTTCAATTTGTAATTATATAAGAAAAACCACATGAGATGGCATTTTCTAAGCATCTCAATCCCAAATTTCTTCTTTTTTTCCCCTCAAATTTTGCATTTTCTTAATGTTTTGTAAGTTTTTGGTTTTTCATTCAATTTATTAACAATTGTTACCTTGGTTTTTGTTGTGGATTTTTTTCTAATTCTTTTATGTCTACATACTTTCTTATATTCCAATTTGAAATTTTATAAGAAAACCCACAAGAGATGACATTTTTTAAACAATGAGATGACATTTTCTAGGCATCTCAATCCCAGTTTTTCTTCTCCACAAATTTTGCATTTTTTGATGTAGTTATTAGCAAAATCTTTAATTAATTAATCTATTCATAGTCTTTGTTTACACCTAAATTTGTATATTTAATTTATTTCACATTATTCTATTTTTTTCCACATAACATTCAAGGAATAAATATATAGTCAACATATTTAAGAACTCATTATATAAATGAAATTACAATCAATATGTATACTTCTAATTAGATGATAATTGAATATAATAATATGTGTATTTTAAATAATAAAATGTTTATAATTAAAATAAATAATTGAAGATGACTATTATTCACATCAATATAATAACTTATGATCATTGTCAGTTATATTATTTTATATAACACTCTTTATATATATTATTTAAAAAACAATATATATGAATAAAATTAGAGTCAATATATAATTAAATACTTATTATTAACCCCTTATTTAATAAATTTAATATATATTCAAATACTTATTACCAACTCTCTCATTGATAAATAATACGCTTATTACATTTAATTTCACTAATTAAATCAATATTTATTACATTTAATATGACTACTAAAATCAATACATAAAATAAAAAATTATTATGAATCAATATATATAGTTAAAATTATAATCAAAACTAAAACTTATTATTATCAATATAGTAATATGTACAAAAACGATAGAAACACACACACACACATGGAATTGATATAATATGACTAAAACCTCCTTTTCAAGATTTTCTACTAAGAAACTAAGCTTTGAAGAAACAGTCTCAAGCAAATCAAAAAAACTCGAACATGGAAAAATTAACAATTCAATCAGGCTCGCATATAGTCGAAGTAGTCAGGCGACTTTTGTTACTCTTTCGTCTAGCTGTAGGTTGGGAACGGGTACTTCATGGAGAACTTTTAGTCGAAGTTGCAACGAGTACATTATAACAAATGTAAGAAATTTACCAAAATGCCCCACAATTAAACAAAACTAGGTAGCAATATTATGGTTGCATGGTGATATAATAATTTTATGGGATTATATGTTAGGGATAAATTGATATATTACGAGTTATGACAAACAATACTAATTATACACCTCAAAATTATAATCAATAGTCCCACTCAATTTTTTTATCATTTTGAGTCAATTTCAAAGTTTGATGATGTAGAAATTCTTAGCTATTATTTAATTATATATATCAAAAGCAACAACTAAGAATTATGAACAACTTCATATAAAGTGTAATATTGATTCTCATTATTTTGAAATATATATATGATCATCGACCCGTTTAACTTCAATATTTTTTGAAGAATTTTATCACTACCGCGCAACGCGCGGTACCGAAACCTAGTCTATATATAAAGTAGAATAATGGAGATATGATGTGGCATGTTGAGAGAGCTTCATTCATAGTTTTCTATTTTCTCATTATTTTGAATTATTTTTAATAAAATGTGTTATTGAAGAAACAAACCATTCATTTTCTCTTTAGGTTTTAAATGTTTTAAATATTAAATGATAACACTCTTATTCATTAATAAATTTTATTTATTAATGAAAAATAAAAAAAGAAAATTAAAGTAAATTGAACAAAACTTTTCCTTTTTTATTTATACATATAAAAATGAAAATAAATAAAATTAGGAATTTATATACAATTAAAAAACTTATTAATTAAATTTGATATATACAAATAAAACCGTACAAAGAATGATGGGAGTTGGGACATAGTGTTAGAATGAAATTCTCTATATATATTTTTTCATCCTTTTGAAATTTTAAATTATTAAATAAGTTAAAGGCTTTTATACCCTTTCATGAAACTTATGTTTTTTCATTATAAAAAAAAATCTTATTTGGTAATTTGACTTTCTGTTTAACTTAGATTTAAACTCTAATCTAACCAATTTCTTAGAGACATTCATTTTACCCTTTTCATTTTTTCATCTATAATAAATGATAACACTCTTAATTCATTAATAAATTTTATTTGTTTATTTTATTTATGAAAACGAAAGAAAAAATGAACAAACTTTTCAGTTTTTTATTATACACATAAAGATAAAAAAAACCTATTAAATCAAATAGTATGCATGTATAAAAAAAGATAATAACAATATTTAGAATCAATTCTTATTTTTTAGAAAAAATATTAGTTAATGGAATGTACATTATATATTAATTATTTTCAAGAATTAAAGTCATTCATGAATTCAAAAAACGTTTCATTATTTTCAATTATGAATTATGAATATTTATAAATGAGTATTTATTACAATCAATATATAGGTTTTGAATGTTTTAAATATTAAATGATAACACTATTACAATCAAATAGTATGCATGTATAAAAAAAGGTAATAACAATATTTAGAATCAATTCTTATTTTTTTTTAAAAACAATATTTAGAATCAATTCTGTAAGTCCAGGATTTACTCTTACAATCAATACAACAATGTATGAAACAGTAATTAAGAAGTAATATGATCAAACCCAATTGTATTCAATGAAGAACAGAATTACAGATCTTAGAGAGAGAATCTCAAAGATTACAAAAAGAGAATACAAATATATTCGGGGAAAATCAGTTAGCAATGTAGTGCTAACTACTATATATACTGCAACGGAAATATTAAAGCTACAGTACAAATATGAATGACTAATAGGAACAATACACGTGTCCTAATTAGTTAACTAAACACTAAGGAAAGTATCTAGTTATATGTTCTGAACAGGTAGTTCAGAACTTCTGAACGTTCTTCTGACAAGGCTTCTCAGAACTTATGGCTCTACCTCTGACTCTTCTTCTCAGACTTCTGACTCTTCTTCTCAAACTTTCAAAGCGATCCTTCTGAGCCTTCTTAGTCAGAACTCTGACCCTTCATATCAGAACATCTGAGTCTTCTCATCAGACCTTTAACACTTAGTTTATTGACAAAACTCAGATCTAACAATCTCTCCCTTTTTGTCAAATAAACTGATACTTTGCATCATCCAAATCTTTCAAGGCAGGAGCAATCTTCTGTTAGAGCACATTTCTTTGATTAAGCCTTTTGTCGATCTTGACTATAATTTCTTGAATAGTTTCAATCTGCTGAGTCATCACTTCCTGAGTTATGTTGCATTGCCTTATTTTCAACATCTTTTTCTACAAATTATGCTTGATGAATCTCAAAGTTCCAGAGCAGTATTTTGCAGTCTCCTTTGCTCTGAAGAAGATCTTTTCACTCTTGTTTTTCAAAAAGACTCCCAAATCTGGATATTTAAGAACACTTCCAGTTTTTAACACATTTTTCTGATCATGATCTGTGTTGGGTTTTGCCAGATAAACACATGGCCTTTGCAAATACAGAGCTATTTGAAAATCTGTATAACCATGCCATCTTAGGATGTAAAACATAGCTTCAATTACCACACTTCTTGCCTTCCTTTCAGTCTTATCTTTGCTTGATTCCTTGAAGCACAGCATACAATGTAATCTGTAGAAATCCACTACTGATTGCTTTTCAAAATCTGCATCAGTGAAATAGTATACTTTGCCATCTTCTCTCAAAACTTCAAAAGACAAGTATTCCATCTTTCTGAATTGTTTAACTTTTAATTCTCTGATCCCTGTGATTAAGAAGTCTGAATATACAGCCTGTTTTGATTTCCCAAGACACCTTGATTTCTCTGCCAACCAGATCTGAGTCTCCTTTGGTCTATCATAATATACATTCAGAAATTGTATCTCTTTAGGCTTGAAAAACTCAGGTAGATCAAACTCAAGAAAGTATCCATTCAAATCAATTGACATCTCATCTTCTTTTGATTCAGATTGTTCAGCTTGATCAAGACTTGTTATTTGCACATTCTGAGGAGTTGTGTCCTGAACTTCTTCAACTTCATCTGAAAGGATTTCATTCACTTCATACTCAGCAGGAAACACAAAGTCATTGTGCAACATTCTTTTTGGATTAACCTCTGATAATAACCATTCACCACAGCTTCTGATTTTTCTTCTGAGATTTAATCTTCTTTCCAAAGAGTTTACACATTTTTTCTTTAGATTTTCTCTTTCAGTAGCAACATTAACTTTCATTTCAGTTAGTAACCAACTCAAAGTTGCATCACTATACTTCACCAATTCCTTCAGTTTGAACATTTCAAGTCTTCCTTGAACTGGATATGCAAACCCTTCAGTTTCCATTCCTTCATTTATAAATCCCTTCAAATATACACCAAACCCTGAAATCATTGCTGGACATTTCAAGTTGCATTTCTCTTTTCTTCCTTCAATTGCCAATTGAAAATCATACATGTACATATTTCTGACATAAATCCCCAGAATTCTTCTGCACTCAATCTCTATCAAGGTTTCTTCAGTACTGGCAAAGAACTTAACTAGAAAGATCTGATCATCAAGAGTTAATCTGTGAAAATCAAAACTTGACATGGAAACCTTTGTACTTCTTTCTTTCAGCACTTCCAATCTAACAAACATCAGACCATTGAATTCTTCTGTTTTAAACATCAACACTTTCTCAATCTTCTTCTGAATGTGTAGTCTTGAATCAGGAATTCTGAATCTGTTTGAGGCTTCTGTATAAATCATCTGAGATCTGTTATCCATGAAGCCATCAATGTTGCTCTCCAATAGCTCATAATCTCCTTCTGTGTGATAGAGATTCTCATATATTTCCTCGGGAAAAATGTCATCATGAAATTGTCTAGCAAGTGGTACATCACTCAACTCCAGGATAAAATCACATACAGGCTCCTCCAAAATTTGCAAGTTAATCTTAGGAATCTCAATTGGTTTTCTGAATATATACTCAGAAGGCATAAAGTAATCTTCCACTCTCTCATATTCTTCTTCTGTATTCATCTCATCAGCATAGTTAAATCGAAACTCATGTTTAAATTTATGAGAATAATCAACAGTTCTATCTTCTTCTCCCAATAAATCAATAGGCCTTATCAGTTTTACACTTTGTTGAATATTTTGGACATTAAGTGCTCTGACTAACTCATTTTGCATCCTTCTGATCAAATTCTCATTTAATCTTCTTTCTTCTGATTCAGAATCCATCACACTATCTTTATCATAAAGAACAATATCTGTACAAGTGTTGTCAACAATTAAACTTTCCACTGTTTCCTCTGACCTCAACACAGGTTCCTCAATTGCTTCAGTTTCATCAGAATTGATTTCCATCTCTGTGTCTAAATTCAATTCTTCAGTTTTATCTGAATCACCACCATCTATGCTTTCCACCTCCATTTCCTCTGTATCTGAACTCTCAATCTGAACTATCTGAATTTCTGTATTCTTTGTACTGACTGTAACAACCCAAAAATCTTAGTGAGTCTTGGAGTTTGGTGGTCAAAGTATGAAAAACGAAAGTTAAGTTGAGGGGCCATTTCTGTAATTTGAGGAAGGTATAAATGTGCACAAAATTCTAGGGCAGCCTCCATTTAGCAAATCAGTGTTTTATATTGTTGGGTGTGTGGTGGCGTGAAGCAAGGAAAGAAAGGGAAGAAGAAGAAGAAGAAAGCTATAGAGAGGAGAAATCAATCAGGTAATCCCTCTTGAATTCGCAATCTATGTGATGTAGTATTCCCTCTTCATTAGTTTGGATTCTACGATTTAAATCAGTGATTTAATGAGTTTTCAACCACAATTACTAAAAAGTGGGTTTCATGGGTTTTGTCTTAATAAATCAATTTAAGGGGTTATAAATGGATTAAGTGGGTATTTGAGGTTGGTGGATGAACCCTTATAGTTGTCTAATCAAACTAATGGCTTAAATCGGAGTATAAATCGGTTTTAGAAATTATAAGTTCGAACAACAGCGTTTTCCGGACTCCAGTGTTTGATGGTGTCCGGATATGTTGCAGGTGTCCGGGTAAGTGCCTCGTGAAGGTGTCCGGATAAGTGTGGCGTCCGGATAAGTGTGGCGTCCGGATAAGTGTAGTGTCCGGATAAGTGTTGTGTCCGGGAAGGGATATCCGGACAGTAGGTCTGAACTATTTATCTGATGTGGATCTATTGCCTTAGGTGTTCGGTTGGGTTAGCTTGGCAGTATTTAAGAGGTGCGGTGTACGTCAATCAAGGTGAGTTCCCTAAACCTCTTTTACGACGCAAATGTTAAATGATTCTTTTACTGATTATGGTTTTAACAAGCATGAAATATTTAGGAAATGTTATGCATGGAACGAAAAGGAATGTTTGATATGTTGAAGATGCGCATGATTTATAAAGAGTCAAATGCTTTTATGAAACGTATGTGCATGCTATGTGATGTCGGTCTGTACTGTGGGATCAATGAGCCTCGGGATCTAATGATCCCTTGGATATGTTTGACGAGACGGTAGGTTGGAATTCGTTTCCTCCTAGGCGGGTATCGGGGAGTCTGCTTAGGCCCCGATACGAGAGGGCGAAAGGGGAGTCTGCTTGGGCCCCGATCGCGAATGGTTAAGGGATCCATTACACAGTGCAGTACCATATGTGATGATTTATGATGCATTTTAACGAAAGGATTTCATATTGTTTATACATGTTCTTTTACGGAGGGAATTCAATAGACCTTTTGGTCTAACCCTCGCTTTCAAAACTAAACCATTTTCAGGTAAGCATGTTAAGGGTTCTTCCAGTAAGAACTAGGAGGCGATAAGAAGTACTTGAAGCTTAGAGTAACTTCAAGTTTTGGCTGTGATGACTATAGAATAGCTCTCGGCTGTGGATTTAGAGACTTCCGCTGTCAATTTTGTTTAGTATGAATTATTGATGATGTAAAGACAAGGTTTTATGTAATTCGAATGCTTATTTTTTTGGTTGGTTGCCTGCTATGAAATCTGGGACGTTACAAATGGTATCAGAGCATTAGTTTAAGGGATTTAGGTGACCATTTGGGCCTAAACTTAAACTGTAAGATGAGGAACACAGTCGAGACATAGGATTGCCCCTAGGAACAATCACTATAAATGCGCTTAGGAATAAGGTGCCAAGGACAAACGTGTAAGGTAAGTTTGGGATTACACCTGGCCAGTGTAATTACGAACTTACAGGTACATGTGCGTGCTTACAATACCTTACTTATAGCAAATTTGTTGTGTCACGTCTAGTAAGGATTAACTATCGGTTTCTTTCAGTTTAGCGCTATGGCTGGGAGAGCGTTGAGGAATAGGTCAGCAAGATCCCTGAGGGATAGACCGAACTCCATTGTTTGGGGAAGTGTCATGTAAGAGTCATTATGATGTGATGTATGTAGACATCATAGAGAAGAAACGTTGTAAAGAATGTTATGAGTCGTCTAGAGGTAGCTCTTCGTGGATTCGGAGAGGATGAATGTTTGAGTTTGAGTAAGACTCCAGTTTCGGGAGAGTCCTAGTTATGGAAACCATGGGATAGATCAGTTGGGAGGGTAAGATCGAATAGTATCAAAACCTTGAAAGTATCAATGGAGCCCTGACTTTTTAGTCTAGCTTTTCAGTGGCAGGATAAATGGAATAGGGTACTTATAGTGAATTGAAAGCATGTAGAAGTAGAAGGTGAGACAGTCGATCAAAGAGAAAATAGTGTGACATGGTTGAGTAAGTGAGATGTGGAACGCATGTACATCAAGTTAGTGCTTGATCGAGAGGGCGACCCTTGGTCGAAGGAAGAGTGTCAAGGATAAGTTGCGTGGGTGAAGCGGTTGACCTTGCTAGGGTGAGTAGCCTTCAATTGCAAGAAGAGTTTCATGCATAGCTTTCTTAAATCTAACATGAAAATTTTCACGATTTAAATTAAATGTGTAAATATCAATTTTGATCGAAAAGGAGTCAGAATGTGCAAGCGTATGTTTAAAGAAAAGGTGATTTCATTCACATTGCACGATGAAATTTTGATCCTAACGATTGCAAAGTATTTCACACTTTTCATGATGAGTTAAATCATTATAAAAGGTCGAGAAAACGTGTGCCAGCAAAACTTTTACAATCAAATGAATTTTAATCGATTGATATCATATAAAACAGTGTAAGAACCGACTGGGTTACTTGGTGTCAGTAATTTATTTCGAAATTGTGTCGTATGAAAGGATTTTCATTCAACGTATTACTGCCGTGATAACATCGTTCGGAATTGAGTAAGATTAAGGTTCACGGAGAGATGTATGCAAACGACTCTCGAATCGTTGTGCAGGGCATTGTAGTTATAAGAGTGATGGGGTCATGTGTACCCAAGTGCTTTCCAAACGTTCTTTATTTAAAATGATGAAATGTGCGAAAAGATTTATTTACTGTATTGTCATGCATGAAGGCTATGAACCCACTAGGTCGTAGAGTATTACGTCTTAAGCTAAGGAAGAACTCTGAGAGCGGAGAGGCGTTGGTCAAGTCAGGGGAGAACGTATGTAGCTTTGGTATATGTGTTTAAGAGGAGAGTTGAACCTTGGAAGAGTCGGGAATGGATTTAGTGCCAGGTGTATGAGGGTCTGTACCTTTGCTCGATGACTGAGAACACAGTTGCCGAGGGGCGATGGTGCCCGGAGGAAGGACTAGGAGTCATCATGGTTTTGAGTTTTTAGCAACTCTTTATGAGTAGTGCTGTGAGGCAGGAATGAAAGGTCCACGATGTGGGTCATGAGATTCGAAGGGAGCTTGTAATATTGATGTTACATGAGTAAGTTTCGAAATGGGGGGGCGACAGATTATAAAGTTAACTATGATGTGTAGGGAGGAATAGGTCCCGTAAGGAACGCATGTTAAAGGATAGGTTAAGGAAGTAGTTAAGAGTTGCCTTTTGTTGTTGAAGTTGGCAACGGTGTATGTTGGCCGAGGCCGAAGACTCGAACCAGATGAGTGTAAGTTGATAGAATAACTTGTAGAGGTGTTAAATTAGTAAGAGACTGTTGTTGTTGAGTAGGCGTTCTATTTACGAGGCGAGGAGGGTCCGTAGAAGGACAAAGTGTGTAACACAAGCGAAGTGAGTGTAGACTATACTAGTCTGTAAGAAAATGTGCCGTGTCTAAGAAAGGACTCGGGTCATAAAAGAGCTAGTTAGGATGTTCGTGTTTGAGCTAAGTGTGAACTCGTGAGTCATAGTTCAACAAGTTGGGAGAGAACTAAGTAGCGAGACAGACTCAATTGTAGTATACGGGAGAATATGAAGGAAAGTGTGAATTGTGTACGAATGACCATGAGAGACTTGGTCGGTAGTGTGTTAATAGGAGTGGTGAATGTACGAATGAATAGTAGCGTCAATTACCAAGATATCTGTGTCAGTCGGTGATGTAGTAAGGCGATGTTAGAAAGATGAAGGATTAGAAGGAAGTCCTTTTGGGATTTCGGATAGAGTGTACGTTTTGCAATCCCAGTTGTTGAAGTATGTGGGTTGTAAGTAGGTGTGTATTTTGACCGTTATCGGAATGGAATGTCGGGGTAGAATTGGGTGATTGCCCATTTGTGAGACCAAGCTTTGTGATTACGTATGTTGTTAAGTATATTCTTGAGGGCAGAAGTAAGTTTAAAGAAGATGATGGATAGATTAGTCAAGCTGTAGTATAGTAGAGGAGATATCGTTAAAGAATGAAAATTGTTCCTTATGCGTGAGGGATTGATCCTAGAATAAAATAGTTGTAAATTTTGGTTATGTTTAAGGAATGACGTGATGATGATTGTGGGTCGGAATAGTAGTATGATCGTTAGTTGATTTGAAATGTCATGATAGAGGTATAAGCCTTTGGTTGGTTGATTTAAATTTTATAGATTTGTTAAGGAATGACGTTCATTTGTCATTACAGGATGTGTTACAATTTTTGGGGAAGTGTTATTGAGACTAACACACTGATTGTTAAAGAATTATTTAAGGTAAATCTAAGTAAGAAAGCCGGGATGACGGTATATATATATCTGTCTGATTTTATGATCATAGTGGTTAGTCGAAAAAAATTGTGGAACCCGAGTTTCGGGGTGTTCTTGAATTAATAGATCCGTTTATAATAGGGAATCCAAGGGGGTGGATTATTAGAGTGAATAGGGGACGTTACTAAGGAACACTTCAGGGTCATTGGAAGTTAAAGAGGACGAGGGTTGTGTTAGTCAGAATGTGGTGGGATTGATGTGAAGTCCTTAAAGAATGTGAATTGTTGCTTATGTGTGAGAGAAATGTATGAGAAGGTAAAAGTTGGAGATTAAAGAATGTGTAGTGACGTCGAACGCTGGTCTTGTTTCAAGACGGCTTGGTTGAATGCCTTAAGATAAGATCTTGGTGCAACTGTTTGGTTATGTAAGTAATGAGAAAGCGATAGCAACATGTGGAAAGGTCGGGAGAGAGGGGCAAGTAATGTGTGGTGAGCAGTGCTCCAAGCTAACGTGGGGAATGTGTAGATAGTATGTCGGAACAAGTGAGTAAATTGGAAGTAGTACACTTGACAGTATTGTGTAGATTGTCTTTGATAGTGTGCGAACCGTTGGAAAGAATATTGAGGAAGGAAATTGTGTAAGATTTTGTGCAGGGGAGAAGTGGATGAGACAACTAAATGAGTTAAGTTAGTGACCTTGGGAGAAATGTGTAAACGATTTGGTCGTACAGTGTTTAAGCTAGTGAGAATAGCATGGTGTAACCATGGTTATTCCTCCCAGTTCGGTGAGGGTAACCGGAGTTATGTTTTATGACCGAACGAACGTGGTAATCAGCGAGGATTTGATGTGTTTCAGGATAAGTTTAATTCTAGTAGGTGAACACTTCAACGTTAGGTTTGAAGGTTCCTACCCTGGGTTACGTACAAGGATGGAGGGATGAAGTGGTGAGGATGTAAGAAATGGTTGACGAGCTGTGGTCGTGGTGGTCCGAGAAAGGGAAATGTTTTCCGCATAGTCGATTGTTGATTAGGAGAAGTAATCTAGGATTGCTTGTATTTCGATGAAGGAACTCTGGGTTGTGAGTTGTCGGGACGTTCAGGTTTGGATTTGTGTCAAGCGGTCAAGTGTGTGTCCGTCTCTTAGTAAATGAATCTCGTGTTGTGGCAGGGGATTTAGCCAAGTTCCTCCTTAAAGGAAGTGTTGATGCATGAGAAGCCTTAGTAAATCTTCTGTAGTCAAGATCGACCGAGTAGGAACGGTAGCCTACGAGTTAGAGTACCGTAAGAACTGAAGGAAATGCACCCAAGGTTCCATGTTTCGAGTCTGATGAGATGGTTGACTGAGTCAGATATAGCTTTGCTTTGGGAAGTGTCGGTTTTGATGTGGGCAAGATACCCGCATCTTTTCCAATGAGGAATTCCGGGGACGGAATTCTTTTAAGGGGGGAGTGTTGTAACAACCCAAAAATCTTAGTGAGTCTTGGAGTTTGGTGGTCAAAGTATGAAAAACGAAAGTTAAGTTGAGGGGCCATTTCTGTAATTTGAGGAACGTATAAATGTGCACAAAATTCTAGGGCAACCTCCATTTAGCAAATCAGTGTTTTATATTGTTGGGTGTGTGGTGGCGTGAAGCAAGGAAAGAAAGGGAAGAAGAAGAAGAAGAAGAAGAAAGCTATAGAGAGGAGAAATCAATCAGGTAATCCCTCTTGAATTCGCAATCTATGTGATGTAGTATTCCCTCTTCATTAGTTTGGATTCTACGATTTAAATCAGTGATTTAATGAGTTTTCAACCACAATTCCTAAAAAGTGGGTTTCATGGGTTTTGTCTTAATAAATCAATTTAAGGGGTTATAAATGGATTAAGTGGGTATTTGAGGTTGGTGGATGAACCCTTATAGTTGTCTAATCAAACTAATGGCTTAAATCGGAGTATAAATCGGTTTTAGAAATTATAAGTTCGAACAGCAGCGTTTTCCGCACACCAGTGTTTGATGGTGTCCGGATATGTTGCAGGTGTCCGGGTAAGTGCCTCGTGAAGGTGTCCGGATAAGTGTGGAGTCCGGATAAGTGTGGCGTCCGGATAAGTGTGGCGTCCGGATAAGCATGGCGTCCGGATAAGTGTAGTGTCCGGATAAGTGTTGTGTCCGGGAAGGGATATCCGGACAGTAGGTCTGAACTATTTATCTGATGTGGATCTATTGCCTTAGGTGTTCGGTTGGGTTAGCTTGGCAGTATTTAAGAGGTGCGGTGTACGTCAATCAAGGTGAGTTCCCTAAACCTCTTTTACGACGCAAATGTTAAATGATTCTTTTACTGATTATGGTTTTAACAAGCATGAAATATTTATGAAATGTTATGCATGGAACGAAAAGGAATGTTTGATATGTTGAAATGATGCGCATGATTTATAAAGAGTCAAATGCTTTTATGAAACGTATGTGCATGCTATGTGATGTCGGTCTGTACTGTGGGATCAATGAGCCTCGGGATCTAATGATCCCTTGGATATGTTTGACGAGACGGTAGGTTGGAATTCGTTTCCTCCTAGGCGGGTATCGGGGAGTCTGCTTAGGCCCCGATACGAGAGGGCGAAAGGGGAGTCTGCTTGGGCCCCGATCGCGAATGGTTAAGGGATCCATTAGACAGTGCAGTACCATATGTGATGATTTATGATGCATTTTAACGAAATGATTTCATATTGTTTATACATGTTCTTTTACGGAGGGAATTCACTAGACCTTTTGGTCTAACCCTCGCTTTCAAAACTAAACCATTTTCAGGTAAGCATGTTAAGGGTTCTTCCAGTAAGAACTAGGAGGCGATAAGAAGTACTTGAAGCTTAGAGTAACTTCAAGTTTTGGCTGTGATGACTATAGAATAGCTCTCGGCTGTGGATTTAGAGACTTCCGCTGTCAATTTTGTTTAGTATGAATTATTGATGATGTAAAGACAAGGTTTTATGTAATTCGAATGCTTATTTTTTTGGTTGGTTGCCTGCTATGAAATCTGGGATGTTACACTGACTAAGTGCATATCTGCTATTTCAAAATCCTCTATGCAAATGTCATCATCAGAACTCAACCTTTGCCTTTTCTCCCCCTTTTGATGATCATGAGGTTCATTATCATCAAACTTTCTTTTAGAGTTCTGACCAGAAACACCTTCAGGTTCAGCTTCTGCAAGTGGAACAAGATCACGAGGTTTTGAAGTAGATGCCATAGATACACTCAGTGCTTTCAATACAGATTCCTGCATACTCTGCATTTGTTTCAACAGATCTTTTTGAAATTCAGACATTATATCCTTGATCTCCTTTTCATGAGATTCCAAGGATGCCTTCACAGTATCTATTTTAGTTTCAACAGATTTCAATTTACCCTCCAACATATCTTTTAATCCTGTCACCTCAGCATTCAAATCATCCACCTTTTTCTCCAATTTTTCAACCTTTTCCCCCATCACCTTGTTTTGATTCTAAATCTTTTCAAATTCAGAATGGTCTAACTGTGAACCTGAACCAATAGATGGTCCAGTTTTCATGTGCCCAGAGGGCTCATGGCCTGTAGATAACACAAAGTCATATTGTACAACAGATGCACGTTTGAATGAGGCTTTTTTAATGTTCACCTCACCAGGACTTCCATCCAATCCTCGACACCCAATATTAGGTATGTCTATGAATGTTGTGTCAGGAATACGAAATTCCTGATTTGTGCCAGTGTTAGAAGGAATTTCAGGCTCAAATTGAATAGGACTGTGATATTCAGACTCAATGTGTTGAAAAATAGGTTGGGATTTATCACCTCCCTCCAAATGAGTTTGGGATGGTTCCCCTGAGTTATGTGAAACAGTAGCATGTTGAAATGCTTCTGAGTGGGTATGGATGGGTTGTTCAAGATCCACCACTAGGTCCATGGTGTTTGTTTCAATATTGGACACCAAGAAATGTGAATCAATAGCAGTTGTGGTTACCTGGTTAAGATTAGCTGGTTCAGAGGCATCTCTTTCTGTTTGAACCTCTGTTGACAATATCTCATCCTCACCACCTTCATTCTGTTTTTCCTCACTTGTTCTAACCAAGCTCTCAGAATTTTGCCCCTCATTTCTCTCAGAATGTTCACCCATTTGAACATCCTCCCCCTCTCTTACAGGACTAGACCCCTCACCTCTCTTCTCTGGTTGGTCCTCATGGGTAGGGATTTGAGGTATTTCAATTCCCATAGAGGTGCAATATGCTTTTAAAATCTCACTCTCCCTTGGTATGTAATTCCTAAGTGATTTTGGTAACACTTTATGATTAGGATAATTCTCAAGTTTGGTAACAGAAGACATCTTACCCAAATAGAAAGTAGGACCATGCTGCTCATTTGATCTTCTTGAAATGGTTCTGTTTTCTTGCATTGCATACCAAATTACAATCTGCCAATACCTTATGTAAGGTATGTATGCCAGAGGAGTATCCTTTGTCTTCTTTTGAATAGCTTTCTGATTTTTCTTAAAAGTATTCTTCATGTCTTCCCAAAGTATAGTAGTATAATCATAATGCCTATTCCTCACTAAACCCTGAAAGATCTGAAGAATCTGTTTTGAACCTTGATCTGCTGAGCTATTTTTCCCTGACAAACACTTATTCACCACATGAAAGAAACAAGCCCAAATAGGTGGCAATTTGTTCCTTCTGAACAAACTAAGGGTTCTCAATCCTTCATTATATCCTAATCTCATAAACTCTGCAATTAACTCCTCTGTTAATGGTGAGTCTTCAAAATCTGTCCTTCTTTGTACATCATCTTTCTCTGGAAGATTCAGCATTTCTCTTAGTGCATCGATTGATAAGGTAATTGTGACTCCTCCAATTTCGGATACAAACTTGTTGTCTTCTAACCTAAGATGTTTCCACCATTGTTGAATATACTGAACAGGAACTGTTTTGTTTCTTGTAAACCACTTTCTGTAAGGATGATATTTGAATAACTCCATGATGATTCTGTGTTCAGGCTTAAATCTACTTTCCTCAAATAATAAAACACAATTGTTTTCGGATAATTTCAACCATTCTCCTTCAGGAACAACCCTTTCCACTAAGATTGGTCTATTCGACATAATCGACCCTGCAGCACTCTGTTCATGTTCAACATTTATATTTACCTCATCTGCATTTCCTTCTGATTCATCCATTTGTTCATCTTCTTCATTTATTTCATCATCCCTTATTGCTTCTTCCTCAACAGCTCTATTTTGTACTTCATCATTATCCGAATCAGATGAATCCATCAAAGACTTACTAGAATGTAGAGAAATTTGACCACTTCTTCGAAATCCAGACATGATTTAAGAAGAAAACAAACTCAAAGAACTCTGGATTGATTCGTATCTCACTTTTCGCTCTGGAATTTGAAAGAATTGGAAATAGGAATTTTAAGACCTATTTAAATTCGCAAAACTGAAAGGTTTGACGGAAAAGCGAAATCAATGTTATAACGGAGTCAACACATTTGAAATGCCACAGAGGATTTAAATGAAATGCGTGGCATAATCAACCAAATATGAAGCTGACACGTGTTATTGGATAGAATATTGACTCAAGTCAAAGATCTGAATAACACGCTCAGAAGATTTGACTTTCCTTTATCAGATATCTGATTGTTCTACTCAGAGTTCTGATCCCATTATTCAAAAGAATTTTACCTTGTAACAAAAAATTATTTAAAATCAACTTCTGACAGATGTAAAACTTTTGGTTATTCAGAAGAGGTTTGAACAGATAGAAACACATTTTATCATCAGAATTCTGTTCATAGAATGATGATTTTAAAAAATCATTTAAACTCTTATATCTGAATATGAAAATGTTTGAAATTCAGATATAGTTTGAACAAGATAAAAATTTTATCATTAAAAAGCTTGTTCTTCTTAGAATGATTAGAGATAAGAAATGACAACAAACCTTTTAAGCATCATGAAATAATTTCCAGAAGATATTGATGCTCCCCCTTGACTTTAGCATGTATTTGACCAAATATGATACATAAAGATGAGATAAAAAGATAATAGAAAAGACATAATCCGCACATTTGAAGTATTTGTTTTTCTCAAAAATAAATTCTTGAAAGTTAGATTTCTGAAGTATTGACTCAGAATCTCTGACCTTAAGACTCAGAAGGTCTGAACTCTAGACTCAGAATTTCTAAACTCAAGATTCAGAAGTTCTGAACTTAAGACTCAGAAGTTCTGATCTCAAGACTCAGAAGTTCTGAACTTAAGAGTCAGAGTTTCTGAACTTAAGACTCAGAGTTCTGAATACACTACTCAGACAATTTTACTTAGAAACATTTATCATTTTTAAGAAACACAAATATTTTCAATTGGTCAGATTAAGCTTTCCTATTTTACATATGAGAAAAGAGAACCTTTTGTGATCAAGTGGCTTTGTGAACAAGTCAGCCAATTGATACTTTGTATGCACAAAGTGCATCTCTATAGTTCCTTTTTCCACATAGTCTTTTATAAAATGATACCTCACATCTATGTGTTTAGTCTTTGAATGTTGAACAAGATTCTGAGTAATAGCAATTGCACTTTCTGAGTCACAATAGATGGGCATTTTGTTGAGCTGATATCCATAATCCATGAGTTGTGTTCTCATCCACAAAGTTTGAGAGCATGAAGCAGCAGCAGCAACATACTCTGCCTCAGCAGTTGAAGTAGACACACAATTCTGTTTCTTTGATGCCCAACTCACTATCTTATCCCCCAAAAAATGACAAGCACCAGAAGTACTTTTTCTGTCCAACCTACTTCCTGCATGATCAGCATCAGTGAAAGCAGTTAATTTGAAATCAGTTTCTTTTGGATACCATAAACCTAGATCAGGTGATCCTTTGAGATATCTTAAAATCCTTTGGACAGCCAACATATGTGATTCTTTTGGGTTAGATTGAAATCTAGCACAGAAACAAGTAGAAAACATAATATCTGGTCTACTTGCAGTCAGATAAAGTAATGATCCAATCATGCCTCTATAGAGTTTGATATCTACTGAAACTCCTTTGAGATCAGCATCTAACTTTATGTTTGTTGCCATTGGAGTTCTCATAGAAGCATAATCAGACATTTTGAACCTTTTCAGAATATCTCTGACATATTTTCCTTGATTTATAAAAATACCCTTTGGTAATTGTTTGACTTGAAGACCAAGGAAAAAATTCAGCTCACCCATCATGCTCATTTCAAATTCAGATGACATGATTTTAGAAAAATTATCACATAATTGTGGACTGGTAGAACCAAATATTATGTCATCAACATAAATCTGAATAAGAATTAAATCATCATCTTGTTTCTTTAAAAACAAAGTTGTGTCAATCTTACCTTTCTTGAAACCTGAAGCTAATAAGTGTTGAGTAAGAGTGTCATACCAGGCTCTTGGTGCTTGTTTTAGACCATATAAAGCTTTGTCTAAAATATAAACATGATCAGGAAATTCTGGATCAACAAAACCTTCAGGTTGATGAACATACACCTCTTCATTAAGTTTGCCATTTAAAAAGGCTGATTTGACATCCATTTGATACACCTTGAAATTTTTGTGTGCAGCATAGGCCAAAAATATTCTGATTGCCTCTATTCTTGCCACTGGTGCAAATGTCTCATCATAATCAATTCCCTCTTGTTGGCAGTATCCCTTAGCAACCAATCTTGCCTTGTTTCTGATAACAACACCTGACTCATCCTTTTTGTTTCTGAATACCCATTTAGTTCCAATAATAGATTTACCTTCAGGCTTTAGAATGAGTCTCCAAACTTTATTTCTTTCAAATTGGAGCAATTCCTCTTGCATTGCTGAAATCCAATCTGGATCCTCTAGGGCTTCATTAGGTTTCTTTGGTTCAATCACACTTAAGAAACCAGCAAACATTGCTTCATTTGCTGTAGGTGATCTGGTCTTTACTCCTGCTGATGGATCACCTATTACTTGATGAATTGGATGATTTTTAGTCCATTTATTTGCACTGGGAAGCACATCAATCTATGAAAAGTTATTGTTTGTATCATTCTCATCAATAATTGCTTGTAATTCTGAGCTGTCCCCTTGTTCTGATACATGTATAGGAGATGTATCCAAGTTTGGATTCTGAGCAGTGAAGTCAGAATTCTGAGTGGCTTGTTCAGAGTTCTGAACACAAGGATCAGAATTCTGAGTACAAGGTTCAGAATTTTCACCACTTGTATTTATCAGATTTGGACATTCTTCAGATGGACCTTTATCAGAAATTACAGTTGATTGAACTATTTCTGGAGTTCTATTTTTCATCTCTTTTACCATCTTTGGGTTTTCATATTCTTCATAAGAATCAGAAATTAGTTCTAGAAAAGCATCCTTAAACAATAAATTGAGTTCTGAACAAATAGGATTAGAGTTTGTATCAGAAGTCATTTTTGTCTTGTTCTGCATGAGTTCTGAACTGTCTTGTTCAGAAGTCTTCATTCTGGATTCATCAAATGTTACATTGATGCTTTCCATCATTCTCTTGGTTCTTCTACTGTAGATTCTGAATGCTTTGGAAGTTAATGAATAACCAACAAAGTATCCTTCATCTGCCTTTTTATCAAATTTGGCAAGATTTTCTCTGTCTTTAAGAACATAGCATCTGCAACCAAAAACATGAAAGAATTTGATTAATGGTTTTCTTTTATTTATCAGTTCATAAGCAGTCTTATTTAATCTTTTATTGATTAAAGTTCTGTTCTGTGTAAAGCAAGCAGTTGCAATTGCTTCAGCCCATAGGAAGGTTGGAAGATTTGAATAAGCCAACATGGTTCTTGCAGGTTCAACTAGAGTTCTGTTTTTCCTTTCAACAACACCATTTTGTTGAGGAGTTCTGACAGCAGAGAAATTATGAGAAATCCCATAACTTTCTAAATTTTTTTGAAGTGTCTCATTTCTGAACTCTGTTCCATTATCACTTCTGATTTTCTGAACTGGAAGTTGTAAGAGAACTTGAATTCTTTTGATAAAGTTTATCAATGTAGTAGCAGCTTCTGACTTAGCTCTCAAGAACTCAACCCATGTGTATCTGGAATATTCATCAACAATTACAAGCATGTATTTCTTTCCTCCCATAGATTGAACTGAAATTGGACCACAAAGATCAGTATGAATCATTTCTAATGGTGCTTTGCAAGATGAGTCCATTTTTAATTTGTGAGAACTCTTTTTCATCTTGCCCATTTCACAAGCTGAGCATAATGATTCTTTTTCAAATTTAATCTTTGGTAGACCTTTAACCAGATGTTTTGCCACAAGATTATTAAGATCTTTGAAATTTAGATGAGAACATCTTCTGTGCCATAGCCATCATTCATTTGCAGTTGAATTTGATAAAAGACAAACAAGATTTAATGTTTGTAATTTTGAAAAGTTAACCACAAATAAATCCATATGTCTTTTGGCCCAGAAGACTTTAACATCCTTTTCAGTTAAAATCATGCAACCTGTTATTTGGAACTTGATTTGACAAAGACTGTCTAAAAACTGACTTATGCTGAAAAGATAATGTTGTAATCCTTCAACATAAAAAACTTTTTGAATTGTTAGATCTCCTTTTGTTAAATCCCCATAACCTTTAACTTGACCTTTGCTGTTATTTCCAAAGTTTACTGCTCCTCCAGCCTTTTCTGTGAAGTTTGATAGAAAAGACTTCTGACCTGTCATGTGTCTTGAAGCTCCTAAATCTAAAAACCACACATGACAGCCCTGCAACAACAATCAGTTAGTTTTAGGTACCCATTTTGGAATGGGTCCTTCTTTGTTAGCTTTGTCATTTGATTTAACAAAAGTGCCTTTTACTTTCCATTCAAAATGTTTCTTTAAACACCATTTGCCTTGCACTTTTATGAAGTCAGAACATTTTCTGTTCACAAATTTATTCAATTTCTTCTTGAAAGGTGTAACTTTTGATTTTGCAATGTTTTCAACTTTCTTTTCTTTCACATTTCTCACTTTCTCATACTTTGTTTTGACTTTAACTTTATGATTCACTTCTTTTATCTTTTCTTTTCTCTGAGTTTGAGGAACAGAATCATTCTTCTTTTCTGTATTCTGAATATCTTTTCTTATGAATGAAACAGATGTTATTGTTATTGGACATTTCTAAGAATATTGAAAAGAATCACTTTTACATTGAACACAAGTCAGATTTTTCTGTGCAAGTAACAACAAGTCTGTACCATAAGTCCTTTCATTTTTATTTCTATTTTTCAAAGTACATGTACATTTATTACAGAAACTATGGGCTTTTGGTACAGAATTAGAATTCAATTCAGTCTTCTCAGAAACTCTTTTCAGATCATCTTTCCTTTTGCTTTCCTCTTTTTCTGGAAAATTCAACTTATGTTTGTTAGAAAATGAATTAGATGATTCACCTTTTTCATATGTACTTGATTCATTAAAGAATTTATCATTTTCTTTTAGAACATTAATCTTGAACAGATCATATTCAGGTTTCAGTTTCTCAAGCTCTGTTATTTTCTGAATAAAAATATTCTTTTCTTTTAAAGCATTTTTAAGATCAAAATCCAAATCACATAAGTCATTTTCAAGTTCATCATAAGCTTTCCTTAAGTCCTCAAGTTCTTGACTTACAAGATTAAATCTCTTTTCAAGTTCTAGAAGGTCTTCTGACTTTGTTTCAGAATTTTCAGTTGACTCAGAATTCTGACTCTTTGAATCAGAATTCTGATTAATAGACTCAGATTTCTGACCTTCAGAATCAGAAAACTGATTAGAACAATCAGAATTCTGATTAGAAGACTCAGATTTCTGACTTACTATTTCAGAAACCTTACTAGTATCAAATATACTTTTTATGTCAGAATAAGAAAAACTTTGTTGTTTATTTTTGTAGCTGACATTTAAAGAGTCATATTTGAATTTGGTATCATTGTATTTTGGTTTCTCTTCTTTTGGTTTAGAAATTTCTTTCTTAACTTTTTCTTCTGAAACATCTGATTTTTTTGTTTTTAACTCAGAAGCTATCTCTTTGGGCTTTTTAGAACTTGATTTCTGTAAGTTGTTAGAATTTGTGATGGAACTTGCAGGTCTTATAAAGACTTCAACAACTTCTGGAGTTTTTGGTTTGGGAACATGAAGCTTATCAAAATCATACAAGTTTACTGGAGCTCTTTTTAAAACAACATTTTCTTCCAATCCCAATCCCTTCTTTGGATTATAAAATCTTGTATCTTTTACATTGCTTGTAAGAAGATTTAATGTTTGCTGAGTCTGACCTCTTTTCAAGTTAAGATCTTCTAATTCTTTGATTTTGGTGTATAAATTCTTTCTTTCCTCAAATAGCATATTAAACTTTATTTGTAAATCACCCTTTTCATCCTTAACTTTTGAAAGCTCAATTTTTAATTCAGAAAGATTTTTCATCAACTCAGAATTTTCAGTTTTAATTTTCTGTTTCTCAATCTCAGATTCCTCAAATTGTTCTTTTATTACTTCTTTTTCAATCCTGAATTTGTTAACTAAATTTCTTTCTCCTTTAATTTGTTTTCTTAGTTTAACAAATTCAGTTTTCATTTCACCAATCTGTGTCATTAAGTCTATTTCAAGTGCAGAATTGTTAGGAATATTTCATATAGATTTGATGTGTCAAAACTTCAACTTACAAGGGTTCGAATTGTAATATGTTTATTTTATAGTTATCCTTGTAAATTCTAGTTTATCTAGGATTCCTAGTTTATCTAGGATTGGTATTTATCTAGTTTCTAGTTTATCTAGGTTTCTAGTATATAAAGAAACCTAGAGATATAGAATTAGACGTTCTTGAAACCCACGTTTAAACAAAAACGTGTAGATGTGTGTGCATGAGCCCCAAGGTTCTTAATCCTAATACTTGAGAAGAAATATTCGTTTGTTGATAACTTAGGTCAACAAATTGGGGCGTGAGTATGTAATCAGTATGTTTAAATTAATGAACCTTGTTAGCTATACAAATCTGTCGTTTAATTCCGCTGTTCATGTTGTGATTTGTATATGTTTATTCCATGATCTAGAACTAATCATTCTTGAGCTTAAAGATCCGGTTTAGGGTTTATATAAATCCTATCAAGTGGTATCAGAGCACATGGTGCTCTCTGATCTGGAAGAAAAACAAGGTTTAATGGAAGATTTTGAAGAGACGAAAGAAGACGAACGAAAGAAAGAAAAATCAGATTTTTCGCAGAAATTTTCTGGAAAATCACAGCCGGCCGTTTCGCCTATTCCCGGAGATTGAACCGTCGGATCGTTGCGATTTTTGGACAGCAGCTTCGGGACACATTGTTTACCATTATGTCTGGTTGGATTGGCAGTACGACGTCCAGAACGCTCCCAGAAATTCTCGAAATCCAGCAGGTTTTTTTTTCTTGATAAAAATTGTTCTTCACTCAGAATTCCTCAAAGCCATGAAATCAAAGCCGCGATGCAATGGAGAATTCATGTCACACACCATGTTAGGATCATGCTTGACAAAAGGAGGATGATTTTTGTTTGTTTCAAGAAAATTCACACACACAAGGTATGAAGGTTTGATGAACGATAGAGGAAGAATGCTTAAATGACTACTCTTTGATCGTCATCAGTTGATTACAAAAAGGAAGATTAATTAGAGTTTGTTTGAAGAAGAAGTGAAAGTTAGAGTTTGTGTTCTTATCATATTTTTAAAGGTATCCTTCACCTGTTAAAGATAACCCGTGATATTATGAAGATTATTAACGTAATTGTTCGAAGAATGTGACTTCAATTTGACGAAATCTTAGAGAAGAAGATTGGTCGAAGGACAGGGATCCCCTCATTCATGAGAATGACGTTGTTGTTCACTTGGTTTCTACGGGATATAAGACTCAAGGTTTGGTTTTTTACTTCAACTTCAAATAGATAATGGTTGATTTTCTTTACAACGTAATTGATATAACCTCGAAGACACAAGGATGGTTAGCATAAATTCAGGGGAAGAAGAAGTGTTGATCATTCAAGGGGAAGATTCAAGTTTGATAAGTTTTGGATTTGATTATGTCAAAAAGGGGAAGAGCTACTTGAAGATTCTGATGCTAAGTTTTGTCATCATCAAATAGGGAAAGATTGTTAGGAATATTTCATATAGATTTGATGTGTCAAAACTTCAACTTACAAGGGTTCGAATTGTAATATGTTTATTTTATAGTTATCCTTGTAAATTCTAGTTTATCTAGGATTCCTAGTTTATCTAGGATTGGTATTTATCTAGTTTCTAGTTTATCTAGGTTTCTAGTATATAAAGAAACCTAGAGATATAGAATTAGACGTTCTTGAAACCCACGTTTAAACAAAAACGTGTAGATGTGTGTGCATGAGCCCCAAGGTTATTAATCCTAATACTTGAGAAGAAGTATTCGTTTGTTGATAACTTAGGTCAACAAATTGGGGCGTGAGTATGTAATCAGTATGTTTAAATTAATGAACCTTGTTAGCTATACAAATCTGTCGTTTAATTCCGCTGTTCATGTTGTGATTTGTATATGTTTATTCCATGATCTAGAACTAATCATTCTTGAGCTTAAAGATCCGGTTTAGGGTTTATATAAATCCTATCAAGAATGTACCTCAGTAGATGACTCAGAATCAACATCTTCAAAGTCAGAATCATCCTCCTTCTTCATCTTTGCCATATAACTCTGCATTTGTGAAAAGTGTATGCAGTCATCTTCATCTGACGTGTAGTACAACCAGTGTTGGGAACTGAAGATATGCCAAGTATGGTTAGTACTGCCAAGACAATGTTACTACTGCCAGTTCTTCGTTACTACTGCTGGGCAAGATTACTACTGCTAGAAGAAGTTACTACTGCTAGAAGAAGTTACTACTGCTAGAAGAAGTTACTACTGCTAGAAGAAGTTACTACTGCTAGACATGATTAGTACTGCTGAGCTGAGTTACTACTGCTTGAAGACTGTGAAGGTTAATACTGCTGAAGGTCGTTAATGCTGCTGAGCCAAATCATTGTTAATACTGCTGACTTGATAAGTTTGGGATGCGATACTTTTGGAGACAAAGAAGGAATTGATCAAGATATGTTTAACGAAGATTCAGAAGATCAATTTACTTTTGATAGTTATCTTGTAATTACTTTTGTATAAATAGTATTGATAGATAGCTATTAGAAAAACGAGAATACGTGAGAAATACACGATAGAAGATAGATAGTATACAGAATTCGACATTCATTCAAGAGTGAATTAACCTCAAGGTGTAAGAACCCTATTTCTAGAGAAGTAGAAATCGTCTTGTTGAGCCTGTTCAACAAGATTGAGGTTTGGTGTAAAGCTTGTGAGTAATACAGTTTGATATATACAGTGTGTTGAATTCTATTGATTGTTCTTTAATTATTTTAGAGTTCTATTCCGCAAGATTCTCTAAATTCTGTTTCTAAGAAGTTTAATTCTTGTTAAGAATCGATCCTGACAAGTGGTATCAGAGCATTGGTATCTTAGAAGCTATGGACAATTCAATGGATTCTCACAGTACTCTTGTTTCAAAGGTTCCCATGCTCAAACCCAATGAGTTTGACATGTGGAAACTGAGAATCAAGCAGTACATTCTTCTTACTGATTATGCAATATGGGACATCATAGAAAATGGCCCATGTAATGAAGGAAAGATTGGAGCAGATGGAAAGAGACCTCCTCCCAAGACAGATGCTGAAAAGAAAGTCAGACAAACAGAGATGAAGGCCTTAAGCACTCTGCTTTTGGCTATTCCTAATGAGTACCAACATCAATTCCAACACTGCACAGATGCACAGATGTTGTGGAATGCTCTGGAGAAAAGATTTACTGGCACAAAGAGCACAAAGAGAAATCAAAAGGCTATTCTCAGGCAACAATATGAGAACTTTATGTCTGCAAAGAATGCGTCTATGACTCAAACTTTTGACAGATTTAACAAGTTAATTGGAGAATTAGCAACTGTGGGTGTACACATGGATGCTGATGATGTCAATAGAAAGTTCCTTAGATCATTGGGAGAAGAATGGACCATGTACACAGTCTCATTCAGACAGAATGACCAATTGGAGGACAAAGAGCTAGATGACCTCTACAATGATCTGAGAGTATTTGAGGCTGAAGTTGAAGCCAAGAAAAGGCCATCTGGATTTGTTTATAATGCTGCTTTATTATCTTCATCCTCTGATAATGCTGCTAATCCTGATTCTGTTAATACTGCAGGTTCTGTTAATGCTGCTGGTGGAACTAATCAAGAGAAGACTACAGACTCTGTACTAGAAGCATTCTTCTCTAGTCATGTTCACTCTTCTCTAATCAATGATGATTTAGAGCAGATTAATGCTGATGATCTGGAAGAGATGGACATCAAATGGCAGATGGCTATAATGAGGGTGAAGAAATTCATCAAAAGGACTGGGAGAAACAACTTTTCCCAAAGAAGAGAAGATGGTGCAGGCTTTGACAAGTCCAAGGTTGAGTGTTATAAGTGTCACAAGATGGGACACTTTGCCAGAGAATGCAGAAGTGGAGGATCACAACAACAGGCTCCAAATGGAAACCAAAACAGAAGCTCCTCTCAAGCCCTTGTTTCTCAACAAGGAATGGGATTTGATTGGAGTGATCAAGCTGAGGAAGCCTGTCAGAATCAAGCTCTTATGGCAGAAGTATCTGATATTCCCACTGAGGTACAATCTAAACTCTGTTCTCAAGCTTGCATTGATGCTGTTAAAAGATATAGGGATCACAATCAGGGTATGTGTGATGACCTTAAGAGGCTAGAGAAAGATGTGAAAGATTATGTTAGGATTGTAGAAAGGTTTGAGGAACAGATTAGAGCTTTTCAAACTAATGAACTTCAACACCACTATGATACTAACTATTGGAAGTGGGAGAAGAATGAGTATGAGATTAAGCTGAAAGTGTCTGGGGAGGAGAATGAGAAATTAAAAGAAGAGCTTAAGAAGGTTAAACTTGATGTTGAAAAGTTTACCTGTGCTTCTAAAACCATGGACACCATCATTAAAGCACAAATCCATGACAAGATGAAAGTAGGGATAGGGTACAATACCACACCTCCACCCTACAATAACAACTACATACCTCCTAAGTCTGATTTGTTAGAGACCAAGGATAGAAATGAACCTGAATTAAAAATTAATATAGATCCTTGTGAAAAAGAAATAGTTGTTGAGGATGAGACTGACAAAGTAGACTCTGATGAGGAATGTGAGAGTCCATGTGTCAAGAACACTGAGATCAAAAGGACTGAAGAGAAAAAGGGAGTTCATTACACACAGCCCAAAGTTGTGAACTCCAATATCTGTAAACAGTGTTCTTGCAGGAAATCTAAAGAGAACAAGCCTCAAAAACATGATAATCAGAGGGGAAATCAAAGGAACTGGAATAACCAGTGGGCTATGAGACAAGGAATTGATCTGAACAGAATTAACAGGCCAAAACCTTGTTTCATCTGTGGTAAGCTAAATCATTTAGCCAAACACTGTTATTTCAATCCTGTTAACCAAAGGTTTAATACTCAAAGATCTTTTCAAAAACCTGGTGGTTACAGAAAGAATGGTGGCTATAAAAAGCTTGCAAAGAAAAATGTGGCAAAGAAACAAGATAAACCCAAAAGCCACATAAAGAAAACGACTGAAAAGGAATGTGGTACTATGTGGGTTCCAAAAGGCACTAAAAACAATACTGCTGCTAGCAGTGTTAGTACTGCTTCAAAAGTTAGTGCTGCTAGCAGTATTAATACTGCTAGTAATCATTCCAAAGTTAGTACTGCTAATACTTTTAGTGCTTCTTCTTCAGATAATACTGCTGCTAGCAGTATTAACTCTGTTAATACTGCTTCTAGCAGTGTTAACTCTGTTAATACCGCTACCTCTGTTAGTACTGCTGATACTGCTGCTTCCAGTATTAGTACTGCTAGCACTGTTAGTACTTCTGCTTCTAGTGCTGCTACACCAATAATTTTGACAAAGTACTCCAGCACAGCAGTACCCAAATTTGAAAATCTCATCAAAACCAAGTGTAAGTACTTTGATGAGCAAGGGAGACCCAAGACCACTTCGGCTTGGGTTCCAAACAAAAACTAATTGATTTATCAGATGTGCAGGGCAGCCAACAGCTTAAGGGGAGAAGCATTTGGCATGTTGACAGTGGTTGCTCTAGGCACATGACAGGTAACATGGCCTGCCTTCAATATTTCAAATGAATTGATGGAGGACATGTTACTTTTGAAAATAATCCTGCAGAAGGTAAGAGAAGTGGTAAAAGTGATGTGTAAGATGACATTTGAGGATTTGACAAGTGATGCACAGTGCAGAGTTACTACTGCCTGTGTTCTAGTAGTTAATACTGCTTGTGCAGTTAATACTGCTTGTGCAGTTAATACTGCTTGTGTAGTTAATACTGCTCAGAAGTTAATACTGCTTTGCAGTTAACACTGCTCAGTAGTTAATACTGCTAGTGCAGTTAATACTGCTAGTGCAGTTAATACTGCTAGGTAGTTAATACTGCTTGGTAGTTAATACTGCTTGGTAGTTAAGACTGCTCAGTAGTTAATACTGCTAGTGCAGTTAATACTGCTAGTGCAGTTAATACTGCTAGGTAGTTAATACTGCTAGGTAGTTAATACTGCTTGGTAGTTAATACTGCTTGGTAGTTAAGACTGCTCGGTAGTTAATACTGCTAGGTAGTTAATACTGCTTGGTAGTTAATACTGTTGTGTAGTTAATACTGCCTTGCAGTTAATACTGCTCAGTAGTTAATACTGCTTATGTCGTTAATACTGCTTTTGATAATCTAGGGCATATAAATACCCCTGTGTGCCCGCCAAAGTTCATAACGACTCTTCGCATTTACTTCTTCTCTCTCGTTCTAACCTAGTCTCCCCAGAATCTTTGTGTTTTCTTTCAAGAATCCTCAGGAATCATGGAGTTTGTGGATGAGCACAACGAAATAGCCATGCTTCAGAAGCCGAAACAAGCTGCGGGATTCCACGATATCGTCGATTTTCTTAAATCCTCGCACATCTCCTATGCCCTAACGGTGAGCCCAACCATCTATATCGAACATCAGACGCAATTTTGGGAGAATGCCACTGTTAGTTTCGAAGAAGGGCAGAAAACCATTCGAACAAGGGTTTGTGATAAACCCTTGAAAGTCACAGAGGAGGTTATTCGCATCTCTCTTCACTTGAATGATGCCTCAGGTATAACCTCTCTATCTTCTGATGACTTATATTCGACTTTACAAAGAATGGGGTATGAAGGTCCCATTGGTGTTTTTAAATTCTACAAGTCAAAATTTTTTAACCAATGGAGATTTCTTGTTCACACCCTGATGCACTGTATTTCCAAGAAAACTACTGGATGGAGTGAGTTCAGCAGTCCCATTGCATATGCCCTGGTCTGCTTATCCACTGCCAGAAAGTACAATTTTTCAGCTATGATCTTTAATGATCTTGTATCAAACTTGGAATCCAAAAAGAGCTTTTACATGTATCCAAGGTTTGTGCAAGAAGTTATTAACAAGGAATTGATGGACTTACCTCAGTTTGATGAGGTATATGTACCAAAATCCCCTAAAGGGAAGGTTTTTTCAAATATGAAAAGACTTCCTAGGGACTCAGAAGGAGTTGACACACCATTGTTCTCCACAATGATGGTTGTGTCCCACACAATTGAAGGTATGGCATCAGGGTCAAGGCCCTCATTAGACACACCCACTGATGACCAATCCCAACCTTCCATCTCAAAAGACATCCCTCAGTCCATTCTTGAACAACCTACTCCCACAATCACCAAAAGGTTTCAAAGAAGAAAGGTGCACAAGGTTCCTTCCCTTGATGTACCTACTCAGAGCCCTAAGCCTTTAAGCCCTCAGTTGGAGCATTCTCAAATTGAGAATATCAACAGGGAAACCACAGGGGTGTCTCCCAACCCCAAGAAGGTGGTCTCTAAGGAGAAGGATGACCATATGGGTGCTAAGGCTGCCACTACTTCTGCTAGCACAGAGAAGGACAGTGGTAACATAAATAAGACCTTCCCCATGGCAACTCTAAATGAGAAATCATTAGGAGGACCCAGGTGCCAAGAAACCAAGGGGGCAGGTAGTGCTTCTGCTAGGCAGAAGGCTTCTGCTAAAACTTCCAGTGATCCTTTAAAGAAGGTAAACACTTCTAAACAAGGTGAGGATAGATATAACTATGAGGAATTGATGGAAACCATAGGGAATATCAACTTGGATGTTATGGCACAGAAGAAGGAGATTGAGCAACTGAAGACTGTGGTCACCTACCAACAGTCTCAAATTGAGAAGCTCAAAAAGATGGTCACCAAGCTGCTGCACAGAAAGAAAAAGGCAAGATTTGTGCTGAGAAGAAGAACTTCAACTGATGATGCTCCCAAAAAGGGGGAGTCAGAGTCAGAAGCAGAACTGAAAATGAAGGGTACACAAATTAAGGGGGAGACAGTTCACATGGAGAATGAGATGGAAATGGATAATGCACAGTTTAAGTGGGAGTCCAGTGCACAGAATAAGGGGGAGACAGAAAAGGTGAAGGAGATGATTAAAGAATCAGAAACTTCAAGAGCAGCAGAAACCACAGCAGCAGAAACTGTTAATACTGCTGAGTTTGAACAAGCAGCAGAAACAGTTAATGCCGCTGAAGGCCAAACAGAAAAAGCAGCAGAAACTGAGCAGGAAGCAGTAACTACAACTCAAGCTGAAATTGATGAAGAAATATACTGGATTGTGAAGAACAGTGTTGAAGCAGCATCATTACATGTTCTAAGAGAAGCAGTAACAGCCATAGCAGCAGAAATGGTTATTGCTGCTGAGAAACTTAAAACAGCTGAACCAACTCCTGCAGCTGTTAAAACTCTTAAAAGAACCAAGATGATGTCAAAGAAAAGACCAAGCACCAAGCCCATAACTTCACAGAAGAAAAATGAAAAGAAGCCAAGGGTAGAGCCAACTGCAGAAGAGGCCCAGGAGGAAACAGTGAAAGAAAAATTAACCTCAGAAGTTGCTGAAGAAGAAGTGGCAACTCCATCAGGGCAATCAAGCAATGTACAATCACAAACTGATGCCCAATGTGATTTGTACATTACTAGTGTTGACTCTAACCCAATTCCACTTCAGGCTGAACCAATATTATCTAAGGCTCCTGAAATCATCTTTTGGGACACTTTGAAAGATGGTAGAAAGGAGTTCATTAGGATAAAAAGAGCAGATGGAAAATTTGAAGTCTTTTCAACTTGGGGAAAAATTGTCAGAACTTGCTCAAGATCAGACTTAGAAGAGATGTTCAAAGTTGGGATGAGGATATATGAAAACATGCTGACTGAGCAAGGGATGTCAATCTCTAAAATGGTGCTTGAATTCTTGTGCCAAATGTTCAAACCTGAAGCAGTTCAGCATAGGATAAACACACAGTTTCAAGCCATTACCAACTGGATGCTCTATGAAAACTGTGGAGTATATGTCATCTCACTGGACTCTGCAACTCAAGAATACTATCTGGTGGATGAAATATACAATCACAGCATGAAGAGGCTGCAAGGAATGTTACATACTAAGCTGACCTGCAACAAGGATTCAGCAATGGGTAGATTCTTGGTAAAAAGGATTCTCAATCAGAGTCTAGGTTTAAGTCCTAATCTGTGCGTATATGATGACTAAGTTTTGGAAGCATCATCTGAAGAACTTGACTTCTTTTCCTAAAAGTCAAGTTAGGGGGAGATTGTTGGGAACTGAAGATATGCCAAGTATGGTTAGTACTGCCAAGACAATGTTACTACTGCCAGTTCTTCGTTACTACTGCTGGGCAAGATTACTACTGCTAGAAGAAGTTACTACTGCTAGAAGAAGTTACTACTGCTAGAAGAAGTTACTACTGCTAGACATGATTAGTACTGCTGAGCTGAGTTACTACTGCTTGAAGACTGTGAAGGTTAATACTGCTGAAGGTCGTTAATGCTGCTGAGCCAAATCATTGTTAATACTGCTGACTTGATAAGTTTGGGATGCGATACTTTTGGAGACAAAGAAGGAATTGATCAAGATATGTTTAACGAAGATTCAGAAGATCAATTTACTTTTGATAGTTATCTTGTAATTACTTTTGTATAAATATTATTGATAGATAGCTATTAGAAAAACGAGAATACGTGAGAAATACACGATAGAAGATAGATAGTATACAGAATTCGACATTCATTCAAGAGTGAATTAACCTCAAGGTGTAAGAACCCTATTTCTAGAGAAGTAGAAATCGTCTTGTTGAGCCTGTTCAACAAGATTGAGGTTTGGTGTAAAGCTTGTGAGTAATACAGTTTGATATATACAGTGTGTTGAATTCTATTGATTGTTCTTTAATTATTTTAGAGTTCTATTCCGCAAGATTCTCTAAATTCTGTTTCTAAGAAGTTTAATTCTTGTTAAGAATCGATCCTGACAACCAGTTTTCTTGTTCAGCTAACAATGCCACTTTATCATCTCTTTTCTTCGCCAGCTGAGCCTTTTTGGTATAGTACTCATAATCTTTCACAATTTTCACTTTGCAATCCTTTGCAAAGTGGCCAGACTTTCCACACTTGAAGCACATATTCTTTTCTTTTCTTTCTTCCTTCTCTTCTCTATTTTCTTCCCTTCTTTCTTCCTTCTTTTCATACTTACTTTCTCCCCTCTCTTCTCTTTTCTTGAAATCTGAATTTCCCTGCTCTTTCCTGAACTTGCCCTGATATTTTCCTTTTCCATACCTCTTGTTGAAAGTATTAGTCAACAAGGCCAACTTTTCAGCAATCATTTTGATATCCTCATCTTCTTCTGATCCCTCTTCCTTATCAGACTCCTCCAGATTTGGTATCTCAGATAGATATGCTGCCTTCTTGGGTGTTTTCACACTTTTGGACTTTGACAGAAAAGATAATTGTTCTGCAACATTTTTCTTTTCGTCAACCACAATCTTAACAGAGTCCTCATGCTGATTAAGAACACAAAATAGATCATTTAGATCTTCTTCACACATATCCTTATTCATTTGTAGACTTATAGCAAATGATGACCATTCAGAGTTTAGACTGTTCAGAAATTTGTAATTAATTTCTGACTTTGTCTTTTTCAGCCCATTCCTTCTCAAATCATTTAGTATAGTACAGAATTTACTATATGTCTGAGTTAAGCTTTCAGATTCTTTAGCCTTGAACCTTTCATAAGCATTTATGCTTTGATTTAACTTGGCTTGTATCGATCTGACAGTTCCTAACATTTGTCTTTCTAGTTCATCCCACATTTCCTTGGCTGATGAACCACTATCAATTCTGTTAAGAACTTCATTCGGAACTGCAAGTGTCATCAATGTGATCGCTCTTTTGTCTATTGCATGCCTATTTTTCTGTTCTGATGTGTATTGAGAATAGTTCTTCTTCACCCTTGTTGCCGGAATTTCTGGAGTTGTTTCTGTTTCAGGAGTTGCTTCCACATCAATGTAGACTTTGATAGGACCTTCTCGAATAGAGACCATCAGATTCTCATCTATGTTATCCAAGAATTGGATCATTCGTATTTTCCATTGCTGGCACTCTTCAGGAATTAGAACAGGTGGCTTTGTTTCAGATCCCATAGCGAGATATTCTTTAGAAGACATGATTGTAAGAATTTTCAACAGAGAGACAAATTTGAATTTCTTGATCGAAAGACAATCAATTAATTCAAGAATTGCCAAGAATTCAAGAATTAGAACTAGCAGCGGAATCGATTTTTGAACGAATCAAGAATTCTTCAAGAAATTGATCAATAAACCTTCGCGATCACGATCTTGAACAAATTTGTTTGTTGAGTGGCTCTGATACCAATTGTAAGTCCAGGATTTACTCTTACAATCAATACAATAATGTATGAAACAGTAATTGAGAAGTAATATGATCAAGCCCAATTGTATTCAATGAAGAACAGAATTACAGATCTTAGAGAGAGAGAATCTCAAAGATTACAAAAAGAGAATACAAATATATTCGGGGAAAATCAGTTAGCAATGTAGTGCTAACTACTATATATACTGCAACGGAAATATTAAAGCTACAGTACAAATATGAATGACTAATAGGAACAATACACGTGTCCTAATTAGTTAACTAAACACTAAGGAAAGTATCTAGTTATAAGTTCTGAACAGGTAGTTCAGAACTTCTGAACGTTCTTCTGACAAGGCTTCTCAGAACTTCTGGCTCTACTTCTGACTCTTCTTCTTAGACTTCTGACTCTTCTTCTCAAACTTTCAAAGCGATCCTTCTGAGCCTTCTTAGTCAGAACTCTGACCCTTCATATCAGAACATCTGAGTCTTCTCATCAGACCTTTAACACTTAGTTTATTGACAAAACTCAGATCTAACAAATTCTTATTTTTTTTAAAATATATTAGTTAATGGAATGTACATTATATATTAATTATTTTCAAGAATTAAAGTCATTCATGAATTCAAATAATGTTTCATCTTTTTCAATTATGAATCATTGATATTTATAAATGAGTATTTATTACAATCAATATATAGGGCTCAAGAATTGTGTTGTCATTTTAGGATTGCTTGGTACATGAGTTTTTTTGTTGTCAAATTACACATGAAACAATTGTAAGGTATATTTTTTCATTACTTTTTATAAATATTTAAAACACATTTTTGCCCTTTATGAAAAATGCATATTTCATTATAATTTGGTTGTTGTTTTGGTATTATTACTTGCAAAACTATGTTCAACTTTCAACTATCCAACTCTCTCCATCACTTATAAATCTTCCTCTCTATACATCTCCTTTCATGTTTACTTTTTAGTGGTGTACCTCATACATTCTTTCTCTCGATCTCTACTTATCTTGGAAATGTTTTCATGGCAATAACTTGAGTGAGGAATTATTGAAAATCCCTAAATTTCATTTTTTGTATTATCGTTTTTAATTTTTTGATTTCTATTTTTATTGCTTTATCATTTATATTTGATTGAAAGTGTAATATGTTGTAACGTCCCCAAAAACATAACATGCATTAATCTAGAATTTAGCATTCAGATTACATAAATAACTTGTCATAAATATTCATATCTCTATGCTAAGAAAAAAATTGACAGCGGAAGTCTCTATTCCACAACCGAGAGCTCTATCTATAGTCACCATTCAAAACTTGGAGTCGCTCTAAGCTCCATAATCTTTCTTGCCATCTCTCCTAGTTCTTACTAGAAGAACCCGTAGTACGCTTACCTGAAAATGGTTTAGTTTTTGAAAAACGAGGGTTAGACCAAAAGGCCTAGTGAATTCCCTCCGAAAACAACATATAAAACAGTATGAAAACATTTATAAAGATTCATCGTAAACCTTAACATATCATCAAGCATGGTACTGCACTGTGTAATGGATCACATAAACATTCCGCGAACGGGGCCCCAACAGACTCCCCTCTCGCCTCTTTCGGAGCCTACACAGACTCCCATCTACCGAATAGGAGGAAACGAATTCCAACCTACCAGTCTGTCATACATATCCAAGGGATCATCAGACCCCGAGGATCTCTCTCTGATCCCACAGTGCAGACCGACTCCACATAACACATCATTCATTTCATAAAACATGCAACTTTGACTCTTTGTAAACCATCATTCTCATTTCATCATGTCAAATATTCTTTTAGATAAAATAAGTGTTTTTCATGGAAACATGCATATCAGTTCGTAAACATTTCATGCTCGTAAAGAACCATAATCAGTAAAAAGGCATTTAACATCTTACGTCGTAAAAAGGGTTTAGGGAACTCACCTGATAGCAAATTCTTTCCTAGTATCGTATCTCGTTCCGTCCGTCCACCTAAAGCATAATTTTGTAAATTAATTAGGTACATCTCAACCTCTGATCCTAATTCCTCCTCTTAACTGAACCAATTAATAATCTTGAGTCAATAAATAAATATTAGGCCCTTGCCATCACCGGATCTTAGAATAAGCTAAGCCCAATTACTAGTTTTCCAATAATGCCTTTGGTGTGGTTAACTAATCCCATGATAAAAGAATAGTGCTAGGCCCATACGGTTTGACTTCCTGAGCCCCACAACTCGGCCCAGCAAAATAATGGACTTCCGCCCAACTTGAGTTACGGGAGTCCGATTGCGGAGGTCCAAACCTCAGTTCCGTAATCTCCTAGATCCGGTATCCGACTTCCGGTAACACCCTTGAGTTGCGGTATACGACTTCCGGTACCGACCCTTGGGTTCCGGTATACGACTTCCGGTACCGACCCTTGGGTTCCGTTATTTAGCGACTTGCGAGCAGGGACGATAATCTACAAATTAGCCATAGGTTTTCTTCCTCAGACGAATCTAAACACTCTCCAGCCTCACACATTCACAACAATCCTAATTAAACCATACACCAGTCGATTAAGAGTTAAACCCTGGTAACGTTCTCCTATAAATTGCACAGCTCAAAACAAGGCATCATAATCATCAAATGACTTACTTATCTATTCTCTAAACAGGAAATTACATTGGGTGATAAATACTTACCAAAACAACGAGCTTCCTTCACGATTTCAGCAAGACAAAACGCTCTTCTCTTTGCCTTCCTCTTCTTCAACCGCCAACAATAATGAAAAAGAATGTTCAGTGACCAAACCTAGGGATTTGGTCCCTATATATATATATATATATATATATATATATATATTTCACAAATTGCACTTTAGTCCCTTGCCAAAACTTCTATTTCTTTTCATTCTAGACACTAAACTTTCAACTTACTAAAAACTTGGGTTGTTACAACACTCCCCCCTTAAAAGAATTCCGTCCCCGGAATTCCTCATTGGAAGAGACGTGGGTATCATGCCCACACCCCACTGATACTTCCCCAAGGTAGTGCCACGTCTGATTCAGTCAATCACCTCATACTTATACGTAACTAAGAGTAGGAACCTCCAAACCCATCGTTGAAGTGTTCACTTACTCAAATTAAACTTATCCGGAAACACATCGATTCCTCGCTGATTGTCACGTTCGTTCATTCATATAAGACATAACTCCGGTTATCCTCACTCCACTAGGAGGAGTAACCATGGTCACACCATACTATTCTCACTAGCTTAATCACTGCACGACAAAATTCGTTTAAATATTTCTCACGAGGTCACTAACTTAACTCATTCAGTTGTCTTATCCACTTCTTTCCCGCACAAAATCATACACAATTCCCTTCCTCAATACTTTTTCCAAGGTTCGCACACTTATCAATGACAATCTACACAACACTGCACCTTTCGACATTACTGTCAAGCTTACTACTTCCAATTTACTCACTTATTCTGACATACTATCTACACCTCCCCACGTTAGCGTGGAGCACTGCCCACCAAACATTACTTGCCCCTCTCTCTCGACCTTCCCACATGCTGATATCACTTTCTCATACTTACATAACCAAAACGTTGCACCAAGATTCTAATTTAAGGCATTCAACCAAGTCGTCTTGAAACGACACCAGTGTTCGACGTCACTACACATTCTTTAATCTCCAACCTTTACTTTCTCAGACATTTCTTTCACACAAAAGCAACAACTCACATTCCTTAAGGATTTCACATCTATTCCACCACATTTTGACTATCACACCCATCACCACTCCGTCATTCTATCCCGAACATAATCATCCCACAACGTCCACTTACACCCTACGTGCTCCAACAATCCGGTTAACAAATCGCACACCTCAACCGAAATCCCGACAAAGGCTTCCCTCAAATGCTTCATCTTTCTAACATCAAGTTACTACAACACTAACTGACACATTTATCTTGGCAATCATTGCCACTACAGGACCGTACATTCCTCACCCATAACATCACACTGCAGACCAAATCTCTAATGATCATTCACACAATTAGAACTTGCCTTCATATCCCCCCGAATACATAATTGAGTCTGTCTCGCTACTTAGTCCTTTCCCAACTTGTTGAACTATAACTCACGAGTTTTCAATTAGCTCAAACACAAACATTTTAGATAGCTCTTTACGATCCGAGACCTTACATAAACAGGGCACAGTCCCTCACTGAATGATAAGATCTACACACCCACTACGCTCGTGCTACATACCTCATCCTTCTACGAACCCTCCATACCTCATAAATATGACGCATATTCAAAACAATAACTTCTCATCCTCTTAACACCCCTACAAGGTGCTCTATCAACTTTCAACCTCTTGGTTCAAGTCTTCGGCCTCGGCCACCTTACACAACTGTCGACTTCAACAACAAAAGTCAACTTTTAACTACTTTCTTAACCTATTTTTTCACATGGGTTCCTTACGGAACCTATTCCTTCCAACACATCATAATCAACTTCATAATCCGTCGCCCTTATTTCAAACTTACTCAAGTAACATCAATATTACAAGCTCACCTCACAATTCATATCCCACACCGTGGACTTTTCATTTCTGCCTCACAACACTACTCATAACGAGTTGCTAAAATCAACACCTTGACAACTTCTAGTCCTTTCCCCAGACACCATCATTCCTTGGCAACTGTATTCCCAGTCACCGAGCAAGGGTACAGACCCTCATACACTCGACACTATAACCCATTCCCGACTCTTTCACTGTCCAACCCTCCTCTTGAACACATATACCAAAACTACATACGTTTCCCCTGACTCGTCCAACACCTTTCCACTCTCGGAGTTCTTTCTTAGCTTAAAATGTAATACTCTACGACCTAGTGGGTTCGTAGCCTTCATGCACGACAATACAGTAAATAAATCTTTTCGCACATTTCATCATTTTAAGTAAACAACGTTTGGAAAACACTTGGGTACACATGACCCCATCACTCTTATAACTTCAACGCCCTGCACAACGATTCGAGAATCGTTTGCATGCATCTTTCCGTGAACCTTAATCTTACTCAATATCGAACGATGTTATTACGACAGTAATACGTTGAATGAAAATCCTTTCATACGACACCATTCCGAAAGAAATTACCGACACCAAGTAAACCAGTCGGTTCACACCCTTTTAGATGATATCAACAGGTTAAAACTCATTTTGATTGTAAAAGTTTTGCTGACAAACGTTTTCTCGACCTTTTTGTAACAATTTAACTTATCATGAAAAGTGTGAAATACTTTGCAAATCCTTAAGCTCAAAATTTCATTGTGCAATGTGAATGAAATCACCTTTTCTTTAACATACGCTTGCACATTCTGACTCCTTTTCGATCAAAATTGATATTTGTTGGTATTTTTAACATAATTTAATCATACAATCGATTAAATATTAATTCAAAATTCGTTATAGAAGAAAGATGAACCAGAAATAAGAAGAAGCAGAAAATTAAAGGAAACGAATTCCTATAAACGAGAACCGCCGAGGCTCGTGTTGGACACGATTCCCTTAAACAGATTTTCCGTATGTTCCCAGGGTACAACAGCGTAAGCAGTTCGTTTGGAACTACCGGAGATGACACTTGCCTGAAAAGTTCACCGGAAAAAACCGTATGCTACTGTTCGAGTTTCGTATGGAGAGAATACCGAGAGAGATTTGAGTTCTGAAATTCGTGTTCAGTTCGGTGTGTCTTGGATGAAACCGAGACCTCTTATTTATATTGGAATTTGAAACCGACAGGAATTAATTCGTAATTAATAAACCGATTACTAAAACCGAAATTCATAATTAGCAAATTAATACTGTAACCGACATTTATAAATTCGGAATTAATAATTTGATTATGAAACCGAAAATCTTAATTACGAAATACAAACTGTAACCGAAATACAGTTTCAGTTTAAAAAAAATACAAACTAGTCAAACGAATTTTTAGCAAAACCGAGCTGCGTGAGTACGAGATTTTGGAGCTGCATTCGTGTGCGTTGATAGGCGGGTTAACACCCCCCTAAATCTAACCGCAAGTGTATGGGTCGTTACGTGGTCTCTCGTCACCCATCTGCAATTGCCTTTGGGCTTTGGACGCTTTACGAAGTCGGCAGGCGGTTCGTTCAATTTCCGGATCGACCGGTTCGATTCCTTTCCCTCGCGCTTTCCTTGGCATAAACCAACTAGCACCTGAAACGAAAATAAACAAACTTAGCAATCCAGAAATTGAAGGTGATAAAATAAAATAACAGAAATAAAAAAAATGTTCAATCTAATAGCGCTTATAACTGGTAGTACTATTAGTTGCAACTAGCTCCCCGACAACGGCGCCAAAAACTTGATAGGCGGGTTAACACCCCCCTAAATCTAACCGCAAGTGTACGAGTCGAAGTCAAGTAATAGTACTAAAAGTACGAGTATCGAACACAGGGAACTAGGAACTAAGTATCACAATGACTACAATTGCTATTAACTGAACGGTTGCAAATTGAGAGGTTGGTTTATAAACTACTTAATTGCAGAAATTAAATCAAACACAAGACAGGAAACAGCTTTGGAAACTTCAGATAGAGAAAACAGTTGAGGGTTGGAATTCCTTAGGTTTTCACATACGAATATCAGACTTAAAACGATTACCAGTTATTCCCTTAATGAGTACCCAATCTTTAAAAGTCACCATTATTCTCTTTCGAGCAACAACGGGTTTTATTTTGAAAAGGGCAAGTTTTATCTTTCGATCTCAACCTATGGATTTCAAAACACATTAAGTTCAAGATGTTAAACGGGACCAAGGTTTACCTAGTATATCTCTATCACCAGTTTCTCACCTTAGGCATGCAATTTTTAGTTCTAAGTAATAGTTAATTCTCTCGAACTTAATTGAAACAAACAAATCAGATGTAAATTGGCCAAATTCACAAAAGCATTAAAAACTAAATCACAAGCTTCATTAAAATAAGAAAAACTGATAAAAGTCATTCGTCATCCGTTCATATGTTCAAACCTAATTCAATCCAACCCCCAACATCTTAAAGTTAGTTCATGATGTTGGGGAATAAAAACGTAAGAAAAGGAGTTGAAAAAGTGTGTGAAAACATGATAAACGTGAACTTGAAAGATGTAATGATGAACTCCCTTCTATCCGCTTTAATCCAATTCGTATCGTGAACGTCTCCTCGAATCGTCCTCTATCGTGGCTCCAAAGTCTCCGAAAAGGCTCTGAAAATCGCCCCTAAAGTTGCTGCTCCCGTCCTCCGAAAAGTGGTATCGCGATCATCGCCTAAAATCTGAAAAATCAGCCTTAAAACCCCAAAACCGTGCGTGCCGCGGTTTGCAAACCGCGCGCCAAACCGCGCGGTGGCGTGGAACAGTGTGTACCGCGGTTTGGGAACAGTGTGCCGTGGTTTAGGACAGTGTGTGCCGCGGCATGGGAAAAGTGTGCGCCGCGGCATGGGAACAGTGTGCCGCGGTTTTGGACTTAGATCTCGGGCTTCCGTTGGCTTTGTTTGGGACTCGTTTTGGGCTCTTTTTAGCTTCTTTTCTCGATGTTTGCCTCCTTTTAGAATACCTGCACATCTCACTAGATAAAACATAAAATCCCGCTTCTTTGCTTAAATACAAGCCAATCTCATTGGTTTGAGAACCGAAAATAACGCCAAAAAGTGGCGTTATCAACAACCCCAAACCGAGCATTGCTTGTCCCCAAGCAAATTAGCGATAAAACATAGTAAAAGCATATATCAGTGAAATAATAACTGCACAACTTCCAATCGGTCTCGTGTGATGCAACGGTGATTTCCCATACCCGTGAATGTCTCTCTCACTCTCGCCTCATTCTCATTTTGTTTGGTCTATGACTTTCCATTATGAGTTGAACTCGTGACAGCTCCGATTCCATTAAGGTTGTACTAGGTCCAAACATACTAGGGAAAACATTTCGCCTCGACCCTACCTCACGGGATACTCTCGATTCACTCGAACCTAGGTTGTCGCTCATGTTGTCATGTATAAGGATTTATGTACAAGAAAACTCAAATATTACATGACAACTCCATTGAAAGACGCACAAATATCCAACAAGTTAATCTCAGAAAGGAATCAAGTAGCAAGACAGGGAATATAGGTAAAAGTAGTCGTATACGCTAATCATGTTTTCCAAAGGATCATCCAGGTCTTTACGAGGGTTGTAACGGGGCTAAGGTTATGGCTAAGAAATGAAGGGTCAAAAGGAACAAAAAGTCCTCGGCGTGTCAATCATTAACAGTTCTGTACTTTTCTAGTTTTGATTTTATCACTTGGCCCTCTTTATTACTACTGGAGTCGCTTTGACTCTTTTATTCAGCTGTTGTAGATCTATCTAAATAACTGTATTTATTTTCTTTTTGTATTTTTATATGTATATATATATATTACGATTGGACTTCATTGGTCCTCTTTATTAAAATTGGGGCTACATTGACCCTCTTTTCTTCCTATTTCATAACTGGCCTGTACTGCTTCTGATTGACACACTTTCGGATCAGGGTTGGCTAAGGCTTTTGGCTAGGGTTTCTTGGTGGGTTTAGAAACGAAAAAGGTGAGTGTTTGGCTGCAAACTGGGTTATGGAAACACACATATGGGTAAAACGGTGCGATAGCTAAACACAGGTTAAAACAAACACACAATGTCTGGAATCATCTCTCAAGGTCCACACGATATGGTCTACTATACCCTTACCCAATATCCCGATGGTCGTCTTTGGTACTCAATGCAATAATATAGCGAGATCATTCTATATTCACGACAAGGAACTCGAAAAGTGTATGTGAATTAGGTGTATGAATCCCTCGAAATGAAAGACGTCTTTTTGGCCCAAAACTCACTATTGGGTGGTCTCCACTAATGTCCCTAGTCATGTCCTTTCCCGGTCCTTTCCTAATGGTCACGTCACTATCACAAGATTCTTCCTACAATGGTCGGTCTCAATCATTCAAAACAAAAATTTTAGCTAAAGTGATCTAGATACTCAGAAGTGCAGGAAATCTACGTGCATAACGTGGGCCCGATTGGGCAACCCCAAACCTTACCCACACATTGTCCCCAATGTGCAAGTGTCGGTTCAGGCGACACCAAATGAGACAAGTGTCGTTGTGCAGTTATGGCAGTTATCAGACAGGTAAGACAGAATAATAACAAGAAACATCAAAGCGCTACTCTAAAAACTTTCAATATGGTCACCCTAAACCTAGGCCGTGGCCTAGGTTTGTCAAAACAAACGCCAACCCCAAACCTCAGTGAAACCGAGGTTTGCACAGGATTAAAAGTGAGTGTGTAGATGTTGAAAAGATGAGGCACCCCAAACCTAAGTGAAACTTAGGTTTGTTGCATCTTGTCTACTAATAAGAACGAACATCATACACCACTCGTTAACTACAAAGTTGAGAACATACCTGTTTGCCCGGACGAACGGAAGTCATGAACAGTTGAAGTGGCCGGTTGAAGGACATCGGAGAAGAGGGAGGTGAAAATGCAAAAATTAAATAAAAGGAACAAGGACGGCAAAGTAAACAGCCAATTTTTTTTTGACAGATTGTCCCGTGGTTTGCAAACCGCGTAACCCTCTGTTCGATTTTTTTTGTGTGGATAAAATCACTCAAAAACGCAAATTAAAAGAAAACGCAAACCTTGGCGGGTTGCCTCCCACCTAGCGCCGTATTTAAAGTCGTGGCACGACTATGTGGATTTCAACTTGGCTCGGTATCCGCGGAATTGCTTCGCCCACACTTGCGATTCTTCGCAGATTCTTTCAAATCTGGTTCTTCTTGACCGACTCCATCTCTAAGCTGTCCATGCTCGAACATCCTGAACACCTCCTTCTCATCACCAACTCTTAAGGTCATCTCTCCTTCCTCCACATCTATCAACGCTCTACTTGTGGCCAGGAATGATCTCCCCAAAATGAGCGGGACCTCTACATCTTCATCAACGTCCAGCACCACGAAGTCCACCGGGAAATAAAAATTTCCAACCTTGATGAGCACATCTTCTATCACTCCGTACGGGTATACGATCGATCTATCTGCGAGCTTGAGCGTCATGAACGTCGGCTGCACTTCCCCCAATCCCAGTTTCCTGAAAACAGATAAAGGCATTAAATTAATACTAGCTCCTAAATCACATAATACCTTATCAAAAGAAAACTTCCCAATTTGAATAGGGATTGAAAAACTCCCTGGATCTTTGAGCTTCGGGGGAAGCTTGTTCTGAATAAATGCGCTGCACTCCTCAGTAAGTGCAACGGTGGACTGGTGATCGATCGCCCTCTTCTTGGATAGAATCTCCTTCATGAACTTGAGGTAGGTCGGCATTTGAGCAAGTGCCTCCGCGAATGGAATGTTTATGTGTAGCTTCTTGAAGACATCGAGGAACTTCTTGAACTGTTCCTCATCCTTGCGTGCCTTCAGCCGGTTCGGATATGGTAGTGGTGGTACAAACGGTTTGACTACCGGCTTCAGGACTACCGGCTTGACCGGTGTTTGCTTTGGCTTCGTCTCCTCACTCTTCTTGCTCTATTCATCCTCCGGGTTCTCCTTCATCACCAACTCTTTATCAGCCTCCAACTCATCCATGTCAATGATCTCTGCATCTTGCTCGATCTCTTTTGATGACGGTTCTCTTGTAGGTTCCTTGATCAGCTCCTTGCCACTTCTCAGATAAATGGCATTACACTCCTCCCGGGTTTTCCTTTCAGCCATGCTCGGGAATGTTCCGGGAGGTCGGTTTTGTAGGACTTCAGAAATTTGCCCCACTTGCCTCTCCAAGATCTTGATGGATACGGTGTTCTGATCAGTAGCCGCCTTGACCGTGTTCACCGTACTCGCCAACTCCCCAACCGTGCTGTCCATCTTAGCCATGAACTTCATCATCATATCTTCCAGCCCCGGCTTCTTCTCCCCGGATGGTCCTTCGTTCCTTTGGTTGAAACCTGGAGGACGATAAGCATTGTTAGTATTAGCAGAATTCGAAAAGTTAGAAAAATTACCTTGTTGTTGACCGGGTTGACTCCACGAGAAATTCGGGTGCTTCTTCCACCCCTCATTGTAAGTGTTCGAGAAAGGATCGTTTCTCGGCTGGTGATTCCGGTTCTGTAGGAGCTGGACTTGCTCGGGCTCTTGTGGATTGCCTCCCTTCAAGTGGTTCGTGATCATGGCTAGTTGAGCTTTTATTTCTTTTAGCTCATCTGTCTTTTGAACACTTGTAACTCTTCTGACAGCTGATCGTGGGGTGGAAAAGCTATGTTCGGCCAGATTCTCGATCAGCTCGCATGCTTCCTCATATGTCTTCTTGTAGGTTCCCAGATTCACGTTGTATCATATTAATGGTAGTGAAATAGACAGTGGAAGCATATTAAATAAAGCCATTAAAATGAGTGATTGTGTAAACGATAAATGAACTATGAGAATCAAATATTGAACAGTAAAAATGATAACAGGATCAGATATAAAAGCTGCTCATATATTGATAATGAATCACACCAAGAACATGTTCGAGTGTGTTCGAAAATCTCATAGGACAACAATATCGTACGGAGGTAGTGCTCGGGATTGCTGCAGTGTGTGTTTAAACAATTGTGGAAAAACTACTCTTCCCAAAGCTTACAATTGTTTGTTCCACTACCTCTCTATTTATAGCCCTGGAAAAGTGAAGGCAGTGTACTATCGTACCCTAGAATGACACGTGGAAAGTGTGTCTCCTATTTTTAGGGCATACGTGGAAAGTATGGACACTTGTCTAACACTTGGGATTTCCTACGAGACTTAGGCTGAAAGAGGTCTTCACTTCACCAGAGCTCTTTTGCAAGAGCTCTGTTGGTCTTCTGTTAAACACTTGTTCTTCTGTTGGAAGTATTCGACAGAGCTATGTTGAGCTCTGTTGGTCTTCTGACTTGAACTATTTTCAATACTTTTACATAACAGATACTTGGGGCCAACACTTCTCCATTAAGGCTCCACCCGCTGCAGCAGTGATATCATTTTTAAACTGCGGGTGAAGGCCTCCAAAGAAGGTCTGGATGATGACCCAACCGTGTAATCCATGATGCGGGCACTTCTTCAACATATCCTTGTACCTCTCCCATGCTTCATAAAGGGTCTCTTGCTCCCATTGAGCAAAGTGTGTAATGTCGGCCATTAGCTGAGCGGTTCTTCCAGGTGGGAAGAATTTCTGGAGGAATGCGGCCTTCAGGTCGGCCCATGTAGTGATCTGGTCTGCTGGTAAGCTCTCTATCCATATTTTAGCTCTACCCTTGAGTGAGAAGCTGAACAGTCTTAGCTTGATGGCATTTTCCTCCATCCCATTGACCTTGAACGTATTGCAAATCCGTTCAAATCCACGAAGGTGAGCATGGGGATCTTCAGTAGGCGCTCCCCCGAACTGGTTCTGCTGTACCATGACAATGGTACTCGGCTTAATCTCGAAGTAGTTTGCTGCAGTAGCGGGCGGTTGGATGCCGATCCGTGCGGTTGCCACGTTTGGATTGGCAAATGACCGCATCGGAACTCTCGCCGGAGGAGGCGCAGGTGGGTCGTTACGTGGTCTCTCGTCACCCATCTGCAATTGCCTTTGGGCTTTGGACGCTTTACGTAGTCGGCGGGCGGTTCGTTCAATTTCCGGATCGATCGACTCGATTCCTTTCCCTCGGGTTTTCCTTGGCATAAACCAACTAGCACCTGAAACGAAAATAAACAAACTTAGCAATCCAGAAATTGAAGGTGATAAAATAAAATAACAGAAATAAAAAAAATGTTCAATCTAATAGCGCTTATAGCTGGTAGTGCTATTAGTTGCAACTAGCTCCCCGGCAACGGCGCCAAAAACTTGATAGGCGGGTTAACACCCCCTTAAATCTAACCGCAAGTGTACGGGTCGAAGTCAAGTAATAGTACTAAAAGTACGAGTATCGAACACAGGGAACTAGGAACTAAGTATCACAATGACTACAATTGCTATTAACTGAACGGTTGCAAATTGAGAGGTTGGTTTATAAACTACTTAATTGCAGAAATTAAATCAAACACAAGACAGGAAACAGCTTTGGAAACTTCAGATAGAGAAAACAGTTGAGGGTTGGAATTCCTTAGGTTTTCACATACGAATATCAGACTTAAAACGATTACCAGTTATTCCCTTAATGAGTACCCAATCTTTAAAAGTCACCATTATTCTCTTTCGAGCAACAACGGGTTTTATTTTGAAAAGGGCAAGTTTTATCTTTCGATCTCAACCTATGGATTTCAAAACACATTAAGTTCAAGATGTTAAACGGGACTAAGGTTTACCTAGTATATCTCTATCACCAGTTTCTCACCTTAGGCATGCAATTTCTAGTTCTAAGTAACAGTTAATTCTCTCGAACTTAATTGAAACAAACAAATCAGATGTAAATTGGCCAAATTCACAAAAGCATTAAAAACTAAATCACAAGCTTCATTAAAATAAGAAAAACGGATAAAAGTCATTCGTCATCCGTTCATATGTTCAAACCTAATTCAATCCAACCCCTAACATCTTAAAGTTAGTTCATGATGTTGGGGAATAAAAACGTAAGAAAAGGAGATGAAAAAGTGTGTGAAAACATGATTAACGTGAACTTGAAAGATGTAATGATGAACTCCCTTCTATCCGCTTTAATCCAATTCGTATCGTGAACGTCTCCTCGAATCGTCCTCTATCGTGGCTCCAAAGTCTCCGAAAAGGCTCTGAAAATCGCCCCTAAAGTTGTTGCTCCCGTCCTCCGAAAAGTGGTATCGCGATCATCACCTAAAATCTGAAAAATCAGCCTTAAAACCCCAAAACCGTGCGTGCCGCGGTTTGCAAACTGTGCGCCAAACCGCGCGGTGGCGTGGAACAGTGTGTGCCGCGGTTTGGGAACAGTGTGCCGCGGTTTGGGACAGTGTGTGCCGCGGCATGGGAAAAGTGTGCGCCGCGGCATGGGAACAGTGTGCCGCGGTTTTGGACTTAGATCTCGGGCTTCCGTTGGCTTTGTTTGGGACTCGTTTTGGGCTCTTTTTAGCTTATTTTCTCGATGTTTGCCTCCTTTTAGAATACCTGCACATCTCACTAGATAAAACATAAAATCCCGCTTCTTTGCTTAAATACAAGCCAATCTCATTGGTTTGAGAACCGAAAATAACGCCAAAAAGTGGCGTTATCATGCATAGGTCACGCTCGCACACATGTTCGACGATTTTAGCTTACGAAATCGTCAATCGGCACCCCCCCTGCGTGCGGGTAGGAGTTAGAGTAAAACCAATCAAGGAGCTTGTCAACTCCTTACACTTCTTTGGTTATAAACCAAAGAAAGTTTACTCTCTCTTCCTATGTGGGACACCTTCCCACACCCAACTTGGTTTTTGCTAATTTCATCCAATTACTCAACTTTGAGCATCGATATCGCATTCACACATACTCCGTTTTGGACGCATTATATATCGTTTTGAAGCTCTCATATAGGAGAACATAAACCCACTAAGAGTTAATTATATATACCATATATATATATATATTTAAATGTGTCCAAAATTTAGTAAAAAACATATTTTTACTAAATATTTCCAACAATATTTACACATTTAACTTAAATCGTAAAAAATTTCATGTTACATTTAGGAAAGCTGTGCATGAAACTCTACTTGCAATAGAAGGCTACTCACCCTAACAAGGTCAACCGCTTTACTCACGCAACTTATCCTTGACATTCTTTCTTCGACCAATGGTCGTCCTCTCGGTCATGCAATAACTTGATGTACATGCGTTCCACATCTCACTTACTCAACCATTTCATACTATTTTCGTTTTGATCAAATATCTCACTTTCTACCTCTACATGCTTTTTATTCACTATAGGTATCTTATTTCACTTATCCTGCCATTGAAAAGCTCGACTAAGAAGTCTGGGCTCCAATGATACTTTCAAGGTTTCAAAACTGTCCTTCCTTATCATCCGAACTGATCTACTTCGCAATCTCTAGAACTGGGACTCTCCTGAACAGGAGTCTTACTCAAACTCAACATTCACCCTCTTCGAATCCACGAAGAGCTACCTCTAGACGACTCATAACATTCTATACAACATTTCTTCCCTTCGATGTATACATACATCACATCATATATGATCTTACACGACACTCCCCAAACAATGGAGCTCGGTCTATCCCTCAGGGATCTTGCTGACTTATTCCTCAACGTTCTCCCAGCCATAGCGCTAAACTGAAGGAAACTGTTATTTAATCCTTGCTAGACATGACACAACTTTTGCTATAAGCAAGGTATTGTAAGCACGCACATGTACCTGTAAGTTCGTAATTACACTGGCCAGGTGTAATCCTAAACTTTACCTTACACGTTTGTCCTTGGCACCTTATTCCTAAGCGCATTTATAGTGATCGTTCCTAGAGGCAATCCTATGTCTCGGTTGCGTTCCTCATCTTACAGTTTAAGTTTAGGCCCGACTGGTCACCTAAATTCCTTAAACTAAGGCTCTGATACCATTTGTAACGTCCCTAAAAAGATAACATGCATTAATCTAGAATTTAGCATTCAGATTACATAAATAACTTGTCATAAACATTCATATCTCTATGCTAAGCAAAATTGACAGCGGAAGTCTCTATTCCACAGCCGAGAGCTCTATCTATAGTCATCATTCAAAACTTGGAGTCGCTCTAAGCTCCATAATCTTTCTTGCCATCTCTCCTAGTTCTTACTAGAAGAACCCGTAGTATGCTTACCTGAAAATGGTTTAGTTTTTGAAAAACGAGGGTTAGACCAAAAGGCCTAGTGAATCCCCTCCGAAAACAACATATAAAACAGTATGAAAACATTTATAAAGATTCATCGTAAACCTTAACATATCATCAAACATGGTACTGCACTGTGTAATGGATCACATAAACATTCCGCGATCGGGGCCCCAACAGACTCCCCTCTCGCCTCTTTTGGAGCCTACACAGACTCCCCTCTATCGAATAGGAGGAAACGAATTCCACCTTACCAGTCTGTCATACATATCCAAGGGATCATCAGACCCCGAGGATCTCTCTCTGATCCCACAGTGCAGACCGACTCCACATAGCACATCATTCATTTCATAAAACATGCAACTTTGACTCTTTGTAAACCATCATTCTAATTTCATCATGTCAAATATTCTTTTAGATAAAATAAGTGTTTTTCATGGAAACATGCATATCAGTTCGTAAACATTTCATGCTCGTAAAGAACATAATCAGTAAAAAGGCATTTAACATCTTACGTCGTAAAAAGGGTTTAGGGAACTCACCTGATAGCAAATTCTTTCCAAGTCTCGTATCTCGTTCCGTCCGTCCACCTAAAACATAATTTTGTAAATTAATTAGGTACATCTCAACCTCTGATCCTAATTCCTCCTCTTAACTGAACCAATTAATAATCTTGAGTCAATAAATAAATATTAGGCCCTTGCCATCACCGGATCTTAGAATAAACTAAGCCCAATTACTAGTTTTCCAATAATGCCTTAGGTGTGGTTAACTAATCCCATAATAAAAGAATAGTGCTAGGCCTATACGGTTTGACTTCCTGAGCCCCACAACTCGGCCCAGCAAAATAATGGACTTCCGCCCAACTTGAGTTACGGGAGTCCGATTACGAAGGTCCAAACCTCAGTTCCTTAATCTCCTAGTGTTAGATCCGAGTTTTGTCAATAAACCAAGTATTGAATTCTGATTAGAATGCTCAGAAGGTCTGAAGAGAAGAGTCAGAGTTCTGACTACGAAAGCTCAGAAGGATTGCTTTGAAAGATTACCAAGTACAGAAGTCTGAAAAGAAGAGTCAGAAGTTTGAGAAGAAGAGCCAGAAGTTCTGAGATGCTTAATCAGAATTATGTTCAGAAGTTCTGAACAACATGTTCAGAACTTATAACTAGATACTTTACTTTGTATTTTGGTTAACTAATTAGGACACGTGTATTGTTCTTATTAGTCTTTCATATTTGTACTGTAGCTTTAATATTTCCGTTACAGTATATATAGTGGTTAGCACTACATTGCTAACTGATTCTCCCGCATATATTTGTATTCATCTTTTGTAATCTTTGAGATACTCTCTCTCTAAGATCTGTAAATCTGTTCTTCATTGAATACAATTGGTTTGATCATATTACTTCTCAATTACTGTTTCATACATTGATATATTGATTGTAAGAGTGAATCCTGAACTTACAATTGGTATCAGAGCCAATCAACAAACAAATTTGTTCAAGATCGTGATCGCGAAGGTTAATTGATCAATTTCTTGAAGATTTCTTGATTCGTTCAAAAATCTATTCCGCTACTAGTTCCAATTCTTGAATTCTTATCAATTCTTGAATTAATTGTTATCTTTCGATCAAGAAATTCAAATTTGTCTATCTGTTGAAAATTCTTACAATCATGTCTTCTAAAGAGTATCTAGCTATGGGATCTGAAACAAAACCACCTGTTCTAATTCCTGAAGAGTACCAGCAATGGAAAATCCGAATGATCCAATTCCTGGATAACATAGATGAAAATCTGATGGTTTCAATCCGAGAAGGTCCTATCGAAGTCTATATCGATGTGGCTGCAACTCCTGAAGCAGAGACAACTCCAGAAATTCCGGCAACAAGAGTGAAGAAGAATTATTCTCAATACACAGCAGAACAGAAAAATAGGCATGCTATAGACAAAAGAGCCATCACATTGATGACATTGGCCATTCCGAATGAAGTCCTAAACAGAATTGACAGTGGATCATCCGCCAAGGAAATGTGGGATGAACTGGAAAGACAGATGTTAGGAACTGTCAGATCAATTCAAGCAAAATTAAACTAAAGCATAAATGCTTATGAAAGGTTCAAGGCTAAAGAATCTGAAAGCTTGACTCAGACGTATAGTAAATTTTGTACTATAGTGAATGATTTGAGAAGAAATGGGCTGAAAAAGACAAAGTCAGAAATAAACTACAAATTTCTGAACAGTCTAAACTCAGAATGGTCATCATTTGCTATCAGTCTACAAATGAATAAGGATATGTGTGAAGAAGATCTCAATGATCTATTTTGTGTACTAAATCAGCATGAGGACTCTGTTAAAATTGTGGTTGAAGAAAAGAAAAATGTTGCAGAACAGTTAACTTTTCTGTCAAAGTCCAAGATTGTTAAAGCACCCAAGAAGACTGCGTATCTATCTGAGATACCAAAGCTGGAGGAATCTGATAAGGAAGAGGGATCAGAAGAAGATGAAGATGTCAAAATGATTGCTAAAAAGTTGGCCTTGTTGACTAACACTTTCAACAAGAGGTATGGAAAAGGAAAATTTCAGGGTAAGTACAAGAAAGAGCAGGGAAATTCAGATTTCAAGAAAAGAGAAGAGAGAGGAGAGAGTAAGTATGAAAAGAAGGAAGAAAGAAGGGAAGAAAATAGAGAAGAAAAGGAAGAAAGAAAAGAAAAGAATTCGTGCTTCAAGTGTGGAAAGTCTGGTCACTATGCAAAGGATTGCAAAGTGAAAATTGTGAAGGATTATGAGTACTACACCAAAAAGGCTCAGCTAGCAAAGAAAAGAGATGATGAAGTGGCAATGTTAGTTGAACAAGAAAATTGGTTGTACTACACTTCAGATGAAGATGACTGCATTCACTTTTCACCGATGCAGAGTTATATGGCAAAGATGAAGAATGAGGATGATTCTGACTTTGAAGATGCTGATTCTGAGTCATCCGCTGAGGTACATTCTGCACTTGAAATAGACTTAATGACACAGATTGGTGAAATGAAAACTGAATTTGTTAAACTAAGAAAACAAATAAAAGGAGAAAGAAATTTAGTTAACAAATTCAGAATTGAAAAAGAGGTAATAAGAGAACAGTATGAGGAATCTGAGGTTGAGAAACAGAAAGTTAAAACTGAAAATTCTGAATTGGTGAAAAATATTTCTGAATTAAAAATTGAACTTTTAAAAGTCAAGGATGAAAAGGGTGATTTACAAATAAAGTTTGATATGCTATTTGAGGAAAGAAAGAATTTGTACATCAAAATCAAAGAATTAGAAGATCTTAACTTGAAAAGAGGTCAGACTCAGCAAACATTAAATCTTCTAACAAGCAATGTAAAAGATACAAGATTTTATAATCCAAAGAAGGGATTGGGATTGGAAGAAAATGTTGTTTTAAAAAGAGCTCCAGTAAACTTGTATGATTTTGATAAACTTCATGTTCCTAAACCAAAAATTCCAGAAGTTGTTGAAGTTTTTATAAGACCTGCAAGTTCTATCACAAGTTCTGGTAGTTTACAGAAATCAAGTTCTAAAAAGACAAAGGAAAAAGTTTCTGAATCAAAAACAGAAAAGTCAAATGTTTCAGAAGATAAAGTTAAGAAAGAAATTTCTAAACCAAAAGAAGAGAAACCAAAATACAATGACACTAAATTCAAATATGACTCTCTAAATGTCAGTTACAAAAATAAACAACAAAGTTTTTCATATTCTGACATAGAAAGTATATTTGATACTAGTAAGGTTTCTGAAACAATTAGTCAGAAATCTGAATCTTCTAATCAGAATTCTGACTGTTCTTATCAATTTTCTGATTCTGAGGGTCAGAAATCTTAGTCTATTAATCAGAATTCTGATTCAAAGAGTCAGAATTCTGAGTTAACTGAAAATTCTAAAACAAAGTCAGAAGAATTTCTAGAACTTGAAAAGAGATTTAATCTTGTAAGTCAAGAACTTGAGGACCTAAGGAAAGCTTATGATGAACTTGAAAATGACTTCTGTGATGTAGATTTTAATCTTGAAAATGCTTTAAAAGAAAAGAGTGTTTTTATTCAGAAAATAAAAGAGCTTGAGAAACTGAAAGCTGAATATGGTCTGTTCAAGATTAATGCTCTAAAAGAAAATGATAAATTCTTTAATGAATCAAGTACATATGAAAAGGTGAATCATCTACTTCATTTTCTAACAAAAATAGGTTGAATATTTCAGAAAAAGAGGAAAGCAAAAGGAAAGATGATCTGAAAAGAGTTCCTGAGAAGATTGAATTGAATTCTGATTCTGTACCAAAAGCACGGAGTTTTTGTAATAAATGTACATGTACTTTGAAAAATAGCAATAACAGTGAAAATACTTATGGTACAGATTTGTTGTTACTTGCAAAGAAAAATCTGACTTGTGTTCAATGTGGAAGTGATTCTTTTCAATATTCTCAGAAATGTCCAATCACAATAACATCTGTTTCATTCATAAGAAAAGATATTCAGAATACAGAAAAGAAGAATGTTTCTGTTCCTCAAACTCAGAGAAAAGAAAAGATAAAAGAAGTGAATCCTCAAATTAAAATCAAAAGAAAGAATGAGAAAGAGCTTAATATGAAAGAAAAGAAAGTTGAAAATACTGCAACATCCAAATTTACAACTTTCAAGAAGAAATTGAACAAATTTGTGAACAGAAAATGTTCTGACTTCATAAAAGTTCAAGGCAAATGGTGTTTAAAGAAAGATTTTGAATGGAAAGTAACAGGTACTTTTGTTAAATCAAATGACAAAGCTAACAAAGAAGGACCAATTCCAAAATAGGTACCTAAAACTAATTGATTGTTTTTGCAGGGCTATCATGTGTGGTTTTTAGATTCAGGAGCTTCAAGACACATGACAGGTCAGAAGTCTTTTCTATCAAATTTCACAGAAAAGGCTGGAGGAGCAGTAAACTTTGGAAATAACAGCAAAGGTCAAGTTAAAGGTTATGGAGATTTAACAAAAGGAGATCTGACAATTCAAAAAGTTTTCTATGTTGAAGGATTTCAGCATAAGTCAGTTTTTAGACAGTCTTTGTCAAATCAAGTTCAAAATAACAGGTTGCATGATTTTAAGTGAGAATGATCTTAAAGTCTTCTGGGCCAAAAGACACATGGATTTATTTGTGGTTAACTTTTCAAAATTACAAACATTAAATCCTGTTTGTCTTTTATCAAACTCAACTGCAAAAGAATGCTGGCTGTGGCACAGAAGATGTTCTCATTTAAACTTCAAAGATCTTAATAATCTTGTTGCAAAACATCTGGTTAAAGGTTTACCAAAGATCAAATTTGAAAAAGAATCATTATGCTCAGCTTGTGAAATGGGCAAGATGAAAAAGAGTTCTCACAAATTAAAAATGGACTCATCTTGCAAAGCACCATTAGAAATGATTCATACTGATCTTTGTGGTCCTATTTCAGTTCAGTCTATGGGAGGAAAGAAATATATGCTTGTAATTGTTGATGAATATTCCAGATACACATGGGTAGAGTTCTTAAGAGCTAAGTCAGAAGCTGCTACTACATTGATAAACTTTATCAAAAGGATTCAAGTTTTCTTACAACTTCCAGTTCAGAAAATCAGAAGTGATAATGGAACAAAGTTCAGAAATGAGACTCTTCAGAATTTTTTAGAAAGTTCTGGGATTTCTCACAATTTCTCTGCTGTCAGAACTCCTCAACAAAATGGTGTTGTTGAAAGGAAAAACAGAACTCTAGTGGAAGCTGCAAGAACCATGTTGGCTTATTCAAATCTTCCAACTTTCTTATGAGCTGAAGCAATTGCAACTGCTTGCTTTACACAGAACAGAACTTTAATCAATAAAAGATTAAATAAGACTGCTTATGAACTGATAAATAAAGGAAAACCTTTAATCAAATTTTTTCATGTTTTTGGTTGCAGATGCTATGTTCTTAAAGACAGAGAAAATCTTGCCAAATTTGATAAAAAGGCAGATGAATGATACTTTGTTGGTTATTCATTAACTTCCAAAGCATTCAGAATCTACAATAGAATAACCAAGAGGATGATGGAAAGCATTAATGTAACATTTGATGAAGCCATAATGAAGACTTCTGAACAAAACAGTTCAGAACTCATGAAGAACAAGACAAAAATGACTTCTGATATAAATTCTAATCCTATTTGTTCAGAACTCAATTTACTGTTTAAGGATGCTTTTCTAGAACTAATTTCTGATTCTTATGCAGAATATGAAAACCCAAATATGGTAAAAGAGATGAAAAATAGAACTCCAGAAATAGTTCAATCAACTGTAATTTCTGATAAAGGTCCATCTGAGGAATGTCCAAATTTGATAAATACAAGTAGTGAAAATTCTGAACCTTGTACTCAGAATTCTGATCCTTGTATTCAGAACTCTGAACAAGTCCCTCAGAATTCTGACTTCACTGCTCAGAATCCAAACTTGGATACAACTTCTACACATATATCAGAACAAGAGGACAGCTCAGAATTACAAGCAATTATTCTTGAGAATGATACAAACAACAATTTTTCAGAGATTGATGTGCTTCCTAGTGCAAATAAATGGACTAAAAATCATCCTATTCATCAAGTAATAGGTGATCCATCAGCAGGAGTAAAAACCAGATCAGCTACAGCAAATGAAACAATGTTTGCTGGTTTCTTAAGTGTGATTGAACCTAAGAAAGCTAATGAAGCCCTAGAGGATCCAGATTGGATTTCAGCAATGCAAGAGGAATTGCTCCAATTTGAAAAAACCAAGTTTGGAGACTCATTCCAAAGCCTGAAGGTAAATCTATCATTGGAACTAAATGGGTGTTCAGAAACAAAAAGGATGAGTCAGGTGTTGTTATCAGAAACAAGGCAAGATTGGTTGCTAAGGGATACTGTCAACAAGAAGGAATTGATTATGATGAAACATTTGCACCAGTGGCAAGAATAGAGGCAATCAGAATATTCTTGGCCTATGCTGCACACAAGAATTTCAAAGTGTATCAAATGGATGTGAAATCAGCCTTTCTAAATGGTAAACTTAATGAAGAGGTGTATGTTCATCAACCTGAAGGTTTTGTTGATCCAGAATTTCCTGATCATGTTTATATTTTAGACAAAGCTTTATATGGTCTAAAACAAGCACCAAGAGCCTGGTATGACACTCTTACTCAACACTTGTTAGTTTCAGGGTTCAAGAAAGGTAAGATTGACACAACTTTGTTTTTAAAGAAACAGGGTGAGGATTTAATTCTTATTCAGATTTATGTTGATGACATAATATTTGGCTCTACTAGTGCAGAACTATGTGATAACTTTTCTAAAATCATGTCATCTGAATTTGAAATGAGCATGATGGGTGAACTGAATTTTTTCCTTGGTCTTCAAGTCAAACAATTACCAAGTGGTATTTTTATAAATCAAGGAAAATATGTCAGAGACATTCTGAAAAAGTTCAAAATGTCTGATTGTGCTTCTATGAGAACACCTATGGCAACAAACATAAAGTTAGATGCTGATCTCAAAGGTGTTTCAGCAGATATCAAACTCTATAGAGGCATGATTGGATCTTTACTTTATCTGACTGCAAGTAGGCCAGATATCATGTTTTCTACTTGTTTCTGTGCTAGATTTTAATCTAACCCAAAAGAATCACATATGTTGGCTGTCAAGAGGATTTTAAGATATCTCAAAGGATCACCTGATCTAGGTTTATGGTATCCAAAAGAAACTGACTTCAAATTGACTGCTTTCACTGATGCTGATCATGCAGGAAGTAGGTTGGACAGAAAAAGTACTTCTGGTGCTTGTCATTTTTTGGGGGATAAGATAGTGAGTTGGGCATCAAAGAAACAGAATTGTGTGTCCACTTCAACTGTTGAGGCAGAGTATGTTGCTGCTGCTGCTGCATGCTCTCAAACTTTGTGGATGAGAACACAACTCATGGATTATGGATATCAGCTCAACAAAGTTCCCATCTATTGTGACTCAGAAAGTGCAATTGCCATTACTCAGAATCCTGTTCAACATTCAAAGACTAAACACATAGATGTGAGGTATCATTTTATAAAGGACTATGTGGAAAAAGGAAATATAGAGATGCACTTTGTGCATACAAAGTATCAATTGGCTGACTTGTTCACAAAGCCTCTTGATCACAAAAGGTTCTCTTTTCTCATATGTAAAATAGGAATGCTTAATCTGACTAATTGAAAATATTTGTGTTTCTTAAAAATAAAATGTTAAATTTTTCAAAGTAAAATTGTCTGATTAGTGTACCCAGAACTCTGATTCTTAAGTTCAGAACTTCTGACTCTTAAGTTCAGAACTTCTGAGTCTTGAGTTCAGAACTTCTGAGTCTTGAGTTCAGAACTTCTGAGTCTTAAGGTCAGAGATTCTGAGTCAATACTTCAGAAATCTATCTTTCAAAAATTTATTTCTGAGAAATACAAATACTTCAATCTTGTGGATTATTTTTTTCTATTTTTTTTCTATCTCATCTTTATGTATCATATATGGTCAAGTACATTCTAAAGTCAAGGGGGAGCATCAAAATCTTTTGGAAATCATATCATGATGCTAAAAAGGTTTGTGTTCATTTCTTATCTCTGATCATTCTAAGAAGAACAAGCTTTTAATGATAAATTTTTTTTTTCTCCTTGTTCAAACTATATCTGAATTTCAAACACTTTCATATTCAGATATAAGATTTTAAATGATTTTCGTTAAATCATCATTTCGTGAACAGTATTCTGATGATAAATTGTTTTTCTATCTGTTCAAACCTCTTCTGATTAATTAAACTTTTTACATTTGTCAGAAGTTGATTTTAAATAAATCTTGGTTACAATGCAAATTCTTCTGAATCATGGACTCAATTCTCTGAGTAGAATACTCAGATCTCTGATAAAGGAAAGACAATCTTCTGAGCGTGTTATTCAGATTTTTGACTTGTGTCAATATTCTATCAAATAACACATGTCAACTTCATATTTGGTTGATTATGCCACGCATTTCATTTAAATCTTCTGTGGCATTTCAAACGTGTTGACTCCGTTATAACTTTGACCTCGCTTTTCCGTCAAACCTTTCAACTTCGCGGATTTTAAATAGGTCTTAAAATCCCTATTTCAAATTCTTTCAAATTTCAGAGTGAAAAGTGAGATACGAATCAATCCAGAGTTCTTTGAGTTTGTTTTCTTCTTAAATCATGTCTGGATTTCGAAGAAGTGGTCAAATATCTCTGCATTCTACTAAGTCTTTGATGGATTCATCCGATTCAGATAATGATGAAGTGCAAAATAGAGCTGTTGAGGAAGAAGCAATAGGAAATGATGAAATAAATGAAGAAGATGAACAAATGGCTGAATCTGAAGGAAATGCAGATGAGGTAAACATAAATGTTGAACATGAACAGAGTGTTGCAGGGTCGATTATGTCAAATAGACCAATTTTAGTGGAAAGGGTTATACCTGAAGGTGAATGGTTAAAGTTATCAGAAAATAATTGTGTTTTACTATTTGAGGAGAGTAGATTTAAGCCTGAACACAGAATCATCATGGAATTATTCAAGTATCATCCTTACAGGAAATGGTTTACAAGAAGCAAAACAGTTCCTATTCAGTATATTCAACAATGGTGGAGACATCTTAGGTTAGAAGACAACAAGTTTGTATCTGAAATTGGTGGAGTAACATTTGCTTTATCAATCTCTGCACTAAGAGAAATGTTAAATCTTCCAGAGAAAGATGATGTACAAAGAAGGTCAGATTTTGAAGACTCACCTTTAACAGAGGAACTAATTGCAGAGTTTATGAAGTTAGGATATAATGAAGGATTGAGGACCCTTAGTTTGTTCAGAAGGAACAAATTGCCACCTATTTGGGCATGTTTCTTTCATGTGGTGAATAAATGCTTGTCAGGAAAGAATAGCTCTGCAGATCAAGGTTCAAAACAGATTCTTCAAATCTTTCAGGGTTTAGTGAAAAATAGGCATTATGATTACACTGCTATACTTTGGGAAGACATGAAGAAAACTTTTGCGAAAAATCAGAAAGCTATTCAAAAGAAGACAAAGGATACTCCTCTGGCATACATACCTTACATAAGGTATTGGCAAATTGTGATATGGTATTCAATGCAAGAAAACAGAACCATTTCAAGAAGATCAAATGAACAGCATGGTCCTACTTTCTATTTGGGTAAGATGTCTTCAGTTACTAATATTGAGAATTATCCTAATCATAAAGTTTTGCCAAAATCACTTAGGAATTACATACCAAGGGAGAGTGAGATTTTAAAAGCATATTGCACCTCTATGGAAATTGAAATACCTCAAATCCCTACCCATGAGGACCAACCTGAGAAGAGAGGTGAGGGGTCTAGTCAAGTTAGAGAGGGGGAGGATGTTCAAATGGGTGAACATTCTGAGAGAAATGAGGGGCAAAATTCTGAGAGCTCGGTTAGAATATGTGAGGAAAAACAGAACGAGGGTGGTGAGGATGAGAGAATGTCACCAGAGGTTCAAACAGAAAGAGATTCCTATGTACTAGCTAATCTTAACCAGGTAACCACATCTGCTATTGGTTCACAATTCTTGGTGTCCAATATTGAAACAAACACCATGTACCTAGTGGTGGAACTTGAACAACCCATCCATACCCACTCAGAAGCACTTCAACATGCTACTGTTTCACATAAATCAGGGGAACCATCCCAAACTCATTTGGAGGGAGGTGATAAATCCCAACCTGTTTTTCATCACACTGAGTCTGGATATCACAGTCCTATCCACATTGAGCCTGAAATTCCTTCTAACACTTGCACAAATCAGGAATTTCGTATTCCTGACACAACATTCATAGACATACCTAATATTGGGTGTCGAGGATTGGATGGAAGTCCTGGTGAGGTGAACATTTCAAAAGCCTCATTCAAACGTGCATTTGTTGTACACGATGACTTCGTGTTATCTACAGGCCATGAGCCCTCTGGGCACATGAAAACTGGACCATCTGTTGGTTCAGGTTCACAGTTAGACTCTTCTAAATTTGAAAAGATTCAGAATCAAAACAAGGAGATGGGGGAAAAAGTTGAAAATTTGGAGAAAAAAGTGGATGGACTAAATGATGAGGTAAAAGGATTGAAAGATATGTTGGAGGGAAAATTGATATCTGTTGAAACTAAGATAGATAATGTGAAGATATCCTTGGAATCTCATAAAAAGGAGATCAAGGATATAATGTCTGAATTTCAAAAAGATCTGTTGAAACAAATGCAGAGTATGCAAGATTCTGTATTTAAAGCACTGAGTGTATCTATGGCTTCAACTTCAAAGCCTCTTGATCTTATTCCACTAGCAGAAGCTGAACCTGAAGGTGTTACTGGTCAGAACTCAAAGAGGAAGTTTGATGATAATGAACCTCATGATCATCAAAAGGGGGAGAAAAGGCAAAGATGGAGTTCTGATGATGATATTGGCATAGAAGATTTTGAAATAGCAGATATGCACTTAGTCAGTACAAAGAACACAGAAGTTCAGACAGAAGAAATTGTAAAGACAGTGGATACTCAGATAGTTCAGATTGACAGTTCAGATACAGAGGAAATGGAGGTGGAAAGCATAGATGGTGGTGATTCTAATAAAACAGAAGAATTGAATTTAGACACAGAGATGGAAGTTAATTCTGATGAAACTGAAGCTATTGAGGAACATGTTTTGGGGTCAGAGGAAATAGATGAAAGCTTAGTGGTTGTGAACACTTGTACAGATATTGTCCCATATGTCAGAGTTGGTTTGTTGAACTCTGAACTGGAAGAAAGGAGATTGAATGAGAATTTGATCAGAAGGATGCACAGTGAGTTAGTCAGAGCACTTAATGTTCAGAATATTCAAAAAGTTGTGAAGGTGGTAAGACCTATTGATCTGATGGGAAAAGAAGATAGTCCAGTTGGATATTCTCATAAATTTCAAGAGGAATTCTATTTTAACTATGTTGATGATATTGCTGACAATATAGGAGAATATGAAAGAGTCAAAGAATACTTCATGCCCTCAGAATATATATTCAGAAATCCAATTGAAATCCCTAAGATTAATCTACCAATGTTAGAGGAACCTATATGTGACTTTGTTCTGGAATTAAGTGATGTACCACTTGCTAAACATTTTCATGACGACATCTTTCCAGAAGAGACATATGAGAATCTTTATCACAAAGAAGGAGAATATGAAGTTTTGGAAAACAATGTTGATGGTTTCATGGATGGAAAATCTCAGATGATTTATACAGAAGCCTCAAACAGATTTAGAATTCCTGACTCAAGGCTGCACATTCAGAAAAGGATTGAGAAAGTGTTGATGTTTCAAACAGAAGAATTTGATGGTCTGAAGTATGTAAAATTGGAAGTATTGAAAGAAAAAGATGTAAAGGTTTCCTTATCAAGTTTTGATTTCCACAGATTAACTCTTGAAGATCAGATCTTTCTCGTTAAGTTCTTTGCCAGTACTGAAGAAGCCTGGGTAGAGATTGAATGTAGAAGACTTCTGGGCATTTATGTCAGAAACATGTACTTGTATGATTTTCAACTGGCTATTGAAGGAAGAAAGGAGAAATGCAACTTAAGCTGTCCAGAGATGATTCCAGGGATTGGTGTACATGAGAAAGGGTTTATAAATGAAGGAATGGAATCAGAAGGCTTTGCATATACAATTCATGAAAGACTTGAACTATTCAGATTGAAGGATTTGGTAAAGTATAGTGATGCAACTTTGAGTTGGTTACTAAATGGAATGGAAGGATTTTCTGTATCTGAAAGAAAAAGTCTGGGGAAGAGATGTGTGAAATCTATAAAAAGAAAATTAAGTCTCAGAAATAAGATCAGAAATTGTGGTGAATGGCTTTTGTCAGAAGTAAATCCTAAAAAGATGCTGCATAGTGATTTTGTGTTTCCAGCAGAATATGAGGTGAATGAGGTCTTTTTAGAAGAAGTTGAAGAAGAAATTCAAAAGACAACTCCTCAGAATGATCAAATGACGAGTACTGATCAACCTGAACAGTCAGAACCAAAAGAAGATGAAAGATCTGTAGATGTGAATGAGTATTTTCTGGAGTTTGATCTGCCAAACTTCTTTAATCCAAGTAAAGTTAACTTTCTAAGTGTATATTATGACAAACCAAAAGAGACTCAGATCTGGTTGGCTGAGAAGTCAAGATGTCTTGGAAAACCAAAGAAAGATGTGTATTCAGATTTTCTAATCACTGGGATCAGAGAATTAAAGATCAAGCAGTTCAGAAAGCAAGAATACTTATCCTTTGAAGTATTGAGAGAAGATGGAAAGGTGTACTATTTTACTGATGCTGACTTTGAAAAGCTATCAGTAATGGATTTCTACAGACTACACAGTATGTTGTGCTTCAAAGAATCAAGCAAAGATAAGAATGAAAGGAAGGCAAGGAGTGTAGTGATTGAAGCTATGTTTTACATCCTAAGATGGCATTGTTATACAGATTTTCAAATAGCTCTGTATTTACAAAGGCCAGGTGTCTATCTTTCAAGACCCATCACAGATCATGATCAGAAGCAAGTATTAAGAACTGGAAGTGTGTGCAGACATCCAGAATTGGGAGTATTTTTGAAAAACAATAGTGAAAAGATCTTTTTCAGAGCAAAGGAGACTGCAAAATATAGCTCTGGAACTTTGAGATTCATCAAGCATAATTTGGAGAAAAAGGTGCTGAAGGTGAAGCAAGCTAATATGACTCAAGAAATGATCACTCAGCAAGTTGAAACTATTCAGGAAATTATTGATAGAATTGACAAGAGACTTACTCAGAGAAATGTGTTGTTACAGAAAATTGTTCCTGCATTGAAAGAGCTTGGTGATACAAAGTATAAGTTTATTTGACAAAAATGGGGAGATTGTTAGATCTGAGTTTTGTCAATAAACCAAGTATTGAATTCTGATAAGAAGGCTCAGAAGGTCTGAAGAGAAGAGTCAGAGTTCTGACTACGAAAGCTCAGAAGGATTCCTTTGAAAGATTACCAAGTACAGAAGTCTGAAAAGAAGAGTCAGAAGTCTGAGAAGAAGAGCCATAAGTTCTGAGATGCTTAATCAGAATTATGTTCAGAAGTTCTGAACAACATGTTCAGAACTTATAACTAGATACTTTACTTTGTATTTTGGTTAACTAATTAGGACACGTGTATTGTTCTTATTAGTCTTTCATATTTGTACTGTAGCTTTAATATTTCCGTTACAGTATATATAGTGGTTAGCACTACATTGCTAACTGATTCTCCCGCATATATTTGTATTCATCTTTTGTAATCTTTGAGATACTCTCTCTCTAAGATCTATAAATCTGTTCTTCATTGAATACAATTGGGTTGATCATATTACTTCTCAATTACTGTTTCATACATTGATATATTGATTGTAAGAGTGAATCCTAGACTTACACCTAGATCCGGTATCCGACTTTCGGTAACACCCTTGAGTTCCGGTATACGACTTCCGGTACCGACCCTTTGGTTCCGGTATTTAGCGACTTGCGAGCAGGGACGATAATCTACAAATTAGCCATAGGTTTTCTTCCTCAGACGAATCTAAACACTCTCCAGCCTCACACATTCACAACAATCCTAATTAAACCATACACCAATCGATTAAGAGTTAAACCCTGGTAACGTTCTCCTCTAAATTGCACAGCTCAAAACAAGGCATCATAATCATCAAATGACTTACTTATCTATTCTCTAAACAGGAAATTACATTGGGTGATAAATACTTACCAAAACAACGAGCTTCCTTCACGATTTCAGCAAGACATGACCCTTCTCTTCTCTTTGCCTTCCTCTTCTTCAGCCGCCAACAATAATGAAAAAGAATGTTCAGTGACCAAACCTAGGGATTTGGTCCCTATATATATATTTCACAAATTGCACTTTAGTCCCTTGCCAAAACTTCTATTTCTTTTCATTCTAGACACTAAACTTTCAACTTACTAAAAACTTGGGTTGTTACATATGTAAATGTGTATTATGCTAAACTTTGTTTTCTTTTCCTAGCAAGGAAATCATGAATGACGGAGGAGAAAAGAACTACCCACTTTCATCAAAGAAACGGTATTAACGTATAAACCCTCGCAAGTGTGGCTATGAGGACCATTGTCATATACAAAAATCTAAATGTAATTGACTAATTGTTAGTGGAGTTTTTTTTTGGTAATTTTGCATATATTTTGTATGTATAGTGTTAATCTACAACCTATCCATCTTCTCTTGGTACCTCCTCTAGAGTTCTTGCTTCTCTATTTACTTCTTATCTACTGGGTTTTACTTTTTATGTTCATGACGTGTTTTTGTTCTGTTGGAATCTTAGTGAGTTATCTATTGGTTGCTCAAACACTTTTGATTAACGGTAAAACAATATTGTTTGAACAACTCTTTTTTTCTTTCAATTTTCAAACATTTTTCAGTATTGTTGTGGATCTCATGAATTCCATTTAAAACAACCATATATCATAATTATTTATGTTGTTTCTTTCCCAGGTTAAACGCAATTGTTACGAAGTATGGCTATATTTCATGACCTTAATCTTCTTTATCAACACGTACCTAAAGTTCTTCATCGACATTTTCCCTAAGGATTTTTTGCTTATGTTGGACCTTTACAGAATTCTACCATTTGAGTTGTATCAATCTGATGTAGTTTGAACTAAACTTTAAATAATGAGTTTTGTTATATTTTATATCATTTTTGGTTTCTTAATATTTGGTTTTTGTTTTTTTATTTGAAGCGGTTGGCAATTTCAAGGAATTGTTGCTTAATTTTTCCCCATAGGGAAATGTTTTGTTTTGTTCCATGATTATGTTTATATCAACAACCACATTTGTAAGTAATATAGATGTTACACCTCAATTAAAAGTCGTCATTAATTCAAAAAAAAAATCATGTAAATAGGATACATCTATTTGGCATTCACTTAATTGAATCGACTTATTATGTTAAACTACATTGTAAAGCAACTTTTATAAGTTATGGGAAGATTAACTTTGTATACATTCGACGTAATGCTTAATATTACTAACAATTTTTATAAATTTTAACTTCAACGTCATAACAATATTATTGTAACAAAAATATATTAAAAAAAGACATGAAAGTCTCTTTGTTAATCAAAACAGTATAGAATTAAATTATAAATAAGAAATAATTTGTATTCAAAAGTAGATCTCTTATTTAGGTAAACAAATAGCACAATAGCTAGGTGTGTATATCCATTTGACTAGAGAATGTTAGTTGTTTGAACCACATCATGTTAGAGGAGATTGCGTTTTATTAATTGTTAGTTAACAAATTACGTTTCATCCTAACTTTGTTACATATTTTGTAACAAAACATACTTCATCACCGCGCAACACGCGGTGGAAAACCTATCAAATCAATGAGAGATCTCCATTGCTATTTATTTTTTTTCTTAGAATTTTAATTTTTTTTAAAGGTTAGCCTTAATGTTGTTTAGGTTGTCCCACATTGATAGAAAGATGGATAATTGGAAATGAAGAAGTGTATAAAAAGGGTTGATGGGTGTTGTTGAAAAAATGTAAAATGGTGTTTGGTTAAAGATAGCTAAACCCAAATTGGATTAATACTTTTTTGTTTATTTTAATGTGATGTTTTCCCAATCAATATCAATATCATCAATATAAATATACAAAGGAAAACTCATCAAATCAATGAGAAGCCTCCATTGCTATTTATCTTTTTTCTTAGAATTTTTTTTAAAAAAAGGTTAGCCTTAGTGTTGTTTAGATTGTCCTACATTAGTAGAAAGATGGACAATTGGAAATGAAGATGTGTATAAAAAGGGTTGAGGGGTGTTGTTGAAAAAATGTGAAATGATGTTTGGTTAAAGATAGCTAAACCCAAATTGGATTAATATTTTTTTGTTTATTTTAAAATGATGTTATCCCAAGTTTAATGATTTTAACATCAATATATAAATTAAACAATCATTATATAAACCTAATTATTTTTATTTTGGTGGTAAGATAACAATGCATATAAATAATTTTTTTTATTAAATCAATATAAATATATCAATATGAATCAATATAACTCTAAAGTCATGTTAGCTAACCTTCCAATCTCACGAGGTTGGTACATTTTGCCCAACCGTCTTTTTGTAAAACAAAAATTAACCTACATGAAAATCTTTATCTTTATATTTTTATATACACCAAAGTAAGATCCACAAGTGACAACCTAAGATTTGAGTATTCTATGTTTCTTGAATGGAAGTCGAGTTTTCTCTATCCCACATTGATGGAGAGATGAAATTTTGACAGTTGATGATAGGTATATGAAAAGAGGTTTAGATGTCTTTATAGTTTTTCCACACATCGGATGAGATAATGAGAGAGGTAAGGAAGTGGGTACAAAAAGTATGGTCAACCGTCAACAATGGAACTAACATACCTTATCAACTTATTGACTAAGATCAAGTGAAGTATTTGTGCTTATTAGTCTAATATCTGATACGTAGGAGATCGGCCCACTTAATCTCCTCCTAACTCTTTTTAAGGAAGAATGTCTCATGTATAAAATATATTCATTGTTTTACATTGTATTATATAAAATTTCAATATTTCTCTAACATTTCTTTAAATTACGATAAATCTTGACTTACTCCAATATTTCTCTAAATTATATATCGTCACCGAGCAACGCGCGGCACCAACACTAGTATAAATCTTTATCAATCATTAATCAATCAATCAATCAATATATATATTAAAGAAGAAACCATGGTTGATGACATGACTTCTCCTAAAGGCTAGAAAACTAATTATCTTTTTTCTCCTTAATCCTCATTTTAATCTTTTTCTTTCCTTAATTTCTTATTAGCATTGATTATTCATTATGTTTGCATTTAACATTGAACCTTTCATTTTCCCTTGCTCCTCTTCATCTCTCAATATATTAAAGAAGAAACCATTCATATTGTACTATATATATCTATTATATTAGTGAAGATGCCAATCCTAAATGATGTGTGTGGTTTATATATCTTACATGCATTGCACAAAACATTCGATCATGTTCTTCGTTTATGGTTTAGTTTTTAATTTTGCCACTACAACATTCAACACCCATAATTTCTATTGAAGATAAACTCACTTTGTCTTTCAATTTTGTGTATCGATTTTTATTTTTTCTGTTGTAGGGGAAGTGGACGTTGATTTGGCTGCGACTGAAGTGCCCATGAAGAGGAGTTTGGTCTTTTCTTCACTCCTTAAATCTTGCAGACTTTTTTTTACCTCTGTTTCAAATTTTATTGGATTTTTAACTAGGACTTTCTACGGTTTATAAGCTTTGGGGATATTTTTTTACATGCATGTTCTTCACACATCCCAAACTAGATCTTGATATGTTCTTTTTTTATAGATCTTATGGTTTATTTATGATTGATCTTGGATCCATGATGTCACAAACATTTTAGAGTAGATTTTATTTCAAATTATAGTTTTCCCAAGTTTTTTTTTGTATCCCTATTTGTATCCCTATTTGTATCCATATGTTGTTAATATCCAACAAGTAGACTTGGATGAATTTTTTTTTTAATAACTTTTATTTAGCGATTCAAATATGAAAGTAAAGATTGAGGATGTAAATGTGCGTAATGTTAACCAAAATTACATAATATAAAGATACTATTATCATTCATGGCAAAACTAATGTAGAGGAATAAATTGAGAAATAAAGACATGGATAGATGAAGAGGTGGATAAAGCAAGAAATTGCATTAAACAATGAACCCTTCTTTGAGCAATGAAAAAATGTCTTTCTTATTGTAATACATCATTGTCAGGATCGAATCTTAACAAGATTAACAATACTTAGAATTCAGAATTAAAGAATCTGCGGAATAGAACTTTAATTCCCACAATCAAAGAACAATATATCAGAAAACACACAATTGTTTGTATTCACTGTTTCGAATCACAAGATTACAACCAAACCTCAATCTTGATGAACAGGCTCAACAAGACGACTTCTACTTCTCTAGAAATAGGGTTCTTAAACCTTGAGGTTAATTCTCTCTAAAACACAATCGAATTCTAATTGTATTTCCTATATCCTATTATTTTCTCTTGTATATCGTATTTCTAATAGCTATCTATCAACACTCACAATAATTACAAGATAACTATCAAAAATTAAATGATCTTCAGAATATTCTTTTAAGTATATCTTCAATCATTCCATCTTTATCTCCTTCAATCTCGCATTCCATGTTCTGATCCCAAGCAGTATTAACTTCATTCTTTTCAAGCAGTACTAATAATCTTCCAGCAGTAGTAATCTTCGATATGCCCAAGCAGTACTAACAGTTTTCGTAAGACACCAGCAGTACTAACTTTTGTTCAGCAGTATTAACCATGTACCAGCAGTAGTAACTTGTCTAGCAGTACTAATCATGTTCTTGCAGCATTAATGACTCAGCAGTACTAACCTTGAACTAGCAGTAGTATCTTTGTTCTGGCAGCATTAACATTGATCTGGCAGTAGTAATGTGCTTCTGGCAGTACTAACCATACTTGGCATATCTTCAGTTCCCAACAATCTCCCCCTAACTTGACTTTTCAGGATGAGAAGTTAAGTTCTTCAGATGATGCTTCCAAAACCTAATCATCAACGCATAAATTTGGATCCAATCCCAGACTTTGATTGAGAATCCTTTTTACAAGGTATCTTGCCATCTTAGAGTCTTTGTCACTCACCAACTTAGCATGTAGCATTCCATTCAACTTTTTCATGTTGTGCTTGTATACAACATCCACCAAATAATATTCATGAAATGTATTGTCAAGAGAGATGACATACACTCCACAATTCTCAATGAGCATCCAGTTGGTGATGACTTGAAAATTCCTTGCCATCAAATACTGAACTGCTTCTGGTTTGAACATTAAGCACAAGTATTCAAGAACCATCTTGGTGATAGACATACCTTGCTCTGTCAGCATGTTTCCATATAGCCTCATTCCCACCTTGAACATCTCTTCCAAGTCAGATCTAGAGAATGTTCTGATAAGTTTTCCCCAAGTAGGACAAACTTCAAACTTTCCATCTGCCCTTTTGATTCTGATGAACTCCTTTCTTCCATCTTTCAATGTGTCCCAGAAGATGATTTCAGGAGCCATAGAAGATATTGGTTCAGCTTGGATTGGATTAGTATTAACCACAGTAATATACAAATCACTTTGAGCATTTGGCAGTGATTGTACATTGCTTGGTTGGCCTGATGAAGTTGCCACTTCTTCTTCAGCAACTTTTGGATCAGATTTCTCTTTCACTGCTTCCTCCTGGGCTTCTTCTACAGTTGGATCCACCCTTGGCTTCTTTACATCTTTCTTCTTTGAGGCTATTGACTTTGTTCTTGGCCTCTTTGTTCTTTTGAAAGATTTAACAGCTTCAGGAGTGGTTTCAGCTGTTTCTTCTTTGTGGATTTTAGCAGCACTAACAGTTTCTGCTGCCTTTTGTTTTTCAGCAGCAGTAACCATTTCTACTGCTATAGCTGTTACTGCTTCTTTTATGACCTTTAATACTGCTGCTTCGACACTGTCCTTCACAATCCAATATATCTCTTCATCAATCTCTATTTTAGTTACTGTAGGAACAGATTCTGATTTCTTCTCACTTTCAGCTTCTTTTGCAATTTCAGCAGCAGTAACCGTTTCTGCTGCTGGTTCTGTTTCTGCTTCCTTTGTAAGATCAGCAGCAGTAACGGTGGTTTCTGCTGCTGTTTATGTTTCTGCTTCCTTTGTAATATCTGCAGCCTCCTCAGTCTCCCCCTCAACCTAATACTCATACTCCCCCTCAATTTTTTTATCCTCCATGTTTATATCAGATTCTGACTCCCCCTTTTTGGAAGCATCATTGGTAGGGTTTCTTCTCCTAAGGACAAACTGAGTTTTCTTCTTTCTGTGCATCAACTTAGTGATCATCTTCCTTGGCTTCTCAAGCTGTGAGTTTTGATAGAGGACCACTTTCTTGAGTTCATCAATTTCCTTTTTCTGACTGACCACATCTGTGTTTATGTTTGCAATAGTGTCACTCAATTCCTCATAAGTGTATCTATCCTCACCTGGTTTAGAAGTGTTTACCTTCCTTACAGGATCATTGGAAGGTTTAGCAGGTGTCTCTTGCCTAGCAAAAGCACTACCTACCCCCTTGGTTTCTTGGTACCTGGGACCTCTGGATGATTTCTCACCCTGAGTTGCCGTGAGGAAGGTCTTAGGTATTTTACCACTGGCCTTCTCTTTGCTAGCAGAAGTAGTGGCAGCCTTGCGACTCACATGCTCAACCTTCTCCTTAGTGAGCACCTTCTTGGGGTTGGGAGACACCTCTGTGGTTTCCCTTTCGATATTCTCTAATGGAGAATGCTCCACTACAGGGCTTAAAGGCTTCGGGCTCTTAGGAGATACATCAAGGGAAGGAACCTTGTGTACCTTTCTTTTTTCAAACTTTTTGGTTATTATGGGAGTGGGTCGTACAAGAATGGACTGAGGGATTACTTTTGTGATGGAAGGTTGGGATTGGTCATCAGTGGGTGTGTCTAATGAGGGCCTTGACCCTGATGCCATACCTTCATTTGTGTGGGACACAACCATCATTGTAGAGAACAATGGTGTGTCAACTCCTTCCGAGTCCCTAGGAAGTCTCCTCATATTTGAGAAAACCTTCCCTTTAGGGGATTTTGGTACATATACCTCATCAAATAGAGGTATATCCGTCAATTCCTTAGTTATCACTTCCTGAACAAACCTTGGATACATATAAAACCGCTTTTTGGATTCCAGGTTTGACACAAGATCATTAAAAATCATTTGTGAAAAATTAAACTTCCTGGCAGTGGCCAAGCAGACCAGGGCATAAGCAATGGTACTGCTAAACTCACTCCATCCAGTAGTTTTCTTTGACATGCAATGCATTAAGGTATGAACAAAGAATCGCCATTGTGTATGAAATTTAGACTTGTAAAACTTAAAAACTCCAATGGGACCTTCATACCCCATTCTTTGTAAAGTTGAGTATAGTTCTTCATTAGGAATAGAAGTTATACCTGAGGCATCATCTAATCGAAGAGTGATGCGAAGGAGTTCTTCTGAAACTTTCAAGGGTTTGTCACATACCCTTGTTTGGATGACTTTCTGCCCATCTTCGGATTCCACGGTGGCATTGGCCCAAAATTGCGTCTGATGCTCGATGTAGATAGTTGGATTCACCGTTAGGGCATAAGAAATATGAGTGGACTTGAGAAAATCCACAATGTCGTGAAATCCTGCGGCCTGCTTCGGCTTCTGAAGCATCGCAATCTCATTATGCTCATTGACAAACTCCATAATCGTCGTTCTTCCTGAGGATTTGGATAGAAAACACAAAGATTCTAGGGAGAAAAGGGTTAGAGCGAGAGAGAGAAGTTGAATGCGAAGAGACGTTATGAGCTTTGGCGGGCTAAAAGAGTATTTATAGCAGTAGTAGCCCTAATTTTCTATAAAGGCAGTATTAACGACTTAGCAGTATTAACGACTGAGCAATATTAACTGCAAGGCAGTATTAACTACACAGCAGTATTAACTACACAAGCAGTATTAACTACTTAAGCAGTATTAACAACAGAGCAGTATTAACTACTAAGCAGTATTAACGATTGAGCAGTATTAACTGCAAGGCAGTATTAACTACACAGCAGTATTAACTACACAAGCAGTATTAACTACTTAAGCAGTATTAACAACAGAGCAGTATTAACTACTAAGCAGTATTAACAACAGAGCAGTATTAACGACAAAGCAGTATTAACTACTAAGCAGTATTAACTGCAAAGCAGTATTAACTACTGAGCAGTATTAACTACAAAGCAGTATTAACTACTGAGCAGTATTAACTACTGAGCAGTTTTAACAGCAAAGCAGTAGTATTGGCTAGAACACTGGCAGTAGTAACTCTGCACTGGCAGTAGTACCTACACTTGCACTTTGCAGCACTTGTCAATCTGAGGTACACAGAAGATTCTAAGAAAGAGAGTTAGTAGCACCAAATATATGAAGAAATACAGGTATAAAAACAGAAAATCATGAATTTATTCAAGGTTGATCATGCCCACACTTGTCACCAAAAAGGTGAATCTACCCACATCAAAAGCTTTTGTGAATAGATCAGCAAACTGGTCATTTGTATGAACTTTAGCAACTTGAATTAATTTCTTTTCATTGCAATCTCTAATAAAGTGATACCTGATCTCTATATGCTTTGTTTTTGAGTGTTTGACTGGATTATTAACAATGCTAATAGCACTGTTGTTGTCAATGAAGATTGGAGTGTGAAGAAATGTTACCCCATAGTCCAACATCTGATTCTGAATCCATAGAACCTGAGAGCAGCAGCTTGCAGCAGCTATATACTCAGCCTCTGTGGTAGATAAGGACACTGTGGTTTGTTTCTTACACTGCCAAGATACGAGTCTTGTCCCCAAAAACTGACATCCACCTGAAGTAGACTTCCTATCCATGTTAGCTCCACCCAAGTCACTATCTGAGTATGCAAGCAAATCAAAAGATGATTCATAAGGATACCAGAGACCTAATCTAGGTTGCCCTCTTAGGTATCTGAAAATTCTCTTGACTGCATGAAGATGAGATTGCTTTGGTGTAACTTGAAATCTGGCACAAACACAAACTGAAAACATAATATCTGGTCTAGAGGCTATGAGATACATGAGAGATCCAATCATTGATCTGTAATGATGGACATCCACATCCTCCCCCCTCAAGATCAGCAGTAAGCTGTTTGTGTGTCTCCATAGGTGTGCTGGCTGGCTTTGAGTCTGATAAGCCAAACTTATCCAGGATGTCTTTCACATATTTGGATTGGCAAATGAATATTCCATCCTTCTTCTGTTTCACCTGAAGCCCAAGGAAGAAAGTAAGTTCTCCCATGGAACTCATCTTGAAGCTCTTGTGCATTAATTCTTCAAACTCTTTACACATGAGATCATTTGTGGATCCAAAGATGATATCATCCACATAGATCTGAACAAGTAGTGTGCCTTTCTTTCTCCTCTTTATAAACAAGGTTTTGTCAATGACTCCTCTTTCAAAGTCATTTTTCAAGAGATAGGTAGACAGGGTATCATACCATGCTCTTGGGGCTTGATGCAAACCATAAAGTGCTTTCTTCAACTTGTACACTCTGTCAGGATGCAATGGATTTTCAAATCTAGGGGGTTGACAGACATATACTTCTTCATCAATACTTCCAAACAGAAAAGCACTTTTCACATCCATTTGGTAGACCTTGAACTTCATGTATGAGGCATAGGCCAGAAATAGCCTAATTGCTTCAATTCTTTCCACTGGAGCAAAGACTTCCTCATAGTCAATGCCCTCTTCCTGAGTATACCCTTGTGCAACCAGCCTTGCTTTGTTTCTGATCACAATTCCTCTGTCATCCTTCTTGTTTCTGAAAATCCACTTGGTGCCAATTGATCTATGACCTTTTGGAAGGTCCACCAAGTCCCAAACATCCTGCAATTTAAACTGTAGCAGCTCCTCTTGCATTGCTTCTATCCAACTTGGATCTTTCATAGCATCATAAGCCTTTTTGGGCTCAATTTGGGATAGAAAGCAAGATAGTACAGTGTTAACAGTATTTTGCTGTTCTTGCAACTCTTGAAGTCTGCTTTGCTTCCTAGTCATCATGGGAGATGCAATATCTCCAATCACCAACTCAGGAGGATGATTTTTCTGAGTTCTTGTTGGATGACCAGCTTCCTCTTGTAAGTTTACATCCAGATTTGACTCATTTAAGTCTGGATTTGCTTCAGCTTCTTCAGTCACTTCAGATTCTCTAGAATTTGGACTTGAAGACTGATTTTCCTCTGCTCTTCTCTCTTCTTCAATCTGAATGGGTTCAGCTGTCTTTTCTAGTTCACAGAAACCAACAGGATCAATGGTAGGGAATGGAAATATCACAGACTGAATTCTGTGTTCTGATGGAGGTGCATCCCTCTGTCCTGCATTTACATCACTACTGAAACCCAAGGAATTAGTGAGTGAATCAATATCAAATAGCCAATCAGGACCTGAACCAATAGGATTTGGTGTGTTCTCATTGCATTTGACATTGTCACTTTCTTCAATTATTCTAGAAGAGGTATTAAAAACTCTGTAGGCCTTACTCTGAGATGAGTAACCAACAAGAAAACCATCATCTGCTTTGCTATCAAACTTACCTAAGTGAGATTTGGTATTGAGAATTGTACAAGGACATCCAAATGGTTTGAAAAATCCAATAAATGGTTTCTTTTTATGAAAAAGCTCATATGGTGTCTTGTTTTTAGGCTTAATTACTAAAACTCTGTTTTGAACATAACAAGCAGTATTAACTGCTTCTGCCCAAAAAGTAGTTGGTAACTTTGAATCAGCTAACAAAGATCTAGGAGCCTCAATCAGTGTCCTATTCCTTCTCTCAGCAACACCATTCTGTTGTGGAGTCCTAGGAGCACTTTATTGTCTCTCAATTCCTTTTTCCTCACAAAAGGTGTTTAGATCAAAGTTTTTAAATTCAGTCCCATTATCTGATCTAATGACTTTTACTTTTTGATTTGATTGGTTTTCAATTCTAAGAATAAAAGATTTGATCAGTCCACTTGTCTCATCTTTAGTTCTCAGAAAGTATACCCAAGTAAATCTAGAATAATCATCAACAATAACTAAACAGTATGATTTCTTGCCAATACTCATTACATTTGTAGGGCCAAATAGATCCATATGCAACAACTGAAGAGGATTTGAAATAGTGTTTATCTCTTTGGACTTATGAGAAGTTTTGTGTTGTTTACCTTTGAGACAAGCAACACAATGATCATCACATGAATATACTTTTGATGGTAAACCCCTAACAAGATTATGTTTAACAAGTTTATTCATTGTTTTAAAGTTCATGTGACACATCCTTCTGTGCCATAGTGATGATTCATCCAAAGAAGCTTTGAAACCAAACAATTTAGGGATGAATCAGAAAAAACACTTTCTAAATCTAAGCAATACACATTATCCTTTCTAGGAGTTCTCAATAGTATCATGTTTTCATCAACTATCTTGAATCCAGGAGCAAGAATAATGCATTCACAATCTGTAAATAATATACTATGCTTCTTATCACAGACCTGTGATACACTTAACAGGTTGTATCTTAATTGCTCAACATAGTACACATCCTCAAATGTCATCTTACCTTTTGACACATCACCTTTACCACTGATCTTACCTCCTGCTGGATTATTACCAAAGGCAACATGTCCTCCATCAATTCTTTTGAAATTCTTGAGGCAGGCCATATTACATGTCATGTGCCTGGAGCAACCACTATCAACATGCCAAATGCTCTTCTCCTTGAGCTGTTGGTTGCCCTGCACATTAGATAAATCGATTAGTTTTTATTGGGAACCCAAGCCGAAGTGGTCTTGGGTCTCCCTTGCTCATCAAAGTACTTGCATTAGGTTTTGATGAGATTTTCAAATTTAGGTACTGCAGAATTGGAGTATTTTGTCAATATAATTGGTCTAGCAGCATAAACACTAGAAGCAGTATTAACCTTAGAAGAAGTACTAACAGAGTCAGCAGTACTAACAGAGGTAGCAGCACTAACAGAGTTAGCAGCACTAACAGAGTTAGAAGTACTAACAGAGTCAGCAGTACTAACAGAGGTAGCAGCACTAACAGAGTCAGCAGCACTAACAGAATTAGCAGCACTAACAGAGGTAGCAGCACTAACAGAGTTAGCAGCACTAACACTGCTAGCAGCAGTATTGGCAGTAGTATTGCTTCTAGCAGCACTATCCTTTTCAGCAGTATTGCTTCTAGCAGCACTATCCTTTTCAGCAGTACTATCTGAGGTATTAGTGCTTTTGGAGACCCATATATTGACACATTCCTTTTCAGTCTTTTTCCTCATGTGGCTATTGGATTTAGCTTGTTTCTTAGCCACATGGTTCCTTGCAGGCTTCCTATAACCATTGGATTTATGAAAAGGTCTTTGAAAATTTATCCTTTGGTTAATAGGATTGAAATAACAGTGTTTGGCTAGGTGATTCAATCTGCCACAGATGAAACATGGTTTTGGTCTGTTAATCCTTTGCAGATCAACTCCTTGCTTTTGTGCCCACTGGTTATTCCAATTTCTTTGATTTCCCCTCTTTTTATCATGTTTTTGGGGCTTATTCTCTTGAGATTTCTTGCAAGAACAATGTTCACAAGTTTTAGAGTTCACAACAGTGGTCTGTGTATAATGAACTCCCTTTCCCTTGTCAGTCCTTTTCATCTCATTGTTCTTAACACATGGACTTTCACATTCCTCATCAGATCCTACTTTTTCAGTCTCATCCTCAACAACTACTTCATCAAATGGATCTACTTCAGTGGCTCCTTCAGATAAGTCCTTACTATCCATAGTCTCTAACAGATCTGACCTAGGAGGGATGTATGTGTTGTTGTAGGGTGGAGGTGTGGCATTGTACCCTAGTCCTGTTTTCATCTTACTGTGGACTTGAGCATTTATTATGGTGTCCATAGCTTTAGAAGCTTTTGAAAACTTTTCAACATCAAGTTTAACTTTCTCAAGCTCTCCTTTTAGTTTCTCACACTCTTCCCTAGACTCTTTTAGTTGGAACTCCAGACCACCCTTTTCCCACTTCCGGTAATTTGTATCATATGAGTGTTGAAGTTCATTGGCTTGAAAAGCCTTAATTTGTTCTTCAAACCTCTCAACAATCAACACATAGTCTCTTCTATCCTTTTCTAGTCTCTTAAGGTCATCACACATTCCCTGATTGTGATCTCTATACCTTTTAACAGTGTCTATACAAGCTTGAGAACAGAGTTTAGATTGTACCTCAGTGGGAAGATCTGAAACTTCAGCCATAAGTGCTTGATTTTGGATGGCCTCTTCTGCTTGATCACTCCAATCAAATCCCATTCCTTGTTGAGAGACAAGAGCTTGAATAGAGTTTCTGTTTTGATTGGAACTTCCAGCCTGAGTTTGTTGATGGATGTTGTGAGATGATCCACCTCTGCATTCCCTGGCAAAGTGTCCCATCTTGTGACACTTGTAGCATTCAACTTTAGACTTATCAAAGCCAGCACCATCTTCTCTTCTTTGGGAAAAGTTGTTTCTCCCAGTCCTTTTTATGAACTTCTTCACCCTCATAGACAGCATAGCCATCTGCCACTTGATATCCATCTCTTCAAGATCATCAGCATTAATCTGTTCTAAGTCATCATTAATTAAAGATGAGTTAACATGACTAGAAAAGAAAGCTTCAAGTACAAAGTCAGTGGCCTTTTCTTGATTGACTTCTCCAGCAGCACTAACTGATTCAGGCTTAGCAGTAGAATCAGGTGATGCTGAAAGGAGTGCAGCATTATGTACATATCCAGAGGGCTTCTTTTTGGCTTCAACCTCTGTTTCAAAGATTCTAAGATCATTGTAGAGATCATCAAGCTCTTTATCTTCCAATTGGTCATTCTGTCTGAATGACACAGTATACATGGTCCACTCTTCACCTAATGATCTTAAGAACTTTCTGTTAACATCATCAGCCTCCATCTTGACTCCTACTGTGGCTAATTCTCCAATCAGCTTATTAAATCTATCAAAAGTTTGAGTCATAGACTCATTCTTAGTAGAAGTAAAGTTTTCATACTGCTGCTTGAGAATTGCCTTCTGATTCCTCTTGGTGCTTTTAGTGCCAGTGAACCTCTTTTCCAATGCATTCCACAGAATCTGAGCATCAGTGCAGTGATGAAATTGATGCTGATATTCATTGGGGATAGCCAAAAGCAGAGTGCTTAAGGCCTTCATCTCTATTTGTCTGACTTTTCTCTCTGCATCAGTCTTTGGAGGAGGTCTTTTGCCATCTGGTCCAGTTCTTCCTTCAGCACATGGACCATTCTCTATGATATCCCAGATGGAATAATCAGTAAGCAGAATGTACTGCTTGATTCTAATTTTCCACATGTCAAATTCATTGGGTCTGAGCATGGGAACCTTAGAAACAAGAGTACTGTTTGATTCAAAAGAATTTTCCATAATGATTGTAGAATTCTAAGAAACACAAGCTCTGATACCACTTGTCAGGATCGAATCTTAACAAGATTAACAATACTTAGAATTCAGAATTAAAGAATCTGCGGAATAGAACTTTAATTCCCACAATCAAAGAACAATATATCAGAAAACACACAATTGTTTGTATTCACTGTTTCGAATCACAAGATTACAACCAAACCTCAATCTTGATGAACAGGCTCAACAAGACGACTTCTACTTCTCTAGAAATAGGGTTCTTAAACCTTGAGGTTAATTCTCTCTAAAACACAATCGAATTCTAATTGTATTTCCTATATCCTATTATTTTCTCTTGTATATCGTATTTCTAATAGCTATCTATCAACACTATTTATACACAATAATTACAAGATAACTATCAAAAATTAAATGATCTTCAGAATATTCTTTTAAGTATATCTTCAATCATTCCATATTTATCTCCTTCAATCTCGCATTCCATGTTCTGATCCCAAGCAGTATTAACTTCATTCTTTTCAAGCAGTACTAATAATCTTCCAGCAGTAGTAATCTTCGATATGCCCAAGCAGTACTAACAGTTTTCGTAAGACACCAGCAGTACTAACTTTTGTTCAGCAGTATTAACCATGTACCAGCAGTAGTAACTTGTCTAGCAGTACTAATCATGTTCTTGCAACATTAATGACTCAGCAGTACTAACCTTGAACTAGCAGTAGTATCTTTGTTCTGGCAGCACTAACATTGATCTGGCAGTAGTAATGTGCTTCTGGCAGTACTAACCATACTTGGCATATCTTCAGTTCCCAACAATCATGTTTTGATCATCATTATTACGTGTATTAGATGTGGTAATGAAATGATAAATTTTCGTGTGGTTAGGAAGTTTGAAGCTTCATTATGAGGCAATATGAAGTTGAATCACTTATAGATACAAGTTTTCAGGTACAAAAATGTATGAGGTATGTACTAAAATTCGTTATAATTAAAAATGTTGTATCTACAATGAAACATAAGTGAATAGAACAACTCCAAAAAATCAAATGATAAAAAAAATCATCAACCAATATATATATGTATATATATTAGAAAAAACCTACTAAGAATGATGTGACACATTGTTAAACTATGATTTCTTTAGAAATTTTCTCATTATTTTGATTTTTTAAAATTTTAAATAAGTAAAAAGTTATTCTACCGTTACATAAAAAATGTGTATTTCATTAAAAAACTGCTTTCATAATTTGACTTCCAATTTCATTATCTTTACCTTCTAAACTATCTAACTTCCTAAAAACAGTCATTTTAATTTATTCATCTTTCCATCTACCAATTAAAAAAACTTATAAATCAAAACGGAATAATATTTATGGTCTATGTTATGTTTGATTGGGTTTGTATGTTTTTTTCTCTCTTTCTCTCCTCAAAGTTTGCCTTTTTTGATATAGTTATTAACAATATGTTTAATTAATTAGATCATTCGTCTTCTTTATTTATAGTAAATATCTTTATTTTTTTATTTCACAATGATTCTATTTTTTATTTACATGGCATTTAATAAATATATATCAACATGTTCAAGAACTCATTATATAAATTGAATTACTATTTACACGAGACTTGAATATAATAATATGTTTATTTTTATTTATGTAATAATAAAAGTATCATAATTAATATAAATAAATAAATGAAGACGATTAATCACGTCATTATGATCATTATTCGTTAGAACACTCTATATATATAAAATTTGAAAAACAATATATTTTTATGATCAATCACACGAATTTCAATCATTTTTTTACTACAACATATATTTATATATTAATATGTATTATTTTCAAATTAAATTAAATGTCTAAAATTTGAATAAATATATAAAGTTTCAATCAATATATAAAACTAAAAGAAGTTATTATCATTTAAAATCTTATTAAAATCAATATATAAATATAAATGACATTACAACCAATATATATTAATAAAATAGAATTAGAATCAATATACAAGTAAATACTGAGCTCTTTTTTCAATAAACGAATTACTTATTACATTTAATATCACAAAATAAGATTAACATATAACTAAATACTATTACCAACTCTCCCATTAACAAATAAAATGTATGTTACATTTACCATCATTAATTAAAATAATACATAAAAATAAATAAATCCAACAAACAATATATATATATATATATATATATATATATATAATTAAAACTAAAAGTTATTAGGCCATCCGTATCACAACCCTCAAGCCCTCAAGCGCCACATCAGCGCCACAACAGCTTTTCTCCTAACCCTCTCCTCAAACCCTCAAGCCCTAAAGTGGCGTACCCGTACCCGATGCTATAAGGAACCCGCAACCCCACCCCATCCTCACCCTCCTCTCACACAACCCTCGGGTTTCTCGGGTTTTCAAGCCCGCATGCCAAGCCCGAGCCCCCCGTATCACTACCCGCTGGAGCCCTCTGAACCCGCATGCGAGCCCGAGCCGGAGCCCGTGAGGGATACGGATGGCCTTAGAGAAATATAGTAATATGTATAAAAATAATAGAAACATATATATAAAAATTAAAGTAGAATAATAAAGTATATAAAATTGGAAAGAATAACTTACTACAATCATGAATATGTAATTATATCAATATTATTTTTTAATTTAAATTGAAACCAAATTACTATGAATCGATATAATATCTTTCGTTTTACATATACAACTAAATGGTCTATTTTTTCAAGATTCTTAATTTACCGATAATTTAAGCTATGAAGAAATAGTCTCAAGCGAACTAAGGGTGACGAGACAGTTTCATATCAGGTGATATATCGACTTTTATTAGTTTAATGTATGTTATTTGATCATCGACCTATTTATTTTATTTTATTTTTAATTTATCGTCACCACGCAACGCGTGGTGTCGAACACTAGTATATATATTAAAAGAAAAACCAAGGGGTGTTGAGTTGGCATCATGAGAATTGAGTATTGGGGTATTGGTGAATTTTGGGTGAGTTTGAGATATCCCACATTGGTGAGAGATAGAAAGATTGTAGTGTAATGGTATGTATAAAAAAGAATGACCGGATGTCATTGTGTCAACTCATGGGGTTTGCATCATGAGTTATCTTATTTAGATGACCTTATTTATGCAAAACAAATATTTATTATAAAAAAAAATTGTGGTTGAGTTTTAGATATCCCACAATCTATCTATATCTATATATCAATATATATATATATATATATATATATATATGTATCAGTATATATATTAAAAGAAAAACCAAGGGGGTATTGAGTTGGCATCAAGAGAATTGAGGATTAGGGTATTGGTGAATTTTGGTTGAGTTTGAGATATCCCACATTAGTGAGAGATAGAAAGATTGTAGTATAATGGTATGTATAAAAAAGAATGATAGGATGTCAATGTGTCAACTCATGGGGTTTGCATCATGGGTTATCTTATTTAGATGACCCTATTTATGCAAAACAAATCTTATTATAAAATTATTGCGGTTGAGTTTTAGATATCCCACAATCGGTCTATATCTATATCTATATATAAATATATATGTATATATATTAAAAGAAGAACCAAGAGGTATTGAGGTGGTATCATGAGAATAGATTATTGGGATATTGGTGAATTTTGGTTGAGTTTTGAGGTGGCATCATGAGAATAGAGTATTGGGATATTGGTGAACTATGGTTGAGTTTGAGATGTCTCACATTGGTGAGAGATAGAAAGATTGGAGTATAGTGGTATGTATAAAAGGAATGATAGAATGTCATTGTGTCAACTCATGGTGTTTGCGTCACGGGAAATCTTATTTAGATGACCTTATTTATGCAAAACAAATCAACATATATATATATATATATATATATATATATATATATATATATATATGTATGTATATAAAGAAGAACCAAGAGGTATTGAAGTGGCATCAAGAGAATAGAGCATTGGGGGTATTGATGAATTTTGGTTGAGTTTGAAATATCCGACATTGGTGAGAGATAGAAAGATTGGAGTATAGTGGTATGTATAAAAAAAGAATGATAGAATGTCATTGTGTCCACTCATGGGGTTTGCGTCATGGGTTATATTATTTATATGACCCTATTTATGCAAAACAAGTCTTATTATAAAAAAATTAAAAAAAATTGTTGTGGCTGAGTTTTAGATAACCCACAATCTATCTATATCTATATATCAATATATATATATATATATATATACTTGGGATTATGTGAGACCAACATTTTTCGTGAGACCGGTGAGACAAGTTTTTACACTTGAAACTTCACAGCAAAATACTGTGAAGGTAACCTTCACAATGTTTTTGCTGTGAAGGTTCATATCTTTTTTTTACCTTCACAGTGTTTTACTGTGAAGTTTCAAGTGTAAAAACTTGGTCTCACCGGTCTCACGAAAACATGTTGGTCTCACGTGAACCCAACCCTATATATGTGTATATATATATATATATTAAAAGAAGAACCAAGAGGTATTGAGGTGGCATCATAAGAATAGAGTATTGGGGTATTAATGAATTTTGGTTGAGTTTGAAATATCCCACATTGGTTAGAGATAGAAAGAAGAACCAAGAATGATAGGATATCATTGATTCAACTCATGGGGTTTGCGTCATGGGTTATCTTATTTTGATGACCCTGTTTATGCAAAAATCTTATCATAAAAACGTTAAAAAAATTGTTGTGGTTGAAAGTTTTAAAGTAGGAAGTGAGTATAAGAAATGAAGGATAGATGTTTTTGTGTAAACTATGTGGTTGACTCAGTTTAGTTTACCCTATTTTGCATCATCCCATAATGGTTTGAAGATTCATGTTTTGAAAGATGAAGTGAGTATAAGAAACGGGGGTGGATGTATTTGTGTCAACTCATGTGCTTGTTACTAATACCAATACCTTGATGACTGCGCGTCCATCCCCCGGACACAACCGTCCACCGACAACGGCAATCCAAGTTACCGAATCAAGAGTACAAGCTACCATAATACAAACAATACCAAAGTCTATTTCCGACCTTTCCACCATTCACCTCTCTTCCTTAATAGGAATACCAATATCACAAAACACTCGCAACCGTCTTGACCGGCACATCTCCACTCTCGAAACCCTTCCTTATCTTTGAATGTAATATTCTCTATGACCTAGTGAGTTCATAGCCTTCATGCATGACGACATGATAATTTAAATCATTTCGCACATTTAAACATTTAAAAAAAAGTACAACACTTGAAAACAACTTGAGTACACATGACCCCAACACTCTCATAACTTCAATGCCATGTAGGGGTGTAAATGAGACGAGATAACTCGCGAGCTACTCGAGATCGACTCGGTCAAAACTCGGTCAACACTCGACTCGAATAAGCTCGGCTCGAACTCGAGCTCGACTCGACATACTAACGAGTCGAGTCGAGCTACCCAATACTCGACTCGATAAGCTCGTGAGATACTCGATTTTTATATATAATTAACTTTATAATAATGTTAAAAAATATTAATAAGTTACATTTAATATTTATCTTTTAATATAAAAAAAACTTAGAAACAACGTAATGGATTAAATAAAAGGTTTTGAACTTAGTCCCCCATCGGTTGCTTAAAATAATGTAGGGGAATGGGAATAGGTTTATAATAGAGAAGGTGGGAGCATATTTAAAAGTATTGATATGTCATCCCACATCGCTCAATTACAAAAGATGAGCAGTGAGAGAAAACTATAAAAAGGAAGGTAGAAGTGGGCTTGTTTTATGCTTCAGATGCTTTCATGGTCAAGTCTGACTATGATTTAAAGTTTAAATTTTGTTTGAGTTTTAGCCTGACCATGTGGTTAAGCTTTAGATTTTGCTTGACCATGGTTTGAGTTTGATTTGAGCTTCGAAGGAGTTTGAGTAGGGTTTGAGCTTGAGCTCTATTCAAGTATTTGTTTGATCATGGTTTGAGCTTGATTCAAGCTTCAAACGAGTTCGAGTCGAGTTCGAGCTTGAAAATCGGCAATCGAGTTCGATTCGAGTTTCAAGTTTTGCTACTCTCGAGCTTTTGAGTCGAGTTCGAGCTTGATATTTTGTTATCGAGTTCGAGTCGAGTATATCAATACTCGAGCTCGACTCGTATCATTTACACCCCTAATGCCATGTACAACGATCTCAAGAATCGCTCGGACGCAACCTTTCAGTAAAACACAACCTTAATCAACCAAAACGATGTTGTTGCAACAGAAACATGTTGACTGAAACCTTTTCCCATATGACTAGAAACGTTCTGAACGAAATCACTTACACGAAGTAAACCAGTCGTCTCCCACAATCATTTATGATATCAACGTGTCAATACTCATTTTGATTATAAAAGCCTTGCAGTCAAAGGCTTTCATGATTTTCGCAACGAAGATTTCTCAATATGAAAAATAGCGATATAATTCGCAAATCACTAGGTTCAAATTTTTTATCGTGCAACGCAAATAGTTATATCTTTCCCTTTAAACACACGCTTGCACGCGTCGACTCATTTCCAAACAAGAAATTCGTTATTTACGCATTTACTTTTTTTTGAAAGGAAAATCCAGGCAATATATTAAAATGCAGGAAAGAAACAGAAACAACACAAGAGTACGGCTAAACGCCACCAACAAAGAAATAGAAAAAGTTGGACACAACACCGAACCAAGCAACCAACAACCAAAAAAAGCACAAGCACACGGAAAGAAACAAAGAGCAAAACAAAATAAGAGATACCCGGTGTTAGAGCTCTATTGTAGCTATCAAGACAGTATTAGCTTTTGTACTGTATCTTATAAGTAGAGGCATGGACATGTCATGGCCCTACTATATAAAGAAGATCCCTTTGTTTTTTTTCATTAACACTTTCAAGATTATGTCATTTGTACTTTGATATTCAATATATGGATGACTACTTTGCTCTCTAGATTCTCTCTACATGTGATTGTGTTACATTGCTAGATATGGGATTTCACACCCGGCGCCAAAACCACCACCAGAAAACACACGGCCTCTACGGCCGACAACACCACTCACGATTCTCCATCCACATCTAGAGACACTTTAAATCTATTCCTCCAAGCCATACGTAAGAGCACCACATCTTGAATCTCTTTAACAATAGCTTCCACCGGACGACAAACTTTATCGAACAGTCTTCTATTCCTCTCCCTCCAAACGAAATATATAGACGCCGCGAAAGCGAGCTTTTGGAGAAGCTTCCATTTAGTTCTCCCGGCAGAAAATAGGACAATAATTTCCTCCCACGACACCGGGAAATCCATTATTCCGGTTTCTTCCATAATTGTGTGCCAAATTTCATTCGAATATGAACACTGAAAAGACAGGTGGTTGTGTGAGTCCTCGCACCTGTTACAAAATAAGCATTTCATATCCGGCGGATCATGTTTCCAAGCCCGTATCATAAAAAAAATTCATGTAACACATATAAGGACGCAATGCATGAAACTCAACTTGCAAATGAAGGCTATTCACTCTAACAAGGTCAAACGTTGTACCCACACAACTTATCATTGACACTCTACCTTTGACCAACGGTCGCTCTCTCGTCCTTGCAACAACTTGCTGTACATGTGTTTCACAGCCTACCTGTTCAATCATTCCATACAGTTTTCGTCTTGACCAATTACTTCACATTCTACCCCTACACGCAGTCACTCCAACACTGATATCTTCTCTTTACTAATCTTGCCACTGAAAAGCTTGACTAAAGAGTCAGGGCTCAAATCCCCCACTCGCTCTTGAATTGAAGCTTTCAAGATTCCGACACCGTCCTTCCTTACCATCCCCAACTGATCTACACAACAGTTTCGAAAATGGGGACCCACTAGAAACTAGGAGTTTTACCCTTAATCGGTCGTTCATTCTTTTCGAACCCAAGAAGTTCTTCCTCTAGACGGCTCATAACATTCCAAACAACACTTCTTCTAGAAGATATAAACATTATATCATACGCGATCTCTCACAATACCTCAACCCTTTGCTATCATTGCAAGATCAAAACTCACTACATACTTCCACGCCCATCGATCTTCTCAACAGGAGCAATTGAGCACACCCATGTACCTGTAAATTCGCGATTACATTGGCCAGATGTAATTTCAAATTTAACTTACATGACGGTCTTCACTACTCTATCATTAGCGCACTTATAGTGATCTTTCCTAAAAGCATCCTATATCTCAGCTGTGTTTCCCATCTACTCCACAGTTTAAGTTTAGGCCCATTCGGTCACCTAAATCCCTTAAACTATGGCTTTGATACCAACCGTAACAACCTAACTCAATGAATAAAGCTTAAGCAACATGAATTAAGCAACTCGCCAAAATGGCTCCAAGATACTATCATAAACATACAAGTACATAACAAGGTTTGCGGATTACACATAACTGTCGCACACAACATTCCATCATAACTGTCGCATGAACATAACTCTCGGACGATTCTAGTCGGACGACTTAGTCGTACACATCTGCTTGTCGTACAACTGTCGTACAACCTCTTAGTCGCACAACACTATACTGTCGGACAACTCCTAGTCGTACAAATCCAGTCGCACAAAGCTAAAATCAGACGTGTTGTCGGACAAAAATATTCTCGCCGGAGTTTTGTTCATGGGTTAATATCATCGATTCTTTGTTGCATGTTTTTCATTTCAAGGTTGAAATCGTTTATTGTATGCTATACAATCACAAAGAAACGAACTGAAATCGATTTGGTCATGTTTTGAACAAGGAAACCGAAAAAGTAAATCAACAGATCGTAAAATCGACGAAGGTGATGGATGAACAGTGATTCCGTTAGTGTGTCGTTAGTTTGTTAACAATTTTAGTCCTTTTTCCGTTAAGTCCTTGTTAGAGTCGTTAGTAAGGTTTAGGAATTGGCAGATTAAGTCCCTGTAGTCTTAAGTACTTAGTATTTTTAGAATTTTTCATCTTTAGTCCCTTAAGTCTTAAGTTTTAGATTTTTGTCATTTTTAGTCCTTATCTTTTATAAGTTTTAGTATTTTACACTTTTAGTCCGTATTTTTCGTTTTAGTTTCGTATTTTGTCATTTTTAGTTCCTATTTTTAGTAATTTTTCAATTTTTGTCAGTTTTATCATATTTTACCTGCTTTTGCTCGAGACTGATATATTTTTCTTATCTTTTGCAGGTTTGCCGATTTAAAGTCAAGTATTCCGCATTAATTTTTCAGAATTAAATTTTGAACGACAAATTTTATAATTTGTTATTCAAAATTCGATTTTGAAAAATTTTCTGACTTTGATCGAATTTTCTCTGATTATCGTGTGTGCATAATTCTACTTCTCACGAAGTATCTGACAACGATCATTTTTAATCTTTTACAGGTAACAATGTCTGAATTTCAAAGTTGCTGGTGTGATTCACAAAAGATATGCCATTTACAAAAGCAACATGAAGAACTCACACGACAACTTCAGATGTTTAAAAGTGCTCTTACAACATCTCACAATGATCTTCAAAAACAGAAATTTCAAACATCTGAATGTTCTGTGAAACTTGACAAATCTGAGGAAAAAACAAAGATTTTGGAAACCGAAAACATTGAGCTGAAAAAAGGATCTCCGAGTTGACTGAAAACACTATTCTAAAGAAAAAGCATAATGAGAGCGAACTTTCTTTGAAAAATATTACCTCTCAAAACACAAGATTTTTGAACAAAATCAAAGATTTGGAAAAGAAGCTTTATTTGAGAGATCAAACAGACCAAACAGTTTTCATGAACAAGCCAAGACTTGTAAGCAATGTCAACAAGTATTGGGGACTTGGTTACGAAAACCCAAAACTTTTGACAAAAGCTATGATTAAAGTACCGACAATGTATAGATTCGAATGTTTAAGATATGCAAGCTATTGGCCAGATTTTGAAATTCCTTGGACTGGTGAAAAGGAAACACAACTAGAGGAACATAGAAAAAGAGCTTTAACAACTCATATACAACTTCCATTTTGCTATACTCGTGAGACGGAGAAGATTCTCAAAAATCTAAATAAACCACTTCCAGATAACTATTTTGACATTTGTGCTACAAAGCCAATCACCGAGAACCAAGTCTTTGAAACTAAGAAATATGTTCCTACATTGGTTCTTGAAGGGAAAATTGTTGAATTGGAAATCTCTCTTGCTGAACAAAGGATCAAATATGATTATGAAAATGATCTTATTTCAACTGTTTATTCAAATAGTTTTAAGGAAATATCTTCTAGTTTCAATGATGAGGTGAACAAGGAGACTGTTAAAATTGAACATGCTTTGATCAAAAAGTTTTCGGTTTCATCAAAAGCCATTTTTGATGCTAAACAAAAGATTGATCATAAATGTCTCCGACTTTCAAAGAAAGTGGCAGATCTTGAGAATATTCTTCTCTCCGAGCATACTCATTTGGAAAATGAGAAAGTCAACTTTGTAAATCAAATCAAATTATTTGAAGATAAGTTGACTGAGTTGTTAAAGACAAAAACTGAGTTAGAGATTGTCTTAGAAAAAGAAAGAAAAAAATTTGCAAAGAACAAGTGGGTTATTTTTGAAAATTCTTCTTTTGAAAAAGACTCTGATGGTGATTTTCAGTCTAACCTTGTTTCCAAGGAGAATTCAAAGCCTGAAGTTTGTGACAAAGGAACAAATTGTGAATTTGATGTCTCAAAGAATCTTCCTGACCATAATGCTTTGATTGATGAAAAGATAATTGTTTTGGAGAACGAAAAGAAAGCTCTTGAACTAAGATGCATAAATCTTTCAAAACAAATTTCTGATTTTGAGAAGGTATTATTTCTTGAAAAAGAAAAATCTGAGAAGGAAAGAGTAGATTTTGAGGTTGAAAGAAAAGTTTTTGAATCACAAAGTGTCGAGCTTTCAAAGAAAATATCTGACTTGGAAAAAGTTTTGGAAGAAGAGAGAAAAGAGTTTGGTGAAAAGAAAAATGCTTTTGAAATGGAAAAGCAAAGGGTTCAAAAGAAAAACATGAATATTTTCAAAGACATATCCGAGAAGAATTTTGAAGAGGAGAGAAACATCTTTAAGGATGAAATTTTAAAGCTAACAAGGAGGTTATCTGCTTTAGCAACGGAAGCTATGAAAGAGCAGAAGATCAAATCTGATCTACAGAAGAAACTTGATCTGACTGTTCAAGAAAGGAATGTTCTGTCCGATAAAGTTCGGAATTTGAAAGCAACTAAGATTCATGTTAAATCATCTGAACAATCGCCGAATGATGGTTCAACTGATTCATCAAAGGCTGCTTCTAGTTCTGTTCATGAACATTCTTCTTCGACAACGTCTGTCAAATCAAAAGTTCAGATGCGTCCTTCTAATCTTTTCTACAACCGTGCTGCTACAAGTTCTGATTTACCTATCTACAAGCCTGTGAAGATGGAATGGAGAGTTAAAGGCACAACACCATTTGCCTCCACATCAAATGCCAAAAAGAACAATGCGCCGAAAGGTAAATTTTCTTCTGCTAAACCTAATCCTATTTATTCTGCAAATCATCTGATTAGGTTGGCACATAAGAAAATTTGTTGTTCTTACTGTGGATCAAATGATTTTGTGCATAAAGTTTATACTTCTTTTTGGTACGGTACTTACAGTATTCCTTCAAAGAGATCTACACCTAACACACTAGGAACCAAGGACCGTTGGGTACCAAAATCTGTTTAATCTGTCTTGCGGGTTGAGCATGTGTTGTGCTGAATGTTACATATATATCACACACATGACTGAAAACAGAAAAGAAGCGGTGCAAATTTTTGAAGAGTACATGTGCCATTAAGGGGGAGCAAAGAATTAATGGTTTCTAAACACCTCAGTTTAGAACCCGAGCATAAAAGAGACAATGGTTTCTAAACACATCAGTTTAGAACCCGGACTCCAAAGAAACAATGGCTTCTAAACATATCAGTTTAGGACCCGTACTTCAACGAGTTTGATTTCTAAACACATCAGTTTAGAACTCGTACTTATTTGTTTTAGACTTTGATTGCTGTACATACTAATTTTGTTTCATTAAGATCTTTTGCAGATTTTGAGGGGGAGCTTATCTGATTTTAAATCAGTCTTTCATGATTGAGGGGGAGCTTAAACAGTTAACTGTACGTATCTTCTGAACTTAATCTGAGATTGTTTGAAAGAAGAACGACTTTCAAGCATGAAAAACGTTTTCTTAAATGTTCAAACCACTTCTCGATTCTCAAAAAGATTTTATGAAATTTAGAAGTGCGATTTTAAATGTTTTTCACACACACACACACACACATATATATATATATATATGTATATATATATATATACATATATAGATCTCGGATTGGTATAACATCATTTCTGACCGTGTGTTTTAAAGATTAATACTTGTGTATTATCTTTTCCATACTTTCATGTATTCACACACACCAGTTCAGCTTCATATTGACTTTGTTATTACCATGTCTCAAAACGTAACATTTTTCGATGGTAATACTCCCGTTTGATTTCAAATTTTGTTGAGCATCATATTCTTTCAACGTTAGAACTTAACCGTTTCATTCAAAGATTGTTTATATTTGTTCATATAAACAAATTTCAATTCTTTGATAACCTAAACCTTACATGATTATCATTCATGTTATTTGATCTGATTGATACATTGTCAGATTCTCAAACAAGTCTTTCGAATTCATTTCATTCTTTCAATATTCTTGTTGTGAGAAATCTTCAAAGATCAAAATGCTCAAATCTTCATGGTATTATTCAGGAGCATACATTCTGATGGCAATGTTAATCAAATGCCGATATTCATATTTGTTCAAGCTAAATTGTTGAACAACGCAACATTTTAGGACAAAATTTCATGGGAATCAGTGTGAGATTTTAAAGAACTTCTATGGATCCACGTTAACTAGTGTTTCCTACCCAAGAAGTTATCCTTGAGTGATTGAGGGGTGGGGGGTCAAAATCAAAGAGTGGGGGAGATTACTCATACGGTTGAGTATCTCATTGTGCTAAGGTAAAATGAAAATGAGAGTTTGGGTAGACGTGAGCGGATTAAAAAAACAGAAAGAGGGTGTGAGAACAGAGTTAAAAGAATAAGAGAACTCTGCACCAGCCACTTTCTGAGTCGGGCAGCCACATTACTGATTGTTTCACATTCTTTGGTGACCATCATTGAAATAGGCAACTAGCCCATGCCAACTCTTGCATTTAACCCCACCAACTACTCATTTCTTTCTTAACAAAGAAATGTTTCATATTTCTTGGGGACGCAGCATATCATCTATCTGATCTTCACTCGGAAGGTCTGGATATTGAAAAAGAAGGAAGTTTTCCCCACCTTCGCTCTTCATTTATGCACATTGAGTCCGTGGAAACTTGTTGCTGTCTCAACAGTTTACACAATTTGAGCCTAATTATTCAAGCATAAGTTGCTTCAATCATTTCTTACACATGCACGTACACACAAGGAATATGTTTTCTTGTTATAATGTTCATAGAATTTCCTTTGTGGTTTTTCGATGATTGAATGGAAGCCCTGGAGGAATGAACATCAAAAAGCTCCTTTCCAAAGTGCATTCGTTGTACTAAGTGGCTCCGTGCAACTTACAGGCATTATAACTGATTCATTAGTTGTTTCAGGGTTACCACTTTCATTTTGTCTGAATTTGAAAAGATTCGAATAAATGTTTTTGGAACTGACGGATATTCAGATCAGAAGGAGGAGATTGTTATTGGTATTCAAAGACTGCTGAAATTGAAAAGAATTTTGATGATCATGATGCTCACAATCATCAAAATGGGGGAGAAGATTTGAAAGTTTCAATTTCAAGATAGAGTGAAGTTTTATTGAAGTCAAGAAGCTCGAGTTAAAAAGTTCAAGATGTTTCGAGATGATTCGACAAAGATTCAAAATTCAAAGATGTTCATTGTTCAAGAAGTAAAGATACACAGTTCAAGACATTCAAATCCAGTTAAAGCTCAAAACCCCGTTAAAGCTCAAAACCCCGTTAAAGCTCAAAATCCATTTCATGTTCAAAGACCGAAGATATATTTCAAAGCTCAAAGATGCAAAGATCTGTGCTACAACGATTCAATGATCAGTGACACAAAGATATGAAGTTTTGTTTGAAGACTTTGACCAACACCATAAAGATGTGAAGTTTGCAATTCAAGACTTTGATGATTATTTGATTTTGAAGATCCAGTTGAAGACTAAAGTAGTCAGATTGGATTTCTGAAGACAATGCCTACTTGAAGATTCTTCAAAGTTATTTTTCGAAGATTGATTTTCCTTCAAAGCGAAGAGGAAGATTGTTCAAAGAGCTAAAGTGTTGAAGATTTGAAGATCACAAAGAGCTGAGGACTATCGTCATCAATTTTTAAATCTTGAATCCATAGGGGGAGATTGTTAGTGCATAAAATGTATTCAAGATTTAATATGTAATTGTATTATTTGTAAGAGTCAAATGCAATAGTCAAAAGTCAAAGTAAGGGTGTTAAAGGGTCAAAGTCAAGGCAATTAGAGTGGAAAGTCAATGTGTATAAATAGAATGTTGTAATAGATTTAGAGAGAAAGTCTCATACGTTTATTTCATAATTGTAAGAGAGGGATGACATCTTAGAGAGAGAGTTTAGAGAGAGAAAGTGGATCTTGAATCTCATCTTGTATTCTTTCTCTATTCTAATGAAGATTCCATGAATTACACATTGTTACTTGATTAGATCTGGGATCACAGCTCCCTCTAGTGGCAACAGTTTCATCAACAAGTATAAAACATTTCATAACCATTAGAAACAGCAACTTTAAACAATAAGCTTCCACATAAACTGTACATGTAAGTGGCACACTGAAGACCCGCAATGGCGACAACGTGTCAGTCTCACACTACCTTACTGGGTCACTCCTCCCATGGCATAAACGGGCCACCCCCCGGTATGAGCACTGGCGGGCCACACCCCCCGACTTAGCCATTGCATATCTATCAATAACGTATGCATACTGTTAGGACTATAAATGTCCTACATATTAGAAAAATATATAAGAATTATATAGAGCTTAATTAGTTATTTATTTAATTGTAAAAGCCTTAATTGTGTTAATTGGGCTTAGTTTAGCCTAATGGGCTTGGACCTTATTTGTCTAAGGCCTAAGTATATAAGGATTGTTTCCTTTAGAATTAGGTTAAAAAGGTTAATCATAATAGTAAGAGAGCTTAATTGTTTAGAGAGAGATAGTTGAGAATATCATTCAAACCTTTTGTAACTATCTTGATTCATTCAATAAGATTAATCGCTCGTGTTAATCGTTGTTACCTGATCAAACTGAGAACTCACACGTGGTATCAGAGCCGAATAGGTGATTTGAAGATATAGAAGAAATCGAACGAAAGCAAGAAAAAGCAAGAAATTTTCGTATTCAATTTTCTGGAAAACGCAGCTGTGCCGTTTTGCTTATTCCCGGAGTTTGAACCGTCGAATAGTCGCAATTTTTGGACAGTAGCTTCACGACATCTTGGTCTACATTCTGAGCGGTGGGATTAATCGTTTGAGGTCCAGAAGACACTCGTTTGCTGTTCATCGTAGTGCAGTAATTGTTTTGGTGAAACGATCATCAATCGGGTTTGCAAAGCTTTTCGTTGATTTAATAATTCGTTTGTTAATTCTCGATTGTTTAATCGTTCTTAATCTGGGGTTTATCTGCGTTTATATCGATTCTCAAAGGTATTAATTTTTCAATTTAAAAATCAATTCTTGAGTTTTTGGTGTTCTTAATTTTTTGTGGTGATTATTGAAAAATAGGATATATTTTGCTTAGAAATCGATTTGGGTATGTTTGTTTTTGTGTTTTTGGTCAAAATCTAACCCTACAGGAGTGAAATCAAGCAACCCTATCGAACCCTGATCCGAATTTCTCAATCAGCCGCAGTGTCCGGAAGTTTCTTAATTTTTCCGGGTAAGTTTCCTATTTCTCACCACTATCCGGACAAATTCATCCGGATTGTTTCTGGTTTCCGGATAAGACTTTTCCCGGACACCCATCTAATTTCCCGGATAAAACAAAGTGTCCGGATAAATTTCTTTCTTACCGGATGAAGTCTACTTCCCGGATGTTCACGGATAAGTTTTGAAAATCAACTTCCCGGATGAAATCCACTTTCCGGCTACCACATAACTTCCCGGATGCTTCCAAGTCCCGGATATCCTTTTTATTACCGGATGCACACCTTACTAGCCATCCATCTTTGACCGTATTTTTTTTGTTATTTCTCATTACATGCAGATATACGCCACATGCATTTACACATAGACATCAATTTCATGCATATTGTTTTGATTTACTTATCCATCTTTCACCTTCGCATACATACATACTACATAATTTTTTTTAATTTTTTTTCTGCATATTTCTTTCTTTCATCGCAGCATACACATTTATATAATATATTTATATGTTTGTTTCTCCTATTTATTGCATACCGATTAATCTCCATCCGGAAATTTAATTTCAACCGGAAAGTAATATTGTCCGGAAAATAACTTTACAGGAAACTCTCCCTGACCCGGATTCCCCATTATCCGAAATCCATCTCTATCCGGGAAACAACTTTCGATCGAGAAACAAGTTCATCCGATAAGCTCAATTGGTCATCCGGTAATCTCATTTATCCGGTAAGTTTTGTTTTGTGCAGAAACTCATTCGCTCGGTAAGTTTTTTGGTTGATAAGTTTTAATTGGTAAGTAGTGATCGGTAAGCTAATTTTTTCAGTAAATCCATTTGACCGTGAAACGTCTTGAGACTATTTTCGACGCTTATCATTTTATGTGATTTTAGATTGACGTGTTCGATCTAACTTGGTTTGTTTATCTTGCAGGTTTCATTCTCGAAGTTTGATTTCGTTCGATCCGATACTAATCAGATTTTAAATTGTGAAAACAAATTTATTTATTTGATTTGTTTTTCTGATTTAAATTTTGATTTTTCTTCCGCATTTATCATTTTTCGATTCTTCAAAACAACACCGATTAACGATCTTTCATTTTTCAGGTAACAATGTCGATATATTGTATACATCGAGAGTGTAAAGAAAAGATAAAATTATCTGAAGAGAATCTCAAGCTATCACAGGAAGGCTGCATAAGGTACTTCAAAGAACTGAAGGAACAGAAATTGCAAACAATTGAAAGTTCTGAGAAGCTTGCTAAATCTGAAGAAAAGGCAACGATCTTAGAAACTGAAAACACTGATCTGAAAAGGAAGATTTATGAATTGTCATCGCAAGACGACATGAAGGCACTTGAAGAGAAAGAGCAAGCAAGACTATATGAAAAGGATATCAAGCAAGCAGATGATTTGTGCAGCAAGTACGTCAAAGAACCGAAGGAACATAAATATAAATTCTGGATTAGTTATGAGAAACTCGCTAAATCTGAAGAAAAGGCAACAATATTAGAGTCTGAAAACACTGAGCTGAAAAGGAAGATCTCTGATTTGCCATCACAAGACAAGATAAAGGCACTTGAAGAGAAAGGTAAGCTCTTGAACTGTGAAAACCTTGAGCTTAAAAGTAAACTAACTACTCTTGAAAATGTTTTTGAAAAGGAGAAAGAAAGTTTTACAAAGGAAAGGCAAATACTTATACAAAAGCAATCTGATTCTTCAAAGAAATCTCTTGAAGAGAAGAAGAGACTTGAGCTTATATGTCTAAAACTTTCAAAACAAATCTCCGACTTTGAAAAAATTCTGATTTTAGAAAGAAAGAAGTTTGAAACTGAACGCAAATCTTTTACTAAAAGGAATGGAGAACTTTCTTTGAAAATATCCGATTTGGAAAAAGAATTAGACATTCTAAGAAAAGAGACTAAGAAGAAGAAGGTTGAACATTTTAGAGCAAAACGTTTGAAAGATGATTTTGCATTCGAAAGAAAGATTTTTCAGACTGAGATTTCTAAGCTTAAAAAGGGATTATCTGTTTTGTCAACTGACATTATGATAGAGAAGAGGCTAAAATCTGATCTCCAAAAGAAGTTGGATCTAATGCTTGAAAAGAAAAATGTTTTGTTTAACAATGACAAAGTACTTGAAACCAAAAACTCTGATGTTGAATCACCCAATCTTGCTAATCTAGATACTGTTAACCAGTCTCTTTACGGTGATTCAGTTAATTCAGTTTGTTTTTCTAAGACTGCTTCAAGTTCTATTCTCAAAAAGGTTTCTTCAAAGATGTAACGACCCAGACCCTTTTTCGAAGTGTTTTGTGGTTAGTGTGGAGTTGTAAATGAAAGTAGAAGTTGAGGGGCCTTTTTGGTAATTGTGAGAGGGAGTATAAAAGGGCACAAAACTCTAGGTATCTTTTCAATTCCCTGATTTGGTGTGTGTCGGCTGATAATTTAGAGAGAAAAGGGGGCATTTGAGTTTGAGGTTTTTTGTGCAAGAAGAGAAGAATCATCAAGTGGTAGAATCAGAAGGAGGATTGGATTTTGGAGTTTGTTCTCTGTAGCAATCAATCAGGTAATCCTTAATCCATAACCTCAGCTAAGATTCGTCTGGTGATTTGTGGTTTTGAGAGTTTTCTTGCAAAAAGTAGTTTAAGACCATTAAGGGAGATTTAAGCATCTTTGGGTGGTGTTTAGGCAGTAAAACTTTGTGGGATTTGATTTTGGGCTTGTATGTAGTTAATCGTCGCATTATCTTACTGTTTAATGGGTGTTTGGCATGATTTCGAGCATTAAACTCGAACAGCGCCTCGTCCGGAAACTTTCTTGCGAACCAGGTGTCCGGAAGTTGTCCGGGTAGCTTCTTGTCGCAGGTTACCAGGTATAGTGTCCGGAAAGGTTAAGTGTCCGGAAAGGTTAAGTGTCCGGAATGTATAGTTATCCGGAAAGTGGTGTTATCCGGAAAGTGGTGTTATCCGGAAAGCAGAGGTGTCCGGACATTGTGGTGTCCGGTAAGTAGAAATGTCCGGTAAAGTCTTGTATTCGGTAAGTTCGGTACCCGGAAAGGGGTATCGTCCGGAGAGTAGAAGTTACCCGGAAAAGGGGTGTTGCCCGGATTAGTTGTCGTCCGGATTAGTGTGAGTGTCCGGATTCTTTGGGCGTCCGGAAAATCAGGGTTGTCCGGAGAGTTGTTATTATCCGGATACTTTTGCTGAGTAGTTTCTATTATGTCCTTTTATTCAGGAAAGTCGATTGGAAGTTGGGAACCGATTAGAAACGAGAAGTAAGAGCATCAGGTGAGTTTTCTAAACTAAAATGTGTGGCTTTTAAAGTGTTTTCAAAATGTGTTATGAATGTTGAGAATTGCCATGCTTTATTATTATGCTTTAATTGCATGAAAGTTGTTTAAAGTTTTATGTAGAATGTATGCATACATCAAGGAGACGTAAACTGGCAAAGACGGGAGCGAGGCTCCGCAAGGCAACATGAGGCTGACTCGTTGTCACCTTCGGGTGGCTTCAGGGTGTCAGATTACGAGGAGGCGGACTTTAGTCCGTATATGATTTTGACGTGTTGAGTATGAGCGTTTTATGCTGAAAATATAAACTGTTTTAAATGCTTGATAACTGTTAGGAGGGACTCACTAGACCTCATGGTCTAACCCTCGCATTTTCAAAATTAAAACCTTTTCAGGTAAGCAGGTTTCCAGGAGCTCGGGCAAATAGGCTGAGCTTAGCGTGAAGAGTCAAGAAGTGTAGGTACACTCTAGCATTTAGTTTTTCTCAGTTGTGTAGGTTGTTTCCGCAAGCCTTTTTAGTTTTTGTAATGAAATTTTGAGACCGTGATTTTGGGATGTTATGAATTTGACGTTTTGCATGATATTTTTTGGTTGGGTCTTTACAGTTGGTATCAGAGCCATAGTTTAAGGGATTTAGGTGACCGGACGGGCCTAAACTTAAACTTGGGAGAAGAAATCACAACTGAGAATCAGGAAAATGCGTTAGGAGGTCACTATTATAGAGATAGGACTAATAGGGTACTGAGGACTGTCATGTAAGGTAAGTTTGAAATTTCACCTGGCCAGTGTAATTACGAACTTACAGGTACATGTATGTGCTTAACCTGCCTTATTATTCCGAAGTGGTAGTAAGAAACTAGTGTTTATGTCGTGTGCCAGTACTTTAGAATGTCAGCAAGATCCCTGAGGGGTAGACTGAGACATTTGTTGGAGGAGTTTCTTGAGAAGTCATGAATGATGTGATGTATGTATACATCGTGGAGACGGATTGTTGTTTGGAATGTTATGAGCCGTCTAGAGGTAGACCTTCGTGGTTCGAAGAGGATGAGTGATTAATTTTGAGTAAGTCTTCTGGATCAGGAGAGTCTCGATTCTAGGAATCGTGGGATAGATCTGTTCGGATAGTAAGGCGGGACAGTGTCGAGATCTTGAAGGTGTCAATCCAAGAGCGAGCAGGGGATTAGAGTCCTGACTCTTTAGTCGCGTTGTTCAGTGGCAGGATCATTGAAGAGAGATTTCTGTAGAATACTTAAAGCGTGTAGAAGTATAATATGAGATAAATTGGTCAAGATGAAAGTAATATGAAATAGTTGAGTAAGTGGACCGTTGAACGTATGTATAGCAAGTTGTTGCAAGACCGAGGGGGGGCGACCGCTGGTCGAAAGTGGAGTGTCAATGATAAGTTGCGTGAGTAAAGCGATTGACCTTGTTTGAGTGAGTAGCCTTCAATTTCAAGTCGAGTTTCATGCATTAAGATCGTATATGTGCATATGAGATTTTTCATAAGTAAAGTAAATGTGTAAATATCAAATTTGATTGGATATGAGTCGGCGTGTGCAAGCGTATGTTTAAAGAAAAATGCAAATCCATTTACCTCGCACAATGAAGTCTTGAGGACTACGATTTACAAAATATTCCACTCTTTTCATTATAAGTTAAATTGTTGCAAAAGTCAAGAAGACGTTTGAATGCAAAACTTTTATGACCAAGATAAGTATTGACATGTTGAAGTTATATAAGTAAATGTGAGAACCGACTGGTTTACTTCGTGTCGGTATGTCCTTTCAAAATTTTGTCGTATGAAAAGATTTTCATCCAATATTTATTTCTGTCGTAACAATATATTTTGGTTGAGTAAGATTAAGTTTTACGGAAAGTTGCATGCAAACGATTCTCGAGATCGTAGTGCAGGGTATTGAAGGGGTCGTGTGTACCCAAGTTGTTTCCAAGTGTTGTTTCTTTAAAATAATCAAAAGTGTGATGATTTATTTATCGCGTTGTCATGCATGAAGGCTATAAACTCACTAGGTCGTAGAGTACTACATTTTAAGCTAAGGATGAACTTTTAGAGTGGAGAGGTGTTAGACAGATCAGGGGAGAATGTTCGTAGTTTTGGTACTTATGTTCAAGAGGAGAGATGAGCAGTGGAGGAGTCAGAAGTGGACTTTAGTGTCGGTTGTATGAGGGTCTGTACCCTCGTGCGGTGACTGGAAATGCAGTTGCCGAGGGACGGTTGTGTTCAGGGGAAGGACTAGAAGTCAGCAAGGTATTGGTATTAGCAACTCGTTATGAGTAGTGTGGTGAAGTAGAGATGAAATATCCACGACGTTGAATAAGAGTTTTAAAGTGATCTTGTAATATTAACGTTTCACGAGTGAGTTTGAAATGAGGACGACGGGATGTGAATTTGATTATGATATGTTGGGAGGATTAGGTTCAGTAAGGGACCCTTGTTGAAGAATAGGTTAAGGAAGTATCAACAGGTCAACTATTGACGTTAAAGTCGGCAGTTGAGTAAGGTGTATGAGACCGAAGACTTGAATCAGAAGGTTGAAAGTTGAAGGACCACTTTGTAGGGGTGTTAAGATAGTGAAAGGCTGCTGTTTTAGATAAGCGTTTTACCTACGAGATGGATGGTTCGTAAAGAATAAAGTAATTAGCACAAACGAAGTGAGGGTATAGATTATGTCGATCTGTGAGGGAGTGCGCCCTGTCTATATATTGGTTTGGGATCGCAAGAGCTAGCAGGAAACGAGTATGTTAGAGTTATTCAGAAATTCGTGTGTTGTGGTTCAACTAGAGCTGGGAGAGAGGCAATGTAGCGAGATAGACTCGGTTAGTTATGAATGAGGTCTTGAAGATAAGTTTGAGTTGTGTACGATTGGCCATGAGAGTCTTGGTCTGCAGTGTGATGTTTTGAGTGAGTAATGTACAGTTATATAGTGGCAATAATTGCCAAGTCTAATGTGCCAGCTAGCGTCATAGCGATGAGAGATTAGAGAAAGAGGAAACTTCAGATAGAAACCTGTTGGAGGTTTCGGTTGTGGTGTTCGTGTTGTTAACTAGGTTGTTGGAGCACGTAGGGTGTGAGTTGATGTCGTGATATGATTATGTTCGGGATAGCATCACGTAGTGGTGGTGGGTAGTTACCTAAAGGAGAAACCAAGTGTTTTTAGATGTAAGAGTCGCTAAGTAAGTATATTTTGGAATCATTGGAAGTTTAAAGAAGATGATGGATGTATTAGTCAAAATGTGGTGGAATAGATGTGAAAACCTTAAAGAATGTGAGCTGTTGCTTATGTGTGAACGAATTGTCTGAGAAAGTAAAAGTTGGAGTTTAAAGAATGTATAGTGACGTCGAACTCTGGTGTCAGTTCGAGGTGATTCGGTCGGAAGCCTAAAGTTAGAATGTTAGTGCAACCGTTTGGTTACGTATAGTGATGAGAAAGCTTTTGCAGCTTGGGAATTGTCGGATGAGGGGGACGAGAAATGATAGTTGATAATGCTCCACGCTAAGGTGGGGAGGTGAAGACAGTATGTCGGATTAAGTAAGTAAATCGGAAGTAGTAAACTTGACAGTAATGCTGATGGGTGTAGTGTTGTGTAGGCTGCCCTTGGTAAGTGTGCGAACTTTTGGAAAGAGTATTGAGGGAGGAAATTGTGTATGTTTTTGTGCAGGAAAGAAGTGGGTAAGACGACTGAATAAGTTAAGTTAGTGGCTTTGTGAGAGACGTTCAAGCGAACTGATCGTTCAGTGTAAGCTTTTGAGGACTGTAGGGTGTGATCGTGGTTACCCCTCGTAGATGAGTAGGAGTAACCGAAGTTATGTTATATGGTTGGACGCACGTGGCAAGTAGTGAGAAATTGATGAGCCTTCAGGATAAGTTCAATTCTGATAGGTGAGTACTCAAATGAGGAAGTATAGAGGTTTCCTACTATTAGACACGTTAAGTGTGAAATGATGAAGTTGTGAGAACGTACGAATTAGTTGACGTGTTGTAACCAATGTGATTCGGGAAGGGGTTATGATCTGCTTAGACGTATGTCGGTTGGAAAAAGTAGTCTAGAAGTTTCAGGTATACCAAGGAGAGGCTCATGGGTGTGAGCTTGTCGGGATGTACAAGGTTGGCCTGGTGCCGAGTTGTCAGTGAGCGAGTTTTCTTGGTAGAAGATTCTCGTTGTCGTGGCGGGAATTTCTGCGAAGTCCTTTTTCTTAAGGAAGTGTAATTGTATAAGAGACCTTAATTAGACGTGTTTAAAACTATGAGTCCCGATGTAGGGACGGAGGCGCGGTTGACCTTGGTTTTATCAGGTAGTTTTAAGCGAGTATAGTGATCGAAGGGGGTACAAGTAAATAGTGCAAGATGGCACGTTTTAGCAAGTGATGACTCGCCGAGGGCGGTTTCATGTATGAAGTGCAGTTATGTTTCCCATCTGAACGATTTGGGGCAGCCAAGTAGAACTGAGTGGTTGAATTGAGAACATAAGACTGGGGAACCTCGAGAATTGAGAGATAGGTAAAGTGGACTACGTCTGTGGATCCGTCGGAGTTATGAAATTTGAATAGATAGTGTGCGATCTTGAGGTACTAGATGAAATTTTGGGGGAATTCGTGGTGTGATGTGCGCCTCTGTTATGAGGAACAGATAAGGGAAGCTGTAGTAATGTCGACCTTGTGAGAATTACAGGCGATAAGAAGTTGACTTCTGTCTTTAGTGAGTAAGTTAGAGCAGCGGCATATAAGTTAGACTTGCCAGAAGAGATAAGAGGAGTGCATCAAACTTTTCTTGTGTCAAATCTGAAGAGATGTTTGGCTGAGACCGATGTAGCCATTCCATTTGAAAATGTTAGCATCGATGAGAGACTGTCGTACGAAGAAGAACCAATAGAGAAATTCGGCCAGTAAAAGTTCAGTGTAGGTATCATAAGGGGGCGAGAGGCAGCGTGGGAGGTAGAATCCGATACGAAGTCTAGGTACCCTCTCCTTTTCGAAAATGGAATTCCGGGGACGGAATTCTTTTGAGGGGGGAGAGTTGTAACGACCCAGACCCTTTTTCGAAGTGTTTTGTGGTTAGTGTGGAGTTGTAAATGAAAGTAGAACTTGAGGGGCCTTTTTGGTAATTGTGAGAGGGAGTATAAAACGGCACAAAACCCTAGGTATCTTTTCAATTCCCTGATTTGGTGTGTGTCGGCTGATAATTTAGAGAGAAAAGGGGGCATTTGAGTTTGAGGCTTTTTGTGCAAGAAGAGAAGAATCATCAAGTGGTAGAATCAGAAGGAGGATTGGATTTTGGAGTTTGTTCTCTGCAGCAATCAATCAGGTAATCCTTAATCCATAACCTCAGCTAAGATTCGTCTGGTGATTTGTGGTTTTGAGAGTTTTCTTGCAAAAAGTTGTTTAAGACCATTAAGGGAGAATTAAGCATCTTTGGGTGGTGTTTAGGCAGTAAAACTTTGTGGGATTTGATTTTGGGCTTGTATGTAGTTAATCGTCGCATTATCTTACTGTTTAATGGGTGTTTGGCATGATTTCGAGCATTAAACTCGAACAGCGCCTCGTCCGGAAACCTTCTTGCGAAGCAGGTGTCCGGAAGTTGTCCAGGTAGCTTCTTGTCGCAGGTTACCGGGTATAGTGTCCGGAAAGGTTAAGTGTCCAGAAAGGTTAAGTGTCCGGAATGTAGAGTTATCCGGAAAGTGGTGTTATCCGAAAAGCAGAGGTGTCCGGACATTGTGGTGTCCGGTAAGTAGAAATGTTCGGTAAAGTCTTGTATCCGGTAAGTTCGGTACCCGGAAAGGGGTATCGTCCGGAGAGTAGAAGTTACCCGGAAAAGGGGTGTTGTCCGGATTAGTTGTCATCCGGATTAGTGTGAGTGTCCGGATTCTTTGGGCGTCCGGAAAATCAGGGTTGTCCGGAGAGTTGTTATTATCCGGATACTTTTGCTGAGTAGTTTGTATTATGTCCTTTTATTCAGGAAAGTCGATTGGAAGTTGGGAACCGATTAGAAACGAGAAGTAAGAGCATCAGGTGAGTTTTCTAAACTAAAATGTGTGGCTTTTAAAGTGTTTTCAAAATGTGTTATGAATGTTGAGAATTGCCATGCTTTATTATTATGCTTTAATTGCATGAAAGTTGTTTAAAGTTTTATGTAGAATGTATGCATACATCAAGGAGACATAAACTTGCAAAGACGGGAGAGTAGTTCCGCCAGCTCTCGTGCGGGAAGGGAGGTCCCTATATGCCAGGAGCGAGGCTCCGCAAGGCAGCATGAGGCTGACTCGTTGTCACCTTCGGGTGGCTTCAGGGTGTCAGATTACGAGGATGCGGACTTTAGTCCGTATATGATTTTGACGTGTTGAGTATGAGCGTTTTATGCTGAAAAGATAAACTGTTTTAAATGCTTGATAATTGTTAGGAGGGACTCACTAGACCTCATGGTCTAACCCTCGCATTTTCAAAATTAAAACCTTTTCAGGTAAGCAGATTTCCAGGAGCTCGGGCAAATAGGCTGAGCTTAGCGTGAAGTGTCAAGAAGTGTAGGGACACTCTAGCATTTAGTTTTTCTCAGTTGTGTAGGTTGTTTCCGCAAGCCTTTTTAGTTTTTGTAATGAAATTTTGAGACCGTGATTTTGGGATGTTATGAATTTGACGTTTTGCATGATATTTTTTGGTTGGGTCTTTACAAAAGACCTGCATTAGATCAAATAGCTCTTTAAAAGATCGGATCCGCACCTCTAATCTGTTCATGACACTATTATTGACAAATCAGATAATCAATTTTTCAAGAAAGTAAACATGGTTTGGAGAGTTAAAGGATCTGCTCCTGCTCCAAAGTCATTCGTCTCTGTTAAGAGTGACAAGAACAACAAAGCTTTCCACGCTAAACCTTTTGTGAAAACTGATCGTGCTTACTCTGTTAATAAGCTGATCAGCTTATCTACACAGAAGCTGTGTTGTTCTTATTGTGCAACAAGTGAGTTTGTGAATAAAGACCGTGCTAAATATTGGTATGGTACTTATAGTATCCCAGGTCTTCATAGGGTATCTAACCAACAAGGATCCATCAAAAGATGGATACCAAAATCCTACTAATCTGTTTTGCAGGAATGTCATGTGCATTTAAATTAGAAGATTATTTTCTCATGACGAACATTCAAAGGTTATGCCAATTTTGAGGGGGAGTACTATCTTATTAAAGGTAAGTGAACTTTAACTGTATTCAAAGACCGTGGTAATTCATTCTGGATAACTTACTTGTGTTTGTTATTCTCCAATTTTAAATTCCATGATTGCCACGTGTCACTTTTCTTGACTTAGTTATTTCCATGTCTCACATATTCGTTGATTTTTCGATGGAAATACACTCGTTTGAATTCCTAGTTGTTTTCAAAGTTCTCTATTTCTTGAAAATGATTCAATTCTTTTCTGATATGTTAATTGTGACTTGTTCTTCACAATTAAATTTTCTTATCATTGTTTCATTTTTGAACATTCCGTGCTTACTGAGTCAATCTGTTTAGCGCTTGATTTTGTTTCTTGAAATTCCGTTATTTCAAACAACGACTTCTGATCATCTCAGATCAGGACTCGATCTTAAAAGTTTGACTTTTAAACATTTCAGTTTAGAACTCGTACTTCACTGTTGTACTAAACTGTTCTACTCGATGCATGCAAGGAGTGTTAGGACTTACATTGTTTCTATGGTCAATCCAGAACCGGAAGAACCTACCCAAGAAGCACATCCCTTATAGACATCAGTGAGGGGTCTTGATGATAGATGAGTTTGGAGTGAAAAGAATATGGTGAGGATGTGACAGGACTTAAAAGAATTATTGGTCCTTACCAAACCGAGTCAGTTATCCGGGTAACCACACAATCTATTCATTCTCGTTCTTTGGAGATGGATATTGAAATAGACATGGACCCAGTGTCGAAAACTCGTGTCACCCCACCCAGCCACTCAAGTGTCTCACAAAAGATTCTTGTTTCATAAATGCATGGAGATTTAGCACATAATCTATCTATTCCTCATTCGGAGGTATTAGATATTGAAAAAGGAAGACATCAGCTCCGGTCTCCGAACTTCATATTCTAATCACTGTGTCAATTGATTTTTAACTTGCGTCCCAGGTTAAATCAATTTTTGAGCCAAATTGATATAACTTAATTCTTTCACACATGCACGAGTCTTTGTGATTCCATTTGCATATCTTGGTGATATTGCCGGAACAGTTTGAGAAGTAATTTTTAAAATTTTCCTTCAATGATAACTGGAAGTCCTATCAGAGATACCCCATTGCCAACTCTGAACATAGACCACACAATTTTTTAAATTGTTGTGATAACAGTTACTAACGTGTTTCTGTGTCAGTTGATTACCCCATTCTGGTTACTTAATGTTTTTATCTGGCATTTTGCTACTCACCAGCATTGTCTTTGAAAGTACATGATGCTACGGATGCTACTACTAATTATGAGGGGGAGTAATGATACAAATTCAAAGACACCGATTATCAAGCTGAGGGGGAGTTAGCAAAGGCCGAGTGGGAGTAACTGTGTTCTAATTGAAGATGAGATTGCAAAGATTAAATCCGAGGTTGACAAGCCGTTGGATTTACAGTTTAGTGTATTTGATTAAAAATCTTCTCATTCCTTATCAAGTGGTGTTCATTTCAAATTATTTCCTCTATCGAGCATATTGGTTCTACAAGTTCTTTTAAAGCTGAAATCAAATTCAAGAGCTTTATTCAAGGGGGAGCGTCAAAAGACACGAAGACAAGCAACACCGAAGTGTTTCAAAGATTCAAAAGGAAGAGAAGATCAAGACTTGAAGATTTCAAGACCGATTTTTCTTTATATATCTTTAGGGGGAGATTGTTAGGACCATAAATGTTCTACATATTAGAAAGATATAAAAAGAATTACATAGAGCTTAATTAGTTATTTATTTAATTGTAAAAGCCTTAATTGTGTTAATTGGGCTTAGTTTAGCCTAATGGGCTTGGGCCTTATTTGTCTAAGGCCTAAGTATATAAGGATTGTTTCCTTTAGAATTAGGTTAAAAAGGTTAATCATAATAGTAAGAGAGCTTAATTGTTTAGAGAGAGATAGTTGAGAATATCATTCAAACCTTTTGTAACTATCTTGATTCATTAAATAAGATTAATCGTCTCGTGTTATTCGTTGTTACCTGATCAAACTGGGAACTCACACATACACTTTAAGTTAACTTTCCAAACACACATTTTTCATGTCATGTAATCATATCATTTCAACTCCATTTCTTATTTTTTAAATCACGTTTAAAAGCACGTATATAGTTAGAAAAAACTCACATGGTGCCCTGATCAAATTTTCTTCTTTTACTTCTGACCTCCAAGTGGACTACGTGAGTAAATGGATGGGAAAAGCAAGCTGACCGGATACCAAACTAACCGGACACCATTTTCGGATATTAAACCATCCGGACACTACTCACCGGATACTACATTATCCGGATGCTACTTACCGGACAACACTATCCGGATTCTACTTTCCGGACAACACTATCTGGATTCTACTTTCCGGACAAACTACCGGACTCTACTTTCCGGACAACTACCCGGACTCTACTTTCCGGAAATCTCTTCCGAATACCGAACAATCCGGAAACCTGCACAGGGTCACTTACCGGACGCGGGTTCTGTCGACCGATTGGGATATGAAATCCACTTAGTCCCAAACAAGCTTGATTTCACAATAATAACAAGCATTATAACAATACTTAACCCTTTCTTAACAATCCCTTTGTTGCTTAGACACAAAGATGATACCTAATAACCACTTAGAGCATCATTTACAACCATCCAACCACAAAACCCAACTAATCTGATTTCCTCAAAATAAACCAAGAACAAGGATTAGAATATGAGATTACCTGGAAGAATCAATGCATAAGCTAGCTTTCAAATCCCCACTTCTTTAATTTCTTCAGATGGTGAAATTGATAGCTCGATCTCTTCTCAGCTCTCCTATAACCGCTCCAATTGAAATGGTAGAATCTAGGGTTTGTGCCAAAAAAACAAGGGTTTTATACCTTCTTCCATAATTACAAAACAGCCCCCAAAGTTATAGCCCCTTAACTTTTCTCACAAAATTCTCAAATCTTACATTAGAACCCCGGGATATTACAGCATCATGAAAAACCTTCATTCACATTTCTCTATTTTCTCATAATTTTGATTTAAAAAAAATAAAAGCTTATCATAAATGACCATTAAAGACCTAGGATGAAAATCGTTATAAACATCAAACCACAGGGACTAAAATCATAGTTTACTCTAAATTATATATATATAGGGATAATAATTTGTAAACCTCTAAATGTGTGTAAACTTTGGATTTTATAGGTTTCTTGATAATTTTGTTTCATGAAATTGTTTATTTTGATGAAAGTGTTTTATATCATTCATTTCTTAATGAAATTGTTTCATGAAAGTGTTTATTTTGATGAAAGTGTTTCATATCGTTTATTTCTTGATGAAATTGTTTCATATATTTGTGTTTTTTTATGTAAAAACGAAAAAGTTTCATCAAACTGAGAAAATATTTGTAACATCCCACTCTTCGAAACATTTTATAACATAACATAAGCATTCAAATTACTTAAGTAAGCTTGTCTTTACATCATCATTAAACGTACTAAACCAAACATTACAGCGGAAGTCTCTAAACTCACAGCCGAGTGCTAACTAATCATTATCTCATAACAGAATCTGGAGATCTCTAAGCTCCAAGTTCTCTTTGCCTCCTTCCCTAGTTCTTATTAGAAGAACTTGATGTACGCTTACCTGAAAATGGTTTAGTTTTGAAAGACCAAAAGGTCTAGTGAATTCCCTCCGAAAACAACATGTAAAAACAATACGATATCATTTTATTAAAAGGCATCATAAATCTTAAATCATCACATATGGTACTGCACTGTGTAATGGATCACTTAACCATTCGCGATCGGGGCCCAAGCAGACTCCCCTTTCGCCCTCTCGTATCGGGGCCCAAGCAGACTCCCCGATACCCGCCTAGGAGGAAACGATATCCAACATACCGTCTCGTCATACATAACCAAGGGATCATCAGATCCCGAGGCTCATTGATCCCACAGTACAGACCGACATCACATAACATGCACATACGTTTTATAAAAACATTTAACTCTTCATAAATCATGCGCATCATTTCAACATGTCAAACATTCCTTTCTTTCCATGCATATCAGATCATAAATATTTCATGCTTGATAAAACCATGTTCAGTAAAAGAATCATTTAACATTTACGTCATGAAAGAGGATTAGGGAACTCACCTGATAGCAATTTCCTTTCTAATCTTGTGTCTCGTTTCATCCGTTCACCTAATGCATAATTATAGATCAATTAGGCACGTCTCCAATTCTGATCCTAAGTCCTCCTCTTAATTCGGTCTCAAATAACTCATTTAGGTCCATCTATTACATATTGGATTTCTTTTATCCTTTACTAAGCCCACGAGACTTAAGCTAAACTCTAAACACATCGGCCCAATAGCTAGACACTACGGGCCTGACAGACGAAGCCCAAACCGACGATCCCGACATGTTTCGACTCCCGGTACCCGAACTCCTGGTATCCCGACTCCCGGTACCCCGAAGTCCCGGTACCCCGAAGTCCCGGTACCCCAACTCTCGGTACCCCGACTCTCGGTACCCCGACTCTCGGTACCCCGACTCCCGGTACCCCGAAGTCCCGGTACCCCGAAATCCCGGTACCCCGAAGTCCCGGTACCCCGACTCCAGGTACCCCGAAGTCCCGGTACCCCGAAATCCCGGTACTTCGGTCTAGCGAACAGGGACGAACCTTATACGCTTCATTACTCGATTTCTTCCTGCGGAGTCCAGTAAATTGAGAATTTAACACATCATTCTTACCCAATTTGTTCTATTACAACTCCTTAAACAACATAAATTTCTAGTCCATTGATTTCATTAGATTACAATCTCATTCGTGAACTAAAACTCTCCACAGTGATTTTAAACAATATCCCAGCTTGAACATGAAAACCCATCCAGGAAACTAACTTTTCTAGCTATTAATGCACCAGAAGATAACGCTGATTTGAGATTTTACTTACCAAAAGAGTCTTCTCCCGATCCTGATGCCAAACCTATTTCTCCCTCTTTCTGCTCTTCTTCTCAGCCGCCACAACACAATAATACTGAATCACAAAGAAAACCTAGGGATTTGGCTCATTTAAATATGTTTCACAATTTACACTATAGTCCCTAAGCCCAAACTTTCATTCTTTTAGTTCTGGACACTAAACTTTCCAGCCTACTAAATTTGGGTTGTTACAACACTCCCCCCTTAAAAGAATTCCGTCCCCGGAATTCCTTATTGGAGAAGATGCGGGTAACTTGCCCACTCTAAACTGACACTCCCCCACAGAGAAGCCATTTCTAACTCAGTCCACCACCTTAGTACATTCGAAACATGGACCAGTGGTTACATTCCCTTCAGTCCTTACGATACTCTAACTCGTAGGCTACTGTGTCAACTCGATCAGTTCTGACAACAGAAAATTTACTAAAACTTCTCATGCCTCTACACTTCCTTAAAGGAGGGACTTGGCTAAATCCTCTGCCCCAACACGAAATTCATTTGCCAAGAGACAGACACACACTAGACAGCTTGGCACAAGGCCAACCATGTACGTCCCGACAACTCACAACTCGGAGTTCCTTCGTCGTAATACAAGCAATCCTAGATTACTTCTCCCAATCCAACAATCGCCTATACTTGAAACATTCCCCTTTCTCGGATTAACTTATCCTGAAACACGACCATTCTTCGCTGAGTGCCACGTTCGTTCAGTCATATAAAACATAACTCCGGCTACCCTCTCACAACTGGGAGGAGTAACCATGGTCACACCATACTATTCTCTCTGGCTTTATCACTGCGCGACTATTCATTTAAACATTTCTCATCGAGTCACAAACTTAACTCATTCAGTTGTCTCATCCACTTCTTCCCTGCACAAAAACTTACACAATTTCCTTCCTCAATATTCTTTCCAACGGTTCACACACTAATCAAAGACAATCTACCCTATACTGTCAAGTTTACTACTTCCAATTTACTCACTTGTTCCGACATACTATCTACACCTTCCCCACGATAGCGTGGAGCACTGCTCACCACACATTACTTGCCCCTCTCTCCCGACCTTCCACTTGTTGCTATCGCTTTCTCATTACTTACATAACCAAACAGTTGCACCAAGATCTTATCTTAAGGCATTCAACCAAGCTGTCTTGAAACAAGACCAGTGTTCGACGTCACTACACATTCTTTTAATCTCCAACTTTTACCTTCTCAGACATTTCTCTCACAAATAAGCAACAATTCACATTCTTTAAGGATTTCACATCAATCCCACCACATTCTGACTAACACAACCCTCATCCTCTTTAAACTTCCAATGACCCCAACGTGTTCCTTAGTAACGTCCCCTATTAACTCTAATAATCCACCCCCTTGGATTCCCTATTACAAACGGATCTATTAATTCGAGAACACCCCGAAACTCGGGTTCCACAATTCTTTCGACTAACCACTATGATCATAAAAATCAGACATATATATATATATATATATATACCGTCATCCCGGATTTCTAACTTAGATTTACCTTAAATAATTCTTTAACAATCAGTGTGTTAGTCTCAATAACACTTCCCCAAAAATTGTAACACATCCTGTAATAACAAATGGACGTCATTACTTAACAAATCTATAAAATTTAAATCAACCAACCAAAGGCTTATATCTCTATCATGACATTTCAAATCAACCAACGGTCATACTACTATTCCGACCCATAATCATCATCACGTCATTCCTTAAACATAACCAAAATTTCCAACTATTTTCTTCTAGGATCATTCCCTCACGCATAAGGAACAATTTTCGTTCTTTAACGATGTCTCCTCTACTACACTACAGCTTGACTAATCTATTCATCATCTTCTTTAAACTTACTCTGCCTTCAAGAATATACTTAACAACATACGTAACAACAAAGCTTGGTCTCACAGATGGGCAATCACCCAATTCTGCCCCGACATTCCATCCCGATAACAGTCAAAATACACACCTACTTACAACCCACGTACTTCAACAACTGGGATTGCAAAACGTACACTCTATCCGAAATCCCAAAAGGACTTCCTTCTAATCCTTCATCTTTCTAACATCACCTTACTACATCACCGGCTGACACAGATATCTGGGCAATTGACGCTACTATTCATTCGTACATTCACCACTCCTATTATCACACTACCGACCAAGTCTCTCATGGTCATTCGTACACAATTCACACTTTCCTTCATATTCTCCCGTATACTACAATCGAGTCTGCCTCGCTACTTAGTTCTCTCCCAACTTGTTGAACTATGACTCACGAGTTCACACTTAGCTCAAACACGAACATCCTAACCAGCTCTTTTATGACCCGAGTCCTTTATTAGACACGACACATTTTCTTACAGACTGGTATAGTCTACACTCACTCCGCTTGTGTTACACACCTTGTCCTTCTACGGACCCTCCTCGCCTCGTAAACAGAACGCCTATTCAACAACAACAGTCTCTTACTAATTTAACACCTCTTCAAGATATTCTATCAACTTACACTCATCTGGTTTGAGTCTTCGGCCTCGGCCAACATACACCGTTGCCGACTTCAACAACAAAAGACAACTCTTAACTACTTCCTTAACCTATCCTTTAACATGAGTTCCTTACGAGACCTATTCCTCCCTACACATCATAGTTAACTTTATAATCCGTCGCCCCCCATTTCGAAACTTACTCATGTAACATCAATATTACAAGCTCCCTTCGAATCTCATGACCCACATCGTGGACCTTTCATTCCTGCCTCACAGCCCTACTCATAAAGAGTTGCTAAAACCAACACCTTGATGACTCCTAGTCCTTCCTCCGGGCACCATCGCCCCTCGGCAACTGTGTTCTCAGTCGTCGAGCAAAGGTACAGACCCTCGTACACCTAACACTAAGTCCCGAACTCCTGGAATCCCGACTCCCGGTACTCCGAAGTCCCGGTACCCCCGAAGTCCCGGTACCCCGACTCCCGGTACCCCGACTCCCGGTACCCCGAAGTCCCGGTACCCCGAAATCCCGGTACCCCGAAGTCCCGGTACCCCGACTCCCGGTACCCCGAAGTCCCGGTACCCCGAAATCCCGGTACTTCGGTCTAGCGAACAGGGACGAACCTTATACGCTTCATTACTCGATTTCTTCCTACGGAGTCCAGTAAATTGAGAATTTAACACAGCATCCTTACCCAATTTGTTCTATTACAACTCCTTAAACAACATAAATTTCTAGTCCATTGATTTCATTAGATTACAATCCCATTCGTGAACTAAAACTCTCCACAGTGATTTTAAACAATATCCCAGCTTGAACATGAAAACCCATCCAGGAAACTAACTTTTCTAGCTATTAATGCACCAGAAGATAACGCTGATTTGAGATTTTACTTACCAAAAGAGTCTTCTCCCGATCCTGATGCCAAACCTATTTCTCCCTCTTTCTGCTCTTCTTCTCAGCCGCCACAACACAATAATACTGAATCACAAAGAAAACCTAGGGATTTGGCTCATTTAAATATGTTTCACAATTTACACTATAGTCCCTAAGCCCAAACTTTCATTCTTTTAGTTCTGGACACTAAACTTTCCAGCCTACTAAATTTGGGTTGTTACAACACTCCCCCCTTAAAAGAATTCCGTCCCCGGAATTCCTTATTGGAGAAGATGCGGGTAACTTGCCCACTCTAAACTGACACTCCCCCACAGAGAAGCCATTTCTAACTCAGTCCACCACCTTAGTACATTCGAAACATGGACCAGTGGTTACATTCCCTTCAGTCCTTACGATACTCTAACTCGTAGGCTACTGTGTCAACTCGATCAGTTCTGACAACAGAAAATTTACTAAAACTTCTCATGCCTCTACACTTCCTTAAAGGAGGGACTTGGCTAAATCCTCTGCCCCAACACGAAATTCATTTGCCAAGAGACAGACACACACTAGACAGCTTGGCACAAGGCCAACCATGTACGTCCCGACAACTCACAACTCGGAGTTCCTTCGTCGTAATACAAGCAATCCTAGATTACTTCTCCCAATCCAACAATCGCCTATACTTGAAACATTCCCCTTTCTCGGACCACCCCGACCACAACTCGTCAACCGTCTCTTACATCCTCACCACTTCATCGCTCCATACTTATACGTAACTAAGGGTAGGAACCTCCAAACCCATCGTTGGAGTGTCCACCTACTTGAATTAACTTATCCTGAAACATGACCATTCTTCGCTGAGTGCCACGTTCGTTCAGTCATATAAAACATAACTCCGGCTACCCTCTCACAACTGGGAGGAGTAACCATGGTCACACCATACTATTCTCTCTGGCTTTATCACTGCGCGACTATTCATTTAAACATTTCTCATCGAGTCACAAACTTAACTCATTCAGTTGTCTCATCCACTTCTTCCCTGCACAAAAACTTACACAATTTCCTTCCTCAATATTCTTTCCAACGGTTCACACACTAATCAAAGACAATCTACCCTATACTGTCAAGTTTACTACTTCCAATTTACTCACTTGTTCCGACATACTATCTACACCTTCCCCACGATAGCGTGGAGCACTGCTCACCACACATTACTTGCCCCTCTCTCCCGACCTTCCACATGTTGCTATCGCTTTCTCATTACTTACATAACCAAACAGTTGCACCAAGATCTTATCTTAAGGCATTCAACCAAGCTGTCTTGAAACAAGACCAGTGTTCGACGTCACTACACATTCTTTTAATCTCCAACTTTTACCTTCTCAGACATTTCTCTCACAAATAAGCAACAATTCACATTCTTTAAGGATTTCACATCAATCCCACCACATTCTGACTAACACAACCCTCATCCTCTTTAAACTTCCAATGACCCCAACGTGTTCCTTAGTAACGTCCCCTATTAACTCTAATAATCCACCCCCTTGGATTCCCTATTACAAACGGATCTATTAATTCGAGAACACCCCGAAACTCGGGTTCCACAATTCTTTCGACTAACCACTATGATCATAAAAATCAGACATATATATATATATATACCGTCATCCCGGATTTCTAACTTAGATTTACCTTAAATAATTCTTTAACAATCAGTGTGTTAGTCTCAATAACACTTCCCCAAAAATTGTAACACATCCTGTAATAACAAATGGACGTCATTACTTAACAAATCTATAAAATTTAAATCAACCAACCAAAGGCTTATATCTCTATCATGACATTTCAAATCAACCAACGGTCATACTACTATTCCGACCCATAATCATCATCACGTCATTCCTTAAACATAACCAAAATTTCCAACTATTTTCTTCTAGGATCATTCCCTCACGCATAAGGAACAATTTTCGTTCTTTAACGATGTCTCCTCTACTACACTACAGCTTGACTAATCTATTCATCATCTTCTTTAAACTTACTCTGCCTTCAAGAATATACTTAACAACATACGTAACAACAAAGCTTGGTCTCACAGATGGGCAATCACCCAATTCTGCCCCGACATTCCATCCCGATAACAGTCAAAATACACACCTACTTACAACCCACGTACTTCAACAACTGGGATTGCAAAACGTACACTCTATCCGAAATCCCAAAAGGACTTCCTTCTAATCCTTCATCTTTCTAACATCACCTTACTACATCACCGGCTGACACAGATATCTGGGCAATTGACGCTACTATTCATTCGTACATTCACCACTCCTATTATCACACTACCGACCAAGTCTCTCATGGTCATTCGTACACAATTCACACTTTCCTTCATATTCTCCCGTATACTACAATCGAGTCTGCCTCGCTACTTAGTTCTCTCCCAACTTGTTGAACTATGACTCACGAGTTCACACTTAGCTCAAACACGAACATCCTAACTAGCTCTTTTATGACCCGAGTCCTTTATTAGACACGACACATTTTCTTACAGACTGGTATAGTCTACACTCACTCCGCTTGTGTTACACACCTTGTCCTTCTACGGACCCTCCTCGCCTCGTAAACAGAACGCCTATTCAACAACAACAGTCTCTTACTAATTTAACACCTCTTCAAGATATTCTATCAACTTACACTCATCTGGTTTGAGTCTTCGGCCTCGGCCAACATACACCGTTGCCGACTTCAACAACAAAAGACAACTCTTAACTACTTCCTTAACCTATCCTTTAACATGAGTTCCTTACGAGACCTATTCCTCCCTACACATCATAGTTAACTTTATAATCCGTCGCCCCCCATTTCGAAACTTACTCATGTAACATCAATATTACAAGCTCCCTTCGAATCTCATGACCCACATCGTGGACCTTTCATTCCTGCCTCACAGCCCTACTCATAAAGAGTTGCTAAAACCAACACCTTGATGACTCCTAGTCCTTCCTCCGGGCACCATCGCCCCTCGGCAACTGTGTTCTCAGTCGTCGAGCAAAGGTACAGACCCTCGTACACCTAACACTAAGTCCCGAACTCCTGGAATCCCGACTCCCGGTACTCCGAAGTCCCGGTACCCCGAAGTCCCGGTACCCCGACTCCCGGTACCCCGACTCCCGGTACCCCGAAGTCCCGGTACCCCGAAATCCCGGTACCCCGAAGTCCCGGTACCCCGACTCCCGGTACCCCGAAGTCCCGGTACCCCGAAATCCCGGTACTTCGGTCTAGCGAACAGGGACGAACCTTATACGCTTCATTACTCGATTTCTTCCTACGGAGTCCAGTAAATTGAGAATTTAACACAGCATCCTTACCCAATTTGTTCTATTACAACTCCTTAAACAACATAAATTTCTAGTCCATTGATTTCATTAGATTACAATCCCATTCGTGAACTAAAACTCTCCACAGTGATTTTAAACAATATCCCAGCTTGAACATGAAAACCCATCCAGGAAACTAACTTTTCTAGCTATTAATGCACCAGAAGATAACGCTGATTTGAGATTTTACTTACCAAAAGAGTCTTCTCCCGATCCTGATGCCAAACCTATTTCTCCCTCTTTCTGCTCTTCTTCTCAGCCGCCACAACACAATAATACTGAATCACAAAGAAAACCTAGGGATTTGGCTCATTTAAATATGTTTCACAATTTACACTATAGTCCCTAAGCCCAAACTTTCATTCTTTTAGTTCTGGACACTAAACTTTCCAGCCTACTAAATTTGGGTTGTTACAATATTAAACAATTTCATAGGAATGAAAAAAAATATATGAAACTACATAAAAAAACACAAATGTTTGAAACAATTTCATCAATAAATGAATGATATGAAACAATTTCATCAAAATAAACAATTTCATGAAAAAAATTCATTAAGAAAACCTATGAAATCCAAAGTTTATACGAAAAAAAGTTTACAAAATAGTGAGTCTCCATCTATATATATATATGTATGTATATAAACAAAATGTGGAGTTGCTTATGTGGCATCATGAAAAACCTTCATTCACATTTATCCATTTTCTCATAATTCTGATTTGTTTTAAATAAAAGCTTCTCATAAATGACCATTCTACCCCTAAATAAAAATTGTGTATTTCATTATATGAATTTGGTGATTTCAATTCCAATTTAATTAACTTTAATTTATAAACTATCTAACTTCTTAGAGACATTAATTTTACACTCTTCATCTTTCTATTTATTAATTAGAAGAACCTACAACAAAATTATATATAAACTATAACCTAATGCTCCATAACATGAAATTAACAACTTTCATATTCTCTATATATATACTTTCCGGTAATTTCCGGATAAAACGATTTCCGGTAAAACACGAATAAGGGATGTTCCGGTAAAATCCGGATAAGGTAATTTTCCGGTAATTTTCCGGATAAAGCATTTTCCGGTAATTACTGGATAATTGTATTTTCCGGTAAACCAGGATAAGTGGGGTTTTCCGATATCAGTTTGAGTTATGTAAATATTCATGAGGTTTAGGACCCACCAACCATTATATACCTACGTTGGGAACCTCAATAATTATAAAAGCATTTTATTAGTAAGTATATATCTAGTTTAGTTTTTGTTAAATAAATTTACATGTCAATTTCTCCTAAATGATTATAACTCTGATTTCGTTTTACGTGTTAATCATTTAAATTAAATGTATCCTTTAAACAATGATTTTTAGGATGGTAACTTTGCAATAATTAAGAAAATGCATGAAAGTAAATCACTTGACTTGATTTATAATTGGAATGTAAACGGAAAGAAATGTAAACTTGGTAAATGAACCCTTACTCACTTGATACGTTATTTATCGCTAAGCTGCTTAAATACAATAAGGTTATGGGAAAAGTTAATTACATTTATTTGTGTATATGTGTGCTAATAAGTGTAACGGATCCATAGACACTAGCATTATTTGATAAACGTGGAATAGGCGTGACGCTTAATCGTAATTCCCGTTGATTTGAAATGTGGAATAGGCATGACACTTAATTGTAATTCCCATTTCGTATTATGACGTGAAATCGTGGAATAGGCATGGCGCTTAATTGTAATTCCCGATTTCTATTGGAAGATACGGGATAGGCATGCCTCTTAATTGTAATCCCTACTTCCACACGGAGAAATAGGCATGTCGCTTAACTGTAATTTATTGGACATGAGCTGTAATCTAGAATCCTCCATGATTCGTAGTGGTTCTCTTAAACGTGATACTATGACTTACTTAGTGTTTGTCATATTCATGGAATCGGGTATGATTTTCCGTCATCGAAAGATGTTGTGTGTACTGTAAGAAAGTTCATGAAAAGGTTATTTTATATGCTTTGTTTACAAATTGGGTTTTCAAAGCTCATAAAACGTTTTGATTTTAACTCAATGTTCTCACTAGGCGCAAGCCTAATGTTTCCAAATTAAGTTTTCTTATCAGGTACTAGCTCGGGAAGGAATACAATGGGATGAGCGAAGAGTGACTTTTGAGTCCTAGCTTTTGAAGGTTAATGGAGAGATTAGTTTTATATCGAAGATATTTTGGGAGATTACCTATACAACCCTCATAATCTGATCTTGTTGTTATGAATTAGATTAGCCGGTTGTTTGATAGTTCAGTTGTAAATATGAACCTTCATTACTAAATCTCCATTTATGTATGAAAGTTATCGACAAGAGGTAGTTGTAAATCTTATTATTTAAGGTAAATTTATTGTGATTTTTAGGGTGTTTCAGTTTAGTATCAGAGCTGTAGTTTAAGTGAACTAGGTATGATCGTAAGATACCTAGACTTAAGCTGAGACGAATAAGTTATGATTTGTGAGATTGGGTAGAAATACTAAGACGTGATAGTCTTAGAGTCGACGAAAATACGTTAATTACGATCTGTGATGATGGTAACGAGAATTCTTATGTGTAGTATGTTCATAATTTCAATTAGCTAATGTTATTATGAATATATTGTTACGTAAGCATACTTGTTTCTAATTGTTATGGTGATTAATGAACAATAAAGTACGTTTCTTTGCGTTTGGGGTTACGTATAGCCATTTCTTATGGTTATCTTTATGTGCTGCAGCAGAATACGATGGTTAATACACCAAATAGATCTTCTACTTGTTCAGAAGATAGGGTGGCAATAAAATGGTGGAAAATCAACCTGAAAGGGGTGGAGCTAATACGAGTCCACCAAGGCCACCTATCCTGGGGGAAGGAAGAAATCCAACTCATCAACCGAATGTCGGTATTTCTAATCCGGTGATGACAGAATCTACGATGGAGTCTAGTATGATGGAAAATATGATACGGGTTATGAATATTGCACTGACTCAACAACAAGAAATGTTTATGAAAATGCTGAATGACCGAAGCATTGAGTCACAGAGACCAGAGTTGGGTACCGGTACTGTAAATTCACCTGTTATTCTGGTACAAAATGTAAATAAGAGAATGGAGAAAGTTTGTTCATATAAGACATTTTTAAGTTGCAAGCCACCTGAATTTGCTGGTTTTGATAATCCAATTGCATGTATGAATTGGATTAGAGAGATGGAACAAGCATTTAGAGCATGTGAATGTGACGAATAGTCAAAGGTCAGATTCGGATCCCAAATATTACGAGGAAATGCTTTGACATGGTGGAATATCATGACATCAACTGTGATGGCTCCGGTTTTGGCCGCCATGACTTGGGAATCGTTCAAAAGGAAGATATTGGAAGAATACTGCAACGCAAACGAAATGGACCGGATTGAAGAAGAATTCAGATCGATTAAGAAGGGTACTTCATCAGTATGGAAGTACACTCGTGTATTCCTGTAGAAGCTGAATTTAGTGGGGCATGTGGCCCCAACTGAAAAAGAAAAGATCAAGGCATATTTGAAAGGTTTACCAGCTGATATGATGTCCAGAGTCAGAAATTCCAAAGCTTGGACTCTGAGGGAGACAATTGAGGAAGCAAAGATTATAGAAGAAGTCTATGCAAAGGATAAAGCTGATAAAGCTCAAATGGGGAAAATAAAAAGTGGGAAGGTCGATCAGAATCTTCTCAGAAATCCAGGCCGTTTGTCAGGAATCATCGTTTTGAACCTCATCGGGAACCAAATTGGTGCTAGAAATGTAAAAGCAAACACTTTGGTCCGTGTCTAGTAACTCCATTAGAATGTTTCAAGTGTGGTAAAAGTGGTCACACCATGGGGAACTGTCCCATCCAAGGACCAACATGTTTTGAATGTAAGCAGCCCGGTCATTACCGAAGGGATTGCCCAAAGCTAAAGAAGAGTGGGAATCAAGAGAGGAAACCTAATACCACAAAACCAATAGGCCAAGCATTTCACATGACGGCAGAAGAAGCTAAAGAACTGGCAGATGTAGTTTTTGGTACATCCCTTGTTAATTCTATACTTGCACGAGTATTATTTGACTGTGGTGCCAATATGTCTTTTATATCGCGGTCGTTGTACCAAAAGTTAGCAATGCCTGTCACTACCTTGGAAGATACCTTAGTAGTTGAAATAGCTAATGGGGGTCAAGTCTTAGTTCGTGAGAAACTTGAAGGCTGTACCCTTATGGTAGAAGGAAAGGAATTTCCAATTGATTTGATTTTGATGGAAATTGGTGGGTTTGATATAGTTGTTGGTAAGGACTGGTTAGTGAGTATTCAAGTAGAAATTCTTTGTGCTAAGAAATTAATCCGGATCCCTATGCCCGAAAGTGATGTTGTTTTCATTTATGGAGAAAAGAGAAAAGGGGATGTTCCGTTGATTTCGATAGCTAAAGCTCACATATGTTTAGTGAAAGGATGTTTATCATATTTGGCATATGTGGTGGATGTTAAAGTTGAAAAGAAGCAAATGAAGGATATAAGGGTGGTAGGTGAATTTCCAGATGTGTTTCCTGATGATCTTCCAGGCTTACCACCAGAACGACAAGTGGAATTCAAGATTGATCTTGTTCCAGGAGCGGCACCAATAGCACGTGCGTCGTACCGATTAGCACCGGCTGAAATGAAGGAGATGATGTCTCAGCTACAAGAACTGCTTGAAAAAGGTTTTGTTAGGCCAAGTTCGTCACCTTGGGGAGTTCTAGTGTTATTTGTCAAGAAGAAAGATGGCACTATGAGAATGTGCATTGACTACAAAGAGTTGAACAAGGTGACCATTAAGAATAAATATCCACTTCCAAGAATTGAGGACTTGTTCGATCAACTTCAAGGCGTAGGATGCTTCTCAAAGATTGATTTAAGGTCGGGCTATCACCAAGTAAGAGTGAGGGATGAAGATGTTCCCAAGACGGCGTTTAGAACGCAATATGGGCATTATGAATTTCTCGTGATGCCTTTTGGGTTGACAAATGCTCTTGTTGTGTTCATGGATTTAATGAACAGGGTGTGTCGACATTTCTTAGACAAGGCAGTCATCGTATTCATTGATGACATACTTATTTATTCAAAGAATGAAGTCGATCACGAATGTCACCTTCGTGAAGTCTTAAATGTTCTAAGAAAAGAAAAATTGTACGCCAAACTTTCGAAATGTGAATTTTGGTTAAAGGAGGTACAATTTATCGGTCATGTAATCACTTCTGAAGGAGTCAAAGTGGATCCAGCGAAGATAGAAGCGATGATGAATTGGGAAACACCGAAGAACTCATAAGAGATACGAAGTTTCTTGGGTTTGGCAGGCTACTATCGACGATTTATAAAGGACTTTTCCAAGATTGCCTTTTCCCTGACGGTTCTCACACGGAAGAATGTAAAGTTCATCGGGACTGAAAAACAAGAGTCAACTTTTAGGACTTTGCAAAAGAAATTATGTGAAGCTCCTGTCCTTGCACTACCAGAAGGAACAAAAGTTTTGGTAGTATATAGTGATGCGTCGAAGATGGGTTTGGATGTGTATTGATGCAACGCGGCAAAGTTATTGTTTATGCATCAAGAGAACTAAAAGAGCACGAAAAGAATTATCCTACCCATGATTTAGAACTGGCTGCAGTAGTGTTTGCTTTGAAGCTATGGAGACATTACTTGTATGGAACGAAGTGTACACTTTTCACTGATCATAAAAGTTTGAAACACGTTTTTGATCAAAAAGAACTAAATATGAGGCAACGGCGTTGGTTAGAACTACTCAAGGATTATGATTGTGAATTGCATTACCATACTGGTAAAGCAAATGTAGTAGCTGATGCCTTGAGTAGGAAAGAATATAGTGGGTGTTTGAAAGCGACCAACACCCGAATTGATGTGATGTCGAGTCTAATTGAAAGAATAAAAGTGTCACAAACGAAAGGGTTATTAGAAGAAAATCTGAAAGAGGAAGTTATGGTTAAGCAACGTCTTCAACTGACTGAAGATAGTTACGGAATCAAACTGTTTTAAGGCCGCATTTGGGTGCCAGAGATTGGAGGAAACCAGGAGTTACTTCTTGAAGACGCCCACAGGTCCAAATATTCTATACATCTTGGGAGTACTAAGATGTATAGAGATTTGAAACTACACTATTGGTGGCCAACTATGAAGCTAGATGTAGCACAATGTGTAGAGAAATGTGTGACGTGTTCGTTAGTGAAGGCCGAACATCAACGACCTTATGAGAGTCTACAATCTCTGGAAATTCCCGAATAGAAGTGGGATAAGATTACCATGGACTTTGTGACTAAGTTACCAAGGACGTTAAAGGGTAACGATACTATTTGGGTAATCGTGGATTGCTTAACTAAAAGTGCTCACTTCTTACCAATGAAAGAAGCTTCACCAGTAGATAAGCTAGCCAAGCTATACATTGATGAAGTGGTGTCAAGACACGGTATACCTATTTCTATAGTTTCTGACCGTGACAGCCGATTCACTTCAAGACTTTGGCAGTCACTACAAGAAGAGTTAGGTACGGGAGTAAATTCGAGCACAACATATTACCCACAAACGGACGGGCAAAGTGAAAGAACCATTCAGACTTTGGAAGACATGGTCAGATATTGTGTAATTGATTTTGGAGGTAACTGGGATACGCATTTACCCTTAGTGGAGTTTGCGTATAATAATAGCTATCATTCCAGTATTGGAAGAGCACCTTTCGAAGCCTTATATGGACGGAAATGTAGAACTCCAGTATGTTGGTTGGAAATTGGAGAAAAACAATTTGCTGGTCCTGAAATTGTGCAACAAACGACTGATAAAGTGAAAGAAATTCGGAAACACTTGAAGGCGACTCAAGATCGACAAAAGAGTTATGCCGATCAGAAAAAGGAGGCCTAAAGAATTTCAAGTTGGGGAGCGGGTAATGTTAAGGTATCCCCGTGGAAAGGTATAATAAGATTTGGGAAACGTGAAAATTTGAGTCCTCGTTTTCTTCGACCTTTCACCATAACCAGGAAGGAATCCATAACACTTTCCATGTTTGCGATCTTCGGTGATGCTTTGCGAAAGAGGAAAATGTTATACCACTTTCTGAAATAAAAGTGGATGAGAAGAGTCGTTGTGTTGAGGAACCTGAAGCAATTTTGGAAAGAACGACCAAGAAGCTATGCCATAAAGAAGTTATCATGGTTAAAGTACAGTGGAAACATCACAGAGGTGCCAACATGACTTGGGAATCTGAAGAGGATATGAAGAATAGATATCCTCATTTATTTACCTAACTTTGATTTCGGGGACAAAATCATTTTCATGTTGGGGAGAATTGTAACACCTCGAAATTTCCATAATTTTGTACGAGGAACGTTTAAAATATTAGAAAGGGTTATTTTAAACGTTATGTTATAATTTAAGGTCGAAGGGTTGAAGGTGTAATTTGGCCATAGTTTTGGGATAAATTGTGATTTGTGAAATCTGATATATATAAAAAGTTGAAGTCGGCTGAAGAATGAGATTTATCTCAATTTTCTTTCTGGAATTCAGTTTCTGCGATAAAAAGAAAGAGTCCGAGTCCTAAGTTTCATACGGTAAGAAATCCGATCATCTCCTCCAAATCAATTGCTTAAGGATTGATATTTATAAACCAAATTTCACTTCTGATTAGGTTATTGAATTGTTGGAGAATCAAGTTCGAAATCGAAGCTACTGGATTGGGTCGAGTTATTCAGACTTTGAAATTGTGTTTTGGGTTGCAGATGAGTTCATCCTCATTGTTAAAATTATAGGTATTTATATCAAAATACTCCAAGGATTTAAACCTACAAATGGGTTGGTAATTATCAAGGTTCAAAAATGCGTAAGGCGTGGCGTGGCGGCAAGGTCAAGCCTTAAGCCTTACAAGATATAGCGAAGACGCGACGTTTTTTAAGGCGTGAACTAAGGCGGCAAATTAATATATCTTATATATTACTATATATGTATAAATAGATGTTTTATGTTTTTATTCAATGAATACAATTATATCCAACAATTTAATATATATATATATATATATATATATGTGTGTGTGTGTGTGTGTGTGTGTGTGTGTGTGTGTGTGTGTGTGTGTGTGTGTGTGTGTAATCGTGTAATCGCCGGAAGAGATGATCTGACGCTGCTCGTGTAATCGCCTAATTGTATAATCGTGATTTCAATTTGAAAAACATTGACTGAACCTCAATTCTAAATAAGTCAACAAATTTAAGTTTTAACTTTCTAGTTTTTACCTTTTTACTTTTAACTTTTCAGTTTTAACCTTTAACAATTTAAGTTTTAAAAAAAAGACAAAAAAATACAAGTGACGTCTTACAAAAAACTGACGCTATGGCGCGCCATATCGCGCCTTGAGCCGCTATATCGTGAGCCACGCCTTACAGAAACGTTATGACCCATATCGTAACGGCGGAGACGCGTCTCACGCCATATCGCGCCATGACGCGCGCCTTTTAGAACCATGGTAATTATTAGTTGTTGTATAAGAAAATTAATTTGGGTTTTATGTGGATTCCTTGGAGAAGTCGATGCAAAGGTTAATCGTTTTCCAGTAAAGTTTCCGTATATGTTTTTGAATTGTTCCGGATTTGGATTCAATATATATATATTTTCCGGTAATTTCCGGATAAAACGATTTCGGGTAAAACTCGGATAAGGGATGTTCCGGTAAAATCTGGATAAAGTAATTTTACCGGCAATTTTCCGGATAAAGCATTTTCCGGTAATTACCGGATAATTACCGGATAATTGTATTTTCCGGTAAACACCGGATAAGTGGGGTTTTCCGATATCACTTTGAGTTATGTAAATATTCATGAGGTTTGGGACGCACCAATCATTATATACCTATGTTGGGAACCTCAAAAATTATAAAAACATTTTATTAGTAAGTATATATATATATATATATATATATATATCTAGTTTAGTTTTTGTTAAATAAATTTACAAGTCAATTTCTCCTAAATGATTAAAACTCAGATTTCGTTTTACGAGTTAATCATTTAAATTAAATGTATCCTTTAAACAATGATTTTTAGGATGGCAACTTTGCAATAATTAAGAAAATTCATGAAAGAAAATCACTTGACTTGATTTATAATTGGAATGTAAACGGAAAGAAATGTAAACTTGGTAAATGAACCCTTACTTACTTGATACGTTATTTATCGCTAAACTGCTTAAATACATTAAGGTTATGAGAAAAGTTAATTACGTTTATTTGTGTATATGTGTGCTAATAAGTGTAATGGAATCATAGGCACTAACATTATTTGATAAACGTGGAATAGGCGTGACGCTTAATCGTAATTCCCGTTGATTTGAAATGTGGAATAGGCATGACACTTAATTGTAATTCCCATTTCGTATTGTGACGTGAAATCGTGGAATATGCATGACGCTTAATTGTAATTCCCGATTTCTATTGGAAGATAAAGGATAGACATGACTCTTAATTGTAATCCCTACTTCCACATGGAGAAATAGGCATGTCGCTTAATTGTAATTTCTTGGACATGAGTTGTAATCTAGAATCCTCCGTGATTCGTTGTGGCACTCTTAAACGTGATACTATGACTTACTTAGTGTTTGTCATATTCATGGAATCGGGTATGATTTCCCGTCAACGAAAGATGTGTGTACGGTAAGAAAGTTCGTGAAAAGGTTATTTTATATGCTTTGTTTACAAATTGGGTTTTCAAAACTTATAAAACGTTTTGATTTTAATTGAATGTTCTCACTAGACGTAAGCCTAATGTTTCCAAATTAAATTTTCTTATCAGGTATTAGCTCGAGAAGGAATACAAAGGGATGAGCGGAGAGTGACTTTTGAGTCCTAGCTTTTGAAGGTTAATGGAGAGATTAGTTTTATATCGAAGATATTTTGGGAGATTACCTATACAACCCTCATAATCTGATCTTATTGTTATGGATTAGATTAGCCGGTTGTTTGATAGTTCAGTTGTAAATATGAACCTTCGTTACTAAATCTCCATTTATGTATGAAAGTTATTGACAAGAGGTAGTTGTAAATCTTATTATTTAAGGTTTAAATTTATTGTGATTTTTAGGGTGTCATATAAGCTTGAGTTCAAAATTAAATAAAGATCTATTAATGTGTTATAAACACGATTTTATGGTAGCAAGTAGAAAGGTTGAGAATGTGTGAAGATATAAGTTATATGTAAATTATTGGTTAATCTATTCAAAGATGCATATGTAAACTTACCTTTGCGTATCATTTAAACAAATAAAATATTTTACCAATAATTTTTATGAATAATTTCTTCTCACTATGTCAACCTTTTTAACTTTCTTATTTTGAACCTTTTCCTAAAATAGTAAAGATTAAGAGGTTCTTATTTCTATTATAGTTTTTTTTAGTTAAAATGGATTAATATGAACAACATATACATAATTAGTTATAGCTTAAGATTTAAGCAAAAAACAAATAATATTTAATGACCGAACAAATAAACCATTAAGCTTATGAAACTAATTAAACAAAAAAATAAACATGTTCTAAGGGATCTGACACAAGATTTGAAGCAACTTTAGGTACAAAAATTTATTTTGTGTTTTGTTATCTTTTTTGGTACAAAAACTTATGAAACTAATGATAACGACATCTTTTTATCATTTTCTAATTCATAATTATTTGAAGGAGACAAATATTCATAAAAGAAGTCGTCGTCTTCATCATCCTCTCGATAAATGTTATGATACATAATCTTTCATGGGTCATTTAAGAATTAATATAAGTCACACGTAAAAAAGCAAAATAAGAGAATTTTAGAAGAAAAACTTTTCTAGGAATCCGCAGTTCCATATGATTTAACGCTTTTCTGTTGAATCCGCAGATCTTGTCCATGGAAATCCATAGGAATATTTTTTGATAAATTTCCCTTCATTTTCACCGATTCTAATATCCCTCTCATTTATTAATTATTATTATTGTTGTGTTGAGCATTTTACCTTGGTCCAATCCTTTTTCACCTCATCTCTCTCTTAAATCCATTTCTTTTGTTTCCCACTTCTCTCCACCCAACCTTCCTTCTCTCTATTTTCTCTCTACCCTGAGTTCTTGTGGGACTATAGGTCCGATCTCTTGGAGCTTTTGAAGAAACTATTGGTGATTTGAGGTTCCTAAGAATTCAAAGATATGATCGAACTCTCTATTTTTGATCTAGGGTTTGGTTCCATTTCGCCGCCCAACTCTCATTCTCTTCTTGGGTGTCCTTGTGTACTATTTGGGAGCAAGGGGAATGTTCTTGAGGGCTTTGCACCATAAGTTTCGAGTTATAACTTGAGGATCTAAAGTCTTTACCAAATGAAGCTCGAGATTTGGGATAAAATCCAGATTTAAGCATAAATTTAGTAAGGTGAGTTCAAGTTGATTTGTAAAAACTATGTACATGCCAAAAATGTTCATTTTGAAGTGTTTACATGTTTTACTTGATAATTATCAAATGTTGGATTATTTGATTATTTGATTATTTGATTATTTTGCCTATTTGGTATATTTGACTTTATAAATCTTGTGAAATACCAATATTTAAGATTTTTGGATATTTTGATAAATAAATCGTAAGTGTATGTACTTTAATGATTTATCTTATAAATGAAGAATATGTGGTAATAATGCACTTTTAGTGTGTGTGGTTTGGAAAAATGCATCTTTTTGTGTTATGAGACATTTTAAAAATATAATTGGTATGGTTTTGATTAAAAAATGATTTGTCGCAACCAACGATGGGTTTTGGGTTAATCATGTATTTGGAGTATGTATTTGCATGAACGTCGGTTAGATACGTTTTATTGCTTACGATGACTTTCATGTAATAGTCAAATTGAGTTGTTGAGCTTTTGACTCGGTTTTGACTTAGATGAGTCTTGGGGGACATGTGTCCGGTTTAATTTGCTCATTGTTGAGCCTTTTGGAGTTATATGCAGTTATGACATATTTACTAGTAAATTACATGTTTTGAGTGCATTGGTCATTCATTTGGGGTCATGTAATTTGTAATGCAATGCAATGGATCCATAGGCATAGGAGTCAGTTCGAATGTGATGAACGCTTGTTGAGTCGGGCATCAGTCATTGACCAATAAAATGTAATTTCTTGTAAACTATCTTAACTAGGATCATTGGAGATCTCAAACTATAGACATGGAATGGTTGAACTTAATGACTTCGTGAGTGATAAACCTTGAGTGGTTGAGCTCGATGACTACCATGAGATAGACCTGGAGCGATTTAACTTGATGACTTATTCAACTATAGACCTCAAGTGGTTGAACTTAATGGATGATGGTCCGTAGTGATGCTCATATAACATAGATATGTGACATACTTTTGTTCGTTCACATTCAATTAAATTGGGTCTCCCCTGTCGCCGAAATGTGTTGTTTTGGGTATTGTGTTTTATATCTTTTTTGGTGACTGTAATTACCGCGATCCTAATTTTAAAAGATTAAGTTCCATGGGAATTTTTGTAAAGTTGAAAGTTCAGGGGCTAAACATGTAAATTTTGGAGAGGGTATGAAAGCCCCAAATTTGGGCTCAAAACCCTAGTAGCAAATCATTTTGTGTATGTGTGTGTAAGGCGGCTTAGAGAGAAAAGGGCAGAGAAAGGGAGAGTTGTGGTCTCAAGAACAAGTGGAGAAGAAAGCTTTATCAATCATCAAATTTAGAAGAGAAAGTGGAAGTTGGGTCTGATCCTGCATCGTCTCTAGCAGGTAATCCCTAATTCTAGTCCTTATTTTAGACATCCTACTGATAAAGTAATCGACTCAAAAAGAATACTGATTATAGCTTAATAATCTTAATAAGAAGACTAATTGACGTTGGAATAATTATGTTGTTGGGAAAGGGGCTTAGTAACCGACTGGAATGGATTAAATTGCAGTATTAATGTAAATCGATATCGCTTATTACGAGGTTCCGGAATTTAAAAAGACCCGGAATAGGAACTCGTAATGATCCGGAATGGGTCAATGGATCCGGAATTTATTTATTTTGGACTGTTCCAGAATTTCAATGCGGATCCGGAATTTATTTGTTTTGGACTGTTCCGGAATTTCAAAGTAAGATCCGGAAGTTGCAAAAATAAGTAAGATCCGGAAGTTGTAAAAAGGTAAGATCCGGAAGTTGCCAAAATAAGTAAGATCCGGTATTAACTTAAATTTTAGGTGGTTCCGGAATTTAAGGTTTTGGCCTAAGATTGTTTATGGTTCCGGAATGAAAGCATATGGACCCATGTCCCGGAAATTGGACTTTAAGTCACGTGGGCCTGGACCGGAATTACTTATCCACTTGTGTGTCACGTGGGCTTGGACCGTAACTTAGTTATTTTAAATAGAAATCCGGTAGGTAGTGGGCCGAAACAAATGGTGTAATTATTATATTTGGAATCCGGTAAGTAGTGGGCATCAATTGGAAAAGACCGGTGTTGAGCCATAAGAAAAAGGGATCCGGAACTGGGCCTTACCCAAATGGATCCGGTACATTTTTTAAAGGGAACCGGAAGTGGTTTAATTGTTTGAGATCCGATATTTAATTTGAGTCCGGTATTCAATTAAAGATCCAGAATACTATATCACTTGGGTCAGTTAGCAAAGTTCAGAATTCGATTTTTCGGACTAGAAGTGAAACTTATCTACCTTAAATAATTTTGGGTTATGTTCGGAAGTAAGCTTGGGTATTCATTGTAGATTTATAATATGCGTTTCCTAAAATGATAGGTGTTCCACTTAGAGATCGAAAGCTTAAGTGAGAAGCATTAAAGCGAGAAAGCCAGGTGAGTTTTTCTAACTAAAATATGTGATTTTATACGTGTTTTTCAAAGAGAATGTTTGAGTAGTAATGCCATGTTATTGTACATGATTTTTACTTGATTGAAAGTTATATGAGATGTATGCATACACTGTGGTAGACGTAAATTGGCTAAGTCGGGTGGAGGTTCCGCCAGTGCTCATGCCGGGGGGAGGTTACGTTTATGCCATGGGAGGAGTGACCCAGTAAGGCAGCGTGAGACTAACTCGTTGTCAGTCTTGAGTGACTTCAGGGTGCCATTTACGGGAGCGGATTTATCCGTGAAAGTTTTATGTAAAGTTATGTGACAGTTTTATGTAAAGTTATGTGATAGCTTTTTATGAAAAGTTATGTGAAAGTTTTATGCAAAGATACTTGAAAGTTATAAACTGTTTTTAAATGATTTTGAGAACTGTCAGGAGGAAGCTCACTAGACCTCATGGTCTAACCCTCGCATTTTCCAAACTAAACCTTTTCAGGTAAGCAGATAGTAGGAGGCTCAGGTAAGTGAGCAAGAGCAGATTGAGTACAGATGTAGATAGAGACAATGCCTTTGACACTTATAGACACTAGTATGTTCTCAGTTGTGTATATGTTGTTTCCGCCAACCTAAATTTTGAATCAGATATAATAGAATTTTGGGATCCAGTTTTGTAATACTTATGATTTAATGCTACACATGTTCTATTTTAGACCAGGTTGTTACAATTGGTATCAGAGCCATAAATTAAGGGATTTAGGTGACCGGACAGGCCTAAATTTAAACTTTGGGAGTAGAAATCACAACTGGGAATCAGGAAATGCGTTAGTAGGGCACTATTATAGAACTAGGACTAATAGTGTATCGAGGACAGTCATGTAAGGTAAGTTTGGGATTACACCTGACCAGTGTAATTGCGAACTTACAGGTACATGTATGTGCTTAATTTGCCTTATTATTCTGAACTAGTGTGTATGTCGTGTTCCAGTAATCTAGAATGTCAGCAAGATCCCTGAGAGGTAGATTGAGACCCATTGTTGGGAAGCATCGTGAGAGATCATTTATGATGTGATGTATGTATGCATCGTAGAGAATAAATGTTGTTTAGAATGTTATGAGTCGTCTAGAGGTAGATCTTCGTGGGTTCGAAGAGGATGAATGATTGATTGTGAGTAAGACTCCTGTATCTGGAGTGTCCCAGTTCTAGAAATCGTGGAATAGATCAGTTCGGATGGTAAGGAAGGACAGTGTCGAGATCTTGAAAGTGTCAATTCAAGAGCGAGCAGAGGATTAGAGCCCTGACTCTTTAGTCGAGCTTTTCAATGACGAATTGAAAACGTGTAGAGGTAGAATGTGAGATATTTGAGCAAGACGAAAATAGTATGAAATGGTTGAGTTAGTGGGCCATGGAATACATGTATAGCAAGTTGTTGCAAGGCCGAGAGGGCGACCACTGGTCGAAAGTAGAGTATCAATGATAAGTTGCATGAGTAAAGCGGTTGACCTTGTTTGAGTGAATAGCCTTCAATTGCAAGTAGAGTCTCATGCGTTGCGTTCTTATATGTGTTACATGAAATTTTTCGTAATTAAAAGCAAATGCGTAAATAGCAATTTTGGTCGGGATTGAGTCAGCATGTGCAAGTGTGTATTTAAAGAAAAAGGCAATTCCATTTACGTCGCATAATGAAATTTTGAGCTTAGCAATTTGCAAAATATTTCACACATTTCATGATAAGTTAAATTGTTGCAAAAAGTCAAGACAAAGTTTGCCAACAAAACTTTTATAACCAAATGAGTGTTGACATGTGGAAGTCATATAAATGGGTGTGAGAGCCGAATGGTTTATTTCGTGTCGGTAATTTCTTTCAGAATTTTGTCGTATCGAAGATTTTCATTCCATATGTTACTTTCGTAACGACGTCGTTTTGGTAGAGTAAGATTGGGTTTTACAAAAAGGGTGCGTGCGAACGATTCTCGAGATCGCTGTGCAGGGCATTGGAGTTATGAGAATGTTGGGGTCATGTGTACCCAAGTTGTTTCCAAGTGTTGTTCTTTAAAATGAGAAAATGTGCGAAATGTTTTATTTATCGCGTTGTCATGCATGAAGGCTATGAACTCACTAGGTCATAGAGTATTACATTTTAAGCTAAGGAAGAACTCCGAGAGTGGAGAGGTGATGGACAAATCAGGGGAGAATGTTTGTAGTTTTGGTATTTGTGTTCAAGAGGAGAGGTGAACAGTGGAAGAGTCGGAAGTGGACTTTAGTGTCGGTTGTATGAGGGTCTGTACCCTTGTGCGGTGACTGGAAATACAGTTGCCGAGGGACGGTTGCATCTAGGGGAAAGACTAGAAGTCATCAAGGTGTTGGTATGTGTTGGTATTAGCAACTCGTTATGAGTAGTGTGGTGAGGCAGAAATGAAATGTCCTCGACGTCGAATAGGAGTTTTAAGGTGATCTTGCAAAGTTGACGTTGCACGAGTAAATTTTAAAATGAGAATGAAGGGACGTGTAGATGATCATGATATGATGGAAGAACTAGGTTCTGTTAGGAACCTTTGTTGACGGAAAAGTTAGGAAGGCTTCCACAGGCCGACTATTATTATTAATGTCGACAGCTATTTATATGTCTGGAGTTGAAGGCGTTGTCAAGAGGTTGGAAGCGGAGAGAATTTCCACGGTGTGGGTAAATGTAGGAGGTCGTTCTGGAAAGATGTATCTATAATGATGGAACACCTCGTGTGGGCGTATAGATTATATCGATCTGTGGGGGAATGCCCTGACTATGTAATAGCTTGGATCGTAAAGAACTAGTAAGAAGCAATTATGTTTGAGTTAATTGGGAACTCGTGAGTTGTGGTTCAACTAGAGTTGGGGGAAGGACAAAGTAGCAAGATAGACTCGATTATGTATGCGGGAGAATATGAAGGAAGGTTTGAATTGTGTACGAATGACCATGAGAGACCTGGTCTGCAGGGTGATGTTAGGGGTAGAGGATGTACGAATGAGTAGTGGCTTCAATTGCCAAGATAAATGTGCCAGCCAGTGTTGTAGTAAAGTGATTTTAGGAAGATGGAGCATTAGATGGAAGCCTTTTCGGGATTTCGGATGAGGTGAGCAATTTGTTAATCAAGTGGTTGGAGCACGTAGTTGTAAGTTCCCGTTGGGATATGACTATTATCGAAATAGAATGTCGGAGCGGTAGTGGGTGATTGCCCAAATGAGAAACCAAGAGTTTCTGGTTGTGTGAGTCGCCGAGTAAGTATATTTTGGAATCATTGGAAGATTAAAGAAGATGATGGATGGGATAGTAAAAAATGCGGTGTAGTAAATGCGAAATCTTTAGAGCAGGTGGATTATTTCTTATGTGTAAAAGAACTATCCGAAAGGGGTAGCAGTTGAAGATCAAAGAACGTGTAGTGACTTCGAACACCGGTGTCATTTCAAGATAACTTGGTTGGATACCTCAAGTTTGATTTTTGGGTGCAACTGTTTGGTTGTGTATTTTAATGAGAAGATGTTTTAGCATGTGGAAAGGTCGGAAGAGAGAGGCAAGTAATGTTTGAGAGACGGTGCTCCATGCTAATGTGGGGAGGTGAACATAGTACATTGGACTAAGCGAGTAGGTTAAAAGCAGTAAACGTGGTAGTAACACTGAAAAAGGTGGAGTAGTGTGTGTAGATTGACATCGGTAAGTGTGCGAACTCCTGGAAAGAAGTGGAAAAAGGGCAGTTGAATGGGTTGGAATTAGTGATGTTGTGAGAAATGTTCAAACGAACTGGTCGTTCAGTGATAAGCTATTGAGAATAGTTTTGTGTGACCATGACTCCTCCTCCTAGTTGAGTGAGGGTAACCGAAGTTATGTTTATATGTTTGAACGCTTGTGGCAAGCAGTGAAGAATTGATGTGTTTTCAGGGTAAGTTCAATTCGGATAGGTGAATACATCAATGAGGGATCATGGAGGTCTCCTGCTATTAGCTACGTATAAGCGTGAGTGATGAAGTGGGGAGAACGTATGAACTGGTTGATGAGCTGTAGCCGATGTGTTTCAAGAAAAGGAGTGTGGATCCCAGATTGTCAGGTAACAATAGAATCAATAAACAATAACAAGAACAATTGATGATTTCAACTTGCCATCCCTCTCGTATTCATTCAATGTATCGTTCAGGGAATATTACAATCAAAGTAAAGAACGATTTCTAAAACAATAAGTTCTAATGAATCTCTAGGAATGCTAATCAATTGCTAACCTAATTCTAAGGCTAACAATGCTATTTATACTTAGGCCTTTGATTACCAAGGCCCAAGCCCATTAAGCACTAATAAGCCCAATTAATGCAATTAAGGCTTTTACAAAAGAATAATTAAACTAATTAAGCACTATATAATTATTTATATATCTTTCTAGTATGTAGGACATTTATGGTCCTAACAATCTCCCCCTAAAGATATATAAATAAAAATCGGTCTTGAAACCTTAAGGTCTTGATCTTCTCTTCCTTTGAATCTTTGGAACTCTATGGTGTAGCATGTCTTCATGTCTTTCAACTCTCCCCCTTGAATAAAGCTCTTGAATTTGAATTCAGCTTTAAAAGAACTTGTAGAACCAATATGCTCGATGGAGGAAATAATTTGAAGCGAACACCACTTGATAAACGATGAGAAGAGTTGTTCACTTGTAAGCACTTTGATCACTTGTATGTACTTTGAAACTCTTTGGATCTCGGAACAGATCAATCATTCGATTTAAAAATCGGTCAACAGTTACTCCCCCTCGGCTTTTGCATGGGGACTTCTTTACTCCCCCTCGGCTTTTGCTAACTCCCCCTTAACTTGATATTCGGTGTCTTTGAATCTGTACCCTTTCTCCCCCTCATGATGAGTGGGAGCATCTGGAGCATCATGCACGTTCAAAGACAATAGTGACGAGTAGCAAAAAATCCAGATAAAACATATTAGTAACCAACATGGGGTAAAAATCTAACACAGAAACACGTTAGTAACTGTTATCACAACAATTTAAAAAATTGGGTGGCCTATGTTCAGAGTTGGCAATGATGAATCTCTGATACGACTTCCAGTTATCAAGGAAGTAAAATTATAAAAATTACTTCTCAAACTGTTCCGGCAATATCACGAATATATACAATGGGAATCACAAAGACTCGTGCATGGGTGAAAGAAAATAAATTATATCTTTTAGGCTCAAAAATTGATTTAACTTGGGACTCAAGTTAAAAATCAATTGACATAGTGAATAGAATATGAAGTTCGGAGACCGGAGCTGGTGTCTTCCTTTTTCAATATCTAAGAGCTCCGAGTGAGGAATAGATAGAGTATGTGCTAAATCTCTGTGAGTATGTGAAACAAGCATATGTTGAGAGATGCTTGAGTGGCTGGGTGGGGTGACACGAGTTATCGACACTGGGTTCATGTTTGTTTCAATATTCATCTCCAAAGAATGAGAATGAATAGATTGTGTGGTTACCCGGATAACTGACTCGGTTTGGTAAGGACCAATATATTCTTTTAAGTCCTGTCACAGCCTCACCATTTTCTTTTCTCTCCAAACTCATCTATCAATCTAGACCCCTCACTGTAGTTTATAAGGGATGTGTTTCTTGGGTAGGTCCTTCCGGTTCTGGATAGACCATAGAAACAGTGTAATTCCTAACACTCACTTTCATGCAACGAGTAGAACAGTTTAGTAAAGAGTGAAATACGAGTCCTGAACTGTTTTGTTCAGAAGTCAAAGCGTTTAAGAGCGAGTCCTGACTGAGATGATCAGAAGTCATAAAATTAAATTCGAGTTCTGATCTGAGGTAATCAGAAGTCATTGTTTGAACTACCAGAATTTCAATGAGACAAAATCAAGCGCAAAACAGAATGACTCAGTAAGCACAGTATTTTGCAAGAAATGAAACAATGATCAGAATGTTTAATTGTGAAGAACAAGTCACAATTATTATATCAGATAAGAATGGAATCATGTGCAAGAAATAGCGAACATGGAAAGCAACTAGGAATTCAAACAAGTGTATTTCCATTGAAAAATCAACAAATATGTGAGACATGGAAATAACTAAGTCAAGAAAAATGACACGTGGTAATCATGGAATTTAAAATTGGAAAATAACAAACACAAGTAAGTTATCCAGAATGAATTACCACGGTCTTTGAAAACAGTTAGAGTTCTCTTACCTTTCATAATACAATACTCCCCTCAAAATTGGCATAACCTTTGAATGTTCGTCATGTGATGTGAATAGTAGGAATTAAAACCGCAAATGACATTCCTGCAAAACAGATTAGAGGGATTTTGGTATCCATCTTTTGATGGATCCTTGTTGGTTAGATTCCCTACGAGGACCTGGGATACTATAAGTACCATACCAATACTTAGCATGGTCTTTCTTCACAAAGTCACTTGTTCCACATTAAGAGCAACACAACTTTTGTGTAGATAAGCTGATCAGTTTGTTAACATAGTAAACTCGATCAGTTTTCACAAAAGGTTTAGCATAGAAAGCTTTGTTGTTCTTGTCACTCTTAATAGAGACGAATGGCTTTGGAGCAGGAGTGGATCCTTTAACTCTCCACACCATATTTACTTTCTTGAAAGATTTATTATCTGATTTGCCAATAATAGGGTTATGAAACAGATTAGAGGTGCGGATCCGATCTTTTTAAGAGCTATTTGATCTAATGCAGGTCTTTGAAGAAACATTTCTGTGAATAGAACTTGAAGCAGTCTTAGAAAAACAAACTGAATTAACTGCATCACCGTAACTCCGTAAGGAGACTGATTAACAGTATCCGGACTAGCAAGATTGGATGATTCAACATCAGAGTTTTTTCTTTCAAGTTCCTTGTCATTATTAAACAGAACATTTTGCTTTTCAAGCATTATAGCCAACTTCTTTTGGAGATCAGATTTTAGCCTCGTCTCTATCATAATATCAGATGACAAAACAGATAATTGCTTTGTAAGCTTGGAAATCTCAGTTTGAAAGATCTTTCTTTCGTATGTAAAATCATCTTTCAAACTTTTTGCTTTAAAATCTTCAACCTTCTTCTTCTCAGTCTCTTTGCTTAGAATGTCTAAATCTTTCTCCAAATCGGATATTTTCAAAGAAAGTTCTCCATTCTTTTTAGTAAAAGATTTGCGTTCAGTTTCAAACTTCTCTCTTTCTAAAATCAAAATCAAAGATCTGTGTTGAAAGTTTTAGACATCTAAGCTCAAGACTCTTCTTCTCATCAAGAGATTTGTTTGAAGAATCAGATTGCTTTATAAGCATTTGCCTTTCCTTTGCAAAATTTTCTTTCTCCTTTTCAAGAGTAGTTAGTTTACTTTTAAGCTCATGGTTTTCACAGTTCAGGAGTTTACCTTTCTCTTCTTCTTTAGCAAGCTTCTCAGAACTATTCCAGATTTGAGATTTCAGTTCCTTCAGTTCTTTGATGTACTTGTTGCACAAATCATCTGATCGCTTGATATTCTTTTCATGTAGTCTTTCTTGCTCTTTCTCAGTCTCCTTGATATCATCTCGTGATGATAAATCAGACAGCTTCTTTTTCAGCACAGTGTTTTTGGACTCTAATGCTGTTGCCTTTTCTTCAGATTTAGCAAACTTCTCAGAACTTTCAATTGTTTGCAATTTCAGTCCCTCCCGTTCTTTGAGGATCTTGTCTCTAAATTCATCTGCTAGCTTGATATTCGTATCATACATTCTTATATAGTCTTTACACTCATGACGTGTACAATATTTTGACATTGTTACCTGAAAAATTGATCGTTAGTCGGTGTTGCTTTGAAGAATCGAAAATGCGGAAGAAAAATAAAAAACAAACCAAGTTAGATCAAGATGTCAACCAATATCACATGAAATGATAAGCGTCGCGGGTAAGATCAAAGATGTCGCAAATAGTCTCAAACGTCACAAACAATTGCAAATCGAACGTTAAAACTTCGCAACTTACCAAACACAACTTACCGAATGGAATTGTTTGTGACTTGCCGGGTGAAAAGGAACTTACCGGTCGAAGGTTGGTTTACCGGACACAACACTTTCCAAACAAAGCTTACCGGATGAAAAAGGACTTACCGGATAAAGATGTTGTGACCTACCGGGTGAAAAGGAACTTACCGGGTGATGATGTTCTCGCACAAAATAGCACTTACCGGATGAGCAGGGAACTTACCGTATGACACTTACCGGACAGTTGGAGTTTCCGGCAAATGTAGTTACCGGATAAATGATTATCTGAGTAAACTAAGTTTCCGGATAAACAAAACAAAAAAAATGAGATGTGTAACTTCTAAATCAAATAAACAAAAATAAAATAATAAAAAAATAAATAAAGGTGCACGTGAGGTGTGTGCATGAAAATTCAAATAACCAAAAATGGATGGTCAACGATAGGAAAAAAATTGTTGCCGTGAAATGGTCAACAATGTTGGGCTGTGTGTATTGGTTATCCGGAAAGTAATGTTCATCTGGAAAGAAATTTTCTTGGAAAAATACTTCCGGTAGGTTGGAAAAAGTGTTATCCGGTAACCTTTTAAAAAATGTTATCCGGTAACTTTGAGTTACCCGGAAAGTTGAGAAATATAGAGACTTACCCGGTAACCTTAAAGATGATCCGGTAACCACGGCTGATTGAAAAAAAAAAGATCAGAGATCGATAGGGTTGCTTGACTTCACTCCTGTAGGGTTAGATTTTAACCAAAAACACAAAAACAAACATACCCAAATCGATTTATAAGCAAAATATATCCTATTTTTCAATAATCACCACAAAAACATAAGAACACCAAAAGCTCAAGAATTGATTTTTAACTTGAAAAATTATTAACTTTGAGAATCGATGTAAACGCAGATAAACAGCAGATAAAAACGAGTAAACAATCGAGATCTAACAAACGAATTATTAAATCAACGAAGAGCTTTTCAAACCCGATTGATGAACGATTTTCTTCAAGAAAAACTGCAGTATGTCGAAAATAATCTGGGTGCCTTCTGAACCTCAAACGCTTAATCCAACCGTTCAGAATGTAAACCAGAATGTCCTGAAGCTACTGTCCAAAAATCGTGACGATCCGACGGTTCAATCTCCGGGAATAAGCAAAACGGCTTGCTGCATTTTCCAGAAAACTTCAATACGAAAATTCTTTGTTTTCTTGCTTTCGTTCGATTTCTTCTATTTTTCAAATCACCGATTCGGCTCTGATACCAATTGTGGATCCCATATTGACAGGTAACAATAGAATCAATAAACAATAACAAGAACAATTGATGATTTCAACTTGCCATCCCTCTCGTATTCATTCAATGTATCGTTCAGGGAATATTACAATCAAAGTAAAGAACGATTTCTAAAACAATAAGCTCTAATGAATCTCTAGGAATGCTATTCAATTGCTAACCTAATCTAAGGCTAACAATGCTATTTATACTTAGGCCTTTGATTACCAAGGCCCAAGCCCATTAAGCACTAATAAGCCCAATTAATGCAATTAAGGCTTTTAGAAAAGAACAATTAAACTAATTAAGAACTATATAATTATTTATATATCTTTATAATTTGTAGGACATTTATGGTCCTAATAAGGAGGCATTATCTGCATAGACGAATATTGGGTGGGAGAAGTAATCTAGAATGACATGTAGCCCAATGAAGGAACTCTTGGGTATGAGTTTGTCGGGATGTACAAGGTTGGCCTTGTGCCAAGTTGTCAAGTGAGTGATTCTTTTTTGGTAAAAGATTCTCGTTGTCGTGGCGGGGAATTTCCGCCAAGTTCCTTCTTTTGAGGAAGTAATGATGTATGAGAGACCTTAATTAGGCGTGTCTTAGAACCGTGAGTCCAGGTGTGCGGACGAAAGTGAGTATGGTATTCAGAGAGGTTACAAGTATATGGTGCGAGATGGCACGACATAGCAAAGTGGTGACTCACCGAGGGCGGTTCCGAAGTATGGAGTACGGTTATGCTTTCCATCAGAACGGTTTGGGACAATCGAGTGGAACTAAGTTGGTGGGATTAATAAACATAAGACTTTTGAACCTCGAGTTCGAGAAAGGGGCAGTTGATGCGAAAGACGTTCCCATAGTTGGAGTGGTGCATTTGAGAGAAAGGTGAAGTGGTCTACGTACGTGGATCCGTCGAAGTTATGAAAGTTGGTTAAGTAGTGTGCGATCTTGTAGTACTCGATGAAATGTTTGGAAGAATTCTTAGTGAGATGCACGTCTCTGTTATGGAAGGCGGATGTTGGAAGTTGAAATAATGGCGGCATTGCAAAGAGTACAGACGAGGAGGAGTTGACTTTCGTCATTATAGAACAAGCTGGAGCAGTGGCATACAAGTTAGGCTTACCGGAGGAATTAAAGGGAGTTCACCCAATGTTTTATGACGCAAACTTAAAGAAATGTTTGGCAGAAACTGATGTGGCTGTTCCTTTGGAGGTATCCTAAGGGACGAGAGGAAACTTGGGAAGTAGTAGCGAACATGAGGTCCAGATACTCTCACCTTTTCGACGATGGAATTCCGGGGACGGAATTCTTTTGAGGGGGGAGTGTTGTAATAACCGAGATCCTAATTTTAAAAGATTAAGTTCCGTGGGAATTTTTGTAAAGTTGAAAGTTCAGGGGCTAAATTTGTAAATTTTGGAGAGGGTATGAAAACCCCAAATTTGGGCTCAAAACCCTAGTAGCAAATCATTTTGTGTATGTGTGTGTAAGGCGACTTAGAGAGAAAAGGGCAGAGAAAGGGAGAGTTGTGGTCTCAAGAACAAGTGGAGAAGAAAGCTCTATCAATCATCAAATTTAGAAGAGAAAGTGGAAGTTGGGTCTGATCTTGCATCGTCTCTAGCAGGTAATCCCTAATTCTAGTCCTTATTTTAGACATCCTACTGATAAAGTAATCGACTAAAAAAGAATACTGATTATAGCTTAATAATCTTAATAAGAAGACTAATTGGAGTTGGAATAGTTCTGTTGTTGGGAAAGGGGCTTAGTAACCGATTGGAATGGATTAATGTAAATCGGTATCGCTTATTACGAGGTTCCGGAATTTAAAAAGACTCGGAATAGGAACTCGTAATGATCCGGAATGGGTCAACGGATCCGAAATTTATTTATTTTGGACTGTTCCTGAATTTCAATGTGGATCCGGAATTTATTTGTTTTGGACTGTTCCGGAATTTCAAAGTAAGATCCGGAAGTTGCAAAAATAAGTAAGATCCGAAAGTTGTAAAAAGGTAAGATCCGGAAGTTGCAAAAATAAGTAAGATCCGGTATTAACTTAAATTTTAGGTGGTTCCGGAATTTAATGTTTTGGGCTGAGATTGTTTATGGTTCCGGAATGAAAGCATGTGGACCCATGTCCCGGAAATTGGACTTCAAGTCGCGTGGGCCTGGACCGGAATTACTTATCCACTTGTGTGTCACGTGGGCTTGGACCGTAACTTAGTTATTTTAAATAGAAATCAGGTAGGTAGTGGGCCGAAACAAATGGTGTAATTGTTATATTTGGAATCCGGTAAGTAGTGGGCATTAATTGTAAAAGACCGGTGTTGGGCCATAAGAAAAAGGGATCCAGAACTGGGCCTTACCCAAATGGATCCGGTACATTTTTTTTAAAGGGAACCGGAAGTGGTTTAATTGTTTGAGATCCGGTATTTAATTTGAGTCCGGTATTCAATTAAAGATCCAGAATACAATATCACTTGGGTCGGTTAGCAAAGTTCAGAATTCGATTTTTCGGACTAGAAGTATAACTTATATACCTTAAATAATTTTGGGTCATGTTCGGAAGTAAGCTTGGGTATTCATTGTAGATTTATAATATGCGTTTCCTAAAATGATAGGTGTTCCACTTAGAGATCGAAAGCTTAAGTGAGAAGCATTAAAGCGAGAAAGCCAGGTGAGTTTTTCTAACTAAAATACGTGATTTTATACGTGTTTTCCAAAGAGAATGTTTGAGTAGAAATGCCATGTTATTGTACATGATTTTTACTTGATTGAAAGTTATATGAGATGTATGCATACATTGTGGTAGACGTAAATTGGCTAAGTCGGGGGGAGGTTCCGCCAGTGCTCATGCCGGGGGGAGGTTCCGTTTATGGCATTGGAGGAGTGACCTAGTAAGGCAACGTGAGACTGACTCGTTGTCACTCTTGAGTGACTTCACGGTGCCATTTACGGGACTGGATTTATCCGTGAAAGTTTTATGTAAAGTTATGTGACAGTTTTATGTAAAGTTATGTGACAGCTTTTTATGAAAAGTTATGTGAAAGTTTTATGCAAAGATATTTGAAAGTTATAAACTGTTTTTAAATGATTTTGAGAACTGTCAGGAGGGAGCTCACTCGACCTCATGGTCTAACCCTCGCTTTTTCCAAACTAAACCTTTTCAGGTAAGTAGATAGTAGGAGGCTCAAGTAAGTGAACAAGAGCAGATTGAGTACAGATGCAGATAGAGACAGTGCCTTTGACACTTATAGACACTAGTATATTCTCAGTTGTGTATAGGTTGTTTCCGCCAACCTAAATTTTGAATCAGATATAATAGAATTTTGGGATCCAGTTTTGTAATACTTATGATTTAATGCTACGCATGTTCTATTTTAGACTGGGTTGTTACAGTGACGTTTTGAGTACGGAGAGTTTTCCATAAGTTATGATTTTGGGTTCTGAGTCTTATGCTCATATTTTGGTATTTTTTATAATAAAGATTTATCCGAGTTTTAGTATTTGATCATTGAACTTTATTCACGTTTTGATGGAGTGTCGGGTGTTGTGTTCATATTAGAACGGGTATTTTGATTTAGAGCTTTCATCAAGAAAATGATGATTTTTGGAAAGATGTTGCTTTTTTGAGTTAGACATTTCATTTGAGAAATTATTATTTAAATAATCAGTCGTCAGGTTTCTTTTTACCATTTTATAATTACGATGAAAACTGCTTGAACACCAGGCGTTACTGTAACGACCGTATTTCTGATTTTTATTAAACTAGTGGTAATGGTGGCTAAATCGTGAAACCAGTAAAGGGAGGGACCAAAGGGTATGTTTTTGAAAGATATAAAAGGCAAGCAATCCCTCTGCAGAAATCATTGTTTCATTATTGCGGCTGAAATCGAGAAGTGTGGAGAAGAGCAAAATCGAGAAATCGGCTTTGGAGTCTTCATAAGGTAAACTTCGATTCTCTCCCTTTGATTTGGTCATTGTATATCGTTTTCTGCAATGATTTGGGTTTCAATTTGGAGGAACATCACATTTTTCTCACTGAGTTACTTGTTGCAAAGAATATAGTGAACTTCTCGAGTTTGGACCGATTAGAGACGGGTTGGTTGAAAATATGAGAGTTTTAAGTTGGAGATACGAACCTAAAGAAGTATCTATCTTAGTTTTGATCTTAATCGCCTATTCTAATCGATTTGGGAAGTTTTGGGGTTTTGCAGTTCGTAGTATCCGGACATCGCCTGGTCCGGACAATCCAGGTTTTCCGGGTAAGGTTTCCGGATGTGGGTTCAGACAATTCCGAAAAGTAGGATATCCAGATAGTGTCCGGACAGCGGGTATCCAGAAAGAGAGGAAATCCGGATACTGTTATTTGGGCTTTGTAGCCTGACGTCGAACTGTTTGTTTTGCTTAGGTGCGGTGCGGGTAGTTCAGAAGTGAGACGTGTGTGTACTCAATCTCGTTGATCAGGTGAGTTCCCTTACGCCTTTTTACATGCAGTATGTGTTAAACGTTTCGATCATTACTAAATATGGTACGAGTACATGCATGCTTTTACTTTTAAATCATTATAAGTCGTATGAACAACCTGTTTTGGAAATCTTTATAATTGCATGTAAATTAGGAGGGAGTATAAAAACCCTTATCTTTTGGCACAAAACCCTAGGTTCTATCATTTTAATTTTTGGAGCGGCTGTTGGAGAGTTGAGAAGAGAAATCAAGTTATCAATTGCAACTTTGGAAGGAAATCAAGGAGAGTGCCGGGTGTGGATTACCAGTTCTACAAGTTTCAAGGTAATAACCTAGTCCCTATTCTCCTTTTCTTCTATCAATGATGTTTTTGGGTTTTTGTGGATGTTGGGGACATTTGGGATTTTGAGAGATTATTGGAGGAATGAAGTACTTACAATGGGTTAATGTTAATCATAGATATTCTGTGTAATCATTTCTTGTTCTTGGGGTTTGTTTGGGAGTTTAATCAAGGGAGAGATTTGTTTCGGTATTGTGAGGGTGTTCGACGAAACCCCGAAGTCCTGATATCGCCAATCAACCGGATATGATGCAGAGTCCGGACAGTTCCGGATAGGCATGTTCCGGAAAGATCCGGTGTAGAGTTTTCCGGATAAGTGTCCGGATAGGTGTCCGTATCAATTTTCCGGATAGGCGTCTGGATAATTGTTTCCGAATGTGGTCGGGTGGGGTTTCCGGATGGTCGAATTCGGTAGTTGCTATCCGGAATCGTTGGTTAATTGAAGGAACCACATGTTTTATCCGTTATATGAAACTGCATGTTTTACTATGTTTGAGGAAGTTAAGATATTATGTATGCACACATGTGGAAGTGGGCATGTGTTGGCTAAGTCGGGGGGTGTGTCCCGCCAGTGCTCATACCGGGGGGTGTGTCCCGTTTATGCCATGGATGGTGTGTTCCAGTTAAGGCAGTGTGAGACTGACACGTTGTCACAGGTGTGCGTGACTTCAGTGTGCCACTTACATGCGTAGTTATTGCGTTTGAAAGCCTAAATGTTTAAAGTTGAGAATTGTTTATAAATGCTTATATTGTTTATGTGGCACAGATGTTTATTACTGGAGGGAACTCACTAGACCTCATGGTCTAAGCCTCGCTTTTCTAAAACTAAACCATTTTCAGGAAAGCGCTTAGTAGGAGATACTAGTAAGGGCAAAGAGAAGGCGTAAGCGTGAAGTTTGGGTCTAGAAGGAAGTCAACATAGCATAGTATGCCATGCTTAGTATTCTAGAAATCTCAGTTGTGTATTGGGTTGTTTCCGCAAACCTTGTTATGTACTCGTATGTTTATGATTGTTTTCCGGAGCCATTTCGGCGAGTTGTTTAATTCTTGTTGTTTAATTCTTGTTATTTAAGCGTTATCTTTGAGTTGGGTTGTTACAATTGGTATCAGATCCATAGTTTAAGGGATTTAGGTGACCGGATGGGCCTAAACTTAAACTGTAGAGTAGAGGGGAGCACAACTAAGATATAGGATGTTGTAGGAAAGATCACTTTAAGTGCGCTGGTGATAGAGTAGCGAGGACCGTCATGTAAGGTAAATTTGAAATTACATCTAGCCAATGTAATCGTGAATTTACTGGTACATGAGTGTGCTCAATTGCTCCTGTTGAGAAGATCGTTGGGCGTGGAAGTATGTAGTAAGTTTTGACTTTGCAGTGAAGACAAAGGGTTGAGATATCGTGAGAGATCGCGCATGATATAATGTTTATATCTTCTAGAAGAAGTGTTGTTTCGAATGTTATGAGGCGTATAGAGGAAGAACTTCTTGGGTTCGAATAGAATGAACGACTGATTAAGGGTAAAACTCCTATTTTCTAGTGGGTCCCTGTTCTCAAAATTGTTATGTAGATCAGTTGGGATGGTAAGGAAGGACGGTGTCGGAAATCTTGAAAGCTTCAATTCAAGAGCGAGTGGAGGATGGGAGCCCTGACTCTTCAGTCAAACTTTTCAGTGGTAGGAACAATGAAGGGAATATATCAGTATTGGATTGAACTACGGGGTAGGGGTAGATTGTGAAGTAATTGGTCAAGACGAAACCTGTATGGGATGGTTGAACTGGTAGGCTGTGAAACACATGTACAGTAAGTTATTGCAAGGACGAAAGAGCGACCGTTGGTCAAAGGTAGAGTGCCAATGATAAGTTATGTGGGTACAACAGTTGACCTTGTTAGAGTGAATAGCCTTCAATTGCAAGTTGAGTTTCATGCATTGTGTCCTTATATGTGTTACATGAGCTTTTTCATGATTAAAAGCAATTGCGTAAATAACGAATTTCTTGTTGGAAATGAGTCGACGCATGCAAGCGTGTGTTTAAAGGAAAAGACAGAATTATTTACGTTGCACAATAAAATTTTTGAACTTAGTGATTTGCGAATTATATCGCTATTTTTTTTCATGTTGAGAAAATCTTCGTTGCGAAAATCATTAAAGCGTTTGACCGCAAAGCTTTTATAATTTAAATGAGTATTGACATGTTGATATCATATAAATGAGTGTGGGAGCCGATTGGTTTACTTTGTGTTAGTGATTTCATTCAGAACGTTTGTAGTCGTATAGGAAAAGTTTCATTCAATTTGTTTCTGATGTAACAACATCGTTTTGGATGTTTAAGGTTGTGTTTTACTGAAACGTTGCGTGCGAACGATTCTCGAGATCGTTGTGCATGACATTGAAGTTATGAGAGTGTTGGGTCATGTGTACTCAAGTTGTTTTCAGGTGTAGTACTTTTTCTGAATTACCAAATGTGTGAAATGATTTAAAATATTGTGTCGTCATGCATGAAGGCTATGAACTCACTAGGTCATGGAGGTTATTACATTTTAAGATAAGTAAGTATTTCGAGAGTGGAGATGTGTCGGTCAAACCGGTGGCGGATGATTTGTGATTTTGGTATTCATGTTAAGGAAGAGAGGTGAACAGTGGAAAGGTCAGAGATAGACTTTGGTGTTGGTTGTATGGTAGTAGTTTGTACTCTTGTTCGGTAACTTGAGATGCGGTCGTCAATGGACGGTTGTGCCCGGGGGAAGGACGGGAAGTCGTCAAGATATTTATTTTAGTAACTTGTTTTATCTAGCATTGAGATTTATTGACGAATATTATCGGCGTTGAGCTTAAGAATTTGGGAGTTGTCTTGTAATGTTGACCTCGCACCAAGTAAGTGTTGAGTTTTTTTTTCAAGTGAGGATGGCGGAGTATAAAGTTGATTATGATGTGTTGGAAGAAGTAGGTCCCATTAGGAACCCTTGTTGTCGGGAAGGTTTTGGAAGTATCATCATGTCGTCTATTGATGTTGAAGTCAACAACTGTTTAATATGTTTAAAGCTGAAGACTTGGATCAGGAGGTTGAAAGTTGAGAAAATCACTCTGGTGTGTGTAGACGTAGGAGGTCATCCAGGAAAGATGCATACTTGCATGATGGTGGATGACCTTGTGTGGGCGTGATGATTGTGAAGGATTGCTATTTGGATGAGTGTTTTCCCAATGAGGTTCTGATGGTTCGTAAAAGGAGGAGGTAGTTAGCGCGACCAAAGTGGATGAATTGATTATATCGATCTGAAAGGGAATGTGCCGCGTCGTTTGGAATGATTTCTTGGAGATCGCAACGAACCGACAAGGAGCGAATATTGTGAGCAATTTGGGAAATCATGAGTTGTGGTTCATCTAGATTCGAGGAAAGGCAAAGTCGTGAGATAGATTCGAGGAAAGACAAAGTAAATATGAAGGCAAGCTTTATTTGATTTTGTGTTCAGATGACTGTTAGAGCCTTGTCCACGGAGGACGTGCAAGTCAGTGATTCGGTAATGTGTTGTTAAAAAAGGATAAGCACGGATGGAGGTCCTCTTTCAAATATTTCGGATGAATTGTACCAAGTGTCAAGCATTGCCGAGGGGATAAAAGGATTGTAGGTTGGCGTCATGATATGGCTACTTCTAGAATAAAAGGGTGGAGCGGTAGTTGGTGGTTACCCAAAAGAGGGACCATGTGCTTTTTGCTTGCACGAGTCGTTGAGTGGGTTTATTTCGGGATCATTGAAAGTTTAATGAAGATGTTGGATTGGCTAGTTTACGATGTGGTGTAGTAGATACATAATATTTAAGGAATGTGAATTGTTTCTTATGTACGATGGAATTCTCAGAGAAGGTAACATTGTGGAGATCAAGAAGTGTGTGGTGGCTTCGAACACTGGTGCCATTTTGGGATAACTTTGTTGTATACCTCAAGTTAGAACTTTGGTGAAACCGTTTGATTATGTATAGTAATGAAGAGGTGTTATCGGCGCATATAAAAAAGTCGGAAGAGGGGGGGGGCAAGTAATGTTTGGTGGGCGGTGCTCCATGCTAACGTGAGGAGGTGAAGATAATATGTCGGAATAAGTGAGTAGGTTGGAAGTAGGAAGTTTGACAAGTGACACCGAAAATGTGGAGTAGTATGTATAGATTGTCATTGGTGGGTATACGAACTCCTGGTAAGAGTATAGAGAAAGGGGATTTGTGTGTGTTATGGTTCAAGGGCAGTGGAAAACTAACTTATGCGACTGGTCGAAAGCGTGCACCTTCTAGTGAGCCGTTCGTTGGAAGCATGTTTTATGTTTCGAGAAGGAAGAGAAAAAAGGTAGATGAATGTAGTACTCAGAATGAATGACCATTGGATTTGACTTGACGTTAGTGTGAGAGATGTTTCAAGTAAACTTGTCGTTCAGTGCTAAGCTAATGGGAATAGTTTCGCATGAGCATGGTTGCTCCTCGTTGAGCGAGTAAAACTTGAACTTATTTTGTGTATGGTTGGACGATTGTTGGATGCAACGAGAGTTTGAATGTGTGTCTTCAGGATTTGGTTCACCTCGGATTGGTGGACACGTCGGACGATGGATTGTGGAGGTTTCCTGCTTTTAGCTATGTATATGTGTGGGGTGATGACGTGGTGGGAGTGTATGAATAGATTTACACTGATGAGGTGTATTCAATGTGATTCGGGAAGGGAAGTACTATTTACGCAGGACATAAATCGTATTGGGGAATAATCTAGAATTGCATGTTATTCGAAGAGGGAACTCCTGACTGTGAGTTTATTGGGATATTCAAGGTTGGCCTTGTGCCAAGTTGGCAAGTTGAGTGGTTACATTTGGTAGAGAATTGTCATTATTGTGGCATGGAATTCATCAAAGTTCCTTCTTTTAAGGAAGTCGAGTTGCTCGAGAAAACCTTGATTAGACGCATTTATAACCGTGAGTCCAGGTGTGTGGACAAAGCGGACAATATCTGGTACGGTTGGCCTGGGTTGTTACAGTGCAGTCGATCAGAGACGTCGCAAGTATGTTATATGAAATAACCCAATGTAAGAAAGTGGTGGTTAACCGAGGGGCGGATCCGAAGGATTGGGAGCGACTATGATTTCAATAAGAATAGTTTGAGGCAGCTGGGTGGAGCTAAGTTGAATAGGCTGAAAAGCGTGATTCTTGTGAATCTCAAGTTGGGGGACAACTTGATGCGGAAGACATCCCTATAGAATGGGGTGGTGCGTCCGAGAAAAAGGTGAAGTTGGGCCATATTTTAGGTCCATTGAAGTTACGGAATGAGTTGGAGATTTGGTGTGTAAATTGGTTGTACCTGATGAGATTATGGGGAAGTCATAATGTGTATCACGTCTCTATATTAAAGGATGCTTGTTGGAAGTTGATATGGCGATACTTTAGCAAGGATACGGGTGGATGAGAAGTGAAACTTTGTCTTAGGGTTGGAGACAATCTTTGACCGTAAGTCAAGTGAAGGAGTTGAGAAACAAGGAACTTGATCGCGTGGAGATGCATTAGTAATTCCAAAGGACAAGAGGCAACTGGGAGGTAGTGATGGACATGAGGTCCAAGTACCCAAGCTTGTCCGACGATGGAATTCCGGGGACGGAATTCTTTTGAGGGGGAGGTATTGTAATAACCAGGGTTCTAAATGAAAAGATTTGAGATTTTTGTGGGAAAAGTTTAGATGCTATAACTTTGGGTGTTGGTTTGTAAATTGAGAGGGAGTATAAAAACCCTTATCTTTTGGCACAATACCCTAGGTTCTATCATTTTCATTTTTAGAGCGACTGTTGGAGTGCTGAGAAGAGAAATCAAGTTATCAATTGCAACTTTGGAAGGAAATCAAGGAGAGTGCCGGGTGTGGATTATCAGTTCTACGAGTTTCAAGGTAATAACCTAGTCACTATCCTCCTTATCTTCTATCAGTAATGTTTTTGGGTTTTTGTGGATGTTGGAGGCATTTGGGATTTTGAGTGATTATTGGAGGAATGAAGTACTTACAATGGGTTAATGTTAATCATAGATATTCTGTGTAATCATTTCTTGTTCTTGGGGTTTGTTTGGGAGTTTATTCAATGGAGAGATTTGTTTCGGTACTGTGTGGGTGTTCGACGAAACCCCGAAGTCCGGATATCGCCAATGAACCGAATACGATGCAGAGTCCGGACAGTTCCGGATAGGCATTTTCCAGAAAGATCCGGTGTAGAGTTTTCCGGATGAGGTGTCCGGATAGGCGTCCGGATAACTTTTTCGGATAGGAGTCCGGATAGGCGTCCGGATAAGTGTTTCCAGATGTGGTCGGGTGGGGTTTCCAGATGTTCGAATCCGGTAGTAGCTATCCGGAATCGTTGGTTAATTGAGAGATTCGGGAACCTGTGTTAGGGACTAATCGAGTTGCTAATTAGAGTGTCTTGAGGAGGCATTTAGGAGGAACTTCGAAAGACTAATCACCCACGTTTACTCTTAATCCTTAGGGGATCGAATTACAAGTCTGAAGCAAAGCAAGGAGTAGCAACCAAGATCAGGTGAGTCTTTCTAACTGAAAATGTGTTGACTTATGTATTACTTAAAATGCATGAGATATGAAGGAACCGCATGTTTTATTCGTTATATGAAACTGCATGTGTTACTATGTTTGGGGAAGTTAAGTTATTATGTATGCACACATGTGGAAGTGGGCATGTGTTGGCTAAGTCGCGGGGTGTGTCCCGCCAGTGCTCATATCGGGGGGTGTGTCCCGTTTATGCCATAGATGGTGTGTTCCAGTTAAGGCAGTGTGAGACTGACACGTTGTCACAGGTGTGCGTGACTTCAGTGTGCCACTTACATGCGTAGTTATTGCGTTTGAAAGCCTAAATGTTTAAAGTTGAGAATTTTTTATAAATGCGTATAATGTTTATGTGGCACATATGTTTATTACTAGAGGGAACTAACTAGACCTCATGGTCTAACCCTCATTTTAAAAAACTAAACCATTTTCAGGAAAGCGCTTAGTAGGAGATACTAGTAAGGGCAAGGAGAAGGCGTAAGCGTGAAGCTTTGGTCTAGAAGGAAGTCAACATAGTATAGTATGCACACGATATAATGTTTATATCTTCTAGAAGAAGTGTTGTTTGGAATGTTATGAGGCGTATAGAGGAAGAACTTCTTGGGTTTGAAAAGAATGAACGACTGATTAAGGGTAAAACTCCTAGTTTCTAGTGGGTCCTCGTTCTCAAAATTATTGTGTAGGTCAGTTGGGATGGTAAGGAAGGACGGTGTTGGAAATCTTGAAAGCTTCAATTCAAGAGCGAGTGGAGGATTGAAGCCCTGACTCTTTAGTCAAGCTTTTCAGTGGCAGGAACAATGAAGGGAATATATCCGTATTGGATTGAACTACGGGTAGGGGTAGAATGTGAAGTTATTGGTCAAGACAAAAGCTGTATGGGATGGTTGAACTTGTAGGCTGTGAAACACATGTACAACAAGTTGTTGAAAGGACGAGAGAGTGACCGTTGGTCAAAGGTAGAGTGCCAATGATAAGTTGTGGGGGTACAAGTTGACCTTGTTAGAGTGAATAGCCTTCATTTGCATGTTGAGTTTCATGCATTGTGTCCTTATATGTGTTACATGAGCTTTTTCATGATTAGAAGCAATTGCGTAAATAACGAATTTCTTGTTGGAAACGAGTCGACGCGTGCAAGCGTATGTTTAAAGGAAAAGACATAAATATTTACGTTGCACAATACAATTTTTGAACTTAGTGATTTGCGAATTATATCGCTATTTTTTTCATGATGAGAAAATCTTCGTTGCGAAAATCATTAAAGCGTTTGACCGCAAAGCTTTTATAATCGAAATGAGTATTGACATGTTGATATCATACAAATGAGTGTGGGAGACGACTAGTTTACTTCGTGTCAGTGATTTCATTCAGAACGTTTCTAGTCGTATAGGAAAAGTTTCATTCAATTTGTTTCTGATGTAACGACATCGTTTTGTATGGTTAAGGTTGTGTTGTACTGAAAAGTTGCGTGCGAACGATTCTCGAGATCGTTGTACATGACATTGAAGTTATGAGAGTGTTGGATCATGTGTACTCGAGTTGTTTTCAGGTGTAGTACTTTTTCTAAATGTCCAAATGTGTGAAATGATTTAAAATATTGTGTCGTCATGCATGAAGGCTATGAACTCACTAGGTGGTGGAGGTTATTACATTTTAAGATAAGGAAGGATTTCGAGAGTAGGGATGTGTCGGTCAAACCAGTGGCGGATGATTTTTGATTTTGGTATTCGTGTTAAGGAAGAGTGGTGAATTGTGGAAAGGTCAGAGATAGACCTTGGTGTTGGTTGTATGGTGGTAGTTTGTACTCTTGTTCGGTAACTTGATATGCGGTCGTCGAGGGACGGTTGTGCCCGGGGGAAGGACTGAAAGTCGTCAAGATATTTATTTTAGTAACTCGTTTTATGTAGTATTGAGTTTCATTGACGAATATTGTCGGCGTTGAGCTTGAGAATTTGGGAGTGGTGTTGTAATGTTGACCTCACACCAAGTAAGTCTTGAATTTTTTTTCAAGTGAGGACGGCAGAGTATAAAGTTGATTATGATGTGTTGGAAAAAGTAGGTCCCGTTAGGAACCCTTGTTGTCGGGAAGGTTTTGGAAGCATCATCATGTCGTCTGTTGATGTTGAAGTCAACAACTGTTTAAGATGTTTGAAGCTGAAGACTTGGATCAGGAGGTTGAAAGTTAAGAAAATCACTTTGGTGTGTGTAGATGTAGAAGGTCATCTAGGAAAGATGTATACTTGCATGATGGTGGATCACCTTGTGTGAGCGTGATGATTGTGAAGGATTGCTATTTGGATGAGTGTTTTCCCTACGAGGTTCTGATGGTTCGTAAAAGGAGGAGGTAGTTAGCGCGACTGAAGTGGGTGCATTGATTATATCGATCTGAAAGGGAATGTTCCGCGTCGTTTGGAATGGTTTCTTGGAGATCGCAACGAACCAACAAGGAGCGAATATTTTGAGCAATTTGGGAAATCATGAGTTGTGGTTTATCTAGATTCGAGGAAAGGCAAAGTCGTGAGATAGATTTGATTCATATTTATGCAGGTGAATATGAAGGCAAGCTTTATTTGATTTCGTGTTCAAATGACCGTGAGAGCCTTGTCCGTGTTGTGATGTTGTGGGTGGAGGTTGTGTGGATAAGTTAGTGTCATCTTGGGCCAAGATGGACGTGCAAGTCAGTGATTCGGTAATGTGTTGTTAAGAAAGGATAAGCACGGATGGAGGTCATCTTTCAAATATTTCGGATGAGTTGTACCAAGTGTCAAGTATGCCGAGGGGATGCAAGGATTTTAGGTTGGCGTCATGATATGGGTACTTCCAGAATAAAAGGGTGGAGCGGTAGTTGGTGGTTACCCAAAAGAGGGACCATGTGCTTTTTGGTTGCACGAGTCGTTGAGTGGGTTTATTTCGAGATCATTGTAAGTTTAATGAAAGTGTTGGATTGGCTAGTTTACGATGTGGTGTAGTAGATACGGAATATTTAAGGAATGTGAATTGTTTCTTATGTACGAAGGAATTCTCTGAGAAGGTAACAGTGTGGAGATCAAGAAGTGTGTGGTGGCTTCGAACACTGGTGTCATTTTGGGATGACTTGGTTGGATACCTCAAGTTAGATTTTGGGTGAAACCGTTTGATTATGTATAGTAATGAAGAGGTGTTATCGGCGCATGTAGAAAGTCGGAAGAGGGGGGGGGGGGGGGAAGTAATGTTTGGTGGGCGGTGCTCCATGCTAACGCGAGGAGGTGAAGATAATATGTCGGAATAAGTGAGTAGGTTGGAAGTAGGAAGTTTGGCAAGTGACACCGAGAATGTGGAGTAGTGTGTATAAATTGTCATTGGTGGGTATACGAACTCCTGGTAAGAGTATGGAGAAAGGGGATTTGTGTGTGTTATGGTTCAAGGGCGGTGGAAAACTAACTTATGCGACTGGTCGAAAGCGTGCACCTTCTAGTGAGCCGTTCGTTGGAAGAATGTTTTATGTTTTAGGGAATCGTGTTAATGGAGTTTCTTCCAAAGGGAAGGAGAAGGCTTGAAGGTTGAGGCAGAGACACCAGGATTAGAGCACCGTAGACTGTTACTTATTTAGTTTTATGTAGTCAGATACTCGGTTGTGGTAGTTGATTTCCGCTGCCAAATTTTGTAACTCTGTAAACCCTGATGTATTGGGACCCGTTTAGGCTTATTTTTATGTTATGCGAATGTTTGGGATTTTTGGGTTGTTACAAATGGTATCAGAGCGGAGCCATATTTTAAGGGATTTAGGCGACCAATCGGGCCTAAATTTAAACAGTAGGATGGGGGACACAGCCGAGTTATAGGATGCCTTTAGGAAAAATCACTCTAGGTGCACTTAAGGACAAGGTAGCAAGAACTGTCATGTAAGGTAAATTTGGAGTTAAACCTGGCTAGTGTAATTGCGAATTTACAGGTACATGTATGTCCTAAAATTAGCTTATATAGCCAATTTGTTGTTGAGTGTTTGTTATTTGTGGGTTTCTTTCAGTTTTTCGTCATGGTTGGGAGAACATTAAGAAGTAGGTCTGTACCCGCCGAGAGGGCAGTCTTGGATGAATAAGTCCTCGTTAATGGACCGCTGGAGCCTCCGAGGCAAGCTGCCACTCGGGGAAGAGGTAGGGTCGAGGAAGGGGGCAGGGGAGAATAACCCGTCGGGCTGCCACTCAAGTGGAGGGAGCCATTGGGAGAGACCCCGTATGAAGGAAAACTCGGGTAAGCCGTAGGGCAAGGAGTGTGGAAATCCCAGTTGAGGAGGAGGTGTCTCAACAGGAGAGTTCGGCTACTGTGAGGCGTAGATATCGGCCGAGGGGACGTGGTTGGGGCTGCACATATGCATTTGTGATGAGAGAGAACCTTGCTATTGAGTTGGGAAAGATCCAAGAGACACTATAGGACCTCCTAACCAAGCATGATCAGTCGGCCTCGGGAAGCAAATAGGTGAGCTAGAGTAAGGAAGGCTCTGGGATGTCAAGTACGCCCGTAACTGGGGTGGGGAGCCACTCCCAATCGAATCCATTGATGGTGAATGAGTCGGCAGCTAAGGGGTGCAACTACAAGACGTTTGCTTCATGTAAGCCTCCTACGTTCAAGGGAGAGTGTGATCCAGTGATAGCGATGAAATGGGTAAGGGAGATGGAACTGGCGTTTGATACTTGCAAGTGTGCTGATGGGGACCGGGTAGTGTTTGCGCTGTCTATGTTAAAGTCCGAAGCAATATTTTGGTGGGATGCTGAGACCGGGGGAAAAGAGTCGTCAACGGCGAAAACAATGACTTAGGAGACATTTGTGGATAAATTCCGAGAATAGTTCTGCCCATTGGCGGCAATAAAGAAACTTGAAGAGGAATTCTTGGGGTGGAGAAGGGAGAGATGACAGTTAGGGAGTATACTTACAAGTTCATCGAGAAGTCACATTTTGCCGAGATGTACGTGCCAACTGAGAAGCAGCGCGTGGAGCGGTATCCTTACGGGCTAAAGAGCAATATAAGAGAGTTGGCTTCAACAAGGAATCCTACCACCTTTCAAGCGGCCATTAATGCGGCCGAGCTGACGGAAAAAGAAAAGAACCATCAAGTGACTGAAAGAACTGGGGACAAGAGAAAATAGGATGGGTCGGGAAATGATGCCAGGAAAGGGAAGACTTTCAGGCAAGAGCAACATGGGAATCAGGGATTCGGGAATAGGCCATGTGGGATATGTCGAATGGTGCATTGGGGAGAATGTGCGGTGGAGACTAGATCGTGCTTCCAGTGTGGACTACCAAGTCATATGTCGAGGGATTTCCCAAGTAAGAGATCCTGCTATCAGTGTGGGTCGCCTGACCACCGGCGGTTTGAAGGCCCACAACTTAAGAAAGGAGGGTCAGGACAGACTGGGAGTCGAGGGGAGGATATGAGGCTGGAGCCGACACGTCCGAAGGGGCGTGCATTCAACATGACAGCAACGGAGGCAGAAGGGACTTCGAATGTGGTGATAGGTATGTTTCTGGTAAACTCTTTGTGTGCGAAGGTGTTGTTTGATTCGGGAGCAAATCGTTCCCTTATATCTCATGATTTTGTGAAATGCTTGGGGTGAGACCTAAGAGTTTAGAGTGGGTGTTAGAAGTGGAGGCTGCTGATAAAAATCGGATGCTAGTTAGAAGTGTGATGGAAGATTGTGTCATAGACATAAAAGGGAGTTTGATACCCATGCGGTTGTATCCGATGGTGTTGGGAGAGTTTGATGTAGTGTTGGTTAGCCTCGAATAATAAACATGTCGTGTGTATTAAGAAGTTGATTCGAGTGCAGATACCGGATAATGGGACAATAGTGATTTACGGTAATCGATGTGATAGAAGCGCGGGTGTTATCTCTATGATGAAGGCTACTAAGTGCTTGAGGAAAGGGTGTTCGGGATACTTGGCCTACGTTGTAGATGCTAATAAAGAGAAGCGTGGGGTAGACGATGTGTTAGTAGTAAGTAAGTACCCGAAGGTGTGTCCAGATGATTTGACAAACCTACCCCCGGATCGTCAGATTGAGTTTCGAATCGATTTGGTGCCTGGAGTTGCACCAATAGCTCGAGCGCCATATAGGTTGGCACCTTCTGAAATGAAGGAGATGATGTCACAACTACAGGAGTTGTTAGACAAAAGATTCATTAGGCCGAGTACCTCGCCGTGGGGCGCGGCGGTACTCTTTGTAAAGAAGAAAGACGGGACTATGCGGATGTGCATAGATTACCGTGAGCTCAACAAGGTTACAGCCAAGAATAAGTATCCGATTACGAGGATAGACGACCTATTCGATCAATTGCAAGGAGCTGGTTATTTCTCTAAGATTGACTTGAGGTCAGGGTACCATCAGCTTAAGTTAAGAGAAGAGGACATACCGAAAACGGATTTTCAGACCAAGTATGGACATTATGACTTTCTGGTGATGTCGTTTGGTTTAACCAACGCGCTGACAGCTTTTATGGATCTGATGAATAGGGTGTGTCAGCCCTATTTAGATAAGTTCGTGATTGTATTCATAGACGACATCTTGGTGTACTCGAAGTCAGAGAAAGAGCATGAAGATCATCTTCGGGCTGTATTGGAATTGCTGAAACGAGAGAAGTGATGAGTGCTTAGAATACACCTACAGACGTGTGCTAATTAAACCTCAAAGAAAGTATACAATGAGATCTAATGTCGTCTTTCAAGTAATAAAGTGGTAAAGATACCAATTATCGTCCCACAGAGATTGGAGTTAAAAGCGCTAAAATAGTATAATGAAAGATGTGATTTCAGATGGCGAATTGGAAGAAAATATTTTGATTGGTTGGTTGATTGTTATCACAGAACTTAATAAACAATAATAAAAGAGAAGCAAGGGTGTAAGACGTGTGATGACATGTTAAACCAAATTCCAGCAGACCAATGCTACAACAATGGATGCTATAGGAATGCTGTAGCATGATGGTGGGAACAACTAGTTTTATTATCTATTTCAAGACACGTTCCTGTCGGACTCTCACCATCCCATTATTCCAGTAGCCATAAACAATCTCATCTCTGAGCATAATTCAAGATAAGGGAATGATGGGAGTGGAGTTCTCAAAATATACGGTAAAACAAATTCTCTTTGTTTAAAGTTACTCTCTCGATATAAACCCCGTACCTCCCAAGTTGATGTAATCCAAATAGCTTATCTCTAAGTCTATTCCATTTTAACCCTTTGAAAAAGTGACAACTTATCAAGAATGAATCATTTTGAAAAACAAAAGTAACAACTCTCATTGCAAGTAACTCTCTCGATATTACCCCTTATGTCATCCAAATTGACGTGCTATTCAATGGCCTATCTCTAGGTCTATGACACTTTAACACTATCAAAGTGATCAATTTGTCAAGGGATTGTATTATCTTGATAAACCTTGGGTTGGAATAATAAAACATCATTATTACCACACATTATCTACTTTCCTTTGGTTAAAATAATCACCATTTGCCTCACACTCAAGCTAATATGATTAGCTACTCATTACAATAAATGAAATAAAGCAAATGTAAAAGACTAGAAAAATAGGCATGAAGTATGAAAGACTTGAAAAGTAAATGACTAGAAAAATAACTAACCATGACTTTTAAATGAAAAGACAAGAATGTAAAAGACAAGGAAGTAAATGGCAAGTATGTAAGAAGGAATGTAAGAACATACTGAAATTGAATGCTTAAAAGTAAAGATGCAAAGTAAATGAGAAAGCTAGAGATGCAAGATAACTAAAGAAATTAAAGTAAAGTAAAGTGCATGTGTGATGCTGTGCTAATGCTACAAGCAATCATAAGTAGAATTCAAGAACGAAGAACAAAATGAAGAACTGTGGACCCCATATTAGTGCAAACAGTAGAAGAAATCAATAGAATAAATCAACAATCAGTATGATTTCCATTCGTCATCCATATAACATTCATAAACCTTTTCAGAGTGTTTACAATGTTTTTCAAATAAGTATATTGACGATTATGACGATTTCTAACGATTAACCTAAAACTAAGGTTAAAGAAACTATTTATACCTAGGCTATTCTAACCAGGCCCATGGCCCATTACAAGATTCAATCCCAAATACAATTTACATTTTATTCCCTTGAACTTCCATTCATTCAGATTTTAATCCCAACAATCTCCCCCTTTGAATCGAAGTTCAATCTCGATCCAGTTCGAAACGTATCTTTTTCGGAGTGCGAACAAAATCTCGAAGCTTCGGATGGCTTTACGAAACTCAATGCGGTGTTCAACAATTTCCAAGGCGTCTCGGGCGTTTGTTTCGTTTAGACTTGCAACAAACGATGTCCGGAGTTCTTTTTCCTTGGTGATTATGTCTCCTAGAGCATCTCTGACCTTTAGCAGAGTTCCGTCGTAGAATCTTTCAACTTGACTAAATCGGAGTAACTTCTTCTCGTTCTGTTCATTGAGATATACGATTCTGAATTCTGGTTGCAGCAGCAAACTGTTAACTGGATACATCTTCAATTCAGGGCTTTCTGATCGGGTTTCAACATGTTAACCTTTTTCGTTCGGTGCTCGACTCCCATCTGAAAATCAGTAATGTATGACATCATTACCTTGTGTTTCAGGAATCGCTTTACAGCTTCAAGCGCTTTGGTGATGTGGAGCAGTCGGATAGTTCGAGTTCGGAGGTCTTTGAGGATTGGGTGAAAGTCATTCAGTCGGAGATTCTTGAAGTCAGCTTCGGAGAATTTCCATTCTTTCCCATCTTCTCTTTTGACGGTAAAAACTGGGTACAGGATCTTCAAGATTCGGCCAAATTGGATGTTGATAGCTTCAGTGATGTTGTGCTTTGTTCTGACCTGACTGACTGGTAGACATCTTTTCATTACCTCTAGATATTGTTTCATGTAAGCGTTGTCGAACTTTGCTAATCCGAAGCAAAAGGCTTGGTCAAGAACACACAATTTGTGTACGAACAACCTCTTCAGGGAATTCCTGTAGGAAGGGAATGAGGATAATTATTTTCTCCCATCGGACAGGTTGTGGTGGTTGATCAGAAGCGGTTTGTTGCTGAGGAGATGTCGGATGTCTTGGCGTAGAAGTCTCGGGAATCAGATTAGCGTAAGCAGGTGTACTCTGAACGGATTCAAGCAAGAACTGATCGTAATCGAAGTCGTCATCGACATCGGTAGGAAAGATCAAATTCAACTCGGAGTTTATAGCACTGACGGCTTTTTCATACCATGAATTTTCGGTCTCCGGGTCGATCTCAGAATCAGGGTCTATCAAATCAAGTACAACCCTTTTCGGTGCAGTGTAGACGATCAGTGCTTGAGATTCTCCCTCGGGCTTTTCAACCGTTGGGTCTTCATCGTCTGAGATGTCCATATCGATGACCATCTCGGCTAGACTCAGTTGGGCTTGGGATTGATCGTCGTATTGTATCCCAACTGATGGTTCCGGTTGAACCGTTGGAGTTGTTTTAGGGTTGATTGGCTCGGACTCAGTTAACCTTTGACGTTTGTTCTCCCCCTCACGGTGATCAGGATCATCCTGGTCATCGTGTCGTTGTTTGAGTCCGCCAGCTTGACTCCTGCAGGTATTCTCGAGAGAGGCGACCCTGTCGGACAGAGTTGTAAGGGCGTTCTGAACGTCCTTTAGAGTCGTATCAAGCTGATCTAATCTGTTGTTGATGGATGACGGCTGAGCAGATGCTTGAGACCGGAGTACTGAGATGAGATCTGCTTCAGTCGAGGAGTCAGTGTTGGTGTGTTGGAGCAGCTGGCCGAGGAGCATGGTCTTGAGATCGTCCACCGAGTTTGATTGTTGAGAAGGTGCCGGTTGAGGTTTTTGTGAGGTTTCGGCTTCTACCACTTTCTCCTTCCTTTTGAGTAGGATCTTGACTTTATCGAGCTCCGTTCTGAACACATTTTCCATTGCTTCGCGGACAGCCTTTAAGGCGCCATCCAGATTTTTTGTTGACACAAAGTCAGATAAATCACCACCGGGATCACTTAGATTACCCGTTAAGGTTACGTCTGTTGAATCAACAGAAGTACCACATACGTTCATAGCTGGCATGATGTTAACTATGGTAGGATTTCCATCAGCTCCTCGTATTTCGCTCAAGGGCAAATATACTATGGATGTTCCGATCGGTTCACTTGATTCACCGATGTTATCAGTCTCGATCTGTGTCCTAGCCAATGAAGATGTTATAATATCAAATGGCTCTAGACTCAATGGTGCACAGAAAGAAGCCAAGAATGGGGGAGGCTGTTCTCCTGTTTCAATATCGAAACTCTCCGAGTGAGAGAACGATAGACTTTGTGCTATGTCCCCGTGAGAAATTGAAACAACTAGCTGTTGAGAGCTAGTTGAGTGGCTAGGGAGGTCGTGCAATTGCGTCGCTAGGTCCACGACGACTTCTTCAATGTCTCATCTCAACGAATGAGACGAGGCAACTGATGTGGCTACCTGGGCGACACTGGCTCGGATTCGCTCATTTTCCGCTCTATTTTGTAAGCTCGCCCTCGCATGATTCTTTTTTGATCTCCATTCTCTCCGCCTTACTTGTTCTAAGTTTCAACTAAATCTCCCTCCTCTCTCCTTATGTCTCCCGTAATAGGCTGGGATGTAGGGATTTCGGAGGGTGTGGGTGAGGTGGATGGAGATCCTTCTGGCATCGGCGGTTGGCGTCTGATACGGGGTGGTATCAATGAAATACTGATGGCTTGAACCGTATCGGAGTTGGTCGTTTCAGAATCGGGAACGCCGGTTTGGGTGAACGGTGAAATAGGTTCGGTGGTGTCGGTTCCGGGGTCCTCTTCGAGTAGGGGGCAGTGACAACGGGGACGTCGTGTAGAGTAGTCGACGGTCCGACTTCATCGGTTGTACGGGTGGTCAATTTGGTGGTTGGAGGGGTAGATGGTCTACTCGTAGACGGTCGTGAAGGTTGGCTTGTGGAGGGTCGGGTGGCATGGCTTGTACAGGCATGCAGATCCTTCGCACCGCCCGCTTCAGTTCCTCTCACTGAGTGTACTCTCAACATGCCCCGTCCGGGAGCCCCAGTTACCCGGACTCTGCCTCCTCTCATCCTTGGACCCTCACGTCGCTCAAGCCTAGCTCCTTGGGGAGGTCCCTCCGGCTCTGGCTGGACCACATGAGCACCTAACGCTCGCCTAAATTCTAAAACACTCGGTGCTTGCGGATCTGCGTATGCCAGTAAGGCTTCGGGTATAGGCATCGCTTGGGCATTGGACGGGTTGCGAATCACAAAATAGTGTAAACTAAATTGAGGACATACCGGATGGTTCATGCATCGTGGGATGTCCAGGTTCGTGTCCGTGTGTTGTCGGATGGCAAGCTGAAGGAAGCGCAGATAGGGTAATAATTTGCGCTCTTTCGATCCGCCGATGGCGCGTATGGCGTTCACGAGCTTGTGCCAGATGATCGTGGAGAAGTCCACGTGGCGGTTGTAGCAAACAACCTGGAATAGGTGCAATAAGCTGGCATTGTACTGATCAATGACTTTCCATCTTGATGAGAGACACCTGTTCTGGATGGTGAACAAGGTGTACCAGATTGGCGCCAAGTATTTTCTGTTGAAGGCTGAGGGACGGTTGAATGCGTGATTGTATCTGAGTGTACGAATTTCGGCACATAGAGTGGCGTCGTTGATTGCGGGGTTGAACGCAGCTCGGCCGCCGGCAGTTTCCTCTGGTAGTGAGAGTAGGCGTCGGAAGGACTCCGGTGTGAGCACGAATGGGTGATGATCGATCGTGGCAGTGATCGTCTGAGAGTTGTGAGCGGTGACGACCCGGATGGTATTCCAGACTTGCTGTAGATAAATGACCGGAACATCGGTGGTTGCGGTAAGTGCATATCGAAGTGGATGGTCGAGTAGGATGTCCACGACCACACGATGTTGTGGTCGGAACTCATCAGCGTCGAGGTGGTGGTTGTTCCCCTCGATCTCAGAGATGTAGTCTGGGTGGATGAGGGCGTTATCGGCCTCTTCGTCTATGAATTCCTCATGAGGAGGATTGCCTTGTGGTTGTTGTTGATTCACCATTTGTGTACCTGAAAAACATTGTATTAGATTGTGGGCGGATGCAATAGTGTCGGTGTGTACCTTTGTGAAGATCGGCTCAATCTGGAACAGATTGAGGAATAGAAGTGGAACAGGGTACTGAAATTACCAATTTGTCCGGACAAGGTAAGTATCTGGGAAACAATGTGTCTGGGTACAATGGTTACCGGATAACAAGAGTTACCGGGTACATTGGTATCCGGATACATTTGGTTACCGGATAAGTTTAAGGTTACCAGAAAAAATTGAACTTACTGGATAACAAGGTTACCGGACAAGCATGAACATCCCGAATAGTTGAACTTACCGGAAACCATAAAGGTTTCCGGACAACTTGGGTGACCGGGTGAACATGGTTACCGAACAAACATCATTTCCCAGATAGTTGAACTTACTGGAAACCGTAAAGGTTTTCGGACAACATGGGTTACCAGGTGAGATGGTTTCTGGATAAGGTAGGTTACCGGATGAGGTGGTTACCGGATAAAATATCTTAGCATATGAGAGTTTCCGGATAACTTGAATGTGTCCGGATAGATTCAAACTATCTGGACGACATCCGGTCAACACAAATAGGCTAAAATGCAACAAATACCACATATCTAAGCATTGTAGGTACGTCAAATCGACAAGATAAGCAAAATAACACCAAAAATCAGGCCTAAACCAGCTTGTATGAGGCCGAATATGAATCGACACCAAGTCGGGGTTCGAAAACCCTTTTTCAATCGAGAAATCGATCGATTGTGGATGAAATGCGTGTGATTGTAATGTTAAAACGTATAGGAGAGTAAATCGAGTGACATACCTGTGATTGGAGATGAAATCGAGTGAAAATGAGTGAAAATTGAGAGTATCCGAGAGAGGGTTTTGAGAGATAGAATCCGGAAAAGTGAAACAATGAGGTTATCCGGGTTTTTGTATGGTACGGGTTTCCGGGTGGGTCGTCCGGAAACCTACCCGGTCCGGATAGCTATCCGGATTGGAGGGTTTCCGGATAGCTTGTCCGGATTCCTGTCCGGATACCATGGGTTTTTCAAAATTGGACCTTTGTCTTTTCCAAAACTGACATTTCTTACCCACAGTCATTTATTAAAACACGCTCCCCCTCGAATTGTGCAAGTAGTGCTTTTAAGAAAAGCTTTGGGATGGGCCACAAAAAAAAAGACTTTTGATGTTAAAAAAAATTGCGTGACACTCCGCCTCAAACGTAGAACAGACTTACCTGATGAACTTATGTGCTCCCCCTGAACACATGAACAAGATTGTGAACCTCACAGATGTATCGAAGAAAAATGTAGACGACAGTAAATGAACATAAAAGGAAATCACAAACGAATTGAAAGCAAACAAACGAAATCTCCCTAATTAATACAGAGATTTAACGAAAATATGTGTACGATACAAGTAGAATACAGATGCGTGTGTACTCGATCATTTGGAGTTTAGACAACAGATGATGAATACAGTTCCTCGTAAGTGTATGGAACTTGAATCGGGCGCACATTTTGATTAAATTTTCAGATTTAGCATACCAAGCTTGGACACAAGATAGTTAAAACGTTTTTCGTCCAAGGGTTTTGTAAATAAGCTGCTAACTGATGTTCAGTATTAACAAAGTAGAGTTCGATTGTACCTCTTTCGACGCGATCCTTGATAAAATGGTACCGAACGTCTATGTGCTTCGTCTTAGTGTGCTGGACCGGATTGCTGGAAATGGCAATAGCGCTCTTTGAGTCGCAGTAAATGGGCACTTGAGAGTAGGTGAAGCCGTAGTCCTTGAGCTGTGTGTGCATCCAGATGACTTGGGAATAGCAGCTCGCGGCGACCATGTATTCCGCCTCAGCAGTCGATGTGGAGTCGCACTGCTGCTTCTTGGATGCCCAGCTGACTAAGCTATTGCCCAGGAACTGTACGTGTCCCGATGTGCTTTTCCGATCCAGCATGCTTCCCGTGTGGTCCCCGTCTGAGTACGTCGTGAGCTCAAAACCTGTCTCTTTCGGGTACCACAAGCCAAGATCAGCAGTACCTTTTAAGTAACGAAAAATACGCTTTACTGCAATTAAATGAGACTCTTTTGGTTTTGACTGAAAACGGGCGCATAAAAATGTAGAGAACATGATATCCGGTCTACTCGCCGTCAAGTAACAATAATAATAGCAATAATATTTGTATATTGACTAATAAGAGGAGTTTACAAGATAGGAATTAAGAACACTCTCTCTTTGAAGCTCTCTTTCTCTCTATACGTATGACTCTTTCAAGATGGAGGCTAGGAGACTTTTTGAGGCTTAACCTAAAACACTCACAAGTTACACATTAAGTACTTAGGTTTAAAGGCCTAAGCCCATAAGCCACTAAAGCCCACAAATACAATTCGGGCTTTTACAATTTAAGCAAATACAATTTAGGCTTTTATAATTTAAGCAAGTAATCTTGAATACAACATAAAAATAGAGTCAACAATCTCCCCCTTTGTATTCAAGATTAAAAATAGCCCGATCTTCCACAAAGTCAGTTGCTTCAATTCCTTCTTTAACTCTCTCTTGATCGTTGCATACTCCCCCTTGACTGTTGCTTTACCTTTTTGATCTCGGTTGTCTCCCAAAGATTAAACTCAAACAATCAGAGAATGATTTGATGTACGGAAGCTTGTATAACCAGTTTGAGTAATAACCGATGGTAGATAAACAGCTAGAAGATGAAGAGTAGCGAACACATTCGGCTCATGATAATCTGCATTAAAGAACAAGTAACCAGGGGTAATCATCTAACAAAAGCACATAGCAACTGTTATCACAGCAATTAAAATAATTGTGTGGCCTATATTCAGAGTTGACAAATATGAAGCTCTGGTAGGACTTCCAGTTATCATAGAGGTGAAATTATAAAAATTAAACTTCTCAAACTATTCTGGCAATATCACATAGATATGCATGGGGAATCACAAAGATTCGTGATATTGTGTGGAAGAAAATGTATATGATATGTTGGGCACAAAAGTGTGTAAACTTGTTTGGACATAACAGGTTTCCACAGACTCAATGTGCACGAATGAAGTGTGAAGGTGGGGCAGATTTCCTTCTTTTCAATATCCAACCTTCCAAATAAAGACCAGATAGCATATATGCTGCTTCCCCGTGGAAAAGTGAAGCATTTCCCTGTTGAGAAGGAAATAAGTAGCTGGTGGGGTTAAGAAAAGAGTTGGCATGGGCTCACTGCCTGTTTCAATGATAATCACCAAAGAATCATGATAAATCAGTAATGTGGCTTGCCCGACTCAGAAAAGGTGAGTGCAGAGTTATATAATTCTTTTGACTCTGTTCTCACACTCTCTTTCTTTTTATCATGTAGCTCACATCTAACCAAACTCACTTTTAAATTTTTTTACCTCTTAACACAATGAGAAAAACTCAGATGAGTTATCTCCCCCACTCTTTGATGTAGACCCTTCACCTCTCAAACACTCAAGGTTTACTTCTTAGGTAGGAAACACAGGTTTAAGTGATCCATAGAAATACTATAAAACTCACACATTGATCCCATGAAATTGTTGTCCTAAAGATTGTATTGTTTCACACACTGACTATTTTTAGTCTCAGAAAAGCATTTAAAATCCAACTTCTATATCAGAAAATGCATTTAGCATCTAGAAGTGGTTTGACCATTTTAGAAATGTTTTATCATTTTAAAGTTAGCCTTCTTTAAAAATGATGAGTCTAAAGATTTAGAAATTTACCTTTGGATGTACATGGTCAGATTGGCATTCTCCCCCTCAAATTGAGCATTAAATCTCTTTTAAGCTTAATTTGAAATCAGATATCCTATAAAAATCAAAAGGTGTTGGTAATCATCTGTGATGATTCCTCATTTGTTAGGAATATCCAAAAGCACTTGATAATTCAAATTAAAAAAAATTTGCAGGGGGTCAGAGTTTAGAAATACCAGTAAAAACTCTGAACTGAAAAAGCTCGGCAGAGGTTGGGCGGCAGAGGTTGGTCGCGACTTTATTAGAGATTATGGCCAAGAAGAACACTGATTCAGACCAAGCTCAAAACACGAAAATTGTTCATCTTTGTCTTAGGAATCCAACGCATATGGACTCATCACATTTAGAGCATCGAGGAGGGAGTTCTGTTGAAAATACGACAGGTGCGCAAAGTTGATAGCAAGTAGTAAGAAGTTGGGCTACGGGCTCTGAAGTTCTGTCACAGAGGTTCAGTCCACAGAGGCTCTGTCAGATTTCATAGAGGCTCTGTGGTGAACAGTACCACAGAGGGTGGTCGCAAAAGTCTGAGCCAAAACTTGTGTTATCGCCAGAAGTTGGTCTGAGTGGTCGACAAAGAATGATCACGGCTTGACAGACGTTTGACAAAGGCTCGGCAGAGGTTTGGCAAGCCTTGGCAAGGCATGACAGTGGTCTGGTCTGGTCGCGGCTCGGCAGAGGTTGGTCGCTGCTCGGCAGAGGTTGCTCGCTGCTCGGCAGAGGTTTGGTCGCGGCCGGCAGAGGTTTGGTCGCGGCTCGGCAGCAGCTTAACAGAAATGTTACACTAACTTTGACACTGATTTAGACCATGATAGCTCTGTAGTTTGCAAAAACTCAAAACATAAAAAGTGTGAATTGGTTTGTTATCTTTTCAGAGCATCTAGAATCACCTCTTTTGGAGCTCGAACGAAAAATATATGGTTGATTTACCACAGTCGCACAGATCTGTCCAACAGCTTTGTATCAGCACACTGTTGTCTACTTCAACGATGCATATGACCCTTATAAATTTCGAATCTCTGAATTCTCAAAACACTAAAGCTGTTCATAAATGTGTTTCCAATCCAGGGCCTTTCGAATCGCATCAATTGGTGTCTTTATCAGTGAGATATGAACAATTTACTACAACATCGCAAATCTGTCAGCATTCTGTCATAGTACTTGATTGTTGTGCACAAAAATCAATTGCCTTTGAAGGATGAGTCTTAAACTGAGTGTTTAAGAGTCCATTATCCACTGAAGTGTGAGTCCTTAACAGATGTATTAAGGAGTCCATGTACCTGCAAAACAGATTAAAGACATTTTGATACCCATTTCCAAATGGGTCCTTTTTTGTTAAGATTAGGATCTGTTGTAAGGTCCTCTGGTTTGCCAAGTTTAGCTGGTTTGCCAGGTTCCTTTCTATGATTTTTCTCACTTTGGGTCTTTGGAATTTTCTTTTGAAATGACCCGTTTTGAACAAAGTTTGATCTAGACAAATGGTTCTTTAATGTAAACAGAAGATTAAAACATTTACAGTTATATGAGTGATGAGATGAAACAGAGACAAAAGGCTTTGGAGCATTTTTGACAGGAGTACAGATTTTGACTTTCCAAACCATTTTCACTCTTTTGAAAACAAGATTATCTGTATTATCAATACGAGAGTTTTCTAAGTCAAATCCTTAAGCCTTTTACCTAAAACATCTTTTTCTTTAAGATTCAAATCAAACTTCTTTAGAAGATCTGATTTATACATCTTCTCCAACATAATCTTGGTTGACAAAACATATAGTCTTTTTGTCAATTTGGACATTTCAGCTTTAAAAACCTTTCTTTCTATCTCAAAATCATGTTTCAAACATTTTGTTTGAAATCCTTCAATCTTCTTCTTCTCAAACTCTTTTTTTCAAGATCAGACTCTTTCCTCTCATTTTCAAGAGTTTTCTGTAATTTTGAGATTTTGCAAGAAAATTCCACAGACTTTGTTTCAAAAATAGTTTTCTCCTTTTCAAACTTTTCTCTTTCCCAGATCACAAGCTTTTTAAAATCAGAAACCAAATTAGAAAATTTTAAACATTTAAGTTCAAGTCTTTTCTTCTCTTCTTCAAAAATCTTTTCAGACTCACATAATTTTCTCTTAAGATCGAGATTTTCACAGGTTAAGAGTTTACCTGATTCTTCAAGCTTAGCAATCTTTTCTGAATCAATCAGAATGCTTTTGTTCTTTTCCTCCAACTCTTTCTCAAGATTAGAAATAATTTTGCAAAAATTAGTACTGAGTTTAGAATAATAATGAGAATCAACATCAGCACTAAATCTTAGTCTTGACATATAGTTACTTGAAAATTTAAAAATGTCGGATCGTTAACAGATACTTCGTGAGAAGTAGAATTTGTGCTCTTGAGTCAAATTTTCAAATCTTATCGGATTGAGCTGAAATTTGATAAGTAGATGCACGAGTATATTCTGGACAACTTTAATTCTTCTAGTTTTATCCAAAAACCAACAGAAAATGGTTTTTCTAAGCAAAAACGTGTGCAGCAAAACAAAAGTTAAGGATGAAGATTCAAATGTTTTTGAGTCAAATGTTTTTAAAAATGACCGGATTGAGCTGAAATTTGGTACGCCGGTTCGTGACACTATTCTGGGCAACTTTAATGCTTGGTATTTTGTCCAAAAACCAACAGAAAGTGGTTTTCCGAAGCAAAACAGAGTGCATAAAAATAGAAGTTTAAAACTCCGAAAATTGAGTAAATGCACAAACCGAGCTACAAACCTAGTGATTTTGCGTAATAAAACACTCAGGTATTATCTACTAACAACCCTTGATCGATTCTAAACCAGTAGAAGAACTCTAATGGCCAAAACCAACCAAAAAGATGAAGAACTTGAAGAACTCTCAACTCTGCACAAAAACACAATAATCTCTCAAAAATTGATAAAAATCAATGGATTGAAGCACAAATCCTAATCTGTTTGGCTCTGATACTAATTTTAGGAACCCAGATACAACAAGTAACAATAATAATAGCAATACTCTTTGTATATTGACTAATAAAGAGGAGTTTACAAGATAGGAATTAAGAACACTCTCTCTTTGAAGCTCTCTTTCTCTCTATACGTATGACTCTTTCAAGATGGAGGCTAGGAGACTTTTTGAGGCTTAACCTAAAACACTCACAAGATACACATTAAGTACTTAGGTTTAAAGGCCTAAGCCCATAAGCCACTAAAGCCCACAAATACAATTTGGGCTTTTACAATTTAAGCAAATACAATTTGGGCTTTTATAATTTAAGCAAGTAATCTTGAGTAAAACATAAAAATAGAGTCAACACACATCCTTTCCGTTAGGATCGGTGTGTAACTGCGTACCGGGGGTCATGGGAGTTTTCATGGGTGAGGACTGTTCCATCTGGTATTTTCGAAGAATATCCCGGATGTACTGAGCATGGTTTATGAAAATCCCGGTCGACAGTTGCTTAACTTGAAGGCAGAGGAAAATATTCATCTCACTTAACATGCTCATTTGAAAATATTCTCCCATGGGTTTTGAAAAGTTCTTACAGTATTGAGGGTTAGTGGAACGGAAAATGATATCATCCACATAGACTTGGACTAGTATTATGTGACCTTTTTCATTCTTAATAAACAGGGTTGTGTCGATTTTACCTTTTGAAAATCCTGCTTTGATTAAGAATTTGGATAGAGCGTCATACTAGGCACGTGGAGCTTGCTTAAGACCATATAATGCCTTGTCGGGGAAATATACGTGATTTGGCTTGGAGTCATCCACGAACCCGTCCGGTTGCGATACATACACTTATTCCTTGATAACGCCGTTGAGGAATACGGTCTTGACATCCATTTGGAAGACCGTGAAGTTCTTGTGCGCGACGTATGCAAGGAACATACAAATGGCTTCTATTCGCGCTACCGGAGCGTATGTCTCATCGTAGTCAATTCCCTCTTGCTGGCGGTATCCTTTGGCCACGAGGCGTGCCTTGTTGCGAACAACGATGCCATCTTCATCTTTCTTTGTTGGAACCCAGATACGCTTAATCAAGATTAACAGTCTATTAGTTGAGTTTAGAGTTTGATGCGGAAGTGTATTAAACTAACAGATATGTTTGATAGATATTAGAACGCACATATATAAAGAAAACAGTAAAGAATGAAAAGGATTTCTTGAACAGTTACTGTTATTCAATATATAATAACAACACGAAGAACAGATTAAGAACTGTTGGTGTGTGAGAATATAACACTCAAATATTTGACAATAAAGTTTGAGAGTATTAGTGATTCCTTGTCTATTCGTCGTTATGAAGATCTCAACATGAGACTTCCTTTTATACTACTCTTAGAAGACTATGAAGTTGGTCACTGTTCCTTTTACGGCATGAATAGTAAACTGGATGGTGTGAACAGTGGACTGGATGGTGTGAGCAGTTGTTTGAGCCATGCGCATTTAATGGAGCAGATGTACTATTGGTAAATGCATTAAATGGCGCAGACGTCTATTTTGTACCATGCCCTATTGAGTCTACTCAGAGCTTGACACGTGTTTTGACAGTACTTTTCCATGCAAGTTGATGAACGTATCCAGTAATATCTTCCAAGTCTTCATAGCAGACCACAGAGGCTCCGTAAGGCATTACAGAGGTTCTATGGTCTTACCTTCTGTGGAGCAGTCCACTTGTTTCCGAGTTGATCTTCTTCTTGCGCACTACAGAGGTTCTGTGATTACTTCTGTAGCTTCTGTGGCTTTCTGGACTTGATCTTCTGGAAGAAGTGGCAGAGCCTCTGTGAGAGGCTTTTCTATACTTAGCCTATTTTTCACTACTTCTAAGTATTTCTATGATTAGGAAGATTGAAGCTAACAATCTCCCCCTAAGTAGTGAAAAATAAAAATTTGACTTTGTGTTTAGTTAGGCTAAGTTAGATAAGACAGATGTTAAACAATACCTCGAAATTTCTTTCATTTAGAAATATGCCAGAGGCATTTTACATTTGAGTACAATGAAAGATAAAACTTTGTTTGTAGAGATTTGAGGTCTGAGAATCAGATTTTGGCATCTTTGAAATCGTTGTAGCTTCTGTTGTCTCTGCCGACTTATCTGATTTCTTTGTAGAATCTGATGCAGAGTTCTCTTAGGCGAATTGTTGCGTCAATCTCTCTTATGATTGTATCTGCAGCATCTTTTTCCATTTTCTTTGATCCTCTGTATTTCACAAGGCTTGCTCTGAACTTGTTCAGAGTATTTGTTGCGTACTTCTGACAGTCCATGCATACAAATAGTTTAGTTTCGCCTTGAGGGTTTTGAAATACTAACCCAAACCGTGGTTCTGTGATGATTGAGTTTGGTATGGCGTCTGGTGGGCAGCGATCCTCTGGTGGTCGTAGATCCAGATGTTTGAGACCGAGATCCTTTCCCAGCTGGAAATCTATCATGCTGTAGAGCAGAAGCTTTTCCCTCATTGCTTTTCTCAATACTTGATAGGCTCTGGTGTTTGCCTCTGTGTTGTAGTTGTCCTTTGTCCATTGCAGAAGGTCAGGTAGATCGTATGGATTGATGTTTCTTAAGTCAGCATCAGCGAAGGTAGATTCTGAATTGTTCTCTCTTCTGACTTTGTAAAGATTGTACCTGACCCTTGGATAGGTTCTTGTGAAGGAGAATCGGCAGAAGATCACCTTTTTGATCTTGTGAATTGAGAAAACATCTGCTTTGGTTCTTGGCTTTGTTCTCGTGAAGATGTTCTCAAATTCTTCTCTGATCCTTGGATCTGTCACATGATCTGTTGGATAGTTTGTCTGAAAGGATTGTTTGTAGAGGTATTTGTATACCACTTCTTCCATTTCTTCATGTGTTGGACCAGGTCGTGGAATTTGTCTTCTGAGACTCTCCATCTGTTGAACAACTTCTGCAGCTCTACCAGTTAAAGGAATTTCTGACAGAGGCTTCAATCCATGTGCCCAGTCAACTTCTTCGGGTTTTGGGGTTTGAAAGGCGTCAAACGCACTCTTCATCAGTTTCTCTGTTGGCTTTGACAATGTTTTCTTCTTCTTAGGCTCTTCTGTCAGTATCCCTTTGCCTTTATCTTTTGTTGTCGTGGCAGAACCTGTTGCTTCTGTGGGATTTGAGGTTTGCACTTCTGTAGGTTTGATGGAGGTTGCCTCTGTGGATTTTGACGATTGTGACTTAGAGGACTTTTGTGGCGATGGTTCTGTTGGCTTGACTTGCTCTGTAACCTCTGTTGGAGGTTGTTTGGTGACTTCTTCTGTGAGCTCAGTTTCTGTTGATGAAGTGTTTTCATTGAATCTTCTTGCCATTCTGAAAGCTAAAGTGAACATGTGCCTTTCTTCTTCTCTCTTCACCATACGATCACTTATCGTTGTGTGCATCCTTTTCAGAATGTCATAAGCAGAGGTCGTTGCTCTTTTTGGTTTGGTGGCAATCGACTTTCTTCTGGGTATGGTTTGGGGTGTTTCCACAGAGGTGGGTGTTTTCTCTGTGGTTGGTTCATCTGTTTCTTCCAAAGTAATTACCTCAGGGGTGGTAGTTGCCTCTGAGGTTTGCTTATCTGCTTCTGTAGTGTTGGGTTCTTCAGAGGTTGAATCCACAGAGATGGGTGTATTCTCTGTGGTTCTTTGAGTTTGTTGTTGGGTTTGTTCTGGAGGTGCTTGACTCAGAGGTTCTGCGGCTATTGGTGGACCTGTAAGTCCTCTGCTTGCAGTTTTCTCTGTAGTTTTCTCCCCCTCAGGATGATCTGATGGACCAGGATGGTCATCATCATCAGAGTCATCCTGACCCTTGTCTGATGTACCTTCTGCTCTGCAGGAAGCATCGGGTTTCTTTGGCATTGTGGCTCCAGCAGCGATCAGTTTCGCGCAGACATCATCACAGAGGCCAAGAAGAGTTGCTAGCTCTGCCTCTGTTTTGAATCTCATCCTTCCTACACTTTCTCTGAAATCTTTGACGAAGTTAGCATTTGCAGTGGTGAAGGAAAGGATGACTTCTGTCACTTGATTAATCACGTGCTGCCCAAGCTCTGTCAGCTGTGCTCTTGTCATGTAGTCTTTGGGTTGCATCAGCATGGTATTTCGCATGGCTTCTTCTTGAACTTTTTGTAGGGCCTTCTGTAGATCTGCAGGAGTGATGCCCGTTGACACTGAAGTCTGTTTGTTCAATTGATCAAGGAACTTGTTGATGGAGTTCTCAATCGAAGAAGGAGTAGTTGCGGCAGAAGTGGTGGATGCGGTAGCAGCAGACTTCATCTGTGAGATGGCAGTTTTCACCTCTGTGGACAGGTTGTCCATTTTGGTGTTCAGGTTTAGTAGTGCCAGTGATGTTGTCTCTGCAAAAGATTTGAAAGAGCTTTGCAACTCTTTCAAGGTTTGGTTCACAGAGGTCTCAAGGGTTTGGAACTCATCCCTTGTGACTTGTGTTCCGGTGGTAACCTCTGGAGGAACACATTCGTCTCCAGAGTGAATCCCTGTTCCTGGGATACCTTCTTTCATTCCTGTTTGTATGTTGAGAATGGAAGGATTTCCTTCTGATCCTTGAGAAGAAACATGAGTTTCAATCCCTACAGAAGTTCTGAGAAGAACATTGTTCAAATCCACTCCAGAGGTGGGTATTGGAATATCCTTCTGTTGACTAGGAGACTTGTCTAGAGTCTCTTTGTCTTTGTGCTCTCTACTTCTCTCTGAAAGAAGTGTGGGTCTTAATAAGTGCGTGTCAGAGGAAACAAATTCCTCTGTAGGGTGTTCTTGTGTGATCTGGGGCGATTGATCACGAACATTAGGTGAGTCTCTTTGAGGAGACTCCCTAGGAATGGATTCCCCGGTTTCTGTGGGCACAGAGGTTGAAAGAGTAACCTCTGGCTGGATGGGTTGGGTTGGGATCGAGCTGTGCTGCTCTTTTTCAATAACTCCTTCTGCAGCTAGACCTGCGAAGTTAGAAATGTGGGTTGCACTGGGAGTTGGGTTTGGTTGTGTGCCTTCTTCAACTTCGGCATCTTTTCTTGTTTCTTCCTCTGGTTCTGTGGAAGTTCCTTGCTCTGGTCGTAAAAGGTCATACATGTGATGAGATCCGTATAATCTCATGACATGAGGATGATAGAGACCTTTTCGTATCCAGACAGCCTCTTCTTCATCTGAATCTACCTCTGAGATTTCTATCCCTGTTTCTGTGGTTTCTTCTACAACCGTTGCCTCTGTAACTTTAGTTGTATTCCACTCAGCTTCGATTTGTTCTGTTTCTTCTGAAGCTTGGTTTGGACTTCTTCTGTGGACGTCCAATCCTTGAATGAAAGGGTTTTGTAAAATCACAGGGGTTTCGGCTGGTTGATTTCTAGGTGTTGTGTCATCTTCTTGTAGATGTGTGTCAATGCCAGAAATGAAGAAATCTTGTTCTTCTGGAGTGTGGTGGTCGAGAGGTTGTGCCGTCCACCCTGCTGTATTAAGGGTGTTTGCAATTTCGGGGTTCTATAGGAAATCATTCAGGTCTCCTTGGTGAGCAAATCTATCTGGAGATTGATAGGGTGATTGATATCCTTCTTCTGTCATTCCTACTTCTGCATCTTCTTCTTCTGCAGTTTCTCCCTCTATGATTTCCTCTTCTGCAATGGTAAACAACTTTTTAAGTGTTTTACCATGCTTCTTTTTGGTTTTCCTCCTTTTTGGTTTTGGTGCCCCTTCCTCTGTTGATTTGGATCTCTTCTTTTTCTGTTTTGTGAAAAGGGGAGGAGCAGAGGAGCCAATCTCTGTGGCATGGGGAGGTGAAGGTCGATCTTCTGTAGTGCTTGTTGAGGTGCCTTCTGCAGTTTTTCTCTTCTTTGCTTTTGGAGTAGATGCAGAGGTTCTTGATGAAGACTTCTTTCCCATTATTTCTGCGCGTTTGGCTATGAAGCTGAGTTGAATAGCCATGTGTTTTGCTAACTTTTGATCCTTTTCTGCTTGAGTGGAAAGAGGTTTTGCTATCATTGTTCCTAGGGGGACACCTAAACGCGGGGGTGTCATAGGACTCGGTTTTGGAGTTCTATGATCGCGTATATACTCTTTCTTAAGGGATATGTTCGATGCGTAGCGCAGAAGTTTCTTTGACAGAGGTCTGGAGTGTAAGTAGCCATCAGCATGATCAGTGGGGGTATTTTTGTTCATCGGGAACTGTTTGGGAGTTGGCCCTTCCATTGGCCAATTTTGGATTAGCAGCAGAGGTTCGAACAGTACTCCCAATATTCTTTGGAATTGCAGAGGTGGTAGAAAGTTGGGATCGTTCTCTTTGACCCTTTTCGAGTTGTTCTTTCTGTCGATGGTGTTTATGATCTCTTGCATCATTATGGTCGCATAATCTAGTGGAAGATCATAGTAAACCCCATACATGATGCTCAAGATTTGATGTGAGCTCTGGTCAATACTCCCTATCTTTCCTGTCAGGCATCTGTTAAGAATAGAGAACAAAGTGTTCCACAGAGGTGGTAATCGGCCTCTGCGGAAGTCATTTCTCTTCCGTAGTTGGGTGTTGTACCCAAGCATTTCCACGAATCGACAGAGCTCTTCGTCTGTTGGTTGCTCTGCATAACTTTTCAATCCCAGAAGACCCCTTGTTGGTAGGTTGAATTCAAGTGAGAACATTGTTCTGTTAAACTTGATTTCAAGATGCTCAGATTTATCAGGTCTTGAAATGTACCCTTTGATAAGAGAATCGTCTTTATCAAATCGGCAACTTTGCCAAAATTGGTTCAAATAACGGACTGGAATTCTGTTAGGGGTTCTTGATAGTAGAGGGAAGAGGATATGGTTTTCCATGATGTTCAGAAGTATGGCATGGGCTTCGCCGAAAGTAGTGGGTGAGGGGACTAAATAGCAGTTGTTGGATTTGATAGGAAGAGTGGCTTCGAAATGATCCTTAGCTATGAAGTTTTGCAAGTGTGTCGTCGGAGCAAAGTCTGCGGAGTCCCCGGAATCTTGTTGTTCAATATCTCTTGCAAGGCTGGGGTTTTCAGAATGTTCTGAATGAGCAGGGGAGTTTTCCGTTGAGTTCGCCGAAGAGAGTTCAGAGGATGTAGCTCGAAAAGATGAAGCCATTTGCAAGTGTTTTGCAGGGTATCGCCGGAGAAGAAGATGAGAGTTTGTAAAAAGTTTTATGAGAGGGTAAGGTTTGTTTTTATAGGATGGTAAAACGGTAGACTTCGAAAGGGTAAAATATATGGCAATGGATTAAAGTTTGGAATCCGCACTCGAGTTTGAGCGGCGGGTTCAACTTACCAAAAAAAACGTTCCATGTTTGCTCAATGAAAATGGGACACGTAGGCCATGTCAGAACATGACAGGACGTCGTGCGCGGCCCATTAATGCTAGGCGCGTGGAGTTGTTCTTAGCCATATGAGTTTCACTCTCAGTAAAAGTAACCGTTATTACCACAGATAACAAAATGGCAGAACTCTTGTGTTTTACAGAAGCTCTGTGATTTTGAAGATCTTAGAGTTTTAACCTTCTCATATATCTCATTGTTATCATGACTTTGAAGATTCTTCTTTGAACGAAAACGTTTGTAAAGATATTGGAGAGGATTAATAGGATTTTGTCAAGAAATTTTACTCACAGAGGTTTTGTAGCTCTGATGGAACTTGCAGAAGCTCTGTGAGAGCCAGCAGAAGCTCTATGAGAGAAAAAATCTTATAACTTGAATTCTATTAATTTTCTGATCATCCAATTTTTGATCTGTGTTAAGAGATGTTTTTCGCACATTTTTGAAGGTTGGTGTCCGATAAAACTATTTTGATAAATGTTTTGTTCGAGAAGGTCATGGTGTGTGTTGTCGGTTTTCGAGATAACATTCCAAAAGATCGACAGAGGGTTAATTTGTGATCACAGAGCATATTTCCTGCAGAAGCTCTGTTGAGCTCAGCAGAAGCTCTATGACCTTAAATTTCTCCTATTTCGAATTTTGTTAAATCTTTTGAACTTTTGATTTTTGAAATGTTATTCACAGTATATTTAGGACATATTTGACAATTCTTGTCCTAGAAAACTGTTTTCTAAAAACCTTTCATGCGAGAGACATACCTTTTGGTTCTTCTGTTCTCGGCAGTTTTGTCTTTCTTCTGTCGATGGAGAATTATCGACTTTCTTCTTCGGCTTTCCTTTGAGAGATTTACCTCTGTAGATCATCTCAGGGTCCCTTTTGTTCCCCCTTGATCTAATCACTTCTGTAGATCAAGTAATTTCCTTTTGCTCCCCCTTGACCTAATCACCTCTGTAGATCAAGTAATTTCCTTTTGCTCCCCCTTGATCTAATCACCTCTGTAGATCAAGAATTTTCCTTTTGCTCCCCCTTGACCTATGCTTGGATCAAAGAATGATAAGTTTTGCATAGAACATAGGTCATGGTTTTTCAGAGGTTCTGAGTTGACTTACTGAAGCTCTGTGATTTTAAGAACTATTTAAGGTTTTAAGAATTTACATACAGAAGTAGAATCAATCAAAGCAATAAATTAGGCAATGTATTTACTTATTATTTACAGAATATAAAACTACACTTACTGAGGATTTTCACACCATGTTAATCATTCCTATCTTACCCACCAAGAAGTTGAATCTTTTCTCGTCTAGTGCTTTGGTGAATAAGTCAGCGAGTTGATATTCTGTGGGCACAAAATGCATTTCGATTGTACCGTATTCAACATGATGTTTCAAGAAGTGATACCTTATATCGATATGCTTGGTTTTTGAGTGTTGCACAGGGTTGGCAGAGATAGCAATAGCACTTTTGGAATCGCAGAAGATGGGTATTTTGAACAGAATGTGGCCGTAGTCTTTTAGCTGAGTCTTCATCCATAGAACCTGAGAACAACAGCTAGCGGCAGCAACGTATTCAGCTTCTGCAGTGGATGTGGAAACACAATTCTGCTTCTTGGAGGTCCAACTGACTAGTTTACCACCTAGGAATTGACAACTCCCAGAGGTACTCTTTCTGTCGAGCATGCATCCTCCATAGTCTGAATCTGTATAAGCTTTAAGACCAAAACCAGAGTTCTGTGGATACCAGAGACCAAGATTTTTGGTCCCTTTTAGGTATCTAAAGATTCTCTTTACGGCATCATAATGTGATTTCTTTGGATTAGCTTGATAGCGTGCACAGAGACATGTGGCATGCATAATGTCAGGTCTGCTTGCTGTTAAGTATAACAGAGATCCAATCATGCCTCTGTAGAGAGTGCATTCTACAGAGATGCCATCTGAATCTAAGAATAACTTGTTTCCAGTGGCCATTGGAGTTTTCATTGCAGAGGCATCAGAGAAGCTATACTTGGAAAGAATGTCAGAGACATATTTAGCTTGATTTATAAAAATTCCCTCTGATGATTGTTTGACTTGGAGTCCGAGGAAGAAAGTTAATTCTCCCATCATACTCATTTCAAACTCACTCTACATGAGTTTTTCAAATCTTTTACACTCTTCTGAATTAGTAGACCCAAAAATTATGTCATCTACGTATATTTGTACAAGCATTATCTCACTACTTTTGCGTTTATAGAATAAGGTAGTATCTGTTGTACCTCTGTTGTAACCATTGACTAGAAGAAAGGTAGAAAGTAGTTCATACCATGCTCGTGGAGCCTGTTTCAGTCCATATAAAGCTTTTTCAAGGTAGTATACATGCCTTGGAAACTTTGAGCTTTCAAATCCTGGTGGCTGATTAACGTAGACCTCTTCTTGGATTTCACCGTTGAGAAAAGCTGATTTTACGTCCATCTGATAGACTTTAAAACCTCTGTGGGCTGCGAAGGCTAAGAATATTCTTATTGCTTCGAGCCGTGCGACAGGGGCAAAAGTTTCATCGTAGTCTATGCCTTCTTCTTGTCTATATCCCTTTGCTACTAATCTTGCTTTGTTTCTGATGACCACTCCATCTTCATCCTTCTTATTTCTGTAGACCCATTTAGTCCCAATGGCCTGTTTTCCTCTTGGCAGAGGTACTAGAGTCCATACTCTGTTACGCTCAAATTGCAAAAGTTCTTCTTGCATGGCGTCTACCCAGTTTGGGTCATCTAGGGCTTCAGAAATCTTCTTTGGTTCTATCACACTAATAAAATTTGTAAAGAAACAAAAGTTAGCAGTGGCAGACCTTGTTTTTACTGCGTCAGAAGGTTCTCCGATTATTTGGCTTGGAGGATGGCTTTTTGTCCATTGAGTTTTGCGTGGAAGATGATCATCAATGTCATTCAGACTTTCTTTAGAGACTTCTTGTGTTTCTTCTTGTGTAGCCTCTGTTGTTCTTCGTGCCTTGGTAGTTGATTCTACCGTTTGTGGAATGATTGGTATGAGTGGTGGTGGAGTTTGTTCCTCTGAGGACGTATAGTCTTGGTCCTCGATTTCCTCTGTAATTGGTTCTTCTGTGGTTTGTGCAGCTTCTGTGGTCGTTTTCCTTGATGTTTCATCTTCTGCACTTTCTTCTGCTTCGGCAATTGCATCTGTAGTATGTACAGAAGAAGATGAAGCATTATTAGGACCAGTTAGAGACAAACCTGTAGGATTTTGTCCGACAGAGGATGGTTCTTCAGAAACCCTGATTGTTCCAATAGAAGGATCACTGTTTTCGTTGAGCATCTCTAAAAATAGAAGATCCAAGTCTTCTTTTGCTCGTGAGATGACAGAGGATTTCCCTTTAATTCCGAGTTCTGAACTGATTTGTTCAGAAGTCATTTGGAATGAATCATCAAAAGAAACATTGATGCTTTCTACAATCTTGTGAGATTTTGTAAGGAATGTTCTGTAGGCTTTGGAAGTGGCAGAGTATCCAATGAATTTGCCTTCATCTGCTTTTACATCAAACTTTCCTCTTGAATCTCTGTCGTTTAAGACGAAGCATTTGCATCCGAATACATGGAAAAATTTGATGTTTGGCCGCCGTTTGTTAAGCAATTCGTAAGGCGTCTTGAGGTGTCTTTTCACAATGGTTGATCGATTTTGAGTATAACACGCAGTAGAAATTGCTTCTGCCCAAAAGTTCATTGATAATCCGCATGCTGACATCATAGTTCTTGCGGCTTCCACAAGTCTTCGATTTTTTCTTTCGACAACACCGTTCTGTTGTGGAGTGCGAGCTGCAGAGAAGTTCTGTGATATTCCTTCTGTTGAAAGATAGGCTTCAATGACAGAGTTTTTAAATTCTGTGCCATTGTCACTTCTTAACTTCTGTATTCTGCAATTATAAAGAACTTGGATTCTTTTCATTAGATTTATCAATATATTTGGAACATCTGATTTCTTTCTAACGAATTCAACCCATGTGAAACGCGAATACTCATCAATTAGGACAAGTATGTATTTCTTGCCACCTAGGCTCTGTATGGCAATGGGACCGCAGAGGTCGACATGAAGCATGTACAGAGGTCTAGTGCAAGATACATCTGTTTTGCCTTTGTGGGAAGCTCTTTTGAGTTTTCCCATCTCACAGGCAGAACATAAATGATCCTTATTGAATTTAACATTTGGCAAACCTTTAACTAGATCAAGTTTGACCAGTTTTTCCAATGTGTGAAAATTTAAGTGACAGAACCTGTTGTGCCATAACCAGGCTTCTTCACTTTTGCAGGCAACAAGGCAAACTTTGTCTTTGTTCTTTGAGTTGAAGTTCATTAGATATAGATCACCTATTCTTTCAGCTCGCAGAAGTTCCATACTTGTTTCTTCACTTTGTAGAGAGCAGAAAGTTCTTTTGAACAACACATTGAATCCTGTATCACAAAGTTGACTTACACTGAGTAGGTTGTGCTTAAGGCCATCCACATATGCAACTTTGTATACAGAAACGTCTTCTTTCCTTATGACTCCATAGCCTTTTATGTGTCCTTTCTTGTTGTCTCCAAAAGTCACAGATCCACCATCTTGTGTTTCTTTGTACGTGGATAGTGCACTTCTGTCAACAGTCATGTGCCTTGAGCATCCGGAGTCTAGATACCAGATTGGCACATACTTCTTCTGCAGGACAATCACAGAGATTTAGGTACCCATATCCATATGGGTCCAATATTGTTAGAGTTTTTCAAGTTTGCCTTGGCATTCTTGAAATACATTTTGTTCTCTGCAGAAGAGTCAGATTGTTTCTTTGTGGGATTTGACTTTTGAATTGTCGTAGAGAGTAAACAGACTTGACTTGATAAATGATTATTAAGTTTAGACATAAGATCAAAGCAATGACAGTATTGAATATGAGATGTAATTTGCTTGAACTTTTCATTGAACTTTTTAAACTCAGCCACATAGGCATTACATTCTTTCTTTACATTAGATTTCCTATTACTAGAAGATCTATGAATACTCGAATGTTGTTTGCAAAAGCTCTGTTTAGGACCTGCCTTCTGTGGGTTGCTTCTGTGGTGAACTTCTTTCATCACTGTCACAGAAGAAAAAGATTTATTAACCTTGGGTTTTGAAAATCTAGAACTTATAGGATCAATAGAGGTCTTCTGTAACATTTTAAGATCAGCAGAGGTTTTGATATGTAGATTCAATTTTAGAAAATCTTGGCAGATTGGAATCTCTGTGAGTTTCTCTTTTGGAGAAATAGTTCTGTGAGGAATTCAGAGGAGAATTTGACATCCTCTGTGTCACAGTGAATTATCCCTGATTTGAAATCAGTCTCTGAGTTGTCAGAGGATGAATCGTCCTCGTATACAGAGGTTGAGTCAATTCTTTCAATAGAGGCTGGATTTTCTGAGCATGTATCGTACGAGCTTTCTTCCTCTGTAGAATAGTTTCATAGATTTCAGAGGTTTCTAATAAGATTTCTTCAGTGAGAGTTTTATCTATAGAAGATGTACAGAAATTTTCTAAAACGCTTGATTTCCATATTTCCAAAATTTCTTTTTCAATTAAATTTTTAAAGTTTTCTTCTGAAAAAATGGGTTTAAACTCAGGAGCTTCTGCTGATAATTTCTTTTCAACGTTTATCAAACAGACAAAAGCAACCTGTGTTTGGGTCTCTGGTTTACCAAACTTGAAGATACCAATCTGATCTTGTGTTTTCAGATATTTCTTTGGTTTGATACCTCTATTGACAGAGGTTGAAGATGATTAGTCTGTGTTTTCAAACCACACGTTAATCATCTTCTTATGTTTCTTCAAGTAAGGATCCACAGAGATTTTCGCCCGTTTGCTTACAGAGATTAGATTTGGAAAATCTGGTTTGTTTGTTTTTCCAATCACAAATAACGAGAACAGAGGTTTGTTTCTTTTGCCTTCAACACCTAGGGTGACATCATCATACCCTATACCTCGTCTCCCTATTTGTGAGTTTACTTTTTCATAAACTTTCTGTGCATCTTTATAGTTTTTAAGCAAAACTTCTCTTCTGAGTAAATCTTGCCATAATACCTCTCTTTCTCTTTGAAAGTATTCTTTAAGAGCTCTTATGTCAGTAGTTTCGCTCCTTGAAACTGAAAGTTCTTTTGTTTTATCTTTTAAAGTATTGGTTAATTCAGAAATTTGTTTTTTTAAAGGATCTAGAGTTTTGTTCCAATTCTTTTCTATTCTCTCTTTTTCCTCAAAAATCTTTGCTTTTTCTTGAGTGAGAAGCCGTACTTCTCTCTCATTGAAAGTGAGTCTTTTCTGAATACTTTGATTTATCTCTTTCAGTTCAATTAATTCAATGTTAATTCTAAGTGTATTATCATCTACAGAGGTAATACAAGAGTTGGAATTTGAAGTAGATACCTCAGAGTCAGTGCAGGAGTCGACTTCTGCCATGCCACAGAAGAGGGCATTGGCGGTATGTTCATCGTCAGAAGTAGAGTCTGACTGGAAGTCTTCTGTGTTCTCCTCAGAATGTCCTTTTGCCATTAAGGATTTTTGAGCATAATATTCGGCTTTCTTTTTGTAGAAAGCAGAGTCCCTCTGTGGGCGATTTGATCTGCTTCTGCATTCATTCGCAAAATGGCCTGGTTTTCCGCAGTTAAAACACCCTTGAGGAGTGTTTCCTGTACGATCATTGGACTTCTGTAGGTCTCCGCCTTTCTCTGATCTACATTCATTTGCATAGTGACCAGGTTTGCCGCACTTGTAGCATTCTTGCTGCGTGTGGCTTACCGAGTCATCTGACCTCTGTCGGTCATTCCCTCTGTAATTTCTATCGCTTGACCTCTGTCGGCCACTTGATTCTTCTCCTCTTCTGTCATCTCTTCTGTTGTCTCTTCTGTCATCCTGGTTGTCTCTATCATATCTTTCATTTCCGGAACCTCTTCTGTTTCCTCTGAACTCTTTTGTCAATAGAGCTAAAGATTTAGCTAGTGACGCAAGAGTTATTTCCTTTTCTGCTTGCTCTTCTTCTTCACTGTCAATTATCACCATCTTCTTCTTCTCCTTCTTCTTCTCCTCTGTGGCTTTATCATTTCTTGGTCTCTGTGCATCCTCTTTAGTTTTACTAACCAATGCATATGGTGCAATGGTTAGTGTTTTAGCATGTGCTATCTGAGGTTCTTGTGCGGCTAATGTTCCGTAAAGATCAGAGAGAGTCCAGGTGTCTAGATCCTGATTTGTCTGTAGGGACATAGACAGCTGGAGCCATTCTTCATTTAGACTTTTTAAAAACATGACATTGTTTTCTTCAGAAGTTCTGTCAATGCCTGATTTTCTGCACTGGTTGATTAGAGAGTTGAATCTGTCGTATGTTGTTTGCAGAGATTCTGTTGCAGAGGCTTTGAATGCATGATATTCATTGATGTACTGTGCTCTTCGGTTTTTTTGTGTTTTAGCACCTCCTTCCAACTGTCTTTCCAGTTCTTTCCACAGATCATGCGCTGTTTCACATGAATCCAAGGATTGAAAGAGTTCGTTGGGTATTGCCATAATTAATGTCCTCTTGGTTTTCTGAGCAACTTCATCTTCTGCTTTATCTTCGGTTGACCACTCCCCTTTTGGCTTTGGTTTTTGATGTTCGGGGATTTCGGCAGATTCAGCAGTAGCAGGTATACGAGGTACTACTGTCATGGGATAGGAGGAGGATTGTACAGATATTGTACTTGATTTTTTTCAGTACCCTCGAAAAAATGGACCATTCTTATTTTCCACTGATGATACTCATCTCGAAGGAGAGTAGGAGGTTTAGTGAGAGAACCAGTAGTAAAGAAATTATTTGTATTTGTCATTTGAAGATTTTAGAAAGAAAGTATGACTAAAGAGTTACTTCGATGAGCTTGAAGATTTTCTGGGTTTAAGCAGTTTCCAGACACAATTTTAAATCTCAATAATATCTATCAAGAGTCTTGATAAGTGGATCACTTGATATTGAAAATCAAGGAAGGCTCTGATACCAATTGTTGGAACCCAGATACGCTTAATCAAGATTAACAGTCTATTAGTTGAGTTTAGAGTTTGATGCGGAAGCGTATTAAACTAACAGATATGTTTGATAGATATTAGAACGCACATATATAAAGAAAACGGTAAAGAATGAAAAGGATTTCTTGAACAGTTACTGTTATTCAATATATAATAACAACACGAAGAACAGATTAAGAACTGTTGGTGTGTGAGAATATAACACTCAGATATTTGACAATAAAGTTTGAGAGTATTAGTGATTCCTTGTCTATTCGTCGTTAGGAAGATCTCAACATGAGACTTCCTTTTATACTACTCTTAGAAGACTATGAAGTTGGTCACTGTTCCTTTTACGGCATGAATAGTAAACTGGATGGTGTGAACAGTGGACTGGATGGTGTGAGCAGTTGTTTGAGCCATGCGCATTTAATGGAGTAGATGTACTATTGGTAAATGCATTAAATGGCGCAGACGTCTATTTTGTACCATGCCCTATTGAGTCCACTCAGAGCTTGACACGTGTTTTGACAGTACTTTTCCATGCAAGTTGATGAACGTATCCAGTAATATCTTCCAAGTCTTCATAGCAGACCACAGAGGCTCTGTAAGGCATTACAGAGGTTCTATGGTCTTACCTTCTGTGGAGCAGTCCACTTGTTTCCGAGTTGATCTTCTTCTTGCGCACTACAGAGGTTCTGTGATTACTTCTGTAGCTTCTGTGGCTTTCTGGACTTGATCTTCTGGAAGAAGTGGCAGAGCCTCTGTGAGAGGCTTTTCTATACTTAGCCTATTTTTCACTACTTCTAAGTATTTCTATGATTAGGAAGATTGAAGCTAACATTCTTGTTCTTGAATATCCATTTCGTGTCGATGACCGTCTTGTTAGCCAGACGTGGGACGAGTCGCCATACCTTGAGGGCCTCAAATTGGTTGAGTTCCTCTTGCATCACCATGACCCAGTCCGGATCATTGAGTGCTTCAGAGACGGTGTTTGGCTCGATCTTGCTGAGAAAGCCTGAGAACAAGCAGAAGTTGGCAGATGCACCTCGCGTCCGAACCGGAGTGGAAGGATCGCCTATGATCTGGTGTAGAGGGTGTGCTTTGGTCCATTTAGTGGTGTGTGGAAGCGGCTGTTGAGTCGCGTAAGAGTTGTCCGGATCCACATACTCACCGGCAGGAAGATCTTGAACTGCTTCAAGAGAAGACGGACGGTTCCTTGGAGGAGACGGAGCGGGATTCGTCGGTTGGTTGAGCAACTTCTGGTTCCGGGGAATTCAGAGGTTGATCCTTTTGAGTTGTTGAGGACGAATCTTCAGGAGCGATCTCCGGGATTGGCACAGGTTCCTCCGAGGGATTTATCGTTTCAGTAGTAGCGTCCTTTGAACTTTTAGGGGTTTCCAATGTAATGGCTGGAGTGCTCGTTGAAGGTGGCGGACCGGAGAGATTCACCGAGTTTTCGATTTGAGCAGCTTCATTCCTAGGTTGCACAATCACACGAGGGTTAGGCATAGTAAATAATTCATCGTAAAAGTGCTGAATTTGTAAATCTAAATCAGAAATGTGTGATTTTGACGTAGATGCATGATTTGGATTTACTGGGGTTTGTGCAGATCCCGAACGTAAAAGTTCGGAAGCTAACACGCCAGTTAAAGCACGTTGTGAACTGATTTGTTCAGAAGCCAAATCTGCGGCTTCGTCAAAGGTCACGTTTACGCTTTCGACGACGGATTTGGTCCGTTTGTTGTAAACGCGATAAGCATTAGCCTGCATCGAGTATCCAATAAATACTCCTTCATCTGCCTTTGGGCTGAACTTGTCGAGGTCATCCTTGTCGTTTAAGATGTAGCACGTGCACCCGAATGCGTGGAAATGCTTGATATTCGGGGTGCGGTTGTTGATGATCTCGTACGGGGTTTTGTTGAACCGCTTGTTGATGATGGAGAGGTTTTGAGTGTAACAAGCAGTTGCAACCGCTTCAGCCCAGAGAAAAATTGGCAGCTTTGATTGTGACATCATCATGCGAGCAACTTCGACAAGGGTACGGTTCCACCGTTCTACCACTCCGTTTTGCTGAGGAGTCCTTGTGTAACAACCCAAATCCCATAACATACATCATAATACATAACATTCATACATATCATTGATTTACAACAAAAGTTACATAACAAACCAAGTAAGGTCTCATTAGTCTTGACATTACAAAATATATAAAAACTTCCTAATCAACATCCATCAAAAGCTTCCTACACTTCATCCTCTCCTGCCGATCCTTAACCTGGAAAACATATTTTTGAAAACAAAATGAGGGTTAGACCAAATGGGTCTAGTGAGTTAATCCCGGTCCTTTCCAAAATCGTTATAAAACCTTTTATGTAAATCCTTTGTATCAAAATAGTTGAGATAAACCTTTGGTAATCCTTTCGTAAAATATAAACATACCACATGTATTTAAATACCAATCCAGACTCGTGCATCGTGTACATCTCATTCACCTTATTCCTCCACAAATGGCCATATTAGTTGGTAGCAAGCCAACTAATAAATCAACAACCGGTCCGCTCACCGGAACCCGGCTACCCGTCGGTCCGCACACCGGAACCCGACTACTCACCGGTCCGCACACCGGAACCCGGTTACACACCGGTCCGCACACCGGAACCCGGCGACAAGTGCACTCGTGTAGTGCAAAGCTTATATAAATACAATATATATCTCATTACATCATATTGTCATTAATATACACATAATCATATTCCTACCACATAATCATCTCATATATATATATACACATATATATGCATCCCAGTTCAAAACGTTTTAAAGCAAAACTCACCTGATTTGCTTATCAAACACGCTCGCAAGCTTCTTTCAATTGATTTTATCTTTCACCTCGACTCCACAATAGCTGAAACAATTTAAGATACATATACCACTTTACTAGCCAAACACATAAAGCCTACTAAAATCTTATCCTCAACAGTTCTCCCTTCAGCGACTCATCACGGGGGTTCCGCTACCCGGATAGCGGATGGGGTCAAGGAGCAACTTAATCCAAAAATACAATCAGAAACTATATCCGGACACCACCAAAACTACCGAAACTCCTGTACCGGGACTCCACTGTACCGGAACTCCACTGTACCGGGACTCTTCAGTACCGGCACTCTCCAGTACCGGGAGTTGGTAATACCGGGAGTTCACTATATCGGGAGTCGACTATACCGGGAGTCTACTATACCGGGACTTCCCCGGGACTCTCAAGAACACAGTCGGTTCCATTTTACCCTGATCCAAATTAAACCTATACAACTACAATTTAAACTTTCTAATCCGATAGAAGTCTAATACTACTGATTATAGACATAAAACATAAATGACTTACCTCAAAATCGCTTCCAACCAAGCCAATTGAAGCCCTAACCGTACAAACTCTTCTTCTGCTTCTTCTCGTCTCCAAACACACACTCACACACTGATATTTCTGCTGAATGAAATATCTGAGATCCTAAGGGGTAATATCAAATCCCATTTTACCATTTAAACCTTGCACTATTCACTAATGTCCAATACCCCTTTAACTTATTATTTTACCCTAACTTACCCTAAACTTTGTTTTATAAAGTTAACTAGATTTAACGGAATTAGGATTTAACTAACGAACTTACCCGGGGTATTACACCTTGCGGCAGAAAAGTTTTGCGAAATACCGACGAATGTCAGGTATTCGTTCACCGTTTGGTTCTTGAACTCCGTCCCATTGTCCGTCCTGATTGTCTGAACTTGTTATTGGAGGTTCAGCTGAATGGTCTTCAGGTGGGTGATGATTAGTTCCGGGGTTTCGTCTTTGGAGTGCATGAACTTCACCCATGTGTAGCACGAGAAATCTTCGACTATCACCAGGACGTATTTCTTCTTGTTGATACTCTGAACACGCATCGGTACACACAAATCCATATGGATGAGTTCGAGGGACCGGGATGTGCTCGGAGCGGCCTTCGGCTTGTGAGTCGCTCGCTTCATTTTTCCCATCTCGTATGCCCCGCAGAGTCTGTTCTTCTCGAACTTGAGCTCGGGCATGCCTTTAACGTGTCCGCCTAGCACCAGCTTGTTGATGTTCTTGAAGTTGAGGTGCAAAAGTCGTCGATGCCATATCCACGCTTGTTGAGAGTTGGCTTTCGACATGAGGTAGACGGAATAATCAGTCTTTAGGGCAGAGACGTCGATGGTGTAGAGGTTGTGTTGATCCAAACACTCAGTGATTTGATAATGACCCTCTCTTAAACACTTAGTGAAAATTGTAAGTAAACAATATGTATTAGAGTTTCACTATCGCTGATAAGTACTATGTCTCTACAGTACCGCTGATAGGAAACTCACACTCTTTAGATTAAGACATTCAGCGAACACTGTTCATCCAGTAGCTCTGAGCCTGTTCAGTCTCTGTGATGATCTCTGATAAGTTATAGTTGTTTACTTATGATCCCTGAAGACAAGTTTCACGTCAACAAAGGTTCTACGCTGAAATCGAAGATCAGGCCCAAGAACCAGCGACAAGTCTACTAATGAACTGATGCGGATATCAGCGAAGCAAGACCTGTCCACTCAACGTGAAGTATCAAGTAGAAGACTTCAGCAATCGCTGAGCTTTATCATTCACTGATAAAGAACTGTTCAACGAACGCTGATCATGAGGTCTACTCTACAAGTTACTTTTGTCTATCCCCTTGCACGTCTCCGTACGAAATGTCAGAACGGACCTCCCTTCTGTCTAGAATCGTACAACAAACTCTGATTCTACACTGTGCACCATGCGGCTACTAAGGTTGTCTACAAAGGTCAAAACATGTAACTACTCAGTTGCTGCCACGTGTAAAGTAACACTGCCATGCATTAAATGCATGCAGTATATAAGAAGAACCCTACTTCAGAATTGAAGTGCTCTACCATCTTCTTCTTTCTCTCTTAGTGTTAGAATATTATTTGTAATATTCTTATCTCCTTTCTTTCTTATATCTAGTGCACGAAACTTAGTGTTATTAACTTGTTTAGATTAGGTTTATCCTTAATCTTGTTCCGCAACAAGTTGTAAATTGTTTGAAGATTTATCAATAAACAATTTAGAAAGTAAAAATCGTGTGTTTGTATTCAAGCCCCCTTCTACAAACTTGTATAACCCTTCGGGACCAACAAGTGGTATCAGAGCAGATTTGTTTAATCTCATAAACAAGATCTTATCTATACTAATCTCTTCTTCCTTGCTATTTCTTAAAATGGCTACCAACACAAACACTAACTTTATTGACAACGGTTCTCTTGCAAAACCCCCTAGATTCTCCAGAGATAACTTTAATCTGTGGAAAAATAGGATGATTCCCTTCTTAGAAGGTGTAGACCCTACTATGCCTTACTATCTTGAAAACGGCCCATATATTCCAGTTAGAATTGATCCTGAAGTTCCAGCCGCTGAGAATAGAGCTGCTATTCCAGAAAGGTTGGTTCCCAAGGAAATTCATATATGGACTGATGAAGATAAGAAGAAAGTGGCCATCGACACTAAAGCCAGATCCATTCTTTCCATGGCTCTTCCTGACGAAGTCTACCATTCCGTCATGAACCTGAAAACCTACAAAGCCATGTGGGACACAATCTGTATTCAGTATGAAGGTACGTCTGAAGTCCAGGACTCACGTAAGATCATCTTGGTAAGACAGTACGAAAGATTCATTTGTGGTAAGAATGAATCTCTCTCTGAAGTACACCAATGTTTTAACTGCTTAATAATAGATCTAAAAACTGTTGGTAAGGAATATTCTAACTTTGAAGTACTGACAAAGTTCTTAGAATGTTTACCTGAAAGCTGGGATAATTATTCAATGTGTCTCAAGCTATCAAAGGATCTAAAATTGTTATGGTCAATTTATGTTGATTTAAAGTTCAGGGTTTAAATTGTAATTGTTTAATTTAAGCCTTATTAGTGAACGGGCCGTGGGCTTGTTAACCATGGGCCCGCCGTATATAAAGCAATCTAGCCTTAGAAAAATAGGCTAGTTGTCTCATTTGCTTTCATCACTCTTTATTGTAATTCTCTCTAATATTGAAAGCTTAATCAGAGATGACCAGTTGAAATCGTTACATACATTGTTTATCTATTTGATTTCATTATTGTTTCACGGATCTGAGACTATCAATTGGTATCAGAGCAGACGGACTACATCGATTCAAAGTGTTCAATTCGATTTCTGGTAACTTTTCTGAACAATACGGCTGTGTTCTTGAGTGACAATCTACTTTTTGATTCTGTTAAAATTGATCGATTTCGTTTATTGGGTTTTGTTAGTATCATTGTTATTAGTGATTCTGCAAATTTTCACACCCTAATTCGATCATTTGAGTGGTTTATTAAGCAAATTAAGTTCAAAAGTTATGAGTGTGTTCTTCACTAAAAATCGAATATTTACCATAAAAACTTGTTGTTTTTGCTTCAAAATCGATTGGGTTAGTGTTATTTTTGTGTTTGGTAGTGTTTCTAATCTTTCAGGAACATTTTTGAGCAACCCTAGTCGATTCCCAATCGATTGGAAACCCACAGCCGCAGTTCCCGGACAAAACCAGCCGCACTTTCTGGACAGTATCAGTACTTTCCGGACGTTTGTGTTATATCTTTCCGGTTACGTTCATCTTTCCGGGTAAGTCCTTTAAACTCCAATCTTTCCGGGTACTTTGTTCCAGAAACCCAAAGTTTCCGGTAAAGCATTTTATCCGGACAACTCTAGGTATCCGGTAATCATTTTCATACGGAAACTCATCCTACCCGGTAAGTATCTCATCCGGTAAGTGTTTTATCCGGACACCTTCAGTTCCGGTAAGTTATTCGGTAACTCTTTCACCCGGTATGCTCAGATTTCCGGATTCCTTATCCGGAAACAACCCGGTAAGCGGGACCCCCGTGCTAAGTCACATGAGGGGGACATTTAAGTATCCTTGATACTATTCCACTTTGAATCAATCACCTCGTCTGACGATCACTCCAGTGCAACTTAAGATGTCTTATTCACCTCAGTCAGAAGAAAAGTCAAGGCAGGTATGTGAATCTAACCAACAAGATGTCTTGAATAAAATGCAATCACTTGTTGAACAGGCAAATTCCTTTAAGGCCACCTCTAAAGAACAACTGCTTGAGATTAGATCTTTAACCGAAAAGCTAGATGTTCAAAAGAGAATAACTGAAAAATATAAGTCTGAAAATGCTAATCTAAAAGACAAATGCAAAAATCTCTTATTAGCACCTAAGGACTTAAGGGCCAAATTATCTGAACTTCAGTCTCAGTTTGATCAGTGTCTGAACGAGAAAGCAGAAATTGTTTATCAATGTTCTGCTCTTCAAATTCAGCACAAAGAGTTTGTTAATAAAATCACCGATCTTGAAACAAAACTCCACAAAAGGGGCCAAACTGATCAAACCATCTTTATGAATAAACCCAAGGAGTTCACGTACTTTAACAAAGAATGGGGAATCGGTTACGATAACCCACACTATTTGAAAAAGGGAATAGCCAAAAGACCAATATTGCATGACTTTAGTTGTCTTGGAATAGCCAAAGATTATCCGGAATATGCAATTAAACGGACTGGTCCTCTTGAACCTGAAAAGGAAGAGGAAACTGAGGAATACAAGCGCACACGCACATCCAGAATGCAACATCCTTTCAGTTATGGATCCTTGAATTATTCCTATATGAAAGACAAAAAGTACCTCTCGAATGAGTACTTCGATTGCTATAAGGTTGCGACGCCCAAGGATTCCTCCAAGAAGGATGAGGTCCAAGTGTTGATCCAAACCCTCAGTGATTTGATAATGACCCTCTCTTATATAGTTAGTGAAAATTGTAAGTAAACAATATGTATCAGAGTTTAACTATCGCTGAAAAGTACTAAGATCTTACAGTACCGCTGATAGGAACTCTCGCTCATTAGATTAAACATTCAGCGAACACTGTTCACCATAATACTCTGAGTCTGTTCAGTCCTTATGGTGATCGCTGATAAGTTAGTTGTTTACTTATGATCTCTGAAGACAAGTTTCACGTCAACATAGGTTCTACGCTGAAGTCGAAGATCAAGCTCAAGAACCAGCGACAAGTCTCCTAATGAACTGATGCGGATCAGCGAAGACTCAGATTTGTCCACTCAACGTGAAGTATCAAGTACAAGACTTCAGCTATCGCTGAACTTTATCATTTGCTGATAAACAATGGTAAAGTGCTGAATCAACGAAAAGCTGATCATAAAGTCCTCCGTACAAAGTACTTTTGTCTTAACCACCCTTGCACGACTCCGTACGATATGTCAGAAAAGAACCTCCTTATTGTCTGAAATCGTACAACCACTCTGATACTACACTGTTCAAACATGCGGCTACTAAGGTTGTCAACAAAGGTCAATGACATACAACCAATGAGCTGCTGCCTCATGTAGAGTGTAAACTGCCATGCATTAAATGCATGCAGTATATAAGAAGAAGAACTCACTTCATTTCGAAGTAACTTGCTAACTCTGGACAAGTTCATCCTTCTTATCTTGAGATAGGTTATTATTAGTAATTTCCTTCTCTTTCTTAGTGCAAGAAACTTAGTGTTCCAACTTGTTTAGATTTAGGTTTATCCTTAATCTTGTTCCGCAACAAGCTGTAAATTGTTAATGATTTATCAATAAACAATTTAGAAAAGTAAAATCTGTGTGTTTGTATTCAACCCCCCCTTCTACAAACTTGTATAGCCCTTCGGGACCAACACCAAGCAACCGAAACCAAGACTGAGACGGATGAGTTCAAGCTCTATGTTCCCCTCTCATCTTGGAAGCAAAGATTGTGGAGTTGGAGGAGTCGTTTGAGAAAGAAAGGCCTGTTTTTCAAAACGAAAAGAAAGCGCTAATCTCTGAGATTGAGAAACTCAATTCTGAGAAATTTGAGAACCTACAACCGGTCAACACCGAAGTTGTGGCTGATGAAGGACAGGAAAACCTTCGGGAAGAAATCACGAAACTCACATCAAAGCTGGCTGCTTTGGCAACAGATGCGATGCAAGAGTATACGAAAAATGGTCAGCTCCAAGGGCAAATTGACCAGCTCAAATCTGAGAAGCAGATTTCACCCGAGTCTTCCTCGAATTCATCTGAGACGTCTTCATGCAAAGCTTTTATAGGCAAAATATCTACCACACAAGACGGTAACGATTCTCAAGATGAGTGTGTTAAAAGGAATTTAAACTCTGATTTTTTCCTAGCTTCCGCACCAAATTCCCCAAAGCACACTGCCACGAAGTGTTCATCGTGTTCCTCACCTCATCCAAGTCCTGCAATTCCGAAGATCGATTTTTCAGAATATATGAACTCCGAAGGTAATTCTGATGGAGAGTTTGAGTCGTTCCCTTTCGACAAACCTCTCCCGAGTCATACTGATTTTTTGACTCCAGTAGTCAATCGTCCGGTCAATTTTCTGAAGAGTAGCAGTTCTAAAACAAAGGCCCCAGGTGTGATCAAGATTTCACAATCAAAACCAACTTCTAAACTTGTTTCTAAACGACAGTCACAGCCGAGGCAAGATACCGAACAATTGCCTACCAAAAATCCTGTTTCTTCAAAAGTCACTGACCATGCTGTTAATGTGGGTTCAGATACAACCGGCCAGCCTAAACAAGATAAACCAAAGAGGCTAGCTACGGAATCTATTGAGAAAGAGGCATCGAAGTCATTTAACACTGTTTTCTATCCTAGGATGCATAAGCATGATTGCGCATGGAATCATAGGAATAATTTTGTTAAACGAGATGTTAATTTTCCAATTAAACTCTACTCCATTAAGCAATTGATTCAATTATCGCATGATTGCTTATGCTGTTCTAGTTGTGGTTGGAATGACTTTGATGATATCAATAACAATGATTGGTTTGGGTCATATCACATGTATAATCATACACCCAAACGCAAACCCCGTAATAATAAGAGAAAATATCATAAACAACGGGGTTTTCAAATAGAGGTTAAACCACAGCGGGAGACCAAACCCATTCCAAAACGGGCAACCTGTGCCAAAAACCAAGAGGCAAGAGGCAACCTGCTACAAAACCTGTTCCTCCAAAAGGTGTAAATTCTATACCTAAGAGGCAACCTGTGCCAAAACCAGTTCCTTCAAACGGTGTACATTCTACACCTAAGGGGAAAGTTGTGTCAAAGCAAGTTCCTCCAATAGGTGCCAAACCTAACCCTCTGGCACCCAGGCAAATCTGGGTACCCAAGGTCCGCTAAACTTGTTTTGCAGGACGGTCATGTGTGGTACTTAGACTGTGGATGCTCCACACACATGACCGGAAGGAGGGAGCTGCTCACGATCCTCAAGGAACAATATTACGAAGACGTGAGGTTTGTCTATACCTGTGCTTTCACAAGCTGCTCATGTGTTTAGGGGGAGCATGATCAGCTATCAGATATGTTACTCTACTATTAAGGGGGAGTGTCACATAAAAATTTTATAACTGATGAAAAGCCTTTTTGTGTGTGTGGATACTCCCGTGTGCACTTCACACTATGCGCACATTCTAAGGGGGAGCATATACCCTTATGTTCATCGTTTGAGGGGGAGCGACACAATTTTCTTTAAATGTCAAAAGTTTTTGTGTCGGACTCTCCATTGCAAAACTCTGCATCATACGAGGGGGAGCAAGTTTCTCCCCAAACTCAGTTTGAGGGGGAGGAAGAGAAGGTTCATTTTACCTCTTCATAGTCCTAATTTTTGCAAATTTTTCAAGGACAGGATAATTTCTTTGAAAATCCTAAAGTGTCCGGACAGGTATCCGGAAACCCTATCTTTCCGGATAGGTTTCCGGACCGTTATCTGGTTTGGATAGGTTCCCGGATACCACACCTAGATTGCTTGGTACATATAAAAGAATTCGGATACCTCTCATTTCATTTATCCGGAAACCTCTGAGTTTGTCAGTTCTGTACCTGTTTTCTCACTGCCAGTCCTCAACCTATCTCAGATTGAGCCATTAAATGCAAAGGTAGGCGCCGGAACCTGTTTATCCGTCTTGTTTACTAACTTTGGGTCTTTTACAGATTTTCCATGGCAGATCAACAACCTCCACAAAATCCGAGGGGAAGCGTCACACTGTTTTTCCTAAAAGTCTAAATATTTTTTCCTTGTGTCGATGTCTCCCAAGTAAATAACACTCTCACTCCGAGGGGGAGCAAGTCAATCACCATGTATGTTTTGAGGCGGAGCAGGATAATATTCGTGCTATGTATATGCCTGAAGCCCTTACCTGTGATAGCATATAGACAAAAGTTAGGGAATCCTATGGTCCAGCCAGCGCCGGAGGGACCTTCCCCGGGACATAGAACATGTGAGAAGGAGGGAGTTAAGGTCGAAAGAGAACCAAGAAAGATTGAGCCGTAAAGATAACGAGGCTCCTGAGCGACCCCAACCGAGCAATATCCGGGTAGCCACATCTGCTATCCTGCCTCATGAGTTGGGACAGGGTATTGAAGAAGCCTCCGTGGACCCAACGGAGCAATTGCACGACCCCCTTATCCACTCCTCCGTCTCTCAAAAGACGGAAGTTTCAACTTCACACGGGGATATAGCACAACTTCCACCGGCCTCTCACTCGGAGAGTGCTGGTGTTGAAACAAGCGACCATCAGCCCCCGGTCGCGACTTCATTTCGTGCACAATCGAGTCTAGAGCCAATTGCTATTGAAAATCCTTTGGCTAGGACACAAGAGGAGCAACACCAAGTCGAGATTCTTCGTGACTCGACCGGAACTACCGTAGTGTCGTCACCTTTAGGTGGCACGCGAGGATCGGAGGAAAATCCTACCACAGCTACCGACATGTCAGCTGTGAACGTAGGTGGCTCTGCCTCTCAGGTAGACGCCTCAACGGGTAATCTAAGTGATCCCGGTGTTACTCACCCTGACTTTGTGTCGCAAGGGTCCCTGGACAGCACCCTGAAGGCTGTCCGAAAGGCAATTGAGCAACATGTCGCCGTCGTGCTCGCCAAACTAATCAAAGGCAAAGCAAAGATCGTCGATGCTGAAACCACACCTACAGCTCCACCGACATTCGTTCAGCCAATCTATTCGGTGGATACTCTGAAGACGATGCTTTTGGCTCAGCTACTCCAGCAATCTGAATCCGACGCCTCAACTGAAGCAGACCTGATCTCCGTTCTGAAAACTCAGGTCACTGCTCCTTTATCATCTATTACCACTCGCCTGGATGCAATTGACTCGACTCTCAAGGACTACAATCAAGCTCTTACAACGTTGTCTGAGAGAGTCCGTTCCCTCGAAGATACCTGTAAGAGTCAAGCAGGGGGTCTGAAGCGGAAACACGATGACCAGGATGATCCTGATCACCGTGAGGGGGAGAAAAGATTAAGACCTACCGAGACCGCCCCTATCCTCGTAAAAACGACAACCGTGGTTCATCTGGAACCAGTAACTGCGGCAACAACAACCGACGTCCAACCTGAAGCCGAGTTGCCATTAGCCGAGATGGTAATCGATATGGACATATCAGATGATGAAGACCCGACGGTTGAAAAGCCCGAGGGTTCAACACAGGAACTGTTCGAATTTGATTCATCGTACAGACCGTTACTGGATATGATCGATCCAGACTGCGAAGCCAACCCGGAGACCGAAGATGCATGGTATGAAAAAGCCGCCAGTGCCGCAAATCTCCAGGTTAACTTGGTTTTCCCTACTGATGCCGATGACAATATTGATTATGATCAGTTCCTGCTACAGAATTTTTATGGTCCTTCTCCCGTTCACTATGCTCAACCCATCGGAACTTCAACAAGACCTGAAACTACTATTGCCGACTTTCCGACAGACAGCTACTGATCTTCCTCCTCCACCTCAACAACAAATCCATTGGGAGAAGATCACCGTACTTATCCCTCATCTGGAGGAAACCTTAAAGAAGCTGTTTGAACACAAGCTACGCCAGATCGAGCCGACCTTCTGCCTGGGCATTTACAACTACAGTCCCGAATACCAACGCCGATACATATGCGCAATGAAGCGGTGTCTTCCAGTCAGCCAAGTCAGAACCAAGCATCAGATCACAGAGGTAATCAATATCCAGTCAAGCCGTATGATGAAAATTGTCTATCCTGTATTCCAGTCAGCCGACTTCCAGAACCTCTGAACGTTTGACTTCCTAGCGATTCTGAAAGACCTACGTTCAAGAACTATCCGTCCGCTTCCCGTTACAAAGGCGCTCGAAGCTGTTCGTCGATCCCTGGTCCGCACAATTATGATGTCTTATCTAACGGACTTCCAAATGGCTATCGAGAACAGGGCGAAGAAGGTAAATCTGATCAAGCTGAATCTGCAAGCTCCTGAGTTGAATATGTATCCCGAGAACGCTATGCTTCTAGAACCAGAATTTGGGATCGTCTTCATCAATAAACAGAAAGAGAAAAGATTTATGCGATTCAGTCAGGTTGAAAGATTCTGCGACGGCACACTCTATAAAGTTCAAAATGCGCTTCGAAAGATCATTCAGCACAAGTCTAAAAATCCAAGGTTCTCGTATGTCCCTAATCCGAATGAAATAACTGCTCGGAATGCCTTGGAATTGGTTGAAGATCGCATCGACTACCGCTATGCTATCAGATGGGTCGAGATTCACTTCACGCTTCGAAAAAGATATGTCGAGAACTGGCACCAAATTGAACTTCAAATCAAAGGGGGAGATTGTTAGGGTCAATTTATGTTGATTTAAAGTTCAGGGTTTAAATTGTAATTGTTTAATTTAAACCTTATTAGTGAACGGGCCGTGAGCTTGTTAACCACGGGCCCGCCGTATATAAAGCAATCTAGCCTTAGAAAAAAAGGCTAGTTGTCTCATTTGCTTTCATCACTCTTTATTGTAATTCTCTCTAATATTGAAAGCTTAATCAGAGATGACCAGTAGAAATCGTTACATACATTGTTTATCTATTTGATTTCATTATTGTTGCACGGATCTGAGACTATAAAAAATCCATGACTCTTTCTACCTTATATGGCACGTTGCTTAATCATGAGCAATCGAGTCATCTTAAGAAGAATCTTGTAAAAGATTCCAAAAGGACCCTGTTGCTTTAATCTCAGAGTCACCTACCACTCATCGATCTACTATCACTATCACTGAGTTGGAGACCAACTCTTAATGCTCATCAGATCCTGACTCTTCAGATCTTGATTAATCTATGGCTCTCCTTTCTAATAAATTGAGGAGATTCGCCAATAAGAATTTTTTTAGAAAGAACAAACCTCTTGCTATTACTGACAAGCCAAGATCATCAACTCCTATTGATAAGGCTACTACTACTTGCTATAACTGTGAAAAGATAGGACATTTTGCTAGCGAGTGCAGGTCAAAGAAAGTCTCTAGATCCTCATCTTTTCCCAAGAAAAACTTTACTCCCAGGACTAGAGATGAAAAATACAAAAAGCTGAAAGAAGGTTATTCAAAGCTGAAAACCTTTAAGAAGAAAGGAAAAGGCGTGATGGCTGACTCTGATTGGGCTGCTTCTGACGAAGAAGAATCATCTAACTCTGAAGATGGTGATTAAGCCATTCTCTGTCTCATGGCCAAACTTGAAGACGAGGAAGAAAAGTTTGACATTCCCTCTACTTCAACCTCAGCTACTAAGGTATCACCTTCCTTCTTTACCAATATTTTAAATATTGATGAAGCTGATAGTCTTCGAAAAAGCGATATGCTGACCAGAAGTTTATATGAAGCCCATGAATGGCAAAACTGTTATTGAAAATCAAAACCTTGATCTCGCTGAACAGCTTAAAAACTGTCACCTTCAAATAGAAAAGCTTTCTAAAATTGAAGAAAATTTTAAAGATCAAGTTCATATAAATCAGCTAGTCAAAATCGAGCGCGAAGAAGCTATCGCTGCATTAAAAGCTGAAAAAGCTACTGTTGATGGATGGTATAAATCCTCAACAACGATCACTGAGATAATTAAGTCCCAGATTCCCCTGAGTGATAAACGTGGTCTTGGTTACAAAGATTAAACTCTAGAACCAACCACTGACCGTTCCATGCTTAAGTTTGGAATGTTCGTATCCCCTATCCGTGACACTTTCTCTTCTCAGTGTTCCTCGTCAAAACCTCCCATCCCTGAGGAAATCTCTACCTTAACTTCTAAAGGTAAAGAGAAAATTGTTTATCCAAAACCTACTTCAATCTCTAAAGACAAAGGTAAAGGAATTGCTTTTAACCAAAAACCTCAGAAGGGTACTTTTGTACCTAAGCTGAATGCTTCTAAAGCTTCAGTGACTTATCCCTCTACTTCTAAGAACAAGATCCCTGGATTTATTCAGCGATCTACTCCTAGACTTAAAGTGGATATAACTGGTAAGAAATCTGAAGAACTGATAGTTCCTCTCATTTCCAATACCAAAGGTATACTTTGTGCTAGCCCTGCTCATTTAAAACTAACGGCTAAGCATGCAAATGGTCCTAATACTACTTTTAGTTATAGGAAATGTTATCACTGTGGACTTACAAATCATATTGCTAGTAAGTGCCCTACAGCCACCAAAGCTGAAAAGATAACTAAGGTAAAAATCAATGCCCCCAAGGCAAAGAAGACCACTGAGGTTAAGAAATTAACCAAAGTGAAGACTGAAAACAAAGCTGAATCTTCAAATGCTGCGAAGACTGCTGAACCTTCCATTCCATCTACCTCCACAGACAAGTGTGTACACATGATGAAATGGGTGCCCAAGTCAAACTAATCTTCCTTTGTAATGCAGGTTAAGAAGGGTATCTGGTATCTCGATAGCGGATGCTCTAGACACATGACTGGTAAGAAGAACCTGCTCACTGAGTATATGGAAGAGCAGGGTCCCTCTGTGACTTTCGGTGGAAACGGAAAAGGACATACCCGAGGGTTTGGTGTACTCTCTAATGGTACAACAACCTTCAGAAGAGTCACATATTTTGAAGGGCTGAAGCATAATCTTCTAAGCATCTGTCAGCTTTGCGATATGGATAACAAAGTAATCTTTACTACGGAATCCTGCTTTGTCGCTGACAAAAAGGAGAAGATAGCTCTCAGCGGTTATCGTTTGGAAAATGTTTATGTAATAAACATGGACTCAACAACCACTGAGAACTCCTGTTTCTTCTCAAAAGCCTCATCTGATGTCAACTGGCTATGGCATAAGAAGCTCTCTCATCTAAACTTCAAGACACTGAATACTCTTTTTTCTAAAGAGTTAATTACTGGTCTACCTTAACACTCATACGCCAAAGAGTCCTTATGTTCAGCGTGTGAGAAAGGCAAGCAGACCAAAGCAAGCTTTAAGTCAAAGCAAGTCTCCTCAGTGTCATCTCCTCTACAACTTCTCCATATGGATTTGTTTGGCCCTGTTAACAAACAATCTATCGCTGGAAAGAAATATACACTGGTCATAGTTGATGAATTCTCTCGCTATACCTGGTTAATGTTTCTCCGTTCTAAGAGTGACACCCCTGAAGAACTCATCACCTTTGTCAGGAAAATGGAAGTCATGAACAATATGACAGTTTGCTCAATAAGGAGTGATCATGGGACTGAATTCAAAAACAGTTCTCTTGATTCCTTCTTTGAGAGTAAGGGTATTTCTCACAACTTCTCTTCAGTGAGAACACAGCAACAAAATGGAGTCGCTGAAAGAAGAAATAGAACTATCATTGAAGCTGCACGTTCAATGCTCAGCGATTATCACCTGCCTACTCAGTTTTGGGCAGAAGCTGTCAACACTGCTTGTTTTACGCAAAAAGAGGTCGCTGATAGTCAAAAGATTCAAAAAGACAGCCTATGAGCTTTTTCATGGGAGAAAGCCTTCAATTAGCTTTCTTCACATCTTTGGATGTTAGTGTTTCATACTGAACAACCGAGATGCCCTTGGAAATTTTGATCCTAAGGCTGATGATGGAATCTTTCTTGGATATTCTTCAATCTCCAAAGCCTTCAGGGTCTTCAATCGTAGAAGACAGACTGTAGAAGAAATGATTCACGTCACCTTTGACGAATCCCGTTCAGCGAATTCTAGACCTTCTGTTGATACTGAAGAACTGAATCAATGGATGTTTTCTCATCTTGGTGATTCAGAAGACATTCCCAATCCTCAGCTGAAACAACATGGGTCTCAGCTGAAACATGCAGAATAGTGAAGCTGAAACATCATGGGTCTCAGCTGTTCCTCTAAACACTATGCCTGCTTCTGAACCAAATGTCTCAGACATTCCATCTACTTCTCAGCAATCAGTGAATGTAATGACATTTGCACCTACTCCTCTCTTGGCTGATATTCCAGAAGTTGCTGAAGCCTCATCTTCAGCCCCTCAAGTTCAGGTTCAGTTAGCAACTCATGTTCCGGCTCAGCGATGGACTATTAATCACCCAATTGATCAAATACTTGGTGATCCAAACGCTGGTGTTCAGACTCGACGAAGTGCAGGTAACATTTGCTTATTTGTTAACTTTATTTCTCTGATTGAACCAAAGAAAACAGATGATGACCTCCAAGATCCAAACTGGGTCAGCGCTATGCAAGAAGAGCTGACTGAATTTGAAAGAAACAAAGTTTGGAAGCTTGTTCCTCGTCCATCTGACAAGTCAGTGATAGGCACTAAATGGGTCTATCGAAACAAGTTGGATGAACATGGAACTGTAACCCGCAACAAGGCTCGACTCGTTGCTCAAGGATACAGACAAGAGGAAGGAATAGAATACGACAAAACCTTTGTTCCAGTAGCAAGACTAGAAGCTATTCGTCTATTCTTAGCTTACGCTGTACACAAAGACTTCAAAGTGTATCAAATGGATGTTAAGTCAGCGTTCCTTAATGGAAAGCTGAATGAAGAAGTCTACGTGGAACAACCTCCAGGATTCTCAGATCCTAAGCATCCAGGTTATGTTTATAAACTGGATAAGGCACTTTATGGCTTAAAGCAAGCATCACGTGCATGGTATGACACTCTCTCTACTTATCTCCATATTGAACAATTTGAGCGTGGTAAAATCGATAAGACTCTATTTTTCAGGAAAGTAAAAGGTCATATTATTCTCGTACAAATATATGTTGATGACATTATATTTGGTTCTACTAACCCTGACCTTTGTACTCGTTTCTCTGAAAGAATGAAAGCTGAGTATAAAATGAGTATGATGGGTGAGCTAACATATTTCCTTGGTATTCAGATAAAACAAAATGAAAAGGGAACTTACATTAATCATGGAAAGTATGTTAAAGATATGCTGAAGAAATTTGATTTAACTCAGAGTTCAGCTATGAAAACCCCTAGGGCACCACCGCTGACACTAAACAAGGATACTTCTGGAATACCTGCTAATGTCACGACGTACCGTGGGACGATCGGCTCTATTCTGTATCTTACAGCTAGCCGACCTGATATTATGTACGCAACCTGTTTGTGTGCACGATATCAAGCTGAACCTAAGGAATCTCATATGATCGCTGTAAAGCGAATCTTTCGTTACCTTAAGGGTACTCCTAACCTAGGTCTTTGGTATCCCAAAGACTCAGGGTTTGATCTAATCGCCTATTCAGATAGTGATTTTGCAGGTTGCAAGATGGATAGGAAAAGCACCACAGAAGGATGTCAGCTCCTAGGTGGAAAGCTGGTGAGTTGGACAAGTAAAAAGCAAAACTCAGTGTCCACCTCCACCGCTGAAGCTGAGTACGTAGCTGTTGGAAGCTGTTGTTCTCAGGTCTTGTAGGTGAGAAATTGTGAAATCCCAAATCTAGCAAGTAATCAAGAATGATGTAGAGAGAGAATCTAGAGAGAACTTGTCATCCATATATTGAACTCTAAAGTGTAAATGACAAAATGATCAAGAGGTTTACAAGAGATCTAGATTCACTCTAACTAAGAACTAGACATGCCTATTTATACCCATAACATACAAGGTATAAAGGCAAAGCTAACAAATACAGTACATTGACTTTACAGTAAATCTTGAATACAACAATGCTCTAACAATCTCCCCCTTTGGATTCAAGATTTAAAAAAATATGACAGCAGTCTTCAGGTCTTTGTAAAGTCAATCTTCTCCAACAGACACTCTATCAAACCATCTTCAAATAGCTTTATCTCCACTAGTTCACGGCGAACTATATGCTTTGACACTCTTTAAGAACTCAGCTTTGAAGAATCTTCAGACAAACATGAAAAGTCATTGTCTTTTTCTATGAAAAGTCAACCTTCTTCAATACAATCTTCAACAGATTGTCTTCAAGTCTTAAACATGGATTTCATATCTTTATATAGAACCATCAATTCGGAACAAGATAAATCAGAAACGATTAGAGTTTGGATCAGAAAGATGTGAAACCATCCACATTGTTGAACTTTTAGGTGTAAGCGCATTCCGAGAACCACTCAGAACTAAGATAACCAAATTCAGCAACATTTGGACTTCACATGATCCTTCTCCCCCTAATCTTCAGTCTTTGTCCACGAATCTTTGACTTGAAATATCTTTGATTTGAAAGCTCTTTGACATGAAATTGAAATTAAACTTTTCTCCCCCTTTTTCGATGATGGTGAGCATCATAATCATCGAAAACCATTTTCAATTTCAGTCGTGTTTTTTAGTATTGCTAACAATCTCCTCCTTACAGAATAACCTTGCTCCCCCTCAAAATAAGAATTCTGGAGAAATTTATTTTCTCCCCCTGAAAGTATGCATATATTTCAATAACGTACAGTATTTGAAGTTGTAGCACAAATTTTAAAACAAATTTACACAAGGAAAATAAAATTCATTGAATTTCATTTTATAACTACAAACATTTGATCATTTGAAAACTTTACAAAAGAAATTCAACTTAATGAAATTTAACAGATTTTTCAATCAAATGAAATCAAATGCATGTGTTTGGATTCAAGAACAAGTCATCATTGTATATCAAGTTAAAAATGTTCAGTTTCAACCCCTTTATTAAATCTATTTGGTGTGCTAGCATGGGAAATATGATTAGCTTCAAGCATATGCAATTCTAAAACATGTAAGAATACTTTGCTCTACTCACATTATTTGTCCAAAATCAGAATTTCACAAATTTACGAGTTTATCGCGACTTTGTATTTTCCCAAGTTTCAAGAGATGTGTGCTCTTTGGCATCTTTTGTGCACATTTGAATCTTTTGATTTTGTGCTCATTGGCATCTTTTGATTTTGTGCGCATTGGCATCTTTTGATTTTGTGCTCATTGGCATCTTTTAATCAAAAAGTTTAGTAAGAATAAGATACACCGTTAAACATGACTTTCTATCTGGTTCTATCGCAGGATTTGGGTTAGCAGATCCCATACCAGTTGGCCTTAGGTGCTAGGTGTCGAGCACCCCTTAGAACTTAATTTCCCAAACCAGAAAGGCCACATCGATATATCTTAAACCCATTTGTACCAGTAGAACATGGCTTTCTATCTGGTTCTATTGCAGGATTTGGGTCAGCCGATCCCAGACCAGTTGATCTTAGGGACTAGGTGTCGAGCACCCCTTAGGACTTACTCTCCCAAACCAGAAAGGCCACAGGTACAAACTTTCAAACTAAATGATATTCTATATAAGTTCGGATTTCCATCACAAAATATGAATGATATCACAATCACTTGGTTCTAAAACATAGTGCTTCCCCCATATTTTCGTTTCCATTCATCATTATGATAAATAGGCTTTTTGAGCATTATATTCTATATAAGTCCGAATTTACATATCATTGAGCATTCAGCATGATTTCATTCATGTTTTGCTGACCTTTCGATTTATTTCAGAAGTGAAAGTTGAAACAAATCTAACTCAGATAATACAAAAATACATGTAAAATCATCTTTTAGCACACATTTAATTCATTGAAAGAAAATTGAAAATTTTATCTCGTTGAATTAAATTTGTAAAGATTCAAGTTTTCAAAGTGGTAGAAACAAAATATAATCCAATGTTACCTTTTACCACGTGTTCCTTGAAGTAAAAAGATGTAACAGTTAAAGATATCACCTGAGAAGTGTGAGTTCTAAACTGATTTGTTTAGAAGTCTTAGTCTTTGAAGTACGGGTCCTGAACTGAATTGTTCAGAAGCCATAGTCGTTGAAGCACGAGTTTTGAACTGATATGTTCAAAAGCCAAAAACATTGAAGCACGGATCCTGAATTGATGTATTCAGAAACCAAAATCTCTTTTAAGTGCGGGTCCTAAACTGGTATGTTTAGAAACCATTGTCGTTGAAGCACGGGTTTTGAACTGATATGTTCAAAAGCCAAAAAACGTTTAAGCACGGGTCCTGAACTGTTGTATTCAGAACCCATAATCTCTTTTAAGTGCGGGTCCTAAACTGATATGTTTAGAAACCATAGACGTTGAAATTCGGGTTCTAAACTGATGTGTTTAGAAACCATTAACGTTGAAGCACGGGTTCTAAACTGAGATGTTTAGAAGCCATTGTCTCTTTACTCCCCCTTAATGGTACAAGTAATCTTCTTCCGAGAGTTCAACGCTTTGCTTCTAAATCTGCAAAAACAGATTAAGTAGATTTTGGTACCCAACATGTCTTGGGTCCTTGCTTGTTAAGCGGAGCTCTATAGGAAGGAAAATGATAAGTACCATACCAATATTGAACACTCTCATTTTTAATAAAATCATTAGTACCACAATAAGAACAACAAAAATTCTTTTGTGCTAACCTGATTAAATGATTTGCGGAATAGAATGAATCAGGATTAGCAAAAGATTTAGCTTTCAGATTAGTGTTCTTGTTGGGAACAGAGGATTTTGGCTCACCTTTTTCAGTTGACGTACCTTTTACTCTCCATTGCATGTTAACTTTCTTATATGAAGGAAGATCAGCATATTGATACTTGGAAGAATTATCCACCGAGTGATCATAGAATAGATTAGAAGGACGAATCAGACATTCTGAATAGCATTTGGATTTGTTAAATGACTTCACTTTGTAAGATAAGTCATTCCGTTCCTTGGTCACCAAATCAAGCTTCTTCTGAATATTAGACTTGACCCTCTTCTCTTTCATGATGTCAGTCGATAATGCAACCAAATTCATTGTCAATTTATGAATTTCCTGCCGAAATATCTTCCTTTCTTTAGAAAAGTCGTCTTTAACGCACCTAGCCTGAAAGTCAGCTTTCTTCATCTTTTCTAGCTCTTGACTTTCTTTATCTAGCTCTTGTCTTTCCTTTTCTAAGTCCTTATGAAGATCAGAAATTTTCTTTGACAGTTTCGCATTCTTCGCTTCAAAGCTTTTCTTTTCTTTTTCATACTCGACCCATTCCTTCTCCAACTTCTCCTTTTCAAGAAATAAAACTTTCTCAAAGTCAGAAACTTGTTTTGAAAGTTTTATACAATTACGTTCAATTACTTCCTTTTCTTTAAGAATCTTCTCTCTCTTGTCTTCAATGCTCTTCAGATCAGCATTTTCTTTTTGAAGAGTTGTTACTTTCTCTTGAAGTTTCTCGATTTGATCGTGCAGACTTGAGTTGTCTTTGTCTTTCTTTGTTTCAAGACCTGCAATATATACTTCAAGATCAGTAATTCTTTTAGTAAGTAAAACATTTTGTTCTTTAAAAATAAAATTTTCATTTGAAGAAGAAATGTCTAAAATATGTCTCTTCAAATCAGCATATTCTTCCTCCATTGTCTTTATACTCCCTTGAAGCTCCTTCATGTTATCTTGATGAGTTGAAATCTCAAATGTCTTATTTTTCTCTTGAGTAACTTCAAGCACTACAATCTTGTCATTCAAATCTTTCAGTTCGGACTCAAGAGAAGAGACTTTGTCTTCTAATAAAGCTTTCTCAGACTTGAGCTTTGTAATTTTCCTTGCATCTTCATTAGTATGTGTTATGTATCTAGAAATAAAACCTTCAAGACGCTTGATCTCATCTTTAGCTTCAGAAATAGTCCATTTTCTCTCTTTTCCTAACTGATACCATATTCTCCCATTTAAATCCTGTATGTCAGACATCTTTTCAAATAGCTAGAATAATTGATCGTTCAGAAGATCAAGCAGAAAGTGTATGAAAATACACTATACAAAAAAAATTATATAAATTTTTTTTCTTGAAAAGCTCTTACAGTGTATGAAATACACTATAGAAAAAATTTCGGGATAATTTTTTTTTTTTTTAATTCACAAGAGTTCGGATGAATAAAGATTCGAAATCAATGAATTCGAATGAATAAGGGTTCGAATTCAATGAATTCGGATGCTGAAGGGTTCGAATTCAATGAATTCGGATGAAGAAGGATTCGAATTCACCCAATTCGGACTTAACTGGGTTCGAATTCACTCAATTCGGACTTAACTTGGTTCGAATTCTTTACTTGGAAAATTAAACCAACTCAGATGAATCCACAACTTCTCAATTCGAATCTAACAGGGTTCGAATTCAACTCAATTCGAATCCATAAGGGTTCGAATTCAACTCAATTCGAATGCTTCTTGAGTCGAATTCTATACTTGTGATGCCAAGAACACTCCGAATTCCCTTTGAATGATCCAAATTGTGTATGAATGATCCGAATTCACCAAGAATGATCCGAATTCTGCACTTCGAACTTTAAAATCACTTAATCTGCCATAACTCTTTCAATTCTTGATCAAATGAGATGAAACTTGTATCGATTTGTTCGAAATTGAAATCCGCACACTTTTCTTGTTGATCACAACTCGTAATTTGATCGATTTAAACAACTTTTGATCCAAAACAGTGAATTTTGGGTTTTCGAACGAAAATCCAAAGAAATGATCAAATCTAATGATTCTGTTTAGAAAATGATGATGATCCAAGAATTAATGTTGTTCAGATATCAATTCCGAGTTCAGTGATGCCAAGAATTGATCCAAGAAATCAGAATCTAGAAAAAATCTATGTCTGAATGAAAAGTGATCAGATGAACAGTGATGAACACCAGATCCGAATTCTTCATGATTAGTGTAAAAATTCTTCAATTTGGTCTTCGATCTGCTTGAATCTCCTGTTTAGCTCTGATACCAAATGTTAAATCCCAAATCTAGCAAGTAATCAAGAATGATGTAGAGAGAGAATCTAGAGAGAACTTGTCATCCATATATTGAACTCTAAAGTGTAAATGACAAAATGATCAAGAGGTTTACAAGAGATCTAGATTCACTCTAACTAAGAACTAGACATGCCTATTTATACCCATAACATAAAGGCAAAGCTAACAAATACAGTACATTGACTTTACAGTAAATCTTGAATACAACAATGCTATAACATAAATCAACTACTGGACTATGACCTTCAGCTCTCAAAAATTCCAATCTATTGCGACAGCACAAGTGCCATCGCTATAGCCAACAATCCAGTGCTACACTCAAAGACCAAACACATCGAAATCAGGTATCATTTTATCAGAGATCATGTGATGAATGGTGATATAGTACTTCACTTTATCCCAATTGACTTTCAGTTAGCTGATCTGTTCACCAAACCTCTTGATGAGACAAGATTCAACTTTCTCATCAGCGAGCTTGGAATGCTGAACTCTGAAGAGTAAAATCTTCAACGGTTCATAGTTGATCAATGATAACAATGAACTTATATAACCCATTCTATCATCTTCTCTCTGAACAAACTTGATTCGCTGACGTTAAGCTATGATCTCTCTTTACTCGCTGACGTTCGTAAATGAATGCAAGATTTCAAAACAAATTGTATCGCTGCATATCTCTTCCTTATCAGCAATACTTTGAAATTTCTAAAAACAAACACTGATATTTCTATTCAGTGCTTAATTTTTTTTAAAAAGTGTCCCTGAGCTTTCAAAAACCTCAGAGACATCCTAAAATGTGAAAAGACGTTTGTGACGTAATCAAATGGATAAACCCTGGCACGTTCTTTTTCTGACACACGTTTGCACGTTTCGTTTTCTCATCCAATCAAATGCAAACACGTGTCCATGTCATGATGAAAAACTTTCCTGCTCTAGTTTTTCTCTCTCTCTATTCTCACTATATAAACCATTTCGAGTTTATATTTTTCCTTTACACAAACAACTTCTTCTTCAAGAAAAGAATTACTGTTGCATCTTGAACTCTTGTTTCCAGAAACTGTTCATCTTCTTCTTCGACAATAAGGTTAATATTCTTATTTTTTACCTGTTTTAACTTGTTTCTGATCTTCTCGTTGCTTCTACAAGATCAAACAAAAGAACGTTTGAAAATGAAATCATTTCTTTCATGGTTTTCCGAACACAACCTTCATGGTTGTTCTTCATGTTTACATCTCAGAATCTTTAAACTTGAAACCTCATACGTTTTTCCAGAATCCTTATCTTTTAAGAAAGAGGAAACTGGAAAATAAGACTTCACTGGTTTTTATCTCTTTTTGTCAAAACTAGAAAAACCCTAATTCTCCATTAAGACATCTCTTGTCTGGATGGAATGTGCAAAACTCAACAACATCTTATTGGAAAATCTTTCCACATTAAGACATTGTTCTTTATCTCTGTGACACCAAATTTGGCACCACCAAAATCAGCCCCGCCATTATCAGGCGTGCACTCGGCCTACCCACAGCTACGAAAGAAAAACGCATTGTCCCTCTGCCAAACCACAAAAACCATGCTGATAGAGAAGCCATCACTGCCTTCTTTGATGCAATGGGTTACACATGGGACACAGGGAGGGATCAATTGCCCGAGAAGAAACTGACCCTGATCAAGAAATCAAAGATGCCCAGCGAGATGAACTTCATCTTCGCCCACTTGATAAGCTGCATGACAGCGAAGTCCAGCTCCTCTGATCAAGCCGCTCAACCTCAGCAAGCAATGGGCTATGCATTGCTGAAAGGTCTCCATGTTGACTGGGCCTCGATCATCTATGACGATCTTGCGTTCACAATAGATATGGCAGATAGACCATCATGGGTTCCTTATCCCAGATTCATCAGCGCCGTCTTTCTACAAGGACTTGGGGATAAATACCCAAAAGTGGGTGATCTGAGACTCTCTCAGGTTGGCCCTAAGGTGCTTGACTTCAGCCCCATGCCAAACGAGGTACGTCTCTCTACTCTTTTACCTCTTCTCAATCTGTCTTCTTCTACTTCTACAGCTACTTCAGTGGAAATCCCCACTGCTGATACCCATGCTGCACCCTCTACTCCTTCTCGTAAAAGGAAACACTCATCTTCCCAACTTGATTCCAAAAGGATCAAGAAAACCAAGGAGCAACCCTCCAAGCCATCAACGACTGAAGACTCCATGACTCATCTTATACAAGAGTCGCTGGATAGTTTCGTGGTACGCTCTGCCACAACTGCTCAAACCACCCCTTCCATCCCAACCTCAGTGTCTCTAAACACTGAGGTTATAAACTTGGAACTGAACCCACCTCCTTCAGCCTCTCTACAGACTGAAGTGATTATCAGCGGATCTAACGCTGAACTCCGCACCCAACCAATCTTCTCATCCTTCACTCCTCCCACTTTTTCTTTGGACACTCCACCAATTTTCCAACCGTTCTCAGGAACCAACGTCATCGTTCATGATTCAGCTGCTGATACTCTACATGCGATGATGGAAACAAATTTAGGATCTGCAGGCCCCTCCATGCGCCAAGGCACTCTCGAAGGAGACATGGAATATCATTCAGGGTTACAAGGTTTCGACAACTTCGCCAACCCGCCTGTAGGTATACACATAACTCAACCTACTCCTCTCTCAAAACCATAAACTTCTGAGCTTTCCTCTGTTCATAAGTTAATAACTTTTTCAGGTCCTAATTTGGGAGATATCAACAACTCCCTGAAAGACTTGGAAACTAAAGTGGAATCTCTCACTACTACTCTTTCCACCAACTCTTCAGCGGTTACAGACGCTGGAGAAAATCTAAAAAAGCTGACGGGGATCATTGATAAGAAAGCCTCCAGTGCTGATCTGGAGAAGGTGGATGGTAGCATTGCAACTTTTGCCTCTACTCTTTCTGAAAACTCTACTGCCATCAACAATCTGAAACTCTCCCATACTAACCTGTCCAACGAAGTCACAACGCTGAAGACAGAAGTGTCCTTCTTAAGGACAGATGTCAGCGCTGCCACCAATCTACTGCAGCAAATTCTCGAGCATCTGAATGCTCCAACTTGCACTCCATCACATTTTACTCAGACAGATCGAGAGGATCTTCAAAGCCTTCATCCTGCTGTTTCTGGCCTAGAAGACAAAATAGCAGTGATCGAAACCTTCATGGGAATCACTGGCCTAGAAGACAGTGACTCTCATGATGCTGTTGCTGCTGATATTCCACTTGCCTCCCCTCCTCATCATGAGGAAGAGGGGGAGAAGAATGATGAAGGTCTTCCCCATAATGCTGAGGGGGGGACAACCCCAGGGAGTTGAAAACCCTGAGGTAATCGAGAAACCTCCCTCTGTATCTGAGGGGAGAAACTCGAAGAGCAACACAAGGAAGCTATTGCTGATGTGACCGAACCTTACGCTGATGAGGACGAGTCTAAAGAAGAAGCTGAAGACGATGAAGTTGTCGATATCTCTGACGACGAACCATCATCAACTCATAAAAATGATGATGATGATGACGATGATGATGATGATGATGACTTCTTCGTTAAACCCAAGAAGGTCCCTGTGAAAGGGATTTCGATAAATGAACAATCAAGGGAGACGACTAAAACAAAACCTGCAGCATCTGAAGCTGATAAAGGCAAAAACAAAGGCCTCGCTGCAGAAGTCAATCTGGCCATCCTTCAGATAAAACCAGTTTGTTAGGTACAATATCTTCTCTTCCCTTACTCTGCATCTCTCCTCTATCCCTTCTCAATCTCAATATTTCTATCCATAAAACCTCTATACACTTAAACCCCATTCTTTTCTCTATCTCTTTCTCCCCATAATCTTATTTAAACGATCGTTGTGTTTCAGCTAGTCCTCTCCCCTGTTTGAGGATCCAGCTGAAGTCCCCACTGCTGCACCAACAATAATCACAGCCACAAGAGCTGAAGAAATAATCCCGGTCTTGGATTTAATCACTGAGACCGATGAACCTGAAGAACAACTTCTCTCTCACAAAAACAGACATTCCTTAGCTACTCAAAAGCTATGTGAAGAGGATCAGAAAAGGAGAGAAGAAATGATCAAGAAGTTCGAGGATCAGCGAATCATCCTCCCTCGCTCCAAAGTCCCTGTTCCCACAAAGTTCAGGTTATCAAAGAAAGAGTTCGTTGATCATCTTAGAGCCAAAAGATTACTCACCGAAAAGAAGGAAGCTGAAGAAAAAGATAAGGCCCTCGCCATCCAGCTTGCCCAAGAATCGGTGAATGACCCCAAACTGAAAAGAACTCCCATCGAAGTCCAACGTCAGTTATGGGAAGACGCCCAGAAGATCCTTGAAGAAAAGACCAAGGTATCTGATTCTACCTTGAAATTGTGCAAAGAAAGACTGCACTATCGATATCGGGCTGCCAGAATTCACAATGTGTTCATCAGAGGAAAAACGACCATATATGTTCCAGTTGTTAAGACCGACCTATTCAGAGAAAATGGTACCAAGGACAACATCTACGCTGCTACGATCTAGAAGTACGGTTTCTCTGAATGGTTGGAGATGCGAATAGCCATTCAGCGATCTAGCTCACAATATAAGAGCCATGTCGAGAAAATCATAAATTCTCAGATCGACTTAGTTTTTTCTGCTGTGGATATTCCTCCTCCTCCTCCTCTTGCGACTCAACAAAGAAGGGCCTCTGCAAAGAAAAAGTCAAAACCTTCAGATTCAGGTCCTCGTATCCGGAACGAAACAGGAATTGGTTTCTCACGCGAAGAAGTACTTGGTCCTGAACCTGACCTCTCAGCGCTTGACACCTCCCTGCCTCCTGGTGAACGATTCATCCATGGAAAGGTCATAAGCGAACCTTATGGTATCTTCTTTCACGACTATGATGAAGGACAACATTTTCAACGTGTCTCTGAGCTTCCCATCACTCCCATTGAACAGCTCAGGGATCTCATCTATTGGTGTGAATTCAGACGCGATCTTTTGGTACGATATCTTAAGCCCTTAATCTTTGCTGAAGCAAAGAATAAACGAGATCAAGGAGTAACGGTCCCTGACTGGGTGATACCCACAACAAAGACCCTTGATGAACTTCTCATTAAGGAAGAACCTTTTGAAAGCTGATAGGATTTCCTTGTAATCTTTCTAACTTTATCAGCTTACCTCTTTTGTACTTGTAATTTAAATTTGCTGTAGTTGTAGTTTTTCTACTTCCCTCTATAATCTTATACGAAGTTAAATTTTTTTTTTCAGTGAATGTACTTTACTCCATCAGTACTTAAAAGATCCCAGAAAACAGTAAAAGGGACAAATATTTTATGAGTTCTTTTTATCCTTATGTTTTCATAATCAAATAGGGGAAGATTATTGATCCAAACCCTCAGTGATTTGATAATGACCCTCTCTTAAACACTTAGTGAAAATTGTAAGTAAACAATATGTATTAGAGTTTCACTATCGCTGATAGGTACTATGTCTCTACGGTACCGCTGATAGGAAACTCACACTCTTTAGATTAAGACATTCAGCGAACACTGTTCATCCAGTAGCTCTGAGCCTGTTCAGTCTCTGTGATGATCGCTGATAAGTTATAGTTGTTTACTTATGATCCCTGAAGGCAAGTTTCACGTCAACAAAGGTTCTACGCTGAAGTCGAAGATCAAGCCCAAGAACCAGCGACAAGTCTACTAATGAACTGATGCGGATATCAGCGAAGCAAGACTTGTCCATTCAACGTGAAGTATCAAGTAGAAGACTTCAGCAATCGCTGAGCTTTATCATTCGCTGATAAAGAACTGTTCAACGAACGCTGATCATGAGGTCTACTCTACATGTTACTTTTGTCTATCCCCTTGCATGTCTCCGTACGAAATGTCAGAACGGACCTCCCTTCTGTCTAGAATCGTACAACAAACTCTGATTCTACACTGTGCATCATGCGGCTACTAAGGTTGTCTACAAAGGTCAAAACATGCAACCACTCAGCTGCTGCCACGTGTAAAGTAACACTGCAATGCATTAAATGCATGCAGTATATAAGAAGAACCCTACTTCAGAATTGAAGTGCTCGGTCATCTTCTTCTTTCTCTCTTAGTGTTAGAATATTATTCGTAATATTCTTATCTCCTTTCTATCTTATTTCTAGTGCAAGAAACTTAGTGTTCTTAAGTTGTTTAGATTAGGTTTATCCTTAATCTTGTTCCGCCAGAAGTTGTAAATTGTTTTAAGATTTATCAATAAACAATCTAGAAAGTAAAAATCGTGTGCTTGTATTCAACCCCCCCTTCTACAAACTTGTATAACCCTTCGGGACCAACAGGTTGGTCTTCCGAGTTCCAACAAGTCGCTCCTTTCCGTCTTCAGTGCAGACGCTACACCGTTTGTCTTTAAAGTTGACCTAGAGATCTTTGTCGCAGAACTGTCCGATGCTGAACAGATTGTGTCCCAATCCCGCGAGATATGATACTTTCTTGATTGTGATCTTATCTTGAACAATGTCGCCGTAGGCCATAATCGGCGCCTTGTCATCATTCCCAAACCTCACGTCTCCGCAGTATTTCTCTGTGAAGTTCGTGAGTAGCTCCCTCCTTCCGGTCATGTGCTTGGAGCATCATGAGTCTAAGTACCACACATGACCGTCCTGCAAAAACGAGATTAAGGATTCTTAGGTACCCATTTGAAAATGGGTCCTGGAGGGTTAGGTGTAACACCTGACTGGGGAACCCATTTTGAATTGGGCTTCTTTTTGGGTTTACGAGATTTGCGCTTAGGCTATGAATTAAAAACATGATAAGAACCGAACCAATCAGATGCATATCTATTATCATCAAAATCATTCAATCCACAATTAGAACAACACAAACAATAATGGGATAATTGAATCAAATGCTGAATTGAATAAAGTCTAATTGGAAAATTAACACTTTGTTCAACAAAATTGTTCGAATGATTCAAACCACCATCATTAATGTTATTCCTAGAATTGAAAGCAGAATTAAAAGACTTCAACTCCGACTTGTTCTTGATAAATCCTTTGGCTACCAACTTTTGTTTGACTTGTTTTGCCCGACCATTTTTATCTGAAAAATCATTAACGGCATGGTCAGCAGAGTTTGAGTAGGATGTATTTCTATCCTTTGATCGACCGGTCTTTTGCCGCGGCTGTGAACGGTTTTGTGAATGAGAATCATTTTTAGAAACTTTGTTCACAGCCGGGGTCTTGAGTTTTGAAGAACTCTCGCCTTTAAGAAAATTGACCGGACGATTCACGGCTTTAGAAAGAAAGTCGGTGTGATTCCAAAGAGGTTTATCAAACTCAAACTTAGGAAACTCTTCATCAGAACTTGCATCGGAATTCATGTATGCAGAAAAATCAATATCAGGGACAGATGGACTGGGATTGGTAGAGGGAGGTGAGGAACACTTCGAGTCTGTGTTTTTGGAAGAATCAGGTGCGGAAGCTTTTAGAAATTCAGAGTTTAGATCCTTTTGAACACAGTCAGCTTGAGACTCTTTTCCTTTTCGTGAAGAAGTTTTTCCAATAAAGGCTTTACACGAAGATGTATCGGAGGAGTCCGAGGAAGGTTCGGGTGAAATCATCTTTTCGTTTTGTAGTTGATCAAGTTTGTCTTGAAGTTGAAACTTGCTCACTTGCTCTTGCATCTCTTCTATTGCCAAAGCAGACAGTTTTGATGTGAGCCGATCGATTTCATTCCGAATGATTTCCTGTCCCTCACCCGACACAGATTCGGTTTTGGAGGATTTGAGTTTCTCAAGTTCATTTATAAGCGCTTGCTTTTCCTTTTGAAAAACAGTCCTTTCCTTTTCGAGTGTCTCCTCTAACTCGACTATTTTTGATTCCAAAATGAGAGGAGGAACATAGAGTTTAAACTCGTCCGTCTCAGTTCTGGGTTCAGGTGCTGGGGCCTTATCCTTTTTGGAGGAATCCTTGGGCTCAGCAACCTTATAGCCGTCAAAGTAGTCATTCGAAAGATACTTAGACTTATTTTTCTTGTAGGAATACTTTAAAGGCTCATACGCAAAAGGTAATTGCATTTTAGTGGTGTGTGCGCGTTTGTATTCCTCAGTTTCCTCTTCCTTTTCCTTTTCGAGAGGACCAGTCCAATAAATTTTGTATTCGGGGTACATTTTGTCAAGACCAAGAAAACTAAAGTGGTAAAGATTAGGTCTCATTGTCAAAATCTTTTTCAAATAATGAGGGTTATCGTACTCAATTCCCCATTCCTTGTTAAAATACGTGAATTCTTTTGGTTTGTTCATGTGAATCGTCTGATTAGTTTGACCTATTTTGTGAAGTTTAGTTTCAAGATCAGTTATTTTCGCAACAAACACTTTGTGTTGGATTTGAAGAGAGGAGCATTGATAGATAATCTCTGCTTTCTCATCCTCACACTGATCAATAATCTCTGCGAATTCTTTAAGTCCTATGGTGCTATTTAAAGATTTGTGCATTTTTCTTTTAGGTTAGCATTATCGGACTTGTACTTTTCAGTGATACGCTTTTGAACATCTAGCTTTTCTTTTAACGAGTTGATTTCAAGCAGTTGTTCATTAGTGGATGCCTTATAGGATTCTATTATTTGAACAAGTGGTTGTATTTGTTCGACTAAGCTTTGATTGATAGGGGCACATACCCGACAAAGATTTGCCTTTTCTGACGGAGGAGAATGGTTGCCCATGAAAGCATCAGCATCTTCAGAATTGCTTTCACTGTCGGAACAATTTAGCCAGTGGTCGTCTTCAACTAGCAGTGCCTTTCTTGTAGTTTTCTGTTCTGCCAACAGAAGTTTTGCCTTGTAGTAGTGTATGTTTTTCTCAACTGGCTTTCTACATTCCTTGGCAAAATGACCCAACTTGCCGCAGTTATAGCATGTAACGGGCTCGTCCTTCTTCTTTGACTTGGGCTTGCGATCGTTTTTCTCATTCTTCTTCTTGTGGTCAGATTGCTTGTGCTCATCAGTCTTTTTCTTTCCTTCAAATTTGTCCTTATAATCATGGCGCTTGTTGGGGGTAGTGGAGTAGCGCTGATTATTGGACGAAGGTTTCTTGTAGAACTTGTTTCTCTGAAATGACTTGGTGATGAGGCCCATTGCTTTCTTTATTTGAGTCAGCTCAGGGTCAGAGTCGCTTTCTTTTGGAGTGACGACTGGAAGATACAAGAGCGAGTGGATCGGCATGTGACTTGGAAGAGGATTTCTGACTGCTCATTATCTCCATGACTTCATCCTCGTCCTACATGAGCATCTCGTAGAGTTCATGGATTGGAACGTTCTCAATAAAATTGTTGTGTTTGATGTGAGAGGCGAACACTTTCCATTCTGGCAGGAGATTGTTCAGAAACTTGAAGGCATTCTCCGTGTCAGATCGAGTGATCTTGTTCTTGTAGAGCTCGTTCAGAAGAAGACATAATCGTTCGTATGCCTGAGTGATTGATCCGCCATTGCGCTGCTTGAAGCCATCAAATTTGGTGATGCAACTGTTGACCTTCAATTGGTTTCCTACTTTGCTCCCGCTTATCATCTTCTCTACTTGATCCCACATGTCTTTGGAAGTCTCCTTGTAGCTGTCTAGGGCCGTGTAGATCTCATTCGGTAGACTCTAGACTAGATATCGCTTGGCATGTTTTTCACCATCAAATATATTCCTTTCCTCTTCGATCATCTGCAAGTATGTCTTAGGCTTAGGTCGAGCTGCCTCACCTGTTGCTTGAGCTGGTATGGTTTCCATTGGAGTTTCTTGTGGGCCTTCAGAGAGAGCTCGCCAGATGTAGTTGAAGTTGTATTTAGCTTCAATGAAGATGAGGAATCTGTCTCGCCATTGACTGTATTCGACCCGATAGAGAGTCGGAGGATTGGCGTCGGTACCGATTGCTAGCGTGTCGCGAGACATCTTTGAAGTGTGGACTAAAGTGATCGTCAGACAGTAGGTTCGATTCAAAGTGAAATCCTAACGCAAGTCACTACGAGTGACAGTCCCAACGCAGGTTCTAAAAGTGACTTAAAGCAAACTGGTAAGAAATTAAGCAAAAACAGACTTACCGGATAGGAATCCGGATGAAAGTGTTTGGTCAGGAAGTGACCGGATCAGATTTGTTTGAAGTGTCCGAATAGTTAGAGTACCCGGATAAGATGATTTTACCGGATAACACAAGGTTACCGGATTAATAGACTTACCGGGAAGAAAATAAGTGACCGAATGTAAAAAACTTACCGGATGAATGGATGTGACCGGATTGTAGGAGTTACCGGAATCATAGGTGTCCGGAAACTTAGAGTAACCGGATAGATTAACTGATTTGACATGTACCAGAAACCGGGTACGTCCTGAAACTTCAGAAAATATGAACTTATCGGAAACAAATGCTCGATCCGGACACAAGACGTCCGGAAAGTAGCGTAAATAAAGAAACTTACCCGGATTGAATAGCAGGGTCCGGACACGGCGGCTGTGTTCAAAACTTGAACTCGAAGCGATTAGGGTTGCGAAAGATTGCTCCTGAAAGATTAGATGTCGACCAAAAATAACAAACCCAACAAAAACCTAATCGATTTATAGCAAAATAACAAGATTTTGATGAAAAATTTGATCTTTTGACAAGAACAGTGACAAAAACTTGTTTATTCAATTTTGCTCAAAATCACTCACACGATCGAATTAGACTGAGAAAACTTGCAGAAACTTGCAATTTTGCTCAAAATCACTCACTCACACTACTAAATGAATGGAATAAGCAGAAACTTGCAATTTTATCAGAATCAAAGGATGATAATGAGGAACTCAAGAACACAGTCGACCGAAATATTAAGAAACCTTACCAGAAACCTTTTGAATACCTTGAATCGAATCGTCCGTTTGCTCTGATACCAATTGTGGATCCCAGATTAGTGCAAATAGTAGAAGAAATCAATACAATAAATCAACAATCAATATGATTTCCATTCGTCATCCATATAACATTCATAAACCTTTTCAGAGTGTTTACAATGTTTTTCAAAGAAGTATATTGACTATTATGATGATTTCTAACGATTAACCTAAAACTAAGGTTAAAGAAACTATTTATACCTAGGCTATTCTAACCAGGCCCATGGTCCATTACAAGATTCAAGCCCAAATACAATTTACATTTTATTCCCTTGAACTTCCATTCAATCAGATTTTAATCCCAACAAGAACACAATAAAGAACCCAAAAGTACTTGAATTAATTCCATAAAGTAGAGAGAATTGTAACTGAGGTGAATCAGTTCCAAGTGGAGTATTCCAAAATGTTAGCCTTAACCCTCTATATAAAGCACAAAAGAGAGAGGGAGAGGGTGAAAGTGTACATTCTAACCAAACTAGATAATAAAGCAACTAGAAAGTACAATAGCCATCCTGTTGATCCAAACCCTTAGTGATTTGATAATGACCCTCTCTTATATACTTAGTGAAAATTGTAAGTAAACAATATGTATCAGAGTTTCACTATCGCTGATAAGTACTAAGATCTTACAGTACCGCTGATAGGAACTCTCGCTCTTTTAAGTTAAACATTCAGTGAAAACTGTTCACCATTAATGCTCTGAGTTTGTTCAGTCATTATGATGATCGCTGATAAGTTAGTTGTTTACTTATGATCCCTGAAGACAAGTTTCACGTCAACAAAGGTTCTACGCTGATGTCGAAGATCAAGCTCAAGAACCAGCGACAAGTCTCCTAATGAACTGATGCAGATCAGCGAAGACTCAGATTTGTCCACTCAACGTGAAGTATCAAGTACAAGACTTCAGCTATCGCTGAACTTTATCATTCGCTGAAAAAGAAAATGATAATCTCTGAATCAACGAAAGCTGATCATGAAGTCCTCCGTACAAAGTACTTTTGTCTTAACCCCCCTTGCACGACTCCGTACGAAATGTCAGAAAAGAACCTCCGACTGTCTTAAATCGTACAACCACTCTGATACTACACTGTTCATCCATGCGGCTACTAAGGTTGTCAACCAAGGTCAATGACATGCAACCAACCTGTTGATGACATGTGTAAAGTGTATACTATCTTGCATTAAATGCATGCAGTATATAAAGAGATGAACCCACTTCTTTTGAAGTAACTTGCTAACTATGGACAAGTTCAATCTCTTATCTCAAGATAGGTTATTATTAGTAATTTCCTTATCTCTCTTAGTGCAAGAAACCTTAGTGTTCCAACTTGTTTAGATTTAGGTTTATCCTTAATCTTGTTTCCGCAACAAGCTTTAAATTGTTAATGATTTATCAATAAACAATTTAAAAAAGTAAAATCTGTGTGTTTGTATTCAACCCCCCCCCCCCCCCCCTTCTACAAACTTGTATAGGCCTTCGGGACCAACAAGTGGTATCAGAGCGGATTTGTTTAATCTCATAAACAAGATCTAATCTAAGATATTTCTCTTCCTTGCTATTATCTGAAAATGACCACCAACACAAACACAAATTATATAGACAATGGTTCTCTTGCTAAACCCCCTAGATTTTCCAAAGATAACTTCAACTTATGGAAAAATAGGATGACACTCTTCTTAGAAGGTGTAGACCCTACTATGCCTTACTATCTAGAGAATGGTCCATTCATCCCTGTAATAATAGATGCTGCAGTTACAGCCGCTGAGAATAGACCTGCTATTCCAGAAAGGCTGGTACCTAAGGAAATCTTTCAATGGACTGACGAAGATAAGAAGAAAGTGGCTATAGATACAAAATCCAGATCCATACTATCCATGGCTCTTCCTGACGAAGTCTACCATTCCGTCATGAATCTGAAAACATCAAAAGCCATGTGGGACACAATATGTGTTCAGTATGAAGGAACGTCTGAAGTCCAGGACTCAAGAAAGATCAACCTGGTAAGACAATACGAAAGCTTCATTTCTGGTAAGAATGAATCTCTCTCTGAATTTCACCAATGTTTTAATTGTTTAATTATAGATCTGAAAACTGTTGGTAAGGAATATTCTAACTTTTAAGTACTGACAAAGTTTCTAGAATGTTTACCTGAAAGCTGGGACAATTATGCTATGTGTCTCAAGCTATCAAAGGATCTAAAATCAATGACCCTTTCAATCTTATATGGCACGTTGCTGAATCATGAGCAATCGAGCCATCTTAAGAAGAATCTTGTAAAAGATTCCAAAAGCACCCCTGTTGCTTTAATCTCAGAGGAACCTTCTACTCAGCGACCCTCGGTCACTATCACTGAGTTAGAAAGTAACTCTAAAAGGTCATCAGATTCTGATTCTTCAGATGATGATGAATCATTGGCTCTCCTAACTAAAAAGTTCAGGAGATTTGCCAAAAAGAAAATGTTTAGAAAGAACAAACCTCTTTCCATAACTGACAAGCCTAGATCAGAAGCTTTTGTTGATAAGGCTACGGCTACTTGTTTTAACTGCGAAAAGACAGGACATTTCGCTAACGAGTGCAGGTCTAAGAAAGTTTCTAGACCCTCAGCTTTTACAAAGAAACCCTTTGTTCCAAGGAATAAAGATGACAAATATTCAAAGCTGAAAGAAAAATATGCTAAGCTGAAAAGCTTTAAGAAGAAGAATAAAGGCCTGATGGCTGACTATGATTGGGCTGCTTCTGATGAAGAAGCATCATCATCTGACTCTGAAGATGATGAAGCAAATCTATGTCTCATGGCCAAGATTGAAGAAGAGGAAAAAGTTCAGACATTCCCTCCACTTCAACCTCTGCTAATCAGGTATCACCTTCTTTCTTTACCAATATTGCAAATATTGATGAAGCTGATAGTCTCCGTAAGATCGATCTCTTGACTAGAAGTTTATACGAAGCCATGAACGGCAAAACTGTGGTTGAAAACCAAAATCTTGATCTCGCTGAAAAGCTTAAAAATTGCCACCTTCAAATAGAAAAGCTTTCTAAAATTGAAGAAGACTTTAAAGATCAAGTATATTTAAATTAGCTAGTCAAAATCGAACGAGCAGAAGCTATCGCTGCATTAAAGGCTGAAAAAGCTACTGTTGAAGGATGGTGTAATTCTTCAACAAAGATCACTGAGATAATAAAGTCTCAGATTCCCCTGAGTGATAAACGTGGTTTGGGTTACAAATATGATACTCCAAAACCAACCACTGAGCGTTCAATGCTTAAATTTGGAACGTTCGTATCCTCAGTCGCTGATACTTCATCTTCTCAGTGCTCCTCGTCCGTTACACCAATCCCTGAGGAAACTCCTACCTCCTCAAAAGGTAAGGAGAAAATGGTTTATTCAAAACCTACCTCTGTCTCTAAAGACAAAGGTAAAGGAATTGTTATTTACCAGAATCCTCAGAAGGGTACCTTAGTACCAAAGCTGAATGCCTCTAAAGCTTCAGTGTCTCATCCCTCTGGATCAAGGAAGCAGATATCTGGATCTATTCAGCGATCTACTCCTAGACTCAGATTGGATGTCCTTGGTAAGAAATCTGAAGAACTAAATGTTCGTCCCATTTCTAAAGCCAATAGTTTACTTGGTGCTGGCACTTCTAATTCAAAATTAAAAGCTCAGCATTCAAATGGTCCTAGAACTACTTTTAGTTATAGGAAATGTTATCACTGTGGACTTACCGATCATATTGCTAGTAAGTGCCCCACAGCCACCAAAGCTGAAAAGATAGCTAAGGTGAAGATTGCCCCCAAGGCAAAGAAGACCAACCCTGGTGCAAATCAGGTCAAGGTGAATCCTACCACTGAAGTTAAGAAATTAACCAAAGTGAAGAAAGACAAAGCTGAATCTTCAAATGCTGCGAAGACTGCTGAATCTTCCATTCCAACTACTTCCACTGACAAATGTGTATACATGGTTAAGTGGGTACCCAAGAAAAAGTAATCTTCCATTGTATTGCCGGTTAAGAAGGGTATCTGGTATCTCGATAGCGGATGCTCTAGACACATGACTGGAAAGAAAAGCCTGCTCGCTGAATACAAGGAAGAGAAGGGTCCCTCTGTAACTTTCGGTGGAAATGGAAAAGGACATACCCGAGGGTATGGTGTACTTTCAAATGGTACAACCTCCTTTAGAAGAGTCGCATATGTTGAAGGGCTGAAGCATAATCTTCTAAGCATCAGTCAGCTTTGCGACATGGATAACAAAGTAATATTTACTAAGGAATCCTGCTTTGTCGCTGACAAAAAGGAGAAGATAGCTCTCAGCGGTTATCGTTTGGAAAATGTTTATGTAATAATCATGGACTCAACAACCACTGAGAACTCCTGTTTCTTCTCAAAGGCCTCATCTGATGTCAACTGGCTATGGTATAAGAGGCTATCTCATCTAAACTTCAAGACACTGAACACTATTTCTTCAAAAGAGTTAGTCACTGGTCTACCTCAGCATTCATACGCCAAAGAGTCTTTATGTTCAACGTGTGAAAAAGGGAAGCAGACCAAAGCAAGCTTGAAATCAAAGCATGTTTCTTCAGTGTCATCTCCTCTACAACTACTCCATATGGATTTGTTTGGCCCTGTTAACAAACAATCCATCGTTGGAAAGAAATACACGCTGGTCATAGTTGATGAATTCTCTCGTTACACTTGGGTAATGTTTCTCCGTTCTAAGAGTGACACCCCTGAAGAACTCATCACCTTTGTTCGGAAGATGGAAACCCTGAACAATCTGATCGTTCGCTCAATAAGGAGTGATCATGGGACTGAATTCAAAAACAGTTCTCTTGATTCCTTCCTTGAGAGTAAGGGTATTTCTCACAACTTTTCTTCAGTGAGAACACCGCAACAAAATGGAGTCACTGAAAGAATAAATAGAACAATTATTGAAGCTGCACGTTTAATGCTCAGCGATTCTCACCTGCCTACTCAGTTTTGGGCAGAAGCTGTCAACACTGCTTGTTTTACGCAAAACAGGTCGCTGATAGTTAAAAGATTCAAAAAGACAGCCTATGAACTCTTTCATGGGAGAAAGCCTTCAATCAGCTTTCTTCACATCTTTGGATGTCAGTGTTTTATACTGAACAACAGAGATGCTCTTGGAAAGTTTGATCCTAAGGCTGATGATGGAATCTTTCTTGGATACTCCTCAGTTTCCAAAGCCTTTAGAGTCTTCAACCGTAGAAGACAAACTGTAGAAGAAACTATTCACGTCACGTTTGATGAATCCCGTTCAGCGAACTCTAAACCGTCCGCTGATACTGAAGAACTGAATCAATGGATGTTTTCTCATCTTGGTGATACAGAAGATATTCCCACTACTCATGCTCATCCAGTAGAAGATGATAGTCCTCCTATCATTCCAAATATGCAGAATAGTGAAGCTGAAACTTCTTGGGTCTCAGTTGTCCCTATAAACACTATACTTAACGCTGAACCAAATGTCTCAGACATTCCATCTACTTCTCAGCAATCAGTGAATATAATGACAACTGCATCTATTCATCTCTTGGCTGATACTCCCGACGTCGCTGAAGCTTCATCTTCAGCTCCTCCAGTTCAAGTTGAGTCAGCGTCTCACACTCCGGCTCAGCGATGGACTATAAATCACCCAATTGATCAAATTCTTGGTGATCCAAACGCTGGGATTCAGACTCGACGAAGTGCAGGTAATATTTGTTTATTTGTAAATTTTATTTCACTAACTGAACCAAAGAAAGTAGATGATGCCCTCAAAGATCCAAACTGGGTCAGCGCCATGCAAGAAGAGTTGACTGAATTCGAAAGAAACAAAGTTTGGAAACTTGTTCAGAGACCAACTGATAAAACTGTGATAGGCACTAAATGGGTCTATCGAAACAAGTTGGACGAACATGGTACTGTAACCCGCAACAAAGCTCGTCTTGTTTCTCAGGGATACAGACAAGAGGAAGGTATAGATTATGACGAAACATTTGCTCCAGTAGCAAGACTTGAATCTATTCGTCTATTCTTAGCATATGCTGTACACAAAAACTTCAAAGTACATCAGATGGATGTTAAGTCAGCGTTTCTAAATGGAAAGCTGAATGAAGAAGTGTATGTGGAACAACCTCCAGGATTCTCAGATTCTAAGCGTCCAAGTTATGTTTATAAACTGGATAAGGCACTTTATGGCTTAAAGCAAGCTCCACGTGCATGGTATGACACTCTTTCCATTTATCTCCATATTGAAAAATTTGAGCGAGGTAAAATTGACAAAACTCTATTTTTTAGAAAAGTGAAAGGTCATATCATTCTAGTTCAAATATACGTTGATGACATTATATTTGGTTCTACTAACCCTGAGCTTTGTACTCGTTTCGCTGATAGAATGAAAGATGAGTACAAAATGAGCATGATGGGTGAACTAACATATTTCCTTGGTCTTCAGATTAAGCAAACTGAAAAAGGAACTTTTATTAATCAGGGAAAGTATGTTAAAGATATGCTGAAGAAATTCGACTTAACTGAAAGTTCAGCTATGAAAACCCCTATGGCACCACCGCTGACACTTGATAAGGACACTAAGGGTGTTCCTGTCAATGTCACGTTGTACCGTGGGATGATCGGCTCACTATTGTATCTTACAGCTAGCCGACCCGATATTATGTTTGCAACATGCTTGTGTGCACGATATCAAGCTGAACCTAAGATATCTCATATGAAAGCTGTAAAGCGAATTTTTCGATATCTTAAGGGTACAGCGAATCTAGGTCTTTGGTATCCCAAAGATTCAGGATTCGATCTAACCGCCTATTCAGATAGTGATTTTGCAGGTTGCAAAATGGATAGGAAAAGCACCACAGGAGGATGTCAGCTCCTGGGTGGAAAGCTGGTAAGTTGGACAAGTAAAAAGCAAAATTCAGTGTCCACTTCCACAGCGGAAGCTGAATATGTAGCTGCTGGAAGCTGTTGTTCTCAAGTCTTGTGGATGAGAAATCAGCTACTAGACTATGATCTTCAGCTCTCCAAAATTCCAATCTATTGCGACAGCACTAGTGCCATCGCTATAGCAAACAATCCAGTACTACATTCAAAGACCAAACATATAGAAATCATATATCATTTTATCAGAGATCATGTGATGAATGGTGATATAGAACTTCATTTTATCCCAACTGATTATCAGTTAGCTGACTTTTTTTACCAAACCTCTTGATGAGACAAGATTCAACTTTCTCATCAGCGAGCTTGGAATGCTGAACTTTGAAGGATAAAATCTTCAGCGGTTCACATTAATCAGCGACAGGATAAAATCAACTCATAACCTATTCAATCATCTTCTCTCTGAATAAAACTTGGTTAAAGCTGATATCAAGGTATGTTTTCTCTCTCTGACAATCGCATGAAAAATGCAAGATTTCAAAACAAAATGCATCGCTGAATATCTCTTCCTTAACACCGATATTTTGAAATTTCTTAAAACCATCGCTGAATATTTTCATTCAGTGCTTCATGTTTTCAAAAGTATCCCTGAGTTTTTCAAAACCTCAGAGACAACCAAGAATATGAAAGGACAGTTGTGACGTCATTACAATGGATAAACCCCGGCACGTTTTCTCTTCCTGACACACGTTTGCACGTCTCGTTCAAACTTCCAATCAAATGCAAACACGTGTCCGTGTCATGATGAAAATCTTTTTCCGCTCAAGATTTTCTCTCTCTAATCTCTCTATATAAACAAACTCGAAGTTTATATTTTTCTTTTACGCGATCAATCTTCCTCCGCAAGAAAGAATTCACTGTTGCATTTGTGATTTCAAAAACTTCAAGAACTGTTCATCATCTTCTTCATCAAACATCAAGGTTAATATGTTCTTATTATTTACCGAATGCAAATAACTTGTTTCTGATCTACTCTTTGTTTAACAAGATCAAACAAAAGAACTTCTTAAAAATAAAATCATTTTCTTTCATGGTTTTATGAACACAACCATTTAATGGTTGTTCTTCAAGTTTAAATGCAAAAATCTTAAACTTGTTATTCACACATTCGTTTTTCCAGAATCTATTTCTTCATAGAAAACTGGATAACAAGAATAAATGGGTTTTCTATTTCATTTCTTAAATTCAAGAAAAACCCTAATCTTCATTAAGACATTCGTGTCTGAATGAAATGAATAAAATTTGAACCATCTTAATGGAAATTCTTTCCACATTAAGATAATTCTTATTTGTTAACATCTTTGGTTGAACTGATAATACAGAGAAATAGCTTCATCTGACATTCCTGCTACCGCTGAGAACATCTCCGCTGATTCTGAGGAAGTGGACATCCTCAAGGCTCCTCAAGTCAAGTTTGCCCTTGACAAACTGGATTGGACTAAGGTGAATAACCTCTATGCGCTTTTCGAGTTTCCTCCTCGAAAGCAAGTCACACATCTAGGTGATGCTGTGAATTTCCTAAAGAATTGCTGCATCTCCACAGCCCTAACCATAACACCTCCTGCTCATCAGCTCTTTCTCTCACAATTCTGGTACTCAGCCAGACACTCTCAACTACCTTCAGCCAAAGACCCCTCCAAAACAATCGATTGCATCCTTTGCGACATCGAATATGGCACGATGAAGATCACCCCTGTCATTATTCGCAAAGCTCTCAGCCTTCCAATAGCTACCAAGGAAAAACCGTTCGTTCCCCTCCCTGACCCCAAGAAAAACTCAGACAGTGAAGCCATCATTGCATTTTTCATTGCAATGGGCTATGTATGGGAGACATGAAGGCCGAGAAGAAGCTGACGATTATCAAGAAATCGAAAATGCCCAGCGAGATGAATTTCATCTTCGCTCATCTTATCAGCTGTATGACTGCAAAGAGCGGCTCCTCTGACCAAGCCGCCAAACCTCAGCAAGCAATGGGTTATGCACTGCTGAAAGGTCTCAACATAGACTGGGCATCGATTATCTATGATGACCTAGTTCTAAGGGTGGACACCGTCGCTGACAGACCTCCATGAGTTCCCTACCCCCGATTCATCTGCGCCATCTTCCAATATGGCCTGAAGGAGAGCTACCCAACTGAAGGTGACCTGAAACTCTCTCAGGTTGGCCCAAAGATACTCGACTTCAAACCAATGGTGAATGAGGTACGTCTTTCTACACTCTTGTCTCTTCTCCACCCTTCTTCTTCTCATTTTGTGGCTCCTTCAGCGACAATACCCATCGCTGATACCCTGGCCATAAAATCCTCTCCTTCTAAGAAAAGGAAACATTCTTCTACCCCACTTGGTTCTAAAAGGATCAAGAAAACAAAGGAGCAACCCCAACAATCTCATGCTGAAGACTCCTCAGCTCTTTCTGCAGAGCTGAAGGAACGTTCTGTGGTACGCTCTGCCACACCTGAACAAGCCATCCCTTTAATCCCAACTTCAGCATCTCTAAACGTTGAGGTTACAAACTTGGAACCTACCCAACCTCCTTCAGTGTTTCAAAAGACTGATGAAGTGATTGTCAGCGAATCCAACGCTGAACTCAGAACCCAACCCCCATTCTTATCCTTCGTTCCTCCCTCCACTCATTTGGTCTCTACTCCAGATCTCACTGGAGCTGCCATCATTTCTACGGAACCTAAAGCTGATTCTCCAGGAATGATGAAGACAGGACCTGCAGAACAATCCATGGGCACTTTTGAAGATGACATGGAACTTTACTCAAGAACCCGTGATTTTGATGAATTCACCAATCCTCATGCAGGTACTCACCAACCCATAAACACTGTGACTAAACCCCAAACTTCTGAGCTTTCCTATGTTCACAAGTTTTTATATGTTACAGGTCCTAATTTGGGAGACATCAACGCCTCCTTGAAAGCTGTGAAGACAACGCTGACAGATCTCACCACCACTCTTACTAATAACTCTACAGCTGTAACAAACGCTGGAGAGAATCTGAACAAGCTGACAACGGTGGTGGAGAAGAAGGCTTCCACAGTTGACATGAAGCAGGTGGATAAAACTCTCAGCGACTTCGCCAAGGTGCTCGCTGACATCTACACAGACTACACCTCTCTCAAAAATTCAGTTTCATCCATGTCCAGCAAGGTTACATCGCTGAAAACATCGGTTGGACATCTAGAGGGGGATATGTCTTTTGTGAAGACTGGATTAGGCTCTGTAAAGACCGACGTTAGTTCGATGAAAACGATGATCGAGCAGCTGCTACACAAAGCGAATACTCCTGATCCTGCTCCTGCCCCCGTCCCTGCATCTGACAACTTCACAGTGGCGGATCGCACTGAGCTAAAGAAGATCAATCCTGCTATTTCTGGCCTTGAAGACAGAATAGCAAAGATTGAAGTTTGTATAGGTCTCTCTGGCCAAGAAGACAGAGAACCTACCAACGCTGCTGAATCTACCCATTCCTCCGCTAGTCATCATGAAAAAGAGGGGGAGAAGAGCGCTGAAGACCTCTCCAAGAGCACTGAAGACCTTTCCCATGATGAATCTATCAGGGGAGAGAAGACGAATACTGAAGAAACCACCGCTGGACCTCAAGGATATGAAAACCCCGAAGAAACCGAGAAGCTCGCCTCTGTATCTGAGGGGGAGCAACTCGAAGAAGAAGCTGAGAAAACTGAATCCGAAGCAGAAGATGATGAAGCCGTCGACATCCCTGATGATGAACCATCTTCTTCTCCAAAGAATGATGATGATGATGACGAAGATGACGATGACTTCTTTATCGTCAAACCTGCTCCGAGGATCAAAGCTCTTAAGGGAATCTCGATAAATGAACCTTCAGGGGAGCGGACAAAGACAAAGCCCTCAGCCTCTGGAGCTGAGAAAGGCAAAGGCAAAAGCGTCGCTGAAGAAGACAATCTGATGATCTTGCTTGAAAAGCCGGTTTGTCAGGTATACTAAACATCTCTCACTTCATCCCTCCTCTTTCATACACCATCAGTTCTACTACCCAAGCCTATACACTTGAACCAATTCTCTCTATCTGATTCTACCCAAGTTCTTACTCGTAAGATCGCTATGTTTCAGCTAGTCCTCTCCCCTGTTTGAGGATATCGCTGAAGGCTCCACAACTGCGACTTCAACAATAATACCAGCTGCTGCTGAAGAAATAATCCCAGTCTTAGATTTAATCTCTGAGACTGATGAACCAGAAGAACAGCTACTCTCGCACAGAGGCAGACCTTCCTTAGCTCCTCAAAAGCTAAGTGAAGAGAATCAGAAAAGAAGAGAGGAGATAATAAAGCGATTCGAGGATCAGCGAATCATTCTGAGGCGTGATCAACTTCCTTCAGTTCCTCCAAAGTTCAGGATTTCCAAATAGGAATACAAGGAACACCTCAGAGCTGAACGCCTAATCGCTGAAAGAAAGGAAGCTGAAGAAAAAGACAGAGAATACGCCATCCAGCTTTCTAAACGATCAATAAAAGACCCCAAGATGAAAAGAGTTCCCATTGATGTTCAACGTCAGCTCTGGGAAAACGCCAAGAAGATAACTGAAGAAAAGAGAACTGTGTCTCAGTCAACTTTAGCCTGGTGCAAAGAAAAGGTCAACTACAGACTCTCTCCTGCCAAAATCAACAAGGTATTCATCTCTGGAAGAACAACCCTTGTTTCAATCGCTGAAGTCGAGATATTCAGAGAAGATAAGAAGTACGAAAAATTCTATGCTGAAGCCATAACGAAGTACGGTCTCTCTGAATGGTTGGAGATCAGGTTAGCCATCCAGAAGTCCAAGTCGAAGTACAAGGAACATGTTGAAAAGCTGATCAACAAACAAATCGACTTAGTCTACTCCTGTGTGGATATTCCTCCTCCTCCTCTCGAAATTCAGAAAAGAAAGGCCTCAGCGAAGAAGAAGAAGAAATCTATATCTTCAATTGATGGCCCTGTCATACGAAATGAAACAGGTATTGGTTTTTCACGTGCTGAAGTCCTTGGTCCTGATCCTGATCTTTCCATGCTTGACACATCTCTTCCTCCTGGTGAGACTTTCATCCCTGGCAAAGTCATAAGCGAACCCTACCGGATATTTTTCCATGACTACGATGGTGGAAAACATTTTCAACGCATCCCTGAACTTCACATCACTCCCATCGAACAGCTGAGAGATCTCATCTACTGGTTTGACTTCAGGAATGACCCTCAGGCACGACATCTGAAACCCTTGATTTTTAAAGAAGCGCTGATCAAAAGAAAACAAGGTGTAACCGTTCCTGACTGGATGATTCCCACCACATCAATGACCCTTGATGAACTTCTCATTAAGGAAGAACCCTTTACAAGGTGATATGATCGCCTTTTTCTCTATTGTATCAGTTATTCTTCTGTAATCTTTCCATTTCTCTTTGTAACCTGATTCAAAGTTTTAAAGAAAGATTTCAGCGAATGTACTTTACTCCATCAGTACTTAAAAGATCCCAGAAAACAGTAAAAGGGACAAATATTTTATGAGTTCTTTTTATCCTTATGTTTTCATTAAATAGCAATTTTCTTTGTTGCTATGTCATAATCAAATAGGGGGAGATTGTTGATCCAAACCCTCAGCGAAAACTGTTCACCATTAATGCTCTGAGTCTGTTCAGTCATTATGATGATCGCTGATAAGTTAGTTGTTTACTTATGATCCCTGAAGACAAGTTTCACGTCAACAAAGGTTCTATGCTGAAGTCGAAGATCAAGCTCAAGAACCAGCGACAAGTCTCCTAATGAACTGATGCGGATCAGCGAAGACTCAGATTTGTCCACTCAACGTGAAGTATCAAGTACAAGACTTCAGCTATCGCTGAACTTTATCATTCGCTGAAAAAGAAAATGATAATCGCTGAATCAACGAAAGCTGATCATGAAGTCCTCCGTACAAAGTACTTTTGTCTTAACCCCCCTTGCACGACTCCGTACGAAATGTCAGAAAAGAACCTCCGACTGTCTGAAATCGTACAACCACTCTAATACTACACTGTTCATCCATGCGGCTACTAAGGTTGTCAACCAAGGTCAATGACATGCAACCAACCCGCTGATGACATGTGTAAAGTGTATACTGACTTGCATTAAATGCATGCAGTATATAAAGAGATGAACCCACTTCTTTTGAAGTAACTTGCTAACTCTGGACAAGTTCAATCTCTTATCTCAAGATAGGTTATTATTAGTAATTTCCTTATCTCTCTTAGTGCAAGAAACCTTAGTGTTCCAACTTGTTTATATTTAGGTTTATCCTTAATCTTGTTTCCGCAACAAGCTGTAAATTGTTAATGATTTATCAATAAACAATTTAGAAAAGTAATATTTGTGTGTTTGTATTCACCCCTCCCCCCCTTCTACAAACTTGTATAGGCCTTCGGGACCAACACATCCCATACTTGATTACAAAATAAAATCCAACTGAGATCTTGTCCAGAGATTAACAAAAGATTAATTTTACATAAAAAAATTTGGATTTGCTTCCTTAATCATTAAGCCTTTATTTTAAGATCAATCAGCTCCATGTTGATCCAATGCTACAGCATCAACCTGTGCTCACAAGTTATCCAAATACAACCAAATTAGCCCACTACTTTATAGAAACAAGAAAACCATAACCAATAAATGGAAAATAAAGTAGAAAATGACTCAAATTGGGAGGCGAACACTTTCCATTATGGCAGGAGATTGTTTAGAAACTTGAGGGCATTCTCCGTGTCAGATCGAGTGATCTTGTTCTTGTGGAGCTCATTCAGAAGAAGGCAGAATCGTTCATATGCCTGAGTGATTGATTCGGCCTTGCGCTGCTAAATTGGGATGTTAAAATGAAAAAACCTATCTAAAAACCTAAGAAAGAAGTGCTTTAAGTACTAAAAAATGAGTACTTATCACCACCCCAAACTAAGAACTTTGCTTGTCCCCAAACAATAAAAAGACAAAAGAAAAGACTCAATTTTGAAAGTTTTGCATAAGGATGGCATTAAGTGCACTTCATGAGTTTTACATGTCAAAGATGCATAACATAGCCTTTTATAAATCCAAAGTGACCAAATTTCATTCTAATTGTAACCATGAACCATAAGCTAGCATCACATTCTTTTTGTTATGGTCAAACACATTCCACATCACAAATAACTAATGGCTTCTAAGTGTATGGGTTTCTCTCTTTTGACATGTTTTTTTCCTCACTTGCCTTTTCTCACCCCATGTATCAACATTGAATTTTTTTTCAATTTTTGTGATTTTTCTATTGAATACATACACCTGCCCCTATGGGACATTTTTAGTGTTTCAACCACTTTGTCTTGGCATTTTTGATTTTTTTTTTGTAGAGCTTTGCTATTGCCATTTTTAGAAACCCCCACCCCAAACTAAGAATTTTACAATGTCCTCATTTTATTGGAGGAAAGGATGTTTGTGACTTTGGTTTCAAGTGGCTAAAAATGTGAGAAAAGAGCAAAGCCTAGATCATTTCTGTGATATGTGCAGAATGTGGACCAAATTGTGTCCCAAGCAATTGTGAGTTTAGTTCTAGCATGTATTACTCCTAGAAATGAGATTGGACTTATGAAATTATTTGGGTTATGCAAGTAAATCAACAATATCAAAACATGATCCCAATGCAATGAAAATAAACCTAAAATATGTAAAAACTAATCCTAGACTCAAGAAAGTAAAAATAAACATAAAATGGAGCTAAAGGGTATGATTAAACCTGCCCTACTCAGTGGGAGTAGGCTGTTGGTCTTCTGTCTGAGTGGATGTTGCAGCACTGGACTTGGCAGCACCCTCTGCCATCAGCTTCTGGTTTGCTTCCCTCAAGCTTGCAATCTTCATCTTCTTGGCTTTCAACAACCTCCTCAACCTTGCAAGCCTTTCTTCAGCCCATGCCTCCTTTCCAACTTTCTTCTTCTTGCCCTCAATCATGGCCATCATCTCCAACTGCATTTTCTCTAGATTATCCATGAACTCTCCAATTTTTAGCAAGATGGTATCCATGGGTGTGCTGTTTTGGGACATCAAATCTTGGACCATAGTGATCATATCCGCAACACCAATCCCTTTCTCCTTTCTGTCCCTCAGCCTTTGAACAACTTTCGTGTCAATTAGCCACTTTTCTCTTTGTTCTTTAACAATGAGGTCATCATTGTATTGTGGCACACCCTCTTGCACTAGCATCTTTGTAAGCATTCCTGGAAAGTAGAGCTTTCCTCTAGCTCTTGCAGAACACTCTCTAATGCTCTTGAGTATTATTCTTCCCAAATTGATGCTTCTACTTGTGATAAGACAAAGAAGCAGAAACATCCTCTCCATAGAAATGGAGCTATCTTGAGTAGTAGGTGAGATGGAATATCTCAAAAAGTTGATCCATACATTAGAGTTTGCAGTGAGGTGAAGGGCCTTGAAGGTTCTCAACATAAAGTTGGTGTGGTACTCCCATTCAGACTTGGGCTTACCCAACACAACAACAGCTTCTACCAAATCATTAAGGGTAGCATTGTGAACCAAGTGGTAGTACTATGTCATCTTTGGTGGAGAAAGGTCAAGAAAGCTATTGATCTTTTTAGAAGTGCGGGAGATAATGACACCTCTGATTTGGATCCTAGGGGCTGAAGTAACAGACACCTCACAATAAAATTCTCTCATTAAAGTAAGGTTGTAGGAAGAGTAAACCTCACATACTTTCTCCAAGATTTGAGTGTCAACAACTTGCTTAATGAAACTAAACTCCCTTATGCTTTGAGCATCAAACCCCTTGTTAGGCAAACCTACTCTTGTTTGGTGCTTAGGCCACACCTTGGCAGCAGCCTTTGAGCTAAAGCCATTGTGAGGTCTCTCAGGTCTATCCACAAACACTACCATCTCCTTATCCTTCTTCTTCGTCTTCCTAACAGACCGTTCATGCTGCACAGATGTTGCAGCAGAACAATTGGTCTCTCCAGGTTTTGTTCCAGATGTTTCACCCTCAAAATGCACTTTTTGGTTTTCTTTTTGGGTGGTCCATCTCTCATAGAGGTTTTGGTGGCATGGGTTTTTCCTAGGGTTTTTCATTTCTTCCTCTTAACGGTCACAACAATAGGGTCCTCTTCATCTCTCAAGGTAAGGTCCTCCTCATCATTGGTCATAACATTAGGGTCCTCCTCATCAGTGAGCCAGTTTGGCCACTCATCGTTGGTGTGCATAGTGGGTGTTTCAGCACTGTGTGTGGCATCTCAATGGTATTTTCCTCATCAAAAATCCTTTCATTATCCCATTCCAAATCATGGTGAATGTGTGTGTTGTTCCTGAGATTGCTTGTGTCAATCTCCTCAATGTGGTCATCATCAAACTCAGAATCAATGGTGCTTTCAAAAACATTTTTTGCCACATTTTCCTCAGGAGAAGTTTGTTCAAAAATCCCTTCAAACTCAGAAGTTGTGAAAAACTTAGCCCCATTTTTTGTTGAAACAATGAGATGATCAGTGTCATCTTCTGAGCAAGAAGTGAGATGACCATCAACCAAGGTTGTGCAAAGAGACGAAGATACCTGAGGAGTTTCCTGTGGTTTAGTGGAGATTGGGATGGCTTGAGGACCCGAATACACCACGATATCAAGAGAGTTCGGTTCTTGTGGTTCCTCAACAGTAGCCTTCGAGCTTTCCCCTTTCTCCCCCAATTTTTGATCAAATTTAGCCACAATCAGGTTTGGGTTTGATTTTGTTGATGATTTTTGAACCAAAGGAAGAATAGAGTCATCCTCCAACTCCACAACTTCGGGTTCTTGAGTTGCCACAGGGGGTCGCACCACAACCCGATTTCGTTGGCTTCTCCTCACATTAGGGCGATTTTCCTCTCCTTGTGGGTACCGAACCAGGGCTCTCTTCACTCTATCCATGTTAATCGAAGTAAAGCAAGGAAGAAGATGGGAAATTTTGGGTTTTGGTGGGTTTTCAAAGGAAACAAAGTGAAGAAGAAAGAAGAGTGAGAAAGGTAGGAACAGTTCTAAGGGAATGGTTTGAATGAGGTTAGAACTGAAAGGTCAGTTCCATTTTAATGGATTAAAGGGATGGGTCTAGGATTTGTAATGGATATCACTTGAGTGTTTTCTTTAAGAAAGGTACAAAGTGGTTCAAAGGAAAAGGGCAATTTTGGAAGATAGTACATAAAGTGAGATAAAGTTGAAAAGCACTAGTACTATTTCTTGTTTATGTAGTCTGGAATCACTATTGTACTTTCCTCAAAACCATTTTAAAATTTGATAATCCATTTCCTCCCTTAAACCGTCTCTTTCTTGTGAAAAGCTAGGGTTTCTGATGCTTCAGCATTGATCCAACATCCTCTGCTCTTCCCTTTTCTCAGATCTAAATTGCAAACTAACACACAAATTAAAGACAACTAAGAGAAAAACAGAATAATAAACTTAAAAAGAATATTTACAAGGTTTTTGAAACTTTGAGATAGTTCCCATCTTGTGTTTGAAGCTTTTAGCAAAAAGTAATCATCTCCACAGGGTGATTCTGTGGGGATGCTACAGGACCATGCAATAGATTTGCTACAGGACCATGCAATAGCTTTACAACCCCATATGGATATACTTTATGGATTAGGAATGGGCCTGACCATCTAGACCTAAGTTTACCTGGGAACAATTTCAACCTAGAATTGAACAAAAGACACTTCTGACCAGCTTTCAACTCCCTGTATCTGATTCTATTGTCGTGCCACTTCTTTGTTTTTTCTTTATACAGCTTGGCATTCTCATAGGACATGTTCTTATGTTCTTCTAATTAACAGAGTTGTAACTTTCTTTTGTTACCAGCATCATCTAAGTTCATGTTCAATTCTTTTATAGCCCAGTATGCTTTGTGTTCAAGTTCTAAAGGGAGGTGACAAGCCTTTCCAAAGACTAACTTATATGGGGACATACCTAAAGGTGTTTTAAAAAATAGTCTTGTATGCCCATAAAGCATCATCTAATTTGAAAGCCCAGTCTTTTTTATTTGGCTTGACAACTTTTTCCAAAATCCCTTTTATATCTCTGTTTGAGAGTTCAGCCAATCCATTTGTTTGTGGGTGATGTGCAGTGGCAACTCTGTGTTTCATATTATATTTTTCAAGAACTTTACTCAACAAATTGTTTATAAAATGGGAAACCTCATCACTAATTAGTGCCCGGGGGGGGGGGGGGGGGTACCAAATCTTGTAAAAATTTGTTTTGTAAAAACTTAACAACAATTTTTGAATCATTTGAAACACGTATCATTGCTTCCACCCATTTTGATACATAATCAACAACGATAAGAATGTATTGGCGATTGTTTGATGGGGGAAATGATCCCAAGAAATCAATTCCCCAAACATCAAACAACTCAACTTCCAAGATACCATTCAAAGGCATTTCATTTCTTTGAGAAATGGAACCATTTCTCTGGCATTCATTACACCTGTGTGCAAAAATGTGGGCATCCTTAAAGAGAGTTGGCCAATAGAAACTAGATTGTAGAACTTTAGCTGCTGTTCTTTGGCCTCCAAAATGTCCTCCATAAGCTGACTGATGGCAATGCTGCAGGATTGCTGCCACTTCAGTTTTTCGGATGCACCTTCTCAGCAAGTGATCTGTACCAAGTTTAAACAGAAAATGATCATCCTATATGTAGAATTTACAATCATGGAGAAATTTCTTAAGCATATGGTGAGTATAATCAGAAGGTTTGATGCCACAAGCTAAATAATTAGCTATGTTAGCAAACAATGGAAGTTGTGATTGCACCATAAGAATCTTTTCACCAGGGAAGGTTTCTATGATGTCTCCTCCTTCCCTATCTTAAACAAGCTTTCTAACCTAGATAAATGATCCGCCACTTAGTTTTCCACACCCTTCCTATCAACAATTTCCAGGTCAAACTTTTACAATAACAAAACCCAACTTAATAGACTTGGTTTTGCATCTTTCTTTAAAATTAGATATTTGATGGCAACATGATCAGTGTGAACAATGACTTTTGCCCCCATCAAATATGATCTAAATTTCTCAAATACAAAAAACACTACTAATAGCTCTTTTTCAGTTGTTGTGTAAATAATTTGAGCCTCATTTAAGGTTTTGCTTGCATAGTAGATGGAGTGAAAAATCTTTGGTTTGTCCCAACAGCCCAATCACTTGCATCACACATGATTTCAAAAGGTTTGTCCCATTCAGGAGCAATAATCACTGGAGCAGTCACCAAAGCTTTCTTCAAAGTAAAGAATGCTTTTCTGCAATCCTCATTGAAATCAAATTTTTGGTCTTGCTGTAATAATAGACATAAAGGTTTTGAAATATTTGAAAAAACTTTTATGAAACATCTATAAAAACCAGCATGGCCAAGAAAGCTTCTGATTCCTTTAACAGTGGTTGGTTCAGGTAGTTTTTCAATAACTTCAAGTTTAGCTTTGTCTACCTCAACTCCCTCTTTTAGAAATTAAATGACAAAGGACAAATCCTTCTTTAACCATGAAATGACATTTTTCCCACTTAAGGACCAAGTCAGTTTATTCACACCATTTAAGACTTTGTTTTAAGTTTTCCAAACAATGATCAAAAGATGAACCATAAACAGAAAAATCATCCATAAATATTTCAGTGGATTTTTCAAGCATGTCAGAGAATATGGACATCATGCATCTTCGGAAAGTAGCAGGTGCATTGCAAACTCCAAACGACATTCTCCTGAAGGCAAAAGTGCCAAAAGGACAAGTGAAAGTAGTCTATCTTCCGGTGCTATGGCTATCTGTTAGTGCTGAAATTGCAAGTTGTATCCAAGTAGAAGGGTCTAATTTGTAAATTCTACTCTAAGTATAAAAGGCTTAGATAGAGTTAGTTTTACCTAACTTTGGGATTTAACATCAAGATACTTTGTCATATTCTCTCTTCACTTTTGTAATTGTTTCTTAAGATCAATGAGAGATGACTTGAGTATTGCTTGATCATTGTTTGTTTACTTGTTTCTGGGATCGCACTATCTGATTGAATTCTGAGTATCCATCCAAGAAGTAGTAGAACTCGTTTCCAGTCAACCTGTCCAACATTTGATCAACAAAAGGTAAAGGAAAATGGTCTTTTTGAGTATCATTGTTTAGTCCACGGTAGTCCATGCAAATTCTCCATCTGGAGACTATTCTGTGGGGATGAGTTCATTCTTGTCATTGGAAATGACAGTGATCCCCCCTTCTTTGAAACACATTGGACTGGACTAACCCAAGAACTACTGGTTATTGGGAAAATAATTCCTACATCTAACCATTTTTAAATTTCCTTTTTCACTACCTCTTTCATGACAGGGTTCAGCCTTCTTTGAGGGGCTATGGATTTGAAGTTCTTTTCTTCTAAGATGATCTTATGTTGACAAATGGAAGGACTAATCCCCCCAAGGTCAACAATGATCCATCCTATGGCTTTGGTGTGCAACTTCATCATATCTACTAACTTCTTTTTTCTGATGCAATTCTAGGGTAGCTGATATGATGACATGCAATTTGTCTTCTTCTCCTAGAAAGGCATACTTCAGATGGGTTGGGAGTTGTTTCAACTATGGAAGGAATAGCTGATTTTTGCTCACTATTTTCCAGCAGCCCAATGCTGCAGCAACCAAAGGGACTGTCTCTCCTTTTCTCAAGTTAAGGTCCCTATCATCATCCTCTTCTATCCTACAGGTCTGTTTGACTCCCTCTTCATGAAACAATGACTCAATGGTACTTAAGCTTGAACAATCTTCCATATCATTAGGGTATTTTAAAGAATTGAAAACATTGAATGTGACTTTTTGGTCTTGAAGTCTCATGGTCAACTCTCCTTTCTGGACATCTATCAAAGTTCTACCAGTGGCTAAGAAAGGTCTTCCTAAAAGAATAGGAATATCCTTGTCAGCCTCGAAGTCTAAAATGATAATGTCAACCGGAAAGATGAATTTGGCAACCTGGACTAACACATCTTCAATCTTACCCTTTGGATAGGCAATGGTCTTATCAGCTAAAATGAGTATGACTGTGGTAGGTCTGACCTCTCTTATACCTAAGCATTTGAAGATTGACAAAGGCATAAGATTAACACTGGCACCTAGATCACACAAAGATTGTCCAACTTCTTTCCCACCTATGGAACAAGGAATAGTAAAACTCCCTGGGTCTTTTTTTTACGGGGTATTTTGTTGGAAAACATAGCACTGCAACCTTCAGTGAGGGCAACCGTTTCATACTCATTCAACTTCTTTTTCTTACTCAAAATGTCTTTAAGGAACTTGGCATAGTTGGGCATCTGCTCAATTGCTTCAACAAGAGGTATGTTGATGTGCAATTGTTTGAAAACATCCAAAAACTTTTTAAATTGCAATTCCTCCTTCTCTGAAACATCCCAAAAATCACAATGAATTTAAACCTTAAAATTTACCAGAGTTAACCACAATTTCGTCCAAACTTTTATACATAAATGGAGAATTAGCTATGAAGGTTCACATATACAATTTGAACTATCAAAACAACCTGCTAATCTAATCCTTAACACTAAGATCAGATTATACTGGTTGTTTAGGCCATTCATCAAAACATCTTCGTATAAACTAACTTCTCCATATCGTCACCAAAAGTAGAATTCCGATACCACTCGTCCCTCCTCCCTTTATAACTTCCCCGAGCTAGTACCTGGTAAGAAAATTTAATTTGAAACGATTAGGCTTACACCTAGTGAGAACATCTTATTTTCAAATCAATATCTTTATAGGCTTTGAAAACCAAAACTTGTAAACAAAGCGTATAAATTAACCTCATCCCAACTTTCTTACCGAACACATAACATCTTTCGATAACGGGAATCATACCCGATTCCATGAGTATGACAACACTAAATATGTCATAGAATCATATCCGAGAGCCCCACTACGAATTACCACGAATTCTAGTTTATAGCTCCTATCCAAGAAATCACAATTAAGCGCCAAGCCTTTTCTTGAAATGCAAGTAGAAACAACAATTATATCTTGCCTATTTCTAATCTATTGATAGAAATTGGAAATAACAATTATATTTTGTCTATTTCTTGTTTCCACGTCTCAATTTATGAATAGCAATTATACCTTGCCTATTCCATGTTACAATATGAATAGCAATTCTACTTTGCCTATTCACTTCTCAATATGAATAGCAATTCTACTTTGCCTATTCCATCTCAATATGAATAGTAATTCTACTTTGTCAATTCCATCATTTAAATATGAATAGCAATTCTACTTTGCCTATTCCATCATTCCAATATGAATAGCAATTCTACTTTGCCTATTCATTACATTTCCTAATATATGTGAGTACCAACTCAAAGCACATAACAACTCATCTCATACTCTCAATCGAGTTATAATTGTGTTCGTACTCTTTAATAATTAAGGTACTTTTCATATTCAGACTACACTTAATTATGAAAAGACCTCATACAGTAAGTTATCCGGAACAACCTATACGATAAACTAATCCAGAAATCAAGTCCGGAAAACACATCCGGAAATATATCCGGAAACACATCCGGAATCCAAAGAGATCCGGTACTTTTCGGAAAAAGTATCCGGACTCAAAGTCCAGAATCATCCAGGATCAAATCCGGTATCCAGTACATCCATTCCGGAAAGCCATCCGGTATCTGAAATATCCGATATCCGGAAAATCATCCGACACCCATCCGAAATCCGGAATAATCGCGTATCCGGAACCAATCCGGAAAACATCTGGAATCCGGAATAATTGGAAAACGCATCTTCTGGATTTCATCAACTTTAACCTGTTTCGTTCAATCTTTACCCAGTACTCTCCAAATCACTTTGTATTCAATTTTCGAAGATGATAATAAGCTTAATAACCATTTCCATTCACATAAAGATTTTATTGAGTAAAAACAAGCAGATGGACTCACCTTAAAATCGAATTCAGTGTCTGCAACCCAATCGATTCACGTCCAATCTTTCACACCAACGGAGCAAATTTAGGATTCAGGAAATCTTTCTCTCTGCCTTCTTTAGAACCGACTTCAGGGAAAACAAATTGAGTTAAAAATCTCAATTCCAGCGCCTCTCTCTTAAATATATAATCAACTATCAACAAATGACCAAATATACCCCGAAGTTCATAATTCATAATTATCTTAACTTTAGGTCAATTACACTTTCGACCCTTCAATCTCAATTATTACATAATTTGATCATGGAAAATAGAGGTGTTACAAATCTCCCAACTTGAAAATGATTTCGTCCTCGAAATCGAAACTATACAAACAAATGAGGATATCTATTCTTCCTTTTTCGAAGATAACCAACATGAAATATGTTATGGGTTCCCTCCAATTCAAGTGGAATCCCCAACTAGTAGACTGAAAGTCCTACATGCTTAATTACAGTTAAAGGTCCAAGAAAACAAGGACTCAGCTTTCCACGTTTTCCAAATCTTATACCCTTCCACGGAGATACCGATCATCCCGCTCCCCAACTTGAAACTCTTTAGGTCTCCTTGGATCAAATTTTACAACCCTCAAGTTTTTCCCGAACTAAGACTTGACCCCATTAGCTATTTCAACTACGTAGGCATCTTCCAAAATAGTGATTGGTAAAGCAAAGTTTTAATAACAGATTGTAATACAAAAGACAAGTTAGCACCACTATCACATAATATATACACATGCATAAAATTAACAAGGAACGTATCGAAAACTACATCCATCGATTCCTTAGCTTCTTCCGTCATCATGGAAATGCTCAGCTCATTGGTTTTGAAGTATTAGGTTTCCTCTCTTGATTCCCGCTATTCTTCATCTTTGGGCAATCCCTTCAATAATGACCAGACTCCTTACATTCATAGCAGGTTGGTCCTTGGATTGAACAATTCTCAATTTGATGACCACTCTTTCCGCATTTAAAACATTCCTTCGATACCACCCGACACGGCCCAAAATGTTTATTCTTACATTTCTGACACCAGTTAGGTTCTTGTCGAGGCTCAAAATGAGTGTTCTGGATAGGGGGCTTCGGTCCTTGCGAAGATTCCGATCGACCTTCCCACTTTCTTTTCTCTCACAATTGAGTTTTCTCAGCTTTATCTTTTGCGTAAACTTCTTCTATAATCTTTGCTTCTTCAATTGTTCCCTCGGAGTTAAAGCTTTAGAATTTCTAACTCTGAACATCATATCGGCTGGCAAACCCTTCAGGTAAGCCTTCATCTTTTCTTTTTCAGTTGGAGCCACATGCCCCACTAAGTTCAACTTCTCTAAAAAGATTCAAGTATATTCTCTTACAGATGAATTTCCCTTCTTTAGCGTTCGAAATTCTTCCTCAATGCGATCCATTTCATTCTCATTGCAATATTCTTCCAATATCTTCCTTTTGAACGACTCCCAAGTCATCGATGCTAAAACCGGAGCCGTCATAGTTGATGTCACGATATTCCACCAGGTCAAAGCATTTCCACGTAACATCTGGGACCCGAATCCGACCTTTGATTCTTCGTCACACTCACAAGATCTGAATGTCTGTTCCGTTTCTCTAATCCAATTCATATGCAATTGGATTATCAGTACCAACAAATTCAGGTGGCTTGCAGCTTAAAAACGTCTTATAGGAACAAATTTTCCCCATCCACCTATTTACATTCCGCACTAGATTAACAGGCGGATTTACAGTACCGGTACCCAACCCTGGTCTTTGTGACTCAATGCTTCGATCATTCAGCATTTTCATGAACTTCTCCGGTTGCTGAGTCAGTGCAGTATTCATAACCCTCATCATATTTTCCATCATTTGGGATTCTATAGTGGATTCCGTCGTCACCGGATTAGAAGTACCGACATTCGTTCGACGTGTTTGATTCCCTCTTTCTCCCAGAATAGATGGCATTGTTGGACTTACCCTAGTTGTACCCCTTTCGGGTTGATTCTCCACCCATTCATTTGCCGCCCTCTCTTCTGAAGAAGTAGGAGATCGGGTTGGTGTATTCACCATCGTATTCTGGACAAAGCACATAAAGATAACCATAAGAAATGGTTATGCACAATCCCAACACAAAACGTACTTTAACGTTCATTAATCATCATAACAATTTAAAACAAGTATGCTTACGTAACAATATATTCATAATAACAGTAGCTAATTGAAATTATGAACATACTATACATAAGAATCCTCGTTACCATCATCACAGTTCTTAATTCACGTATTTTTGTCGACTCTAAGACTATCCCGTCTTAGTATTTCTAACCAATCTCATAAATCATATCTTAATCATCTCAGCTTAAGTCTAGGTATCTCACGATCATATATAGTTAGCTTAAGCTACAACTCTGATACCAAAATGAAACATCCCAAAAATCACAATGAATTTTAACCTTAAAATTTACCAAAGTTAACCACAATTTCGTCCAAACTTTTATACATAAATGGAGAATTAGCTATGAAGGTTCACATATACAATTTGAACTATCAAAACAACTTGCTAATCTAATCCTTAACACTAAGATCAGATTATACTGGTTGTTTAGGCCATTCATCAAAGCATCTTCGTATACACTAACTTCTCCATATCGTTACCAAAAGTAGAATTCTAATACCACTCGTCCCTCCTCCCTTTATAACTTCCCCGAGCTAGTACCTGGTAAGAAATTTAATTTGAAATGATTAGGCTTACGCCTAGTGAGAACATCTAATTTTCAAATCAATATCTTTATAGGCTTTGAAAACCAAAACTTGTAAACAACGCGTATAAATTAACCTCATCCCAACTTTCTTACCGAACACATAACATCTTTCGATAACGGCAATCATACCCGATGCCATGAGTATGACAACACTAAATATGTCATAGAATCATATCCGAGAGCGCCACTACGAATCACCACGAATTCTAGTTTATAGCTCCTATCCAAGAAATCACAATTAAGCGCCAAGCCTTTTCTTGAAATGCAAGTAGAAACAGCAATTATATCTTGCCTATTTCTAATCTACTGATAGAAATTGGAAATAACAAATATACTTTGTCTATTTCTTGTTTCCACGTCTCAATTACAAATAACAATTATACCTTGTCTATTCCATGTTACAATATGAATAGCAATTCTACTTTGCCTATTCGCTTCTCAATATGAATAACAATTCTACTTTGCCTATTCCATCTCAATATGAATAGCAATTCTACTTTGCCTATTCCTTCATTCCAATATGAATAGCAATTCTACTTTGCCTATTCCATCTCAATATGAATAGCAATTATACTTTGCCTATTCCATCATTCCAATATGAATAGCAATTCTACTTTGCCTATTCCATCTCAATATGAATAGCAATTCTACTTTGCCTATTCCATCATTTCAATATGAATAACAATTCTACTTTGCCTATTCCATCATTCCAATATGAATAGCAATTCTACTTTGCCTGTTCATTACATTTCCTAATATATGTGAGTACCAACTCAAAGCACATAACAACTCATCTCATACTCTCAATCGAGTTATAATTATGTTCGTACTCTTAAATAATTAAGGGACTTTTCATATTCAGAAAACACTTAATTATGAAAAGACCTCATACAGTAAGTTATCCGGAACAACCTATCCGGTAAACTAATCCGGAAATCAAGTCCATAAAACACATATGGAAATATATCTGGAAATCAAATCCATAATTCCACATCCGGAAACATCCGGAATCCAAAGAGATCTGGTACTTTCCGGAAAAAATTTCTGGACTCAAAGTCCGAAATCATCCGGGATCAAATCCGGTATCCGGTACATCCACCATCAGGTATCCGGAATATCCGATATCCGGAAAATCATCCGTCACCCATCCAGAATATGGAATAATCCGGTATCCGGAACCAATCCGGAAAACATCCGGAATCCAGAATAATCGGAAAACTCATCTTCCGGATTTCATCAACTTTAACCTATTTTGTTCAATCTTTACCAAGTCCTCTCCAAATCACTTTGTATTCAGTTTTCGAAGATGATAATAAGCTTAATAACAATTTCCATTCACATAAAGATTTTATTGAGTAAAAAAAAGCAGATGGACTCACCTTAAAATCGAATTCAGTGTCTGCAACCCAGTCGATTCATGTCCAATCTTTCACACCAACGGAGCAAATTTAGGATTCAGGGAATCTTTCTCTCTGCCTTCTATAGAACCGACTTCAGGGAAAACAAATTGAGATAAAAATCTCAATTCCACCACCTATCTCTTAAATATATAATCAACTATCAACAAATGACCAAATCTACCCTGAAGTTCATAATTCATAATTTGTTGGTCCCGGAGGGGTTATACAAGTTTGTAGAAAAGGGGGGGGGGGGTTGAATACAAACACACAGATTTTACTTTTCTAAATTGTTTTGTTAGGGTCAAATCTGGTTGAATAGAAGTTCAAGGGCTGAATTGTTATTTATTAATTTGAGCCTTTAATTGTGAACGGGCCGTGGGCTTCCATGCCATGGGCCCAATGTATTTAAAGTTGTTTAGCTTAGATAATTAAGCGAGTTTTCATTTTAAACTTTCAAGCACTTATTGTAATTCTCTCTATATTGAAAGTAAAGTGGATGACCATTGGAAATCATACTGTTCTTGATATCATCTATTGATTTCTATTACTTGTTGCACGGATCTGGAACTCACAATTGGTATCAGAGCAAACAGACGAACTGATTCAAAGTGATTTTCTTGATTTCTGGTAAGTTTTCTGGAAACATTCGACTTGTTCTTGGCTTGAAAACTCATATTTTGATTCTGTCAAAATTGATTGCTATCGCTTATCACATTCTGTTAGCATCTTCTTAGTAAGCGTTTCTGCAAATTTTCAGCACTCAATTCGTCCATCTTAATCGATTTTAAGCAAAATCGAATTTTCAAGTTTTTGTCTCTGTTTCTTGCAAAAATCAAATTTTCAAGTTTTTGTCTCTGTTTCTTGCAAAATCGATTTAGGTATTGTTATTATTGTGTTTGGTCGAGTTCCTAACCTTGCAGGAACGATTTTGAGCAACCCTAGTCGATTTCCAAACGATTTGGAAACCACAGCCGCAGTTACCGGATACCACAGCCGTGGTTACCGGGTTCTTCATAGTGTTACCGGGTAAGTTTACTATTCCTTCAATTGTTACCGGGTAACTCCAAGTTACCGGGTAACGTATCACTTACCGGTATTTTCAATACTTATCGGACAAGTTCCCGGTAAGTACATCCGGTAACTTACATTTCATCCGGTAAGTGTGTTACTTATTCTATTCGGTAAGTTCTTAGTTCAATTATTCCATCCGGTAACATCAAGTCATCCGGAAACCTCTTTCATCCGGTAAGCATCATCATCTGGTAAGCTCTTCCACCAGGTAAGTTTCACTTTTTGCTCAATTTTATTTCATCTGGTATCTTGTCTCACCCGGTAACCCTCTGTTACCCGGTAACTCAAGATCATCCGGTAACATTTGCAATTTTACCTTATTTTCACAATCTGATCTGGACACTTCCAGATCAGATATCTTTCATCCGGATTCCAATCCGGTAAGTTCTGCTTAGTCGAATTCTTACCTGATTTAGCATAATCCACTCTTAGAACCTACGTTAGGATATCACTCTTAGTGCCTTGCGTTAGGTTATCACTTTGAATCGAACCAATTGTCTGACGATCAATCCAGTGCAACTTAAGATGTCTTCACGCGACCCTCTTGCCATCGGCACCGATTCCAAACCACCTTGCCTCTACCAAGGTGAGTACAGCCAGTGGCGGGACAGATTTATAATCTTCATTGAGTCAAAGGATAACTTCGAGTATCTCTGGCGAGCTCTAGAAGACGGGCCAATTCCTGAACCCACAAAGACTATTCCACCAACTGAAGCAGGTGGTCAACCTTGTATCGAGAAAAAGATACTCTCCGAAATGACTACCGACGAACGAGGCATGATTGAGGGAGAAAAGCATGCTAAGAGGTACCTTATTCAAGCTCTACCCAACACGATCTATACTGCCATCGACAGCTACAAAAAGACAGCCAAGGGCATGTGGGATCAAGTGCAGAAAATGATGCGCGGGAGCGAAGTCGGGAATCAACTGAAGATCAACAGCTCCATAACCAAGTTTGATGGGTTTAAGCAGAGCACCGGCGAATCCCTCTCTCAGACCTATGAACGCTTCTGTCTCTTTCTCAACGATCTTCACAATAACCAAATCACTCGTTCTAACACGGAGAACGCACTTAAGTTCCTCAACAACCTCCTGTCTGAGTGGAAAGTATACGCAACACACGTCAAGCACAACCACTTAATGGAGATAGTCGGCATCCACGAGCTCTATGAGATGCTACTGCAGGACGAAGATGAAGTGATGGAGATTCTGAACGAGAAGAAGTTTGCATCCAAGCCAGCTACTGATCCATTGGCACTTATGTCTTCCAAACGAGGGAAATCTTCTGGCCGTCATTCCAAACGTTCCCAAAAGCAAAGAGAATCTGAATCAGAACCTGAGGAAAGAGAAGACAGTGATTCTGATCTTGAAGTATCTGCCATTAAGAAAGCGATGGCCCTGCTCTCCAAATCCTTCCTACAACAGAAGTTCTATAAGAAGCCGACGTCCAATAATCAGCGCTACTCCACCTCCTCTAAGAAGCGCCATGATTATCAGGACAAATATGAAGGAAAGAAGAAAGCTGATGAGTCCAACCAGTCGAACAAGAAAGAGAAGACAGAGAAAGATGACCGCAAGTCTGACTCAAAGAAGAAAGACGAACCCGTGACATGCTATAACTGCGGAAAGCTTGGTCCTTTTGCCAAAGACTGTAGAAAGCCTGTTGTGAAGAACGCTCATTATTACAACGCTAAGCTCGCTCTGGCAGAACAGAAAAAAGCAGGAGAAGCTCTATTTGTTGAAGAAGACTATTGGTTGGGTTGTTCTGATGATGAAAGTGAACCTGATGGTGCTGATGCTTTCATGGGCTACCACTCTCCTGCTGATGAAGAAAAAGGCAAAGTCAAGTCAGGTGTGTGAATCTACTACTCAAGATTTCTTTACTCAAATTCAATCTCTTGTTGAACGGATAGATTCCTACAAGGCCACCTCTAACGAATAACTGCTTGAAATTAGATCACTATCTGAAAAGCTAGATGTTCAAAAGCGAATAACTAAGAAACACAAGTCCGAAAATGCTAATTTAAAAGGAAAATGCAAAAATCTTTCAATAGCACCTAAGGACATAAGGGCCCAAATATCTGAACTACAATCACAGCTTGATTAGTGTGTAAATGAGAAAGCAGAAATTGTTTATCAATGCTCTGCTCTTCAAATTCAGCACAAGGAGTTTGTCGCTAAAATTCTTGATCTTGAAACCAAACTCCACAAAAGAGGTCAAACTGACCAGACCATCCATATGAGTAAACCCAAGGAGTTCACTTATTTTAACAAAGAATGGGGAATCGGATATGATAACCCACACTACTTGACAAAGGGTATATACAAAACACCTACTCTGTATGATTTTGGCTGTTTTGGAATAGACAAAAAGTAACCGGAATATGCGATAAAATGGACTGGTCCTCTTGAACCTGAAAAGGAAGAGGAAACTGAGGAATATAAACGAAAGTGTTAGCTTCAATCTTCCTAATCATAGAAATACTTAGAAGTAGTGAAAAATAGGCTAAGTATAGAAAAGCCTCTCACAGAGGCTCTGCCACTTCTTCCAGAAGATCAAGTCCAGAAAGCCACAGAAGCTACAGAGGTAATCACAGAACCTCTGTAGTGCGCAAGAAGAAGATCAACTCGGAAACAAGTGGACTGCTCACAGAAGGTCAGACCATAGAACCTCTGTAATGCCTTACAGAGCCTCTGTGGTCTGCTATGAAGACTTGGAAGATATTACTGGATACGTTCATCAACTTGCATGGAAAAGTACTGTCAAAACACGTGTCAAGCTCTGAGTGGACTCAATAGGGCATGGTACAAAATAGACGTCTGCGCCATTTAATGCATTTACCAATAGTACATCTGCTCCATTAAATGCGCATGGCTCAAACAACTGCTCACACCATCCAGTCCACTGTTCACACCATCCAGTTTACTATTCATGCCGTAAAAGGAACAGTGACCAACTTCATAGTCTTCTAATAGTAGTATAAAAGGAAGTCTCATGTTGAGATCTTCCTAACGACGAAAACACAAGGAATCACTAATACTCTCAAGCTTTATTGTCAAATATCTGAGTGTTATATTCTCACACACACCAACAGTTCTTAATCTGTTCTTCGTGTTCTTATTATATATTGAATAACAGTAACTGTTCAAGAAATCCTCTTTATTCCTTACTGTTTTCTTTATATATGTGCGTTCTAATATCTATCAAACATATCTGTTAGTTTAATACGCTTCCGCATCAAACTCTAAACTCAACTAATAGACTGTTAATATTGATTAAGCGTATCTGGGTTCCAACAATTGGTATCAGAGCCTTCCTTGATTTTCAATATCAAGTGATCCACTTATCAAGACTCTTGATAGATATTACTGAGATTTAAAATTGTGTCTGGAAACTGCTTAAACCCAGAAAATCTTCAAGCTCATCGAAGTAACTCTTTAGTCATACTTTCTTTCTAAAATCTTCAAATGACAAATACAAATAATTTCTTTACTACTGGTTCTCTCACTAAACCTCCTACTCTCCTTCGAGATGAGTATCCTCAGTGGAAAATAAGAATGGTCCATATTTTCGAGGGTACTGAAAAAAATCAAGTACAATATCTGTACAATCCTCCTCCTATTCCCATGACAGTAGTACCTCGTATACCTGCTACTGCTGAATCTGCCGAAATCCCCGAACATCAAAAACCAAAGCCAAAAGGGGAGTGGTCAACCGAAGATAAAGCAGAAGATGAAGTTGCTCAGAAAACCAAGAGGACATTAATTATGGCAATACCCAACGAACTCTTTCAATCCTTGGATTCATGTGAAACAGCGCATGATCTGTGGAAAGAACTGGAAAGACAGTTGGAAGGAGGTGCTAAAACACAAAAAAACCGAAGAGCACAGTACATCAATGAATATCATGCATTCAAAGCCTCTGCAACAGAGTCTCTGCAAACAACATATGACAGATTCAACTCTCTAATCAACCAGTGCAGAAAATCAGGCATTGACAGAACTTCTGAAGAAAACAATGTCATGTTTTTAAAAAGTCTAAATGAAGAATGGCTCCAGCTGTCTATGTCCCTACAGACAAATCAGGATCTAGACACCTGGACTCTCTCTGATCTTTACGGAACATTAGCCGCACAAGAACCTCAGATAGCACAGGCTAAAACACTAACCATTGCACCATATGCATTGGTTAGTAAAACTAAAGAGGATGCACAGAGACCAAGAAATGATAAAGCCACAGAGGAGAAGAAGAAGGAGAAGAAGAAGATGGTGATAATTGACAGTGAAGAAGAAGAAGAGCAAGCAGAAAAGGAAATAACTCTTGCGTCACTAGCTAAATCTTTAGCTCTATTGACAAAAGAGTTCAGAGGAAACAGAAGAAGTTCCGGAAATGAAAGATATGATAGAGAAAACCAGGATGACAGAAGAGACAACAGAAGAGATGACAGAAGAGGAGAAGAATCAAGTGGCCGACAGAGGTCAAACGATAGAAATTACAGAGGGAATGACCGACAGAGGTCAGATGACTCGGTAAGCCACACACAGCAAGAATGCTACAAATACGGCAAACCTGGTCACTATGCAAATGAATGTAGATCAGAGAAAGGCGGAGACCTACAGAAGTCCAATGATCGAACAGGAAACATTCCTCAAGGATGTTTTAACTGCGGCAAACCAGGCCATTTTGCGAATGAATGCAGAAGCAGATCAAATCGCCCACAGAGGGACTCTGCTTTCTATAAAAAGAAAGCCGAATATTATGCTCAAAAATCCTTAATGGCAAAAGGACATTCTGAGGATAACACAGAAGACTTCCAGTCAGACTCTACTTCTGACGATGAACATACCGCTAATGCCCTCTTCTGTGGCATGGCAGAAGTCGACTCCTGCACTGACTCTGAGGTATCTACTTCAAATTCCAACTCTTGTATTACCTCTGTAGATGATAATACACTTAGAATTAACATTGAATTAATTGAACTGAAAGAGATAAATCAAAGTATTCAGAAAAGACTCACTTTCAATGAGAGAGAAGTACGGCTTCTCACTCAAGAAAAAGCAATGATTTTTGAGGAAAAAGAGAGAATAGAAAAGAATTGGAACAAAACTCTAGATCCTTTAAAAACAAATTTCTGAATTAACCAATACTTTAAAAGATAAAACAAAAGAACTTTCAGTTTCAAGGAGCGAAACTACTGACATAAGATCTCTTAAAGAATACTTTCAAAGAGAAAGAGAGGTATTATGGCAAGATTTACTCAGAAGAGAAGTTTTGCTTAAAAACTATAAAGATGCACAGAAAGTTTATCAAAAAATAAACTCACAAATAGGGAGACGAGGTATAGGGTATGATGATATCACCCTAGGTGTTGAAGGAAAAACAAACAAACCTCTGTCCTCGTTATTTGTGATTGGAAAAACAAACAAACCAGATTTTCCAAATCTAATCTCTGTAAGCAAACGGGCGAAAATCTCTGTGGATCCTTACTTGAAGAAACATAAGAAGATGATTAACGTGTGGTTTGAAAACACAGACTCATCATCTTCAACCTCTGTCAATAGAGGTATCAAACCAAAGAAATATCTGAAAACACAAGATCAGATTGGTATCTTCAAGTTTGGAAAACCAGAGACCCAAACACAGGTTGCTTTTGTCTATTTGATAAACGTTGAAAAGAAATTATCAGCAGAAGCTCCTGAGTTTAAACCCATTTTTTCAGAAGAAAACTTTAAAATTTTAATTGAAAAAGAAATTTTGGAAATATGGAAATCAAGCGTTTTAGAAAATTTCTGTACATCTTCTATAGATAAAACTCTCACTGAAGAAATCTTATTAGAAACCTCTGCAATCTATGAAAACTATTCTACAGAGGAAGAAAGCTCGTACGATACATGCTCAGAAAATCCAGCCTCTATTGAAAGAATTGACTCAACCTCTGCATACGAGGACGATTCATCCTCTGACAACTCAGAGACTGATTTCAAATCAGGGATAATTCACTGTGACACAGAGGATGTCAAATTCTCCTCTGAAGTTCCTCACAGAACTATTTCTCCAAAAGAGAAACTCACAGAGATTCCAATCTGCCAAGATTTTCTAAAATTGAATCTACATATCAAAACCTCTGCTGAGCTTAAAATGTTACAGAAGACCTCTATTGATCCTATAAGTTCTAGATTTTCAAAACCCAAGGTTAATAAATCTTTTTCTTCTGTGACAGTGATGAAAGAAGTTCACCACAGAAGCAACCCACAGAAGGCAGGTCCTAAACAGAGCTTTTGCAAACAACATTCGAGTATTCATAGATCTTCTAGTAATAGGAAATCAAATGTAAAGAAAGAATGTAATGCCTCTGTGGCTGAGTTTAAAAAGTTCAATGAAAAGTTCAAGCAAATCACATCTCATATTCAATACTGTCATTGCTTTGATCTTATGTCTAAACTTAATAATCATTTTTCAAGTCAAGTCTGTTTACTCTCTACGACAATTCAAAAGTCAAATCCCACAAAGAAACAATCTGACTCTTCTGCAGAGAACAAAATGTATTTCAAGAATGCCAAGGCAAACTTGAAAAACTCTAACAATATTGGACCCATATGGATATGGGTACCTAAATCTCTGTGATTGTCCTGCAGAAGAAGTATGTGCCAATCTGGTATCTAGACTCCGGATGCTCAAGGCACATGACTGGTGACAGAAGTGCACTATCCACGTACAAAGAAACACAAGATGGTGGATCTGTGACTTTTGGAGACAACAAGAAAGGACACATAAAAGGCTATGGAGTCATAAGGAAAGAAGACGTTTCTGTATACAAAGTTGCATATGTGGATGGCCTTAAACACAACCTACTCAGTGTAAGTCAACTTTGTGATACAGGATTCAATGTGTTGTTCAAAAGAACTTTCTGCTCTCTACAAAGTGAAGAAACAAGTATGGAACTTCTGCGAGCTGAAAGAATAGGTGATCTATATCTAATGAACTTCAACTCAAAGAACAAAGACAAAGTTTGCCTTGTTGCCTGCAAAAGTGAAGAAGCCTGGTTATGGCACAACAGGTTCTGTCACTTAAATTTTCACACATTGGAAAAACTGGTCAAACTTGATCTAGTTAAAGGTTTGCCAAATGTTAAGTTCAATAAGGATCATTTATTTTCTGCCTGTGAGATGGGAAAACTCAAAAGAGCTTCCCACAAAGGCAAAACAGATGTATCTTGCACTAGACCTCTGTACATGCTTCATGTCGACCTCTGCGGTCCCATTGCCATACAGAGCCTAGGTGGCAATAAATACATACTTGTCCTAATTGATGAGTATTCGCGTTTCACATGGGTTGAATTCGTTAGAAAGAAATCAGATGTTCCAAATATATTGATAAATCTAATGAAAAGAATCCAAGTTCTTTATAATTGCAGAATACAGAAGTTAAGAAGTGACAATGGCACAGAATTTAAAAACTCTGTCATTGAAGCCTATCTTTCAACAGAAGGAATATCACAGAACTTTTCTGCAGCTCGCACTCCACAACAGAACGGTGTTGTCAAAAGAAAAAATCGAACACTTGTGGAAGCCGCAAGAACTATGATGTCAGCATGCGGATTATCAATGAACTTTTGGGCAGAAGCAATTTCTACTGCGTGTTATACTCAAAATCGATCAACCATTGTGAAAAGACACCTCAAGACGCCTTACGAATTGATTAACAAACGGCGGCCAAACATCAAATTTTTCCATGTATTCGGATGCAAATGCTTCGTCTTAAACGACAGAGATTCAAGAGGAAAGTTTGATGTAAAAGCAGATGAAGGCAAATTCATTGGATACTCTGCCACTTCCAAAGCCAACAGAACATTCCTTACAAAATCTCACAAGATTGTAGAAAGCATCAATGTTTCTTTTGATGATTCATTCCAAATGACTTCTGAACAAATCAGTTCAAAACTCGCAATTAAAGAGAAATCCTCGGTCATCTCACGAGCAAAAGAAGACTTGGATCTTCTATTTTTAGAGATGCTCAACGAAAACATTGATCCTTCTGTTGGAACAATCAGAGTTTCTGAAGAACCATCCTCTGTCGGACAAAATCCTACAGGTTTGTCTCTAACTGGTCCTAAATATGCTTCATCTTCTTCTGTACATACTACAGATGCAATTGCCGAAGCAGAAGAAAGTGCAGAAGATGAAACATCAAGGAAAACGACCACAGAAGCTGCACAAACCACAGAAGAACCAATTACAGAGGAAATCGAGGACCAAGACTATACGTCCTCATAGGAACAAACTCCACCACCACTCATACCAATCATTCCACAAACGGTAGAATCAACTACCAAGGCACGAAGAACAACAGAGGCTACACAAGAAGAAACACAAGAAGTCTCTAAAGAAAGTCTGAATGACATTGATGATCATCTTCCACGCACAACTCAATGGACAAAAAGCCATCCTCCAAGCCAAATAATCGGAGAACCTTCTGACGCAGTAAAAACAAGGTCTGTCACTGCTAACTTTTGTTTCTTTACAAATTTTATTAGTGTGATATAACCAAAGAAGATTTCTGAAGCCCTAGATGACCCAAACTGGGTAGACGCCATGCAAGAAGAACTTTTGCAATTTGAGCGTAACAGAGTATGGACTCTAGTACCTCTGCCAAGAGGAAAACAGGCCATTGGGACTAAATGGGTCTACAGAAATAAGAAGGATGAAGATGGAGTGGTCATCAGAAACAAAGCAAGATTAGTAGCAAAGGGATATAGACAAGAAGAAGGCATAGACTACGATGAAACTTTTGCCCCTGTCGCACGGCTCGAAGCAATAAGAATATTTTTAGCCTTCGCAGCCCACAGAGGTTTTAAAGTCTATCAGATGGACGTAAAATCAGCTTTTCTCAACGGTGAAATCCAAGAAGAGGTCTACGTTAATCAGCCACCAGGATTTGAAAGCTCAAAGTTTCCAAGGCATGTATACTACCTTGAAAAAGCTTTATATGGACTGAAACAGGCTCCACGAGCATGGTATGAACGACTTTCTACCTTTCTTCTAGTCAATGGTTACAACAGAGGTACAACAGATACTACCTTATTCTATAAACGCAAAAGTAGTGAGATAATGCTTGTACAAATATACGTAGATGACATAATTTTTGGGTCTACTAATTCAGAAGAGTGTAAAAGATTTGAAAAACTCATGCAGAGTGAGTTTGAAATGAGTATGATGGGAGAATTAACTTTCTTCCTCGGACTCCAAGTCAAACAATCATCAGAGGGAATTTTTATAAATCAAGCTAAATATGTCTCTGACATTCTTTCCAAGTATAGCCTCTCTGATACCTCTGCAATGAAAACTCCAATGGCCACTGGAAACAAGTTATTCTTAGATTCAGATGGCATCTCTGTAGAATGCACTCTCTACAGAGGCATGATTGGATCTCTGTTATACTTAACAGCAAGCAGACCTGACATTATGCATGCCACATGTCTCTGTGCACGCTATCAAGCTAATCCAAAGAAATCACATTATGATGCCGTAAAGAGAATCTTTAGATACCTAAAAGGGACCAAAAATCTTGGTCTCTGGTATCCACAGAACTCTGGTTTTGGTCTTAAAGCTTATACAGATTCAGACTATGGAGGATGCATGCTCGACAGAAAGAGTACCTCTGGGAGTTGTCAATTCCTAGGTGGTAAACTAGTCAGTTGGACCTCCAAGAAGCAGAATTGTGTTTCCACATCCACTGCAGAAGCTGAATACGTTGCTGCCGCTAGCTGTTGTTCTCAGGTTCTATGGATGAAGACTCAGCTAAAAGACTACAGCCACATTCTGTTCAAAATACCCATCTTCTGCGATTCCAAAAGTGCTATTGCTATCTCTGCCAACCCTGTGCAACACTCAAAAACCAAGCATATCGATATAAGGTATCACTTCTTGAAACATCATGTTGAATACAGTACAATCGAAATGCATTTTGTGCCCACAGAATATCAACTCGCTGACTTATTCACCAAAGCACTAGACGAGAAAAGATTCAACTTCTTGGTAGGTAAGATAGGAATGATTAACATGGTGTGAAAATCCTCAGTAAGTATAGTTTTATATTCAGTAAATAATAAGTAAATACATTGCTTAATTTATTGCTTTGATTAATTCTACTTCTGTATGTAAATTCTTAAAACCTTAAATAGTTCTTAAAATCACAGAGCTTCTGTAAGTCAACTCAGAACCTCTGACGACCCCTACAGAACCTCTGAAAAACCATGACCTATGTTCTATGCAAAACTTATCATTCTTTGATCCAAGCATAGGTCAAGGGGGAGCAAAAGGAAATTACTTGATCTACAGAGGTGATTAGATCAAGGGGGAGCAAAAGGAAAATTCTTGATCTACAGAAGTGATTAGATCAAGGGGGAGCAAAAGGGGCCCTGAGATGATCTACAGAGGTAAAATCTCTCAAAGGAAAGCCGAAGAAGAATGTCGATAATTCTCCATCGACAGAAGAAAGACAAAACTGCCGAGAACAGAAGAACCAAAAGGTATGTCTCTCGCATGAAAGGTTTTTAGAAAACAGTTTTCTAGGACAAGAATTGTCAAATATGTCCTAAATATACTGTGAATAACATTTCAAAAATCAAAAGTTCAAAAGATTCAACAAAATTCGAAATAGGAGAAATTTAAGGTCATAGAGCTTCTGCTGAGCTCAACAGAGCTTCTGCAGGAAATATGCTCTGTGATCACAAATTAACCTTCTGTCGATCTTTTGGAATGTTATCTCGGAAACCGAAAACGCAGACCATGACCTTCTCGAACAAACCGTTTTTTTAAAACAGTTTTCTCGGACACAAACTTTCAAATATGTCCGAAAAACATCTCTTAAACCAAATCAAAAATTGGATGATCAAAAATACTAATAAAAATTTTTTATGAGATTTTTTCTCTCATAGAGCTTCTGCTGGCCCTCACAGAACTTCTGCAAGTTCCAACAGAGCCACAAAACCTCTGCGAAGCAAATTTCTTCACAAAAATCCGATTTTATCCTCTCCAATGCTTTTACAAATGTTTTTGGTTAAAGAAGAACCCCACAGAAGTCATGATAACAATGAGATATATGAAAAAGGGATAAACATCAAAGATTTTCAAGATCACAGAGCCTCTGTAAACTACAGAAGCTCTGTCAATCTGATTACTTGGGCATCTCTGTAGTATTAACGGGCCGCGCGCCTAGCATTAATGGCATCTCTACAGAAACTCATATGGCTAAGAACAACTCCACGCGCCTAGCATTAATGGGCCGCGCACGACGTCCTGTCATTTTCTGACATGGCCTACGTGTCCCATTTTCATTGGGCAAACATGGAACGTTTTTTTTTTTTGGTAAGTTGATCCCGCCGCTCAAACTCGAGTGCGGATTCCAAACTTTAATCCATTGCCATATATTTTACCCTTTCAAAGTCTACCGTTTTACCATCCTATAAAAACAAACCTTACCCTCTCATAAAACCTTTTACAAACTCTCATCTTCTTCTCCGGCGATACCCTGCAAAACACTTGCAAATGGCTTCATCTTCTCGAGCTACATCCTCTGAACTCTTTCCGGCGAACTCAACGGAAAACTCCCTGCTCATTCAGAACATTCTGAAAACCCCAGCCTTGCAAGAGATATTGAACAACAAGATTCCGGGGATTCCGCAGACTTTGCTCCGACGACACACTTGCAAAACTTCATAGCTAAGGATCATTTCGAAGCCACTCTTCCTATTAAATCCAACAACTGCTATTTGGTCCCCTCACCCACTACTTTCGGCGAAGCCCATGCCATACTTCTGAACATCATGGAAAACCATATCCTTTTCCCTCTACTATCAAGAACCCCTAACAGAATACCAGTTCGTTATTTGAACCAATTTTGGCAAAGCTGCCGATTTGATAAAGACGATTCTCTTATCAAAGGGTACATTTCAAGACCTGATAAAACTGAGCATCTTGAAATCAAGTTCAACAGAACAATGTTCTCACTTGAATTCAACCTACCAACAAGGGGTCTTCTGGGATTGAAAAGTTATGCAGAGCAACCAACAGACGAAGAGCTCTGTAGATTCGTGGAAATGCTTGGGTACAACACCCAACTACGGAAGAGAAATGACTTCCGCAGAGGCCGATTACCACCTCTATGGAACACTTTGTTCTCTATTCTTAACAGATGCTTGACAGGAAAGATAGGGAGTATTGACCAGAGCTCACATCAAATCTTGAGCATCATGTATGGGGTTTACTATGATCTTCCACTAGATTATGCGACCATAATGATGCAAGAGATCATAAACACCATCGACAGAAAGAACAACTCGAAAAGGGTCAAAGAGAACGATCCCAACTTTCTACCACCTCTGCAATTCCAAAGAATATTGGGAGTACTGTTCGAACCTCTGCTGCTAATCCAAAATTGGCCAATGGAAGGGCCAACTCCCAAACAGTTCCCGATGAAAAAAAATACCCCTACTGATCATGCTGATGGCTACTCACACTGCAGACCTCTGTCAAAGAAACTTTTGCGCTACGCATCGAACATATCCCTTAAGAAAGAGTATATACGCGATCATAGAACTCCAAAACCGAGTCCTATGACACCCCCGCGTTTAGGTGTCCCCCTAGGAACAATGATAGCAAAACCTCTTTCCACTCAAGCAGAAAAGGATCAAAAGTTAGCTAAACACATGGCTATTCAGCTCAGCTTCATAGCCAAAGGCGCAGAAATAATGGGAAAGAAGTCTTCATCAAGAACCTCTGCATCTACTCCAAAAGCAAAGAAGAGAAAAACAGCAGAAGGCACCTCAACAAGCACTACAGAAGATCGACCTTCACCTCCCCATGCCACAGAGATTGGCTCCTCTGCTCCTCCCCTTTTCACAAAACAGAAAAGGAAGAGATCCAAATCAACAGAGGAAGGGGCACCAAAACCAAAGAGGAGGAAAACCAAAAAGAAGCATGGTAAAACACTTAAAAAGTTGTTTACCATTGCAGAAGAGGAAATCATAGAGGGAGAAACTGCAGAAGAAGAAGATGCAGAAATAGGAATGACAGAAGAAGGATATCAATCACCCTATCAATCTCCAGATAGATTTGCTCACCAAGGAGACCTGAATGATTTCCTACAGAACCCCGAAATTGCAAACACCCTTAATACAGCAGGGTGGACGGCACAACCTCTCGACCACCACACTCCAGAAGAACAAGATTTCTTCATTTCTGGCATTGACACACATCTACACGAAGATGACACAACACCCAGAAATCAACCAGCCGAAACCCCTGTGGTTTTACAAAACCCTTTCATTCAAGGATTGGACGTCCACAGAAGAAGTCCAAACCAAGCTTCAGAAGAAACAGAACAAATCGAAGCTGAGTGGAATACAACTAAAGTTACAGAGGCAACGGTTGTAGAAGAAACCACAGAAACAGGGATAGAAATCTCAGAGGTAGATTCAGATGAAGAAGAGGCTATCTGGATACGAAAAGGTCTCTATCATCCTCATGTCATAAGATTATACGGATCTCATCACATGTATGGCTCATTGCGCACAGAGCAAGGAACTTCCACAGAACCAGAAGAAGAAACAAGAAAAGATGCCGAAGTTGAAGAAGGCACACATCAATCACCCCCTCCCAGTGCAACCCACATTTCTAACTCCGCAGGTCTAGCTGCAGAAGGAGTTATTGAAAAAGAGCAGCACAGCTCGATCCCAACCCAACCCATCCAGCCAGAGGTTACTCTTTCAACCTCTGTGCCCACAGAAACCGGGGAATCCATTCCTAGGGAGTCTCCTCAAAGAGACTCACCTAATGTTCGTGATCAATCGCCCCAGATCACACAAGAACACCCTACAGAGGAATTTGTTTCCTCTGACACGCACTTATTAAGACCCACACTTCTTTCAGAGAGAAGTAGAGAGCACAAAGACAAAGAGACTCTAGACAAGTCTCCTAGTCAACAGAAGGATATTCCAATACCCACCTCTGGAGTGGATTTGGACAATGTTCTTCTCAGAACTTCTGTAGGGATTGAAACTCATGTTTCTTCTCAAGGATCAGAAGGAAATCCTTCCATTCTCAACATACAAACAGGAATGAAAGAAGGTATCCCAGGAACAGGGATTCACTCTGGAGACGAATGTGTTCCTCCAGAGGTTACCACCGGAACACACGTCACAAGGGATGAGTTCCAAACCCTTGAGACCTCTGTGAACCAAACCTTGAAAGAGTTGCAAAGCTCTTTCAAATCTTTTGCAGAGACAACATCACTGGCACTGCTAAACCTGAACACCAAAATGGACAACCTGTCCACAGAGGTGAAAACTGCCATCTCACAGATGAAGTCTGCTGCTACCGGATCCACCACTTCTGCCGCAACAACTACTCCTTCTTCGATTGAGAACTCCATCAACAAGTTCCTTGATCAATTGAACAAACAAACTTCAGTGTCAACGGGCATCACTCCTGCAGATCTACAGAAGGCCCTACAAAAAGTTCAAGAAGAAGCCATGCGAAATACCATGCTGATGCAACCCAAAGACTACATGACAAGAGCACAGCTGACAGAACTTGGGCAGAACGTGATTAATCAAGTGACAGAAGTCATCCTTTCCTTCACCACTGCCAATGCTAACTTCGTCAAAGATTTCAGAGAAAGTGTAGGAAGGATGAGATTCAAAACAGAGGCAGAGCTAGCAACTCTTCTTGGCCTCTGTGATGATGTCTGCGCGAAACTGATCGCTGCTGGAGCCACAATGCCAAAGAAACCTGATGCTTCCTGCAAAGCAGAGGGTACATCAGACAAGGGTCAGGATGACTCTGATGATGATGACCATCCTGGTCCATCAGATCATCCTGAGGGGGAGAAAACTACAGAGAAAACTGCAAGCAGAGAACTTACATGTCCACCAATAGCCGCATAACCTCTGAGTCAAGCACCTCCAGAACAGACCCGACAACAACAAACTCAACAAACCACAGAGAATACACCCATCTCTGTGGATTCAACCTCTGCAGAACCCAACACTACAGAAGCAGATAAGCAAACCTCAGAGGCAACAACCGCCCCTGAGGTAATCATTTTAGAAGAAACGGATGAACCAACCACAGAGAAAACACCCACCTCTGTGGAAACACCCCAAACCATACCCAGAAGAAAGTCGATTGCCACCAAACCAAAAAGAGCAACGACCTCTGCTTCTGACATTCTGAAAAGGATGCACACAACAATAAGTGATCGTATGGTGAAGAGAGAAGAAGAAAGGCACAGGTTCACCTTAGCCTTCAGAATGGCAAGAAGATTCAATGAAAACACTTCATCAACAGAAACTGAGCTCACAGAAGAAGTCACCAAACAACCTCCAACAGAGGTTACAGAGCAAGTCAAGCCAACAGAACCATCGCCACAAAAGTCCTCTAAATCACAATCGTCAAAATCCACAGAGGCAACCTCCATCAAACCTACAGAAGTACAAACCTCAAATCCCACAGAAGCAACAGGTTATGCCACGACAACAAAAGATAAAGGCAAAGGGATACTGACAGAGGAACCTAAGAAGAAGAAAACATTGTCAAAGCCAACAGAGAAACTGATGAAAAGTGCGTTTGACGCCTTTCAAACCCCAAAACCCGAAGAAGTTGACTGGGCACATGGATTGAAGCCTCTGTCAGAAACTCCTTTAACTGGTAGAGCTGCAGAAGTTGTTCAACATATGGAGAGTCTCAGAAGACAAATTCCACGACCTGGTCCAACACATGAAGAAATGGAAGAAGTGGTATACAAATACCTCTACAAACAATCCTTTCAGACAAACTATCCAATAGATCATGTGACAGATCCAAGGATCAGAGAAGAATTTGAGAACATCTTCACAAGAACAAAGCCAAGAGCCAAAGCAGATGTCTTCTCAATTCACAAAATCAAAAAAGTGATCTTCTGCAGATTCTCCTTCACAAGAACCTATCCAAGGGTCAGGTACAATCTTTACAAAGTCAGAAGAGAGAACAATTCAGAGTCTACCTTCGCTGATGCTGACTTAAGAAACATCAATCCATACGATCTACCTGACCTTCTGCAATGGACAAAGGACAACTACAACACAGAGGCAAACACCAGAGCCTATCAAGTATTGAGAAAAGCGATGAGGGAAAAGCTTCTGCTATACAGCATGATAGATTTTCAGCTGGGAAAAGATCTTGGTCTCAAACATCTAGATCTACGACCACCAGAAGATCGCTGCCCACCAGACGCTGTGCCCAACTCAATCATCAGAGAACCAAGATTTGGGTTAGTATTTCAAAACCCACAACACCAGGTTAAACTTTTTGTACTCATGGATTGTCAGAAGTACGCAACCAGTACTCTGAGCAAATTCAGAGCAAGCCTTGTAAAATACAGAGGTACAGAGAAAATGGATAGAGATGATGCAGATACTTTCATCAGAGAAATAGACTCAACAATCCGCCTAAGAGAACTCTGCATCAGATTCTACAAAGAGATCAGAAAAGTCGGCAGAGACAACAGAAGCTACAACGATTTCAAAGATGCCAAAATCTGATTCTCAGACCTCCAATCTCTGCAAACAAAAGTTTATATTTCATTATACTCAAATGTAAAATGCCTCTGGCATATTTCTAAATGAAAGAAATTTCGAGGTATTGTTTAACCTTTGTCTTATCTAACTTAGCCTAACTAAACACAAAGTCAAATTTTTATTTTTCACTACTTAGGGGGAGATTGTTAGCTTCAATCTTCCTAATCATAGAAATACTTAGAAGTAGTGAAAAATAGGCTAAGTATAGAAAAGCCTCTCACAGAGGCTCTGCCACTTCTTCCAGAAGATCAAGTCCAGAAAGCCACAGAAGCTACAGAGGTAATCACAGAACCTCTGTAGTGCGCAAGAAGAAGATCAACTCGGAAACAAGTGGACTGCTCACAGAAGGTCAGACCATAGAACCTCTGTAATGCCTTACAGAGCCTCTGTGGTCTGCTATGAAGACTTGGAAGATATTACTGGATAAGTTCATCAACTTGCATGGAAAAGTACTGTCAAAACACGTGTCAAGCTCTGAGTGGACTCAATAGGGCATGGTACAAAATAGACGTCTGCGCCATTTAATGCATTTACCAATAGTACATCTGCTCCATTAAATGCGCATGGCTCAAACAACTGCTCACACCATCCAGTCCACTGTTCACACCATCCAGTTTACTATTCATGCCGTAAAAGGAACAGTGACCAACTTCATAGTCTTCTAATAGTAGTATAAAAGGAAGTCTCATGTTGAAATCTTCCTAACGACGAAAACACAAGGAATCACTAATACTCTCAAGCTTTATTGTCAAATATCTGAGTGTTATATTCTCACACACACCAACAGTTCTTAATCTGTTCTTCGTGTTCTTATTATATATTGAATAACAGTAACTGTTCAAGAAATCCTTTTTATTCCTTACTGTTTTCTTTATATATGTGCGTTCTAATATCTATCAAACATATCTGTTAGTTTAATACGCTTCCGCATCAAACTCTAAACTCAACTAATAGACTGTTAATCTTGATTAAGCGTATCTGGGTTCCAACAGAAAGAATACGTTAAAAATGAAACTTCATTTTTGTTATGAGCCTTTAAACTATTATTATGAGAAAAATCAAAAGAAGTACCTCTCGAATTATTACTTTAACTGCTATAAGGTTGTAACGCCCAAGGATTCCTCCAAAAAGAATAAGGTCCAAGCAACCGAAACCAAGACTGAGATGGATGAGTTCAATCTCTATGTTCCCCTCTCATCTTGGAAGCAAAGATAGTCGAGTTAGAGGAGTCACTCGAGAAAGAAAGGTCAAGTTTTCAAAAGGAAAAGCAAGCGCTTATCACGGAACTTGAGAATCTAAAAACCGTTAAAACCGAAGCTGTGTCGGATGAAGGACAGGAAATCCTTCGGTGTGAAATCAATACGCTCACATCAAAACTGGCTGCCTTGGCAACATATGCGATGAAGGAGCATACGAGAAATGGTCAACTCCAAGAGCATATTGACCAACTCCAAAATGAAAAGCAGATTTCACCCGAACCTTCCTCCAACTCATCTGATACGTCTTCGTGTAAATCTTTTATTGGCAAAATCTTTTCTACACAACACGGTTAAGAATCTCAAGATAAGAGTGTTTTAAGGAATTTAAACTCTGGTTTTTTCCTAGTTTCCGCACCAAATTCCCCGAAACATACAAGCACAAAGTGTTCCTCGCCTTCCTCGACCAATCCAAGTCCTGTAATTCTGGATGTTGATTTTTCAGAATTTATGAACTCCGAAGGCAATTCTGATGAAGAGTTTGAGTCGTTCCCTTTCGATAAACCTCTTCCAAGTCATACTGACTTCCTTTCACCAGTGGTTAATCGACCGGTCAATTTTCTAAAGGGCGATTGTTCCAAAACAAAGACCCCGACTGTGATTAAGATTTCGAAAAATGCATCACACTCTCAAAAACAATCACAGCCGAAGCAAAAGACCGATCGATCGACTGCCAAAAATCCTCTTTCCTCAAAGCCACTGACCATGCTGTCAATGTTGTTTCAGATAAAACCGGTCACGCTAAACAGGATAAACAAAAGTGCCTAGCTAAGGAATCTATCAAGGATGCTGCATCAAAGTCATTTAATCCTGTTTTCTATCATAGAATGAACAAAAATGATTGTGCTTGGAATCATAGGAATGATTTTGTTAAACAAGATGTTAATTTTCCGATTAAACTTTATTTCATTCAGCAATTGATTCAATTATCGCATGATTGTTTGTGTTGTTCTAGTTGTGGTTGGAATGACTTTGATGACATTAATAATAATGATTGGTTTGGGTCATATCATATCTATAATCATACACCCAAACGCAAACCCCGTAAAAACAAAAAGAAATCTAAATCAATACGAGGTTCCCAATCAGAGGTTAAACCAAAGCAAGAGATGAAACTTATTTCAAAACGGGTTCCTCCTACTGAGGTTAAACCTACACCCAAGAGGCAACCTGCTTCAAAACAGGTTCCTCCGAAAGGTGTAAGACCTAACCCTCCAGGACCCATGCAAATATGGGTACCTAAAGTCCGCTAATCTCGTTTTGCAGGACAGTCATGTGTGGTACTTAGACTCTGGATGCTCCAAGCACATGACCGGAAGGAAGGAGCTTCTCACGAACTACAAGGAACAATATGGAGGAGACGTGAGATTTGGGAACGATGACAAGGCGCCAATTTTGGGCTACGGCGACATTGTCCAAGACAAGATCACCATCAAGAAAGTCTCACACGTCGCGGGATTGGGACACAACCTGTTCAGTATCGGCCAATTCTGCGACAAAGATCTCGAGATCAGATTCAAAGTCAAAAGGTGTAGCATTCTCACCGACGACGGAACGGAGCTACTGGTTGGAAAGCGCAAGACCAACCTCTACACCATCGACCTCACAGCCTTGAAGACCGATAACTCTTTCTGCCTAATGTCAAAGGCCAATTCTCAACAAGCATGGATTTGGCATTGACGTCTATCGCACCTGAACTTCAAGAGTATCAATAAACTGGTGCTGGACGGACACGTGAAAGGCATGCCCGATCTTCAATTCGTGAAGGATCGACTCTGCAGGGCATGTGAAATGGGAAAGATGAAGCGAGCGACGCATAAGCCGAAGGCCGCTCCGAGCACGTCCCGGTCCCTCGAACTTATCCATATAGATTTGTGTGGACCGATGCGCATTCATAGCATCAACAAGCGTAAGTACGTTCTGGTGATGGTGGATGATTTCTCACGCTACACTTGGGTGAAGTTTCTACGCACGAAGGACGAAACCTCGGAGCTCATCATTAATCATCTGAAGACCATCCAACTGAACCTTCAACAACAAGTTCAGAATATCATAACCGACAACGGGACGGAATTCAAGAATCAAACGGTGAACGACTACCTGACTTCAGTCGGTAAACCTTCTCGGCAGCACGAACTCCTCAATAAAACGAAGTGGTGGAAAGACGCAATCGTACCCTCGTCGATGTTGCTCACACGATGCTTTCTCAGTCCAAACTGCCTTTATTTCTCTGGGCCGAAGCGGTGTCTACTGCTTGTTACACGCAAAACCGCTCCATTATCAACAAGTGGTTCAACAAGTCGTCGTACGAGACGATGAACAACCGCGTTCCGAACATCAAGTATTTCCACGCGTTCGGATGCATGTGCTACGTCCTCAACGACAAAGATGACCTCGACAAATTCAGCCCGAAGGCGGACGAAGGAGTTTTCATTGGATACTCCATGCAGGCTAAGGCATATCGCGTTTACAACAAATGGACAAAAACCGTTACCGAGAGTGTAAACGTGACATTCGACGAAGCCGCAGATTTGGCTTCTGAACACATCAGTTCAGAACCCGGTTTAACTAGCGTGTTAGCTTCTGAATTTCCACGTTCGGGATCTGCACAAGCGACAGTAAACCCAAATCATGCATCTACGTCGAATGTTGATCTTTCAGATTTAGATTTACTGTTTCAATACTTTTATGATGATATGCTTAACGTTTTACTCCTCGTGTCTCAGCGCAACCACGACTTGAAGTTGCTCAAATCGAGGATTCGGCGAATCTATCCGGTCCGCTGCCTTCGAGTAGCACTCCTTCCATCACTGTGGAGACACCTCAACCATCATCCTCAACATCAACTGATACTACCATCCCCCCGAAGGAACCTGTACTTAACCCAGATATCGCTCCTCAAGATTCGTCATCTGCTACAATCAATGATCAGCCTCTGAATTCCTCGGAACCAGAAGTTGCTCAACCTTCGACGAATCCTCCCCCGTCTTTTCCGAGAAATCAACCGGCGACACTTGAAGCCGTACAAGACCTTCCATCTGGTGATTACATGGATCCTCACACTCCACTCAGCAGCCGCTTCCACACATCACCAAATGGACAAGAGCTCATCCCTTACACCAGATCATCGGTGATCCCTCCATTCCGGTCCAAACGCGAGGCGCATCGGCCAATTTCTGCCTCTTCTCTGGATTCTTGAGTAAGATCGAGCCTACAACCGTCCGCGAAGCACTCGAAAATCCAGACTGGGTCATGGCCATGCAAGAGGAGCTCAACCAATTTGAGGTTCTCAAGGTATGGCGACTTGTCCCACGTCTATCTCACAAGACGGTGATCGGCACTAAGTGGATCTTCAAGAACAAGAAGGACGAGGACGACATCATAGTACGAAACAAGGCGCAACTCGTGGCTAAGAGATACCACCAACAAGAAGGGATATATTATGACGAGACCTATGCTCCGGTGGCGAGGATAGAATCTATACGTATGTTCCTTGCGTACGCCACACACAAGAACTTCATGGTCTTCCAAATGGATGTGAAGACCGCATTCCTTAACGACGAACTCAAGGAAGAAGTGTACGTATCGCAACCGGATGGGTTCGTGGACGAGAAGAAGCCTGACCATGTCTACATCCTAGACAAGGCCCTCTACGGATTGAAGCAAGCTCCACGGGCCTGGTATGATACGTTAACAAAGTTTTTAATAAAATCGGAATTTACATGAGGTAAATCGACTCAACTCTTTTTATCAAAAATGAAAAAGGTCATATTGTTTTAGTTCAAGTGTATGTCGATGAAATAATCTTCGGTTCTACTAATCCTCAGTATGCTAAGAACTTTGCCAAGTTAATGGGACAATTTTTTAAAATGAGTATGTTATGTGAGATGAATTTCTTCCTTGGTCTTCACGTTAAACAACTGTCGATCGGGATATTCATAAACCAGGCTAAGTACGTCCGGGATATTCTTAAGAAATACCAGATGGAACAGTCCTCACTAATGAAAACTCCCATGGCACCCGGTACAAAGTTACACGTCGATCCCAACGGAAAGGACGTGGACACTAAAACGTACCGGGGAATGATTGGTTCTTTGATGTACCTAACTTCTAGTAGACCAGACATCATGTTTTCCACATTTCTATGCGCCCGGTTTCAATCAAAACCAAAAGAGTCTCACTTAATAGCTGTCAAACGAATTTTTCGTTATTTACGTGGTACTACTGATCTTGGCTTATGGTACCCGAAAGAGACATGTTTTGAGTTGTCTGCATATTCTGATACAGACCATGCGAGCAGCATGATGGATCGGAAGAGCACATCAGGTCATGTGCAGTTCTTGGGCGAGACCTTGGTGAGTTGGGCATCCAAGAAGCAGCAGTACGTCTCTACGTCGACTGCCGAGGCAGAATACGTGGCCGCCGCGAGCTGCTATTCACAAGTGATATGGATGCGTACGCAACTCAAAGACTACGGCTTCACATACGTCAAGGTGCCCATCTACTGCGACTCGAAGAGCGCAATTGCAATATCCAGCAATCCGGTCCAGCATACGAAGACAAAGCACATAGACGTTCGGTACCATTTTATCAAGGATCAAGTTGAAAGAGGTACAGTCGAACTCTATTTTGTAAATACAGAACATCAGTTAGCAGACCTGTTCACAAAACCCCTGGACGAAAAACGATTTAATTATCTAGTGTCCAGGTTAGGTATGCTAAATCTGTAGACTTAATCTGTTTGTGTGCCTGATACAAGTTCCATACATCTACGAGAAACTGTCTACTCATCATTTGCTGCTCACACTCCAGATGATTGAGCATACACTTTATCGCATCTGTATTCTACTTGTATCAGTTACATAGTTAGTTTGAGTCTCTGTATTTATTAGGTAGATTTCGTTTGTTTACTTTCTTTCCACGTGTGTTTCCTTTGTTTATTACTGTCGTCTAGCTTATTTGCTTACATATGTGCTTTCACAAGTGTTCATGTGTTCAGGGGGAGCATGACCAGCTATCAGGTAAGTTATTCTACTGTTGAGGGGGAATGTCACACACGTTTTTTTTAACTTCCTGAAAAGTTTTTTTTGTGTGTAAGGACATTCCCGTGTGCACTTCACATCACACATCATGCACATTCTGAGGGGGAGCAAAATCTTTGTGTTCATCATTTGAGGGGGAGCGTCACGTTTTGTTTTAAAAAGTATAACAGTTTTTTTGTGATGACGTCTCCTAACTCACCCACATTCCTGTTCCAAGGGGGGCAGGGAAATATCCATGCATAAGTCGAGCGGGAGTAGGGAATTTTTCACCTAGGGTCTACCTGGTCAAATCACACATTTTTTGGACTACCCGGATGGTTACCCGGTAAGCGTCCGATAACCTCAAGTTACCGGGTACACTTACCGGACCCGTAGGTGTCCGGGTAACTCAACTGGTAGGTATGTCCCTATATATAGAAACGTATCCGGAAACCCTCATTTTTCAAATTACCCAGAAACTCTCAAAATCCCTCACAAAACTCTCTCGACTCCATCTCTCGGAAACCATCGATTGCTTGATCATTTCTTCACTTTCAGGCTCCATAATCACAGGTATGACTCCACCTTTGCTTGTGAATGTTTTTCGATCATTATCTAGCAATCACATCCATGAATCGATGTCGATTCAATCGACTCTGTGACCGAAAGGGTTACCGGAACCCTGTTCTTGCATCGATTCCTACTTAGATTAATTTTCTTTGTGGCTTAAATCATGATGTGTGGTATATATTCTCGCGCTCGGAAACCCTAATATCATTTTGTTGCGTGTTTTGGTTGGATTCGGATGCCACAGTCTCGCGCCCGGAAACCCTAATTACCCAGTAACTCTCATGTTACCCGGTAACATGCAAAATACCCGGTATCAGTCCTCATACCCGGTAACCATCTTGTTACCCGGTAACTCTACTCGGACACAATGACTCCCGGTAACCCATGTCGTCCGGATACTCCCGTATCCGGTAAGTTCGTATCCGGTAACCTCTTTGAATCCGGTAAGTCATGTCAATCCGGTAAACTATTTTACCCGGTAAGCTTACCTCACCCGGTCACTTCATACATCCGGTAACCATCATTGTTACCCGGTAACCCCTATCTATCCGGTAAGTTTTGCTTGTCCGGATACCCTGTTTATCCGGACACTGCTCGAGTCCAATACCTTTCCATTTTTCACACATTCGCAATCCCAATGTCCTGCTTTTACAGCCAGTCCTCAGTCAACCGCTGATTGAGCCATTAAAATGCTAAGGAACGAATTGAAGTTAATTTTATCCCGTCAATAATCTGACACTGTGCTTTACATGTATTATAAATGGCGGAACTACAAAAGAAACAACAGCGGAACATCCCACCTCCGGAGAAGATAATAGACGACGCGGCGGACAAAGCCTTGGTTCCCGAGGACCATGGCATTGAGATCAATCCGAACAACCACCAAATTGATGCCGCTGAATTCCGATCCGTACACAGAGTGGTCGTTGATATCATGCTCGGGCATCCACTTCGCCGAGCACTCACTGCCACTTCTAACGTGCCGTTAATCTACGTTCACCAAGTTTGGCACACCAGTAGAGTTGTCACCCTCAACAACATCCAGACCATCACCGCCAGCATCGACAACTACCCATTCACACTTACACAGGAGTCCTTCCGACGACTCTTGTCTCTTCCGGAACCTAATGTCGGAGGCCATGCCGCATATGCACCCGCCATCGATGACGTCACACTCTATGCTGAAGTTCGTGCACTTGGATATCGCCATGATCTCGACCGCCCGTCAGCCTTCAACCACAAGTATATCACACCGGTCTGGTATACTCTATTCACTATCTTGAATAGATGCATGTCCTCCCGATGAAAAGGGATAGACCAGTGCACCATAGACTCCTACGCCTGTTTCACGCTGTGTGCTACAACAAATACATAGACTACTCAGCAATCATATGGCGTGAACTGGTGCAAGAAATTCGACAGACTGGTGGCTCCAAGAAGAAGTTCCTACCGTTCCCACGTTTCTTTTTTCTGTCCGTTCGACAACACATGGATGCGAATCCCCTTATCCCGAGACGTATCAATCATCCGGTATGTCCTCACAATAACCTTCAATACCTAGTGATTCGTAATCCACCTGATACCCCAGCTATGCCTATACCTGAACATTTACTGGCACACGCGGACCCCAATGCACCGAGTGTGGTAGAATATAGGCGAGAGTTAGGGAATCCCATGGTCTAGCCAGCGTTGGAGGGACCTCCCCAGGGAGATAGACCCGAGAGACGTGAGGGTCCGAGAACGAGAGGTGGTAGAGTCCGGGCAGCAGGGGCTCCCAGATGGGGTTTGTTGAGATTTCATGGGAGGGGAACAGGCGTGGGCGGTGCATTGGATACGCGAGCCAGTACTACCCAAGCAAGACCAAGACAACAACCCATTCCCATCACCCGGAAGACGGCCGAAGCTGGATCGTCGTCTAGACCGATGCTTCACCGAGACCCGAAGTCGTACATATCTGACCCTCCCTCACCGACCAGACAGGTTGAGGATGTGGAATCTGACTCCACCGACTCCGATACGGATCGTTTCATACGCGCATCCTTGATACCTACCCAAATCGGACCAAACCTAGAGTTGACCAAAGGAATTCCATCTGGCTCACCCTCAACCCCCCCTTATCCCTACTACCCAGCCTGATAAGGGAGACATAAGGAGAACGGAGGGAGTATTAGTTGAAAATGCAGAAGAGGTGAGACAGAGTGAAGTCAGGTCTAAAAAGAATCAAGAGAGAATAAGCCTGTTGATCCAAACCCTCAGTGATTTGATAATGACCCTATCTTAAATACTTAGTGAAAATTGTAAGTATACAATATGTATCAGAGTTTCACTATCGCTGATAAGTACTAAGATCTTACAGTACTGCTGATAGGAACTCTCGCACTTTTAGATTAAACATTCAGCGAACACTGTTCACCATATCGCTGAGTCTGTTCAGTCCTTATGGTGATCGCTGATAAGTTAGTTGTTTACTTATGATCTCTGAAGACAAGATTCACGTCAACAAAGGTTCTACGCTGAAGTCGAAGATCAAGCTCAAGAACCAGCGACAAGTCTCCTAATGAACTGATGCGGATCAGCGAAGACTCAGATTTGTCCACTCAATGTGAAGTATCAAGTACAAGACTTCAGCTATCGCTGAACTTTATCATTCGCTGAATAGTAAATGATAATCGTTGAATCAACGAAAGCTGATCATGAAGTCCTCCGTACAAAGTACTTTTGTCTTAACCTCCCTTGCACGCCACCGTACGAAATGTCAGAAAATAACCTCCGAAAATCTGAAATCGTACAACCACTCTGATACTACACTGTTCATTCATGCGACTACTAAGGTTGTCAACAAAGGTCAATGACATGCAACCAATCCGCTGATGACACGTGTAAAGTGTATACTGATTTGCATTAAATGCATGCAGTATATAAAGAGATGAACTCACTTCATTTGAAGTAACTTGCTAACTCTGGACAAGTTCAAATCTCTCTTAAGATAGGATTTTATTAGTAATCTCCTTATCTTTCTTAGTGCAAGAAAACTTAGTGTTCCAACTTGTTTAGATTTAGGTTTATCCTTAATCTTGTTTCCGCAACAAGCTGTAAATTGTTAATGATTTATCAATAAACAATTTAGAAAAGTAAAATAGTGTGTTTGTATTAAACCCCCCCCCCCTTCTACAAACTTGTTTAGGCCTTTCGGGACCAACAAGTGGTATCAGAGCAGAATTGTTTAATCTCATAAACAAGATCTAATCTAAGATATTTCTCTTCCTAGCTATTATCTGAAAATGGCCAACTCAAACACAAACACTCACTATGTTGACAATGGTTCTCTTGCAAAACCCCCTAGATTTTCCAGAGATAACTTCAACTTATGGAAAAATAGGATGACACTCTTCTTAGAAGGTGTAGACCCTACTATACCTTACTATCTTGAAAACGGCCCACACATCCCTGTAACAATTGATCCTGCAGTTCCAGCCACTGCAACTAGAGCTGCTATTCCAGAAAGGCTGATTCCAAAGGAAATCCATCATTGGACCGATGAAGACAAGAAGAAAGTGGCTATAGATACAAAAGCCAGAACCATACTATCCATGGCACTTCCTGACGAAGTCTACCATTCCGTCATGAACCTGAAATCCTCAAAAGCCATGTGGGACACAATATGTGTTCAGTATGAAGGAACGTCTGAAGTCCAGGATTCAAGAAAGATCAACCTGGTAAGACAATACGAAAGCTTCATCTCTGGTAAGAATGAAACTCTCTCTGAAGTACATCAACGTTTTAATGGCTTAATTATAGATCTAAAAACGGTTGGTAAGGAATATTCTAACTTTGAAGTGCTGACAAAGTTTTTAGAATGTTTACCTGAAAGCTGGGACAATTATTCCATGTGTCTCAAGCTGTCGAAAGATCTAAGATCAATGACACTTGCTACCTTATATGGCACATTGCTGAATCATGAGCAATCTAGCCATCTTAAGAATAATCTTGTAAAAGATTCTAAAAGCACCCCTGTTGCTTTAATCTCAGAGGAACCTTCTACTCAGCGACCCATGGTCACTATCACTGAGTTAGAAAGTAACTCTGAAAGGTCATCAGATTCTGATTCTTCAGATGATGAATCCTTGGCTCTCCTAACTAAAAAGTTCAGGAGATTCGCCAAGAAGAAAATGTTTAGAAAGAACAAAACTCTTTCTATAGCTGACAAGCCTAAGTCATCAGCTTTTGTTGATAAGGCTACTGCTACTTGTTTCAACTGCGAAAAGACAGGTCATTTCGCTAACGAGTGCAGGTCAAAGAAAATCATGAGACCTTCAGCTTTTACAAAGAAATCCTTTGTTCCAAGGAATAAAGACGACAAATACTTAAAGCTGAAGGAGAAGTATGCAAAGCTGAAAAGCTTTAAGAAGAAAGGAAAAGGCCTGATGGCTGACTATGATTGGGCTGCTTCTGATGAAGAAGCCTCATCATCTGATTCTGAAGATGATGAAGCAAATCAATGTCTCATGGCCAAGATTGAAGAAGAGGAAGAAAGTTCAGACATTCCCTCCACTTCAACATCTGCCATTCAGGTATCACCTTCCTTCTTTACCAATATTGTAAATATTGATGAAGCTGATAGTCTCCGTAAAATCGAACTACTGACTAGAAGTTTATACGAAGCCATGAACGGCAAAGCTGTGGTTGAAAACCAAAATCTTGATCTCGCTGAAAAGCTTAAAAATTGCCACCTTCAAATAGAAAAGCTTTCTAAATTTGAAGAAGATTTTAAAGATCAAGTCCATTTAAATCAGCTAGTCAAAATCGAACGAGCGGAAGCTATCGCTGCATTAAAAGCTGAACAAGCTACTGTTGAAGGATGGTGTAATTCTTCAACAAAGATCACTGAGATAATTAAGGCTCAGATTCCTCTGAGTGATAAACGTGGTCTGGGTTATAAATATGATACTCCAATACCAACCACTGAACGTTCAATGCTTAAATTTGGAACGTTCGTATCCTCAATAGCTGACACTTCTTCATCTCAGTACTCCTCGTCGGTTACACCAATCCCTGAGGAAACTCCTACCTCAAAAGGTAAGGAGAAAATGGTTTATTCAAAACCTACCTCTGTCTCTAAAGACAAAGGTAAAGGAATTGTTATTTATCAAAATCCTCAGAAGGGTACTTTAGTACCTAAGCTGAATGCTTCTAAAGCCTTGGTGATTCATTCATCTGGTTCTAGAAATCAGACCTCTGGATCAGTTCAGCGACCTACTCCTAGACTCAGAGTAGATGTCCTTGGTAAGAAATCTGAAGAACTGAATGTTCGTCCTATTTCAAAAACCAATAGTGTACTTGGTGCTGGCACTTCTAATTCCAAATTAAAAGCTCAGCACTCAAGTGGTCCTAGAACTAATTTTAGTTATAGGAAATGTTATCACTGCGGACTTACCGATCATATTGCAAGTAAGTGTCCCACAGCCACCAAAGCTGATAAGATAGCTAAGGTGAAGATAGCACCCAAGAAGACCAAACCAGTTGCAAGTCAGGTCAAGGTGACTCCTACCTCTGAGGTCAAGAAATTGACCAAAGTGAAGAAAGACAAAGCTGAATCTTCAAATGCTGCGAAGACTGCTGAACCCATTCCAACCTCTTCCACTGACAAACACGTATACATGACGAAGTGGGTACCCAAGCAAAACTAATCTTCCTTGGTATTGCAGGTTAAGAAGGGTATCTGGTATCTCGATAGCGGATGCTCTAGACACATGACTGGAAAGAAAAGCCTGCTCGCTGAATACAAGGAAGAGAAGGGTCCCTCTGTGACTTTCGGTGGAAATGGAAAAGGACACACCCGAGGGTATGGTGTACTTTCAAATGGTACAACATCCTTCAGAAGAGTCGCATATGTTGAAGGGCTGAAGCATAATCTTCTGAGCATCAGTCAGCTTTGCGACATGGATAACAAAGTGATTTTCACTAAGGAATCCTGCTTTGTCTCTGACAAAAAGGAGAAGATAGCTCTCAGCGGTTATCGGTTGGAAAATTTTTACGTTATAAACATGGACTCAACAACCACTGAGAACTCCTGTTTCTTCTCAAAGGCATCTTCTGATGTCAACTGGCTATGGCACAAGAGGCTCTCACATCTCAACTTCAAGACACTGAATACTCTTTCATCCAAAGAGTTAGTCACTGGTCTACCTCAACATTCATACGCCAAAGAATCCTTATGTTCAGCGTGTGAAAAAGGGAAGCAGACCAAGGCAAGCTATAAGTCCAAGCAAGTTTCCTCAGTGTCATCTCCTCTTCAACTACTCCATATGGATTTGTTTGGCCCCGTTAACAAACAATCCATCGCTGGAAAGAAATATACGCTGGTCATAGTTGATGAATTCTCTCGTTACACATGGGTAATGTTTCTCCGTTCTAAGAGTGACACCCCTGAAGAACTCATCACCTTTGTTCGGAAGATGGAAACTCTGAACAATATGACTGTTCGCTCAATAAGGAGTGATCATGGAACTGAATTCAAAAACAGTTCTCTTGATTCCTTCCTTGAGAGCAAGGGTATTTCTCACAACTTTTCGTCAGTGAGAACACCACAACAAAACGGAGTCGCTGAAAGAAGAAATAGAACAATTATTGAAGTTGCACGTTCAATGCTCAGCGATTCTCACCTGCCTACTCAGTTTTGGGCAGAAGCTGTCAACACGGCTTGTTTTACGAAAAACAGGTCTCTGATAGTCAAAAGATTCAAAAAGACAGCCTATGAACTTTTTCATGGGAGAAAGCCTTCAATCAGCTTTCTTCACATCTTTGGTTGTCAGTGTTTCATACTGAACAACAGAGATACCCTTGGAAAGTTTGATCCTAAGGCTGATGATGGAATCTTTCTTGGATACTCCTTAGTTTCCAAAGCCTTCAGAGTCTTCAACCGAAGAAGACAAACTGTAGAAGAAACTATTCACGTCACGTTTGACGAATCCCGTTCAGCGAACTCTAAACCGAACGCTGATACAGAAGAACTGAATCAATGGATGTTTTCTCATATTGGTGATTCAGAAGATGTTCCCACTACTCATGCTCATACAACTGAAAATGATGGTCCTACTATCATTTCCAATATGCAGAATAGTGAAGCTGAAACGTCTTGGGTCTCAGCTGTTCCTATAAACACTATACCCGCAGTTGATCCAAATGTCTCAGAAATTCCATCTATTTCTCAGCAATCAGTGAATGAAGTGACAAATGCAAGCATTCCTCTCTTAGCTGATAATCCAGAAGTAGCTGAAGCCTCATCTTCAGTTTCTCCAGTTCAGACTGAGTCAGCGACGCATGCTCCGGCTCAACGATGGACTGTAAATCACCCAATCGATCAAATTCTTGGTGATCCCAACGCTGGTATTCAGACTCGTAGAAGTGCAGGTAATATTTGTTTATTTGTTAACTTTATTTCTCTAACTGAACCAAAGAAAATAGATGATGCCCTCAGAGATCCAAACTGGGTCAGCGCTATGCAAGAAGAGCTGACTGAATTCGAAAGAAACAAAGTTTGGAAACTTGTTCGGAGACCAACTGACAAAACAGTGATAGGCACTAAGTGGGTCTATCGAAACAAGTTGGACGAACATGGTACTGTAACTCGCAACAAAGCTCGTCTTGTTGCTCAGGGATACAGACAAGAGGAAGGCATAGATTATGACGAAACCTTTGCTCCAGTAGCAAGACTTGAATCTATTCGTCTTTTCTTAGCATATGCTGTACACAAAAACTTCACTGTACATCAAATGGATGTTAAGTCAGCGTTTCTAAATGGAAAGCTGAATGAAGAAGTTTATGTGGAACAACCTCCAGGATTCTCAGATCCTAAGCGTCCAGGTTATGTTTATAAACTGGATAAGGCACTTTATGGCTTGAAGCACTCTCCTCGTGCATGGTATGACACTCTTTCTACTTATCTCCACCTTGAAAAATTTGAGAGAGGTAAGATTGACAAAACTTTGTTTTTTAGAAAAATAAAAGGTCATATCATTTTAGTTCAAATATATGTTGATGACATTATATTTGGTTCTACTAACCCTGAGCTTTGTACTCGTTTCACTGATAGAATGAAAGATGAGTATAAAATGAGTATGATGGGTGAACTAACATATTTCCTTGGTCTTCAGATTAAGCAAACTGAAAAAGGAACTTTTATAAATCAGGGAAAGTATGCTAAAGATATGCTGAAGAAATTCGACTTAACTGAAAGTTCAGCTATGAAAACCCCTATGGCACCACCGCTGATACTTGATAAGGACACAAAGGGTGTTCCTGTCAATGTCACGCTGTACCGTGGGATGATCGGCTCACTACTGTATCTTACAGCTAGCCGACCCGATATTATGTTTGCAACATGTCTGTGCGCACGATATCAAGTTGAACCTAAGATATCCCATATGAAAGCTGTAAAGCGAATCTTTCGATATCTTAAGGGTACAGCGAATCTAGGTCTTTGGTATCCCAACGATTCAGGATTCGATCTAACCGCCTATTCAGACAGTGATTTTGCAGGTTGCAAAATGGATAGGAAAAGCACCACAGGAGGATGTCAGCTCCTGGGTGGAAAGCTGGTAAGTTGGACAAGTAAGAAGCAAAACTCAGTGTCCACTTCCACAGCTGAAGCTGAGTATGTAGCCGCTGGAAGCTGCTGTTCTCAAGTCTTGTGGATGAGAAATCAACTACTAGACTATGATCTTCAGCTCTCCAAAATTCCAATCTATTGCGACAGCACAAGTGCCATCGCTATAGCAAACAATCCAGTGCTACACTCAAAGACAAAACACATAGAAATCAGATATCATTTTATCAGAGATCATGTGATGAATGGTGATATAGAACTTCATTTTATCCCAACTGATTATCAGTTAGCTGATTTGTTTACCAAACCTCTTGATGAGACAAGATTCAACTTTCTCATCAGCGAGCTTGGAATGCTGAACTTTGAAGGATAAATCTTCAGCGGTTCACATTTAATCAGCGATACGTTTATACATTCTTGTATAGGCTCTCGGATAAAATAAACTTGTACAATCCATTTCATCATCTTCTCTCTGAATAAATTTGGTTAAACTGATATCAAGGTATGTTTTCTCTCTCTGACAAAACGCATGAAAATGCAAGATTTCAAATTCTTTCTTCGCTGAATATCTCTTCCTTAACAGAGATATTTTGAAATTTCTTAAAACCCTCGCTGATATTTCTATTCAGTGCTTCATATTTTCCAAAGAGTCGCTGAGTTTTTCTTTCAAAACCTCAGAGACAACGAAAGAATGTGAAAGGACAGTTGTGACGTCATTGCAACGGATAACACCAGGCACGCTCTTTTTCTGACACACGTTTGCACGTTTCGTTGTCTATCCAATCAAATGCAAACACGTGTCCGTGTCATGATGAAAAACTTTCCCGCTCAAGTTTTTCTCTCTCTACTCTCTTCCTATATAAACACTCTCAAAGTTTATATTTGTCTTTTACGCGAATCAATCTTTCTCCGCAAGAAAAGAACACTGTTGCATTTTGTGCTCTCAATCTTCAAGAACTGTTCATCATCTTCTTCATCAAACTCAAGGTTAATATGTTCTTATCTATTATCAAATGCGAATAACTTGTTTTCGATCTTATCATTGTTTTACACAAGATCAAACAAAAGAACTCAAAAATAAAATCATTTTCTTTCATGGTTTTATAAACACAACCATTTCATGGTTGTTCTTCAAGTTTTAAATCTAAAATCTTAAACTTGTTCTTCTTTCGTATCCATTTTTTTAAGAAACTGGAATACAAGGCTTATGGGTGTTATATTCGTTTTTTTTTAAACAAGAAAAACCCTAATCTTCATTAAGACTTTTTTTTTGTCTGAATGAAATGGACAAAATTCGAAAAATCTTAATGGAAATTTTTTTTCCACATTAAGATATTTCTTATTTGTTAACATCTTTGGTTGAACTGATAATACAGTGAAATGGCAACTTCAAAGCTGAATGTTACCGCTGAGTCCATCTCCGCTGATTCTGAGGAACTGGAAATCACCAAAGCTCCTCAGGTTAAGTTTGAGCTGGATCAACTAGACTGGACAAAGGCAAACAACCTCTCAGCGCTTCTCGAGTTTCCTCCTCGGAAGCAGGTATCCCATCTAGACGACGCTGTAAATTTTTTGAAGAATAGCCCCATCTACACCGCACTGACAATCACACCTCCTGCCAGTCAGCGTCTATTATCCCAATTCTGGTACTCTGCCAGACACACCGACCTACCCTCCGCCAAACATCCATCTAAAACCATCGACTGCATACTCAGCGATACTGAGTATGGCACCATCAAGATAACCCCCGCAATAATCCGCAAAGCTCTGAAATTCCCTAACGCTACCTCAGAAAATCCTTTCATTCCATTACCTGACCACAAGAAGCACGCTGACAGGGAAGAAATCATTGCTTTCCTTGATGCGATGGGTTACATCTGGGAGACTGGAAGAGACAAGCTACCTGAGAAAAAGCTGACGCTGATAAAGAAATCCAAGATGCCCAGCGAGATGAACTTCATCTTCGCTCACCTGATCAGCTGCATGACAGCGAAATCCGGATCTTCTGATCAAGCCGCTCAACCTCAGCAGGCCATGGGTTACGCACTGCTGAAAGGTCTCAACATTGACTGGGCCTCCATCATCTATGAAGACCTCATTCAACGTGTTGATTCTGCCGCTGACCGACCAGCATGGGTCCCTTACCCACGATTCATCAGCGCCATCTTTCAATATGGCTTGAAGGACAGCTATCCTGAAGAGGGTGATCTGAAACTCTCTCAGATTGGCCCTAAAGTTCTCGACTTCAAGCCTGTCGCCAAGGAGGTACGTCTCTCTACCCTTCTCACTCTACTTAATTCTCCGCTTTCTATGGCTCCTTCAGCGACAATACCCCTCGCTGATTCCCAGGCCACAAAATCCATTCCTTCTAAGAAAAGGAAACAATCTCTTACCCCTCTTGATTCCAAAAGGATCAAGAAAACCAAGGAGCAACCCCAGCAATTCCATGCTGAAGACTCCTCAGCTCATTCTGAAGAGCTGAAGGAAAGTTCCGTGGTACGCTCTGCCACACCAATTCAAGCTATCCCTTCTAAACCTACTTCAGCGTCCTTAAACGCTGAGGTTAGAACTTTGGAATCTACCCAACCTTCTTCAGTCTCTCAAAAGACTGATGAAGTACTTCTCAGCGAATCCAACGCTTTACTTGCAACCCAACCCCAATTCTTATCTTTCGATCCTCCCTCTATTTCTTTGGACACTCCTCCAGCTAAAACTGGAGATGCCATCATTCAAGAAGCCGTTGAAGCTTCTCAGCGAATGACGAAGAAAGGACCTGCAGAGATCTCCATCCCTCACGGAACTTTTGAGGGAGATATGGAACACTATGGAGGGACTCGAAACTTTGATGAGTTCGTCAACGCTCCTGCAGGTACAGATCCCACCTTAAACACTGTAACTAAACCTGAAACTTCTGAGCTTTCCTTTGTTCACAAGTACTTATATGTTACAGGTCCTCTTTTGGGAGACATCAACCAGTCTCTGAAGTCCATGGAGATGAAACTTACAGATCTCACCACCGGTCTATCAAATAACTCTACAGCTGTAACAAACGCTGGAGAGAAACTGACGAAGCTGACTGCTGTGGTGGAAAAGAAAGCCTCCTCTGATGACATCAAAGACCTTGATAAAACTCTCGCCGACTTTGCCAAGGTGCTCTCCGACATCTACACTGACTACACCAATCTCAAATCGTCAGTTTCCACCGTTTCCAGCGAGGTTACAACGCTGAAGAAATCGGTTGGTACACCCGAAGGTGATATGTCAGTGGTCAAGACCGACTTGGGCTCAGTGAAGACCGACCTTAGTTCTGTCAAGACAATGATCGAGACGCTGGTGAACAAGGAAAACTATCCAGCTCCTGCTCCGGCCTCTGCACCTATTTTGGACTCATTCACCGCAGAGGATCGCCAAGAGCTGAAGAAAATCACGCTTGCTATTTCTGGCCTAGAAGACAGAATAGCTAAGCTTGAAGGTTGTGTGAAAGTCTCTGGCCCAGAAGACAGAGACAACACCAATGCTGAATCTACCCATTCCTCCCCCGCCCATCATGAGAAAGAGGGGGAGAAGAGCGCTGAACAGGAGAAGAGCGCTGAAGATCAAAATAAGAGCGCTGAAGACCTTTCCCATGATGAATCTATCAGGGGAGAGGGTAATGAAGATCTGATTACTGGACCTCAGGGAGATGAAAACCCTGAGGGAACCGAGAACCTCGCCTTTGTATCTGAGGGGGAGCAACTCGAAGAAGATGCTGAGGAATCCGAAGCAGAAGAAGACGAAGACATCGACATCCCTGAAGCTGAACCATCCTCCTCTCCAAGGAACGATGATGATGATGATGATGAAGATGACGAATTCTTTGTCGTCAAACATGCTCCTCGAAAAGCTCTTAAAGGGATCGTGATAACCGAATCCACAGGGGAGAAGACAAAAACAAAGACAAAGCACTCAGCCTCTGGCGCTGAGAAAAGCAAAGACAAAGGCATCGCTGAAGATGATAATCTGGCGATTCTACTTGCAAAGCCGATTTGTCAGGTACACTAAACTTATTTTTCCTTCCCTGATCATCTCTGAACAATCAGTTATCCATTCCACAAACACCATACACATCCACATTTTTTTTCTATCTTTTCTACCCAAGTTCTTCTACCCAGTTCTTATTTGTAAGATCGCTGCGTTTCAGCTAGTCCTCTCCCCTGTTTGAGGATATCGCTGAAGGATCTACTATTGCGACTTCACCAATAATTCCAGCTACCGCTGAAGACATAATCACAGTCTTAGATTTAATCTCTGAGACTGATGAACCAGAAGAACAACCTCTCTCGCACAGAAACAGACCTTCCTCAGTTCCTCAAAAGCTGAGTGAAGAAGATCAAAAGAGGAGAGAAGAAATGATAAAGCGATTCGAGGATCAGCGAATCATTCTAAGGCGCGATCAACTACCTTCAGTTCCTCCTAAGTTCAGAATTTCAAAAGCTGAATACCAGGATCATCTCAGAGCTGAACGCCTCATCGCTGAAAGGAAGGAAGTTGAAGATAAAGACAGAGAATACGCCATCAAGCTCACTCAAGAATCTGTCAAAGACCCCAAGCTGAAGCGTATTCCCATTCAAATCCAACGAAAGCTTTGGGAACAAGCCCAGAAGATCGTGGAAAAGAAAGCTGAAGTTTCTCAGACCACCCTGATCTGGTGTAAAGAGAAAATCCACTTCAGATATCGTCCAGCGAAGATCAACAAGGTATTCATCTCTGGAAGAACCTCCATCGGAGTACCTATTGTTGACATCAAACTGTTCAGAGAAGATGGCTCATCTGAAACCTTTCGTGCTGACACTGTAAAAAGGTATGGTCTCTCTGAATGGCTGGAGATGAGGTTAGCTATCCAACCATCACAATCTAAGTACAAGGATCATTTCGAAAAGCTGATAAACAGACATATCGATTTGATATCTTCTTGTGTGGATATTCCTCCTGTTCCTGATCTAAAGCCGAAAAGAAAAAGGGGCTCACCAAAGAAGAAACGTCAAGATTCAAAATCAGGTCCTGTCATACGAAATGAAACTGGAATTGGTTTCTCTCGCGCTGAAGTACTTGGTCCTGATCCTGATCTATCTGCCCTTGACATCTCTTTGCCACCATGTGAACTTTTCGTCCCTGGTAAAGTCATCAGTAATCCTTATGGAATATTCTTTCTTGACTACGACGGACGTAAATGCTTTCAACGGATCGCTGAGCTTCCAATCACTCCAATCGAATAGCTCAGAGATCTCATCTACTGGTGCGACTTCAGAAAAGACATTCAGGCACGACACCTAAAACCCTTGATTTTTGAAGCTGCTCTGAAGCTAAAGAATAAAGGAGAAAAGGTTCCTGACTGGATGATTCCAACTGAAAAGACAACCCTTGATGAACTTCTCATTAAGGAAGAACCCTTTGAAGGCTGACAACAATCACCTCTTTCTCTATTGTATCAGTCATCCTTCAGTACTTGTAATTTATTTCGCTTGTACTTGTAATCTTTCTTATTCATATTGTAACCTGATTCAAAGATTTAAAGAAAGATTTCAGCGAATGTACTTTACTCCATCAGTACTGAAAAGATCCCAGAAAACAGTAAAAGGGACAAATATTTTATGAGTTCTTTTTATCCTTATGTTTTCATTAAATAGCAATTTTCTTTGTTGCTATGTCATAATCAAATAGGGGGAGATTGTTGATCCAAACCCTCAGTGATTTGATAATGACCCTATCTTAAATACTTAGTGAAAATTGTAAGTAAACAATATGTATCAGAGTTTCACTATCGCTGATAAGTACTAAGATCTTACAGTACTGCTGATAGGAACTCTCGCACTTTTAGATTAAAAATTCAGCGAACACTGTTCACCATATCGCTGAGTCTATTCAGTCCTTATGGTGATCGCTGATAAGTTAGTTGTTTACTTATGATCCCTGAAGACAAGATTCACGTCAACAAAGGTTCTACGCTGAAGTCGAAGATCAAGCTCAAGAACCAGCGACAAGTCTCCTAATGAACTGATGCGGATCAGCGAAGACTCAGATTTGTCCACTCAACGTGAAGTAACAAGTACAAGACTTCAGCTATCGCTGAACTTTATCATTCGCTGAATAATAAATGATAATCGCTGAATCAACGAAAGCTGATCATGAAGTCCTCCGTACAAAGTACTTTTGTCTTAACCTCCCTTGCACGCCACCGTACGAAATGTCAGAAAAGAACCTCCGAAAATCTGAAATCGTACAACCACTCTGATACTACAGTGTTCATTCATGCGGCTACTAAGGTTGTCAACAAAGGTCAATGACATGCAACCAATCCGCTGATGACACGTGTAAAGTGTATACTGATTTGCATTAAATGCATGCAGTATATAAAGAGATGAACTCACTTCATTTGAAGTAACTTGCTAACTCTGGACAAGTTCAAATCTCTCTTAAGATAGGATTTTATTAGTAATCTCCTTATCTTTCTTAGTGCAAGAAAACTTAGTGTTCCAACTTGTTTAGATTTAGGTTTATCCTTAATCTTGTTTCCGCAACAAGCTGTAAATTGTTAATGATTTATCAATAAACAATTTAGAAAAGTAAAATAGTGTGTTTGTATTAAACCCCCCCCCCCCCCCTTTTACAAACTTGTTTAGGCCTTTCGGGACCAACAAAGCCGTAAAAATAAAGAGGATTCTGAGTGACCCTAAACCAGCGTTATCCAGGTAGCCACATCTGCTACTTCGTCTCATTTGTTGGGACGAGGTATTGAAGAAGAAGTCGTGGACCTAGTGGCGCAATTGCACAACCTCCCTGGCCACTCATCCGTCTCTCAAAAGACGGGTGTTTCAACTTCGCACGGGGACATAGCACAACTTCTACCGATCTCTCACTTGGAGAGTATGGTATTGAAACAAGAGACCAGCCTCCCTCGGTCTCGCATTCTTTCAAAGGACCATCGAGTCTAGAGCCACTTGAAATAGGACATTCTTCAGCTAGGACACAAGATGAGGCAACTAACATCGGTGCTCTTCGTGACCCGATCGGAACTTCCGTAGCGTCTCTGCTCGCGGGCGGAACGCAAGGATCGGAAAGAAATCCTACCACGACTACACCTTCGCCAACCGGGAACGTAGGTGGCTCTACCTCTAAGGTAGATGCCTCAACAGGTGCTCTAAGTGACCCCGAAGTTATTTTACCCGACTTTCTGTCACAGGGATATCTGGACAGCGCCCTAAAGGTTGTCCACGAGGCCATGGAACAGTGATTCACCAACGAGCTCGACAAACTGAAAAGTCTTATCAAAGGTAAGGAGAAAGTAGTGAAAGCTGAAACCACACCAACACCTCCACCGGCTATCGTTCAGCCAATCTATTCGGTGGATACCTTGAAGACTATGCTTCTAGCTCAACGGCTCCAACACACCGACACCGACGCCTCTAGCGAAGCAGACCTGATCTCTGTTCTACGATCACGGGCCAATGCTCCTTCGTCATCCATTACCACAAGATTGGACAAGTTTGACATGACTCTCAAGGACGTTCAACAAGCGCTCAAAACGCTGTCCAAAAAAGTCGGTTCACTTGAAGAAACCTGCAAAAGTCAAGCTGGCGAACTCAAGAGACGACACGATGACCAGGATAATCCTGATCACCGTGAGGGGGAGAACAAGAGACTACGATTATCTGAGTCCGCCCCAATCATCACTGAAACTTCAACCGTGGTTCAACCGAAACCATCAATTGTGGCAACTGCCCAGTTGAGCCTCGCTGAGATGGTTATAGACATTGAAATCTCAGACGACGAAGACCCGACGGTTGAAAAGCCTGAGGGAACACCACAGGAATTGGTCACATATGACGCATCAGATAGGCCTGTACTCAATCTGATTGATCCAGACACCGAGATCGACCCGGAGACCGAAAATGCATGGTACGAAAAAGCCGCCAGTGCGATAAATCTCCAGGTAAACCTGATCTTTCCTACTGATGAAGACGACAATGTTGACTACGACCAGTTTCTGCTGTAAAACCTATATGGTACACCCTTTCACTCTGCACAGGCTCCCGAAACTTCTACAAGACCCGAAACTTCAACTGCTGGATATCCGACATCTCCTCAACAACCGACAGCTTCAGATCATCCTCCTCCTCAACAGCAACAAATCCTCATTCCTCACCTGGAGAAATCACTGAAGAAGCTGTATGTTCACAGGTTATGCCCTTTCGAACCAACTTTCTGCCTTGGGATTTCCCACTTCGACAAGGAATACCAAGGTCAATACATAAATGCCATGAAGCGGTGTCTGCCAGTTAGCCAAGTTCGAACCAAGCACAAGATCACTGAAGTGCTAAACATCCAAACCGGCCGAATCCTTAGAGTCATGTTTCCAGTGTTCACTGTCCGACGAGAAGACGGTAATGAATGGAGAATATCCGAAGCTGACTTTAAGAACCTTAGACCGTTTGACTTCCTTGCTTTACTGAAAGACCTCTGAACCAGAACCATCCGTCCGCTTCAAGTGACAAAGGCGCTCGAGGCTATTCGTCGATTCCTGATCCACACGATTATGATGTCATACCTCACCGACTTTCAAATGGCAATCGAGAACAGACCAAAGAAGGTAAACCTGTTGAAACCGAATCTGAAAGCACCCGAGCCGAAGATGTATCCCGAGAACGCACTGCTTCTAGAACCAGAATTTGGGATAATATTCCAAAACGAACAGAAAGAAAAGAGGTTTCTCCGCTTCAGTCAGGTCGACAGATTCTGCGATGGAACACTTCTCAAAGTCAAAGATGCTCTTCGCAACATCATCACTTATGAATAAGAAAATCAAAAGGTATCGTATATTCCAAACTCGAATGAGACAACCGCACGAGAAGCCTTAGAAGTGATAGAAGACCGCATCGACTACCATCGAGCCATCATAATGTTCAAGATCACTTCGTGCTCCGAAAGAGATATATCGAGAACTGGCACGAAGTCGAACGTCAATTCAAAGGGGGAGATTGTTAGGGTCAAATCTGGTTGAATAGAAGTTCAAGGGCAGAATTGTTATTTATTAATTTGAGCCTTTAATTGTGAATGGGCCGTGGGCTTCCATGCCATGGGCCCAATGTATTTAAAGTTGTTTAGCTTAGAAAATTAAGCGAGTTGTCATTTTAAACTTTCAAGCACTTATTGTAATTCTCTCTATATTGAAAGTAAAGTGGATGACCATTGGAAATCATACTGTTCTTGATATTATCTATTGATTTCTAGTACTTGTTGCATGGATCTGGAACTCACATGTTTATTGATATGTATCAAACAATTTACAACTTGTTGCGGAACAAGATTAAGGAATAAACATAATCTAAACAAGTTAAGAGAAACACTAAGTTTTCTTGCACTAGAATTAAGTAAGAAATGAGATAAGAATATTACGAATAATATTCTAACACAAAGTAGTAGAGAGAAGAAGATGGCCGAGCACTTCATTTCTGAAGTAGGGTTCTTCTTATATACTGCATGCATTTAATGCATATCAGTACAACTTTACACGTGGCATCAGCTGATTGGTTGCATGGTTAGACCTTTGTAGACAACCTAGTAGCCGCATGATGAACATTGTAGAATCATAGTTGGTTGTACGATTCTGGACAAAAGGGATGTCCATTCTGACATTTCGTACGGAGGCGTGCAAGGGGGTAAGACAAAAAGTAACTAGTAGAGGAAACTTCATGATCAGTGTTCGCTGAATAGATCTTTATCAGCGAGTGATAAAGTTCAGCGTTCGCTAAAGTCTTCTACTTGAAACTTCACGTTGAGTGGACAAATCTTGGCTTTGCTGATATCCGTATAAGTTCATTAGTAGACTTGTCGCTGGTTCTTTGGCTTGATCTTCGACTTCAGCGTAGAACATAATTGATGTGAAACTTGTCTTCAGGGATCATAAGTGAACAACTAAGATTATCAGCGATCATTAACAAGACTGAACAGGCTCAAGTCTTATTGATGAACAGTATCGCTGAATGTATAAATTAAAGAGCATGAGTTTCCTATCAGCGGTACTGTAACATTCTTAGTACTTATCAGCGATAGTGAAACTCTAATACATATTGTCTACTTACAAGTTTCACTAAGTGATTCTCAGAGAGTCATTATCAAATCACTGATAGTTTGGATCAACAATCTCCCCCTATTTGATTATGACTTAGCAACAAAAGAAAATTGCTAACTATGAAAACATAAGGATAAAAAGAACTCATAAAATATTTGTCCCTTTTACTGTTTTCTGGGATCTTTTAAGTATTGATGGAGTAAAGTACATTCGCTGAAATTTTTCTTTAAACTTCGTATAAGTTAAAGAGGGAAGTGGAAAAATTACATGTACAGCAAATAAATTTACAAGTACAAAAGATATAAGCTGATAAAGATAGAAGAATTACAAGGAATCCTATCAGCTACACAGGTTCATCCTTAACAAGAAGTTCATTAAGGGATTTTATGGTAGGGATCATCCAATCAGGGACTTCTTGTCCAAGATCCCGTCTTCGCTTAGCTTCTATAAAGATCAGGGGCTTGAAGAAGTATCCGAGAAGATCATCTCTAAAACCACACTAATAGACGAGATCCCTGAGCTGTTCGATAGGAGCAATGGGAAGCTCAGAGACGCATTGAAAACATTCTCGTCCATCGTAGTCTCTGAAGAAGATTCCATAAGGATTGCTTAGGACTTTTCAAGGGATAAAGCGTTCACCAGGGGGCAGGGAGATGTCGAGCAGAGAGAGATCAGGTTCAGGACCAAGAACTTCAGCGCATGAGAAGCCAATTCCGGTTTCATTTCGGATAGGAGGACCTGTGTCTGAAGGAGTTGTATTCTTCGTTGAAGGAGGAGGAGGAATATCCACAGCGGATGTCACTAAGTCGATTTATTTGTTCAGAGCATTTTCGACATAGGATTTGAGTTTTAAACGTGACCGCTGAATGGCTATCCGCATCTCCAACCATTCTAATAAACCGAATTTGTCGATCCATGAAGTATAGATGGTCTCCTTGTGACCATTCTCTTAGAAGATGTCGATATGAATCATCGAAACGTCTAAGGACATCTTTCCCCTGATGTTCACCTTGTTGATTCTGGAAACATGACATCTAAAATTGATTCGTTCTTTGCACCATTCCAAGGTAGAGTCAGAGACCTTGGTTTTCTTTTCGACGATCTTTTTGGCGTCCTTCCACAGTTGAAGTTGCACATCAATGGGAGTCTTCTTCAGATCAGGGTCTTTCACCGAACGTTGGACAAGTTCAATAGCATAAGCTTTGTCTTTTTCTTCAGCTCTCTTTCGTTCTGCGAGTTGTTCTTCAGCTTTGAGGTGTTCATCGAGTTCTTTTCTAGATATTTTGAATCGAGGAGTACGAAAGATTCCCTGATCCTCAAACTGTTTGATCATTGCTTCTCTCTTTTTCTGATCTTCTTCACTTAGCTTTTGAGGAGCCAAGGAAGGTCTGTTTTTATGAGAGAGCAGTTGTTCTTTTGGTTAATCAGTCTCAGCGAAGTCTAAGACTGGGATTATTTCGTCAGCATTCGGGGCTGGATTTATTTTTGTTGTAGTAGCTGGAGGAACTTCAGCTGGATCCTCAAGCAGGGGAGAGGACTAGCTGAAACACAACGATCGTTTAGATAAGATCATTTGGGAAAGAAAGAGATAGAGAAAAGAACGAGGTTAAATGTATAGAGGTTTTATAGATAGGAGAACTGAGGTTGAGAAGCGATAGAGGAGGGATGCAGAGTAAGAGAAGAGAAGATATTGTACCTGACAAACTGGCTTTCTTTGAAGGATAGTCAGATTGCCTTCTGCAGCGAGGCCTTTGTTTTTGCCCTTATCGGCTTCGGTCGCTGCAGGCTTTTTCATTGTCCCCTCCCCTAATAATTCTTTTATCATAACCCCTTTTTTAGCAGGGGCCCTGTTGATCCAAACCCTCAGTGATTTGATAATGACTCTTTAAGAAACACTTAGTGAAAATTGTAAGTAGACAATATGTATTAGAATTTAACTATCGCTGATAAGTACTATGTCTCTACAGTACCGCTGATAGGAAACTCATGCTTTTTAAATTACACATTCAGCGAAACTGTTCATCAATATAGCGCTGAGCCTGTTCAGTCTTGTTGATGATCGCTGATAGTTATAGTTGTTTACTTATGATCCCTGAAGACAAGTTTCACGCCAACAAAGGTTCTACGCTGAAGTCGAAGATCAAGCCAAAGAACCAGCGACGAGTCTACTAATGAACTGATGCGGATATCAGCGAAGCCAAGATTTGTCCACTCAACGTTAAGTATCAAGTAGAAGACTTCAGCGATCGCTGAGCTTTGTCACTCGCTGATAAAGTACTGTTCAGTAATCGTTGATCATGAAGTTTCCTCTACAAGCTACTTTTGTCTTATCGCCTTGCACGTCTCCGTACGAACTGTTAGAACGGACATCCCTTTTGTCCAGAATCGTACAAACAACTCTGATTCTACACTGTTCATCATGCGGCTACTAGGTTGTCTACCAAGGTCAAAACATGCAACCAATCAGCTGCTGCCACGTGTAAAGTTATAGTGCTATGCATTAAATGCATGCAGTATATAAGAAGAACCCAACTTAGTTTTCTAGTGCAAGAAACTTAGTTTTCTCATAATTTGTTTAGATTAGGCTTAGTCCTTAATCTTGTTCCGCAACAAGTTGTAAATTGTTTGATTATATCAATAAACAATTTAGAAAGTAAAAATTGTGTGTTTGTATTCAACCCCCCCCCCCCCTTCTACAAACTTGTATAACCCTCTGGGACCAACAAGTTGTATCAGAGCAGGTTGTTTAATCTCATAAACAAGATCTTGCTTATACTAATTGTTTCTCTTCCTTGCTATTTCTTATAATGGCTACCAACACAAACACAAACTATATTGACAATGGTTCTCTTGCAAAACCCCCTAGATTTTCTAGAGATAACTTTAATCTATGGAAAAATAGGTTGATACTCTTCTTAGAAGGTGTAGACCCTACTATGCCTTATTACATCGAAAATAGCCCATATATTCCTGTGAGAATTGATCCTGAAGTTCCAGGCACTGCTACTAGAGCTGCCATTTCTGAAAGATTGGTTACTAAGGAAATTCGAATGTGGACTGATGAAGCTAAGAAGAAAGTGGCTATCGACACTAAAGCCAGATCCATTCTTTCCATGGTTCTTCCTAACGAAGTCTACCATTCCGTCATTAACCTGAAAACCTCCAAATCCATGTGGGACACAATCTGTGTTCAATATGAAGGTACGTCTGAAGTCCAGGACTCAAGAAAGATCAACCTGGTAAGACAGTACGAAAGCTTCATTTGTGGTAAGAATGAATCTCTCTCTGAAGTACATCAGCGGTTTAACTGTTTAATTATAGATCTGAAAACTGTTGGTAAGGAATATTCTAACTTTGAAATTCTGACAAAGTTCCGAAAATGTTTACCAGAAAGCTGGGACAGTTATTCAATGTGTCTCAAGCTATCAAAGGATCTAAAATCTATGTCTCTTTCTACCTTATATGGCACTATGCTCAATTATGAGCAGTCGGGTCATCTTAAGAAGAATCTTGTAAAAGATTCCAAAAGCACCCATGTTGCTTTAATCTCAGAGTCACCTTCCACTCAGCGATCCACTGTTACTATCACTGAGTTGGAAACTAACTCTGAATGCTCACCAGATGCTGACTCTTCAGATCTTGATGAATCTATGGCTCTCCTATCTAATAAGTTTAGGAGATTCGCCAAAAAGAAAAATTTCAAAAAGAACAAGACCCTTACACTTACTGACAAGCCAATATCATCAACCCCTGTTGATAAGGCTACTGCTACCTGCTTTAACTGTGAAAAAGTAGGACACTTTGCTAGTGAATGCATGTCAAAGAAAATCTATAAACCCTCAGCTTTCTCCAAGAAATCCTCTAACCCCATGGCTAGAGATGACAAGTTTCAAAAGCTGAAAGATAAATATGCAAAGCTGAAAAGCTTTAAGAAGAAAGGCAAAGGCCTGATGGCTGACTTTGATTGGGTTGCCTCTGATGAAGAAGAATCATCTGACTCTGAAAATGATGATGAGGCCAATCTCTGTCTCATGGCCAAAATCGAAGATGAGGAAGAAAATTCTGACATTCCCTCTACTTCAGCCTCTGCTACTAAGGTATCACCTTCCTTCTTTACACATATTTCAGATATTGATGAAGCTGATAGTCTTCGAAAGATCGATCTCCTGACTATGAATTTATATGATGCCATGAATGGCAAAACTGTTTTTGAAAATCAAAACCTTGATCTCGCTGAACAGCTTAAACACTGTCACCTTCAAATAGAAAAGCTTTCTAAAATTGAAGAAGATTTAAAAGATCAAGTTCATATAAATCAACTAGTCAAAATCGAACGTGCAGAAGCTATCGATGCATTAAATGCTGAAAAAGCTACTGTTGAAGGATGGTGTAAATCCTCAACAACGATCACTGAGATAACTAAGTCTCAGATTCCCCTGAGTGACAAACGTGGTCTTGGTTACAAAGCTGAAACTGAAGAACCAACCACTGATCATTCCACGCTTAAGTTTGGATTATTTGTGTCCTCTATCCCTGAAACTTCATCTTCTCAGTGTTCCTCTTCAAAAACTCCCATCCCGGAGGAAAAACCTACCTTAATCTCCAAAGGTAAGGGTAAAGAAAAAGTTTTCAACCAAAAACCTCAGAAGGGTACCTTTGTACCTAAGCTGAATGCTTCTAAAGCTTCAGTGACTCATCCCTCTACTTCTAAGAACAAGATCCCTGGATTTATTCATCGATCTACCCCTAGAATCAGAGTGGATGTTATTGGTAAGAAATGTGAAGAACAGATTGTTCCTCCCATTTCCAATGCCAAAGGTATACTTTGTGCTGGCCCTGCTCATTTAAAATTAACGGGTAAACATGCAAACAGTCCTAAAGCTACTTTTAGCTATAGGAAATGTTATCACTGTGGACTTACCGATCATATTGGTAGTGAAAGTTCAGGATACACTCTTACAATCAAATATGAACAATTAAGATCGTATTCACAACAACTGGTCATATGATTTATTAACAATCTGTGAATTACAAGATATTACAATGAATTTCTCTCTCAATAGATCTAACAAATTTATGCGTAAAGAGTTATCTAAAAGGTTAGATAGCTAACCTTTTCTAACCCCTATATATACTGTATAAGAAAGGCTAAAGCTACAGTACATATAAGAAACAGACTAATAGAACAATTACACGTGTCCTAATTAGTAACTGATTATAACAGAAAATATCCCAAGATATAAGTTCTGAACATGTTGTTCAGAACTTCTGAACATACTTCTGAATAGGCGCTTCAGAACATTTGTCTTCATAGTCAGAAGTTCTGAGTCTCCTACTCAGAACTCTGAGTCTTATGACCAAACTTAGAATCTTTTCTGCATCTCTATTCAGAAGTTCTGAGTCTTCTACTCAGAACTCTGAGTCTTCAATTCAGAAACGAACACTTGTGTTTTTGACGAAACTCTAGACCTAACAGCTAGTAAGTGCCCCACAGCCACCAAAGCTGATAAATTAGCTAAGGTGAAGATTAATGCTCCCAAGGCAAAGAAGACCACTGAGGTTAAGAAATTAACCAAAGTGAAGACCAGTTATGAAGCCGAATCTTCAAGTGCTGCGAAGATTGCTGAACCTTCCACTTCCACTACCACCACTGACAAGTGTGGACCCATGGTTAAATGGGTGCCCAAGTCAAACTGGTCTTCCTTTGTTTGCAGGTTCGGAAGGGTATCTGGGTATCCGGAAAAGAGAGGAAATCCGGATGGTATTATCCGGACTTTGTAGCCTGATGTCGAATTGTTTGTTTTGCTTAGGTGCGATTCGGGTAGTTCAGAAGTGAGACGCGTGTGTACTCAATCTCGTTGATCAGGTGAGTTTCTTACACCTTTTTACACGGAGTATGTGTTAAACGTTTTGATCATTACTGAATATGGTACGAGTACATGCATGCTTTTACTTTTAAATCTTTATAAATCGTATGAACAACCTGTTTTGGAAATCTTTATAATTGCATGTTATGAACTGTTGTCTAAAATGCATGCACAGCTGAGTTATTTATAGCTTAGTTCTATATGCCTATGTGGGAGTCGGGTTGCATAGTGGCGGTTGGGCTGTACCTTGAGTTTTTCGGACTCTTGGGAGTTGTGGCTAGCCGTGTGCCTTGAATCTGTTTCTCGTGCACACGGGTATGGCATTTACTGGGGGACCGTGGAGAACTACAGGGGGGGCCCGATCGTGATCGTCACCTGAAGGTGGAGGGTGGAAGACCACTGTGCAAATGCCCTTGTGTGAAGCTGGTTATAACTGTTACTATCTGTTTTTAAGTTTTAACGTTTTAACCGTTATTTCGATGATGTTGTTTAAACTGTTTCTGAGAGGGAATTCACTAGACCTCATGGTCTAACCCTCACTTTCAAAACTAAAACCATTTTCAGGAACCGTGTTAGTGGAGCTTCTTCCAAAGGGAATGAGAAGGCTTGAAGGTAGAGACAGAGACACCAGGATTAGAGCACCGTAGACTGTTACTTATTTAGTTTTATGTAGTCAGAAACTCGGTTGTGGTAGTTGATTTCTGCTGCCAAATTTTGTAACTCTGTAAACCGCGATGTATTGGGACCCGTTTGGGCTTATTTTTATGTTATGCGAATGTTTGGGATTTTTGGGTTGTTACAAAGCATAACCCTTTTTATTTGTCGGCATGTGCATCAGGTCCTTGTTGGGGTGGTATTAGCGACGCCAAGAAAAGTTGAGTGTTAGTTAGATGCATGTGAATGATTTAGCTATTCGGTGACGTCTTCCGCAGCTTTGGAGATTAGCGACAGTTTCTGGGTTTTAGTAACGTCCAACCTTAACTTAGACTTTATGTAAACTTCAGTTTATCTTTTGTTGGCGTTAAATCTAGATTTACTATTCAAGGAAATCAGATATTGAATTATAGGAAGGTATTCATCCGGAAATTTTAAATCAATAGCTTTTTTCAAAATTCAGGGTGTTATAGTTTTGATGTTGTAAAGGTCAAAAGTCTCATCACCATGTGATATTATCTTTGCTATTAAAGGACACGGCCCATCTACATTAGATCAACAAAATGATTTGTATTTTATTGTACACCATATAATACCTTGTGAATTAATTTGTTCGAGTGAATTCTTATCGTTCACTTTGAGATAATGCTGGCAAAATGAATGATTAAGTGGTTCAAATGGCCAACTCTTTGCCTTTTTTTATCTTAAATTTATAAAGCAAACTTTAACGGGTTAATTTGAAACTATGGTGGGGGGATTCTAGTGGCGTGAAATATTAGTGAGAGATTGATGAGAAGTGAGGGAGTGAAAAGGGGGAGAATGTTGGTGTAGTTGCCCTGATGGTGAATAACCACAAGGGTTGTGGCGTAGTGGTTAAGTCCTTGGGGATGTGATGGAATATCTCATCTGTTCAGGATTCGAATTCAGACGTACACAACAATTGTGGCCACTAAGGTTTAATCAATGCTGATGTGTTACAATCACAATTTTGTCAAGGGATTAGCTTAGGTATAGTATAGGACACCCTTAAAAAAGATAGGATAAATGGAGATGAGAGATCTCTTTGGGTCCATTTCATAAACGATAATGATTTTTGAATGTCAAATGACCATAATTCTCTTCTTAATTGAAGTTAACATGAAAAAAACTAATTTCATATTAGTGAGGGGGGAGGGGGATGAGAACCGGTTGATTGTCGATAACAAACTTATAATAAATAAAAATTAAAAATTGTTGAAGGATTATGTGCTATCATCAAAAGGAAGTGATTGAGAGAATATTTTTCTAGTGTTAAAATTTACCATATAGAATGTTTCCCTTTTTTTGTAAACTCCTCCCTATTTAAAGGGCTTATGATTAATGAGAAATACATATTTCATTCTCTCTACTCTATTGTTGTTCTATTTCGTTTATTATATAACACGTTATCAGCACGTACGTTCTACGAAGATTAGCAAGTCCGACAACAACATAAATCATTGCTTCTGCTATGAGATAATCAAGCATATTGGCCGTTCACTCTATTATTGAATTAATTAAATATTTTTTTTGAAAGGCAAGTTACACACGCACCCCTTTCGGGGGTATCCCAGGCAACCACATGGAAACCCAGACTAATCCCCCTCGACCCAGATATACCATCCCATACGGGGCAGGCCTGGGCCGAACTCCTGAACCGGCCCAAAGAGCCGGCCCAAGAGCTGATATCGCCAGAGTAGCACCCAGGGCTCGAACCCGGGTTAGTCAGGGATACTATCCACTGACCACCCCAGGATGTTACCGACCACTGAGCTACAACCCCCACGCACCCCTTTCGGGGGGTATCCCAGGCAACCACATGGAAAGCCAGACTAATCCCCCTCGACCCAGATATACCATCCCATACGGGGCAGGCCTGGGCCGAACTCCTGAACCGGCCCAAAGAGCCGGCCCAAGAGCTGATATCGCCAGAGTAGCACCCAGGGCTCGAACCCGGGTAGTCAGGGATACTATCCACTGACCACCCCAGGATGTTACCGACCACTGAGCTACAACCCCCACGCACCCCTTTCGGGGGGTATCCCAGGCAACCACATGGAAACCCAGACTAATCCCCCTCGACCCAGATATACCATCCCATACGGGGCAGGCCTGGGCCGAACTCCTGAGCCGGCCCAAAGAGCCAGCCCAAGAGCTGATATCGCCAGAGTAGCACCCAGGGCTCGAACCCGGGTAGTCAGGGATACTATCCACTGACCCCCCCAGGATGTTACCGACCACTGAATTAATTAAATCTGGTACGTTTTTTTTTTCTTTTACCTTTGGTATCTTAATAAACTTTAATATTTTGATGAACTAATTAAAATTATGTTGTTGCATATCTATGTTATCACGTTTAGAACATATGAATATGGTGTCATATTTGTTAATTATGTTTGAAAAAAAGGCTATTTGTTAGTTTTATGATAGACACCTTACACACACAGATTGTAAAAGGAAAAGAAGAGAACATTTTTTTTAAACTTTTGTGGGATGGATACGTTCAAATCAATTTATTTTGATAATAATCAAATCAACCAAGATATATAAATAGATTAGTTTACTAATTTATTAAATATATAATTTTATAAGGTATTATTTTATAGCAAATTTGTTTTAATTTATATATTAAGATATTATGTTGTAAATTAATTTGGTTTTGATTCAACATAACTTAATTTTAATTGAGATGATATAATTTTTATTCTTTTAGACATGATATTGTTATTAACTTATTATATTAAGCATATATTTAGTTACTTAAGTGGTTAATTTAATCTTGTTAATGACATTCACTCTTTTAAGCCAATTACATTATTTTTATTCTAATATTTATAATTGATTAATATTTGTCTTGATATTGGTTGTTATAGATTTCAATTCAAATACCATTTACAGTTATGTAATTGTAACACCCCATATTTTCTTCTTCTTGCAAAGGTTAGAATAAATAAAACTTTTGGAGCCAAAGTGTGAAACTTGGAACTTAAGTGCTCAAGGGTGTGAAATCAGGAAAATACATATATGCTGGAAACCCTCATTTCTTCATTGTGTCGGCTGGGAATTTGAAAGGAGAGAAGAAGATCTTAGCCATTGTGGGAGGTGAGGAAGAAGGATAGCATCAATGGGAGTGAAGACTCTATCTTCAAGGTATGATTAATCTTCCTTCTTCCTCGTTATGTGACTAGTATGATTGGTGATATAAAGTTTTGATAAACCATGAGATTGTGATTTCTAATCAATGGAACTATTTTAATGAGGGAATTCACTAGACCCCATGGTCTAACCCTCGCTTTTCAAAAACTAAAACCATTTTCAGGTTAGTGTCGTTCTTGGGGTTTCATCTGGTGATGATGGAAAGATATGGCGCTGTAGAAGAGGCATAGCTTCTTAGAGGCTCGTAGCTTACCGTTGGGCTTCCTGTAGCATCTCAGTTGTGAAGGTGTTGTCCGCTGCGAACTTAGAGTAGAATTAATGTTAATTCTATGCTTTAGGGACCATCTTTAGTTGTAATGTTGACAATTATATTTTATGGATTTTGGGTTGTTACAAATGGTATCAGAGCCATTGTTTAAGGGATTTAGGTGACCGGATGGGCCTGAACTTAAACTGTGGAGTAGATTGAGACACAACTGAGATATAGGAAGTCAATAGGAAAGACCTTACCCATAGGATATCTTGACAATGGTAGTGAGAACCCTCATGTAAAGTAAATTCAAAATCGCATCTGGCCAATGCTATTATGAATTTACAGGTGCATGGGTGTAATCAACCTCTATTGTCGGGATGAGTGTTGAGTGTGGCAGTATGTAGAAGGTTCTAACCTTGTAGTTGATAGCAAAGAGTCGGTGTGGCTTGGGAGATCATTTGTGATGTGTTGTTTATACCTTCTAGAAGAAGTGTTGTTTGGAATGTTAATGAGCTGACTAGAGGTAAACTTTCTGGGATTCATAATGAATGAATGGTTGGTTGGGGGCAAGCTCCTTGTTGCTAGTGAGTCCCCACTCTTAGAACTGATGTGTCGATCAGTTGAGATAGGAAGTGAGAACTATGTTGGCATCTTGAAAGCTTCAACTCAATATCGAGTGAGGGGATCTAGTCTTGGACTCCTTAGTCAAGCGGTTTAGTGGCAATAATAATAAATGAAAGTTATCAGGGTCGTATTGAGGTATGCATAAGAGTAGAAGGTGAGATGATTGGTCAATTGGTAAATCATGTTGAGTGGTCGATCAGGTGGGTTGTGAAGCACTTGTACAACAAGTTGTAGTAAAGGTAAGAAAACGGTTGTTGGTCATAGTATGGTATCAATGAAGAGTTGAAGTGAGTGTAACGGTTACCCTGGTTAGAGCGAATAGCCATCAATTTCATAATTAGTTCATGCATTATGTCACTAAATGTGTTACACGAGTTCTTTCATGTTAAAAGCATGTATGTACATAACAGGTTTTCTTGTTTTGGGAAATAAGTTGACGTGTGCGAGTGTGTGTTTTCTTTAAAGTAAAAGACAAACTTGTTTCACTGTACGATAAAGCTTTGAACTTAGTGATCTACGAATTATGTCACGCTTTTTCTTGTGGAAGGAATCTTCGTTACGAAAATATTGAAAACGTTTTATTGCGAGGTTTTGTTTTATAAACAAAATGAGTATTGACTCGTTATTATCATATAAACAAGTGTTGGAGTTGAGTGACCCACTTTGGGTAAGTGATTTCGTTCGGAATTTTCTAGTCGTATTTGAAAGGGTTCCATTGGAGACAACCATTGTGTCGGCATCGATTTGGATGGACAAGGTTGCGAATTATCGTAGGGTTGCCTTTGAGCGACCTTTGCGGTCGTTGCGATTTACTATTCGTCTTGAGTGGTGTTGTATCATGCATACTCAAGCTTGTTTTATGATTGTGTATCTATTGCGTTTTTAAAGGTGTGCAAAATGATTTCAATCATTGTGTCATCGTGCATGAAGGTTATGAACTCGCTAGGTCAGGGAGGGTATTACGATTGAGGTTAAGGGAAGGCTTGGGAGTTGAATATGTCGATTGAGCCAATTTGTGGTCGTATTATTATCTTCATGTTTCCATTAGAAGAGGGTGGTAAATAGTAGAAGTTTTGGATAATGAACTCGTAAATGCTGACATGATGGTAGTTCAAACCTCTGTCCGGTTATGTGAGCATGGTTTTATTTGCGGTGAGATTTGAAATGGTCAAAGTGTTTCTATTGGTGGAATGGTAATAAGTAGCGTTACGTTACTTGATGTAATGTTATCGGCTTTGAGTCTGAGTACTGAGATGGTTTGGTAAATAGATTTTACGCTAAGAAAGATCTTGTGTTTCCCCAAGTGAGAACGGTGGGATATAAGTTGGTTATGATGCGTTGGACGAGTGGGTTCCGTTAGGAATCCTGGATTGCCGGGAAGAAATGGAATCATCATGTAGCCCATTAATATGGAGGTTTGCGACTGTTTAACATGTCCCAAGTTGGAGGTTTTGTCAGGAGATTGAAACTTGAGAAATGAACCCGTTGTGTGTGAACGGATGAGGTCGTTCGAGAACGTGTAAATGATATGGTGTAAGAACACCTAGTGTGGGTGTTAGGGAATGGAAGATCACCAAAGTGGATGTGATTTCCAATGAAGTATTGGTGACTCGTTCATGCCTGAAGCGTTTAGCTCAGCAGAGATAGATCACGGGAAGTTGGCGAGAAATGAGAACTCGTTTGAGGAGTTAGGAGAAGTAGATTCCTGTGGGAATCCTTGCCTGTCGTGGGATGGTTGGGCATTAGCATGTCGATTGGCGATGTTTGAAATCAACGAACATTGTTGGGGTCGTTATCAGAAGGTTGGAATCGGAGAAGTAACTCAGGCGTGGTCAGTTATTGAAAGTTGGTAGAACTGTGTACCGAAGGAATGTATAAGTCATAGGTGTAGTGATGGTTAGCCGTTTAATAGAAGTATCGTTGTGTTTGGACCATTGATTGGTAGCCGTTGTTGCATGTGTGATCAGTGTGGGTTCAGGGAAATGCTATTTGTGTCAGACAAACGCCGTATTAGTGGGATTAAGAATTTCCTTTTTGAAATAAATATTATTCCGTGGTGAGAATAAGGTATCAAGATAAGGACGATATTGTGTGTATGTTTTGCATGTTACCGACCTAAGAACGTTGTAGTTGGCCGAGAAGCATGAGTTTTTTCAATCTCAAGTCGGGGGAAACAGCTGGATGGGAAAACGTTCCCATGGAATGGAGTAGCGTGTTTTAAGAGGAAAGTGAGTTGGGCCACATTGTATTGAATCAATGGCAGTTATCGAAAGGATTGGAGAGATAATTTATGAAATAAATGTGCTCGGTGAAGCTATGGAACATTCCTGGTGTGTTTTAATCCTTACTTAGAGAATGTTGGTTGGAACGCAGTATGGTGTACTTTTGCAAGCAATACAAATGATTGAGGAGTAGGATTTTCGTTGTATCGTTGGAAGAAATCATGGGGTTGGATGGTCGAGAAGTTGAAAGGCAAGGAGGTTGATCTTGTAGAGATGTATTTGCAACTCCTTAAGAAATATTGTAAGTATTGGAAATCGGAAGTTAACTACAATTTCAGCATGTGCCCGGCAATGGAATTCCGAGGACGGAATTCTAATAAGGGGGAGGTGATGTAACACCCCATATTTTCTTCTTCTTGCAAAGGTTAGAATAAATAAAAAATTTGGGGCCAAAGTGTGAAACTTGGAACTTAAGTGCTCAAGGGTGTGAAATCAGGAAAATACATATATGCCGGAAACCCTCATTTCTTCATTGTGTCGGTTGAGAATTTGAAAGGAGAGAAAAAGAGCTTAACCATTGTGGGAGGTGAGGAAGAAGGATATCATCAATGGGAGTGGAGACTCTATCTTCATGGTATGATTAATCTTCCTTCTTCCTCATTATGTGACTAGTATGATTGGTGATATAAAGTTTTGATAAACCATGAGATTGTGATTTCTAATCAATGGAAAAGGAAACAAATGATTTTGGGAGTGATTCCCTTATGATTTTGATCAGGTCATTAAGAAATTTCATCATTTTTGCTTGATAATCTTCATTCTTGCTATGGAATGGGTTTTGAGTTTTTTTGGGGTTTGAATCATGAACCAATAGGTGTGTTTGAATGAGTTTCACTAGATTAAATGATGTTTGATGATTGGTAATTGTGGGGGGAAGGTTTAGAACATCCATTATTTCATTTTGGAGGCTTAAAATCGATTTAGGATGAGTTAGGATTGATAAAGGGTGAGATTTCGGCTGAAATTCGTGTGCAGGTGCTCCACGCCAGTGGTGGCACCAGTTGGCTAGCGCTAGAACTGGCACCAGTTACTGTCCAGAGCCCCGCGCCAGTTGTGGCGCCAGTTGGCTAGCGCAGGCAGTGGCGCCGGGCACTGTTTCGCGTTTTCGGGTTTCATTTTGCGTATTGTTTGAGGATATGTTTGTAGCATCACCTAAGTGTTGTTTTGGAGTTTATTAGGAATGGATTTGGAATATGATTACATGGTTTAACACCATTCCTATGGCGTCAATTCAGGTGTTCGGTTTGAAGTAAAGTGGGTTTCGGAGCGTGTGTCGATGTGCTAAGGCTAAGGTGAGTTCCCTTAACCTTTTTGTGCAAATGAAATGTTTTGCTAAACTTTTTCATAACTGGTTATGGTTTCGAGGATGTTGACATGATTAAACATTTTTGAAAGGTTTTGTTATTACGTAATGTGAAACGTTTATTAAAGCATGCAAATTGTTTACACGTTCATTTATACGTAAGTGTCGATTGCATGCTCTTGTGATGTTGTTGCTATGTGTGGAGTCGGGTTGCACAGTGGTGTTGGACATGGATGGTTGAGAGTTTCTGTGGACAAGTTAGACCGTGTGCCTCGAATCCGTTTCGTGTGCACATGGATTCGGCATTAACCGAGTGCCGAGGGGATCTACTGTGGATGCCCCGAGTGTTGACCTCGCATGAGAGGTGATAGTGGTCGAGACCACTGTGCAATACCCCTATGTGGAGTCGAGCAGTTGAATTGGATTTCCGTTTATTGTTATAACGGTTGAATGTTTTAAACTACTGTTTGTGTGGAACTATTTTAATGAGGGAATTCACTAGACCCCATGGTCTAACCCTCGCTTTTCAAAAACTAAAACCATTTTCAGGTTAGTGTCTTTCTTGGGGTTTCATCTGGTGATGATGGAAAGATATGGCGCTGTAGAAGAGGCATAGCTTCTTAGAGGCTCGTAGCTTACCATTGGGCTTCCTATAGCATCTCAGTTGTGAAGGTGTTGTCCGTTGCGAACTTAGAGTAGAATTAATGTTAATTGTATGCTTTGGGGACCATTTTTGGTTGTAATGTTGACAGTTATATTTTATGGATTTTGGGTTGTTACAGTAATATTTTTAAAATTAATTATTATATTCAAGTAACTACCAATTTAATTATAAATTGCAATTTAGATAAACATTTGTAAGTTATATTTATGAGTAAGATTCTCTACAATTTTATGTGTTTGATATGGTATAGATATCTATATTTTATATCCATTTCTTCCTCACATGTAGTAAAATTATATTTGGCAAGTTAATTTATTTAGATCAATATTATTTGAATTTATCTTTTTGTGAATAGTTTATTTTAAAACTATTGGTTGATAATTGATTTGGGCCACTAATTTAAACTTAGGCATTTTAATTATGTTAGTTAACTCTTTTTATAGAGTATTTAATTTTTTTTGCTTACCACAGTTAATTTGATATTAATTGTAATAACCGGATTCGTTTTGTAAATAAATATAAGTTGGTGTGTGAGGTGTGACGGTTTAAAAAGTTGGTGGCTATTGTGTGAAGTTGAGAAATAGGGTTAAAGCCCCAAAAATCTTTCATTTCCCCTCATTCAGTAAGGTGCGGCTAGGGTAAGAAAATGGTGTGGAGCAACTTTGCAATTCTTGGGAAGGAAGGCTTGGAATTGGGAGCTGAGGTTGAAGAATCATCTTTCTCCTCAAGGTAATGTCCTTCTCTTATATCTCTTCTTTAATCTGGGATGTTGGGAGTTGTAGGGGTTTTGTAACCTTTTGTATTTCACCATAGGAGGGTTATGGTGGTCTGTGTGTGTGTTCCAATATAATCAGTATAGGAATCGGGTTGAGTAGCTTACTAAGTTATTTAGATATGTTACCTCCTTGATTATAATGGCTTAATGCCAAATATGGAGTCGTGAGGTGCGATCAATCAAGGTTTTCGGAATGGGAGTATTCGATATGAAATCCCAGTTGTCCGGAATTCGCCCATCCGGAAGTCGGGAATCCGAAAGCGGTACCGGATACCGGAAGTCGAGAATCCGGAAAGTCCCGAAATCCGGAAGGGTCTGGGAAAGTAGCAGAATCCGGAAGAAGTCCGGATTGTAGTGAGTTGTCCGAAAGTGGGTTTGTCCGGAAGTGGGTTTCCGGAAAACTCCACTGTTTGGGACTGTGTCAGGAATCCTTTGGGATCCTCTTTGTGTGCCTAGTAGAGAGTGCCTTAAAGAAGTCGGGGTGTGTCTCGGGAGGTGTGATAGAAATCCTTGTAGGATGTTGAGTGACTTATTCACTCTCGTGTGTTGGGTGAAAATGTTGTTGTGCAGTTAGAGAATAGCGGTTTCAAGTAAGAACATGCTAGCGTGGACGCCAGGTGAGTCTTTCTAAACTGAAGCCTTATCGATACTCGAATTTATTACTTGTACCGATATATTGAATTGCATGATTTACGTTGTTTTAAATACGCATGATCAAAGAATGTAAATTATCTTATGGATATGTGCGAGACATGTGAGAATGTAATATGGATATATGGGGAGTGTGTCCCATGCAGAATATATGAATTCGTTTCATATGATCACTAAAGGAGGGTGTGTGCCCTAACACGTTGTCACCTGTGTGTGCGTGACTAAGTGCGAACCGTTAATATGTGTTGTGTGTGTGTACTTAAATTGACAAAGGTGTAACTGTTTTTAAATGCTTATAAACTCTCTTTAATTGATAATTGTGGCGTGGTGTCGGTAGCAAGAGGGATCTCACTAGACCTCATGGTCTAACCCTCATTTTTCAAAACTAAAACCTTTTCAGGTAAGCAGGTAGCCGGGAGCTCGTTTAGAGGAAATGGCAAGACGTGAGTTGGAGCTTGCGTATAGAAGGATTAGAAGACTTTCCCTTTTTATTTTGTAGTTATGTTCTCAGCTGTAGTTAGGGTTAATTCCGCAAACCCAGTTTTGTAATCTTGATAGTGTGACTATGTTGGGTCATTTTTGGCGTTTTGAATTAAAGAAGTAGATTTTGGCATGCTTGTTTGGTGTGGGTTGTTACATTAATTTTTATTCGATCTCCCACAACATTATATTAGCACACTTATATTTGTAATTGATTATACGTTTTACCTTTAGTTGGTTGTATAACAGTTATATCCAGTAAACTATAATGATATTCAAATGCTTATATTAGTTATAAATCATCCCTAACCTTAAATAATTTGTGGAAGTTACACTTCCAACCCCCATATATTTTGGTCTTTTACCAAAAGCTCCAAAATACTATTAAGAGCTTAAAATTTTGAATTTGACTATGCCAAACTCAATATTTATTTGGCCTCGTAAGGCAAACAAAAAGGATACTTTTGGAATTTTGGTTTTGCATGGTTTTCTTTTTTGAGAGTGGTGCTAGCATATTCTATTGCAACTTGTTTAGTGTACGAATTGATTTATACGTGGCGTGAGTAATGCATATAAGAACATCCTGATAGTGTATCTTAATGATTTTTTATGCACTTTCAGTTGATTAGTTCGTTTGTTATCATTGCACGCAAATGCATTATATTGACCTATGGGCATGCATAGCATTGTAGCCACTATTTTTGGAGCTTTAATATGCATCGTTTGTACGGTCCGAAATTTTGAAGTCGATTTAAATTCTCCCAAGTGTCAACCAAATTACATGCACTTACTGTTTTCCTAAGTTTTGAGAAAATACATTGATGTGTGTGAGTCTGGTTAGAAGGTTTTACTTCCATGTAGTTATTTGGCTAAACAAGAAAACTTTGGAACTTGATTTAAGGAATTTCCTCTTTTGAGACTTTGCATGGACATCTGTTGAATGTTGTTTTATTTCGGGAAAACTACTAGGAGAATGTTACAACTTTGCATGCATGATCTGATTTGAGATTCCTTCACGATGTTTTAGCCAAATATTTCGAGTAATGAAAACATGATTGTTATTTTGCTTTAACCTTGGAATTGACGCAAATAATTTTATATTCTAACCAAAGTGTACACATGAATCGTTTCACCATTTTTTTATGAAATAAACTTACGCATGCGAATTTTGTTGATGAATCTTATTCCATGTCGTTGTATGGTTAAAAGAGAGAATTTTGGAGTTTGATGTCGTTTAAGTTTCTTTTCGAAGTTCCGTACGAATATGTTTGTTGCAACTATTTTAATGCAAGAAATTACTTTACGTACATGGCATAAAAAAATCCATGCTAGGACCATAGCGGTTTATTTTAAAAGTTTGCTGGGCATACCTTTGTGTTTCGTTATTAACCTAAATACTGATCAAATAGTTTTAAAAATGATTTTCATATGTGTGGAGAGTGTGCCCACTTTGCACAACTACGAAGTAAGCGGTAGTATATTTTTACACGTACGATTAATTGCTATGAAAATCCTTCATGCTGAAAACTCCTATAAAATTTTCGATTGGCACAATTGTTGAGTCTATCACTTAAAAACCTAGAACTCATTAGGCTTGGGATGGTTAAACAACTTCGGTTAATAGTGAGGGCGTGTAAAATATTACGGTGAAAGATTGGGTTTTCCGACGCATGATAGTATCGTAAACCGAATGATGTTGTTCGCAAGATCGACATATCTTATGTTGGTAACTGAAGGGTGAGGTACGCGGTACCTTTTGTTAATGACTACAGTAACCGTCATTTAGGCAACCTTGTTTGGGTTTTGGTCAGTTTTGCAAAAAGGATGTGTAGGCCCCTTTAGACACCGTACGGGTAACCTTGGTTTTGTGAGTATGCTCGACGAATGAAACTTGTGTATGGAGTTCTATAATGGGTCGAATTTTGGTGAAATGGCTAGGTGTCAACTTTTGGATTTTGAGACCATGAACCGTTAGTGTATTTGGAGTGTTCTAGTCCAATCTTAAGAAATAATTGTTTCTCTTGTAGTGATTTTGGAAGTTCAGATTGTGACATGTGGTTATAGTTGAATGATTTTCCTTGGCTAGTAAGAGATTTGTAAATTGAATGTTTGGTGCTTGGGCATATTCTGGAAGTTGTATAATCCTTGGGTCGAGGACGACCGTTCGTTTTGGAGTCTAAGGGTACTCGTTGAAAACTATATGGCGGTTCAGTAACGGGAACAATTGGATTTGGAGATTTTGTTGGTTTCGGTAGTGATGAAACCTCGTGTTAAATTGGGGAAAAGTCTAAGAGCGTGTAGACGTGGACTGATTGAAAGTCGGGATCTGCCGTTTGGGAAGTATAGATCACTTAAGGTTGGGAGACAACCGAAGTCTTATGGTTAGAAGCCACTCAAGTGAGCTAAGCGTTCACTTGGATGTAAGTGTAATGTGCCTGAGCGGGCATTCGTTGTGAGTGTCAGCATGGAGTTTGCCAGAGTCGTCATGTCAAGAAGGAAAATTTGAATTTCATTTGGAAACTGAGAGATCTTAAAAGTGTGGAGTTCAGTAACCATTGAGTGTATGGTAACACCCCAATATTTGGAGGGTATCAGTATCTTAAAATAAATATGAAAAATAGGATTTTGGATTAAATCTTATATTTTATAGCCTTGTTGGATGGAGAATTCAAATACGAGTCCAACGATTCTTTCCGGAGCAAAATCGGAGCTAAAACGAAGAAGTTATGGCCAAAACGATTTTCGGTACAATCTGTGCTATAGTGCCGCGATTGTGACACTGTCACAATCGCACGTCACAATCGCACACGGGTACCAGGGCCTTAAACAATGTGATTTTTAGCCTTTTTCTCATTCCCACTTCACCCATTTCGTTTTTCTCTCCCAAATACCGAAACCCTAAGCCCCCAAAGTCGATTTTGAGCCACTTAGCCACAAGATTCAAGATTTTCAAGTGATTTCTTCATCTACCATGGCTTTGGGAAACAAATATTGAAACCCTTTCACTTCATTTTCTTCACCCAAAGCTTTCTAGGGTTTCACCCAACATTTTGTCCATTTTGAAGAGTGGAGCTTGTGGTGTTTTGTTGGTACAATCTTGTTGTGGTCGAGGTAATCTTCTATTTTCTTCATCTATGGAAATTAGGTTTTTTAAGTATAAGTTGAGATATTGATGTTAAATGTTTGGGGAACGTTTTTAAATGGTTGAATATGATTATTGATGGTTGGAAACTTATGGATCTAGGTTTTTGAAAGATTTGGCTTGAGGATTCAATTTCTTCAAAGGAGCTCAAGTTTGGGGAAAATCTAGATTTAACCTATATCTAGCAAGGTGAGTTCAAGTTGTTTTGTGAAAACGTTGTACATGCCAAAAATGTTTATTTTAAAGTGTTTATGCATTTTACATGAAAAATTTCCATTTTGGGTTATTTGGTGGGTTGTGATTACTTGAAGTGTTTAACTTTATAAAATCGTATAAAACACCCACATTTAGAATTTCTGGTTATTTTGATAAATAAATCATAATTGAAAGAGTTTTATTAATTTATTACATAAATAGATATCACTTGGTCAAAATACGCTTTTAGTGTTTGTTGGAAGTATGTATAATTTGTGTTATGGTATGCTTTGAAAATATGATCGTGTGAGTCATCCCGTCCTTACGAAAATTTTGGAAGTTGTAAACCTTTTGGTTTTGGGGAAAAGATGTATTTCGAGTATTTTGATGAGTAAATCTTTGGTATTGATATTTTAACGATTTATTTTACGAGTGTAAATCTTTTGCTATAAATGCATTTTGATAGGTGTTTTGGAAAATGATATGTCTTAACCTAGAGTGGTGTGGAGTTATTTATGTTTATGGAGCATGTTTCGTATAAACGTGGGATATTTACGTTTTATTTCATTTTATGACTTTTAACAAATGGTCTTTTGATTTATTGAATTTGTGGCTCGGTATTTGATTATGTTGGGTTTTGGGGACATTTGTCCAAGTTTGATGGCTCAACGTAGAGCTTTGGTCATGATTTATATTTATTTGAGAATTACATGTTTTGAATGTGCTAGTTCATTCGTTTGGAGTCATGTAATGTTTTAGACCTTATAGCTATGGATCCATAGGCACTTGAGTTTTTATGTACAATGTTGGGACGCTAGTTTCCACATTGTAGCACGGAATAGGCATCAGGTTTCATGATAAGTAAGATGTGGGCCTATATGGTCGGGCATTGTCTCGTGAGCAGTAAGGTGTAATTCCAATGTGCTTTCTTGGATTTGGATAGCTCAATGTATAGACCTAGAGGGGTTGAAGTTGATACTCCACGAGTGTACGTTTTAAGTAGCTGAGCTTGATATGTCTTATGAATATAATCCAAGTGTTGGTTTCATTACCATGGATATGTGGCCTACTCTTCTGTTTCGTCACATTCAATGGAACCAGGTATCCCCGTCACCGAAATGTGTTGTTTCGGGTATTTACATTTATCCATGTTTGCGGCGACGTATTATATTTAAATGGATTGTTTTCCATGATTTATTGGCGGTGTACTATGCCTCATTCTTGTTTGGACGTTTTGAATAATGGAGTTTTGTTCATATATATATTATTTGGGAAATTTAATATTTAACCATGTTTTGAGTGATTATGGGAATTAAGTTCATTTTTGGGAAATGCTTTATACGAGAGCTTTCGTCACAAGATTTGTGTGTGTTAGGAAAATGGATTGTTTGCATAAGTATTATAAATCCTTTTGGGAAAATTATGTTTTCAAGCTACATCCTGCTCGGTCAACGAATTATTCAATCATGATAAAACTCTTGAACTCACTAGGTGTTAGCCTAACCTTTTTATTTGTCGGCATGTGCAACAGGTTCCGGTTGGGGAATAGTTCTAGTGACACTTTGAAGAGTGGAGTGCTAGATGTGTGTTCATGAAGTAAGTGTCTTGGTGAAGTCTTTCGCGTTTTGGGAATAGCAACATTGTTTTGGGTTGAGTAACATCCGACCTTTGTAGTCTTGGTGTATGATCTAGGTTATGAATAATGTTGAAGTTATTACGTTTTAATATTGAGGTGATTTCAAGAATGGTTTGTAGTAAGGATTTTATCCTCATTTGACTTTTTAATCGAAGTTTTTTTTAGTTGCTCTTTCCGATTTTGAGGGTGTTACACATACATAAATCATTTGTCAGGGAAGCGTAATGAGAATAATTATGTCATAATATATAAGGCTCTCCTTTGGCGCAAGGTTTCTCACAACGCATTGGATTGACCATAATAAGACTTTTGTGATGGACAACGTTCTGCTAATTAATTAGCCAAGTAGTTTCCGAAGGACTGGAAATTGCAGCTCAACGTTGTAGTTACTACATATCTCTATGGGGACCTAAATTCAAAGATATATAAAAGTGCTTGATGACGTTATACCAATATCAAGTAACTCAAAACCATGAAATGCGTTTACAATAAAATTGAAACGCTCACTTTATAGATTAAAGCAATCTATACGGATGTGGTATACCCACCTAAGTGAATTCTAGATTGGAAAAAGATATAAGAACGATGAATTGTGCCCTTGTGTATTTATTTAAGAAAACAAGTTCCAGATTTTCAAAATAGCTTTATATGTCAATGTTGTGAACACAATAGGCACTCTTGATGAAATAAGAGAAACCACAAGCTACTTGAAATCCGATTTGAGATGAATGGTCTTGGGAAAACATGGTTTTGTCTAGATACGTGAACTAAGACACCGGGTTTGTGGAATATTAATCCACCGATTCGCATATGTCCAAAAAATGATCAGGCGACTTAATATGGACAAAGCACATCCGACTAGCACTCCCATGATCGGTCAAAGTGTTGGATATAAGGAAATATCCATTTCGTCTAAAGGACGAGGACGGAGAGGTGTTGGAAGTTGGAATTCCATATGTAAGTACAATAGGCGCATTATTGTACCCAACACAATACACTTGATCGTATATTGTATTTCTCACTGAACTTGTTAACTAGATTTAGCTCAGCGTCAACGCAACATCATTGGAATGATCTAATCATTTGGAACCATTGACATGGGCTTATACTTTCCTTATAGAAACAAAAATGGGATTGATAATGAACTTATAGAAAAAGACCAAACAATGTATTTATATGTATTTGCTGATATTAGCTATTTGTCTGACCCATACAAAGGTTGTTCCTAGATCAGAAAATAAAGAACATGTCAATTGCTTGGAAGTAAACTAAGCAAACTTTGTAGCTACGTTTTTCTAACTATTCCAACAATATTACTCTACATGAGACTGTTTAAGAGTGTACATGGTTAAAGACTATCATTACACGTATTATAGGAGCATGTGCCATATTTCCAAAAAAAAGAGTTTGCAACTTGGTGAACTTTTTGGTCTTTAAATCAAACCTTATCATTGAATATATAAATGGACTTAGAATTCATTTGATGTTACTTTAAGAAATAGAGTTTTTCATCCATCAAAACACTTGGATACCGATATTTTGAATACTAGAAGGGTGGACCTGGAAGGCCTCGTGTGTTGAATCGACCTTTCTCCATGAGTTAGATTTCAACAAGTATATATAAACATCGTGATGGCATGTTGAAGTGTAATAAACCCCCATTATTATTCAGTTGGTTTTGTAGCATTCGTTGGGAGGATTGGTATGGACAACGTCTTATAATCACCCAACAAATGATTGCACAAAATTAGATCAAAGTATTAAAAATCATACTTGCGGTTTGTTAGGCCTACGCATACTTGCGGTTTGTTATGCCTACGCATACTAAAGACTTGTAGCTACGTTGAAGGATTATGTGCCATCATCAAAAGGAAGTGATTTTTCCCTAGTGTTAGAATTTATCATAATGAATGTTTCATTTTCTTTGTAAACTCTTTCCTATTTAAAGGGCTTATGATTAATGAGAAATACATATTTCATTCTCTCTACTCTATTAATTGTTGTTCTGTTTCGTTTATTCTATAACAAAAACGAGTTTCAATAAAAATTGACATAATTCAAGGACCAAAATCAAAATTTACTCTTAATCTTATACCAATTTTGTTTCTCTTATGCAAAATATCAAGGATGTGTTACTTTCACGTTGACCATTTGCATTGATGAATTGACTTTTCTTGGTGCATGTTTGATTAATACTCTCCTCTACTTTGATATTTAACCTGCGTATAATCATGAAAAATAAAATTTGAAAGTATTGTATTTTAAATCATTTATCAGTTTTAATTAATATGTCGGAAATCTATTGAAAATAACACAAACTAATGACAATGTTATAAAAAACTAAAAAATAAATTATTTGTAAACACATACATAAAGAATGCATGTACATAGGGATGTAAGCGAATTGAGGAGGTTTGTTTGTGTTTGTTCCCTAAACATCAACGAATGAACAAGAATGATAAATGAATAAACTTTTTATGTTTATGTCCATTTGTTAAGAATATTCGTTAATTAAAATGTTAAACAAACATAAATGAATTAACATAAAAAACGTACATAAATAAACGAACATAAAAAATCATCATTACTTGTCATCTCATTCCTCTATAAAAATGTAAAAAAAACGTGCATGAATAGGATAACCCGTATCAAGTAAAAAAAACTATGAGTGAACGTAAATCAAAAAGTTAAGGACCACCACCGTAGATAGTGTACTGTATTATTTTCTTCTTTGGTGTGAGGGTATAAAAACCCTCATTGATTGCTCAAAACCCTATGTGAGTATTATTTTCATATTCGGCGGCTTGGGAGTGAGAGCAGAGAAAGAGGAAGCAAACTACAATCTGCATTTGTGAAGAAGAAGAAAAAGAGGTTTTCAAATCAATCAATTCAAGGTAATAATCTGGACTCATTTTTTCTCATCTTCTATCAATTTAAGTTTTGGGATAAATAAGATTTTGGAGAATATTGGGATTTCTGGGTAAATATTGAAAGGATGAGTTGCTCACTTGTGATTTAATGATGAAGTATGTTATGCCTTGTAAAAGTAATCTCACGTAGAGGTTTATTTGATTTGTCCCATCTACGAAAGGCTGTTTGTGGATGTGTTCGATTGAAGCCGACTACCGGATATCGTGCTCTTTTTCCGGAATTTAAGTTCCGGTATAGTAGTTCCGGAATAGTCGATGCCCGGTATGGGATCCGGAATAGTGTTGGAACCGGAATCCGAACTTGATCCGGTATAGAACCGGAATCCGGATTGGATCTGGTATGGGAGTGGAGTCCGGGATTTGGATCCGGATCAGGAGCGAAGTCCGGAACTCTGGTTCCGGATTCGGTTGTTCTGTTGAGTCAAGTTTTTGGGGATATGTTCCGGTTATTGTGAATGAAATGTTAAGCCTTATTATACTTAATCTTTTCAACCTCATAGGTGTCCCATCTAGAAGCATTGTGCAAGTCGACAGGTGAGTTTTTCTAACTAAATACGTGTTTTAAACGTGTTTTCTGAAGTAAGTAAACGAATAGAAATGCCATGTTTTATTACATGAAAATACATGTGTGAAAGTTTATTTGAGATGTATGCATACATTATTGTTAGATGTAAATTGGCTAAGTCGGGGGGTGTGGCCCGCCAGTACTCATACCGGGGGGTGTGGCCCATTTATGCCATTGGAGGTGTGACCCAGTAAGGCAATGTGAGACTGACACGTTGTTACTTTTGAGTGACTTCAGTGTGCCATTTACATCATTACATGTGTGGTGTTACAAGAAAGTTTTATTTAAAGTTGTTATCTATGAAAGTTATGAACTGCTTTAAATATGTTTTATCGAACTTTGGTTTCTTGAGGGAGCTCACTAGACCTCATGGTCTAACCCTCGCTTTTCCCAAACTAAACGTTTTCAGGGAAGTAGATAGTAGGAAGCTCCGGTAAGAGTAAGGAGAAGATTTAGAGTGCGGATGCTTCTAGAGATAGTAATGTCAATGATGTTAATTAGACTTTATTTTATTCTCATTTGTGAATAGGTTGTTTCCGCCAACCTAGTTTTGAGACAGTTGTATTGAGAAATTTTGGGACCCCTTTTTGGAATGTGTTATATTCAAAGTCATGTTATGCGTTTACTCATTTTGGGTTGTTACAATTGGTATCAGAGCCATAGTTTAAGGGATTTAGGTGACCGGACGGGCCTAGACTTAAACTGTGAGAGTAGAAATCAGAACTGAGAATCAGGATTGCGTTAGGAAGACCGCCGTTGCGAGCTACCTCTCAGGCGGTTGGGACTGGTGTGGCAACCCGAGGAGGGAAAAAGATGCCGACCACCCATCGAGCTAAGAGTGTGGGAGCGCCTGAAGTGCGTGAGCCCTTGCATCAAGAAAGTACCGCCTCGGTATGCGGAGGGAGCCAGTCGGACAGCCTGAGGAGAAACCAGAACCAAACTTTTGTGACCGAGGAAACGTTTACGGCTGAGATGGGTAAATTACAGGAGACCTTGCAAGCATTGTTGGAAAATCAGATCAAGACTACGTCGGAGGGACGAACTAGAAGGGAGAACGAGATGAGGACTGAGGCGTCTGGCCTACCTCCGACTGTGGTGGGAGATCATTCACTATCAACTCCATTTGTGGCTAACGAACCGAAGACAACGAAAGGGTGTACCTTAAAGACTTTTTCGTCGTGCAAACATCCATCTTTCAACGGGGAACGCAATCCAGTTTTAGCTCTGAGATGGATACGCGAGATGGAGTTAGCTTTCGACACAAGCAAGTGTGCCGAGGAAGACAAGGTGTTGTTTGCCATGTCTATGCTGAAGGCAGATGCCATTTTCTAGTGGGATGTCGAGACGGGAGGTAAGGGTTCGGAGATCGCAAAAACAACTTCCTGGGAATTGTTCACTAAAAGATTCAAAGCTTAGTTTTGCCCAGTGGCGGCCGTTAAGAAGCTCGAGGAGGAATTTCTGGGGTTGGAGCCAGGGACGATGTCAGTCCAGAAGTATACGTCGAAGTTTATTGAGAAAGCTCGGTTTGCTGAATTGTATGTGCCTACTGAGGAGAGGCACATAGAAAGATACACCTGGGGACTAAAAAGTAGTGTGAGGGAGTTGGTACAGGTGAAAGGTCCTGTTACTTTTCAAGCTGCGGTAGATACTGCAGAACTCACAGAAAAAGAGAAGAACAGGCAGATGACGGAGAGAGTTGGAGACAAGAGGAAATGGGAAGGACCGAACCGTGATGTTAAGAGGTTGAGTGCTCCTAGACCCGAGCTGCAGGTGGGACCCAGGGCAGGAGAGAAACCTTGTGGTAAGTGTAACCGGATGCATAAAGGGGAATTTCTGGCTGATAAAGAGGGGTGTTTCAAGTGTGGGAAGACGGGACACATGACACAGGATTTCCGTAGTTCGAGGTCATGTTATCAATGCGGTTCGCCAGACCATGTTAAGATGGACTATCTGCAGTTGAAGACGGGATTTGCTGGGGGCTTCGGCGGTAGTAGTGGAGGAAGAGACGGAGATAGAAAAGTGGAGCCTGTTCGCGCGAAGGCGAGGGCTTTCTACATGTCGGCAGAGGAAGCGGTAGACACACCAGATATGGTGACGGGTATTTTCCCAATTGACTCGACTCTTACTAGAGTACTATTTGATTCGGGCGCCAACCATTAGCTTGTGTCGCCCAATTTTATTCGAAAATTGCAAGTGAAACCCACGGGGTTGAACTTTGGGTTTGAGGTAGAAGTAGCGGATGATTGTCGGGTCAGGGTGAAAGAGTATTGGTCCCGGAAGGGTTATACAAGTTTGTAGAAGGGGGGTTGAATACAAACACATAGATTTTACTTTTTCTAAATTGTTTATTGATATGTATCAAACAATTTACAACTTGTTGCGGAACAAGATTAAGGATAAACCTAATCTAAACAAGTTAAAAGAATCACTAAGATTTCTTGCACTAGAAATAAGATAGAAGGGAGAGAAGAATATTAAGTATAATATTCTAACACAAAGTAGTAGAGAGAAGAGGATGGCCGAGCACTTCATTTCTGAAGTAGGGTTTCTTCTTATATATACTGCATGCATTAAATGCATATCAGTATAACTTTACACGTGGCAGCAGCTGATTGGTTGCATGGTTTGACCTTTGTAGACAACCTAGTAGCGGCATGATGAATAATGTAGAATCAGAGTTGGTTGTACGATTCAGGACAAAAGGGATGTCCTATTCTGACATTTCGTACGGAGACGTGCAAGGAGGTAAGACAAAAGTAACTTATAGAGGAAACTTCATGATCAGCGTTCACTGAACAATACTTCATTAGTGAGTAACAAAGTTCAGCGATCGCTGAAGTCTTCTACTTGTAACTTCACGTTGAGTGGACAGATCTTGGCTTCGCTGATATCCGCATCAGTTCATTAGTAGACTTGTCGCTGGTTCTTTGGCTTGATCTTCGACTTCAGCGTAGAACATAGTAGACATGAAACTTGTCTTCAGGGATCATAAGTAAGCAACTAAGATTATCAGCGATCATCAACAAGACTGAACAGGCTCAGGGCTTGTTGATGAACAATATCACTGAATGTTCAAATTTAAAGAGCGTGAGTTTCCTATCAGTGGTACTTATCAGCGATAGTGAAACTCTAATACATATTGTCTACTTACAATTTTCACTAAGTGTTTCTCAGAGAGTCATTATCAAATCATTGAGGGTTTGGATCAACAAAGAGGTCTATGAGGGGTGTAGCATTGAGGTAGATGGTCATTTGTTCCCTTTGCGTTTGTACCCTATGGGAATGGGGGAGTTTGATGTGGTTTTAGCGATTAATTGGTTAGCAGATAACGATGCTAACATTGTGTGTAATAAGAAGTTAATTCGCATCGCCTTGCTTGACAAGAGGGAAGTAGTAATCTATGGGGATCGTCGGGATAGAAAGTCGTGTATGATATCTATGATGAAAGCTAGGCGATGTTTGGGGAGAGGACTAGCTGAAACACAATGATCGTTTAAGTAAGATCATTTGGGGAAAAGAGATAGAGAAAAGAATGAGGTTTAAGTGTATAGAGGTTTTATGGAGAGGAGAACTGAGGTTGAGAAGGGATAGAGGAGGGATGCAGTGTAAGGGAAGAAAAGATATTGTACCTGACAAACTGGCTTTCTTTGAAGGATAGTCAGTTTGCCTTCTGCAGCGATGCCTTTGTTTTTTGCCTTTATCGGCTTCAGTCGCTGCAGGCTTTTTCATGGTCCCCTCCCCTGATGGTTCGTTTAGAACTACCCATTTTTAGCAGGGGCTCTTTTGATTGGCTGGAAGGAGTAGTCGATACCTTCATCATCATCATCATCATCATCATCATCATTATGGGATGATGATGGTTCATCATCAGCGATATCGACTTCTTCTTCGTCGTCGTCTTCTTCAGCTTCATATTCTTCCTCATCAGCATAGGGTTTTGTGACATCGGCATCAACTTCATCGAATTGCTCCCCCTCAAATTCAGAGGGAGGTTTCTCGGTTCCCTCATGGTTTTCAACTCTCTGAGGTTTTTCAGCTGATGCAGAGATAATACCCTCCCCTCAGAGTTCTGGGGAAGGTCTTCTTGATTTTTCTTCTCCCCCTCAACATTATGGGGAAGGTATTCTAGATTCTTCTCTCCCTCTTCCACATGATGAGTGGACCAGGTAACAGGAATATCAGCAGCAGCTGCATCAGTATGCTTTGGGTCACTGTCTTCTAGGCCAGTAATCCCAACGCATATTTCAATCTTTGATAATCTGTCTTCTAGGCCAGATATAGCAGGACTGATCTTTTGGAGATCCTCTCGATCAACCTGAGTGAAGTGTGAGGGAGCACATATTGCAGCATTCAGGCGATCAAGAATATGTTGCTGGAGAGTCTTTACAGTGCTTACCTCTGACTTGACGGTAGTCACCTCTCCCTGAAGAGTACCAACCACTGTCGTCAACGATGTGACTTCCTTGGACAGGGTGGTGAAGTTGGTGGAGAGGGTACTGTTAGTGAAGTTGAGATTGTTGATGGAGGTGGAGTTTTCAGCAAGAGTAGTAGCCAAATTTGCGACACTACCTTCCACCTTTTCCAGATCAGCACTGGAAGCTTTGCCTTTCACCTCATCAGTGAGCGTCTTGAGCCTCTCCAGCGTTTGTAACCACTGAAGAGTTTGTAGAGAGTGGTGGTGAGAGATTGAGAGATTCCACCTTGTTGAACAAATCTTTGAGCGATGTATTGATGTCGCCCAAATTAGGACCTGTAACAGTTAATAACTTATGAACAAAGGAAAGCTAAGAAGTTGGGGATTTTGAGAGAGGAGTGTTTGGAGTTATGTGTATACCTGCGGGGTGGTTGACGAATTCATCAAAGCTTCGATAGCCTGAAAATGTTTCCATGTCGCCTTCCAGAGAGCCTTTTTGCTGAGACGTGCCCGCAGGTCCTATGTTTGTATCCATCATCCTCTGTAATGTTTCAGTAGATGTATCGTGGATATGATGGTTGTTGCAGAGAATGGGGGGAAAATAGGCAGAGTGTCCAAAGAGAGAGTGGGAGGAATGATGGTTGAGAAGAGGGTTTTGGAAGCAGGTTCAGCGTTGGATCCGCTGAGAATTACTTCCTCAGTACTTAGAGGTACTGAGGGAGGGAGGTTATGTTCCAAGTTAATAACCTCAACGTTTAGAGACGCTGAAGTTGGTATGGAAGGGATGGGTTCAGCGACTGTGGCAGAGCATACCACTGATCTTTTCAACGGCTCTTGAGAAGAGAGATCCGCGGAGTCTCCAGCCTGTGAAGGCTTGGGGGGTTGCTCATTTGAGGACTTCTTGGCTTTAGGGGCGCCAAGTGGGGATTTGGAGGGTTTCCGTTTCTTTGAAGGAGTGGAGGTTGCAGCCTGGGTGCCAACGGTTGGGATTACCGTGGAGATAGCCGCAGAAGTAGAAGAAGTAGGGGGTCTAAGAAGAGGTAAGAGAGTAGAGAGACGTACCTCGTTTGCCAGTGGCTTGAAGTTGAGAACTTTAACGCCGACCTGAGAGAGTTTCAGCCCTTGTAAGAAGAGAGCGCTGACAAACCGTGGATATAGAACGTTTACTGGTCTGTCTGTTACATCCACCTTGAGCACCATATCATCATAAATGATTTTTTCCCAATCAATGTGAAGGCCCTTCAGTAGTGCATACCCCATAGCCTGATGGGGTTTGGAAGCTTGGTTAGTTGACCCAGTTTTCGCTGTCATGTAGTTGATTAGATGAACGAAGATGAAGTTCATCTCGCTGGGCATTTTCGATTTCTTGATGGCGGTCAGCTTCTTCTCAGGGAGTTTGTCTCTCCCAGTTTCCCAAACGTACGGCATTTCATCAAAGAATGCAATCAGGGCGTCCCTATCAGCGGGGTTTTTGGGGTTTGGTAGAGGGACAAAGCGTTTTTCTTTGGAACTACCAGGAGGGTTCAGGGCAGACCTGATAGCACTAGGGGTGATCTTGGAGGTTCCATGTTGGGTGTCAAAGAGAATGACATCGACCATTTTCTTTGGGTCTTTGGCAGAGGGAACTTGAGCCCTTCTGGCAGTATACCAGAACTGAGCTAGAAGATGTTTGTGGGCTGGAGGTGTGATTGTCAGGGCTGTCGCTAGAGGACAGGTCTAAAGGAATACAACAAAATCGTTCAGGTGTGTAATCTTCTTCTTTGCAGGAAAGTCAAATAGAGCATAGGGATTGTTTCCATGAAAGGTGACTTCCTCCAGTTTGAATCCAACATTAGGAGCCTTGGTTAGTTCAAAACTTTCAGCAGTTGTGGGGGATTGAGTTGCAGGAACATCAGTAGATGCCTTTTCTGTTTATCAAAGTGTAAACATGAAGAATATGAAGATAAGTTCTTAAAATGGATAAAATGTCCAAAATAAGGGTTTTTAGGATTTTGTAATTTCTATTTAGAGAAAGAAATAGAAATTAGGGTTTTTCTAGTTTTGACACAAATGACAAGATCTATTTTAAAGAAGAGATTCTGGAAAAACATACTGGGATGCAAGTTTAAGATTTTTAGATTAAACTTGAAGAACAATCTATTTCCAGATTGTATTCATAAAACCATGAAGAAAATGATTTCATTTTAAGTAAAGTTCTTTTGTTTGATCTAGTAGAACCAAGAATAAGATCAAAAACAAGTTTATAAAGGTAAATAATATGAATATTAACCTTTGATTGTTGAAGAAGATGAACAATTTCTGGAGAAAAAGAGTTTAAAATGCAACAGTGTTCTTGCTTGTAAGAGAAGATGTTCGCGTAAAAGGTAAAAATATAAACACAATGGTTTTATATAGTGAGAGTAGAGAGAGAAAAAAACTATGAGCGGGAATGTTTTTCATGATGACACAGACACGTCCCTTGAATTTGATTGGACAAGGAAGACGAAACGGGCGAACGTGTCAGAGAAAAGGCGTGCCATGGTCTATCCGTTGTGATGACGTCACAAACGTCCTTTCATATTTTAGGATGTCTCTGAGGATTTGGAAAACTCAGGGATATTTTTAAAACATGAAGCACTGACTAGAAATATCAGTGTTAGATTTTGAAATTTCAAAGTATCACTGAAAGGAAGAGATATTCAGCGATGGAATTTGTTTTGAAATCTTGCATTCATAAGCGAACGTCGGCGAGTAAGAAAGAACATACCTTGATATCAGCGAATCAATTTTGTTCAGAGAGAAGATGATAAATAGGGTTATACAAGTTTATTTTATCCCTGATCAAATGTGAACCGCTGAAGATTTTACTCTTCTAAGTTCAACATTCCAAGCTCGCTGATGAAAAAGTTGAATCTTGTCTCATCAAGAGGTTTGGTGAAAAGATCAGCTAACTGAAAGTCAGTTGCGATAAAATAAAGTTCTATATCACCATTCATCACATGATCTCTAATAAAATAATACATGATTTCGATGTGTTTGGTCTTTGAGTGTAGCACTGGATTGTTGGCTATAGCGATGGCACTAGTGCTGTCGCAATAGATTGGAATCTTTGAGAGCTGAAGGTCATAGTCCAGTAATTGATTTCTCATCCACAAGACTTGAGAACAGCAGCTTCCAGCGGCTACATACTCAGCTTCAGCGGTTAAGGTGGACACTGAGTTTTGCTTTTTACTTGTCCAACTCACCAGCTTTCTACCCAGGAGCTGACAGCCTCCTGTGGTGCTTTTCCTATCCAATTTGCAACCTGCAAAATCACTATCTGAATAGGCGATTAGATTAAACCCTGAGTCTTTGGGATACCAAAGACCTAGGTTAGGAGTACCCTTAAGGTAACGAAAGATTCGCTTTACAGCGATCAAATGAGATTCCTTAGGTTCAGCTTGATATCATGCACACACACAGGTTGCGTACATAATATTAGGTCGGCTAGCTGTAAGATACAGAAGAGAGTCGATCATTCTACGGTATTCTATGACATTAACAGGTTTTCCAGAAGGATCCTTGTTTAGTGTCAGCGGCGGTGCCATAGGGGTTTTCATAGCGGAGCTCTGAGTTAAATCAAACCTTTTCAGCATATCTTTAACATATTTTCCTTGGTTAATGAAAGTTCCTTTTTCACTCTGTTTGATTTGAAGACCAAAGAAATATGTTAGCTCACCCATAATACTCATTTTATATTCAGCTTTCATTCTATCAGCGAAACGAGTACAAAGATCAGGGTTAGTGGAACCAAATATGATATCATCGACATATATTTGAACAAGAATAATATGATCTTTTACTTTCCTGAAAAATAGAGTTTTATCCATTTGACCACGCTCAAATTTTTCAATATGGAGATAAGAAGATAAAGTGTCATACCATGCACGAGGAGCTTGCTTTAAGCCATAAAGTGCCTTATCCAATTTATAAACATAACCTGGATGCTTAGGATATGAGAATCATGGAGGTTGTTCCACGTAGACTTCTTTATTCAGCTTTCCATTGAGGAACACTGATTTAACATCCATCTGATAAACCTTGAAGTCTTTGTGTACAGCGTAAGCTAAGAATAGACGAATGGCTTCTAGTCTTGCCACTAGGGCGAATGTTTCGTCGTAATCTACACCTTCCTCTTGTCTGTATCCCTGAGCAACAAGACGAGCCTTGTTGCGGGTTACAGTTCCATATTCATCCAACTTGTTTCGAAAGACCCATTTAGTGCCTATTACTGACTTGTCAGATGGTCGTGGAACGAGCTTGCAAACTTTGTTTCTTTCAAGTTCTGTCAGCTCTTCTTGCATAGCGCTGGCCCAGTTTGGATCTCTGAGGGCATCATCAGTTTTCTATGGTTCAATCAGAGAAATAAAGTTAACAAATAAACAAATGTTACCTGCACTTCGTCGAGTCTGAATACCAGCGTTTGGATCACCAAGAATCTGATCAATAGGGTGATTTATAGTCCATCGCTGAGCCGGAGCATAAGTCGATGACTCAACCTGAACTTCTGGTATTTTGTTGATCCAAACCCTCAGTGATTTGATAATGACCCTCTCTTATATACTTAGTGAAAATTGTAAGTAAACAATATGTATCAGAGTTTCACTATCGCTGATAAGTACTAAGATCTTCCAGTACCGCTGATAGGAACTCTCGCTCTTTAGATTAAACATTCAGCGAAACTGTTCACCATAATACTCTGAGTCTGTTCAGTACTTATGGTGATCGCTGATAAGTTAGTTGTTTACTTATGATCCCTGAAGACAAGTTTCACGTCAACATAGGTTCTACACTGAAGTTGAAGATCAAGCTCAAGAACCAGCGACAAGTCTCCTAATGAACTGATGCGGATCAGCGAAGACTCAGATTTGTCCACTCAACGTGAAGTATCAAGTACAAGACTTCAGCTATCGCTGAACTCTATCATTCGCTGATGAAGAATGATAGATCGCTGAATCATCGAAAAGTTGATCATGAAGTCTTCCGTACAAAGTACTTTTTGTCTCATCCACCCTTGCACGACTCCGTACGATATGTCAGAATAGAACCTCCTTATTGTCTGAAATCGTACAACCACTCTGATACTACACTGTTTAACATGCGGCTACTAAGGTTATCAATAAAGGTCAATGACATGCAACCAATCAGCTGCTGCCACGTGTAAAGTGTAAACTGCAATGCATTAAATGCATGCAGTATATAAAAAGAAGAACTCACTTCATTTTGAAGTAACTTGCTAACTCTGGACAAGTTCATCCTTCTTATCTTGAGATAGGTTATTATTAGTAATTTCCTTCTCCTTCTTAGTGCAAGAAACTTAGTGTTCCAACTTGTTTAGATTTAGGATTTATCCTTAATCTTGTTTCCGCAACAAGCTTTAAATTGTTAATGATTTATCAATAAACAATTTAGAAAAGTAAAATCTGTGTGTTTGTATTCAACCCCCCCCCCCCCCTCTACAAACTTGTATAACCCTTCGGGACCAACAAGTGGTATCAGAGCGGATTTGTTTAATCTCATAAACAAGATCTAATCTATACTAAGATTTCTCTTCCTTACTATTTCTGAAAATGGCCACCAACACAAACACAAACTATATAAACAATGGTTCTCTTGCAAAACCCCCTAGATTCTCCAGAGATAATTTTAATCTATGGAAAAATAGGATGACTCTCTTCCTAGAAGGTGTAGACCCTACTATGCCTTATTATCTTGAAAACGGCCCATTTATTCCTGTAAGAATTGATGCCGCAGTACCTGCCGCTGAGAATAGACCTGCTATTCCAGAAAGGTTGGTACCCAAAGATGTTCATACGTGGACTGACGAAGATAAGAAGAAAGTGGCTATCGACACAAAAGCCAGATCCATACTATCCATGGCTCTTCCTGACGAAGTCTACCATTCCGTCATGGACCTGAAATCCTCAAAAGCCATGTAGGACACAATATGTGTTCGGTATGAAGGTACTGCTGAAGTCCAGGACTCTCGAAAGATCAACCTGGTAAGACAGTATGAAAGTTTCATTTGTGGTAAGAATGAGACTCTCTCTGAAGTTCACCAACGTTTTAATTTCTTAATAATAGATCTGAAAACTGTTGGTAAGGAATATTCTAACTTTGAAGTGCTGACAAAGTTTCTAGAATGTTTACCTGAAAGCTGGGACAGTTATTCTATGTGTCTCAAGCTGTCAAAAGATCTAAGATCAATGACTCTTGCTACCTTATATGGCACAATGCTGAATCATGAGCAATCAAGCCATCTTAAGAAGAATCTTGTAAAAGATTCCAAAAGCACCCATGTTGCTTTAATCTCAGAGGAACCTTCTACTCAGCGACCCTCGTTCACTATCACTGAGTTAGAGTGTAACTCTGAAAGGTCATCAGATTCTGACTCTTCAGATGATGATGAATCTTTGGCTCTCCTAACTAAAAAGTTCAGGAGATTCGCCAAAAAGAAAATGTTCAGAAAGAACAAACCTCTTTCTATAACTGATAAGCCATGATCATCAGCTACTGTTGATAAGGCTACTGCTACTTGTTTTAACTGCGAAAAGATTGGACATTTCGCTAACGAGTGCAGGTCTAAGAAAGTATCAAGAAACTCAGCGTTTCCCAATAAATCTTTTATTCCCAGGAATAAAGATGACAAATATTCTAAGCTGAAAGAAAAATATGCAAAGCTGAAAAGCTTCAAGAAGAAAGGCAAAGGCCTGATGGTTTATGATTGGGCTGCTTCAAAAGAAGAAGAATCATCATCTGACTCTGAAGATGATGAAGCCAATCTCTGTCTTATGGCAAAGATTGAGGATGAGGAAGAAAGTTCATACATTCCCTCTACTTCAACCTCTGCTGTTCAGGTATCACCTTCCTTCTTTACAAATATTGATGAAGCTGTTAGTCTCCGCAAAATCGATCTCTTGACTAGAAGCTTATATGAAGCCATGAATGGCAAAACTATAGTTGAAAACCAAAACCTTGATCTCGCTGAACAACTTAAAAACTGTCACCTTCAAATAGAAAAGCTTTCTAAAATTGAAGAAGATTTTAAAGATCAAGTGCATTTAAATCAGCTAGTCAAAATTGAACGAGCAAAAGCTATCGCTGCTTTGAAAGCTGAAAAGGCTACTGTTGAAGGATGGTGTAACTCTTCAACAAAGATCACTGAGATAATTAAGTCTCAGATACCCCTGAGTGATAAACGTGGTCTTGGTTACAAATATGAAACTCAAGAACCAACCACTGATCGTTCCATGCTCTTATTTGGAACTTTCGTATCCTCAGTCGCTGACACTTCATCCTCTCAGTGTTCGTCCTCCAGACCGCCTATCCCTTAGGAAATCTCTGCCTCTTCAAAAGGTAAAGAGAAAATGGTTTATCCAAAACCTACCTCTGTCTTTAAAGATAAAGGTAAAGGAATTGTGTTGAACCAAAATCCTCGAAAGGGTACTTTAGCACCAAAGCTGAATGCTTCTAAAGCTTTAGTGATTTATTCCTCTAGATAAAGAAATCAGATCTCTGGATCTACTCAGCGTGGGTCTATTCAGCGATCTACTCCTAGACTCAGAGTGGATATCCTCGGTAAGAAATCTGAAGAACCAAGTGTTCCTCCCATTTCTAAAGCCAAAAGCGTATTTGGTGATGGTCCTTCTAATTCAAAATCTAAAACTCAGCATTCAAATAGTCCTAGAACTATTTTTAGTTATAGGAAATGTTATCACTGTGGACTCACTGATCATATTGCCAGTAAGTGCCCTACAGCCACCAAAGCTGATAAGATAGCTAAGGTGAAGATTGCCCCAAGGCAAAGAAGACCACTGAGGTTAAGAAATTAACCAAAGTAAAGACTGACAAAGCTAAATCTTCAAATGCTGCGAAGATTGCTGAACCTTCCATTCCAACTGCTTCCACTGACAAACGTGTACACATGGTTAAGTGGGTACCCAAGAAAAACTAATATTCCTTTGTGATGCAGGTTCAGAAGGGTATCTGGTATCTCGATAGCGGATGCTCTAGACACATGACTGGAAAGAAAAGCCTACTCGCTGAATACAAGGAAGAGAAGGGGCCCTCTGTGACTTTCGGTGGAAAAGGACATACCCGAGGGTTTGGTGTACTCTCTAATGGTACAACCACCTTCAGAAGAGTCGCATATGTTGAAGGGCTGAAGCATAATTTGTTAAGCATCAGTCAGCTTTGCGACAAGGATAACAAGGTAATCTTTACCAAAGAATCATACTTTGTCACTGACAAAAAGGATAAGATAGCTCTCAGCGGTTATCGTTTGGAAAATGTTTATGAAATAAACATGGACTCAACAACCACTGAGAACTCCTGTTTCTTCTCAAAAGCCTCATCTGATGTCAACTGGCTATGGCATAAGAGGCTCTCTCATCTGAATTTCAAGACACTGAACTCTCTTTCTTCAAAAGAGTTAGTTACTGGTCTACCTCAACACTCGTATGCCAAAGAGTCTTTATGTTCAGCATGTGAGAAAGGGAAACAGACCAAAGCAAACTTTAAATCAAAGCAAGTCTCCTCAGTGTCATCTCCTCTACAACTACTCCATATGGATTTGTTTGGCCCTGTTAACAAACAATCCATCGCTGGAAAGAAATATACACTGGTCATAGTTGATGAATTCTCTCGTTATACATGGGTTATGTTTCTCCGTTCCAAGAGTGACACCCCTGAAGAACTCATCACCTTTGTTCGGAAGATGGAAACCCTGAACAATTTGACCGTTCGCTCAATAAGGAGTGATCATGGGACTGAATTCAAAAGCAGTTCTCTTGATTCCTTCTTTGAGAGCAAGGGTATTTCTCACAACTGTTCTTCAGTGAGAACACCACAACAAAATGGAGTCGCTGAAAGAAGAAATAGAACAATTATTGAAGCTGCACGTTCAATGCTCAGCGATTCTCACCTGCCTACTCAGTTTTGGGCAGAAGCTGTCAACACTGCTTGTTTTACGGAAAACAGGTCGCTGATAGTCAAAAGATTCAATAAAACAACCTATGAACTATTTCATGGGAGAAAGCCTTCAATCAGCTTTCTTCACATATTTGGATGTCAGTGTTTTATACTGAACAACAGAGATGCCCTTGGAAAGTTTGATCCTAAGGCTGATGATGGAATCTTTCTTGGATACTCCTCAGTTTCCAAAGCCTTCAGAGTCTTTAATCGAAGAAGACAAACTGTTGAAGAAACAATTCACGTCACGTTTGACGAGTCCCGTTCAACGAACTCTAAACCGTCTGCTGATACTGAAGAACTGAATCAATGGATGTTTTCTCATCTTGGTGATTCATAAGATATTCCCACTCCTCGTGCTCACACAGTTGAAGATGATGGTCCAACTATCATTCCAAATATGCAGAATAGTGAAGCTGAAACATCATGGGTCTCAGTTGTTCTTATAAACACTATACCTGCTTCTGAAACCAATATCTCAGATATTCCATCCACTTCTCAACAATCAGTGAATAAAATGACAACTGCATCCATTCCTCCCTTGGCTGATACTCCAGACGTCGCTGAAGCTTCATCTTCAGCTCCTCCAGTTCAGGTTGAGTCAGCGTCTCACGCTCCGGCTCAGCGATGGACTATAAATCACCGAATTGATCAAATTCTTGGTGATCCAAACGCTGGTATTCAGACTCGACGAAGTGCAGGTAATATTTGTTTATTTGTAAATTTTATTTCACTAACTGAACCAAAGAAAGTAGATGATGCCCTCAAAGATCCAAACTGGGTCAGCGCCATGCAAGAAGAGCTGACAGAATTCGAAAGAAACAAAGTTTGGAAACTTGTTCGAAGACCAACTGACAAAACAGTGATAGGCACTAAATGGGTCTATCGAAACAAGTTGGACGAACATGGAACTGTAACCCGCAACAAGGCTCGTCTTATTGCTCAGGGATACAGACAAGAGGAAGGCATAGATTATGACGAAACATTTGCTCCAGTAGCAAGATTAGAATCTATTCGTCTATTCTTAGCATACGCTGTACACAAAGACTTCAAAGTATATCAGATGGATGTTAAGTCAGCGTTTCTAAATGGAAAGCTGAATGAAGAAGTCTATGTGGAACAACCTCCAGGATTCTCAGATCCCAAGCATCTAGGTTATGTTTATAAACTGGATAAGGCACTTTATGGGTGAATGCAAGCTCCACGTGCATGGTATGACACTCTTTCTACTTATCTCCATATTGAAAAATTTGAGCGAGGCAAAATAGACAAAACTCTATTTTTCAGGAAAGTAAAAGGTCATATCATTCTTGTTCAAATATATGTTGATGATATTATATTTGGCTCGACTAACCCTGATCTCTGTACTCGTTTCGCTGATATAATGAAAGATGAGTATAAAATGAGAATGATGGGTGAACTAACATATTTCCTTGGTCTACAGATAAAAAAAAATGAAAAAGGTACTTTCATTAATCAGGGAAAGTATGTTAAAGATATGCTGAAGAAATTTGACTTAACTGAAAGTTCAGCTATGAAAACCCCTATGGCACCACCGTTGACACTTGATAAGGACACTAAGGGTGTTCCTGTCAATGTCACGCTGTACCGTAGGATGATTGGCTCACTATTGTATCTTACAGCTAGCCGACCCGATATTATGTTTGCAACATGCTTGTGTGCACGATATCAAGTTGAACCTAAGATATCTCATATGAGAGCTGTAAAGCGTATTTTTCGATATCTTAAGGGTTCAGCGAATCTAGGTCTTTGGTATCCCAAAGACTCAGGATTCGATTTAATCGCCTATTCAGATAGTGATTTTGCAGGTTGCAGAATGGATAGGAAAAGCACCACAGGAGTATGTCAGCTCCTGGGTGGAAAGCTGGTAAGTTGGACAAGTAAAAAGCAAAACTCAGTGTCCACTTCCACAGCTGAAGCTGAGTATGTAGCCGCTGGAAGCTATTGTTCTCAGGTCTCGTGGATGAGAAATCAACTACTGGACTATGACCTTCAACTCTCAAATCTTCCAATCTATTGCGACAGCACAAGTGCCATCGCTATAGCTAATAATCCAGTGCTACACTCAAAGACAAAACACATCGAAATCAGGTATCACTTTATCAGAGATCATGTGATGAATGGTGATATAGAACTTCACTTTATCCCAACTGACTATCAGTTAGCTGATCTGTTCACCAAACCTCTTGATGAGACAAGATTCAACTTTCTCATCAGCGAGCTTGGAATGCTGAACTTTGAAGGATAAAATCTTCAGCAGTTCACATTTGATCAGCGATAGGATAAAATCATCTTGTATAACCCATTCTATCCTTCTCTCTATCCTGATTCGCTGATATTAAGGTATGTTTTTCTCTCTGACAAATCGCATGTAAATGCAAGATTTCAAAACAAATCTCATCGCTGAATATCTCTTCCTTATCAGCGATACTTTGAAATTTCTTAAAACCAACTGATATTTCTATTCAGTGCTTCATGTTTTCAAAAGTGTCCCTGAGTTTTTCAAAACCTCAGAGACAACCAAGAATATGAAAGGACAGTTGTGACGTCATTACAACGGATAAACACAGACACGTTCTTCTTTCTGACACACGTTTGCACGTTTCGTTTACTTGCCAATCAAATGCAAACACGTGTCCGTGTCATGATGAAAATCTTTTACCGCTCAAGATTTTCTCTTTCTAAAATCTCTCTATATAAACAAATTCTTCGTTTATATTTTTCTCTTACGCGAACTTCTCCTCCAAGCAAAGAAAGAATTCACTGTTGCATTTGGCTCTCGATTTTTCAAGAACAACTGTTCATCTTCTTCAAACATCAAAGGTTAATATGTTCTTATTATTTACCAAATGCAAATAACTTGTTTCTGATCTTCTCATTGTTTTAACAAGATCAAACAAAAGAACTTCTTAAAAATGAAATCATTTTCTTTCATGGTTTTATGAACACAACCATTTCATGGTTGTTCTTCAAGTTTAAATGCAAAAATCTTAAACTTGTTCTTCATTCGTTTTTCCAGAATCCCAATCTTCAAAGGAAACTGGAAAACAAGATTTTTATTGGGTTTGTATTTCGTTTTTCAAAAACAAGAAAAACCCTAATCTTCATTAAGACATTTTGTCTGAATGAAATGGACAAAATTTGAACCATCTTATTGGAAAATCTTTCCACATTAAGATTATTCTTATTTGTTAATCCTTTGGTTGAACTGATAATACAGAAAATGGCATCTTCTGACATTCCCAAGAACACCAACGCTGAAAACACTTCTGCTGATGACACTGCTGAGGAAATGGACATCTTCAAGGCTCCTCAAGTCAAATTTGCCCTTGACAAACTGGATTGGACTAAGGTGAACAACCTTTATGCGCTTCTCGAGTTTCCTCCTCGAAAGCAAGTCACACATCTAGCTGATGCTGTGAACTTCCTAAAGAATTGCTGCATCTCCACAGCCCTGACCATAACACCTCCTGCACATCAGCTTTTGCTCTCACAATTCTGGTACTCAGCCAGACACTCTCAGCTACCCTCAGCTAAAGACCCCTCCAAAACAATCGATTGCATCCTCTGCGATATCGAATATGGCACCATGAAGATTACCCCAGTCATAATTCGCAAAGCTCTCAGCCTTCCCATCGCGACCAAGGAAAAACCCTTTGTTCCCCTCCCTGACCCCAAGAAAAACTCAGACAGGGAAGCCATCATTGCATTTTTCGATGCAATGGGCTATGTATGGGAAATTGGCAGAGACATGAAGCCCGAGAAGAAGCTGACGATTATCAAGAAATCGAAAATGCCCAGCGAGATGAATTTCATCTTCGCCCATTTGATCAGCTACATGACTGCAAAGAGCGGCTCCTCTGACCAAGCCGCTAAGCCTCAGCAAGCAATGGGATATGCTTTGCTGAAAGGTCTCAACATAGACTGGGCATCGATTATCTATGATGACCTGGTTCTCAGAGTAGACACCGTCGCTGACAGACCTCCATGGGTTCCATATCCTCGGTTCATCAGCGCTATTTTCCAAAGAGGCCTGAAAGACATCTACCCAGAAGAGGGTGACCTGAAACTCTCTCAAGTCGGCCCTAAAATACTCGACTTCAAACCAGTGGCGAATGAGGTACGTCTTTCTACACTCTTGACTCTTCTTAACCCTACTACTTCTTCTACTTCTGCAGCTCCTTCAGCGGACAAACCCACCGCTGATACCCCGGCTGCTACCTCCATTCCTCTTAAAAGGAAACATTCTGACACCCACCTTGGTTTCAAAAGAACTAAGAAGACAAAGGGGCAACCCAAGCAATCTCTTGCTAAAAACTCCTCAGCTCCTCCTGTTGAGCTGAAGGAAAGTTCAGTGGTACGCTCTGCCACACCTGAACAAGCCATCCCTTTAATCCCGACCTCAGCATCTCCAAACGTTGAGGTTACAAACTTGGAAACTACCCAACCTCCCCCAGTCTCTCAAAAGACTGATGAAGTGATTCTCAGCGATTCCAACGCTGAACTCGGTAACCAACCTCCTTTCTTACCCTTCGCTTCTCCCTCCACTCATTTGGACCCCACTCCAGTTATCACAGCTGCACATGTCATTCCTCCAGGAGCAAAAGGAACGACGGAAGTAGGACCTGCAGAGCTGTCCATACGTCCACGTACTCTCGCTGACGATATGGAACTTTACTAAGGAACCCGTGATTTTGATGAATTCACCAATCCTCCTACAGGTACTCACCAATCCCTATACACTGTTACTAAACCCCAAACTTTTGAGCTTTCCTTTGTTCACAAGTTTTTATATGTTACAGGTCCTAATTTGAGAGACATCAACACGTCTCTGAAGACAGTAGAGACAACGCTGACTGGTCTCACGTCTACTCTTTCCGGAAACTCTTCAGCTGTAACAACCGCTGGAGAGAATCTCTTAAAACTTACAACCGAAGTCGGAAAGAATGCCTCCAAAGCTGACATGGAGAAGGTTGATCAATCTCTGAGCAACTTTGCCAAAGTTCTCGCTGACATCTACACAGACTACCTCGACATCAAGAAATCTGTAGACACCATGTCCAGCGAAGTCACAACGCTGAAGACATCGGTTGGCACACTCGAAGGTGATATGTCTGCTGTAAAGACTGATGTCAGTTCAGTAAAAACTGATATGAGTTCTGTGAAGACTGATGTCAACACGATGAAGAATGACATCTCTTCAATTCAGAACTTGTTGAAGCAGATTCTGACCAACACGACCTCCCCTGCACCGGCCCCTGCACCTCCATCTTTTACTACGGCGGATCCTGCTGAACTTGTGAAGATCAATCCTGGTATTTCTGACATGGAAAACAGATTATCAACGATTGAAATGTTCATAGGGATCCCTGGCCAAAAGGACAGGGAAACCACACGAGCTGCTGAATCTTCTCATTCCTCCCCCAGTCATCATGATAAAGAGGGGGAGAAGAGCGCTGAAGAACTCTCCAAGAGCGCTGAAGACCTTTCCCATGATGAATCTATCAGGGGAGAGAAGACTGAAGACCTCACCTTCACTGAAGAGGGTGAGAAGACAATTGAAGCTGAAGCAGCCGCTGGACCTCAGGGAGATGAAAACCCTAAGGGAACCGAGAAGCTCGCTTCTGTATCTGAGGGGGAGCAACTCGAAGAAGAAGCCGAAGAAACTGAGTCTGAAGCTGAAGATGAAGAAGCCATCGATTTGTCTGATGCTGAACCATCCTCTTCTCTAAAGAATGATGATGACGAAGATGACGATGATGATGATTCTTTTATCGTCAAGCCTGCTCAGAGAACTAAAGCTCTTAAAGGGATTCTGATAAATGAACCTTCAGGGGAGCGGACAAAGACAAAGCCATCAGCATCTGAAGCTGACAAAGGCAAAGGAAAAGCCGGTTTGTCAGGTACATTAATCCTACACAACATCCCTCCTCTATACACTTTACCAGTTCTCTACCTCCGCAAACCTCTATACACAATCCCATTCTTTACATCTCTGTTCTACCCATGTTCTTACTTGTAAGATCGATGCATTTCAGCTAGTCCTCTCCCCTGTTTGAGGATATCGATGAAGTTCCTACAGCTGCGACTTCAACAACAATCCCAGCTCTCAACGCTGAAGAAATAATCCCAGTCTTGGACTTGATCTCTGAGACTGATGAACCTGAAGAACAGACTCTCTCTCACAAAAACAGACCTTCCTTGGCTCCTCAAAAGCTAAGTGAAGAGGATCAAGAAAAGAGAGATGCAATGATCAAGTGACTCGAAGCAAGCAAACTTTCTATGCTGCAGAGATGACAAAACCAAGCAAACTTTCTATGCTGCTACCTTAGAAAACTGTACGCCGACGTTCCTGTTGTTGAAGTGGATGTCTACAGAGATGACAAAACCAAGAAAACTTTCTATGCTGCTACCTTAGAAAAGTTTGGTCTCTCTGAATGGTTAGAAACAAAATTAGCCATTCAGGGATCGCGCTCAAAGTACAAAAGCCATGTCGAGAAGATCTTAAACAAACAGATCGACCTGCTTTCTTCTGCTGTAGATATTCCTCCTCTTCCTCAACAAAGAAAAGTCTCTGCTAAGAAAAAGAAAGTCTCTGATTCAGGTCCTCCTATACGGAATGAAACAGGTATTGGTTTCTCTCGTGCTGAAGTTCTTGGCCCTGATGCTGATCTCTCAGCGCTTCACACCTCCCTACCACCTGGAGAAACTTTCATTCCTGGCACAGTTGTAAGTGATCCATATGGTATATTCTTTCTAGACTACGATGGAAACCATCACTTTCAACGTATCTCTGAGCTCTACCTCGCTTCCATCGAACAACTCAGAGATCTCTTATACTGGTGTGAAGTCAGACGCGACATCAAAGCTAGACACCTGAAGCCCTTGATTTTTGAAGAAGCTCTGAAGAAAAAGAATCAAGGAGCAGATGTTCCTGATTGGATGATTGCCACATCAATGACCCTTGATGAACAACTCATTAAGGAAGAACCTTTTGACGGATAGGATCGCCTTGAAATTCTTTCTATCCTTATCTGTCTACATCTTCTGTACTTGTAATTTTATTCGTTGTACTTGTAATTTTTCCACTTCCCTCTGTAATCTTTACAAAGTTTAAAGAAAAATTTCAGCGAACGTACTTTACTCCATCAGTGTAGAAAAGATCCCAGAAAACAGTAAAAGGGACAAATATTTTATGAGTTCTTTTTATCCTTATGTATTCATTATATAGCAATTTTCTCTGTTGCTATGTCATAATCAAATAGGGGGAGATTGTTGATCCAAACCCTCAGTGATTTGATAATGACCCTCTCTTATATACTTAGTGAAAATTCTAAGTAAACAATATGTATCAGAGTTTCACTATCGCTGATAAGTACTAAGATCTTCCAGTACCGCTGATAGGAACTCTCGCTCTTTAGATTAAACATTCAGCGAAACTGTTCACCATAATACTCTGAGTCTGTTCAGTACTTATGGTGATCGCTGATAAGTTAGGTGTTTACTTATGATCCCTGAAGACAAGTTTCACGTCAACATAGGTTCTACGCTGAAGTCGAAGATCAAGCTCAAGAACCAGCGACAAGTCTCCTAATGAACTGATGCGGATCAGCGAAGACTCAGATTTGTCCACTCAACGTGAAGTATCAAGTACAAGACTTCAGCTATCGCTGAACTCTATCATTCGCTGATGAAGAATGATAGATCGCTGAATCATCAAAAAGTTGATCATGAAGTCTTCCGTACAAAGTACTTTTTGTCTCATCCACCCTTGCACGACTCCGTACGATATGTCAGAATAGAACCTCCTTATTGTCTGAAATCGTACAACGACTCTGATACTACACTGTTCAACATGCGGCTACTAAGGTTGTCAACAAAGGTCAATGACATGCAACCAATCAGAAGCTGTCACGTGTAAAGTGTAAACTGCAATGCATTAAATGCATGCAGTATATAAGAAGAAGAACTCACTTCATTTTGAAGTAACTTGCTAACTCTGGACAAGTTCATCCTTCTTATCTTGAGATAGGTTATTATTAGTAATTTCCTTCTCCTTCTTAGTGCAAGAAACTTAGTGTTCCAACTTGTTTAGATTTAGGATTTATCCTTAATCTTGTTTCCGCAACAAGCTGTAATTGTTAATGATTTATCAATAAACAATTTAGAAAAGTAAAATCTGTGTGTTTGTATTCAACCCCCCCCCCCCCTTCTACAAACTTGTATAACCCTTCGGGACCAACATATTTCATCCAAAAGAGGAAGAGGTTCAGATGTCATTTCATTTGCTGATTGCTGAGAAGTAGATGGTATGTCTGAGACAGAAGGTTCAGAAGCAGGCATAGTGTTTAGAGGAACAGCTGAGACCCATGATGTTTCAGCTTCACTTGTCTGCATGATTGGGATGATGGTAGGATCATCATCTTCAGCGGGATGAGTATGAGATGGGGGAGTGGGAACATCTTCTGAATCACCAAGATGAGAAAACATCCATTGATTCAGTTCTTCAGTATCAGCAGAAGGTCTAGAGTTCGCTGAACGGGATTGGTCAAAAGTGACGTGGATTGTTTCTTCTACAGTTTGTCTTCTTCGATTGAAGACTCTGAAGGCTTTGGAGATAGAAGAATATCCAATAAAAATTCCATCATCAGCCTTAGGATCAAACTTTCCAAGGGCATCTCTGTTGTTCAGTATGAAACACTGACATCCAAAGATGTGAAGAAAGCTAATTGAAGGCTTTCTCCTATGGAAAAGTTCATAGGCTGTTTTCTTGAATCTTTTGACAATCAGCGACCTGTTTTGAGTAAAACAAGCAGTGTTGACAGCTTCTGCCCAAAACTGAGTAGGTAGATGAGAATCGCTGAGCATTGAACGTGCAGCTTCGATAATAGTTCGATTTCTTCTTTCAGCGACTACATTTTGTTGCGGTGTTCTCACTGAGGATAAGTTGTGAGAAATACCCTTGCTTTCAAAGAAGGAATCAAGGGAACTGTTTTTGAATTCAGTCCCATGATCACTCCTTATTGAGCGAACGGTCATATTGTTCAGGACTTACATTTTCCTGACAAAAGTGATGAGTTCTTCAGGGGTGTCACTCTTAGAATGGAGAAACATTACCCAGGTATAGCGAGAGAATTCATCGACTATGACCAATGTATATTTCTTTCCAGCGATGGATTGTTTGTTAACAGGGACAAACAAATCCATATGGAGAAGTTGTAGAGGAGATGACACTGAGGAAACTTTCTTAGACTTGAAGCTTGCTTTAGTTTGTTTCCCATTCTCACACGCTGAACATAGAGACTCCTTAGCGTATGATTGTTGAGGTAAACCAATAACCGATTCTTTTGAAGAAAGAGTATTCAGTGTCTTGAAGTTGAGATGACAGAGCCTCTTATGCCATAGCCAGTTGACATCAGATGAGGCTTTTGAGAAGAAACATGAGTTTTCAGTGGTTGTAGAGTCGATGTTTATAACATAAACATTTTCCATACGGTATCCATTGAGAGCTATCTTCTCCTTTTTATCAGTGACAAAGCAGGATTCCTTAGTGAAAATCACTTTGTTATCCTTGTCACATAGCTGACTGATGCTTAGAAGATTGTGCTTCAGTCCTTCAACATATGCGACTCTTCTGAAGGTTGTTGTACCATTAGAGAGTACACCAAACCCTCGGGTATAGCCTTTTCCGTTTCTACCGAAGGTCACTGAGGGACTGTTAGCTTCAATCTTCCTAATCATAGAAGTATTTAGAAGTAGTGAAAAATAGGCTAAGTGAAGAAAGCCTCTTACAGAGGCTCTGCCGACATTACCGAGAAATCAAGGTCAAGAAGCTACAGAAGCAGCAGAGGCTTCCTACAGAAGCTCTGTCATACGCACAAAGAAGACCAAAGACTCGGAATCCGGCGAAGACTGCTCCACAGAGGACCAGACCGCAGAACCTCTGTAATTCATTACAGAGCCTCTGTGGTCCTCAATGAAGACTTGGAAGATATTACTGGATACGTTCATCAACTTGCATGGAAAAGTACTGTCAAAACACGTGTCAAGATCTGAGTGGACTCAATAGGGCAAGGTACAAAATAGACGTCTGCGCCATTTAATGCATTTACCAAAAGTACATCTGCTCCATTAGATGCGCATGGCTCAAACAACTGCTCACACCATCCAGTCCACTGTTCACACCATCCAGTTTACTATTCATGCCGTAAAAGGAACAGTGACCTACTTCATAGTCTTCTAAGAGTAGTATAAAAGGAAGTCTCATGTTGAGATCTTCCTAAGGACGAATACACAAGGAATCACTAATACTCTCAAGCTTTATTGTCAAATATCTGAGTGTTATATTCTCACACACACCAACAGTTCTTAATCTGTTCTTCGTGTTGTTATTATATATTGAATAACAGTAACTGTTCAAGAAATCATTTTCATTCTTTACTGTTTTCTTTATATATGTGCGTTCTAATATCTATCAAACATATCTATTAGTTTAATACGCTTCCGCATCAAACTCTAAACTCCACTAATAGATTGTTAATCTTGATTAAGTGTATCTGGGATCCAACAATTGGTATCAGAGCCTGCCTTGATTATCAATATCAAGAAATCCTCTTATCAAGATTCGTGATAAATATTATTCTAAATCGTTATTCTTTTCTCTCTCGATCTTTTAAACATCAAAAATGTCTAAACTAAAATTTAGTGCTGATGCTGATTCTCTTTTTTATTCAAGACTCAGTACAAATTTTAGGAAAATAATTCCTTCTCTTGAGAAAGAATTAGAGGAAAGAAACAAGATCATTCTTATTAACTCAGACAACATTGCCAAGCTTGAAGAATCTGTTAAAATCTTAAACTATGAAAATCTTGAACTAAAAAGGAACTTATCTATGTCAGATGAAGAAAAGAAAAGACTTGAACTAAAATGTTTAAATTTCTCTAAACTAATTTCCAATTTTGAAAAGATTGTGGTAAATGAAAGAGGAAATTATGAAGAGAAGAAAATTGTTCATGAAACAAAGTCTATGGAGCTTACATGTAAAATCTCAGAATTGCAGAATATTCTTGAAAAAGAAAGGAAAGAATCTGACTCTGAAAGAAAAGAATCTGAACAGCTGAAGGTTCAAAGATTTCAAGATTTAAGTCAAAAAGATGACTTTGAAAAAGAGAGAAGGATCTTTAAAACAGAAATATCCAAACTAACAAAAGGACTCTCTAATTTATCAACTGAAATCATGTTGGAGAAAAGATGCAAATCTAATCTCCAAAAGATGCTTGAGGAAAATTTAAGGAAAAAGAAAATTTTTGCTAAACGGATCAAGAAATTTAATTTTGAAAGATCTTTTAAGCCAAATATGTTTTCAAAACTTCAGACCTCTACATCAAATTTTTTTTGTGATCATAGGTTGGACAAATTAGTTAATCAAACTTTTAAAAAGGTGAAAAAGGTTTGGATAGTGAAAGGCTCTATACCTGTTCAAAATATTCAAAATGACAAAAAGCCTTTCATTTCTGGTATGTATGACAAGTGCATAAAGGCGTTTCATACAATAGGACCGATTCGAATATGGGTACCCAAAACCTCTGTAAGTATAACCTAGATACTCTGTATTTTCTGTAAATAATAAGTAAATACATTGCTTAATTTATTGCTTTGATTGATTCTACTTCTGTATGTAAATTCTTAAAACCTTAAATAGTTCTTAAAATCACAGAGCTTCTGTAAGTCAACTCAGAACCTCTGACGACCCCTACAGAACCTCTGAAAGACCATGACCTATGTTCTATGCAAAACTTATCATTCTTTGATCCAAGCATAGGTCAAGGGGGAGCAAAAGGAAATTACTTGATCTACAGAGGTGATTAGATCAAGGGGGAGCAGAAGGGAACCCTGAAATGATCTAAAGAGATAAAACTTTCAAGGGAAAGCCAAAGAAAAATGTCGATGACTCCATATCGACAGAAGTCAGATATCACTGCCGAGAAAAGAAGAACCAAAAGGTATGTCTCTCGCACAAAAGGTTTTTGGAAAACAATTTTCTAGGACAAGAATTGTCAAATATGTCCTAAATATACTGTGAATAACATTTCAAAAATCAAAAGCTCAAAAAGTTTCACAAAATTCGAATTAGGAGAAATTTAAGGTCATAGAGCTTCTGCTGAGCTCAACAGAGCTTCTGCAGGAAATATGCTCTGTGATCACAAATTAACCTTCTGTCGATCTTTTGGAATGTTATCTCGGAAACCGAAAACGCAGACCATGACCTTCTCGAACAAACCGTTTTTTTTAACAGTTTTCTCAGACACAAACTTTCAAATATGTCCGAAAAACATCTCTTAAACCAAATCAAAAATTGGATGATCAAAAAAACTAATAAAATTTATTTTATGAGATTTTTTCTCTCATAGAGCTTCTGCTGGCCCTCACAGAACTTCTGCAAGTTCCAACAGAGCCACAAAACCTCTGCGAAGCAAATTTCTTCACAAAAATCCGATTTTATCCTCTCCAATGCCTTTACAAATGTTTTGGTTAAAGAAGAACCCCACAGAAGTCATGATAACAATGAGAGATGAAAAAGGGATAAAAAAAAATCAAAGATTTTCAAGATCACAGAGCCTCTGTAAACTATAGAAGCTCTGTCAATCTGATTACTTGGGCATCTTTGTAGTAATAACGGTTACTTTTACTGCGAGTGAAACTCATATTGCTAAAATAAACCTCACGCGCCTAGCATTAATGGGCCGCGCACGACGTCCTGTCATATTCTGACAAGGCCCACGTGTCCCATTTTCATTGGGCGTACATGGAACGTTTTTTATTTGGAAAGTTGAACCCGCCGCTCAAACTCGAGTGCGGATTCCAAACTTTAATCCATTGCCATATATTTTACTCTTTCGAATTCTACCGTTTTACAATCCTATAAAAACAAAGCTTACCCTCACATAAAACCTTTTACAAACTCTCATCTTCTTCTCCGGCGAAACCCTGCAAAAAGCTTGCAAAAATCTTATTCTTAAAATCAAATGGCTTCATCTTCTCGAGCTACATCCTCTGAACTCTCTCCGGCGAACTCACCGGAACACTCCCCTGCACATTCAGAACATTTTGAAAACCCCAGCCTTGCAAGAAATATTGAACAACAAGATTTCGGGGACTCAGCAGACTTTGCTCTGACGACTCACTTGCAAAACTTTATAGCAAAGGATCATTTCGAAGCCATTCTTCCTATCAAATCCAACAACTGCTATTTGGTCCCCTCATCCACTACTTTCGGCGAAGCCCATGCCATACTTCTGAACATCATGGAGAATCATGTCCTCTTCCCTCTACTATCAAGAACCCCGAACAAAATTCCAGTCTGCTATTTGAACCAATTTTGGCAAAGCTGTCGATTTGATAAAGACGATTCTCTTATCAAAGGGTACATTTCAAGACCTGATAAATCTGAGCATCTTGAAATCAAGTTCAACAGAACAATGTTCTCACTTGAATTCAACCTACCAACAAGGGGTCTTCTGGGATTGAAGAGTTATGCAGAGCAACCAACAGACGAAGAGCTCTGTCGATTCGTGGAAATGCTTGGGTACAACACCCAACTACGGAAGAGAAATGACTTCCGCAGAGGCCGATTACCACCTTTGTGGAACACTTTGTTCTCGATTCTTAACAGATGCCTGACAGGAAAGATAGGCAGTATTGACCAGGGCTCACATCAAATCTTGAGCATCATGTATGGGGTTTACTATGATCTTCCACTAGATTATGCGACCATAATGATGCAAGAGATCATAAACACCATCGACAGAAAGAACAACTCGAAAAGGGTCAAAGAGAACGATCCCAACTTTCTACCACCTCTGCAATTCCAAAGAATACTAGGAGTACTGTTCGAACCTCTGCTGCTAATCCAAAATTGGCCAATGGAAGGGCCAACTCCCAAACAATTCCCGATGAACAAGAATACCCCCACTGATCATGCTGATGGCTACTCACACTACAGACCTCTGTCAAAGAAGCTTCTGCAATACGCATCGAATAAATCCCTTAAGAAAGAGTATATACGCGATCATAGAACTCCTAAACCGAGTCCTATGACACCCCCGCGTTTAGGTGTCCCCCTAGGAACAATGATAGCAAAACCTCTTTCCACTCAAAAAGAAAAGGATCTGAAGTTAGCAAAGCACATGGCTATTCAACTCAGCTTTATAGCCAAACGTGCAGAACTAATGGGAAAGAAGTCTTCATCAAGAACCTCTGCATTTACTCCAAAAGCTAAGAAGAGGAAAACTGCAGAAGGCACCTCCACAAGCGCTGCAGAAGATCAACCCTCACCTCCTCATGCCACAGAAATTGGCTCCTCTGCTCCTCCCTCCTCTCCAAAAATGAAGAAGAAAAGATCAAAATCAACAGAAGAAGGGGCACCAAATCCTAAGAGGAGGAAAACCAAAAAGAGGCATGGTAAATCACTTACAAAGTTGGTAACCATTGCTGAAGAGGAAACTGCTGAAGAAGAAGTTGCAGAAGAAGAAATGGCTACAGAAAGGTATCAATCACCCTATCAATCTCCAGATAGATTTGCTCACCAAGGAGACCTGAACGACTTCTTGCAGAACCCTGAAATTGCCAACACCCTAAATACAGCAGGGTGGACGGCACAACCTCTCGACCACCACTCTCCAGAAGAAGATTTCTTCATTTCGGGCATCGACACACATCTGCAAGAAGATGACACAACACCCAGAAATCAACCAGCCGAAACCCCTGTTATTTTACAAAACCCTTTCATTCAAGGATTGGATGTCCACAGAAGAAGTCCAAACCCAGCTTCAGAAGAAATAGAACAAACTGAAGCTGAATTGAACAGAGGTGAAATTACAGAGGCTTTTGAGAACATGATGGAAGAAGAGAAAGAAAAAGGGGCCGAAGTTGTACAAAAAGAGGGATTAGCAACAACGGAGACAGAAATAGAGATCTTAGAGATAGATTCAGATGAAGAAGAAGCTGTCTGGATACGTAAGGGTCTTTATCGTCCACATGTCATGAGATTATTTGGATCTCATCAAGTGTATGACCAATTACGACCAGAGCAAGGAACTTCCACAGAACTTAGGGAAGAAGCAAGAAAAGATGCCTGGATAAATAGAGGCACACAACCAAAACCAACTCCCAGTGCAACCCACATTTCTGACACCGCAGGTCTAGCTGCAGAAGGTGTCATTGAAAAAGAGCAGCACAGCTCGAACCTACCCCAACCCATCCAGCCAGAGGTTACTCTTTCAACCTCTGTGCCCACAGAAACCGGGGAATCCATTCCTAGGGAGTCTCCTCAAAGAGACTCACCTATAGTTCGTGATCAATTGCCCCAGATCACAGAAGAACACCCAACAGAGGAATTTGTTTCCTCTGCCACGCACTTGTTAAGACCCACACTTCTTTCAGAGAGAAGTAGAGAGCACAAAGACAAAGAGACTCTAGACAAGTCTCCTAGTCAACAGAAGGATATTCCAATACCCACCTCTGGAGTGGATTTGGACAATGTTCTTCTCAGAACTTCTGTAGGGATTGAAACTCATGTTTCTTCTCAAGGATCAGAAGGAAATCCTTCCATTCTCAACGTACAAACAGGAATGAAAGAAGGTATCCCAGGAACAGGGATTCACTCTGGAGACGAATGTGTTCCTCCAGAGGTTACCACCGGAACACAAGTTACAAGGAATGAGTTCCAAACCCTTGAAACCTATGTGAACCAAACCTTGAAAGAGTTGCAAAGCTCTTTCAAATCTTTTGCAGAGACAACATCACTGGCACTGCTAAACCTAAACACCAAAATGGACAACCTGTCCACAGAGGTGAAAACTGCCATCTCACAGATGAAGTCTGCTGCTACTGCATCCACCACTTCTGCCACAACAACTACTCCTTCGATTGAGAACTCAATCAACAAATTCCTTGATCAATTGAACAAACAGACTTCAGTGTCAACGGACATCACTCCTGCAGATCTACAGAAGGCCCTACAAAAAGTTCAAGAAGAAGCCATACGAAATACCATGCTGATGCAACCCAAAGACTACATGACAAGAGCACAGCTGACAGAGCTTGGGCAGAACGTGATTAATCAAGTGACAGAAGTCATCCTTTCCTTCACCACTGCCAATGCTAACTTCGTCAAAGATTTCAGAGAAAGTGTAGGAAGGATGAGATTCAAAACAGAGGCAGAGCTAGCAACTCTTCTTGGCCTCTGTGATGATGTCTGCGCGAAACTGATCGCTGCTGGAGCCACAATGCCAAAGAAACCCGATGCTTCCTGCAGAGCAGAGGGTACATCAGACAAGGGTCAGGATGACTCTGATGATGATGACCATCCTGGTCCATCAGATCATCCTGAGGGGGAGAAAACTACAGAGAAAACTGCAAGCAGAGGACTTACAGGTCCACCAATAGCCGCAGAACCTCTGAGTCAAGCACCTCCAGAACAGACCCGACAACAACAAACCCAAAAGACCACAGAGACAACACCCATCTCTGTGGAATCATCTCCTGACGAAACCAAAACTCCAGAAGCAGAACAGCAAGCCACAGAGGCAACAACCGCCCCTGAGGTAATCATTTTGGAAGAAACAGATGAACCAACCACAGAGAAAACACCCACCTCTGTGGAAACACCCCAAACCCTATCCAGAAGAAAGTCGATTGCCACCAAACCAAAAAGAGCAACGACCTCTGCTTCTGACATTCTGAAAAGGATGCACACAACAATGAGTGATCGTATGGTGAAAAGAGAGGAAGAAAGGCACAGGTTCACTTTAGCTTTCAGAATGGCAAGAAGATTCAATGACAACACTTCATCAACAGAAACTGAGCTCGCAGAAGAAGTCATCAAACAACCTCCAACAGAGGTTACAGAGCAAGTCAAGCCAACAGAACCATCGCCACAAAAGTCCTCTAAATCACAATCGTCAAAATCCACAGAGGCAACCTCTATCAAACCAACAGAAGTGCCAACCTCAAAACCCACAGAAGCAACAGGTTCTGCCACGACAATAGCAAAAGATAAGGGCAAAGGGATACTGACAGAAGAGCCAAAGAAGAAGAAAACATTGCCAAAGCCAACAGAAAAACTAATGAAGAGTGCGTTTGACGCCTTTCAAACCCCAAAACCCGAAGAAGTTGACTGGGCACATGGATTGAAGCCTCTGTCAGAAATTCCTCTAACTGGTAGAGCTGCAGAAGCTGTTCAACAGATGGAGAGTCTCAGAAGACAAATTCCACAACCTGGTCCAACACATGAAGAGATGGAAGAAGTGGTATACAAATACCTCTACAAACAATCCTATCAGACAAATCATCCAGTAGATCATGTGACAGATCCAAGGATCAGAGAAGAATTTGAGAACATCTTCACAAGAACAAAGCCAAGAACCAAAGCAGATGTCTTCTCAATTCACAAAATCAAAAAGGTGATCTTCTGCAGATTCTCCTTCACAAGAACCTATCCAAGGGTCAGGTACAATCTTTACAAAGTCAGAAGAGAGAACAATTCAGAATCTACCTTCGCTGATGCTGACTTAAGAAACATCAATCCTTACGATCTACCTGACCTTCTGCAATGGACAAAAGACAACTACAACACAGAGCCTAATACTAGAGCCTATCAAGTGTTGAGAAAAGCGATGAGGGAAAAACTTCTGCTATACAGCATGATAGATTTTCAGCTGGGAAAAGATCTTGGTCTCAAACATCTAGATCTACGACCACCAGAAGATCGCTGCCCACCAGACGCTGTGCCCAACTCAATCATCAGAGAACCAAGATTTGGGTTAGTATTTCAAAACCCACAACACCAGGTTAAATTTTTGTACTCATGGATTGTCAGAAGTACGCAACCAGTACTCTGAGCAAATTCATAGCAAGCCTTGTAAAATACAGAGGTACAGAGAAAATGGATAGAGATGATGCAGATACTTTCATCAGAGAAATAGACTCAACAATCCGCCTAAGAGAACTCTGCATCAGATTCTACAAAGAGATCAGAAAAGTCGGCAGAGACAACAGAAGCTACAACGATTTCAAAGATGCCAAAATCTGATTCTCAGACCTCCAATCTCTGCAAACAAAGTTAAAGTTTATCTTTCATTGTACTCAAATGTAAAATGCCTCTGGCATATTTCTAAATGAAAGAAATTTCGAGGTATTGTTTAACCTCTGTCTTATCTAACTTAGCCAAACTTAACTCAAGTTCAAATTTTTTATTTTTCACTACTTAGGGGGAGATTGTTAGCTTCAATCTTCCTAATCATAGAAGTATTTAGAAGTAGTGAAAAATAGGCTAAGTGAAGAAAGCCTCTTACAGAGGCTCTGCCGACATTACCGAGAAATCAAGGTCAAGAAGCTACAGAAGCAGCAGAGGCTTCCTACAGAAGCTCTGTCATACGCACAAAGAAGACCAAAGACTTGGAATCCGGCGAAGACTGCTCCACAGAGGACCAGACCGCAGAACCTCTGTAATTCATTACAGAGCCTCTGTGGTCCTCAATGAAGACTTGGAAGATATTACTGGATACGTTCATCAACTTGCATGGAAAAGTACTGTCAAAACACGTGTCAAGATCTGAGTGGACTCAATAGGGCAAGGTACAAAATAGACGTCTGCGCCATTTAATGCATTTACCAAAAGTACATCTGCTCCATTAAATGCGCATGGCTCAAACAACTGCTCACACCATCCAGTCCACTGTTCACACCATCCAGTTTACTATTCATGCCGTAAAAGGAACAGTGACCTACTTCATAGTCTTCTAAGAGTAGTATAAAAGGAAGTCTCATGTTGAGATCTTCCTAAGGACGAATACACAAGGAATCACTAATACTCTCAAGCTTTATTGTCAAATATCTGAGTGTTATATTCTCACACATACCAACAGTTCTTAATCTGTTCTTCGTGTTGTTATTATATATTGAATAACAGTAACTGTTCAAGAAATCCTTTTCATTCTTTACTGTTTTCTTTATATATGTGGGTTCTAATATCTATCAAACATATCTATTAGTTTAATACGCTTCCGCATCAAACTCTAAACTCCACTAATAGATTGTTAATCTTGATTAAGTGTATCTGGGATCCAACAGGGACCCTTCTCTTCCTTGTATTCAGTGAGCAGGTTTTTCTTTCCAGTCATGTGTCTAGAGCATCCGCTATCGAGATACTAGATACCCATCTTAACCTGCATAACTGTAGAAACCAGGATTCGGTCTTACAATCAATTAATCAATTAAGAACAATCAAACAGTAGTATAATAGATAATTGGATCCAAAAGCTTTGTATTCGATGAAGAACAGATTACAGATCGAGAGAGAGAATCTCTCAAAGATTACAAAGTGATACAAAAGTTAGTTAGCTTACTGTTGCTAACACCTATATATACTGTAAAGGAAAGCTATAGCTACAGTACATATATATGACAAACCAATAGAACAATTACACGTGTTCTAATTAGTAACAGAATATAACTGAAAATGTCCTAAGACATAAGTTATGAACAACATGTTCAGAACTTCTGAACATCCTTATGTTTAAGCACTTTAGAACATACACTTGATCACTTGGACATTTTCTTCAACTTCATCTTCAGAACTTCTGAGTCTCTTACTCAGAATTATGAGTCTTCTGTTCAGACTTCACACTTAGTAATCTTTTCTTAGACTTCTCCATCAGAACTTCTAAGTCTCCTACTCAGAACTTTGAGTCTTCAGATCAGATATCAATACTTAGCTTTTTGACAAACTCCAGTTCTAACAATCTCCCCCTTTTGTCAAACAAGCCTATATTGATCAACATTAAATTCCTTTAGAGCAGGGACAATCTTCAGAAGAATTACATTTCTTATAGCATGTCTTCTATCAATCTTTTCGATAATCTCTTGTGTCTCTTTAACTTGAGTTCCTCTTTGCAACTTTTTTTGCAAACTTGTCTTGATAAATCTAAGAGTTCCAGAACAGTATTTGGCAGCTTCACTAACTCTGAAGAAGATCTTTTGGCTTTGTTTGTTTTTCAGTATGACCCCCAACTCTGGCCATGTACAGTTGTATCCAGTCTTCAGAGTACTTAGTTGCTCATGATCATTGTTTGGCTTAGAGAGATAAACACATGGTCTATGCACATACAGAGCAATTTGAAAGTCAATATATGCATACCATCTCAGAATGTAAAACATAGCCTCTCTCACTATTGCCAATGCTCCCCTTTCCTTTTTGTACTTGCTACAATCTTTATTCTCCAAAAGACAATACAACCAGTAGAAATCAAATACTGAGATCTTATCAAAATCAGCTTATGTGAAGTAGTATACTTTTCCATCCTCTCTTAGAACCTCAAACCCATAGTATTCATGTTTCTTGAACTTCTTGACACATAATTCTCTTATTCCAGTGATCATGAAATCAGAATATACAGACTGCTTTTTCTTTCCCACAACTGTTGTCAATTCAGCACGAAGCCATTTAGAGAACTCTGGCTTATCATGATACAGACCCAGATGCTGAACATCTCTTGGTTGAAAGAAGTTTGGTAGATCATATTCCAAAAGTAAACCATTTAAGTCAACTGGCACGTCTTCTTCATTGACTCCAGACTTTTCAGCTTGTTCAGCATCTTTCATTTGAACATCTTGTTGTGCATCTGATACTTCTAGAATAGATTCATCAATATCATCAGAGTAAACACCATTAACTTGGTATTCTGAAGGAAATACGAAGTCAATGTGAAGCAACTTCTTAGGATTCTCTTATGATAGCATCCATTCATTACAATTTCTGACTTTGTTTCTGAGCTCCATTCTTTCATTTATACATCTGATACATTTCTCTTTCACAGAAATTCTAACATTCTCAACATATGCTTTCATCTTTAACACTGTAAATTTCAAAGTAGCATCACTGTATTTCACTAAGTCCTTCAATCTGAACAAAAATACTTTATTGGATTCTGAATGAATAAATCTTTCATTACCAACTTCTTCACTGATTAATCCATCAATGCTATTCACTGCATCTAGAAATCTGATTGGACACTCCAAGTTGCACTTCTCTTTCCTTGATTCAATTGCTAATTGAAAATCATAAAGATGCATATTTCTGACATATATCCCCAAAATCCTTCTGCATTCCAGTTCCACCCAAGTCTCTTCAGTACTTGAAAAGAATTTCACAAAGAAAATTTGATCATCTAAGAATAGTCTGTGAATATCAAAGCTAGTCATGCTTACTTTAAAGTTTCCTTCTTTCAGAACTTCCATTTTGACATACTTCAGACCATCAAACTCTTCTATCTGAAATTCTAACACCTTCTCAATTCTTTTCTGAACAAGTAACTTTTCATCAGGTTTTCTCAGTCTGTTTGAAGCTTCAACATATACCATCTGTAACTTTCCATCCATATACCCATCAATGAAGTTTTCAATATCAACATATGCATCTTCTTCTTTGCAGTAAATATTCTCATAATTGTATTCTGGAAAGATGTCAAGAAAGTAATTTCTGGAAAGTGGAATATCATCTTCTTGAATAATGAAATCACATAATGGTTCTTCAAGAATCGGCAAATCAATTCTGGGAATGACAATTGGATTTCTGTATGTGTATGAAGGTAAAAAGAAGTCTACAATTCTGGCTAGATCTTCTTCTGACACATCCTCAAAATAATGCTCTGCAATATCCTTTTCAAACTCTCTTGAATAATTGACAGTGCAATCAAACTCTCCCATCAAATCAATTGGTCTCACCATTCTGAGAAATCTATAAACTCTCTGACCATTAAGAGCATTAACCAATACAGTATGAATTCTCCTTATCAGAATACTATTCCTCCTCCTTTCTTCAAACTCAGCAATAAGATCACCTCCAGTGTAGGGAATAATGTCTGAACATGTAACAACTCTATCCATTTCAGAACTTTCCACTAACTCCACTTCAGAGATATCCATCATAGAAGTTTCTGCCATAACCGTCTCTATTTCATAAGTACTTTCCAGAACCATATCAGCAACTACTTCAGAAGTATTTTCAACTATCACTTCTTCTGACACCATATCCTCAGAACTAGAATCATGAACATATATCAACTCAGCACTTTGCTTCTGTCTTTTCTCCCCCTTTTGATGATCATGAGAATCATTATCATCAAACTTTCTTTTCAATATCTGAGTTCATTCAGATTCTTGCACTGCTACAGACAAAGGCATGATAACTAGAGGCTTTGAAACACTAGCCAAATGTGAACTGAACACTTGTAGCATAGAAGACTTCATGGCATCCATAGTTTTAAGTATATCATCTTGAAATTTTGAAAACATATTTGTGATCTCCTTTTGATGAGATTCCACAGATGCTTTAACACTGTCTACCTTCTGCTCAACAGACTTAGCTTTTCCATCCAACATGATTCTAAGATCCTTGACTTCATCCTTCAAGGAAATTAGAGTATTCTCCAATTTCTGAAATTTCTCACCCGGATCATGATTTTGTTTCTGAATCTTTTCAAATTCAGAAGATTCTAACGATAATCCCGGATCAATAGATGACCCAGTTTTCATATGTTCATGGAACACATGGCCTGTAGGTGTCACAGAGTCACCTAGTGCAACAGATGCACTTTGTAAGGAAGCTTTTAAGATGTTCACCTCCCCAGGGCTTCCATCCAATCGTTGACTACCAGTAATAGGTATGTCTATGGAAGTTGATACAGGAATACGAAATTCATGTGATGTGCTTGTGTGAAATGAAAAATCAGGCCCAAATTGGATATCACTGTGCAATCCAGACTCAATGTGTTGAATAATATGTTGGGATTTATCACCAAACTCCAAATGAGTAGGTAATGGTTCCCCTGTTTGAAATGAAACAGTAGCATGTTGAATTGCTTCTGAGTGGATGGGATTGGGTAACTCAAGTTCTACCATGGGCTGAATGGTATTTTCTTCAATATTGGTCACCAAGATTTGTGAACCAATAGCAGATGTGGATGCCCAGTTTAGATCAGCTGGATCAGAATTATCTGTGTTTTCTAATTCTGGTGACATTCTCTCATCCTCACCTCTCTTTATCTGTTTTTCAGGCTCACTTCTAACCAAGCTCTCAGAATTTTGCCTCTCAATTCGCTCAGAATGTTCTCCCACCTGAACATTCTCCCCCTCTCTATTTGCACTAGACCCCTACCTCTCCTCTCAGGGTTTTCCTCATGGGTAGGGACCTGAGGTTGTTCAAGTACCATAGAGGTGCAATAAGCTTTTAAAATCTCACTCTCCCCTGGAATATAAGCCCTAAGTGATCTTGGCAATGGTTTGTGATTAGGAAATTTTTCAAGTCTAATAGATGAAGTCATCTTACCCATGTAGAATACTGGCCCATGCTCGTCATTTTCTCTCCTTGGAATTTGTGTATCTTGTCTCATTGCATACCAAATCACCATCTGCCAGTACCTCTGATAAGGTATATATGTCAACGGATTATCTCTTGTTTCTCCTTTCATTGCCTTCTGATTCCTCTCAAAGGTGTTCTTCATATCTTCCCACAAGATAGAAGCATAATCATAATGCCTATTCTTCACTAACCCATGAAAGATCTGCATGATTTGTCTTGATCCTTGATCTAGAGAACTGTGCTTCCCAGATAAACACTTGTTAATAATGGTGAAAAAACATGCCCAGATTGGTGGTAGTTTGTTTCTTCTGAAAAAACTACGATTCCTTGATTCATCACAATATCCCAATCTTTTAAACTCAGCTGTCATCTCTTCTGTTAAAGGTGAATCCTCAAAGTCTAATCTCCCCTCCAAATCATCTTTCTCTGGCAACCTTAACATGATTCTCATAAAACTAACAGTCAAAGTCAGTGAAACTCCCCCTACATTTGACACAAACTTATTACCTTACAATTCTAAATTCTTCCACCATTGTTGAATATACTGAATTAGAACAGTCTTCTTCAGAGTAAACCACTTCTTAAACGGATGATATTTTAACAATTCGATAACAATCCTATGTTCTTCCTTGAAATTAGTTTCATCAAGCACTAGAACACAGTTGTTTTCTAATAAAGCCAAATATTCATTCACTGGTACTGACCTTTCCCTTGAAATGTGTCTAGAAGACATTACAGATCGCACAGCACTTTGTTGATGTTCAATGTTTGCATTTCCTTCATCTGCATTGCACTTAGACTCAGCCATTTGTTCATCCTCTTCATTTCCACCAACATTTTCTCCTAAAATATTTCCTCCTATAGCCTCTTCCTCTGCGACTATATTATCAGGCATTCTAACTTCATCATCATCATCCGAAGACGCCATTAAAGTTCTTGTTGAGTGTAATGAAATGGTTATACCCCTTCGTGCAGCAGACATGATTTCAATATGGAAGATAGAAAGAAAACAGAATCAAAGAACTCATGAATTTTGCGTATCTCACTTTTTCACTCTGGAATTCGAATGAATTTGAAATAGGGATTCTAAGGTCTATTTAAAATCCGCGAAGCTGAAAGGATTTAAGCGAGGAAAAACTGCTTTAGGTCAGAGTTATAACGGTTTCTAACACTGTGAAATACCACCAAAGATATTAAATGAAACGTGGTATTATCAAATGAATAAGATGCTGACACGTGTTATTTGATAGAAATTAACACAAGTTAAAGTTCTGAATAACATGTTCAGAATTATGAGAATGCATACTCAACAATTCTGAGTATACAATTCAGAAGAAATTCCCTTGATCAAAATTCATTTAATCCCTCAACTTCTGATTATGGAAATCTTTTTAATCATCCAGAATTAGTTTGAACAGATAGAAAATTATTTTTATCATCATAAGTCTGTCCCTCTTAAGATGATTCGTGATTTATGAAAATCATTTAAAATCTAACTTCTGACCTTGAAAACCTTTTTAAGAATTCAGAAGTTGTTTGAACAAGAAAAAAATTTGATCATTAAAAGCTTGTTCTTCTTATGATGATTTGAGATAAGAAAAGAATACAAACCTTGTAAGCAACTCAAAATGATTTCTGAAAGATATGAATGCTCCCCCTTGACTTAAGCATGTTGATCCAAACCCTCAGTGATTTGATAATGACCCTTTCTTATATACTTAGTGAAAATTGTAAGTAAACAATATGTATCAGAGTTTCACTATCGCTGATAAGTACTAAGACTTTACAGTACCGCTGATAGGAACTCTCGCTCTTTAGATTAGATATTCAGCGAACATTGTTCATCATCATATAGCTCTGAGCCTGTTCAGTCTATGAGATGATCGCTGATAAGTTAGTTGTTTACTTATGATCCCTGAAGACAAGTTTCACGTCAACATAGGTTCTACGCTGAAGTCGAAGATCAAGCTCAAGAACCAGCGACAAGTCTCCTAATGAACTGATGCGGATCAGCGAAGACTCAGATTTGTCCACTCAACGTGAAGTATCAAGTACAAGACTTCAGCTATCGCTGAACTTTATCATCTGCTGAATAGTAAATGATAATCGCTGAATCAACGAAAGCTGATCATGAAGTCCTCCGTACAAAGTACTTTTGTCTTAACCACCCTTGCACGCCTCCGTACGAAATGTCAGAAAAGAACCTCCGAATATCTGAAATCGTACAACGACTCTGATACTACACTGTTCATCCTTACGGCTACTAAGGTTGTCAACCAAGGTCAATGACATGCAACCAACCAGCTGATGACACGTGTAAAGTATATACTGACTTGCATTAAATGCATGCAGTATATAAAGAGATGAACTCACTTCATTTTGAAGTAACTTGCTAACACTGGACAAGTTCATATCTCTTATCTCAAGAATATTATTAGTAATTTCCTTATCTTTCTTAGTGCAAGAAACCTTAGTGTTCCAACTTGTTTAGATTTAGGTTTATCCTTAATCTTGTCTCTGCAACAAGCTGTAAATTGTTAATGATTTATCAATAAACAATTTAGAAAAGTAAAATCTGTGTGTTTGTATTCAACCCCCCCTTCTACAAACTTGTATAGGCCTTCGGGACCAACAAGTGGTATCAGAGCGGATTTGTTTAATCTCATAAACAAAGATCTAATCTAAGATATTTCTCTTCCTTGCTATTATCTGAAAATGGCCTCCCACACAAACACAAATTATATAGACAATGGTTATCTTGCAAAACCCCCTAGATTTTCCAGAGACAACTTCAACTTGTGGAAAAATAGGATGACACTCTTCTTAGAAGGTGTAGACCCTACTATACCTTACTATCTTGAGAACGGCCCACACATCCCTGTAACAATTGATCCTTTAGTTCCAGCCACTGCAAATAGACCTGCTATTCCAGAAAGGCTGATTCCTAAAGAAATCCATCAGTGGACCGACGAAGATAAGAAGAAAGTGGCTATAGATACAAAAGCCAGATCCATACTATCCATGGCCCTTCCTGACGAAGTCTACCATTCCGTCATGAACCTGAAATCATCAAAAGCCATGTGGGACACAATATGTGTTCAGTATGAAGGAACGTCTGAATTCCAGGACTCAAGAAAGATCAACCTGGTAAGACAATACGAAAGCTTCATTTCTGGTAAGAATGAAACTCTCTCTGAAGTTCACCAACGTTTTAATTGTTTAATTATAGATCTGAAAACTGTTGGTAAGGAATATTCTAACTTTGAAGTGCTGACAAAGTTTCTAGAATGTTTACCTGAAAGCTGGGACAATTATTCCATGTGTCTCAAGCTATCAAAGGATATAAGATCAATGACCCTTGCTACCTTATATGGCACATTGCTGAATCATGAGCAATCTAGCCATCTTAAGAAGAATCTTGTAAAAGATTCCAAAAGCACCCATGTTGCTTTATTCTCAGAGGAACCTTCTACTCAGCGACCCTCGGTCACTATCACTGAGTTAGAGAGTAACTCTGAAAGGTCATCAGATTCTGATTCTTCAGATGATGATGAATCCTTGGCTCTCCTAACTAAAAAGTTCAGGAGATTCGCCAAGAAGAAAATGTTTAGAAAGAACAAAACTCTTTCCATAGCTGACAAGCCTAAATCATCAGCTTTTGTTGATAAGGCTACTGCTACTTGTTTCAACTGCGAAAAGACAAGTCATTTCGCTAACGAGTGCAGGTCAAAGAAAATCATGAGACCTTCAGCTTTTACAAAGAAATCCTTTGTTCCAAGGAATAAAGATGACAAATACTCAAAGCTGAAGGAGAAGTATGCAAAGCTGAAAAGCTTTAAGAAGAAAGGAAAAGGCCTGATGGCTGACTATGATTGGGCTGCTTCTGATGAAGAAGCCTCATCATCTGATTCTGAAGATGATGAAGAAAATCAATGTCTCATGGCTAAGATTGAAGGAGAGGAAGAAAGTTCAGACATTCCCTCCACTTCAACATCTGCCATTCAGGTATCACCTTCTTTCTTTACCAATATTGCAAATATTGATGAAGCTGATAGTCTCCGTAAGATCGATCTCTTGACTAGAAGTTTATACGAAGCCATGAACGGCAAAACTGTGGTTGAAAACCAAAATCTTGATCTCGCTGAAAAGCTTAAAAACTGCCACCTTCAAATAGAAAAGCTTTCTAAAATTGAAAATGATTTTAAAGATCAAGTCTATTTAAATCAGCTAGTCAAAATCGAACGAGCAGAAGCTATCGCTGCATTAAAAGCTGAACAAGCTACTGTTGAAGGATGGTGTAATTCTTCAACAAAGATCACTGAGATAATTAAGGCTCAGATTCCTCTGAGTGATAAACGTGGTCTGGGTTATAAATATGATACTCCAAAACCAACCATTGAACGTTCAATGCTTAAATTTGGAACGTTCGTATCCTCAGTCGCTGACACTTCATCATCTCAGTGCTCCTCGTCCATTACACCAATCCCTGAGGAAACTCCTACCTCCTCAAAAGGTAAGGAGAAAATGGTTTATTCAAAACTTACCTCTGTCTCTAAAGACAAAGGTAAAGGAATTGTTATTTATCAAAATCCTCAGAAGGGTACCTTAGTACCAAAGCTGAATGCTTCTAAAGCCTCAGTGACCTACCCCTCTGGATCTAGAAAGCTGATCTCTGGATCTATTCAGCGATCTACTCCTAGACTCAGAGTGGATATCCTTGGTAAGAAATCTGAAGAACTGAATGTTCGTCCCATTTCTAAAGCCAATAGTTTACTTGGTGCTGGCACTTCTAATTCAAAATTAAAAGCTCAGCATACAAGTGGTCCTAGAACTACTTTTAGTTAAAGGAAATGTTATCACTGTGGACTTACCGATCATATTGCTAGTAAGTGCCCCACAGCCACCAAAGCTGAAAAGATAGCTAAGGTGAAGATTGCCCCTAAGGCAAAGAAGACCAACCCTGGTGCAAATCAGGTCAAGGTGACTCCTACCACTGAGGTTAAGAAATTAACCAAAGTGAAGAAAGACAAAGCTGAATCTTCAAATGTTGCGAAGACCGCTAAACCTTCCATTCCAACTACTTCCACTGACAAACGTGTATACATGGTTAAGTGGGTACCCAAGCAAAACTAATCTTCCTTTCTAAATGCACGTTAAGAAGGGTATCTGGTATCTCGATAGCGGATGCTCTAGACACATGACTGGAAAGAAAAACCTCCTCGCTGAATACAAGGAAGAGAAGGGTCCCTCTGTGACTTTCGGTGGAAATGGTAAAGGACACACCCGAGGGTATGGTGTACATTCAAATGGTACAACCTCCTTCAGAAGAGTCGCATATGTTGAAGGGCTGAAGCATAATCTTCTGAGCATCAGTCAGCTTTGCGACATGGATAACAAATTGATTTTCACCAAGGAATCCTGCTTTGTCTCTGACAAAAAGGAGAAGATAGCTCTCAGCGGTTATCGGTTGGAAAATGTTTATGTAATAAACATGGACTCAACAACCACTGAGAACTCCTGTTTCTTCTCAAAGGCATCTTCTGATGTCAACTGGCTATGGCACAAGAGGATCTCACATCTAAATTTCAAGACACTGAATACTCTTTCCTCCAAAGAGTTAGTCACTGGTCTACCTCAGCATTCATACGCCAAAGAGTCTTTATGTTCAGCGTGCGAAAAAGGGAAGCAGACCAAGGCAAGCTTCAAGTCAAAGCAAGTCTCCTCAGTGTCATCTCCTCTACAACTACTCCATATGGATTTGTTTGGCCCCGTTAACAAACAATCCATCGCTGGAAAGAAATATACGCTGGTCATAGTTGATGAATTCTCTCGTTACACATGGGTAATGTTTCTCCGTTCTAAGAGTGACACCCCTGAAGAACTCATCACCTTTGTTCGGAAGATGGAAACTCTGAACAATATGACTGTTCGCTCAATAAGGAGTGATCATGGAACTGAATTCAAAAACAGTTCTCTTGATTCCTTCCTTGAGAGTAAGGGTATTTCTCACAACTTTTCGTCAGTGAGAACACCGCAACAAAATGGAGTCGCTGAAAGAAGAAATAGAACAATTATTGAAGCTGCACGTTCAATGCTCAGCGATTCTCACCTGCCTACTCAGTTTTGGGCAGAAGCTGTCAACACTGCTTGCTTTACGCAAAACAGGTCGCTGATAGTTAAAAGATTAAAAAAGACAGCCTATGAACTCTTTCATGGGAGAAAGCCTTCAATCAGCTTTCTTCACATCTTTGGATGTCAGTGTTTCATACTGAACAACAGAGATGCCCTTGGAAAGTTTGATCCTAAGGCTGATGATGGAATCTTTCTTGGATACTCCTCAGTCTCCAAAGCCTTCAGAGTCTTCAACCGTAGAAGACAAACTGTAGAAGAAACTATTCACGTCACGTTTGACGAATCCCGTTCAGCGAACTCTAAACCGAACGCTGATACAGAAGAACTGAATCAATGGATGTTTTCTCATCTTGGTGATTCAGAAGATATTTCCACTCCTCATGCTCATCCAGTAGAAGATGATAGTCCCACTATCATTCCAAATATGCAGAATAGTGAAGCTGAAACATCTTGGGTCTCAGCTGTGCCTATAAACACTATACCTGCAGTTGATCCAAATGTCTCAGAAATTCCGTCTATTTCTCAGCAATCAGTGAATGAAGTGACAAATGCAAACATTCCTCTCTTAGCTGATAATCCAGAAGTAGCTGAAGCCTCATCTTCAGTTTCTCCAGTTCAGACTGAGTCAGCGACGTATGCTCCGGCTCAGCGATGGACTGTAAATCACCCAATCGATCAAATTCTTGGTGATCCCAACGCTGGTATTCAGACTCATAGAAGTGCAGGTAATATTTGTTTATTTGTTAACTTTATTTCTCTAACTGAACCAAAGAAAATAGATGATGACCTCAGAGATCCAAACTGGGTCAGCGCTATGCAAGAAGAGCTGACTGAATTCGAAAGAAACAAAGTTTGGAAACTCCTTCGTAGACCAACTGACAAAACGGTGATAGGCACTAAATGGGTCTATCGAAACAAGTTGGACGAACATGGTACTGTAACTCGCAACAAAGCTCGTCTTGTTGCTCAGGGATACAGACAAGAGGAAGGCATAGATTATGACTAAACTTTTGCTCCAGTAGCAAGACTCGAATCTATTCGTCTTTTCTTAGCATATGCTGTACACAAAAACTTCACTGTACATCAGATGGATGTTAAGTCAGCGTTTCTGAATGGAAAGCTGAATGAAGAAGTGTATGTGGAACAACCTCCAGGATTCTCAGATCCTAAGCATCCAGGTTATGTTTATAAACTGGACAAGGCACTTTATGGCTTAAAGCAAGCTCCTCGTGCATGGTATGATACTCTCTCTACTTATCTCCATATTGAAAAATTTGAGAGAGGAAAGATTGACAAAACTTTATTTTTTAGAAAAGTGAAAGGTCATATCATTTTAGTTCAAATATATGTTGATGACATTATATTTGGTTCTACTAACCCTGAGCTTTGTACTCGTTTCGCTGATAGAATGAAAGATGAGTATAAAATGAGCATGATGGGTGAACTAACATATTTCCTTGGTCTTCAGATTAAGCAAACTGAAAAAGGAACTTTTATAAATCAGGGAAAATATGTTAAAGATATGCTGAAGAAATTCGACTTAACTGAAAGTTCAGCTATGAAAACCCCTATGGCACCACCGCTGACACTTGATAAGGACACAAAGGGTGTTCCTGTCAATGTCACGCTGTACCGTGGGATGATCGGCTCACTATTGTATCTTACAGCTAGCCGACCCGATATTATGTTTGCAACATATCTGTGCGCACGATATCAAGCTGAACCTAAGATATCCCATATGAAAGCTGTAAAGCGAATCTTTCGATATCTTAAGGGTACAGCGAATCTAGGTCTTTGGTATCCCAAAGACTCAGGATTCGATCTAACCGCCTATTCAGACAGTGATTTTGCAGGTTTCTAAATGGATAGGAAAAGCACCACAGGAGGATGTCAGCTCCTGGGTGGAAAGCTGGTAAGTTGGACAAGTAAGAAGCAAAACTCAGTGTCCACTTCCACAGCTGAAGCTGAATATGTAGCCGCTGGAAGCTGTTGTTCTCAGGTCTTGTGGATGAGAAATCATCTACTAGACTATGATCTTCAGCTCTCCAAAATTCCAATCTATTGCGACAGCACTAGTTCCATCGCTATAGCAAACAATCCAGTGCTACACTCAAAGACAAAACACATAGAAATCAGATATCATTTTATCAGAGATCATGTAATGAATGGTGATATAGAACTTCATTTTATCCCAACTGATTATCAGTTAGCTGATTTGTTTACCAAACCTCTTGATGAGACAAGATTCAACTTTCTCATCAGCGAGCTTGGAATGCTGAACTTTGAAAGGTAAAATCTTCTGTGGTTCACATTTGATCAGCGATACGTTTATACAATCATGTATAGCCTTCGAGATAAAATCAACTTATATAATCCATTTCATCATCTTCTCTCTGAATAAACTTGGTTAAACTGATATCCAGGTATGTTTTCTATCCCTGACAATCGCAAGTAAATGCAAGATTTCAAAATAAATTGTTTCGCTGAATATTTTGAAAATTCTTTAAACCTTCACTGATATTTTCTATTCAGTGCTTCATGTTTTTTTTCAAAAGAGTCCCTGAGCTTTTAAAACCTCAGAGACATCCTAAAAGAATGTGAAAGGACAGTTGTGACGTCATTGCAACGGATAACACTAGGCACGATTTCTTTCTGACACACGTTTGCACGTTTCGTTCAAACTTCCAATCAAATGAAAACACGTGTCCGTGTCATGATGAAAACCTTTTCCCGCTCAAGGTTTTCTCTCTCTAAAACTCCCTATATAAACAACTCTTGGTTTATATTTGTCTTTTACGCGAACAATCTTTCTCCGCAAGAAAAGAATCCTCTGTTGCATTTGTGCTCTCAAAAACCTCAAGAACTGTTCATCATCGTCTTCATCAAAACATCAAGGTTAATATGTTCTTATCTATTATCAAATGCGTATAACTTGTTTTCGATCTTCTCATTGTTTTAACAAGATCAAACAAAAGAACTTTGTAAAATAAAATCATTTCTTTCATGGTTTTATGAACACAACCATTTCATGGTTGTTCTTCAAGTTTTAAATCTAAATCTTAAACTTGTTCTTCATTCGTATCCAGTTTTCTTTTAGAAACTGAAATACAAGACTTTATGGGTTTTACATTTCATTTCAAAAATCAAGAAAAACCCTAATCTTCATTAAGACATTTATGTCTGAATGAAATGGACAAAATTCGAAAAAATCTTAATGGAAATTCTTTCCATACTAAGACAATTCTTATTTGTTAACATCTTTGGTTGAACTGATAATACAGTGAAATGGCATCTTCAAAGATCAATGTCACCGCTGAGTCCATCTCCGCTGACTCTGAGGAAGTGGATATCATCAAAGCCGCTGACAGACCAGCATGGGTTCCTTACCCAAGATTCATCAGCGCCATCTTTCAATATGGCCTAAAGGACAGCTATCCTGAAGAGGGTGATCTGAAACTTTCTCAGATTGGCCCTAAGGTTCTCGACTTCAAGCCTGTCGCAAATGAGGTACGTCTCTCTACTCTTCTCACTCTTCTAAATTCTCCGCTTTCTGTGGCTCGTTCAGCGACAATACCCATCGCTGATACCCCGGCCACAAAATCCTCTCCTTCTAAGGAAAGGAAACCCTCTCACACCCAACTTGATTCCAAAAGGATCAAGAAAACCAAGGAGCAACCCCAGCAATTCCATGATGAAGACTCCTCAGCTCATTCTGACGAGCTGAAGGAAAGTTCCGTGGTACGCTCTGCCACACCCGTGCAAGCCATCCCTCCAATCCAGACTTCAGCGTCTCTAAACGCTGAGGTTAGAAACTTGGAAACTACCCAACCTCCCTCAGTCTCTCAAAAGACTGATGAAGTGATTGTCAGCGATTCCAACGCTAAACTCAGTACCCGAATCCCAATCTTATCCTTCGCTCCTCCCTCCACTTCTTTGGACACTCCTCCAGCTAACACTGGAGATGCCATCATTCCAGAAGCTACCGCTGACGCTTCTCAATAAATGATGAAGACAGGACCTGCAGAGATCACCATTCCTCACCGAACTTTCGAAGAGGATATGGAACATTATTCAGGAGTCCGCAACTTTGACGATTTCGTCAATCCTCCTGCAGGTACAAATCAACCCATATATACTGTAACTAAACCTGAAACTTCTGAGCTTTCCTTTGTTCACAAGTACTTATGTGTTACAGGTCCTAATTTGGGAGACATCAACGAGTCTCTGAAGTCAGTGGAAACTAAGCTGACTGATCTCACCACCAAACTCTCCAACAACTCTACAGCTGTAACAAACGCTGGAGAGAATTTGACAAAGCTGACAACGGTGGTGGAAAAGAAAGCTTCCACAGACGACATCAAGATTGTTGATAAGACTCTCAGCGATTTCGCCAAAGTGCTCGCTGACATCTACACAGACTACACTTCACTCAAACAATCAGTTTCCTCCATGTCCGGCGAAGTAACAACGCTGAAGACATCGGTTGGAGCACTAGAAGGTGATATGTCTGCTGTGAAGACAAACGTTCAAACTCTGACGACTGACTTAGGTTCTGTAAAGACCGACGTTGGTTCGATGAGAACAATGATCGAAGAGCTGCTCAACAAGGCAAGAACTCCAGCTCCTGCTCCTTCCCATGCCCCTATTTTGGAATCTTTCACAGCGGCGGATCGCACAGAGCTGAAGAAAATCACGCCTGCTATTTCTGGCCTAGAAGACAGAATATCAAAGCTTGAAGGTTGTGTGAAAATCTCTGGCCCAGAAGACAGAAATAACACCAACGCTGAGTCTACCCATTCCTCCCCCAGTCATCATGAGAAAGAGGGGGAGAAGAGCGCTGAACATACCGCTGAGAAGAGCGCTGAAGATCTGAACAAGAGCGCTGAAGACCTTTCCCGTGATGAATCTATCAGGGGAGAGAGAAATGAAGATCTGATCGCTGAAAAACCTCAGGGAGATGAAAACCCTGAGGGAACCGAGAAGCTCGCCTCTGTATCTGAGGGGGAGCAACTCGAAGAAGATGCTGAAGAATCCGAAGCAGAAGATGATGAAGCCGTCGACATCCCTGATGATGAACCATCTTCTTCTCCAAAGAATGATGATGATGATGACGAAGATGACGATGATTTCTTTATCGTCAAACCTGCCCCAAGGATCAAAGCTCTTAAGGGAATCTTAATAAATGAACCTTTAGGGGAGAAGACAAAGACAAAGCCCTCAGCCTCTGGCGCTGAGAAAGGCAAAGGCAAAGGCAAAGGCCTCGCTGAAAATGAAAATCTGGCGATCTTGCTTGAAAAGCCGGTTTGTCAGGTACACTAAACTTTACTTATATTCCTTCCCTGAACATCTCTATACACAATCAGTTCTCTACTCCACAAACCTCTCTACACATCCACATTCTTTTTCTATCTTTTCTACCCAAGTTCTTCTACCCAGTTCTTATTTGTAAGATCGCTGCGTTTCAGCTAGTCCTCTCCCCTGTTTGAGGATATCGCTGAAGGCTCCACAACTGCGACTTCACCAATAATTCCAGCTGCCGCTGAAGAAATAATCCCAGTCTTGGATTTGATCTCTGAGACTGATGAACCTGAAGAACAAACTCTCTCACACAGAAACAGACCTTCCTTGGCTCCTCAAAAGCTAAGAGAAGAAGAACAGAAGAAAAGAGAAGAAATAACAAAGCGATTCGAGGATCAGCGAATCATTCTAAGGCGTGATCAACTGCCTTCAGTTCCTCCTAAGTTCAGAATTTCAAAAGCTGAATACAAGGAACACCTCATAGCTGAACGCCTCATCGCTGAAAGAAAGGAAGCAGAAGAAAAAGACAGAGAATACGCTATAAAGCTTACTCAACGATCAATCAAAGACCCCAAGCTGAAAAGAGTTCCCATTGATGTTCAACGTAAGCTCTGGGATAATGCTCAAGAAATCGTTAGAGAAAAGACAAAGGTCTCTGATACAACCTTGGAATGGGCAAATCAAATGCTGACCTACCGATCAAGACCATCCAAGATAATCAAAGCCAACATCAGAGGAAAAATGTTCGTTGATGTTCCTGTTGTTGAAGTGGATATCTACAGAGATGACAAAACCAAGCAAACCTTCTATGCTGCTTCATTAGAAAAGGTTGGTCTCTCTGAATGGTTAGAAACAAAATTAGCCATTCAGGGATCACGCTCAAAATTCAAAAGCCATGTTGAGATGATCTTAAACAAACAGATCGACTTGCTTTCATCTGCTGTGGATATCCCTCCTACTCTTCCTCAACCGAAGAAAGCCTCTTCTAAGAAGAAGAAAGTTTCTGATTCAGGTCCAATCATTCGAAATGAAACAGGTATTGGTTTCTCTCGTGCTGAAGTTCTTGGCCCTGATGCTGATCTTTCAATGCTTGATACCTCCCTACCACCTGGAGAAAGCTTCATCCCTGGCACAGTGGTAAGTGATCCATATGGTATATTCTTCTTAGACTATGATGGAAATCATCACTTTCAACGTGTCTCTGAGCTCCAAATCGCTCCCATCGAACAACTCAGAGATCTCGTATACTGGTATGAAGTCAGACGCGACATCAAAGCTAGACACCTGAAACCCTTGATTTTTGAAGCTGCTCTGAAGTTAAAGAATCAAGGAGTAAATGTCCCTGACTGGATGATCCCCACTGAAAAGACGACCCTTGATGAACTTCTCATTAAGGAAGAACCTTTTGAAAACTGATATAATCTCCTTTTTCTCTATTGTATCAGTTATCCTTCTGTACTTGTAAATTATTTCGCTTGTACTTGTAATCTTTCTGTTCTTCATTGTAACCTGATTCAATATTTTAAAGAAAGATTTCAGCGAACGTACTTTACTCCATCAGTACTGAAAAGATCCCAGAAAACAGTAAAAGGGACAAATATTTTATGAGTTCTTTTTATCCTTATGTTTTCATTAAATAGCAATTTTCTTTGTTGCTATGTCATAATCAAATTGGGGGAGATTGTTGATCCAAACCCTCAGTGATTTGATAATGACCCTTTCTTATATACTTAGTGAAAATTGTAAGTAAACAATATGTATCATAGTTTCACTATCGCTGATAAGTACTAAGATCTTCCAGTACCGCTGATAGGAACTCTCGCTTTTTAGATTAAACATTCAGCGAACACTGTTCACCATAATGCTCTGAGCCTGTTCAGTCCTTATGGTGATCGCTGATAAGTTAGTTGTTTACTTATGATCCCTGAAGACAAGTTTCACGTCAACATAGGTTCTACGCTGAAGTCGAAGATCAAGCTCAAGAACCAGCGACAAGTCTCCTAATGAACTGATGCGGATCAGCGAAGACTCAGATTTGTCCACTCAACGTGAAGTATCAAGTACAAGACTTCAGCTATCACTGAACTTTATCATCTGCTGAATAGTAAATGATAATCGCTGAATCAACGAAAGCTGATCATGAAGTCCTCCGTACAAAGTACTTTTGTCTTAACCACCCTTGCACGCCTCCGTACGAAATGTCAGAAAAGAACCTCCGAATATCTGAAATCGTACAACCACTCTGATACTACACTGTTCATCCTTACGGCTACTAAGGTTGTCAACCAAGGTCAATGACATGCAACCAACCAGCTGATGACACGTGTAAAGTATATACTGACTTGCATTAAATGCATGCAGTATATAAAGAGATGAACTCACTTCATTTTGAAGTAACTTGCTAACACTGGACAAGTTCATATCTCTTATCTCAAAATAGGTTATTATTAGTAATTTCCTTATCTTTCTTAGTACAAGAAACCTTAGTGTTCCAACTTGTTTAGATTTAGGTTTATCCTTAATCTTGTCTCCGCAACAAGCTGTAAATTGTTAATGATTTATCAATAAACAATTTAGAAAAGTAAAATCTGTGTGTTTGTATTCAACCCCCCCCCCCCCCTTCTACAAACTTGTATAGGCCTTCGGGACCAACAAAGCATATACTCAAACACATATTAGACATAAAAGAATATTGAAAAGATAAAACAGAAAGAAATCAACAAATTGAAATACTTGAAAAAAATTCTGAAATAAATTCTGAAAGGCAGAGTCAGAAGATCTGAGTAACCTAATTAGAAAAACAATTATTAAGTCAGATTTCTGAAGTATTGACTCAGAAGTTCTGAACTCAAGACTCAGAACATCTGAGTAAGAGAGTCAGAATTCTGAGTACACTACTCAGAAAATCTTACTTATAAACATATTTATTTCTGAAAATAACAAATATAATCAATTAGTTAGATTAAGCATTCTTATCTTACATATGAGAAAAGTAAACCTTTTGTGATCAAGAGGCTTTGTAAACATGTCAGCCAATTGATACTTTGTGTGCACAAAGTGCATTTCTATAGTTCCCTTTTCCACATAATCCTTAATAAAATGATACCTTACATCAATATGTTTGGTCTTTGAATGTTGAACAGGATTCTGAGTGATGGCAATTGCACTTTCTGAGTCACAATAAATTGGAATCTTGTTAAGCTGATATCCATAGTCCTTGAGTTGTGTTTTCATCCACAGAGTTTGAGAACAGCAAGCAGCAGCAGCTACATATTATGCCTCAGTAGTTGATGTGGACACACAATTTTGCTTCTTTGAAGCCCAACTCACTATTTTATCTCCCAAAAAGTGACAAGCACCAGAAGTACTTTTCCTGTCCAACCTGCTTCCTGCATGATCAACATCTGTAAAAGCAGTTAACTTGAAATCAGTTTCTTTTGGATACCAAAGGCCCAAATCAAGTGAACCTTTGAGATATCTTAAGATTCTTTTAACAGCCAACAAATGAGATTCTTTTGGATTTGATTGAAATCTAGCACAGAAACATGTAGCAAACATGATATCTGGCCTACTTGTAGTTAGATAAAGTAAAGAACTAATCATGCCTCTATAAACTTTGTTATCTACTGAAACTCCAGAGAGATCAGCATCTAACTTGACATTTGTAGCCATTGGATTTCTCATAGAAGCACAATCAGACATCTTAAAATTTTTCAGAATATCTTTCACATATTATCCTTGGTTTATAAAAATTCCATTTGGTAATTGTTTTACTTGAAGACCAAGGAAAAAGTTCAATTCTCCCATCATGCTCATCTCAAATTTAGATTTCATGATTTCTGAGAATTCATCACATAATTCTGCATTAGTAGAACCAAATATTATATCATCTACATATATCTGAATCAAAATCAAATCATCACCTTCTTTCTTTAAAAATAAGGTAGTGTCAATTTTACCTTTCTTGAAGCCATTTTCTAATAAGTATTGAGTAAGAGTGTCATACCAGGCTCTTGGTGCTTGTTTCAGACCATACAATGTTTTATCTAAAACATATACATGATTTGGAAACTCAGGATCAACAAATCCTTCAGGTTGATAGACATAAACTTCTTCATTCAGTATAACATTCAAAAATGCTGATTTGACATCCATTTGATATACTTTGAAGTTCTTATGTGCAGCATATGCCAAGAATATTCTGATTGCTTCAATTCTGGAAACTGGTGCAAATGTCTCATCATAATCAATTCCTTCTTGTTGTAAATATCCCTTAGCAACCAATCTAGCCTTATTTCTGACTACAACACCTGACTCATCTTTCTTGTTTATGAATACCCATTTTGTTCCAATAATTGATTTTCCTTCAGGCCTTGGAATGAGTCTCCAGACTTTGTTTCTTTCAAACTGTAGCAATTCATCTTGCATTGCTAAAATCCAGTCTGGATTCTCTAGAGCTTCAGTGGCTTTCTTAGGTTCAATTATACTTAGAAATCCTGCAAGCATTGCTTCATTTGCTGTTGCTGATCTTGTCTGAACTCCCACCGATGGATCTCCTATCACTTGATGAATAAGATGGTCTTTTGTCCATTTGTTTGAACTTGGAAGCACATCAATATCTGATAGATTGTTGTTTGTATCATTCTCATCTGTAACAGCATGTAATTCTGAACTATCCCTTTGAGGTGTGACATTCAAGTCTGGATTCTGAGTAGTAGAGTCAGAATTCTGAACAACTTGTTCAGAGTTCTGAGTACCTTGTTCAGAATTCTGAGTTCCTTGTTCAGAATTCTGAGTAGCTTGTCCAGAATTCTGAATACCATGTTCAGAATTCTGAGTACCAGACTCAGAAAAATCACTTGTATTTACCAAAATTAGACATTCCTCAGATTGACCAGAGTCAGAAATTACAGTTGTATGAACCTCTGAACTTCCCTTTTTCATTTCTTGAACCATTTTAGGATTATCAAAATCTGCATAAGATTCAGAAGTTAGTTCCAGAAATGCATCCTTAAACAATATATTGAGTTCTGAACAATTATGATTAGAATTGGATTCAAAAGTCATTGTTTTTGTCTTATCCTGATTGAGTCCTGAACTGTTTTGTTCAGAAGTCTTTAATCTTGACTCATCAAATGTAACATTGATGTTTTCCATAATCCTCTTGGTTCTTCTACTTAGATTCTGAATGCTTTGGAAGTTGGTGAATAACCAAAAAAGTATCCTTCATCTGCCTTTTTATCAAATTTTCCAAGATTTTCTCTATCCTTGAGAACATAGCATCTGCATCCAAAAACATGAAAGAATTTAATCAGTGGTTTTCTTTTATTAATCGGTTCATAAGCAGTTTTATTTAATCTTTTATTAATCAAAGTTCTATTCTAAGTAAAACAAGCAGTGGCAATTGCTTCAGCCCATAAAAAGGTTGGAAGTTTGGAATAAGCCTACATGGTTCTTGCAGCTTCAACTAAAGTTATGTTCTTTCTTTCAACAACACCATTTTGTTGAGGAGTTCTGACAGCAGAAAAATTATGAGAAATCCCAGAGCTTTGTAAAAAGTTCTGAAGAGTCTCATTTATGAATTCAGTTCCATTGTCACTCCTGATCTTCTGAACTTGAAGTTGTAAGAATACTTGAATTCTTTTGATGAAGTTAATCAGTGTTTCAGCGGCCTCAGATTTTGCTCTTAAGAATTCAAACCCATGTATATATGGAATACTCATCAACAATGACAAGTATATACTTCTTTCCTCCCATTGATTGAACTGCTATTGGACCACACAAGTCAGTATGTATCATCTCTAATGGTGACATGCATGAGGAGTCCATTTTCAACTTGTGAGAACTCTTCTTCATCTCGCCCATTTCACATGTTGAACATAACGAGTCCTTCTCAAACTTGATCTTTGGCAGCCCTTTAACCAGATGTTTGCCAACTAGATTGTTTAACTCCTTAAAATTCAAATGAGAACACCTTCTGTGCCATAGCCAACATTCATTTGCAGTTGCATTTGATAGTAGACATACTGGAGTTAGAGCTTGAATCTTTGAAAAGTTAACCACAAATAAATCCATATGTCTTTTGGCCCAGAACACCTTTATCTTATCCTCACTTAGAATTAAGCATCCTGTTATACTGAACTTGATCTCACAAAGACTATCCAAAAACTGACTTATGCTGAATAGATTGTGTTGTAAACCTTCTACATAAAATACTTTCTGAATGGTTAGATCCCCCTTTGTTAAATCTCCATAACCTCTAACTTGTCCTTTACTGTTATTGCCAAAATTAACTGCTCCTCCAGCCTTTTCTGTGAAATTTATCAGAGAAGACTTATGACCTTACATATGTCTTGAAGCTCCAGAATCTAAAAACCATACATGACAGCCCTGCAAAAACATTTAGTTAGATTTAGGTACCCATACTGGAATGGGTCCTTCTTTGTTAGCTTTAATATCAGATTTAACAAAAGTTCCTTTAACTTTCCATTCATAATTCTCTTTTAAGCACCATTTTCCTTGAATCTTTATGAAATCAGAACATTTTCTGTTCACAAAATTGTTTCTTTTCTTCTTGAAAACTTTAGGTTGAGACTGAGAAACACTTTCAGTCTTCTTTTCTTTAACTTTAAACAAGTTTTCATTCTTCTTTCCTTTTGATTTAGATGGAGAAATGTTTTCAATCTTCTTTCCTTTTGTCTAAGTTTGAGAAACCATTTCAGTCTTCTTATCTGAATTCTGTTTTGTTTTAGTCTTAAAAGATGATTTAAAATTTAAAATTATGTTCTTCTGAGAAAGTTGAAATGATTGACTACCACAATGAACACATTTAAGATTCTTTCTTGCAAGAAACAACAAATCTGAATCAAAAGACTTTTTGCTTTTATTGATAGTATTCAGATTACAATTGCATTCAATACAAGAACTACTAGCTTTGAAATCTTTTTCAGATCATCTTTCCTTTTGCTTTCCTCTTTTTCTGAAACATTCAACTTTTCAGAATTAGTAGATGATCTAGATGATTCTCCATGCTCATATATACTTGATTCATCAAATAATTTCTTATTTTCTTCTAATGCTTTAATCTTAAAAAGATCATACTCAACTTTTAATTTCTCAAGCACTGTTATTTTCTGGACATAAGTGTTATTTTCCTTCAAAACTTCTTCCAGTTTAAAATCAACATCACAAAAATCATTTTCAAGTTCATCAAAACTTTTCCTTAACTCTTCTAGTTCTTGGTTAACCAGTTTAAACCTCTTTTCAAGTTCTGAGAAACTTTCTGAATTAGCAGTCTCAGAGTTCTGACCTATAGACTCAGAATTCTGACTAATGGATTCAGAATTCTGACTTGAAGATTCAGAATTCTGACTAACTGTTTCAGAATTCTCTTTGTTTTCTGAAACCTTGCTTGCATCAAATATACTCTCAATGTCAGTATAGGAGAAACTTGTATGTTTATCTTTGTAACTAACATTCAGAGAATCATATTTGAATTTTGCATCATTGTATCTTGGTTTTTCTTCTGTTGGTTTTAAAATTTCTTTCTTAACCTTGTCTTCTGAAACTTCTGATTTTTTAACTTATGATTCAGAAATGATTTCCTTTGTTTTTACAGAACTTGATTTTTGTAGATTATCGGAATTAGTTATTGAACTTGCATGTCTCACAAAAATTTAAACTAACTCTGGGATTTCAGGTTTAGGAACATGTAGATTCTCAAAATCATAAAGGTTTATTGGTGCCTTTTGTAAAATAACATTTTCCTCCAAACCTAATCCCATTTTTGGATTATAAAATCTCGTGTCTTTAACATTGCTTGTGAGAAGACTCATGGTTTGTTGAGTTTGACCTCTTTTCAGATTAATATCTTCTAACTCTTTGACTTTAGTATATAAATTCTTTCTTTCATCAAGCAACATATCAAATTTGATTTGTAAATCAACTTTTTCATCTTTTACTTCTGAAAGTTCATCTTTTAATTCAGAAATCTTTTTCAAAAGATCAGAATTTTCTTTTCTGACTGCTTGTTTCTCATTCTCAGTTTCTTCAACTTTTTCTTTAAGCAATTCTTTTTCTATTCTGAATTTGTTAACCAGAATCCTTTCACCTTTGATCTGTTTTTGGAGATTAACAAACTCATATTTCATATTTCCAATTTGAATCATTAAATCAATTTCAAGACTAGAGTGTACCTCAGCTGAAGATTCAGAACCACCTTCTTCATAATCTGAGTCATCTTCATCACCCATTTTGGCCATGTAACTTTGCATTTGTGAGAAGTGAATGCAATCCTCTTCATCAGAAGAATAATACAACCATTTTTCTTGTTCTGCTAGGAGTGCAATCCCACTGTCTTTGGTTTTGGCCAACTGAGCTTTCTTTGCATAATACTCATAGTCATTAACAACTTTTACTCTGCAATCCCTTGCAAAATGACCAGGTTTCCCACACTTGAAACATAAATCCTTTTCTCTTCTTTCTTCCTTCTCTTCTTTCTTCTCATACCTATTTTCTTCTTTCTTTTCATACTTATTCTCTTCTCTATCATCCTTCTTCTTATATCTCTCTTCTGAATTCCCCTGTCCACTTCTTCTGTACTTACCTTCAAATTTCTTGTTTCCATACCTTTTGTAAAAAGTATTAGTCAACAAAGCTAATTTCTCAGCAATTAACTTTATATCTGCATCCTCATCAGAACCTTCTTCCTTCTCAGATTCCTCCTCTAACTTGGGAATTTCAGACAAAAACACAGATTTCTTTGTTGTTTTGTTGATTTTGGATTTTGAAAGCAAAGCTAATTGATCAGAATCACTTTTCTTTTCCTCAACCACTTGCTTAACAGAATCCTCATGCTGATTCAGAACACAAAACAGGTCATTCAGATCTTCTTCACACATATCTTTATTCATTTGAAGACTTATTGCAAAAGATGACCATTCTGAATTTAGACAGTTCAGAAACTTGTAGTTGATCTCTGACTTAGTTTTCTTTAGCCCATTCCTTCTAAGATCATTCAATATTGTGCAAAACTTGTTGTAAGCCTGAGTTAAACTCTCAGATTCCTTTGCTTTGAAACTCTCATATGCATTGATGCATTGATTCAGTTTTGCTTGAATTGATTTGGTTGTTCCAAGCATCTGCTTCTCCAGTTCATCCCACATTTCTTTAGCGGATGTTCCACTATCAATTCGATTGAATATATCATTGGGAATTGCTAAAGTCAACAAAGTAACAGATCTCTTATCAATTGCATGTCTCTGTTTCTGCGCTTCAGTATACTGTGAAAAACTTTTCTTCACCCTAGTAGCAGGAATCTCTGGTGTAGTATTTGTTGCAGGTGTGGCAGCAACATCAACATAAACTTCAATTGGACCTTCACGAATTGAAATCATCAAATTCTCATCAATATTATGCAAGAGTTGAATAATTCGGATCTTCCATTGTAGATACTCCTCGGGAATTAAAACAAGAGGCTTTGTCTCAGATCCCATTGAGAGAAATTCTTTAGAAGATATGATTGTAAGAATGAATTGAATTGAATCGATTCAACAGAAAGACAAATTCGAATTTCTTGAACAAAAAAGCAGAACGAAATCAAGAATTATAGAGAATTCAAGAATTATGAGTAGCAGCGGAATCAATTATCGAATTGATCAAGAAATCTTCAAGAACACGATCAAGAAACCCTCAAGAACGCGATCTTGATCTAATTTGTTTGTTGATTGGCTCTGATACCAATTGTAGAAACTAGGATTCGATCTTACAATCAATTAATCAATTAAGAACAATCAAACAGTAGTATAATAGAGAATTGGATCCAAAAGCTTTGTATTCGATGAAGAACAGATTACAGATCTAGAGAGGGAATCTCTCAAAGATTACAAAGTGAATACAAAGTGATACAAAAGTTAGTTAGCTTACTGTTGCTAACACCTATATATACTGTAAAGGAAAGCTAAAGCTACAGTACATATATATGACAAACCAATAGAACAATTACACGTGTTCTAATTAGTAACAGAATATAACTGAAAATGTCCTAAGACATAAGTTCTGAACAACATGTTCAGAACTTCTGAACATCCTTTTGATTAAGCACTTCAGAACATACACTTGATCACTTGGACATTTTCTTCAACTTCATCTTCAGAACTTCTGAGTCTCTTACTCAGAATTCTGAGTCTTCTGTTCAGACTTCACACTTAGTAATCTTTGCTTAGACTTCTCCATCAGAACTTCTGAGTCTCCTACTCAGAACTCTGAGTCTTCAGATCAGATATCAACACTTAGCTTTTTGACAAACTCCAGTTCTAACAATAACAAAGGAAGATTAGTTTGACTTGGGCACCCATTTTACCATGGGCCCACACTTGTCAGTGGTGGTAGAGGAAGTAGAAGGTTCAGCAATCTTCGCAGCATTCGAAGATTCAGTCTCAGAACAAGTCTTCACTTTGGTTAATTTCTTAACCTCAGTGGTAGGTTTTACCTTAACCTGATTTGCACGAGGAATGGTCTTCTTTGCCTTGGGGGCATTGATCTTCACATTAGCTAACTTTTCAGCTTTGGTGGTTGTGGGGCACTTACTAGCAATATGATCGGTAAGTCCATAGTGATAACATTTCATATAACTAAAAGTAGCTTTAGGACCATTTGCATGCTTAGCCGTTAATTTTAAATGATCAGGGCCAGCACCAAGTATACCTTTGGCATTGGAAATGGGAGGAACAATCAGTTCTTCAGATTTCTTACCAAATATATCCACTCTGATTCTAGGAGTAGATCGCTGAATAAATCCATGGATCTTGTTCTTAGAAGTAGAGGGATAGGTCACTGAAGCTTTAGAAGCATTCAGCTTAGGTACGAAGGTACCCTTCTGAGGTTTTTGATTGAAAACCTTTTCTTTGCCTTTACCTTTAGGGATAAAGATAGGTTTTTCCTCAGGGGTAGGAGTTTTAGAAGAAGAACATTGAGATGAGGAAGTGTCAGGGATAGAGGACACGAATATTCCAAACTTAAGCATGGAATGATCAGTGGTTGGTTCTTCAGCGTCAGCTTTATAACCAAGACCACGTTTGTCACTCAAGGGAATCTGAGACTTTATTATCTCAGTGATCGTTGTTGAGGATTTACACCATCCTTCAACAGTAGCCTTTTCAGCTTTTAATGCAGTGATAGCTTCTTCACGTTCGATTTTGACTATCTGATTTATATGGACCTGATCTTTTAAATCTTCTTCAATTTTAGAAAGCTTTTCTATTTGAAGATGACAGTTTTTAAGTTGTTCAGCTAGATCAAGGTTTTGATTTTCAACAACGGCTTTGCCATTCATGGCATCATATAAATTCATAGTCAGGAGATCGATTTTTCGAAGAGTATCAGCTTCATCAATATCTGAAATATTGGTAAAGAAAGAAGTTGATACCTTAGAGGTAGAAGTAGAGGGAATGTCAGAATTTTCTTCCTCTTCTTCGATTTTAGCCATGAGACAGAGATTGGCCTCATCATCATCTTCTTAGTCAGAGGATTCTTCAGTGTCAGAGGCAGCCCAGTCGAAGTCAGCGACTAAGCCTTTGCCTTTCTTCTTAAAGCTTTTCAGCTTTGAATATTTTTCTTTCAGCTTCTTGTATTTTTCATCTCTAGCCCTGGGGTTAGAGGATTTCTTGGAGAAAACGGAGGGTTTAAAGACTTTCTTTGACCTGCATTCACTAGCAAAGTGTCCTACCTTTTCACAGTTAAAGTAGGTAGCAGTAGCCTTATCAACAGGGGTTGATGATCTAGGCTTGTCAGTGAGTGCAAGAGGTTTATTCCTTCTGAAGTTACTCTTTCTAGCGAATCTCCTGAACTTATTAGCCAGGAGTGCCAGAGATTCATCAAGATCTGAAGAATCAGCATCTGATGAGCATTCAGAGTTAGTTTCCAACTCAGTGATGGTGATAGATGATCGCTGAGTGGAAGGTGACTCTGAGAGTAAAGCAACAGGGGTGCTTTTGGAATCTTTTACAAGATTCTTCTTAAGATGACATGACTGCTCATGATTGAGCATAGTGCCAAATAAGGTAGAGAGAGTCATAGATTTTAGATCCTTTGATAGCTTGAGACACATTGAATAACTGTCCCAGCTTTCAGGTAAACATTCTAAGAACTTTGTCAGGATCTCAAAGTTAGAATATTCCTTACCAACGGTTTTCAGATCAATAATTAAACAATTAAACCGTTGATGTACTTCAGAGAGAGATTCATTCTTACCACAAATGAAGCTTTCGTACTGTCTTACCAGGTTGATCTTTCTTGAGTCCTGGACTTCAGACGTGTTGATCCAAACCCTCAGTGATTTGATAATGACCCTCTCTTAAACACTTAGTGAAAATTGTAAGTAAACAATATGTATTAGAGTTTCACTATCGCTGATAAGTACTAAGACTTTACAGTACCGCTGATAGGAACTCTCACTCTTTAGATTAGATATTCAGCGAACACTGTTCATCATCATAAAGCTCTGAGCCTGTTCAGTCTATGAGATGATCGCTGATAAGTTAGTTGTTTACTTATGATCCCTGAAGACAAGTTTCACGTCAACATATGTTCTACGCTGAAGTCGAAGATCAAGCTCAAGAACCAGCGACAAGTCTACTCATGAACTGATGCGGATATCAACGAAGCAAGACCTGTCCATTCAACGTGAAGTATCAAGTAGAAGACTTCAGCAATCGCTGAACTTTATCATTTGCTGATAAAGATCTGACTCAACGAAAGTTGATCATGAAGTCTCCCTGCATGTTACTATTGTCTTACCTCCCTTGCACGTCTCCGTACGAACTGTCAGAACAGACATCCCTTTTGTCTGTAATCGTACAACAACTCTGATTCTACACTGTGCACCATGCGGCTACTAAGGTTGTCTACAAAGGTCAATGACATGCAACCACTCAGCTGCTGCCACGTGTAAAGCAATACTGACATGCATTAAATGCATGCAGTATATAAGAAGAACCTTACTTCAGTTTTGAAGTGTGCTCGGACCATTTTCTTATTTCTCTCTTATTGTTAAGTTATTATTCGTAATTTCTTTAACACTTTCTAGTGCAAGAAACTTAGTGTTCTTAACTTGTTTAGATTAGGTTTATCCTTAATCTTGTTCCGCAACAAGTTGTAAATTGTCTTGATTTATCAATAAACAATTTAGAAAAGTAAAAACGTGTGTTTGTATTCAACCCCCCCCCCCCCCTTCTACAAACTTGTATAACCCTTCGGGACCAACAGGTGGTATCAGAGCAGATTTGTTTAATCTCATAAACAATATCTGATCTATACTAAGATTTCTCTTCCTTGCTATTTCTTAAAATGGCTACCAACACAAACACCAACTATATTGACAACGGTTTTCTTGCAAAACCCCCTAGATTCTCCAGAGATAATTTTAATCTATGGAAAAATAGGATGATTCTCTTCTTAGAAGGTGTAGACCCTATTATGCCTTACTATCTTGAAAACGGCCCATATATTCCTATAAGAATTGATCTTGCAGTTCCAGCCGCTGAGAATAGACCTGCTATTCCAGAAAGGCTGATTCCCAAGGAAATTCATATGTGGACTGATGAAGATAAGAAGAAAGTGGTTATCGACACCAAAGCCAGATCCATACTCTCCATGGCTCTTCCTGACGAAGTCTACCATTCCGTCATGAACCTGAAAACCTCAAAAGCTATGTGGGACACAATCTGTGTTCAGTATGAAGGTACTTCTGAAGTCCAGGACTCTCGAAAGATCAACCTGGTAAGACAGTATGAAAGCTTCATTTGTGGTAAGAATGAAACTCTCTCTGAAGTACACCAACGTTTTAACTGCTTAATAATATATCTGAAAACTGTTGGTAAGGAATATTCTAACTTTGAAGTACTGACAAAGTTCTTAGAATGTTTACCTGAAAGCTGGGACAGTTATTCTATGTGTCTCAAGCTGTCAAAGGATCTAAAATCAATGACCCTTTCTACCTTATATGGCACGATGCTGAATCATAAGCAATCGAGTCATCTTAAGAAGGATCTTGTAAAAGATTCCAAAAGCACCTCTGTTGCTTTAATCTCAGAGTCACCTTCCACTCAGCGATCGACTATCACTGTCACTGAGTTGGAAACTAACTCTGAAAGATTATCAGACTCTGACGTTTCAGATAATGATGAAACTCTGGCATTCCTGGCTAATAAGTTCAGGAGATTTGTTAGAAAGAGTAATTTCAAGAAGAACAAACCTCTTGCTATTACTGACAAGCCAAGATCATCAACCCCTGTTGATAAGGCTACTGCTACTTGCTATAACTGTGAAAAGATAGGACACTTTGCTAGCGAGTGCAGATCAAAGAAAGTCTCTAGACCCTCAGCTTTTCCCAAGAAAAACTTTACTCACAGGACTAGAGATGAAAAATACAAAAAGCTGAAAGAAAGGTATTCAAAGCTGAAAACCTTTAAGAAGAAAGGCAAAGGCCTTATGGCTGACTACGATTGGGCTGCCTCTGACGAAGAAGAATCATCTGACTCTGACGATGATGATGAAGCCAATCTATGTCTCATGGCCAAACTTGAAGATGAGGAAGAAAATTCTGACATTCACTCTACTTCAACCTCTGCTACTAAGGTATCACCTTCCTTCTTTACCAATATTTTAAATATTGATGAAGCTGATAGTCTTCGAAAGATCGATCTCCTGAATAGAAGTTTATATGAAGCCATGAATGGCAAAACTATTGTTGAAAATCAAAACCTTGATCTCGCTGAACAGCTTAAAAACTGTCACCTTCAAATAGAAAATCTTTCTAAAATTGAAGAAGATTTTAAAGATCAAGTTCACTTAAATCATCTAGTCAAAATCGAGCGCGAAGAAGCTATCGCTGCATTAAAAGCTGAAAAAACTATTGTTGATGGATGGTATAATTCCTCAACAAAGATCACAGAGATAATTAAGTCTCAGATTCCCCTGAGTGATAAATGTGGTCTTGGTTACAAAGCTGATACTCTAGAACCAACCACTGACCGTTCCATGCTTAAGTTTGGAATGTTCATATCCTCTATCCCTGACACTTTCTCATCTCAGTGTTCCTCTTCTAAACCGCCTATCCCTGAGGAAATCTCTACCTAAACTTCTAAAGGTAAAGAAAAAGTTGTTTATCCAAAACCTACCTCAATCCTTAAAAACAAAGGTAAAGGAATTATTTTTAATCAAAATCCTCAGAAGGGTACCTCTGTACCAAAGCTGAATGCTTCTAAAGCTTCAGTGACTTATCCCTCTGGTTCAAAGAATAAGATCCCTGGATTTATTCAGTGTGGATCTACTCAGCGATCTACTCCTAGAATCAAAGTGGAAATTATTGGTAAGAAATCTGAAGAACTGAATGTTCCTCCCATTTCAAAAGCTAATAGCTTACTTGGTGCTGGTCCTTCAAATTCAAAATCAAAAGCTCAGCATACAAATGGTCCTAGAACTACTTTTAGTTATAGGAAATGTTATCACTGTGGACTTACCAATCATATTGCTAGTAAGTGCCCCACAGCCACCCAAGCTGAAAAGATAGCTAAGGTGAAGATCATTGCCCCCAAGGCAAAGAAGACCACTGAGGTTAAGAAATTAACCAAAGTGAAGACTGACAAAGCTGAATCTTCAAATGCTGCGAAGACTGCTGAACCTTCCACCTCCTCTTCTACCCCCACTGACAAGTGTGTACACATGGTTAAGTGGGTACCCAAGACAAACTAATCTTCCTTTGTAATGCAGGTTAAGAAGGGTATCTGGTATCTCGATAGCGGATGCTCTAGACACATAACTGGTATGAAGAACCTGCTCACTGAGTACAAAGAAGAGAAGGGTCCCTCTGTAACTTTCGGTGGAAATGGAAAACAACATACCCGAGGGTTTGGTGTACTCTCTAATGGTACAACAACCTTCAGAAGAGTCGCATATGTTGAAGGACTGAAGCATAATCTTCTAAGCATCAGTCAGCTTTGCGAAAAGGATAACAAAGTAATCTTTACTAAGAAATCCTGCTTTGTCACTGACAAAAAGGAGAAGATAGCTCTCAGCGGTTATCGTTTGGAAAATATTTATGTAATAAACATGGACTCAACAACCACTGAGAACTCCTGTTTCTTCTCAAAAGCCTCATCTGATGTCAACTGGCTATGGCATAAGAGGCTCTCTCATCTCAACTTTAAGACACTGAACACTCTTTCTTCAAAAGAGTTAGTCACTGGTCTACCTCAGCACTCATACGCCAAAGAATCCTTATGTTCAGCGTGTGAAAAAGGAAAGCAGACCAAAGCAAGCTTTAAGTCAAAGCAAGTTTCCTCAGTGTCATCTCCTCTACAACTTCTCCATATGGATTTGTTTGGCCTTGTTAACAAACAATCCATCGCTGGAAAGAAATATACATTGGTCAAAGTTGATGAATTCTCTCGATATACATGGGTTATGTTTCTCCGTTCTAAGAGTGACACCCCTGAAGAACTCATCACCTTTGTCAGGAAGATGGAAACCCTGAACAACTTGACCGTTCGCTCAATAAGGAGTGATCATGGGACTGAATTCAAAAACAGTTCTCTTGATTCCTTCTTAGAGAGTAAGGGTATTTCTCACAACTTTTCTTCAGTGAGAACACCGCAACAAAACGGAGTAGCTGAAAGAAGAAATAGAACTATTATTGAAGATGCACGTTCAATGCTCAGCGATTCTCATTTGCCTACTCAGTTTTGGGCAGAAGCTGTCAACACTGCTTGTTTTACGCAAAACAGGTCGCTGATAGTCAAAAGATTTAATAAAACAGCCTATGAACTTTTTCATGGGAGAAAGCCTTCAATTAGCTTTCTTCACATCTTTCGATGTCAGTGTTTCATGTTGAACAACAGAGATGCCCTTGGAAAGTTTGATCCTAAGGCTGGTGATGGAATCTTTCTTGGATATTCTTCAATCTCCAAAGCCTTCAGAGTCTTCAATCGAAGAAGACAAACTGTAGAAGAAACTATTCACGTCACATTTGACGAATCCCGTTCAGCGAATTCTCGACCTTCTTCTGATACTGAAGAACTGAATCAATGGATGTTTTCTAATCTTGGTGATTCAGAAGATATTCCCATTCCTCATACTCATACCGTTGAAGATGATGGTCCTACTATAATCCCAAACATGCAGAATAGTGAAGCTGAAACATCATGGGTCTCAGTTGTTCCTCTAAACACTATGCCTGCTTCTGAACCAAATGTCTCTGACATTCCATCTACTTCTCAGCAATCAGTGAATGAAATGACATCTGCACCTACTCCTCTCTTGGCTGATATTCCAGAAGTTGCTGAAGCTTCATCTTCAGCTCCTCCAGTTCAATTTGAGTCAGCGATTCATGCTCCGACTCAGCGATGGACTGTAAATCACCCAATTGATCAAATCCTTGGTGATCAAAACGCTGGTGTTCAGACTCGACGAAGTGCAGGTAATATTTGTTTATTTGTTAACTTTATTTCTCTGATTGAACCAAAGAAAATAGATGATGCCCTCAAAGATCCAAACTGGGTCAGCGCTATGCAAGAAGAGCTGACTGAATTTGAAAGAAACAAAGTTTGGAATCTTGTTCGAAGACCATCTGACAAGACAGTGATAGGCACTAAATGGGTCTATCGAAACAAGTTGGACGAACATGGAACTGTAACCCGCAACAAGGCTCATCTTATTGCTCAGGGATACAGACAAGAGGAAGGTATAGACTACGAAAAACATTTGCTCCAGTAGCAAGACTAGAATCTATTCGTCTATTCTTAGCTTATGCTGTACACAAAGACTTCAAAGTTTATCAGATGGATGTTAAGTCAGCGTTCCTAAATGGAAAGCTGAATGAAGAAGTCTATGTGGAACAACCTCCAAGATTCTCATATCCTAAGCGTCCAGGTTATGTTTATAAACTGGATAAGGCACTTTATGGCTTAAAGCAAGCTCCACGTGCATGGTATGACACTCTATCCTCTTATCTCCTAATTGGAAATTTTGAGCGAGGTAAAATCGACAAAACTCTATTTTTCAGAAGAGTAAAAGGTCATATCATTCTTGTTCAGATATATGTTGATGACATTATATTTGGTTCTACTAACCCTGATCTTTGTACTTGTTTCTCTGAAAGGATGAAAGAAGAGTATAAAATGAGCATGATGGGTGAGCTAACATATTTCCTTGGTCTTCAGATAAAACAGAATGAAAAAGGAACTTTCATTAATTAGGGAAAGTATGTTAAAGATATGCTGAAGAAATTCGATTTAACTCAGAGTTCAGCTATGAAAACCCCTATGGCACCACCGCTGACACTAAACAAGGATTCAAATGGAATACCTGTTAATGTCACGCTGTACCGTGGGATGATCGGCTCTCTCTTGTATCTTACAGCTAGCCAACCCGATATTATGTACGCAACCTGTTTGTGTGCACGATATCAAGCTGAACCTAAGGAATCTCATATGATCGTTGTAAAGCGAATCTTTCATTACCTTAAGGGTACTATGAACCTAGGTCTTTGGTATCCCAAAGATTCAGGGTTTGATCTAATCGCCTATTCAGATAGTGATTTTGCAGGTTGCAAATTGGATAGGAAACGCACCACAGGAGGCTGTCAGCTCCTGGGTGAAAAGCTGGTGAGTTGGACAAGTAAAAAGCAAAACTCAGTGTCCACCTCAACTGCTGAAGCTGAGTATGTAGCCGCTGGAAGCTGTTGTTCTCAGGTCTTGTGGATGAGAAATCAACTACTAGACTATGACCTTCAGCTCTCGAAAATTCCAATCTTTTGCGACAGCACAAGTGCCATCGCTATAGCCAACAATCCAGTGCTACACTCAAAGACCAAACATATCGAAATCAGGTATCATTTTATCAGAGATCATGTGATGAATGGTGATATAGAACTTCATTTTATTCCAACTGACTATCAGTTAGCTGATCTGTTCACCAAACCTCTTGATGAGACAAGATTTAACTTTCTCATCAGCGAGCTTGGAATGCTGAACTTTGAAGAGTAAAATCTTCAGTAGTTCACATTTGATCAGCGATAGGATAAAACAATTATATAGCCTATTCTATCATTCTCTCTCTGAACATAATTGATTCGCTGATATCAAAGTATGTTTTCTCTCTTGCTCGCTGACGTTCGCATGTGAATGTATGATTTCAAAACAAATTGCATCGCTGAATATCTCTTCCTTAAAAGCGATACTTTGAAATTTCTTAAATAACACTGATATTTTCTATTCAGTGCTTCATGTTTTTCAAAATAGTCCCTGAGCTTTCAAAACCTCAGAGACATCCTAAAATATGAAAGGACGTTTGTGACATCATCACAACGGATAAACCCTGGCACGTTCTTTTTCTAACATATGTTTGCACGTTTCGTTTACCATCCAATCAAATGCAAACACGTGTCCGTGCCATGATGAAAAACTTTCCCGCTCGAGTTTTTCTCTCTCTCAAATCTCACTAGATAAACTATTTCAAGTTTATATTTTTTCTTTACGCGAACTTCTTCTCCAAGCAAGAAAAGATTTACTGTTGCTTATTTCCAGAAATCTGTTCATCTTCTTCTTCGATTACCAGGTTAATATTCTTATTATTCACCTGCATAACTTGTTTCTGATCTTCTTGTTGCTTTCAACAGATCAAACAAAAGAAACCTTTCTAAAATGAAATCATTTCTTTCATGGTTTTATGAACACAACCTTTTCATGGTTGTTCTTCAAGTTTAAAACTCAAAATCTTAAACTTGTTCTTCATTCGTTTTTCCAGAATCCTTATCTAAAGGAAAATGGAAAACAAAACTTTTACTGGGTTTATTTTTCTTTTTCAAAAAAACCCTAATCTTCATTAAGACATTTCTGTCTGAATGAAATGGACAAAATTCGAAAACATCTTATTGGAAAATCTTTCACATTAAGACTATTCTTTATCTATGTTCATGGTTGATATGTTAAACAGAAATGGCATCCTCTACTCCTGCTCCTACCGCTGAGAAATCCACGGCTGCAAAGAAACTGACTCTCGTCAAAGCTCCTCAAGTCAAGTTCAAGCTTGAGGAAGTCGATTTGTAAAAATCGAACAACCTCCATGCGCTTTTCGAGTTTCCTCCTCGAAAGCAAGTCACACATCTGGACGATGCTGTGAATTACCTCAAAACATGTTGTTTATCTACAGCCCTGACTATTACACCCCCTGTTCATCAATTCCTACTATCTCAGTTCTGGTATACTGCTAGAAGAGCTCAGGTACCCCATGCCAAAGACCCAATGAAGATCGTTGACTCCATTCTGTGTGACACCAAATTTGGCACCACCAAAATCAACCCTGCCATTATCAGGAAAGCACTGAGTCTTCCTACCTCTACCAAAGAAAACTGCTTTGTCCCTCTCCCAAACCACAAAAATCATGCTGATAAAGAAGCCATCACTGCATTCTTCGATGCAATGGGTTACGCATGGGACACTGGAAGGGACAAGAAGCCTGAGAAGAAACTGGCTTTGATCAAGAAGTCCAAAATGCCCAGCGAGATGAACTTCATCTTCGCACATCTAATAAGTTGCATGATAGCGAAGAGTGGCTCTTCTGATCAAGCTGCTCAACCTCAGCAAGCAATGGGCTATGCATTGCTGAAAGGTCTAAATGTTGATTGGGCCTCAATCATCTACGACGACCTTGCGTTCAGAGTAGATATGGCTGAAAGACCTTCATGGGTTCCTTATCCCAGATTCATCAGCGCCATCTTTCAACTTGGACTTGGGGACAAATACCCAAAAGAGGGTGATCCGAGACTCTCTCAAGTTGGCCCTAAGGTGCTCGACTTCAAGCCGCTGGAAAATGAGGTACGTCTTTCTACTATCTTATCTCTTCTCAATCCTCCTTCTTCTACTTCTGTAGCTCCTTCAGTGGAAATCCCCACCGCTGATACCCACGCTGCACCCTCCACTCCTTCTCGAAAAAGGAAACACTCATCTTCCCAACTTGGTTCCAAAAGAATCAAGAAAACCAAGGAGCAACCCCCCCAGCATTCACATGCTGAAGACTCCACAGCTCATCTTGAAGAGCTGATGGAAAGTTCTGTGGTACGCTCTGCCACAGCTGATCAAGCCACCCCTTCTATCCCATCTTCAGCGTCTCTAAACGCTGAAGTTATAAACTTGGAAATGAACCCACCTCCTTCAGCCTCTCTATAGACTGAAGTGATTGTCAGCGGATCCAACGCTGAACCTCGCACCCAACCATCATTCTCATCCCTCATTCCTCCTACTCAATCTTTGGTCTCTCCACCAATTTTCTCAACTTTCTCTGGGACACCGTTCATCGTACATGACTCAGCTGCAGACATTCTAAATACGATGATGGATGCAAACTTAGGATCTGCAGGCACCTCCATGTGCCAAGGTACTCTTGAAGGCGACATGGAATATAATTCAGGACACAAAGGGTTCGACAACTTCGTCAACCCGCCTGCAGGTATACACACAATCCAAAACACTCCTCTCTCTCTACCCCAAACTTCTGAGCTTTCCTCTGTTCATAAGTTAATAAATGTTTCAGGTCCTAATTTGGGGGATATCAAGACCTCCCTGAAGGCCCTGGAAACAAAGGTGGAAAATTACAACACCATTCTCTCCACGAACTCTTCAGCGGTTACAGACGCTGGAGAGAAACTCAAAAAGTTGACCGAGATCGTTGATACGAAAGCCTCCAAAACTGATCTGGAGAAGGTGGATGGTAGCATTGCTCAATTTGCTACCACCCTCGCTGACAATTCAACCACCACCACCCCTCTTTCAACACACTTCACCACCCTGTCCAATGAAGTCACATCATTGAAGACAGAGGTTGGTTCTCTTAAGGGTGAAGTATCCACGATCAAGACTGAGGTCTCCGCCGTCAAAGAAATTGTTCAGAAAGTACTCGATCGCCTGAACGCCCCAACTTCTCATTTTACTCAGGTCGATCGAGAGGATCTTCAAAAGATCAATCCTGCTATAACTGGCCTGGAAGTCAGATTAGCAAAGATTGAGAACTGTGTTGGGATCTCTGGCCTGGAAGACAGAGACCTAATACACACTGCTGGTGCAGAACAATCTGTTACCTCCCTCAACCATAATGTGGAAGAGGGGTAGAAGACTAAAGAAGACCTTCCCCATAATATTGAGGGGGAGGGTATTGAAACTGCTGCTACTGCTACTTCTACTTCACAGCCTCAGGGAGTTGAAAACCCTGAGGAAACCGAGAAACCTCCCTCTGTATCTGAGGGGGAGAAACTCGATGAGCAACTTAAGGAAGTTGTTGCTGACGTGACCGAACCTTATGCTGAAGAGGTCGAGTCTGAAGAAGAAACTGAAGACGATGAACCTGTGGACATCTCTGATGAAGAACCATCATCATCCCCCAAAGATGATGATGATGACGATGATGATGACGACTTCTTCTACGTCCAGCCTGTTGCAAAAGCCCCAGCTCAAAAAGGGATCGAGATAAAAGAACCTTCAGGGGAGCGGACCAAGACAAAGCCTGCAGCGTCTGAAGCTGACAAAGGCAAAAACAAAGGCCTCGCTGAAGAAGACAATCTGACGATCTTGCTTCAAAAGCCAGTTTGTCAGGTACACTATCTTCTATTCCCTTACACTGCATCCCTCCTCTATCCCTTCTCAATCTCAATTCTTCTATCCTTAAAACCTCTATACACTTAACCACATTCTTTTCTCTATCTCTTTCTTCCCAACTTTTCTTACTTAAACGATCGCTGTGTTTCAGCTAGTCCTCTCCCCTGTTTGAGGATCTCGATGAAGCTCCTATGACTACACCAGAAATAATCCCAGCCACAAGAGCTGAAGAAATAATCCCAGTCTTGGATTTAACCACTGAGACTGATGAACCTGAAGAACAGCTGCTCTCTCACAAAAACAGAGCTTCCTTGGCTCCTCAAAAGCTAAGTGAAGAGGATCAAGAAAAGGGAGATGCAATGATCAAACAGCCTGAAGATCAGCGAATCATTCTTCCTCGTGACAAAATCCCTGCTCCCACAAAGTTTAGGATATCAAGGAAAGAATACGGGGATCATCTAAGAGCTAAAAGATTACTCGCCGAAAAGAAGGAAGCTGAAGAAAAAGATAAGGCTCTCGCCATCCAGCTTGTCCAACAATCGGTGAAAGACCCCGCGCTAAAAAGAACTCCCATTGATGTCCAACGTCAGCTATGGGATGATGCCCAAAAGATCATTGAAGAAAAGACTAAAGTATCTGATTCGACTTTGGAATGGTGTAAAGAAATGCTGAACTATCGATCTCGACCATCCAAAATCATCAAGGTAAATATCAGAGGAAAACTGTTCGTAGACGTTCCTGTTGTTGAAGTTGACGTATTCAGAGAAGACAAAACCAAGCAAACCTTCTATGCTGCTACTTTAGAAAAATTTGGTTTCTCTGAATGGTTGGAAGTGAAATTAGCGATTCAGCGATCCCGCTCAAAGTTCAAGAGCCATGTCGAGAAAATTTTAAATTCTCAGATCGACTTGGTTTCTTCTGCTGTGGATATTCCTCCTTCCACTATTCTTCCACCTCAACAAGGAAGGGCCTCTGCAAAGAAAAAGAAAACCTCAGACTCAGGTCCTCCTATACGGAATGAAACAGGTATAGGTTTCTCACGCGAAGAAGTACTTGGTCGTGACCCTGACCTCTCAGAACTTGACACCTCCCTGCCTCCTGGTGAAACTTTCATCCCTGGCAAAGTCCTAAGTGATCCCTATGGTATATTCTTTCTAGACTGCTATGGAAATCAACACTTTCAACGCATCTCTGAGCTTCCAATTACTCCCATCGAACAGCTCAGAGACCTCATATACTGGTGTGAAGTCAGACGCGACATTCAGGCACGTCACCTCAAGCCCCTGATCTTTGAAGAAGCAAAGAACAAAAAGGATCAAGGTGTAACAGTCCCTGACTGGATGATTCCCACATCAAAGACCCTTGATGAACTTCTCATTAAAGAAGAACCTTTTGACGGATAGGATCGCCTTGTAATTCTTTCTATCCTTATATGTCTACATCTTCTGTACTTGTAATTTTATTTGATGTACTTGTAATTTTTCCACTTCCCTCTGTAATCTTTACGAAGTTTAAAGAAAAATTTCAGCGAATGTACTTTACTCCATCAGTACTGAAAAGATCCCAGAAAACAGTAAAAGGGACAAATATTTTATGAGTTCTTTTTATCCTTATGTTTTCATTAAATAGCAATTTTCTCTGTTGCTATGTCATAATCAAATAGGGGGAGATTGTTGATCCAAACCCTCAGTGATTTGATAATGACCCTCTCTTAAACACTTAGTGAAAATTGTAAGTAAACAATATGTATTAGAGTTTCACTATCGCTGATAATTACTAAGACTTTACAGTACCGCTGATAGGAACTCTCACTCTTTAGATTAGATATTCAGCGAACACTGTTCATCATCATATAGCTCTGAGCCTGTTCAGTCTATGAGATGATCGCTGATAAGTTAGTTGTTTACTTATGATCCCTGAAGACAAGTTTCACGTCAACATATGTTCTACGCTGAAGTCGAAGATCAAGCTCAAGAACCAGCGACAAGTCTACTCATGAACTGATGCGGATATCAGCGAAGCAAGACCTGTCCATTCAACATGAAGTATCAAGTAGAAGACTTCAGCAATCGCTGAACTTTATCATTCGCTGATAAAGATCTGACTCAACGAAAGCTGATCATGAAGTATCCCTGCATGTTACTATTGTCTTACCTCCCTTGCACGTCTCCGTACGAACTGTCAGAACAGACATCCCTTTTGTCTGTAATCGTACAACAACTCTGATTCTACACTGTGCACCATGCGGCTACTAAGGTTGTCTACAAAGGTCAATGACATGCAACCACTCAGCTGCTGCCACGTGTAAAGCAATACTGCCATGCATTAAATGCATGCAGTACATAAGAAGAACCTTACTTCAGTTTTGAAGTGTGCTCGGACCATCTTCTTATTTCTCTCTTATTGTTAAGTTATTATTCGTAATTTCTTTAACTCTTTCTAGTGCAAGAAACTTAGTGTTCTTAACTTGTTTAGATTAGGTTTATCCTTAATCTTGTTCTGCAACAAGTTGTAAATTGTCTTGATTTATCAATAAATAATTTAGAAAAGTAAAAACGTGTGTTTGTATTCAACCCCCCCCCCCTTCTACAAACTTGTATAACCCTTCGGGACCAACAAGACGTACCTTCATATTGAACACAGATTGTGTCCCACATGGCTTTGGAGGTTTTCAGGTTCATGACGGAATGATAGACTTCGTCAGGAAGAGCCATGGAAAGAATGGATCTGGCTTTAGTGTCGATAGCCACTTTCTTCTTGTCTTCATCAGACCAGTTGTGAATTTCCTTAGGAATGATTCTTTCAAGAATGACAACTCTGGTAGTAGTGCCAGGAACTTCAGGATCAATTCTAACAGGAATATATGGTCAATTTTCGATGTAATGGGGCATAGTAAGGTCTACACCATCTAAGAAGAGTATCATCCCATTTTTCCACAGATTAAAGTTATCTCTGGAAAATCTAGGGGGTTTTACTAGAGAACCATTGTCAATGTAGTTTGTGTTTGTGTTATTAGCCATTATTGAAAATAGAAAGGAAGATAAAAGATTAGTATAAGCAAGATCTTGTTTATGAGATTAAACAATCTGCTCTAATACCACTTGTTGGTCCCGGAAGGGTTATACAAGTTTATAGAAGGGGGGTGAATACAAACACACATATTTTACTTTTCTAAATTGTTTATTGATATGTATCAAACAATTTACAACTTGTTGCGGAACAAGATTAAGGATAAACCCAATCTAAATAAGTTAAAAGAATCACAAAGATTTCTTGCACTAGGAATAAGATAGAAGGGAGATAAGAATATTAAGTACAATATTCTAACACAAAGTAGTAGAGAGAAGAGGATGGTCGAGCACTTTATTTCTGAAGTAGGGTTTCTTCTTATATACTACATGCATTAAATGTATACCAGTATAACTTTACACGTGGCAGCAGCTGATTGGTTGCATGGTTTGACCTTTGTAGACAACCTAGTAGCCGCATGATGAACAGTGTAGAATCAGAGTTGGTTGTACGATTCAGGACAAAAGGGATGTCCTATTCTGACATTTTGTATGGAGACGTGCAAGGAGGTAATACAAAAGTAACTTGTAGAGGAAACTTCATGATCAACGTTCACTGAACAGTACTTCATCAGTGAGTGACAAAGTTCAGCGATCGCTGAAGTCTTCTACTTGTAACTTCACGTTGAGGGGACAGGTCTTGGCTTCGCTGATATTCGCATCAGTTCATTAGTAGACTTGTCGCTGGTTCTTTGGCTTGATCTTCGACTTCAGCGTAGAACATAGTTGACGTGAAACTTGTCTTCAGGGATCATAAGTAAACAACTAAGATTATCAGTGATCATCAACAAGACTGAACAGGCTCAGGGCTTGCTGATGAACAGTATCGCTAAATGTTCAATTTAAAGAGCGTGAGTTTCCTATCAGCGGTACTTATCAGCGATAGTGAAACTCTAATACATATTGTCTACTTAAAATTTTCACTAAGTGTTTCTCAGAGAGTCATTATCAAATCCTTGAGGGTTTGGATCAACAAAGAGGTCTATGAGGGGTGTAGCATTGAGGTAGATGGTCATTTGTTCCCTTTGCGTTTGTACCCTATGGGAATGGGGGAGTTTGATGTGGTTTTAGGGATGGATTGGTTAGCAGATAACGACGCTAACATTGTGTGTAATAAGAAGTTAATTCGCATCGTCTTGCCTGACAAGAGGGAAGTAGTAATCTATGGGGATCGTCAGGATAGAAAGTTGTGTATGATATCTATGATGAAAGGTAGGCGATGTTTGGGGAAGGGATGTCTGGGGTATTTAGCTTACGTGCTAGATGCTAAGAAAGAGAAGAAGGGAGTAGGGGATGTGCCTATAGTAAATGAGTACCCGGAAGTGTTTCCAGATGACTTGACGAGTCTGCCCCCAGATCGTCAAGTAGAGTTCAGAATAGATTTGATACCTGGGGCAGCACCGATTGCGCGTGCACCCTATCGTCTGGCACCAGCAGAAATGAAGGAGATGATGACGCAGCTGCAAGAGCTACTCGACAAGGGTTTCATTCGTCCGAGCTCATCGCCTTGGGGAGCGCCGGTACTATTTGTTAAGAAGAAGGATGGATATATGCGAACGTGCATAGATTATCGTGAGCTCAACAAGGTAACGGTTAAGAACAAGTGCCCGCTTCCGAGGATAGATGACCTCTTCGACCAGTTGCAAGGTACGAACTATTTCTCGAAGATAGACTTAAGGTCGGGATACCATCAGCTGAAGGTGAGAAAGGAGGACGTGCCCAAGACGGCCTTTCGTACAAGATATGGACATTACGAGGTTTTAGTTATGCCATTTGGCTTGACTAATGCCTCAGCAGTGTTCATGGATTTGATTAACATGTGTAGTTCGTTGCTGGACAAGTGTGTAATCGTTTTCATCGACGATATCCTGATCTACTCTCGAACCCGTAAAGATCACGAGGAGCATCTTCGGGCGGCGTTGGAATTGCTAAACACGAGAAGTTGTACGCTAAGTTCTCAAAGTGCGAGTTCTGGTTAAGAGAAGTTCAGTTTTTAGGTCACGTGGTGTCGGCGGACGGTATCAAAGTGGACCCCGCTAAGATCGAAGCTATTAAAGATTGGGAGCCGCCAAAGTCGCCATCTGAAGTGAGAAGTTTTCTTGGGTTAGCGGGCTACTACCGGAAGTTCATTCAGGACTTCTCTCGTATAGCCACACCATTGACCGCGTTGACGAGGAAGAACGTCAAGTTCGTCTGGACCGAAGCTCAAGAGGCCGCATTTGAGAGGTTGAAGGAAAGTCTGAGCAGCTGTAACACACTCAAATTTGGAACGAGCAACTAACTTTAATTTCGATAAAATAACCAAAAGTAGATAAATCATCTCTACAATTCATTCATTAAAATACCTCGGAATTTAAAACATTATAATTCCCCCAATAAAATAACTTAAACGGGAGTTACTTAACACAACACAAGTTGCTAATTCCAAATACGTGCGGAAGACATCACTAATTCAAGTCGCCTCTCGTGCACTATACTAGCACTCGCCACTCCACAATGTAGCTAGAGCTACCCCAACCTGAGCTTGTTGCACATGCCGACAAATAAAAATGGTTAGGCTAACGCCTAGTGAGTTCAAGCATTTTATCATGACTATATAAAATCATAAATCGGGAGATAGTAGTTTTAGTCATGATCTGAATAAATCTTTAAACGAGATTTTGCGACAAAGATTATCATGAGCAAATCATTTGATAAATCGACAGCTTCAACTTAAATAAATGATTTTCTAAAAGGGTTTGTATAAAAGACATCGACAACCCATTTTCCAAACGCATACAGTTTCTGAGAGGAAAGCTTCCAATAAAAATCGTTTCTCTGCAAAGGACTCAAATCCAAAACTCACATCAAGGGTTAATTAATAATAATTTCTCAAATAATCGCCACTGCGAATAAAACTCCAGCAGTTAAAACATCCAATAAGAATGTACATAAATCCGTCCATCAATCATGGAAAACAATCCATGTGCATGTAATATAACCTCAACAATGCAAATAGATAAAATACCCGAAATCAACACCCTTCGGTGATGGGGGAGACCCGATCTCATCGAATGTGGCAATCACATAAATTAAACCACGATTAAATAAATGCAAGTAAGCTTCTTGGATGTGGAAAACAGATGACATCAACCATACTAGGTCTTTAGTCAATCCTCGGCATCAATCATACTAGATATTTAGCGCATCTTATACATCAACCATACTAGGTCTTTAGTCCATCTTAGACATCAACCATACTAGGTCTTTAGTCCATCTTAGACATCAACCATACTAGGTCTTTAGTCCATTTTCGGCATCAACTATACTAGGTCTTTAGCCCTTCTTAGACATCAACCATACTAGGTCTTTAGTCTAAGCCATCAAGTTCAATCCTACTGGATCTTTACCTTGGGAAAACCCACCATCCGAAACAAGCTTACTCGACTTAAATATAAATACATGACCCCAAAAGAATAACTAATGCATTCAAATCATGTAAACCTCAAATATGATGCAACTCATGCAATGCAAACCCCAAGCCCACGTCGAGCTTATTAAAACCGGGCGGATGCCATCAAGACTCAATCGAGTCCAAAACCGAGCCCTCTGCTCAAAGATCTAATGATCATTTATCAACATCAAATCATGCAAATGAAATGCAATTAAGAATATAACACATCCTAGACTCCACCCCGAGCATGTAAATATCAACAACGTGCAATAATATGCAACACGGTGCAATAAGAGCAACCCGTAAATAAGACTCCACATCGAGCCATTTAAACCGGACAAATGTCCTAAAACTATCTCAAAGTCAAAACCGAGCAAAGTGCTCCAAGCTTGCTAGACCCATAATGTCGGTCATCATCGCATAAAACGCGTTTAAACATTGTTTAAGCAAACACGTATCCCAAAATCATCATTAACCCCAAAACTCAACACGGGTTAAACAAAAGGGGTTTTCCCAAAGGACTCACACCCTTAATATTCTCAAAATGACCCATAACACTAAAAGTGCATTTCCCAAATGGTTTGTTAAAATCATTTACACTAACATGATTAACCATCAAATAAACCTCATTTTGAGCAATTAATCTTTAAAAGACAATTTTGGCTTCTAACCATCCAAATATTCTAAAGCCCCAAATATGGGTGTTTTACACATTTATGAAGATAAACACTTCAAAGAGTTAAACCATTCAAATAACTCAACCACATATATTTTCAAGTAAAACACACAAATATTTGGAAAATACTCATTTTGGCATGTACAAAGTTTTCGCAAGGTAACTTGAACTCACCTTGCTAGATTTAGGCTAAATCTAGATTTTCCAAACGTAAGCTCCTTTGAAGAAACACAAGTCCTCAAGCTCCAAATCTTCCAAAAACCTAGATCCACAATTTCCAACCATAAATATGTATCCCCAAACACTTAGAATCATTTCCCCCAACATATTACACCCAAAATCACCAATAGATCGAAGCCCTAATTTCCAAAATGAAGAGAAAAGAAGATTACCTAAACCATCAAGTGAATACACCAACCAAACACTTCTAGTGTTACCAAAGTGAGCCTCAATCTTCATTTCACCCAAAGAAAGGGATGGGTTTAGGAGGGGTTGGGTAAAACCCTAGAAATTGTAGAAATCTCCCAAAACGAATGTGAAATGGAGAGCTTTGATTTTAACCATGAATCCTTGATAAAAAGGTAAGGGATTTGCTTTGAATCATAAATCTATGGCTCTAAAGGCTCCAGAACAGATTTAGGGTTTGGGGAGGGTTTTTTAGAGAAAAATAAGGAAATGGGTATAAGAGAAAATGAGAACAAGGCAACAAAAATCGGACTAAGTAGCCTCTGCACCCCGACGGCGATAGTGACACCGCGATAGTGACATGGTCACTATCGCCGGGCCATAATCGCTCAACCCCTTCCAACTCGCGGTACACTTCCAGTGATAGTGACAGCGCGATAATGCCATGGGCACAATCAAATAGGTCCAACATTCCATATAGATTAATAATTCCATATTAATATTCAAAATGACGAGATATATCTTATTCGAATTTTCGGGGTGTTACAATCCTCCCAACCTTAAAGAGATTTTGTTGGTTCTCGTTTTGCTTATACTAGATTGTCAGATCTATTAGTTCGAATTTATGTTTGATGCGAAAGTGTATTTGAAGAACTAACAGATATGTTTGATAGATTTAGAACACACACTATCAAATAAACAGTGAAGAGAATAGATTTATAGCACAAAGACCCACTGTATTTAATATATCAAGAACACTTAGTACAGATTTGACGCTAATTGAGTGTAAGTGTTTTGTGTTGTGTGTTAAGTGATTGTGTAAACTTTTAAAGTGTAAAAACGGTGATCCTTAGGAAGAACTCAACATGAGTCTTCCTTTTATACTACTACAAAAGATCTATTCTAGACAAGAGACTGTTGCTACAGGAAAGAAGAGATGGTATGAACAGTTGGAAAACTGCAAGCATTAAATGTCGCAGACGTCTATGTTGTACTAAGCCCTATTGAGTTCACTCAGAGTTTGACACGTGTTGAAGTTGGATAGGGCATGCTACCATACAAGTTGATGAACAGATCCTGGAACAGTAGCAAGATATTTCTTTAACAGTGATAAGATATTATAAGTATCTTGAGTCTTCAGTGAGGACAACAGAGGCTCTGTAATGTGTTGCAGAAGTTTTGCGGTCTGGTCCTTTGTAGAGTAGTCTTCACTGGGTTCCTTGTCTTCTGAAGTTGTCTGCAGAGGCTCTGTTATTGGTGACAGAGGTTCTGAGGTCTTGATCTTCTGTAGCGTTCTTCTGTAGTTTCTTCGGTCTTTGATCACTCTTGATCAAAACTTCCTTTGCTTCTTCTTAGATGCCCGGTAGAGCTTCTGTTGCACTCAGCAGAGCTTCTGTAGAAGTTCTTTTGTACTTGGCCATTTTTCAATAATTCTAATATTTCAGAATATTTGAGCTAACAATCTCCCCCTAAGTATTGAAAAATAAATTTTGACTTTTTAGGCTAAGTTAAGATAGACAGAGGTTAAACAATACCTCAGAAGATTATTTCTTTCATTTGGAAATTATGCCAGAGGCATTTACATTTGAGTACATTAAATGAACAGAAATAAAACGTTGACAGAGGTTCTTTGAAGAGACTCAGATTTTTGCATTTGGGAAGTCGTCGTACTTTCTGTTGTCTTTTCCTACTTCCTTGAGTTCTTCATAGAATTTGAGGCAGAGATTTCTTAAGCCTAGTGTAGCATCAATCTCTTTGATCATCATCAGAGCAGATTCTTCATCCATAAGCTCTGTTGCTTTGTTCTCCTCTTGTATTTTTCTGAACATGTTCAGAGTACGGTTTGTGTACTTTTGACAGTCCATTGTCACAAACAGTTTAAGTTGATCAGCAGGATTCTTGAATACTAACCCGTACCTTGGAGTTTTGATGATCGAATTGTGTATGGCATTGGGTGGGCAGAAATCCTCTGGTGGTCTGATGCTTAGAGTAGTCACGCCTAGATCGATGGCTAGTTGAAAGTCGAGCATGCTGTAGATTAGGAGCTTTTCACGCATTGCCTTTCTGAGAACTCGATAAGATCTTTGGTGGCAGCCGTCATTGAAGTTGTCTTTCGTCCATTGCAGAAGGTCAGGTAAGTCATAGGGATTGAGGTTTCGGATATCAGCATCAGAGAATTGATTCTCTGATCTGTCAGACCTTTTGACTTTCCAGATTGTATACATCGTATGAGGATAGGTTCTCATTTTAGAGTATCTACAATAGATTACCTTCTTTATCTTGTGAATGGAGTAAACTTGATTGACCGGTTTTGACTTTGTAGAGGTGAAGATGGCATCGAATTCTTCTCTTAGCTTCTGATCTCGGACATGAGCTGGCAGATCGCTCTGGAAGTGCTGTCTGTAGAGATAACTGTAAACATGCTCTTCCATTTGTTCAATGGTTGGAGTAGTTCTTGGAATTTGTCTCCTTAGCTTATCCATTTGTCGAGTGATGTCTGCTACTTTACCTTCTATTACCTTAGCTGTGGGATCCAGGGTTGGGTTTTCTGACAGAGGTTTCAAGTTGAATGCCCAGTCTTCCTCTTCGGGTTTAGGAGTGATGAAGGCATTAAAGGCACCTTTCATCAACTTTTCTGTTGCAACTGGCATCTTCTTCTTTGGTTCTTCTTCTGTCATTTTTCCCTTGCCTTTATCTTTTGGTTTTGAGGTTTCAGAGGTTGGGTTTTGGATTTGTGTAGGTGGCACCTCTGTAGATTTGATAGTTAGAGGTTCTGTGGGTTTTGGGGTTGGATGCTCTGATGTTTTGGTTGTTGCCTCTGAAGGTTTTGATACTTCGGGTTGTGAGGTCTCTGTTGGTGAGGAGTCTTCGGGTCTTGGAGGTGGAATGTCAAAACGCTTTGCTGATTGAAAAGCAGATACAAATTCCATTCTGCGAAGAATGAACTCTGCAGAGCGTTTTGGTCTTTGGGGTTTTTGAGCTATGGTTTTGACTCTAGTTTTGCGCGGGATTGGTGGTGGTGTTGGTGTTGGTTCTTTGGGTGAGGGTGGAGTTTGTTCTGTGGATGAGGATGCAAGAGTGATTACCTTAGGTTCTGTGGTTGGTGTATCCTCTGCTGAGATAGATGTGTTTTGCCTCTGTTGAGTTCCTTGTGTTTCCTTCGGGGTTTCTGTTGTAGAGGGTTCTGCAGTTTTCTCTGTAGTTTTTGCAGAAGCAGCCTCTGTTGTTTCCTTTGTTCTCTCCCCCTCAGGATGACCAGATGCACCATCATCAGGATCATCCTGCCTTCTTTTAGCAGCAACTTTTGTTCTGCAGGTGTCTTGATTTGCTTGCATTGCTGCTTGTTTCTTCATTGTTTCAAGGAAGATTGCGATCGAAGTCTTGAAGGCTGTGGTTGCTCTTTTCTCGAATTCTGCAGCAGTTGTTTTGGCAATGTCAGTGGCAGAGGTGGTTGCAGCAGCAGCAGAAGCTTCTGCATGTGACTTTATTTCTGCAAGGGCTTCTTTAACTTCTGTGGATAAGGTATCCACTTTGGTATTTAATCCTGTAAGCGCGCCTGAAGTTGAATCAGTAAAAGTCGTGAATGAGCTTTGCAACTTATTCAATGTTTGAGTTACAGAGGTTACAAAGACTTGGAACTCATTCTTCGTAACATGTTCCTCTTGGGTAACCTCTGGAGGAACAACCCCTTCTCCAGAGTGAGTCCCTGTTCCTGGGACACCTTCTTTCAATCCTGTTTGATCGTTGAGAATGGAAGGATTTCCTTCTGATCTTCGAGAAGAAACAAGAGTTTCAGTCTCTACAGAAGTTCTGTGAAGAACAGTGTCCAAATCCACTCCAGATGTGGGTATCGGAATGTCCTTCTTTTGACTTGGAGACTTGTCTAGAGTCTCTTCGTCTTTGTGCTTATTACTTCTCTCTGAAAGAAGTTTTGGCCCTATATAGTGCGTGGCAGAGGAAACAAATTCCTCTGTTGGGTGTTCTAGTGTGATCTGGGGTGATTGATCACGAACTAAAGGTGAGTCTCTTTGAGGAGACTCCCTAGGAATGGATTCCCCGGTTTTTGTGGGCGCAAAAGTCGAAAGAGTGACTTCTGGCTGGTTGGGTTGGGTTTGGATCGAGCTGTGCTGCTCTATTTCAATAACTCCTTCTGCAGCTAGACCTGCGGAGTTAGATGTGTGGGTTGCACTGGGAGGGGGTGAGGGATGTTTGCCTTCTTCATCTTCGGCATCTTTTTCTTTTTTATTTTCTTTTCCTCCAGAAGTTTCTACCCTATCCTCTAACCTATTTTCAGTAATTTTACCTATTTGGACCTCTTCTTCTGCAGTTTCTTGTCTTGGCAGAAGTGAATCAAGACCCTCTGTGATTGTATGGGTTTGCAGAGGTGAAGGTTGAGTTTGTTCTTTTTCGATTCCTTCTGTAATTGATTGCAGAGGAGAAGAAAGTTTCCTCTTCTTTTATTTCCTTTTCTTAGGTTTAGATGCCCCCTCCTCTGTAGATTTTGACTTTCTTTTTCTTTTGGAAGACGGAGGGGCAGAGGGACCTTGGGTTTGTGGTGGAGATGAGGGTTCTGTGGTATGTTCAGTGGATGGAGAAGATGGTTCTGCAGGGGGTTGTTGAATAGCAGAAGCAGAGGCAAGTGGTTCCTCTGTAGGGGTCTTGGTTTTCTTTCCCTTTTTCTTCTTCTTCTCTTTAGATCCCTCAGAAGACTTCCTCTTTGAAGGATAAAGGTCTTTCCTTATATTTCTGAAGTTCTTCTGGTTGGCCTTGTGTTTAGCCAACTTTATCTTCCATTCTTCCTCTGTTAGTCTTTCTACAACACTACCTCCTATGGGTATTCCTATACGCGGGGGGTGTTACAGAACTGGGTTCATGAGTTCTGTAATCGCGTGTGTACTCACTAACTAGTTCTTCATTACTAGCATAACCTAACATTACCTTTGACAGTGGCCTGCTGTGCGGGTAGCCGTCCTCATGTTCTGTAGGGGTGTTTTTGGACATAGGAAATTGCTTAGGTTTGGGACCGTCCATTGGCCATTTTTGGATAAGGAGTAGGGGTTCGAAAAGTACACTGAGGATTCGCTGGAACTGCAGAGGGGGCAACCAGTTGTGATCAGATATTTTGGCTTTCTGGGAGGCGATTTTGCGATCGATGGTGTTGATGATCTCTTGCATCATTATGGTGGCATAATCTAGTGGTAGATCATAGTACACACCATACATGATTGAGAGAATTTGAGGTGAGCTTTGATCGATGCTCCCGATTTTTCCAGTGAGGCAACGATTTTGGATGGAGAATAAGGTATTCCACAGAAGGGGTAGTCTTGCTCTGCGGAAATCGTTCCTCTTTTTCAACTGTTGGTTGTACCCTAACATGTGCAGAAAGTCGACAAGTTCTTCTTTTGTTGGTTGGGGGGGCATACTTTTTGATTCCCATGAGTCCTCTTGTTGGAAGGCCAAATTCTAATGAGAACATGGTGCGGTTGAACATCAGTTCAAGACTCTTACATTGGTCAGGCTTAGAGATATAGCCTCTTATCAAATCGGTGTCAGCGTCATAACGGCAAGATTGCCAAAACTGATGTAGGTAACGTACAGGTAATTGTTCAACGGTTTTTCTAAGAAGAGGGTAAAGAAAGTGGTTCTCTAGGATGTTTAGCAGGATGGCATGTTCTTTACCAAAAGCCGTAGGAGAAGGAACAAGATAACAATTGTTCGATTTAATGGGAAGGGTTTGCTCGAAATGGTCATTAGAGAAAAATTGTTGCAGGTGGGTAGTGGGTACAAAGGATGCCTCGTCGCCGGAGTCATGTCTGTTGGTATCGGCGGCAGTATGTGAGTTGTGGGAGTGCTCAGAATGTACTGGAGAGAGTGGTGGAGAGTTCATCGGTGAAACGTGAGTAGCTTTGGAACTGGAAGCCATTTGTAAGTTTGAAAGTTCTAGGTTTTCAGAAAGAAATAAGCAAGTTCGCCGGAGAAGATGAGAGAATAGTAAAGTTTTGAAAGTTATTTTAACTTAGGTTTTATACTGTGGTAACGGGTAGAATTTGGAACGGTGAAAATGTAAGAAAGTTAATAAAATTTGAGGTCCGCACTCGAGTTCATTTGGCGTGGAACAAGTTTCCAGGACGACGTTATATGTACGTCAATGAAAACTCGACATGTCAATAGTGTCAGTGATGACGAGATGTCTTAGGCGGCCATATTAAATGAAAAGCGCGTGGGTTTAAATTTTCACCACAGAAAAGTTACCGTTAAAAGGTTACCGTTACAGGAGTTCCTAAGTGAAAATCTTTACAGAAGCTCTGTGATTTTGAAAAACTTTTATCTCTGTAGATTGTATCTTATGAAAATTTGTTTGAAAAACGCAAGGAGAGGATCGATAAATCTTTAGTAGAGAAATAGTCCTACCGAGGTTTTTGGACCTCTGCCAGAGCCAGCAGAGGCTCTGTTACAGGAAATTTCTAATAACTAATAATTTATAAACATTTTTGATCATCCAAGTTTTTGATCAGATTTAACAATGTATTTAGGACCTATTTGAAAGTTGGTGTCCTAGAAAATTGTAAATCTCAAAGATTTTGTGCAGCAGAAGTCTTTTGAAAGATTTGAGTGATCTACAGAGGTTCTTTGGATGAAAGTAATCTGTAGCTTAAGATTTCTGTAGCAATGTGCGTGCAATTGGTTTCCGAGATGACATTCCAAAAGATCGATAGAGGTTAAATTTACGATCATAGAGCATATTTCTGGCAGAGCCTCTGTTGAGCTCAGCAGAGGCTCTATGACCTCAAATTTCTCATAACTCAAATTTTATGAAACTTTTTGATCTTTTGATTTTTGAAATGTTATTCACAGTATATTTAGGACATATTTGACAATTTTTGTCCTAGAAAACTGTTTTCAAAAACCTAAAAGTACGAGATACCAACCTTTTGTTCTTTTAGTTTGGCGAGTGTGATTTCTTCTGTCGCATTCTTAGCTCCCCCTTGACTTATAAATCTCTGTAGATTCAGCAAGGTCTCCTTTTTCGCTCCCCCTTGATCTAACAACCTCTGTAGATCAAGTGTCTTCTTCTGCTCCCCCTTGACCTATGCTTGGTTCAGAATAAGATAAGTTGTGCACAGGACATAGGTCAAGATCATCAGAGGTTCTGTGAAGGTTATCAGAGGTTCTGAGCAGACCTTACAGAAGTTCTGTGATATCAAGAACTATTGTAGATTTAAGAATTTACATACAGAAAATAATAAATAAACAAAAATATTTACAAAATATACAGTATCTATGTTATACTTACAGAGGTTTTGGGTACCCATAACCGTATGGGTCCTACTGTATGAAACGCCTTTATGCATTTGTCATACATACCAGAAATGAAAGGCTTTTTGTCTTTTTGAGCTTTTTGAACAGGTATAGAGCCTTTCACTATCCAAACCTTTTTCACCTTTTTAAAAGTTTGATTAACTAATTTGTCCAACCTATGATCATGCAAAAATTTCGGTGTTGAGGTCTGAAGTTTTGAAAACATATTAGGCTTAAAAGATCCTTCACAATTGAATTTCCTGATCCGTTTAGCAAAAATATTCTTTTTCCTTAAATTTTCCTCAAGCATCTTTTGGAGATTAGATTTGCATCTTTTCTCCAACATGATTTCAGTTGATAAATTAGAGAGTCCTTTTGTTAGTTTGGATATTTTTGTTTTAAAAATCCTTCTCTCTTTTTCAAAGTCATCTTTTTGACTTAAATCTTGAAATCTTTGAACCTTCAACTGTTCAGATTCTTTTCTTTCAGAATCAGATTCTTTCCTTTCTTTTTCAAGGATATTCTGCAATTCTGAGATTTTATAAGTAAGCTTCATCGACTTTGTTTCAAGAACAGTTTTCTTCTCTTCATAATTTCCTCTTTCATTGACCACAATCTTTTCAAAATTGAAAATTAGTTTAGAGAAGTTTAAACATTTTAGTTCAATTCTTTTCTTTTCTTCATCTGACAAAGATAAGTTCCTTTTTAGTTCAAGATTTTCACAGTTTAAGTTTTTAACAGATTTTTCAAGTTTAGCAATTTTATCAGAAATAATAAAAATGCTTTTGTTCTTTTCATCTAGTTCTTTTTCAAGAGAAGGAATTATTTGGCGAAAATTTGTGCTGAGTTTTGAATAAAAAAATTGAATCAGCATCACCACAAAATTTCATTCTAGACATTTTAAATGAAGTTTTTAACGAAAGAAACAGTTTCTATGATGTTACCAGATCAAATAAATCCAAAATGGCAGTAAAACAGAATCTGTTTGAAGGAATGAAGAACAGGTTAAAAACAGACAATTTCTATCAAAAATCTTTGTAAAAACGAGGATCACTTGATATTGAAAATCAAGCTTTGCTCTGATACCAATTGTTGGTTCCCGTTTTGCTTATACAAGATTGTCAGATCTATTAGTTCGAATTTATGTTTGATGCGGAAGCGTATTTGAAGAACTAACAGATATGTTTGATAGATTTAGAACACACACTATCAAATAAACAGTGAAGAGAATAGATTTATAGCACAAAGACCCACTGTATTTAATATATCAAGAACACTTAGTACAGATTTGACGCTAATTGAGTGTAAGTGTTTTGTGTTGTGTGTTAAGTGATTGTGTAAACTTTTAAAGTGTAAAAACGGTGATCCTTAAGAAGAACTCAACATGAGTCTTCCTTTTATACTACTACAAAAGATCTATTCTAGACAAGAGAATGTTGCTACAGGAAAGAAGAGATGGTATGAACAGTTGGAAAACTGCAAGCATTAAATGTCGCAGACGTCTATGTTGTACTAAGCCCTATTGAGTCCACTCAGAATTTGACACGTGTTGAAGTTGGATAGGGCATGCTACCATACAAGTTGATGAACAGATCCTGGAACAGTAGCAAGATATTTCTTTAACAGTGATAAGATATTATAAGTATCTTGAGTCTTCAGTGAGGACAACAGAGGCTCTGTAATGTGTTGCAGAAGTTCTGCGGTCTTGTCCTTTGTAGAGTAGTCTTCACTGGGTTCCTTGTCTTCTGAAGTTGTCTGCAGAGGCTCTGTTATTGGTGACAGAGGTTCTGAGGTCTTGATCTTCTGTAGCGTTCTTCTGTAGTTTCTTCGGTCTTTGATCACTCTTGATCAAAACTTCCTTTGCTTCTTCTTAGATGCCCGACAGAGCTTCTGTTGCACTCAGCAGAGCTTCTGTAGAAGTTCTTCTATACTTGGCCATTTTTCAATACTTCTAATATTTCAGAATATTTGAGCTAACAGATTTCGTCCTCGAAATCTAGTCCTCACGCAACTAATGGCCACCGCGCCCCACACATTCCAAATTCCCTCGGTTTCAACCAGGTTCAAATTTATTTCCCACATAATTGCCCACAACGGCTTCTTGGTGTTACTCGCAACGATTCCCCGTTTAGGCATAAAACACCCACATCTAATTAAAGGCCTAAGCTGATAGAGCGGCTTTCGACCACCAGACTTAAGTCGTCTCCCAACCTTAAGTGATCCATATTTTCCCATACTTTCCCAACGACAGGTTCGAACTTCCCAATCATACCACATTCACATGTTCTTAAATTTTCTTCTCCAAACTAGTCCACAGTTTAATCGCTACCAAAATCAACCAAAACCTCTCAATCCCAAATATCTCTGCCACTGGACTAGCATTAACTCCTAACGGATTCCATCGATTCAACACCAACGGTCATCATTAACTTGTCAATTACACAATCTCAAGAATGTGTCCAATTAATAATTATCGAGTTGACGGTTTCTCTTACCGCACAAGGAAAGTCATTCCCCTAAATCCTCTTATCACAAAAGAGCATCTTAAGATTGCTACTATCATTACCATCATTCTTTTAAAATCGGACTACAATCCCCCGATTACACCTAGGTGCTTGGCCTCAAGCCCAAAAGTCGACACCTAAATGTACCACCTACCTCAACGTAGGTTACCGCGAATTTAATCCCTTAACCACAAAGGGCGTCATCCCCTTAACCGATACCATTCGGCCTACAGTACTATCACGTGTGAAATACCCAACCTTCCACCGTCGGAGTTCCACACACACTCACTCTTAGCTGGGTTATTTACCCTTTCCAAGGTCCTAACGAGTTCAAGGTTTTCAAGTGCGTTATTTAACAAATATGTCATTCACAAAACTTTTCATAGAAACTTTCAACATAAATATTTCATATCAAATTTAAATGTACACATAAAATTACTATTATCAATTCGTTAGTTACGCAAAAATGGACACGCTCGTCCCACATATGAAAATCATGTTGAAAATTATTTCATTGCAATTCAGTTTACCCACAAAACGCAAAAGCGTAATAAACAATTTCTTTAAAATGAACCGCCACGGTTCTACTATGGATTGACTCATGACATGCACATAAAGTAATTGCCCGACTTTAAACAGGGTGCAACAAAAGGTGTGCACGTATTTCAAAAGGAGTCCAAACGACATTTGACTCCAAAATTTCCTTGTCAACCATAAAACGGCGTGGAACAAGGTTCGCTAACCAAAATTTGCGTGCGTCAGTTCATTATACAAAAACAAGGAAACGATTCATAATTACACCTCAGTCAAAACACAAAACGACTTGTGCAAGTTCCATATTTAAGACAAACCAACACGTTTCCATTATTTGAAAATATCGACTAAAACATCATAAAACCTCAAATTTGGGGTAGGCATGCAAACTTGTAACACTTCTTAGAAATTTCTTGTGATGACACACATGTACCAAACAACCCACACCAAAATTTCAAGAGACGAAATTCTTTAAATTGATTTCCCAAAATTTCCCATCCGGTCCTATAATGACATTTGAATAAAACGTTATTGGCAAACTTGCACACAACAATGCGTTTTCCAAAACATACAAGGAAATAAGTGATGATAATTTATTGACACCAAAAAGGGTTCAAACCTATTTTCAAATCCCAAATTGCACCAACGGTGCACATCAATATTCGAAACATAGGGGTTCCCATGTTTCCCAAGTTTAAGCAATTCATTTTCCCAAAATTCTCAACACGGAGTATCTTCATCAAAAGTTTCGTACTAGTAACATAAAACGTTAAAATGCCAATGCTTAAAATGTATTTGTTAAAACAATACTCAAAATACACATTTCCTTCAAGACCCAAAAGGCTTTCAATTTTCCAAAATATTCGGTAATTCAAAATTGACCAGTGTCAATGACTCATACGTTTTTGTTTTTTTTTTCAAATAACACGTATTGTAAACCATCCGTGATCCCCACACCACTCAACATGCTTTGACTAAATGGCCTTTCGTTTAAACAAGAGTCAATAAAACATTTTCATGCACGACTCGATTTAACAAAGTGTCGAGAAATAATGGTTACCAAGCTATGCATACCCCTAAGTCGATATAGCACATTTACTTGAAAATGATAATAAAACATTTAACTGACCGCAAGCGCACCAAGCAAATTATTATGAAATGTCAGTAAAAATGTTCTTTCATGCATCACTTAAGCCACATATAAATCAATCCATACACTGAACTATTTGCAACGAAATACTTAGTAACACAAACTTTTGAAAGAAAAGTTACGCGACACTAGAGTTCCAAACTCATCTCTTCTTAGTCGCCTTATGGCATAAAATTAACTTTTCTCACCAAAACTCGAGTGGGACCAAATGCCCAACATAACTCGTAAACTTTTCACATAAGCAAATAGAGTATGCATATAGTAAAATTGTACCTACACGACACAAAATGTCGTACAATAAAACTCCATGAACTTCAATAGACTCAATGACCTCAAGTCAATAAAACGGCACTAAACATCATGCTTCCAAAGCCAAATCGCTATAAGCAAAATCATGAAGGTGACGCTAAAATCCCAAAAAATCCCCTTCTAGGGTAATATCATATAAACAACATTGTTTAACAACTCACATTAAACCAATTCCCAAAATAACATTACATAGATATAATGGAAAATAACTTTCCGTCCAAACTCTAACATATGTGGAGGAGATCCAATGTTAAAGTCACAAGCCGTAGTTATTGTCCAACATCTTAAACATCATAAATTATGATTATCATTATATCCAAAACAAATGTTGAACAACAATGAAATAAGGCAAAACAAATCTCGGCGGAGGTTGCGACTCTCGCAATAAAATGGTTTCATGCACGTTAAAACCATGATTCAAAATCTTGTGTGTGTGCCAAACATTTCTCAAAATTCATAACACAATCCATATAAGGATTGGAAACACAAGAAATAGTTGATAAATTTTATTTTCAAAATAAACTTTGTGCATGACTTAGTCGGCATTCAACATCTCAACTCATACCCTTCCAATTCCATCCGGTCCACTATTGTCATCCGGATGCTTTAACCTCTTAAGGCAAGTTGGGAATTACATCAATTAACTTTATGGTTTTTCCTCAAATCAAAGTCGGCTCAATCAGCCTATGGTTCTAGTCCAATCATAAATCTTGACCCGAAACGGTCTACTTAAAGCAAACATCATGCTTATCGTCACTCTAAGTGACTAATACTAGAATCGTTCATCTATTCCAACGACTACTAGCTTAGTACCTTCTTTACTACCCCAACGATCATCACATTAAAGTAATTCAAGTATGCACACGTAATAGTAGGTTCACCATGACACTGGCCAGGTGTCACTATGAACGCACCGTACATGCTTATCCTTGTTACTCTCGACGTGATTCTCGTTTCTAATAACATCCATCAACTTCAAAACAACCTATCTTAAAAGTGCCTAAAGGTGAATTTCACTCTCTTTTACTTAAACAAACACTAGTTTGAGTCTAGGTATCCAAAATCAACACCTAAATCTCTCAAACTTATGCTCTGATACCAACTTGTAACACCCTCAAATTTGGAATGAGCAACTAACTTTAATTTCGATAAAATAACCAAAAGTAGATAAATCATCTCTACAATTCATTCATTAAAATACCTCGGAATTTAAAACATTATAATTCCCCCAATAAAATAACTTAATCGGGTGTTACTTAACACAACACAAGTTGCTAATTCCAAATACGTGCGAAAGACTTCACTAATTCAAGTCGCCTCTCGTGCACTATACTAGCACTCGCCACTCCACAATGTAGCTAGAGCTACCCCAACCTGAGCCTGTTGCACATGCCGACAAATAAAAAGGGTTAGGCTAACGCCTAGTGAGTTCAAGCATTTTATCATGACTATATAAAATCATAAATCGGGAGAGAGTAGTTTTAGTCATGATCTGAATAAATCTTTAAACGAGATTTTGCGACAAAGATTATCATGAGCAAATCATTTGATAAATCGACAGCTTCAACTTAAATAAATGATTTTCTAAAAGGGTTTGTATAAAAGACATCGACAACCCATTTTCCAAATGCATACAGTTTCTGAGAGGAAAGCTTCCAATGAAAATCGTTTCTCTGCAAAGGACTCAAATCCAAAACTCACATCAAGGATTAATTAATAATAATTTCTCAAATAATCGCCACTGCGAATAAAACTCCAGCAGTTAAAATATCCAATAAGAATGTACATAAATCCATCCATCAATCATGGAAAACAATCCATATGCATGTAATATAACCTCAACAATGCAAATAGATAAAATACCCGAAATCAACACCCTTCGGTGATGGGGGAGACCCGATCTCATCGAATGTGGCAAACACATAAATTAAACCACGATTAAATAAATGCAAGTAAGCTTCTTGGATGTGAAAAACAGATGACATCAACCATACTAGGTCTTTAGTCAATCCTCGGCATCAATCATACTAGATCTTTAGCCCATCTTAGACATCAACCATACTAGGTCTTTAATCCATCTTAGACATCAACCTTACTAGGTCTTTAGTCCATCTTAGACATCAACCATACTAGGTCTTTAGTCCATTTTCGGCATCAACCATACTACGTCTGTAGCCCCTCTTAGACATCAACCATACTAGGTCTTTAGTCCAAGCCATCAAGTTCAATCCTACTGGATCTTTACCTTGGGAAAACCCACCATCCGAAACAAGCTTACTCGACTTAAATATAAATACATGACGCCAAAAGAATAACTAATGTGTTCAAATCATGTAAACCTCAAATATGATGCAACTCATGCAATGCAAACCACAAGCCCACGTCGAGCTTATTAAAACCGGGCGAATGCCATCAAGACTCAATCGAGTCCAAAACCGAGCCCTCTGCTCAAAGATCTAATGATCATTTATCAACATCAAATCATGCAAATGAAATGCAATTAAGCATATAACACATCCTAGACTCCACCCCGAGCATGTAAATATCAACAACGTGCAATAATATGCAACACGGTGCAATAAGAGCAACCCGTAAATAAGACTCCACATCGAGCCATTTAAACCGGACAAATGTCCCAAGACTATCTCAAAGTCAAAACCGAGCAAAATGCTCCAAGCTTGCTAGACCCATAATGTCGGTCATCATCGCATAAAACGCGTTTAAACATTGTTTAAGCAAACACGTATCCCAAAATCATCATTAACCCTAAAACTCAACACGGGTTAAACAAAAGGGGTTTTCCCAAAGGACTCACACCCTTAATATTCTCAAAATGACCCATAACACTAAAAGTGCATTTACCAAATGGTTTGTTAAAATCATTTACACTAACATGATTAACCATCAAATAAACCTCATTTTGAGCAATTAATCTTTTAAAGACAATTTTGGCTTCTAACCATCCAAATATTCAAAAGCCCCAAATACGGGTGTTTTACACATTTATGAAGATAAACACTTCAAAGAGTTAAACCATTCAAATAACTCAACCACATATATTTTCAAGTAAAACACACAAATATTTGGAAAATACTCATTTTGGCATGTACAAAGTTTTCGCAAGGTAACTTGAACTCACCTTGCTAGATTTAGGCTAAATCTAGATTTTCCAAACGTAAGCTCCTTTGAAGAAACACAAGTCCTCAAGCTCCAAATCTTCCAAAAACCAGAGATCCACAATTTCCAACCCTAAATATTTATCCCTAAACACTTAGAATCATTTCCCCCAACATATTACACCCAAAATCACCAATAGATCGAAACCCTAATTTCCAAAATGATGAGAAAAGAAGATTACCTCAACCATCAAGTGAATCCACAAACCAAACACTTCTAATGTTACCAAAGTGAGCCTCAATCTTCATTTCACCCAAAGAAAGGGAAGGGTTTAGGAGGAGGTTGGGTAAAACCATAGAAATTGTAGAAATCTCCCAAAACGAATGTGAAATGGAGAGCTTTGATTTTAACCATGAATCCTTGATAAAAAGGTAAGGGATTTGCTTTGAATCATAAATCTATGGCTCTAAAGGCTCCATAACGGATTTAGGGTTTAGGGAGGGTTTTTGAGAGAGAAATAAGGAAATGGGTATAAGAGAAAATGAGAACAAGGCAACAAAAATCGGACTAAGTAGCCTCTGCACCCCGACGGCGATAGTGACACCGCGATAGTGACATGGTCACTATCGCCGGGAAATAATTGCTCAACCCCTTCCAACTCGCGGTACACTTCCAGCGATAGTGACAGCGCGATAATGCCATGGGCACAATCGTCGGGGCACTATCGCCCAGCCTGTACCGAGCCCCACCAGTCCCCTTTTTGGTCCTTGGTTCCAAATCAAATAGGTCCAACATTCCACTTAGATTAATAATTCCATATTAATATTCAAAATGACGAGATATACATTATTCGAATTTTTGGGGTGTTACAGCAGCGCTCCAATTTTATCATTACCAGATGGATCAGAAGATTTTGTAATTTACAGCGATGCTTCTAAGCTTGGGTTAGGGTGTGTACTGATGTAGAATGGGAAGGTGATTGCCTACGCATCTCGACAGTTGAAAGATCATGAGAAGAACTACCCTACTCACGACATGGAACTAGCGGCAGTGGTGTACGCTTTAAAGATATGGTGACACTACTTGTATGGAGTGAAGTGTCAGATCTACACCGATCACAAGAGTCTTAAGCATCTTTTCGATCAGAATGAATTGAAAATGAGACATAGGAGATGGATGGAACTGTTGAACGACTACGACTGTGAAATCCTTTACCACCCGGGTAAAGCGAATATGGTAGCTGACGCGTTGACTCAGAAAGAGAGAGGAGAATCGACCAAAGTGGTGGCCTTCAGGGTCGAGGCGACTTCGGGACTCCTGGACGAGGTCAATAAATCTCAAGAAGAGGCGTTGTTAGAAAGAAATTTAAAGAGTGAAAGGATCATTGGGGTTACGTCTTTGCTTTGTGTCAATAGTGGTGGGTTGAAGTGTATGAAGGACCGGGTGTGGGTCCCTAAGTTGGGAAACTTGAGAGTGAGCATTTTGGAAGAAGCGCATAAGTCGCGATATTCTATGCACACGGGGACGAATAAGATGTACTGGGACTTAAGACAGTTTTACTGGTGGCCGGGAATGAAGAAGGACATCGCCCACTTTGTAGAACGATGTGTGACGTGTCTGAAGATTAAGACAGAACACCACCGACCGTATGGAGAACTTCAGTCTTTAGAGATACCAGTGTGGAAATGGGATAACATAACCATGGATTTTGTTACGAAGTTACCAAGGACTCCGAAGGGTAACAATGCGATATGGGTGATTGTGGATAGTCTCACCAAGTCCGCGCATTTTCTACCAATCAGGGAGTCGGATCCATTAGAGAAGCTAGCACAGTTGTATATTTGTGAGATCGTATCAAGGCACGGGGTACCGCGATCGATTGTGTCCGATCGTGATAGTCGGTTTACGTCGTCGTTTTGGCGAAGTCTTCAGCGAGAATTGGGTTCGCAAGTGAAGCTGAGCACGGCATATCATCCCCAGACGGACGGCCACAGCGAAAGAACTATTCAAACGTTAGAGGATATGCTCCGAGCCTGCGTAATTGATGTCAAGGGTTCTTGGGAAGTACATCTACCTTTGATAGAGTTCTCGTATAACAACAGTTACCACGCGAGCATCCAAGCAGCACCATTCGAAGCTTTGTACGGACGGAAGTGTCGAACGTCGTTGTGTTGGAACGAAGTGGGGGAAAGGCAGTTAGCAATTCCAGAAATTGTGCAAATGGTTGCGGATAAGATAGAGCTAATCCGTGAGAAAATGAGGATCGCGCAAGATCGACAAAGAAAGTATGCAAACAGAAGAAGGAAGCCTATCGAGTTTCAAGTAGGTGACAAGGTAATGCTTAAAGTCTCGCCTTGGAAGGGAGTGGTACGTTTCGGGAAGAAAGGAAAGTTGAGACCGAGGTATGTGGGGCCTTTCTGTGATCCCACAATGACAAGTAATAAGAGTAAATACACAAGATATATGAATCAAAGAAGTACACCTCTATATATGATTGAAGAACTTGCAGCTTACAACTTCACAGAAGGTTGAGAGGTTTACAAAGTGGAAGGAGGCTGCGAAGATAGAGGCGTGTGTATTTTGTATGTTGTATGTTCTATGTTGTGTTGTGACCTAAAAATACAGATAGTATACTATATATACTATTCAAAGTTTGACAACATGTCACATTTGGTCCCTCAACTATAATACTACATGGTACAAGATAATGTAACATTAACAATCTCCCCCTTTGTACCAATGTAGAGCCATAAGCTTTAGACATTCATTGGAACCACTTGTGTCTTCCGAAGCCCGAAAATCAACTCGAATCTTCTTAGCGCGTTCTGGTAGTCTACTCGATATTTGACGGCATCCATTACTTCCTTTATCAACGCCTTTTGTTTCTTCGACAGCTTCTCTTCTCCTTTAGCATCCAATCGTAATCTGCTCACTAGATGAATCTGAATCATCTTGAAAGTTCCGTCGCTGAATTTATTTGCATCAGTGACTCTCATGAATTTCTTCTCTGAGGCTGAGTCAATGAACACAACTCCAAGATCTGGTTTGCTCAGCACGGTGTAAGCTTGAACACTCTGAATATCTGCCAGATCTAGATTCGGAGGTCTGATGTTGACTCGTTCTTGACGCGCTTCCAAGGCCATTTGAAAATCCTTAAGATATGAAAACTTCAGGATGTTCTTCATGTACCTCTTCAGACTTTGATAAGCATCTGACCATTCTCCCTTCTTTTTAGGATCTCGAGACAGGATTTCATACAAGTTGCAAACGTCATTGAGCTGTAGTTTCTGAAAATCTGCCTCATTAAAGACTAGTTCTGAATCATCTGATCTCTGAACGGTAAATACTGGGTACCAAACCTTTGAAAGCTTTCGCGATTCTATCTTCAGTACTCTTCTGATCGGTTTGTCAGAATTTATTGCATTGGCGTTCAGCGATTCATATCTCATGAAATAGAGATATTCAGTTCTGTGCTTTTCTGGCCAGTCTTCAATCCCGTAGACTTTTTCCCAAGAGATTGGCTGCATGACCCTTACAAACATATTGCTTCGTAAGATTTCCTGAAAGGGAGTCATAATTCTGACTCGTAGGCCAGTCGCCACAAATCCTGGTTCATTCTGGATAATGTCTTGGAGAAGTCTGATTTCTGCTTGAAGCGTTGGATCTCTGAGATGTTCAGCAGGTTGTAGGTTGATAACGATCGGAGCTTGCGGTTGAATTACTTGAGATTGAGCTGGAGTTATTGAAGTATCTGTTTGTTGAATAGAAGATCCTGGAGCTTCAGTCTCTGAATCTAGAGCAACCATCATAGTATCAGAAGAATCAAACACATTTGCAATTTCTTGTTTGATATGCACCGTTGTTCGTTCGGGCTCTTCATCTGAATCTATGATTATAACGTCTGTCGTCCAATCATCTTCTGTTCTATTGTCACTAGCCGAAGGCTTTTCAACCCCAGCTATGACATCAGCTAGAATATCGAGATTCTCTGAGTCAGTGGCTCCTTTACTTGTATCCTCGGACGCTTTACCGGATGATGTCTCAGTTTCTTTCTCTACTGCAGTGCTCTCAGAAGCAGCAACTGTACTTGTTCCAACACCTGTACCTGTACCTGTACTCTCCCCCTCATGGTGATCTGGATCATCCTGATCATCATGTCTTCTTTTCTGAGCGGTTTCAGCTTGAACACCACAAGCCAGTTCGAGTACTTCGACCCTTTTGACAATCGAATGAAAGCCAGCCAAAAAGGAATCTGCCATGTTGGAGATTGAGGTATTTAGCTGCTCAAATTGGGGAACCAGCAGTGGATTGGTGGTTGATGAAGCTTGAGGCGGTGGTGGAGGTGGAGGTGCGGTTTGTTGACGAAGCAAGCTAATAAGATCGACATCCTCGCCTGGTCTTGGATCGTGTTTGGCAAGAAGTCGTGCAAGCAGCTCTGACTTGAGTAGATCTTCAGGAGCAAGATTTAACGGGATCGATGTTGGATCTTGTTGAACGGGTTCGGCTCTAGTCAGTTGAGGTTCAGATGTAGAAGATTCAGCCGGTCCTTTACCTTTCACCGCTCTGATTACATCATCACTTAATTTCTGAAACTCTGCTTTCATTTTGTCAGTATGAGCCTGATATGTGTTGTCGATAGATCTGACGAAATGCTTTAGTAGAGTAAGTGGCACGAATCTATTCGGAGGAGGGCCAACCAAACTAAACGCTCGTTCGAGTTCAGCACTAACACCCAGACCACTTAGGTTACTGGTTGAAGTATCGGTTGAAGCAACCGTACTGCCTGTGTTCAAAGCTGGCATAGTGTTAGCAATGACAGGACTTCCACCCGATCCCCGTGACGCACCAACAAAGGGTGGCACTCTGGGTGTTCCGGTTGGGGCACGAAAGCTCCCAACAAGGTGTTGTTCAAATAGCGGTGACCTAGGAAAAGAAGTTGTTCCAAAAGGCGCTAGACTCGATGTGCTCTGAAATGAAGTCGGTGGCCGGGGCAGGGGCCTACCTGTTTCAATACCAGCGAACACCGAATGTGTTGCCGATAGACTTTGTGCATATTCCCCTGTGCTGAATGAAACACCGGCCTGTTGAGAGACCGATGAGTGGCTTGGTGGGGGTGTGCACTGCATGGTTGGGCGGACCATGGCTGTTTCAATGCTCAACGGCGACGAACGCACGTTGGCAGAAGATGTGGTTGCCCGGCTTGGATCGGCTTGGGAAGAGTCGATAGTTATAACCTTTTCCGACTCTTTCACATTTTCGCTCATTTCTTTTCTCCCTCTTGCCTCACCACTAAGTACGTTTTCTTCATCTACGTCTACTTCTTCGTGTATAAGTGAAGTATCAACAGCAGCAACTGTAGAAGTAACCATAGGTTCTGGTTGTCTAGATGAACCTGCACCAGGTGTTTCAACTCGAGGCCTTTTTCTTGTTTGCCTTGGTAACAAGTTTGCATCTGGATCTGAGTCATATTCATAATCACCAAAATCAACTAGAGGACTGAATGGTTATGTTCTTTGGCTTGAAGAAGATGTTGCTTGATCGCCAGAGCGTGAAGATGTAGCACGACCAGTACTTCGAGTCCTACCCCCCACTCTCTTTCTTGTTGTTCTTCTCACCACTCGTTGTTCAGGAACCCCTTGTTCCTGAACCCCCTCGACAATAGGACCCTCACCACCTACTGGGTTTGCATCTTGGGCAGGTCCAGCCGGATCTGGCTGGTCCATTAATGCGTTTTGCTCCCTATACTGAATCACTACCCAGCTAGCCTGGTCGGCATAATTCAGTACCTCTGGTCGAATAACGGCGGTATGTACGAATGGTTCATGTGCTGGCGGTACAAGGCGGTGCATCCAGCTTGCTGGTCCTCGCTCAGCTTCCTCTCTTCTTGGGATTTCCGGTCGGTCTTGCATAGCCTGATGAATCAGGATTTGGAAGAACCGTTGAAATGGCACAAAGTTGCGTCTCATTTTGGGTTTGAGCTGATCTGCAACAATTTCCACCATTTCATTCCAGATAAGGACAGCATAGTCTATATTGCGGTTGAAGGCGAATGCATGAAACATCTTTAGGATCGCTAGATTCGTCTTATCTAGGCCAGTATGCTTAGATGTCATGCAGCGATTGAGGATTGAGCATAGGGTGTACCACACCGGCGGTAGATGTTGTCTTCTGAATTGTGATGAACCGGTGAGTACGGGGACTCTTGGATCTTGATATCCAAGGCTGCGGATATCCGTGAATAATTCTTCAGAAACAGCTGGATCTTCGAAGTTGTCGCGTCTTGGAAGTTCGAGAGCACGACGTAAGCCTTGTAGTGTGATCCTTACTTCGAAATGGTCTATATTAGCATTGAATCGATGTGGTCGAGCCATAGGATTGAATCGGAGTGTGTGCCAAAATTGTTGTAAATAAATGGCAGGCACTCTCTCGACCCTTGTCAGTGCAGTGCGAATTGGATGACCACGGATGATCTCTAGAATTATCCGGTGAGAGAAGTTGCTTTCAAGATCCAGGTGATGATTATTTTCACGGATTGCTAGAAAGCTGGCCCTTGGCATGATTTCTTCATCCGGGTCAACGGCATTGACGGATGGATGTGAAGAGCGTTGCGAGGCGATGATTGTGTTGTCATCGGATGCATATTCAGCAGGTTGTTCAGCCATCTGTAAGGTATTTTAACATGTTAGAACAGATTTAAGCAATTCAAACAGAAAGGTATTTTTCTTGAAAAAAAATCCCAAAAAAATGCAAAGTGTAAGAAACCTCGCAATGCACGATTGCAAGGCTCGCAGTCAACAGATGTAGAAGATTGCGAGGCTCGCAAAACCTGGAAGGTTGCGAGGATCGCAGTCTTAAAGAGTATGTGTTGCGAGGCGTTTGAATGTCAGATGATTGCGAGGCTTATGAACATTAGCAGTAAAACCCATGTGATTTTCCAGATTTTCAAAATTAGCATGTATAGATGTTAAAATTGATACTAGCATGCTCGGTTTTAGTTTGTGAGTAAACCCTAATCATTTAAAACATCTAACAAGCACCAATCAATCAAGTTTTAGCATGTGACAGAGACCTAACCTAAAACCCTTTAAACCCTAGATGCAAAATCGATTAAAATAGGAGTTTTATCGGATGAAATGTAATAAGAATCGAGAATACATACCTCTTAATCGAATGTAGTCGATTACACGGAATAGAATCAACAAATAATACTCCTTTGGTCGAATCGCAATGTTCAGTATCGAGAGAAAAAAAACGAGGGTTCTTTTATGGAGAGGTTTTGAAATAAAGACTAAGTCAAAGATCGCAAGTATATATAAACATTTGAAATCCGTGACACGTGTCACTACCTGATTTGCCCAAAATTAAAAAAAACGGATCGCAATGAAAAATCCCAAACCTCGCAATATAAGATTGCGAGGGAATCTTCGCATCGCAGGTAACAATTGCGAGGGAATCTTTGGATCGAAGGAATCTTCGCATCGCAACAGTTTATTGCGATGGAATCTTTCCATCGCAGTCTTCTATTGCGAGGAATTTTGATTAATTTTGACATTTTGACATTTTTGATCTTTTTCCAAATTTTAGCCCACGGGAAGATGTCCAACTTCCAATTGTTTATCTAAACTAGGTAATTTCCAAGACTATTTTTCACTCCCCCTTAAATGATGCATAAGGGTTTGTAAAAAATACACGTTAGAAGCACTTACCTTGTTATCTTCAAGCATTAAGTATTTGGAAATACCTTTTACTTACTCTGTCATGTATGCACACTCCCCCTCTTTTTGTGCATACTCCAATTCATGTACTCCCCCTGAGACTATGAACAAGTCTTTTGCACACATAGATATCATCACAATTGTATCGATACGATAAAATAAACTTTGAAACACAACAAATACATGAAATTGAAATATCTTATGTTGATAATAGAATGTGATGAAAATATGAATGTATCAATTTAGATAGATTTATCTAGATTGAAAGATACATATTTCCATCCATTAAATGATCAAATTAGATATTACACTTTCATGTTCAACATGCCAAGCTTGGATATTAAGAAATTAAAGCGTTTTTCATCCAAGGCTTTTGTAAACAAATCGGCAAGTTGATGCTCTGTTGGAACAAAATATAATTCAACCGTACCTTTTTCCACATAGTCTTTTATGAAGTGATACCTGACATCTATGTGTTTGGTCTTTGTGTGTTGAACCGGATTTGCTGTAATGGCAATTGCACTTTTGCTGTCACAGTTGATAGGGATCTTCTCGTATCTGAAGCCGTAGTCCTGCAGTTGAGTCCTCATCCACAGAACTTGTGAACAACAACTGGCCGCAGCAACATACTCTGCCTCCGCAGTTGATGTAGAAACACAGTTTTGTTTCCTCGATGACCAACTGACCAACTTTTCCCCTAAAAACTGAACATGACCAGAAGTGCTCTTCCGGTCTAGCAAGCTACCTCCATGATCTGCATCTGAGTATGCAGTGAGCTCGAATCCTGATCCCTTTGGGTACCAAAGTCCAAGGTACGGTGTCCCTTTCAAATATCGAAAGATCCTTGTAACAGCACTTCGATGTGATTGTTTTGGTTGTGCCTGAAATCTTGCACATAAACATGTAGAGAACATTATATCTGGACGACTCGCAGTGAGGTACATTAATGAACCTATCATCCCTCGGTAGTTCTTGACATCGACATCTACACCGTTTGGATCAGGACCAACTTTTGATTGGTGAGCCATAGGTGTACCAATCGAAGTACAGTTTTCCATTTTGTATTTCTTCAAAATGTCAAACACGTATTTTGATTGGTTGATGAAGATACCTGTCGAGAACTGCTTGACTTGTAATCCGAGAAAGAAACTAATTTCTCCCATCATACTCATCTGGAATCTGGTCATCATTAAACCCGAAAACCACGTGCATAATCCAGGATTAGTTGAACCAAAAATAATGTCATCGACGTAAATTTGTACCAAAAGAATATCACCTTCTTGTTCCAGAGTGAAGAGAGTTGTGTCAATTTTACCTTTTCGAAAGCCAGCACCAAGTAAGTAGGTAGATAGGATTTCATACCAGGCGCGAGGGGCTTGCTTCAGACCATAGAGAGCTTTGTCAAGTATGTAGACATGATCTGGATAATCTGTGTCCACAAAACCCTCTGGTTGAGAAACGTATACTTCTTCTTTCAAAACGCCGTTCAAGAATGCTGTCTTCACGTCCATTTGATAAACAGTGAAGTTTCTGTAGGCAGCGTATGAAAGAAATATCCGTATTGCTTCTAAGCGAGCAACCGGTGCGTATGTCTCATCATAGTCTATTCCCTCCTGTTGCCTGTACCCTTTCGCTACAAGGCGTGCTTTGTTTCTTATCACAATCCCTTCACTATCTTTCTTGTTCTTCAGGATCCATTTTGTACCAATGACCGTTTTACCCTTTGGTCTAGGAACAAGTCTCCATACTTTTAGAGCTTCAAATGAGTTCAGCTCATCTTGCATGGCAATTATCCAATCTGGATCTTCTAAGGCATGTTGAACAGATGTAGGTTCAACTTGACTAAGAAAGAGCGCAAATAGGACCTCGTTTGCCGTTGCCGATCTTGTTTTGACTGGTTCGTTGACTTGACCAACAACCTGAGTAATGGGGTGACTCTGCGTCCATTTCGTTGAGTGTGGGAGAGATGCAGCACTTACATTTGGATCCACCAAGGTAGGGTCTTTATCGAAGTTCAACTGTATTGTCAAGATAGGTTCCGGTGTTTTGACAGGTTCATTGACAGATGTGTCAACAGGAACTGCCTCCGGTTCTGCTTCAGAAGATGACTCTGGTATGTTTGCAGACCCATCATCATTGACATTTGAAGTTGTACCCGACGAAGAAGCATCATGTGTGGATTCACGTTGTCGTCTACTTCTCATGATGATTTCTTGTGTAGAAACCAAATGCCTGTCACTCGAAGATGTTGTCTGAGTCGTTGCATCTGTTGAGGGTGCCGATGAAGGACCCGACAACGAAGCCTGAGCTGGTGTTGCAACCTGACTCCTGTTATTTAAAGATGACGAAGAGTTATCATTATTAAAGTAGTCATCATAAAAGTATTCAAACAATAAATCAAGATCACTGGGCTTTGAGTTAGAAGTGGAAGCTTGATTCTTGTTTGATGTCCTAGTCACCATCGGACGTATTTGTCCGGATGCTAGGATCCCTGATATTGCGGGTTCTGTACTGTTATGGACAGAAGCCATTTCTTCAGATTCGTCGAATTTGACATTGACACTTTCTTTCACATTCTTTGAAGACTTGAGATAGATCCTGTAAGCCTTTGATGTGAGCGAGTATCCGATAAAGAAGCCCTCTAGCCCTTTAGGACTGAATTTGTTCAATTTGTCCTTATCGTTCAGCACAACGCACCTGCAACCAAACACACGAAAGTAGTGTATTACAGGTTTTCTATTATTCATTAATTCATATGGTGTTTTGCCAAACCGTCGATGTATAATGGAACGGTTTTGTGTGTAGCATGCCGTTGCAACAGCTTCAGCCCACAGATACAGAGGTAGATCAGAATAAGACAGCATCGTTCTGGCCGCTTCAACGAGTGTTCGGTTTCGTCTTTCAACTACACCATTTTGCTGAGGTGTTCTGGCCGCAGAATATTGATGTGAAATTCCTAATGACTGAAAGAAGTCATCAAGAGTTCTGTTTTTGAATTCTGTCCCGTTGTCTGATCTGATATTCTGAACTGATAGTTGTAGATTCACTTGAATCTGTTTGATTAACGAGATGATCAAGTCTGGAGTTTCGTCTTTTGAACGAAGAAACTTGACCCATGTATATCTTGAGAAATCATCAACAACAACTAACACATATCGTTTGGCATTGATACTCTGAGTCTTCATCGGACAACAGAGATCCATATGAAGAATTTCTAGTGCTTTGCTTGTGCTGGGTTCCGGCTTTGGTGGGTGAGGAGCATGCTTTATCTTCCCTGTTTCACATGCAGTACAGAAGTTGTCTTTCTCAAACTTCAGTTCTGGTAGACCAGTAACTAAATCACCTGTCTGCAGCTTTTGAATGTATCGAAAGTTGAGGTGAGATAGTCTTCGGTGCCATAACCAACTTTTGTCAAACGACGCCTTTGACATCAGACACACATTCATCTTGGGGTTTAGCTTGGATAGGTCAATGGTGTAAAGATTTGAATTGCGCGACCCAACTAGAAGTTCATTTCCGTCATCGGTTAGAACTGCACACCGAGTCTTCTTGAAATGTACTTGTAGGTCTTTGTCACAGAATTGACCTATACTAAACAGGTTGTGTCCCAATCCTTCAACATAGTTAACCTTGGTTATTTTGACCTTGTCTGTTACTATGTCTCCATAACCTAAGATAGGAGAGTACTGATCATTTCCAAATTTGACTCTCCCTCCATCTCTTTCTACAAAGTTGCTCAAGAGTTCCTTTCTTCCAGTCATGTGTTTTGAGCAACCAGAATCCAAGTACCACGCATGACGGAGCTGCAAAAAGGAATTTAAACAGTTTTAGGTACCCATTGCCAATTGGGTCCTTTTGGGTTAGGAGTCTTTGTAGTTCTAGGTAGCCATTTCAAATTGGCAATGCTCTTTCTATTACCATTGTTAGAGTAATTAGGTGTATACAACCAACAGTTATAGTCAGATTTTCCAATGAAATCATCCACACCACATGAAGCACAACAGATTTTATCATGAGACAAGTTAATCAGTTGTTGCATTGTATAAATCTTGCAAGGTGTTACAAGTTTTCTATTGTCAACAGCATGATTAATTACATTCAAAAACAACTTGTCCTTCTTGAAATTTAAAACATTTAAAGGAACTTTGGATGATTTGATCTTTGTCACTTCTTGTGTGGATGCTTTTATCTTCCACTCAAGTTTCTTGTTGGTTCTTAAATTACGATCTGAAACACCAGACAAAGAAGAGTTGTGAGATTTTGAATATAGAGTTTGAGTAGATTTAGCATGCTTCTTCTGTTTTGGTTTTCTTTTCTTTTTCTGAAATGATTGTTTTGATTTAGATTTAGAATAATAATCATTGACAGAAATTTTCTCTGAAGACTTGGAAGATTCCCCTTCCAAAATGATCTTTTTAGGTTCCTCTTCTTTTATCAAAAAATCAGTGTGATCTGGAAGTTTTGCACTGAAGTCAAATAGAACAGGCAATTCATTTTCAACTTTGCCTTTGCCTTTACCAACATCCATACTATCAATATCAGTATCACTTTCTGATGAAGCATAAAAGAAACCATAAGACTTAGGATAATGAAATTCATTAAATTCTGATGAAGCATGTTTAACTGATTTTTCCTTTAAATTCCAAAAATCATAACCATGAGATGTTGGTTTACTAAGAAAATCATCTATTTCTTTTTCTTGGTCATCTATTTTACAACCCTTCAAAACAGTTGTTCCCATGAAAGCTTTGCATGAAGAAAGATCTGAATCAGAAGAATGTGTTACGTTTGAAACCTTTTCATCAGATATTTCCTCAAGTTTTCTTTTCATATCAATTAAGTTTTCTAAAAGAACTGTGATCACAACTTCCTTTTCAATCTCAAAAACAACTCTGTCGACATCGCGAATGTCTTCAATCTTGCTTTCGGATATTCTTTGTGAGAAAACGGTATTTTTAGATACAAGAGATTCTTTTTCGAACTTAAGTTTCTCTCTTTCTTTCCCTATTAGTTGTCTTTCAAGAAAAAGCGTTTTCTGAAAAGTAAATAGTTGATCTGAAAGATCCAAACATCTAAGTTCTAGAGATTTCTTTTCTTCAAAGCTTTCAGGTTCATCATTTATGCTATATGACAAAACAGTAAAGATAACTTCTTTTTCAATATAAAAAAGAAGTTGATCTTCGTTTCTGATTTCTTCAACATTAAAAATTATATTCCTTTCGAGCTCCATGAGTTTTTGTTCAAGAACCATTGGTGGAAAATACCTTTTTCCTTCCAAAACAGATTTTTCAGGATTATCCTTTTGAGTATTTTCTTTTTCCTCTGGTTCTTTAACAATATAACTCTCAAAATAATCATTTGGTAAGGTTTTTTCATTATCTAATGCCTTGGCATTCTCTGGACCATACCAAAAAGGAAGTTGCATTCTAACAGTGATTTTTCTTTTTGTTTCTTCCTCAGCCTTTTGTTCTTCCTCATGAAGTTGTTTGATTTGATAGCAAGGATGTGTAACAGGCATAAACCATTCAAATTCATACTGAGTGGGAGTTTTAGTTATGGCATTCCTTAGGTACTGAGGATTGTCATATCCAATACCCCACTTTGCGTTATAGTATCTGAATTTGTTTGGCTTATTCATTTGAATTGTTTGTTCTGTTTGACCTGCTTTGTACAGTTTATTTTCCAGATCTTTGATATTTTCACTCAGCTCTTCATTTCTTTCTTTATAAGCATGTAAAAGACTTTCAAACTCGCTATTCTTTATTTCTGAACTCATTAATTTTTCCGATAGTTCAGATACTCTATCTTGAAAGTACGCATGACCAATATCGAATTCAGTCTTTTTCTTTTTCAATTCAGTAATTTGACTGTCTTGTTCTATTAGTCTTTCCTTTTGAGTTGAAATTATTTCATTAGCAATGTTCTCATCAGCTTTTAATTCTTCTAACCTTTGTGTTAAGCATGCTTGTTTAGAAATAAATTGATTATAGAAATCGAAATATACCTGTTCTGAAGTAGACTCTGCTCCTTCATCATCGGCTTCTTTGGTCATGAAGCACATCTTTGTTTGAGCAGTAGTCTCATTATTAGCTTCATCATCAGAATGATCAAGCCAGTAATCCTCTTCTACCTTTAGTGCAATACCCGATTGCTTCTTTTCAGCAAGCAACAACTTGTTTTTGTAGTAATTGGTATCTTTCACTATCTGCTTCCAGCACTCCTTCGCGAAATGACCAGGTTTCCCACAGTTGTAACAGGTCTGTGGTTCTTCCTTTTTCTCAAAAATCTTTTTCTCCTCTGGCCTCTTGTAATCATTTGGCCGTCTATACTCAGTAGGCCTTTTGTACTCTTCCGGCCTCCTGTATTCTGCTCTTTTGCTTGATTCAACATGCGCCCTATGCTCAAAGTTCTTTGAGCCCGACGCATACCTCTGATTATTAGAACCAGGACTTTTCCCAAATTTTCTCTGAAAAGAACTGGTAAGCAGAGCCAGAGAATCCTTCATTCTCTCTATTTCTTCTATCCCACTTGCTTCCTCCATTTCTCCTTCAGACTGGTTCTCCTCATCCTGGGAGTATCCTCTGCTTGAAATCAACGCAAGTGGATCTTGCTCTTCATCCTTCATCCCTCTTTTATCTTCATTCTTCACTTTCCTATTCTTCTTCACTTTCTTCGCTTCAGCATCATCTTCATCCTGCTTCAACGTTTCAAACATCTGTTGTAGAGGTAATTCTGATAGCTTAGCATTCTGCTTCATTCGGTGAGCGTACTTCTTCCATTCTGGTTGAAGAACGGTCAGGAATTTTACGTTGTGCTCAATAACCTTCCTCTCTATTTTGAATCTGCTTAGCTCATTCAATATTGTGGTGAAGCGTACATAAGTAGAGTCAAGAGTCTCTCCTTCTTTCTGTTTGAAGCATTCGTATGAGTTGATGATGGTTGAGATTTTCATTTGATTCTCTACTTCAGATCCTTGAAATAACTTTATCAGTTCATCAAACATGGCTTTACCAGATTGATTTTTGCTGTCTACCCTCCGATAGACATTATCGGTCAAGGCCTGAATAATTAGAGATTTCGCCATTTTATCTCCTTGGTACAATTTCTTCTGTTCAACAGAGTAGTGAATCGGTAGAACAGTAACAATATCTGGAATTGGATCACCATCAATAGCAATCCCTCTTCTTGTTATAGGCTTCATTGGTCCATTATCTAGAGAATTGATAATGAATTCTCCGTTCTCTTGTCTATCTACCCAGTCTAGGAATCTGTCTTTCCAAATTTTGAATTCTGATGTAAAGAGAACTGGAGGTTTGTCTTTGGAACCAATGGATAGCACATCTCTTGTAGTCATTTAATTACTTGTGTGATCGTTTTATCTCTTGTTCAGTAGCTTTCTTTTTCAACAAACTCTTTCTGTCTCTGCCTTTGTATGGGTTGCGAGGCTACTGTTTGCGATGCAACAAAAAGTCTCAACAATCTGTTGCGAGGCAAACAAAGTATCGCAATGAAATTGGATCGCAGTGAACAATTGCGATCGAAACTAAGTCTCGCAGTCAACAATTGCGAGGCAAACACCAAACCAACAAATCGCAATAACAGATTGCGAGGCAAGAAACAGATCGCAATTAAAAATTGCGAGGATCGCAGTCCAAAGATCCTGAAAGTTGCGAAGCTCGCAGTCCAGAATTTTAGAAGGTTGCGAGGCTCGCAGTCTTAATTTCTAGAAGATTGCGAGGGGTTTGAATCTTGCGAGAGATATGAATATTAGTTGGTTGCGATGGTTATGATGATTTTTAAGCAGATGTTCAAATGAACTAAAAAATGCTTGAAATTTTGAACGAGTGTTCCTGGGTAATTTCTGGGCACTTTTATAACCATGAGTTTTGTCTAAAAACCAACCTAACCTTGATTTGATGAGCAAAACAGTGAGTTTTACTCAAAAACAGAGACTTCGTGAAAAACAGAGAAGATGCACGTATTGATCTAATTTCCTGGTGATATGCGGAATTAAATACACAGGAAATTTCTATTTTCACTTCTTGATCGATTCCAACCACTAGAAGAACTCCAGAGACCAAAATCAACCAAAAAAATTGAACTTGAAGAATACAGATACGTACAACTTTTAAGAACAAATCTGAACAAAATGATATTAAGCTCTGATACCAATTGTGATCCCACAATGACAAGTAATAAGAGTAAATACACAAGATATATGAATCAAAGAAGTACACCTCTATATATGATTGAAGAACTTGCAACTTACAACTTCACAGAAGGTTGAGAGGTTTACAAAGTGGAAGGAGGCTGCGAAGATAGAGGCGTGTGTATTTTGTATGTTGTATGTTCTATGTTGTGTTGTGACCTAAAAATACAGATAGTATACTATATATACTATTCAAAGTTTGACAACATGTCACATTTGGTCCCTAAACTATAATACTACATGGTACAAGATAATGTAACATTAACACTTTCGTCATTTCTGAACGGGTCGGGGCAGTAGCCTACAAGTTAGACTTGCCAGAAGAATTAAAGGGAGTTCATCCGACGTTTCATGTCTCGAACTTAAAGAAGTGTTTGGAAGAAACAGATGTGACTATTCCTTTGGAAGATATTAGTGTTGATGAGAGACTGGCGTACGCAGAAGAACCAGTTGAGATTGTGGATAGCAAGATCTGAAAGTTAAGGAACAAGGAAATCAGGCTAGTAAAGGCCCAGTGGCGGTTTCATAAAGGCCAAGAGGCGACTTGGGAAGTAGAAGCGGACATGAGGTCCAAATACCCTCATCTTTTCTGCAATGGAATTTCGGGGACAAAATTCTTTTGAGGGGGAGGTATTGTAGTAACCAAGTCTCAAGTATTTAGAAGCATAAGAGTTTTGTGGGAGTATCTTGAATTTTTTCAACTTCAAGGGGGCTGAATTGTAAATTGGTGTGAGGGTATAAAAACCCTCAATGATTGCACAAAACCCTAGGTGAGTATTATTTTCTTCTTTGGCGGCTTGGGAGTGAGAGCAGAGAAAGAGGAAGCAAACTACAATCTGCATTTGTGAAGAAGATGTGGAGGTTTTCAAATCAATAAATTCAAGGTAATAATCTGGACTCATTTCTTCTCATCTTCTATCAATTTAAGTTTTGGGATAAATAAGATTTTGGAGAAAATTGGGATTTCTGGGTAAATATGGAAAGGATGAGCTGCTCACTTGTGATTTAATGATGAAGTATGTTATGCCTTGTAAAAGTAATCTCACGTAGAGGTTTATTTGATTTGTCCCATCTGGGAAAGGCTGTTTGTGGATGTGCTCGATTGAAGCCGACTACCGGATGTCGTGCCCTTTTTCCGGAATTTAAGTTCCGGTATAGTAGTTCTGAAATAGTCGATGTCCGGTATGGGATCCGGAGTAGTGTTGGAACCGGAATCCGGACTTGATCGGTTATAGAACTGGAATCCGGATTGGATCCGGTATAGAACCGGAATCCAGATTGGACCCGGCATGGGAGTGGAGTCCGGGATTTGGATCTGGATCAGGAGCAAAGTCTGGAACTCTGGTTCTGGATTCGGTTGTTCTGTTGAGTCAAGTTTTTGGGGATATGTTCTGGTTATTGTGAGTGAAATGTTAAGCCTTATTATAATTAATCTTTTCAACCTCATAAGTATCCCATCTAGAAACCGGGGGCGTACGTGAGAAGAATTGTGCAAGTCGACAGGTGAGTTTTTCTAACTAAATACGTGTTTTAAATGTGTTTTCTGAAGTAAGTAAACAAATAGAAATGCCATGTTTTATTAAATGAAAATGCATGTATGAAAGTTTATTTGAGATGTATGCATACATTGTTGTTAGATGTAAATTGACTAAGTCGGGGGGTGTGGCCCGCCAGTGCTCATACCGGGGGGTGTGTCCCGTTTATGACATGGGAGGTGTGACCCACTAAGGTAGTGTGAGACTGACACGTTGTTACTTCTGAGTGACTTCAGTGTGCCATTTACGTGTATGGTGTTACATGAAAGTTTTATTTAAAGTTTTTTTTGGGAATGGTGTCCTAGGCTATGCCTAGACTAATCCATTGGCAAATTATGACTGTAATACATCAGCCCTGGTTAAACCTCAGTGGCCACAATTGTTGTGTACGCCTGGATTAGAACCCTGGGCAGATGGGATATTCCACCACATCCCCCAGGGCCTTAACCAGTACGCCACAACCCTTGTGGTTAGTTTTATTTAAAGTTGTTATCTATGAAAGTTATGAATTGCTTTAAATATGTTTTATCGAACTGTGGTTTCTTGAGGGAGCTCACTAGACATCATGGTCTAACCCCGCTTTTCTAAAACTAAACCTTTTCAGGGAAGCAGATAGTAGGAAGCTCCAGTAAGAGTAAGGAGAAGATTTAGAGTGCGGATGCTTCTAGAGATAGTAATGTCAATGATGTTAATTAGACTTTATTTTATTCTCAGTTGTGAATAGGTTGTTTCCGTCAACCTAGTTTTGAGACAGTTGTATTGAGAAATTTTGGGACCCCTTTTTGGAATGTTTTATATTCAAAGTCATGTTATACGTTTACTCATTTTGGGTTGTTACATAATTTATTTTAATGTGTGGTTTTGAAAAAACGGTCATGTTTTTTTTATAAATTTGTTTAAGGAATGCCGTTTTTTAAGGAGTTCATGATTAGAGAATTTGAAAGTGGTTAGAGATAAGGATTAATTAATAAGTGTCCACAATTTAAGGATTTGAAGGTTGTTAGAGATAAGCATTATTCTAAAGCTTCATTAGTTGTTTTTAAGAGATTTTAAGTAATAAGTATTAAATAGCGGTACATGAAACTTTAGGGATTGTTTTTAAAAGTTTTTCATAAATGTTTTATAAATCAATATATATATATATAACAAAATGTAAGAGAGAGAGTTAAGGAGAAGCGTCCATTGAGACTTTAAAATTTTCTTGGAGTTTTGATTTTTTTTTAAATCAAAGGTAGCATTAAATGAGTTAATCATTTCATTTCTTTTTTACTAATTGCTATTGTTTTATTTATTCAATATTAATATTTTTAACAAAGCAAAATATTATTTACATCCCATTTTTTAACAACAATATATATAACTATACCATGTGTTCTTATTAAATTTTTATTTTTATTTAACATATATTTTTATTTGAATTTTTTTTCTTTCTCACATAGCCAAATTTTAGATAGAATGCAACAATCATCATCAATATATATATATATATATATATATATATATATATATATATATATAAAGCAAAATGTAAGAGAGAGAGTTAAGGAGAAGCCTCCACTGACGCTTTAGAATTTTCTTGGAGTTTTGATTTTTTTTTTAAATCAAATGTAGCATTAAATGAGTTAATCATTTCATTTCTTCTTTACTAATTGCTATTGTTTAATTTATTCAATATTAATATTTTTAACAAAGCAAAATATTATTTACATCCCATTTTTTAACAACAATATATATAATTATACCATGTGTTCTTATTAAATTTTTATTTTTATTTAACATATATTTTTATTTGAATTTATTTTCTTTCTCACATAGCCAAATCTTTAATGGAATGCAACAATGGTTATAAATGAAAACTTATTTTAATGGAATATATTTTTTGTTATTTAATTTTATTATTTGTTGTAGTAAGCTAACAATGCTTATTTTTATTTGAATTTATTTTCTTCCTCGCATAGCCAAAACTTAGATGGAATGCAACAATGATTATAAATGAAAACTTATTTTAATGGAATATATTTTTAGTTATTTAATTTTATTATTTTTTGTAGTAAGCTAACAATGCTTATTTTTATTTGAATTTATTTTCTTTCTCACATAGCCAAAACTTAGATGGAATGCAACAATGATTATAAATAAAAACTTATTTTAACGGAATATATTTTTTGTTATTTAATTTTATTATTTTTTGTAGTAAGCTAACAATGATTATAAATAAAAACTTATTTTTAAAGTGTATTTTTAGCGATTGAGTATTTTTTTCTTATTAATCTAACATATATTTTTATTTGAATTTAATTTGTTTCTCAAATAACCAAAATTAGATGGAATGCAACAATGGTTATAATTGAAAACTTATTTTAGTGGAATATATTTTTTGTTATTTAATTTTATTATTTTTTGTAGTAAGCTGACATTGCTTATAAATAAAAACTTATTTTAAAAGTGTCTTTTTAGCGATTGAGTATTTTTTTTCTTCTTAATCTAACCTAGATTTTTATTTGAATTTATTTTCTTTCTCACATAACCAAAACTTAGATGAAATGCAACAATGGTTATAAATGAAAACTTATCTTAATAGACTACATTTTTTGTTATTTAATTTTATTATTTTTTGTAGTAAGCTAACAATGGTTATAAATAAAAACTTATTTTAAAAGTGTCTTTTTAGCGATTGAGTATTTTTTTTCTTCTTAATCTAACCTAGATTTTTATTTGAATTTATTTTCTTTCTCACATAACCAAAACTTAGATGAAATGCAACAATGGTTATAAATGAAAACTTATCTTAATAGACTACATTTTTTGTTATTTAATTTTATTATTTTTTGTAGTAAGCTAACAATGGTTATAAATAAAAACTTATTTTAAAAGTGTATCTTCTTAGCGCTTGAGTGCTTTTTTTCTCTTTATTAATCTAACATATATTTTTATTTGAAATTTTTTTACATAACCAAAACTTAAATGAAATGCAACAATGGTTATAAATGAAAACTTATTTTAATGGAATATATTATTTGTTATTTAATTTTATTAATTTTTGTAGTAAGCTAACAATGCTTATAAATAAAAACTTATTTTAAAAGTGTATATTTTTTTAGCGATTGAGTATTTTTTTTCTTATTAATCTAACAATCAATCATCAATATATAAAACAAAGCTAAAACATTAAATCAATGAGAAGTCGTCGTTGGCCTTTATCTAAATATTTTATCATACTTATATTCATATACAACATTAGTATACACCGTGCAACGCACGGTGCAGTTACCTAGTATAGTATAGATAAGAATGTAAAACTAACTGTACATCAAAAACTGAACTGTTTAAAAAAAATGATTTTTTTAGAATAGATCAATTATGAGCTGAGTTTTCTAAAAATCTTATTGTTTATTTGGTTTAACTGATTTTATATTTAGGAAAGGTAGCAAAGGCCTTGAAAACTCTGTTTTTAACATTTAAATAACGACAAAATAACAATATTTTAGAGATTTCGTACTTAATATTTCATCAATTTTATTTTGTACTTGTAATATAGTAATATAGATATATTGATTAAATTTAGAGTGAATTACATCGGTGGTCCATGTGATTTACCCAAATTTTGGATTTCATCCCTAAAGTACACTATTTACGGTGGTGGTCCTTAACTTTTTTATTTACTTTCACTAATGGTCCTTCTATGTTAACTATAACAGAACCGTGGGTGAAAGTAAATTAAACATAAGAGGACCATGAGTGAAAGTAAATCAAACATAGGAGAACCATGAATGAAAGTAATTAAAAAGTAGGAATCACCACCGTAGATAGCGTACTTTAGGAACCAAATCCAAAATTTGGGTAAACCACCGGGTGTAATTCACTCTTAAATTTATCTTTTAATTCTTTCTTTTTGATAAAGTAATTATATTCCTTTGATATAATTGAATTGATGAACGAGTAAGGAACATCAAGTTCAAAAACAAGTGATTAAGGTAATGAAAACCATCCTGCAGATTTAATTTGAACCAAATACATAATAAAAGATGGTGCAGAGGGATGAGACCTGCTAATTAGCTAATAGTTAAGGGACTATTTCCTAATTTACAGCATACCCAAATAATGTCAAACCTAAGACCCAGTCAAAACGTGGAATAAACCTGTCGACTCCAATCCAACTTGGTTCATTGTTTATATATTTGATCAGGTCCTAATTATTGACATTTACTCGCTTCGTCTTATAAAGTCAACTGCCATTAATCAGACTTTGATCAACAACACCATTTATATCACAACTTCTTCCAATATCAACTGCACTGCACTCCCATCATGGTTGGTGCTCCCATGGATCCATCCACCAGATACGCTCCTCCCGCAACCGCCTATGCAACACCAAGCGCTGCACTTTCCACTGTCCAATCCTACAATTCTCCTTCGGCACCACCACCTTACTCCGCCATGCAACAACCACCAGCCGCCCCTTACCCTGCCGTCCCACAGCCAGCAGCTCCCTACTCAACCGGGCCAACCTACACTAATGCATCATCCATCTATCCTACAGCTCCTCCTGGTTTATCATACCCTCCTAATTCAAATCCAATGGCATCACTTTTACCATCTTACCCTCCTAATTCTGCTCCAGGGTCAACATACCCTCCTACTGGATCAAACCCTTTTCCTGGATTAAACACACAGTCTCCATTCCCAAATTACCCTCCAACTTCTGGTAATTCAGCTTACCCTCCTAATTACCCTCCTGCTGCTGCAACATATCCACCGCATACAACATACCCACCATCAAACACCACATATCCACCATCAGCCGCCACATATCCACCATCAGCATATCCAGCACCACAAGGTTATCCTGCACAACAAACTGCAGCACCACCACCAGGGGTCTACCCGCCACCATCAGCATATCCAGCACCACAAGGTTATCCTGCACAACAAACTGCAGCACCACCACCAGGGGTCTACCCGCCACCACCATCAATTGGAGTGTATCCACCACTCCCATACTAAAATCTCCTTTTCGGTACCTGTATCATTCAACTGAATAAGCTGCTCGACATTTACCTCTTTTTTATTATATGTTACTTTCAATTGAGTCAACGCATGTATGCATTTTTGTTTCCCTGTGAAATCTTAACACTAATTGTTTTCTCTCTTTCAAAAGGGAAGAGATATTAGCTTCAACTTCCATGGCAGTTGGGAGGTGGGGGTTACACTTATCTTTCAATATAAAAGCAAACACCCAACCCTCATGTGATTAATAAACACTACTTGTAGAGTTTCCCAACTCCCCAATCTACCTACCATTATGTGAATCAACCAAGAAAAGAACTAAAACAAGTTAGAGCTGTTTCTAGCATGATCAGCAATAAATATGTAGTAGGGGTTGTTTGTTTACCTCTTAATAGTTCCATTAAGAGGCAACCTCTAAATCGTTAAGAGGTGAATCTTGTATGGCAAAAAAAAAATTGTCTCTTAATGGTTCTAAAACCCTCTGAATGATTTTTGTATCTTGGGTCTCCCTTAACCATTCAGCACCCTAATTTCATACCAAACAACTACATTTCATTTTACAGTGAATCATAAAAGCCTCTTAATTATTCTGACCTCTGCTGTTTGCAGTTGCTGAATGGTTTGGTGCAGGATGATTAAGAGGCTCTTATGATATAATGCAAAATGAAATATGGTTGTTTGGTAATTGTTAAGAATGAAATTAACACTCTGAATGGTTAAGGGAGGCCCAAGATACAAAATCATTCAGAGGGTTTTAGAACCATTAAGAGGCAGACTTTCTTTTGCCAAACAAGATTCACCTCTTCACGATTCAGATATTCCACTTAATGGAACTATTAAAAGGTAAACAAACATCCCCTAATCATTCTGCACTAAACTATTCAGCAACTACCAAACACCCCCGTAGTGATTCAAGTAGTTGGGACTCGGTTAAGATGATCTAGCAATAACAAATTGCCATTCTTAATAAGATAGCCTACATTTTAGCTTTCAAAATAATTACAAAAGGCATTTTAGCTTCCAAACTAATTACATTTAGTGGCTAGAGAAGCTAGTACGCATACATTTCATATGAAGAGGAGAAAGATGAAAGAACAAAATTCATATGAATTGGCATCAATGCAGGCCCACTTTAGAATGCAAATATAGCAAGTCAGGCTAAATACACAAGAAACAGAAGAAGCATACAATCAATAAGTTAAAACAAAGACTGTATAGTGAACCAGCAATTTCCCCTACTTTTTCACCTCATTAACATCATCAACTCTTAACCATTCCTTGCTGATTGATTCCGCGAACCACCACTGAAACTTGACCACTTCCTGAAGGTGCAAGAAACTAAATTTCTACCAGCAATAAGCCCAAATCTAGCCTTAAATGATGTTGATCTGCTACTACTGCTAGAAGCAACATTACTATCACCTCCAACTTGGCTGCCTACAGAAGGGTTCTCAACCACACCATCTTCAACACCATCACTGACTGCATCCTGACTCTCAACCTCTGTAGTGTCCAAATTGACAGCCAATGAGCCCCTACTAGCTCTTAACCAACCAGCACCATCACCAGTCACTCCGCGACATTTCTTCACCTTAACCTTTACCAAATTTGGACACCCACCTGCAAGTGCTTCCATTCCATGATCAGATACAGGGCAACTCTTGATACACAACTTCTTCAAAGCTGTGCATTTCTCAGCAATGCAGGAAATCTCAGCATCTCCAACAGTTTCACTCCCACATAACGCCAATCGCTCTAACTTTTGGCAATTTGTAGCCAGTAATTCTAAACTGACACGAGTAGAATTAACACCAATAAGCACCAACTCTTGAAGGTTAGGGCAGTATTTCGACACACCAATCAACCCTTCATCGTTTATCCTATTTGTTTTCCATCCGTCAATGTGAAGCTTCCTCAAAAGCTTACAGTTCTCGGCAACAGAAATTAACCCTAAATTGGAACAATCAGGTGTTTTCAAGATATGCAGTATTTCCAGATTTTGACAATGAGAAAGGGCTGTGAGGCCTGCATCACTCACCTGTAACCTTTCCAGATGAACCTCTATCAATCCAACTACATCATCAGTAACAAGCTCCAATAGTCTATCCCAATCGCCAGAACACCTAAATAGCTTTAGTGTTTTTAGATTTTTTGACCCCATTATTAGCGGTCCAAAACACTGTGCATTGTAGAGATCCTTCAAGCAGATGAATTTAAGAGATAACGCAGCTAAACCAGGTAGCTCCGCTGCTGCTCCAGTACTGATGCCACGTAAGCGCTTCACCGATAATTCTTCTAGAGACGAGCAATTGTCGACCAGAGCGTTCATTCCTTTAGCACCAAAAGTGCAAGATCCACACGAAAGCCTCTTCAAACCCTTGCAGTTCTTCGCAAAGGTAGCCATGCCTAAATCCGTCAATTGTCGGCATGATCGGAGCTTGAGGCGTGTAAGATTTTGGCAACGGAGAGATATTAGAATGAGTCCATCGTCGCCGATACTGACGGATCTACGGTCACATTTGAGTGAGAGTTTCGTTACGGAGTCGAATCGAGAGAAGAGAGACGGAACGACGGAAAGGAGTTCCGATTGGGCGTTGAGTGAGAGTCGGTGACGACTCTGGCCCTCGATCTCAAGCCACCGCCGGCAAACGAGTGAACATTGTTTTCGATCGCCGGATCCGAGGAACTGAAAAATGCAAGCCAGACATGCGTCTGGAAGAATGGATATATCTTCGGAACCCCATTCTTCTTCTTCATCAACCTTGGTCTCCATTAAAAGCGAACGAAGTTCCTTGGGATCTTTGGCTGCCATCGATCTGCAGCTGTGATTGACGACGTTGTCTCGGCGGCGATTAGCGACTCCGGCGGTATTCGAATGGGACTGGCCCATCCACGGCGGAGACGGCGTCTAGAGTTATCAGAGCAATTGTCTCCGTCAGCACTAACATTTAGTTATCAGATCGCTGGTTTTCATCAAACAGCGATGGCATATGGACTTCAAATTGTGATTTAAACACGGACTTTAAAAAACTATATTACTACCTCGGATTACGTGGGCGAGCCCAGGTTAAGTATGATGAAAGGGTCACGTTTTGATGGTTGAGATTTCATCATTGTGTGTCAGTAGTGGATGATCTGAAAGGAGCAGGATAAAACTAGTGAAGACGCACGCAGTGGAACTACACTTGTGGGTCAGCGTGACTGGGATTTCAACTGTTTATACGGTTCAGGAATCGTCAACAAAGTGAGGGAACATCATGTCATCCTATCTCTTTTTTAAAATTTTCAGAGTAAATTACAAATTCAGTCCCAGTGGTTGTATGAAAATTATGGATTAGATCCCGTAAACAAAATAATTACAAGCGTAGTCACCTCGGTTTTGATTTTGTTATGAATTGAGTCTCTTGAATTAATTCCGTTAACTTAGATCTGCTAAGTGCTCCTCACAAGAGGGCATTCTGGTCATTTTATTAAAGACTTTATTAATATTTTTTTGTACAAATCTAGATGCTAATGGTACAAGTAATTAAAGTGGTGAAAATTAATTAAAAAAAATAGAAAAACTAATAACCCACACCCACCTACGGCCCCTCCCCAACCTACGGTCTTGTTTGTTTTTTCATTGTAAACTCTTAATCACCATTTATGTCTGATTCGTTCAGACGTTTTATAACCCAGACTGATTGTTTTTTATTTATTTTTAGAGGTTCTTATCTCTAACTATGGTATGGACAAAAAAGTGGTAACTCTATCTCTTAGATCTCCTCTTATTATCGTCCAACATCGTTCTTACGATTTCAAAGAATTTCAACGTCAGTTTTGGCCCAGATGCACCCTAAATTTGTGAAAAGGCAAAACATGAAGATTATAGATCTTTGTGTTGGTTTTTCAGAACATCTTGAATCACTTAAATCGGGCTTCAGTGTCTCGTATACGATTAAAACTCCACAGTCTCTCAAATATGTTAGCATCCTTCTGTTGGAACTTAGTAGAGATGTGAGAAAACTTGTCCCACATAGGAGCCAAGGCAAAGCCTGGACCACTTAATAAACTCCAACCATTGAGCATTAAAAGAATCATTTAATTGCTTGGGTCTTGGAGTGTGGTGTTCTTGGTGGGCTCTCTTTGACATAAATATATATATATATATATATATATATATATATATATATATATATATATATATATATATATATATATATATATATATATATATATATTAAATGTCAAAGATTGGGCCTTGGGTCTCGATGGGGTCGAGATTCAACGATTGAAGAACGAGTGTGGTTGTGAGTGCAGGGGCTGGCGCGGATCACGGCGCGACTCGAGTCGCAGGAAGAGTCGCGCGGGACACTAGAGAATAGTGGAACAGTTCTTGGCGCGCATCTCTATGCGAGTTTACCCGCGCCGCTAGTAGCGCGGACGTCCTGACAGTTTGTTTCGGTTACAGTGGCAAACCTATATAAACCACACTTCTTCCATTCGTTTTCCCAGTTTTTTCATACGATTTTGGACGACTTTTTTTGGGTTTCTCTCCTTCTCGTTCATCACCGACATATGATAATTCGCTAGATTCAAGTATTGACTTGAATAGATTGTTGTATCCTCAAGACAACGCCAACACACGCGGGGAATTTTTGTCTTAGGACAATGCTATTCGCAGGCCTCAATCTCTTTCGTTGTTACAAGAATCTTCGATATCAAGTAAGGTTTACAATTTCGTTGTTGATTACGTTTGTATCAAAATATTTGTAAAGAATTCGTTAATTTTATTGAATTTGATTATGTTCTTCTACACAATTCTTAATCATGATTGATCAGTCCTAACAATCTAAGACAAAAATTTCTGTTAGGAGCGATGGATCAATCAAATGTGATGAAAAATCACGTGGAGAAACCCGACAAATTCAGAGGATCGGATTTCCGTCGTTGGCAACAGAAGATGTTGTTTTATCTTACAACACTTCGTGTTTCTAACGTCCTCACCGAGGAGGAACCATCACCGACGCCACCGGTAAATCAAGATGGAACGCTACCCACTCAAATACAAGTGGTGGCACAAGAAAGAACGATCGAGGCATGGAGAGCAAACGAATATAATTGCCGTAATTATATTCTGAACGCCCTCGATGATTCCCTATACGATATCTACTCCACCCTTGGTACCGTAAGGAAGATTTGGGAGTCTTTGGACGCAAAATACAAAACTGAAGTTGCGTGTTCCAAAAGATTCGTTGTTGGGAAATTTCTGAATTATCGGATGGTGGATACAAAACCGGTGATGAAGCAAGTCGAAGAATTGCAGATTCTATCCCACGAACTAGAAGTGGAAGGCATGGGAATAAATAGCAATTTTCTGGTTGGGTCGATAATCGACAAATTGCCTCACTCATGGAAAAACTTCAAACTCTATTTGAAGCATTTGTCGGAGGACATAACATTTGAACAACTTGTCCTCAAATTACGAATGGAGGAAGATAATGGACTCAACGAAAAAGCCGATGCCAACCCTTTAGAACCAAACGCCAACATGGTTGAAGGAAGTACTTCGAGGCAAAAGTTCCCTAAATTCAAAGGGAAAAACATCATGACAAAAAGGCCTTTCACTTCCGGGAAAGGTACTATGGCTCCTCAAAGGAAACCTTTCAAGAAAGTCATGCATTGTTGGGTTTGTGGGAAACCGGGTCATAGAGCCAAGGATTGTCGACATAGACGAGATAATAATGGTGCTGGTGGAAACGGCGGTGGAGGAGCCGGCGGGGCAAATAATCATGCAAACCTCGCTCACTCTCCAAACCAATTCATTGGAGTCGTTGAAGCACACATGGTAACCAATGTCGTGGATTGGTGGGTCGACACCGGGGCAACCCGTCATATTTGCAATTCGAGAATCTTGTTCGATACTTATCAAAAAGGTGAAGGAAGAGGAACCGATGTTCATGGGAAATAATTCTACCGCGATGATCGAAGGAAAGGGGAAGGTCACGTTGAGGTTGACTTCCGGAAAGGATCTTGTGATATCGGATGTGTTGCATGTACCTGGTTTAACTAAGAATTTAATTTTTGGCCCTATTCTTAGCAAGAAAGGGTTCAAACTTGTATTCGAATCGGACAAATTTGTCATCACCAAAGGTGGTTCATATGTGGGGAAGGGTTACCTCAATGAGGGACTCTTCAAACTCTCTGTAAATAGCACTGTAAATACTGTTGATGCTGTCATTGTAAATAATGGAAATAAGGCAGGCACTAGCACTGCTTCTGTGTATATTGTGGATCCTACTTTCCTTTGGCATTCTAGATTAGGACATGTTAACTTTAGATCATTACAAAGAATGATCAAACTTGACATGATTCCTAAATGTTCTAATGATAAAATATCTAAGTGTGAGGTTTGTGTAGAAGCCAAATACACAAATCACCCACATAGATCGGTAGAAAAGTCAAATGAAGTTCTCGGGTTAATCCATAGTGATTTGTGTGATTACAAGGCAACTCCTACAAAAGGAGGAAAGAATTATTACATTTCTTTCATTGATGATTGCAGTAAATATTGCCATGTTTACCTTATACATACTAAAGATGAAGCCTTAAGCATGTTCAAGACTTATAAGGCTGAAGTTGAAAATCAACTTGAAAAGAAAATCAAAATTCTAAGGTCTGATCGTGGAGAAGAATATGAATCCAACGAATTTGCAGAATTTTGTGCAACACATGGCATTATACATCAAACTACCGCTCCTTACACTCCTCAACAAAATGGAGTGGCCGAACGGAAGAATAGAACATTGAAGAACATGATGAATTCAATGTTGATTACGTCCGGAGCTCCACATCATTTATGGGGTGAGGCGTGCCTTACTGCTAATATGATCCTTAACCGGATCCCCCACAAGAAAAGTGATAAAACTCCATATGAACTTTGGAGAAGAAAGATTCCATCCTACAAAAGGATGAAAGTGTGGGGTTGCCTTGCCAAGGTTCAAGTACCTTTACCAAAAAGGACTAAACTTGGACCCAAAACGGTTGATTGTGTATATATTGGTCCAGCCCATAATAGTGTTGCATATAGATTCCTAGTTCACAAATCTAATGTAGATGGCATAAGCAATAACACGATCATAGAATCTGCTGAAGCGGAATTCTTTGAGACGATCTTCCCTTATAAGGAAAAGGAGGGCAACACCTCTAACCTAGGTAAACGACCGATTGATGATTTGCACTCTCACGTGAACATTGATTCAACTAAGAGTGATCAATCGAGGAATGCGGAAACCTCTAAAGGTCAAGAAGAGGTTGAGCCTAGAAGAAGCAAAAGGGGAAGAATCGCAAAAGACTTTGGACCGGACTTTATGGCTTTCAATGTTGAAGGAGAACCTCTCTCCTATAAGGCCGCCATGGAATCATCTGAGGCACCTTATTGGGAAGAGGCCATCCACGGTGAGATTGATTCCATTGTGCAAAACAACACATGGAAATTGGTTGATTTGCCTCCGGGTCATAAAGTCATTGGCCACAAATGGATCTTCAAACGGAAGTTGAGACCCGATGGCACTATAGAGAAATACAAAGCTCGACTAGTTGCCAAGGGGTACCGACAAAAGGAAGGTCAATACTTCTTCGACACCTATTCACCAGTTACTAGGATCACGTCTATACGGACGTTGGTTGTAATAGCGGATATCCACAATTTGGAGATACATCAAATGGATGTGAAAACTGCCTTCTTGAATGGTGAATTAGAAGAAGAGATATATATGCAACAACCGGAAGGTTTTGTTGTAAAAGGCCAAGAGAACAAAGTCTGTAAGTTGATTAAGTCTCTTTATGGACTTAAACGAGCGCCAAAGCAGTGGCATGAGAAGTTTGATAACACTATGTTAGCAAATGGATTTTACATAAATGAATGGGATAAATGTGTTTATGTGAAACAATATAAGAATGCTTATGTTATCATATGTTTATATGTTGATGATATGCTCATCATGGGATCAAACTTGGATGTAATAAACCAAACCAAGAAGATGCTACACTCCGCATTTGATATGAAAGATATAGGAGTTGCTGATGTTATCCTTGGTATAAAGATTCAAAGAAATCCAAATGGTTACATCCTTACCCAATCTCACTATGTTGAGAAGGTGCTACGGAAGTTTGGTCACTATGATGACAAACCGGTTGTAACTCCATTTGATCCTCCAAGTCAATTGAAGAAGAATGAAGGAGATAGTGTTGCTCAGTTGGAATACACTCAAGTTCTTGGAAGCTTGATGTATATCATGAACTGTACACGACCGGACATTGCATATAGTGTGAGTAGACTTAGTCGGTACTCACATAACCCGGGAAAAGACCATTGGTATGCACTAGTAAGGGTGCTTCGATACTTGAAATACACAATGGGTTATGGGTTACACTATACCAAATACCCTCCCGTTCTAGAAGGGTATTGTGATGCTAATTGGATTTCCAATCATTCGGAGAGTAAGTCCACAAGTGGATATGTATTCACACTTAGTGGTGCAGCAATATCTTGGAAATCTTCTAAACAAACCGTGAATACCAGATCAACTATGGAAGCAGAATTTGTCGCATTAGACAAAGCCGCTGAAGAAGCCGAATGGCTAAAAAGCTTCCTAGAGGGTATTCCGTTGTGGCCAAAACCGATGACTGCTATTGGTATCCATTGTGATAGTATGGCCGCTCTCACAAGAGCGGAGAATCAGATCTACAATGGAAAGTCCCGTCACATACGAAGGCGCCACAACACTATAAAGGACTTGCTGAAAAATGGAATCATTTCCATTGACTACGTAAAGTCAAAGGAGAACATTGTCGATCCTTTGACAAAAGGCCTAAGTAGAGAGCAAGTATCCTACACATCGAGGGGAATGGGCTTAAAGCCAACACAATGAGTTTCCTCGGCGGCAACCTAACCTAGCGAAATTGGAGATCCCATGGTCTAGGTTCAATAGGCAAACTAGTCGGGGTCAACTCAAGCAGCAATCAAACAAAGGTAGGCCTATTCCTATGATGTTTCCTTTGTGTTTTTCCGTTGATGATATAGGGATGAATATTTTATTCTTAATAATGCTGATAACTTCTTAGTAGAATACAATGGAATATTCTTGATCGGCATTACCTATGTGAGACTGATGTGGGGTCGCATTTTTGAGGACGGATATGGCTACGTCTTCTAACACAACGGTAAGAATTAAATTATGTATAGCTATAATATGTGTGATGCCTATTGTCTCGATTTACTACAAAAAGTGGCTAGTTCAAGACTTTAGATCACTATCCACGAAGTAGATCCGATAGGCATTCACTAGGAAAGGTTCAAGTCCAAAAGACACCATTTTCCGATGCATATTATAACTAGCTTGGTGATAGAGACATAAGTTCCATAATATTGCTTATTTTTTATTCAAATATGGGGTATTATTTGGGTTTGAATAGAAAATGTGGGGTATTGTTGGAACTTAGTAGAGATGTGAGAAAACTTGTCCCACATAGGAGCCAAGGCAAAGCCTAGACCACTTAATAAACTCCAACCATTGAGCATTAAAAGAATCATTTAATTGCTTGGGCCTTGGAGTGTGGTGTTCTTGGTGGGCTCTCTTTGACATAAATATATATATATTAAATGTCAAAGATTGGGCCTTGGGTCTCGATGGGGTCGAGATTCAACGATTGAAGAACGAGTGTGGTTGTGAGTGCAGGGGCTGGCGCGACCAGAACCGCGCCACAAGGCGCGCGGGCCTCTGTTGGTTTCCGCAAACAGTTCTTAGCGCGCATCTCCGTGCGAGTTTACCCGTGCCGCTAGTTGCGCGGACGTCCTGACAGTTTGTTTCAGTTACAGTGGAAAACCTATATAAACTACACTTCTTCCATTCGTTTTCTTATTTTTTTCATACGATTTTGGACGACTTTTTCTGGGTTTCTCTCGTTCTCGTTCATCACCGACATATGATAATTCGCTAGATTCAAGTATTGACTTGAATAGATTGTTGTATCCTCAAGACAACGCCAACACACACGACGAATTTTTGTCTTAGGACACTGCTATTCGCAAGCCTCAATCTCTTTCGTTGTTACAAGAATCTTCGATATCAAGTAAGGTTTACAATTTCGTTGTTGATTACGTTTGTATCAAAATATTTGTAAAGAATTCGTTAATTTTATTGAATTTGATTCTGTTCTTCTACACAATTCTTAATCATGATTGATCAGTCCTAACACCTTCTTTTTCTTCTTTTTTCGTTTCGTCCTTTGATCATATCAATGCTCACTTCCATAGACGTATTTAAGTCAATTTTTAGGGATAAAATAGATAATTATACATATTCAGACGTTTGTCAGTTTACACAAACAAACAATCTTATTGATCCAGATTTCAGACTTCAACACCGCCTCTTAAAAATCAGAAGTGAAATCAGACTTAAGACTTCAGCACCTCTTGAAAAACAAACGCCGCCTAAGACTCCCACTCCCCCGTTATCGGCCCTTTTCTCCATCTTCATTCCCTCTGAGTTCATGAAAAATCAAGAGAAACCGATACAGATCGAGGAAGCAGAATGGGACGAGACCAGTGAACAAACCACCAAACACCACCATCTCCAGATCGCAAAACTAAGTACCAGATAGAAATCGAGATTTCATCGAGTTTGGAGAATGAAAAGAATCCAAATCTATATCAAGGATAAGAGGAAACCAGATCCATGTCGAGAATGGGACGAAACCGAATCTAACTTTGTTGTGGTTTCGATAGAGATTCCATCGAGTTTTAAATTGAGGTTTTTGATTTACTCCTGTAACGAAATCCCCGACCATCTAGATCGAGTTTTGAATGGAGGTTTTTGATTAGAACGAAACTAAATCCAAATCTGATGAAATCAAATTTATACAACTTGAAAGGTAATTTGTCTCCTGAAAGAAATGATTAAAATTATCAAATTTTACCTTTTTTTTACCCAACTGATATGCAACACACGTTGTTTTGTTCATGCAGATGTTTAATTTAATTTATAACTTGATTTTGACGATACTATTGGTTGACTAAGACTTTGTCTAATACCATATTTGTTTCATTGGTAAGCTCGGTCTTGAATAAGGGGGACCGAGGACGACGAATATGATGAAAGGGGGATGACAGAATGGGAATAGAAGTGGGGGATGAGGGAGACTATGAAGATCAAGATGAGTTGTAAAATAACAAAACTCAATCCAAGCACCAGATTTCAATTCCATTTTCAAGATATTTTTGCTATTGATGCCCATAAAGGGAATAACTTGTATATATAGACAAAACAACAATACTTTAAAAAAACAAGATTACAACTTATAGTTTTTGTCCAAGCTTGCTTAAAGGAATGGCCATTCCATTATGGCAAAGACTTGTTGGCATTAAAGTTGTTGGGAAAAACCTCATTCTATATGCTAGCTAAAAACGAAACAAAGTTTCTAGAAACTTGAGCTAAATGAACATCAAAATAGGTTTCTCACTGTTAGCAAAACACAAAAAAGGAATAAGAATGGAAGTGGAGGATGGGGGTGACGACAGAGATGAAAGGGGAGAGTGGGGGCGGCTTCACTAAGAGAAGATGGAGGATCATTCTTAGGTGATTATTTTACATGTGTGTGTATATATACATATATAGAATATATACTTTATATTAATATCCAAATTATTATTGTTTTTTATCTTTTTAAAAGAAAAAATTAGAAGACCAAAATGCTCTTTATTTTAACAAAGCTTATGTTAACCGAGTTAGGTCTAGGGACTCAAATCATAACAAAAATGAAACCATAGTGATTATAGTTGTAATTATTTTGTTTGGAGAACCCGATCCAAATTTTCATATAACCATAGTGACGAAATTTGTAATTTACTTAATTTCAAATTTTGTTTGAATTGATATTATCTTATTCAAAATTAGAGTAAATTACGATATTCGTCCATGTGATTTGTGAGTAATTTCTTTCGTCGATGTGGTTTTAAAATTACAATTTGCGTTCTTATGGTAGCCTTTGGTACGCAGACTGTTTAGGACTGGACATGACTGGACTAATTGTTTATTTTACATTTGGTACCACTAGAATTGGACTGGACATAACTGGACTAATTGTATGTATGTTTGGTACAACTAGAATTGGACTGGACTAATTGACTATTTTGCGTTTAATAAGTTGGTCCGAACAAGACAAAACTGCTAAAATGACCAGATTACCCTAACATGAGTTTTAATGTTTTTACTGTATAGTAAATATAAATGACTTAGATTAACTAAATATTAAAATGACTTTAACATTTATAAATTTATTAACATAAACATATTTACAAACCATTTAAAGAAAAAAACTAAACAATAAATCAAATTAAGTAACCCCACCCCCATGTCAAACCCCAACTCGACGTTTTCCTTCAAAAGATCAGGTTTTCTGTGAGAGCCACCATCATCATTTCATCACCATTTGTCTTCCTTTTTGGCATCTTCCTTCCAAGTTCTTCTTCTTCCACCACCCTCTCATCTTCTACTCATCGATCTTCAAACATGTATCTATACATCGAGAGATTAGTAGAGTTCTATCGATTTGCAGGAGGATTTCGATAGTTCAGAGTTCTATCGAGTTACAAGAGGATTTGCATATTTTGATCGATTTACAGGAGGGGTCGATCGATCTAGAAGGATTTGGGGAGTTCGGTATTCTCATAGTTCTATCGATTTGTAGGAGGGTTCAACTGATTTATTTTATCGAAATCGGGGGGGGGGGGGGGGCTTGGTTAGAAAGGGATGATCGGAGATGTTTGTTGTCTATATATAGAGGGGCAATGAAATAGGTGACCAAAGATAGGGTGGTCGGAGATGTTGATTGTCTACATAACTTGAAATCGATTTTTGAAAAATGAAAACTTGAAATCATAAATGTTAGTCCCATGTGGCTAATAAGAATAAGAACATGTATTGTAAAAGGGAATACACAAAATTTTCACTTAATTTAATACTTTATTGATTTATAAAATCAAGAATTACACATAGAACACTTAGATTGTTGCGGAAAGAACAGATGAAATCTATTCTAACAATCTTCACAAAGTGAAACTGAAAACTACACAACTTCTAAAACACAAAGATTGAAAGCTATTTAGTTCATTGGAGGAGAAGAGCAGAATGTCTTGAGCACAGTGAAATCTTCAAGAGTAGTCGTTTGCATGGAGAAGTCTTCATCTTTAAATATGTTGGTCCCGAAGGGTTATACAAGTATTAGTTTGTAGAAGGGGGTTGAATACAAACACAAATTTTTATCTTTCTAAATTGTTTTATTGAATAAATCAAACAATTTACAGCTTGTTGCGGAACAAGATTAAGTACAGGACCTAATCTAAACAAACTATGAGAATCACACAGATTTCTTGCACTAAGAATAAGAAAGAAGAAAGTTAAGAAAACTAAGAGTAATTTTCTTAAAGGCACTAAGTAGTTCAGGGAAGGCGCAGGCACATCAAAATGAAGAGCATTCCTCCTGTTTATACTACATGCATTTAATGCATGTTAGGAGGATTTTACACATGTTATCACTTGGTTGGATGCATGCTTTTGACTTTTGAAAACATGCTTTTGACCGCATGGTGAATAGTGTCGTGGCAGAGTGGTTTGTACAATTTTGGACAAGGGTATGTCGTTCTGACAAATCGTACAAAAGCGTGTAAGGGGATAAGACAAACATTCCTTATAGAGCAGGCTTCATGATCAGCGATCACTGAGTTGATCTTCTTCAGGGAGGCCTGAATGAAGGTCAGCTCTCGCGGAAGTCTTCTACTTGGAACATCGCGTGTTGTGGATAAGTGTTGGTTTCACGGATATCCGCATCAGATCATTAGTAGACTTGTCACTTGTTCTTCAGCTTTGTCTTCGATTCAGCGTAGAACACTTTTGTCACGAAACTTGTCTTCAGGGATTACAAATAAACATTTACAGATAAACAGTCAGTGATCATCAGCTAAACTGAACATGCTCAGTTGTCGCTGATGTACATGTATCACGAACAATAAATTAAGAGCGGTGGTTTCACATCAGCGATACTAAACAGACTTAGTATTTATTCTTTGATGGTGAAACACTGATACATAATGTTTACTTATAATTTTCACTAAGTGATTCTAAGGGTCATCATCAAATCACTGAAGGGTTTGGATAAACAATCTCCCCCTATTTGGGGATGACTAAACAACATAAGAAAATTGCTAAGTTAAAAACATAAGGATAAAGAGGACTCATAAATACGTGTCTCACTTACTGTTTTCAGGGATCTTTTTCAGTACTGATGGAGTAAAGTACTTCATTGAATTTTTCATTACTTCGTAAAATAAGATTACAAAGGAAGTTGAAAAATACAAGTACAATGAAATAAATACAAGTACTAAAAGTTTACAGCTAATAAATAGAAGAATACAAAAAGGTGATTTATTAGCTAGATAGGTTCATCTTTGAAGAGTAGTTCGTCAAAGGCGTTAGTCGTTAGGATCATCCAGTCAGGGACCTTTTCTCCTTGTTGTCTTCTAAGCTTTGCTTCGTTTAGCACTTGAGGTTTCAGGAAGACTCCCAGTCGTGTCATGTCACACCAATAAATCAGGTCTCTGAGCTGGTCGACTGGGCATATAGATAATTCAGAGAAGCGCTGGAAACATTTCTTACCATAGATGTCAAAAAAGAATATTCTGAGGGGCTCACTGACCACTTGACTAGGTTCAAAAGTTTCATCTGGTGGCAGCGAGAGGTTGAGGGCTGAGAGATCAGGTGGGTGACCGAGCACTGCTTCCTAGAGAATTCAATCCCTACTTCATTTCGGATAGCAGGCCCTGAGGAGGAGGATGCACGTTTCTTTTTCTTTGCATGCGTAGGTCTTTGGTTGAGTGCTGGAGGAGGAGGCAGATCGATCTTTGAAGAGACTTTGTCGATTAGTTTGTTTAAAAACTTCTCGATATAAGGCTTGAAAGTGGATCTTGAACGCTGAATGGCAGCCCTTATTTCCAACCATTCATCCAAACTGTTGATCCAAACCCTCAGTGATTTGATAATGACCCTATCTTAAATACTTAGTGAAAATTGTAAGTAAACAATATGTATCAGAGTTTCACTATCGCTGATAAGTACTAAGATCTTACAGTACTGCTGATAGGAACTCTCGCACTTTTAGATTAAACATTCAGCGAACACTGTTCACCATATCGCTGAGTCTGTTCAGTCCTTATGGTGATCGCTGATAAGTTAGTTGTTTACTTATGATCCCTGAAGACAAGATTCACGTCAACAAAGGTTCTACGCTGAAGTCGAAGATCAAGCTCAAGAACCAGCGACAAGTCTCCTAATGAACTGATGCGGATCAGCGAAGACTCAGATTTGTCCACTCAACGTGAAGTATCAAGTACAAGACTTCAGCTATCGCTGAACTTTATCATTCGCTGAATAGTAAATGATAATCGCTGAATCAACGAAAGCTGATCATGAAGTCCTCCGTACAAAATACTTTTGTCTTAACCTTCCTTGCACGCCACCGTACGAAATGTCAGAAAAGAACCTCCGAAAATCTGAAATCGTACAACCACTCTGATACTACACTGTTCATTCATGCGGCTACTAAGGTTGTCAACAAAGGTCAATGACATGCAACCAATCCGCTGATGACACGTGTAAAGTGTATACTGAATTGCATTAAATGCATGCAGTATATAAAGAGATGAACTCACTTCATTTGAAGTAACTTGCTAACTCTGGACAAGTTCAAATCTCTCAAGATAGGATTTTATTAGTAATCTCCTTATCTTTCTTAGTGCAAGAAAACCTTAGTGTTCCAACTTGTTTAGATTTAGGTTTATCCTTAATCTTGTTTCCGCAACAAGCTGTAAATTGTAAATGATTTATCAATAAACAATTTAGAAAAGTAAAATAGTGTGTTTGTATTCAACCCCCCCCCCCCCCCCCCCTTCTACAAACTTGTTTAGGCCTTTCGGGACCAACAAGTGGTATCAGAGCAGATTTGTTTAATCTCATAAACAAGATCTAATCTAAGATATTTCTCTTCCTTGCTATTATCTGAAAATGGCCAACCCAAACACAAACACTCACTATATTGACAATGGTTCTCTTGCAAAACCCCCTAGATTTTCCAGAGATAACTTCAACTTATGGAAAAATAGGATGACACTCTTCTTAGAAGGTGTAGACCCTACTATACCTTACTATCTTGAAAACGGCCCACACATCCCTGTAACAATTGATCCTGCAGTTCCAGCCACTGCAACTAGGGCTGCTATTCCAGAAAGGCTGATTCCAAAGGAAATCCATCATTGGACCGATGAAGACAAGAAGAAAGTGGCTATAGATACAAAAGCCTGATCCATACTATCCATGGCCCTTCCTGACGAAGTCTACCATTCCGTCATGAACCTGAAATCCTCAAAAGCCATGTGGGACACAATATGTGTTCAGTATGAAGGAACGTCTGAAGTCCAGGATTCAAGAAAGATCAACCTGGTAAGACAATACGAAAGCTTCATCTCTGGTAAGAATGAAACTCTCTCTGAAGTACATCAACGTTTTAATTGCTTAATTATAGATCTAAAAACGGTTGGTAAGGAATATTCTAACTTTGAAGTACTGACAAAGTTTTTAGAATGTTTACCTGAAAGCTGGGACAATTATTCCATGTGTCTCAAGCTGTCGAAAGATCTAAGATCAATGACACTTGCTACCTTATATGGCACATTGCTGAATCATGAGCAATCTAGCCATCTTAAGAAGAATCTTGTAAAAGATTCCAAAAGCACCCCTGTTGCTTTAATCTCAGAGGAACCTTCTACTCAGCGACCCGTGGTCACTATCACTGAGTTAGAAAGTAACTCTGAAAGGTCATCAGATTCTGATTCTTCAGATGATGAATCCTTGGCTCTCCTAACTAAAAAGTTCAGGAGATTCGCCAAGAAGAAAATGTTTAGAAAGAACAAAACTCTTTCTATAGCTGACAAGCCTAAGTCATCAGCTTTTGTTGATAAGACTACTGCTACTTGTTTTAACTGCGAAAAGATAGGTCATTTCGCTAACGAGTGCAGGTCAAAGAAAATCATGAGACCTTCAGCTTTTACAAAGAAATCCTTTGTTCCAAGGAATAAAGACGACAAATACTTAAAGCTGAAGGAGGAGTATGCAAAGCTGAAAAGCTTTAAGAAGAAGGGAAAAGGCCTGATGGCTGACTATGATTGGGCTGCTTCTGATGAAGAAGCCTCATCATCTGATTCTGAAGATGATGAAGCAAATCAATGTCTCATGGCCAAGATTGAAGAAGAGGAAGAAAGTTCAGACATTCCCTCCACTTCAACATCTGCCATTCAGGTATCACCTTCCTTCTTTACCAATATTGTAAATATTGATGAAGCTGATAGTCTCCGTAAAATCGAACTACTGACTAGAAGTTTATACGAAGCCATGAACGGCAAAGCTGTGGTTGAAAACCAAAATCTTGATCTCGCTGAAAAGCTTAAAAATTGCCACCTTCAAATAGAAAAGCTTTCTAAATTTGAAGAAGATTTTAAAGATCAAGTCCATTTAAATCAGCTAGTCAAAATCGAACGAGCGGAAGCTATCGCTGCATTAAAAGCTGAACAAGCTACTGTTGAAGGATGGTGTAATTCTTCAACAAAGATCACTGAGATAATTAAGGCTCAGATTCCTCTGAGTGATAAACGTGGTCTGGGTTATAAATATGATACTCCAATACCAACCACTGAACGTTCAATGCTTAAATTTGGAACGTTCGTATCCTCAATAGCTGACACCTCTTCATCTCAGTACTCCTCGTCGATTACACCAATCCCTGAGGAAACTCCTACCTCAAAAGGTAAGGAGAAAATGGTTTATTCAAAACCTACCTCTGTCTCTAAAGACAAAGGTAAAGGAATTGTAATTTATCAAAATCCTCAGAAGGGTACTTTAGTACCTAAGCTGAACGCTTCCAAAGCCTTAGTGATTCATTCATCTGGTTCTAGAAATCAGACCTCTGGATCAGTTCAGCGACCTACTCCTAGACTCAGAGTAGATGTCCTTGGTAAGAAATCTGAAGAACTGAATGTTCGTCCTATTTCAAAAACCAATAGTGTACTTGGTGCTGGCACTTCTAATTCCAAATTAAAAGCTCAGCACTCAAGTGGTCCTAGAACTAATTTTAGTTATAGGAAATGTTATCACTGTGGACTTACCGATCATATTGCAAGTAAGTGTCCCACAACCACCAAAGCTGATAAGATAGCTAAGGTGAAGATAGCACCCAAGAAGACCAAACCAGTTGCAAGTCAGGTCAAGGTGACTCCTACCTCTGAGGTCAAGAAATTGACCAAAGTGAAGAAGGACAAAGCTGAATCTTCAAATGCTGCGAAGACTGCTAAACCCATTCCAACCTCTTCCACTGACAAACAAGTATACATGGCGAAGTGGGTACCCAAGCAAAACTAATCTTCCTTGTATTGCAGGTTAAGAAGGGTATCTGGTATCTCGATAGCGGATTCTCTAGACACATGACTGGAAAGAAAAGCCTGCTCGCTGAATACAAGGAAGAGAAGGGTCCATCTGTGACTTTCGGTGGAAATGGAAAAGGACACACCCGAGGGTATGGTGTACTTTCAAATGGTACAACATCCTTCAGAAGAGTCGCATATGTTGAAGGGTTGAAACATAATCTTCTGAGCATCAGTCAGCTTTGCGACATGGATAACAAAGTGATTTTCACTAAGGAATCCTGCTTTGTCTCTGACAAAAAGGAGAAGATAGCTCTCAGCGGTTATCGTTTGGAAAATGTTTACGTTATAAACATGGACTCAACAACCACTGAGAACTCCTGTTTCTTCTCAAAGGCATCTTCTGATGTCAACTGGTTATGGCACAAGAGGCTCTCACATCTCAACTTCAAGACACTGAATACTCTTTCATCCAAAGAGTTAGTCACTGGTCTACCTCAACATTCATACGCCAAAGAATCCTTATGTTCAGCGTGTGAAAAAGGGAAGCAGACCAAGGCAAGCTTTAAGTCCAAGCAAGTTTCCTCAGTGTCATCTCCTCTTCAACTACTCCATATGGATTTGTTTGGCCCCGTTAACAAACAATCCATCGCTGGAAAGAAATATACGCTGGTCATAGTTGATGTATTCTCTCGTTACACATGGGTAATGTTTCTCCGTTCTAAGAGTGACACCCCTGAAGAACTCATCACCTTTGTTCGGAAGATGGAAACTCTGAACAATATGACTGTTCGCTCAATAAGGAGTGATCATGGAACTGAATTCAAAAACAGTTCTCTTGATTCCTTCCTTGAGAGCAAGGGTATTTCTCACAACTTTTCGTCAGTAAGAACACCACAACAAAACGGAGTCGCTGAAAGAAGAAATAGAACAATTATTGAAGCTGCACGTTCAATGCTCAGCGATTCTCGCCTGCCTACTTAGTTTTGGGCAGAAGCTGTCAACACGGCTTGTTTTACGCAAAACAGGTCGCTGATAGTCAAAAGATTCAAAAAGACAGCCTATGAACTTTTTCATGGGAGAAAGCCTTCAATCAGCTTTCTTCACATCTTTGGTTGTCAGTGTTTCATACTGAACAACAGAGATTCCCTTGGAAAGTTTGATCCTAAGGCTGATGATGGAATCTTTCTTGGATACTCCTCAGTTTCCAAAGCCTTCAGAGTCTTCAATCGAAGAAGACAAACTGTAGAAGAAACTATTCACGTCACGTTTGACGAATCCCGTTCAGCGAACTCTAAACCGAACGCTGATACAGAAGAACTGAATCAATGGATGTTTTCTCATCTTGGTGATTCAGAAGATGTTCCCACTACTCATACTCATACAACTGAAAATGATGGTCCTACTATCATTCCCAATATGCAGAATAGTGAAGCTGAAACATCTTGGGTCTCAGCTGTTCCTATAAACACTATACCCGCAGTTGATCCAAATGTCTCAGAAATTCCATCTATTTCTCAGCAATCAGTGAATGAAGTGACAAATGCAAGCATTCCTCTCTTAGCTGATAATCCAGAAGTAGCTGAAGCCTCATCTTCAGTTTCTCCAGTTCAGACTGAGTCAGCGACGCATGCTCCAGCTCAGCGATGGACTGTAAATCACCCAATCGATCAAATTCTTGGTGATCCCAACGCTGGTATTCAGACTCGTAGAAGTGCAGGTAATATTTGTTTATTTGTCAACTTTATTTCTCTAACTGAACCAAAGAAAATAGATGATGCCCTCAGAGATCCAAACTGGGTCAGCGCCATGCAAGAAGAGCTGACTGAATTCGAAAGAAACAAAGTGTGGAAACTTGTTCGGAGACCAACTGACAAAACAGTGATAGGCACTAAGTGGGTCTATAGAAACAAGTTGGACGAACATGGTACTGTAACTCGCAACAAAGCTCGTCTTGTTGCTCAGGGATACAGACAAGAGGAAGGCATAGATTATGACGAAACCTTTGCTCCAGTAGCAAGACTTGAATCTATTCGTCTTTTCTTAGCATATGCTGTACACAAAAACTTCACTGTACATCAAATGGATGTTAAGTCAGCGTTTCTAAATGGAAAGCTGAATGAAGAAGTTTATGTGGAACAACCTCCAGGATTCTCAGATCCTAAGCGTCCAGGTTATGTTTATAAGCTGGATAAGGCACTTTATGGCTTGAAGCAAGCTCCTCGTGCATGGTATGACACTCTTTCTACTTATCTCCACCTTGAAAAATTTGAGAGAGGTAAGATTGACAAAACTTTGTTTTTTAGAAAAATAAAAGGTCATATCATTTTAGTTCAAATATATGTTGATGACATTATATTTGGTTCTACTAACCCTGAGCTTTGTACTCGTTTCGCTGATAGAATGAAAGATGAGTATAAAATGAGTATGATGGGTGAACTAACATATTTCCTTGGTCTTCAGATTAAGCAAACTGAAAAAGGAACTTTTATAAATCAGGGAAAGTATGTTAAAGATATGCTGAAGAAATTCGACTTAACTGAAAGTTCAGCTATGAAAACCCCTATGGCACCACCGCTGATACTTGATAAGGACACAAAGGGAGTTCCTGTCAATGTCACGCTGTACCGTGGGATGATCGGCTCACTACTGTATCTTACAGCTAGCCGACCCGATATTATGTTTGCAACATGTCTGTGCGCACGATATCAAGCTGAACCTAAGATATCTCATATGAAAGTTGTAAAGCGAATCTTTCGATATCTTAAGGGTATAGCGAATCTAGGTCTTTGGTATCCCAAAGATTCAGGATTCGATCTAACCGCCTATTCAGACAGTGATTTTGCAGGTTGCAAAATGGATAGGAAAAGCACCACAGGAGGATGTCAGCTCCTGGGTGGAAAGCTGGTAAGTTGGACAAGTAAGAAGCAAAACTCAGTGTCCACTTCCACAGCTGAAGCTGAGTATGTAGCCGCTGGAAGCTGCTGTTCTCAAGTCTTGTGGATGAGAAATCAACTACTAGACTATGATCTTCAGCTCTCCAAAATTCCAATCTATTGCGACAGCACAAGTGCCATCGCTATAGCAAACAATCCAGTGCTACCCTCAAAGACAAAACACATAGAAATCAGATATCATTTTATCAGAGATCATGTGATGAATGGTGATATAGAACTTCATTTTATCCCAACTGATTATCAGTTAGCTGATTTGTTTACCAAACCTCTTGATGAGACAAGATTCAACTTTCTCATTAGCGAGCTTGGAATGCTGAACTTTGAAGGATAAATCTTCAGCGGTTCACATTTAATCAGCGATACGTTTATACATTCTTGTATAGGCTCTGGATAAAATAAACTTGTACAATCCATTTCATCATCTTCTCTCTGAATAAATTTGGTTAAACTGATATCAAGGTATGTTTTCTCTTTCTGACAAAACGCATGAAAATGCAAGATTTCAAATTCTTTCATCGCTGAATATCTCTTCCTTAACAGCGATATTTTGAAATTTCTTAAAACCCTCACTGATATTTCTATTCAGTGCTTCATTTTTTCCAAAGAGTTCCTGAGTTTTTCTTTCAAAACCTCAGAGACAACGAAAGAATGTGAAAGGACAGTTGTGACGTCATTGCAACGGATAACACCAGGCACGCTCTTTTTCTGACACACGTTTGCACGTTTCGTTGTCTATCCAATCAAATGCAAACACGTGTCCGTGTCATGATGAAAAACTTTCCCGCTCAAGTTTTTCTCTCTCTACTCTCTTCCTATATAAACACTCTCAAAGTTTATATTTGTCTTTTACGCGAATCAATCTTTCTCCGCAAGAAAAGAACACTGTTGCATTTTGTGCTCTCAATCTTCAAGAACTGTTCATCATCTTCTTCATCAAACTCAAGGTTAATATGTTCTTATCTATTATCAAATGCGAATAACTTGTTTTCGATCTTATCATTGTTTTACACAAGATCAAACAAAAGAACTCAAAAATAAAATCATTTTCTTTCATGGTTTTATAAACACAACCATTTCATGGTTGTTCTTCAAGTTTTAAATCTAAAATCTTAAACTTGTTCTTCTTTCGTATCCATTTTTTTTTGAAACTGGAATACAAGGCTTATGGGTGTTATATTTGTTTTTTTTTTTTTAAAAAAAACAAGAAAAACCCTAATCTTCATTAAGGATTTTTTTTTTTGTCTGAATGAAATGGACAAAATTCGAAAAATCTTAATGGAAATTTTCTTTCCACATTAAGATATTTCTTATTTGTTAACATCTTTGGTTGAACTGATAATACAGTGAAATGGCAACTTCAAAGCTGAATGTTACCACTGAGTCTGAGGAACTGGAAATCACCAAAGCTCCTCAGGTTAAGTTTGAGCTGGATCAACTAGACTGGACAAAGGCAAACAACCTCTCAGCGCTTCTCGAGTTTCCTCCTCGGAAGCAGGTATCCCATCTAGACGACGCTGTAAATTTTTTGAAAAATAGCCCCATCTACACAGCACTGACAATCACACCTCCTGCCAGTCAGCGTCTATTATCCCAATTCTGGTACTCTGCCAGACACACCGACCTACCCTCCGCCAAAGATCCATCTAAAACCATCGACTGCATACTCAGCGATACTGAGTATGGCACCATCAAGATAACCCCCGCAATAATCCGCAAAGCTCTGAAATTCCCTAACGCTACCTCAGAAAATCCTTTCACTCCATTACCTGACCACAAGAAGCACGCTGACAGGGAAGAAATCATTGCTTTCCTTGATGCGATGGGTTACATCTGGGAGACTGGAAGAGACAAGCTACCTGAGAAGAAGCTGACGCTGATAAAGAAATCCAAGATGCCCAGCGAGATGAACTTCATCTTCGCTCACCTGATCATCTGCATGACAGCGAAATCCGGATCTTCGGATCAAGCCGCTCAACCTCAGCAGGCCATGGGTTACGCACTGCTGAAAGGTCTCAACATTGACTGGGCCTCCATCATCTATGAAGACCTCATTCAACGTGTTGATTCTGCCGCTGACCGACCAACATGGGTTCCTTACCCACGATTCATCAGCGCCATCTTTCAATATGGCCTGAAGGACAGCTATCCTGAAGAGGGTGATCTGAAACTCTCTCAGATTGGCCCTAAAGTTCTCAACTTCAAGCCTGTCCCCAACGAGGTACGTCTCTCTACCCTTCTCACTCTACTTAATTCTCCGCTTTCTGTGGCTCCTTCAGCGACAATACCCCTCGCTGATTCCCAGGCCACAAAATCCATTCCTTCTAAGAAAAGGAAACAATCTCTTACCCCTCTTGATTCCAAAAGGATCAAGAAAACCAAGGAGCAACCCCAGCAATTCCATGCTGAAGACTCCTCAGCTCATTCTGAAGAGCTGAAGGAAAGTTCCGTGGTACGCTCTGCCACACCAATTCAAGCCATCCCTTCTAAACCTACTTCAGCGTCCCTACACGCTGAGGTTAGAACTTTGGAATCTACCCTACCTTCTTCAGTCTCTCAAAAGACCGATGAAGTACTTCTCAGCGAATCCAACGCTGAACTTGCAACCCAACCCCAATTCTTATCCTTCGATCCTCCCTCTACTTCTTTGGACACTCCTCCAGTTAAAGCTGGAGATGCCATCATTCAAGAAGCCGTTGAAGCTTCTCAGCGAATGACGAAGAAAGGACCTGCAGAGATCTCCATCCCTCACGGAACGTTTGAGGGAGATATGGAACACTATGGAGGGACTCGAAACTTTGATGAGTTCGTCAACGCTCCTGCAGGTACAGATCCCACCTTAAACACTGTAACTAAACCTGAAACTTCTGAGCTTTCCTTTGTTCACAAGTACTTATATGTTACAGGTCCTTATTTGGGAGACATCAACCAGTCTCTGAAGTCTATGGAGATGAAACTTACAGATCTCACCACCGGTCTATCAAATAACTCTACAGCTGTAACAAACGCTGGAGAGAATCTGACAAAGCTGACTGCTGTGGTGGAAAAGAAGGCCTCCTCTGATGACATCAAAGACCTTGATAAAACTCTCGCCGACTTTGCCAAAGTGCTCTCCGACATCTACACTGACTACACCAATCTCAAATCGTCAGTTTCCACCGTTTCCAGCGAGGTTACAACGCTGAAGAAATCGGTTGGTACACTCGAAGGTGATATGTCAGTGGTCAAGACCGACTTGGGCTCAGTGAAGACCGACCTTAGTTCTGTCAAGACAATGATCGAGACGCTGGTGAACAAGGCAAACAATCCAGCTCCTGCTCCGGCCCCTGCACCTATTTTGGACTCATTCACCGCAGAGGATCGCCAAGAGCTGAAGAAAATCACGCCTTCTATTTCTGGCCTAGAAGACAGAATAGCTAAGCTTGAAGGTTGTGTGAAAGTCTCTGGCCCAGAAGACAGAGACAACACCAATGCTGAATCTACCCATTCCTCCCCCGCCCATCATGAGAAAGAGGGGGAGAAGAGCGCTGAACAGGAGAAGAGCGCTGAAGATCAAAATAAGAGCGCTGAAGACCTTTCCCATGATGAATCTATCAGGGGAGAGGGTAATGAAGATCTGATTACTGGACCTCAGGGAGATGAAAACCCTGAGGGAACCGAGAACCTCGCCTCTGTATCTGAGGGGGAGCAACTCGAAGAAGATGCTGAGGAATCTGAAGCAGAAGAAGACGAAGACATCGACATCCCTGAAACTGAACCATCCTCCTCTCCAAGGAACGATGATGATGATGATGATGAAGATGACGAATTCTTTGTCGTCAAACATGCTCCTCGAAAAGCTCTTAAAGGGATCGTGATAACCGAATCCACAGGGGAGAAGACAAAAACAAAGACAAAGCACTCAGCCTCTGGCGCTGAGAAAAGCAAAGACAAAGGCATCGCTGAAGATGATAATCTGGCGATCCTACTTGCAAAGCCGATTTGTCAGGTACACTAAACTTATTTTTCCTTCCCTGATCATCTCTGAACAATCAGTTATCCATTCCACAAACACCATACACATCCACATTTTTTTCTATCTTTTCTACCCAAGTTCTTCTACCCAGTTCTTATTTGTAAGATCGTTGCGTTTCAGCTAGTCCTCTCCCCTGTTTGAGGATATCGCTGAAAGATCTTCTATTGCGACTTCACCAATAATTCCAGCTACCGCTGAAGACATAATCCCAGTCTTAGATTTAATCTCTGAGACTGATGAACCAGAAGAACAACCTCTCTTGCACAGAAACAGACCTTCCTCAGTTCCTCAAAAGCTGAGTGAAGAAGATCAAAAGAGGAGAGAAGAAATGATAAAGCGATTCGAGGATCAGCGAATCATTCTAAGGCGCGATCAACTACCTTCAGTTCCTCCTAAGTTCAGAATTTCAAAAGCTGAATACCAGGATCATCTCAGAGCTGAACGCCTCATCGCTGAAAGGAAGGAAGCTGAAGATAAAGACAGAGAATACGCCATCAAGCTCACTCAAGAATCTGTCAAAGACCCCAAGCTGAAGCGTATTCCCATTCAAATCCAACGAAAGCTTTGGGAACAAGCCCAGAAGATCGTGGAAAAGAAAGTTGAAGTTTCTCAAACCACCCTGATCTGGTGTAAAGAGAAAATCCACTTCAGATATCGTCCAGCGAAGATCAACAAGGTATTCATCTCTGGAAGAACCTCCATCGGAGTACCTATTGTTGACATCAAACTATTCAGAGAAGATGGCTCATCTGAAACCTTTCGTGCTGACACTGTAAAAAGGTATGGCCTCTCTGAATGGCTGGAGATGAGGTTAGCTATCCAACCATCACAATCTAAGTACAAGGATCATTTCGAAAAGCTGATAAACAGACAGATCGATTTGATATCTTCTTGTGTGGATATTCCTCCTGTTCCTGATCTAAAGCCGAAAAGAAAAAGGGGCTCACCAAAGAAGAAACGTCAAGATTCAAACTCAGGTCCTGTCATACGAAATGAAACTGGAATTGGTTTCTCTCGCGTTGAAGTACTTGGTCCTGATCCTGATCTATCTGCCCTTGACATCTCTTTGCCACCATGTGAACTTTTCGTCCCTGGTAAAGTCATCAGTAATCCTTATGGAATATTCTTTCTTGACTACGACGGACGTAAATGCTTTCAACGAATCGCTGAGCTTCCAATCACTCCAATCGAACAGCTCAGAGATCTCATCTACTGGTGCGACTTCAGAAAAGACATTCAGGCACGACACCTAAAACCCTTGATTTTTGAAGCTGCTCTGAAGCTAAAGAATAAAGGAGAAAAGGTTCCTGACTGGATGATTCCAACTGAAAAGACAACCCTTGATGAACTTCTCATTAAGGAAGAACCCTTTGAAGGCTGACAACAATCACCACTTTCTCTATTGTATCAGTCATCCTTCAGTACTTGTAATTTATTTCGCGTGTACTTGTAATCTTTCTTATTCATATTGTAACCTGATTCAAAGATTTAAAGAAAGATTTCAGCGAATGTACTTTACTCCATCAGTACTGAAAAGATCCCAGAAAACAGTAAAAGGGACAAATATTTTATGAGTTCTTTTTATCCTTATGTTTTCATTAAATAGCAATTTTTTTGTTGCTATGTCATAATCAAATAGGGGGAGATTGTTGATCCAAACCCTCAGTGATTTGATAATGACCCTATCTTAAATACTTAGTGAAAATTGTAAGTAAACAATATGTATCAGAGTTTCACTATCGCTGATAAGTACTAAGATCTTACAGTACTGCTGATAGGAACTCTCGCACTTTTAGATTAAACATTCAGCGAACACTGTTCACCATATTGCTGAGTCTGTTCAGTCCTTATGGTGATCGCTGATAAGTTAGTTGTTTACTTATGATCCCTGAAGACAAGATTCATGTCAACAAAGGTTCTACGCTGAAGTCGAAGATCAAGCTCAAGAACCAGCGACAAGTCTCCTAATGAACTGATGCGGATCAGCGAAGACTCAGATTTGTCCACTCAACGTGAAGTATCAAGTACAAGACTTCAGCTATCGCTGAACTTTATCATTCGCTGAATAGTAAATGATAATCGTTGAATCAACGAAAGCTGATCATGAAGTCCTCCGTACAAAATACTTTTGTCTTAACCTTCCTTGCACGCCACCGTACGAAATGTCAGAAAAGAACCTCCGAAAATCTGAAATCGTACAACCACTCTGATACTACACTGTTCATTCATGCGACTACTAAGGTTGTCAACAAAGGTCAATGACATGCAACCAATCCGCTGATGACACGTGTAAAGTGTATACTGAATTGCATTAAATGCATGCAGTATATAAAGAGATGAACTCACTTCATTTGAAGTAACTTGCTAACTCTGGACAAGTTCAAATCTCTCAAGATAGGATTTTATTAGTAATCTCCTTATCTTTCTTAGTGCAAGAAAACCTTAGTGTTCCAACTTGTTTAGATTTAGGTTTATCCTTAATCTTGTTTCCGCAACAAGCTGTAAATTGTAAATGATTTATCAATAAACAATTTAGAAAAGTAAAATAGTGTGTTTGTATTCAACCCCCCCCCCCCCCTTCTACAAACTTGTTTAGGCCTTTCGGGACCAACACAAACCAAAACCTTCGAGTTTTGAAACATAGAATGTCTTGATTTCTCCTTTCTCCCTGAACATCGTGATGTCTACAATTGGAACACCCTTCACCGTTCTTCCCTTCAGGTTGACATTTATGATCCTGCTTGGATGGGGTCTGAAGTCAACCTTTTTCTTGCACCAAGTCAGAGTAGTGGCGCTGACCTTTGCCTTTTCTTGATGTTTCTTTCCAGCTTCCTTCAGTAAAGCTTCTTGAACCATCAGAGGGAATCTTTTCAGCTTCTGATCCTTGACTGGTTTCTGAGCAACCAAAAGGGCAAATTGTTTATCTTTCAGCGTGGCCCTTTGATTTTTAGCAAGTTGTTTTTCAGCCTGGATCGATTCTTCAATCTCTTTAGGTGACAAGAAGCTAAGACTGGCTGGAGGGATAACCTTTAAGCATTGAGCTTCTAGCTATTGAATCATCGCTGCTCTTCTTTGAAATTCATCTCCTGACCACCGAGGTGGTCGAGAGGGTCTGTTTGGATGCAAGAGCAGTTATTCTTCTTCTTCTTCCTGATCATCAGTCTCATTCACTGAGACTGAGATTATTGCATCAGCTAGAGCAGTTGGGATTACTTGTTGTTGAGGAGCTTCAGCGATATCCTCAAGTGGGGGAGAGGACTAGCTGAACAAAAAATCAAAGAGTTAGATCTTTTGAGGGTGAGAAGAAGATAGAAAAAATAGGCTAAGTGTTTAGAGGTTTGAGGTGATGAAGGATAACTGTATTGAAGGGGTGGAGGATAGAAGCAGTGTAAAGGATCAGATATAGATATACCTGAGAAGTTGGCTTGTTTAGGAGAATAGCCAAGTTCCCTTCAGAAGCAAGACCTTTATGCTTTCCCTGGAAGTCTTCTTCGCTGTAGACGTTTTGGTCATCTCCCCTGCTTCGTTAAGAACGACCCCTTTTGGTTCAGGGACCCTGATGGCAGTGGGCTGAAACCAATCGAATTCATCATCATCGTCTTTGCCACCATGGTTTGATGAGGGTTCTTCTTCATCGATTTCCACCTCCTCTTCCTCTTTTTGTTCATCATCCTCATCAGCAGAGGGAATATCAATAGTGAACTGCGGGGAGGAAGGAAAGTGGGTTCCTTGTCTTCGCCTTTCTCCCCCTCAGAGAGAGAGCGTTCTTCAGCGGTTCCCTCCTCAGCGAAGGAGGGGTCTTCAACATTTTTCTCCCCCTCAGAGTGTTGGGGAAGATCTTCTTGGTTCTTCTCCCCCTCTTCGTCAACATGGGGGGAGAGAGGAGGAACATCAACAGTTGCAGTAGCATCGGTTTAAGGAGCCATGTCTTCTAGGCCAGAGGCTCCTAAAGCCTAGGCTTTTTCTACTTTGCCAACCATGCCTTCTAGGCCAGGGAGGGCAGAGATGGCCTGAACAACAAAGTGCGCTGCCATGCCTAACTTTGTGTGGTCATCCAGCGTAAAGTAGGAGAAAGGGACAGTGGGAGCTTCTAGGCGCTCGAGGATTCTGGTGAGTAGAACGTTGGAATCACTGACCATGGAAGCAAGGTTACTTACCTCGTCTTGGAGCCCGGAGACTGCATTCTTTAGTGTTCCAACTTTGCTGCTGAGATTGTTGAAGTTGGTGTAGAGAGTAGAAACGCTGGTGGTAAGGGTCTGGAGGGAAGTAGAGTTGTTTACCACGTCCGGTTGCAGAGTCTTCACCTCCCCAGATAGTATTGAGAGATCAGCGTTGTTGGCCTTGCTGTCAAGGGTTGTGGAAAGCGTCTTCAGTGATTCCCCAGCGTTGTTCACCGCTGAGGTGTTGTTGGAGAGATTGGTGGAGAGATTATCCACTTTATCGCTTACCTCCTTGAAGGATGCAGCGATGGTGCCCAAGTTAGGACCTGTAAAAGAAACTAACTTATGAGCAAAGGAAAGCCCAAAAGAAGTTGGTGGTTGAGAAAGGATAGAGGATAAGGTTTGGATACCTGTTGGGTGAGAGAAGTGGTGAATATCTTTGTTGCCACCTAAGTACTCCATGTCATTTTCCATAGGAGAAACAGAAGAAGCAGGGATGTTGGACCCAACAGACCCTGTAGAGTTCTGCTCTATGAGATACTTGAGCAGTGAGTCATATGTGTCAGCGACAGAGAACGTTGGTGCTGAGGTGTTGAAGACCAAAGTAGGTGATGAAGAAGCGACGGTTGAGAACGTCGTGGCAGGTTCGGCACTGGTGTTGCCGAAAATTACCTCTTCAGTGTGTTGAGACACTGAAGGAGTTGGGGAAGATACCAGCGAAGCTTCAGCGTTTAGAGGCGCTAAAGTAGTTGGAGAAACGGGTTCAGGTGTGGTGGAGCATACCACGAATGTTTCAATCGATGTCTGTTAAGAGGCGATCGCTGATTCTAATTCATTAGAAGGTTGGGGCTTGTCTTTTGAAATCTTCTTGGACTTATGGGAGCCAAGGTTGGTGTCTTGTTGTTTTCTCTTCAATGAGAACTTAGGTTTTGGGGCTTGGGTATCAGCAGTGGGTTTGGCCGCTGAATTAGCCACCAGAAGAGAAGAAATAGAGGGAAGAAGAGTTAAAAGAGTAGAAAGACGTACCTCTCCCTCGATCGGCTGAAAGTCGAGTGTAGTTACCTTGTTTCGGGTACTTCTCCTGAATGAAGAGTTGGAGAAGTGCTGAAACAAAACGAACATATGGGAGTTTCATGTCCCTTTCAGGTTTCCGACCTTGTCCATCAGGTCTTCGAAGATGATTCGGGCATAGTCGATCTTACGCCCGGTCAGCAAGGAGTAACCCATTTGCAGCTGGGTCTTGATGGCTTGATCAGTGGAGCCGAACTTCGCTGTCATGCAAGAGATGACGTGGGCAAAGATGTAGTTGAGTTCAGCGGGCATCTTTGCCTTGAGGATTCTAGTCAGGCGCTTGTCATCCTCATCAGTGCGGGGCTTCTTGTCCCATGAATATTTCACGAGATCAAGAAAGGCGATCAGTTCATCGTCGTTGTCAGGGATGGGGTCAAAAGGACCATAGGGTAAATGCAGTGCAATGCGGATCGCTGAAGGAGATATGTACCCTTGGCCAAACTCGGTTTGAAAGCCAATGACAGTCAGTTGTTTTCCTATCTTTTGGGATGTTTGGGTGGTTCGTTCAGCAGTGAACCAAAATTGTTGTAGAAGATGACGATGAGCAGGAGGGGCTATGGTGATAGCAGTGTGGATGGGGGATTGTTTCAAGAAGGTCACGGCTTCAGTGAGATGAAGGCTAGGTTTCTTTTGGGAAACACCATTAGGGCTAGGAGGTTGTTCACTGCAAAGGTGATTTGATTTAGTTCACCCTTTATGTTTTTATACTTCTTCATGGTCACAGGTTTGGGAGTAGTAGCAGCAGTTGCAGAGGCCATTTCTGAACGCAAATAAACCAAAGATGGAGAAGGAGAAGCTTTCTTAGTATGGAAAGAGTTCCAAAATAAGAGTTTTTAGGGTTTTCTTCTGTTTCCTTTTTGAGAAAAGATACCAAAAAGTGGGTTTCTAGTTTGAAAGAAAAACGAAACTAGGTAAAAAAACAGTTGTCCAATTTTCTTTTAAGGAAAGGATCCTGGAAAAACGTATGAAGATTTAAAGTTTAAGATTTTATTTTCAAACTTTAAGAAAAACTATATTTCAAGTTTTGGTCATAAAATCATGAAGAAGATGATTTTTATGTTAAAAAAACGTTTGTTTTGATCTGGGAAAACAAAAAATGTTGATCAAAACAAGTGTAAAGAAGATTAAAGATAGAAATGAGGAGAAATGTGAACTTGTTTGTGTTGAAAAAGTATGAAGAACTTGATCTTAGTTTTGAGAAAATCCGAAAACACAATGCAAAGGAATTCTTTCTTGCTTGAGTGAGTTTAGTGCGCATAAAAGGTAAAAATATAAACTCAAAGGATTTATATAGTGAGAGGAGAAAGAAAGAATTGATGAGCGGGAAAAATACTCATCATGACACTTGACACGTCCTACGAAGCTTGTTGGACAAGAATTCGAAACGGACGAACGTGTCAAACAAAAAGTCGTGTCATGGTTTATCCGTTTGATGACATCACAGAGAAAAACTGTCTTTTCATTTTCAAAAACAAATATCCCTTATAGTTTGGAAATTATCAGAGATGATTTTGTTTAATGAAGGATCACTGAATAGAAGTATCAGTGATGGAAGTTATGTTATTTCAAAAGATATCACTGATAGAAAAATGTCAGTGATATAATCCTTGTTTTATAAAACATCTTACTGAAGTGAACTTCAGTGATCAAGAAAGAAAAACATACCTTGGTATCAGTGAACATTCATTCAGGGATTAGATGATGAATAAAAGAGATAGAATTTTATCACTGACCCAATGTGTGACCACTGAAGAGTTATTCTTCATACTTCAGCATTCAAAGCTCGCTGATGAGAAAGTTGAATCTTGTCTCATCAAGAGGTTTGGTGAAAAGGTGAGCTAACTGAAAGTCAAATGAAGTTCTATATCTTTATTCATCACATGATCTCTGATAAAATGATATCTGATTTCGATGTGTTTAGTCTTTGAGTGTAGCACTAGATTGTTTGCTATAGCGATGGCACTAGTGTTGTCGCAATAGATGGGAGTTTTGGATAGCTGAAGGTCATAGTCTAATAGCTGATTTCTCGTCCATAAGACCTGAGCACAACAACTTCCAGCGGCTACATACTCAGCTTCAGCGGTAAAAGTGGACACTGAGTTTTACTTTTTGCTCATCCAACTTACCAGCTTTCCACCCAGAAGCTGACAACCTCATGTGGTGCTTTTTCTATCCAATTTGCATCCTGCAAAATCACTATCTGAATAGGCAGTTAGATCGAACCCTGAGTCTTTGGGATACCAAAGACCTAGGTTGGGTGTACCCTTCAGATATCTGAAAATTCGCTTTACAACGATCAGATGTGATTCTTTGGGTTCAGATTGATATCATGCACATAGACAAGTAGCATACATAATATCAAGACGACTCACTGTAAGATAAAGAAGAGAGTCGATCATTCCTCTATAGATAGTGACATTAACAGGTTTTCCGGAGGGATCCTTGTTAAGTGTCAGCGGAGGTTCCATAGGAGTTTTCATAGCTGAACTTTGAGTAAGATAGAAATTCTTTAGCATATCTTTAACGTACTTACCTTGGTGAATGAAAGTGCCTTTATCACTTTACTTGATTGAAGTCTAAGGAAGTATGTCAACTCTCCCATCATACTCATTTTATATTCAGATTTCATTCTTTCAGCGAATCGATCACAAATATATGGGTTAGTAGAACCAAATATAATAGCATCGACATATATTTGAACAAGAATGATATGACCTTTTACTTTTATGAAAAATAGAATGTTATCGATTTTACCACGTTCAAAATTTTCAGTGAGGAGAAAAGAAGATAGAGTGTCATACTATGCACGAGGTACTTGCTTTAAGCCATAGAGTGCCTTATCCATTTTATAGACATAACCTGGATGCTTAGGATCAGCGAATCCTAGAGGTTGTTCAACGTATACTTCTTCATTCAGTTTTCCATTGAGGAACACTGACTTAACATCCATTTGATGAACTTTGAAGTCCTTGTGAACTGCATAGGCTAGAAAGAGTCGAATTGCTTCGAGTCTAGCTACTGGGGCAAAGGTTTCATCGTAGTCTATGCCTTCCTCTTATCTGTATCCCTACGCAACTAGTCGAGCCTTGTTGCGGGTTACAGTACCAAATTCATCTAACTTGTTTCAATAGACCCACTTTGTGCCTATCACTGACTTTTTAGATGGTTTGGGAACAAGATTCCAAACTTTGTTTCTTTCAAATTCTGTCAGCTCTTCTTGCATAGCACTGATCCAGTTTGGATCTTTGAGGGCATCATCAACTTTCTTTGGCTCAATTAGTGAAATAAAATTCACAAAAAGGCAAAAGTTACCTGAACTTCATCGAGTCTGAACACCTGAGTTTGGATCACCAAGAATTTGATCAATTGGGTCATTTAAGGTCCATCGCTGAGCCGGAGCTTGAGTCACTGATTCAGATGGAACTTCTGGAGGAGCTGAAGAAGAGGCTCTAGTGGCAGTAGATTCAGGTATACCTTGCAAGATTAACTGAGGGTCAGATGAAATTTCATTCACTGATTGTTGAGAAGTGGATGGGATTTCAGAGGTTGAAGGTTCAGAAGGAGGCAAAGTGTTAATGAGAATCGTTGAGCATAGATCTAGCTGCTTCAATGATCGTCCTGTTTCTTCTTTCAGCGACGCCATTCTGCTGAGGAGTTCTCACTGCAGAGAAGTTGTGAGAAATGCCCTTGCTTTTAAAGAAGTTATCAAGAGAACTGTTTTTGAATTCAGTCCCATGGTCACTTCTTATTGAGCGAACAGTCATATTGTTCAGGACTTCCATTTTCTTGAAAAAAGAGATGAGTTCTTCTGAGGTATCACTCTTTGCACGGAGGAATATAACCCAGGTATAGCGAGAGAATTCATCTACTATGAACAGAGTGTATTTTGTAACACCCCAAAGCCCAAAGCAATAGGCTAGCCCGATAACTTCATGTCCAACTTAAAACCATGGTCGAAGTTATTGGTAGCCCACAACTTGAGGCTTATAAGGAGCTCACCTATCCCATTTTCTATCCATGTGGATGAGTTGTTACAAACTCCCCCACTTAAACTCCTGACGTCCTCGTCAGGCCTGTCCACGGTCTTCCTCCTTGTAATCGACGATGTGGGATTCGCCTAAGATGTTACAAACACCCCCCCCCCCCTCGAGGACTCATCATTCCCGATGAGGTTTTCCCTACCATCCCGATTGTACAAGGATCGGCTCTGATACCATTTGTAACACCCCAAAGCCCAAAGCAATAGGCTAGCCCGATAACTTCATGTCCAACTTAAAACCATGGTCGAAGTTATTGGTAGCCCACAACTTGAGGCTTATAAGGAGCTCACCTATCCCATTTTCTATCCATGTGGGATGAGTTGTTACATATTTCTTTCCAACGATGGATTGAATATTGACAGGGCCAAATAAATCCTTGTGGAGGAGCTGAAGTGGGTTTGTCACTGAGGAAACTTGCTTGGACTTTGTGGATCCCAGATTAGTGCAATACAGTAGAAATCACGAATAAATAATCAATACGAACAATATGATTTCAACTTGTCATCCATCTATTTCATAACCATTCAGAGAATTCAGAGAATATGTTTACAATGGTTAATGGACGATTAAAACGATTAACCTAAAACAAGGCTAAAACAATTATTTATACCTAGGGCTTTTATTATCAAGGCCCAAGCCCATTAATCTAAACTAAGCCCATTAAACAATTAAAGGCTTTTACAATTAATAATCTTTTCTAATCTTTTCTTTATATCACTTTCTAAATTACAGGACATTTATGGTCCTAACAATCTCCCCCTAAAGTTATATAAAGAAAAATGGTCTTGAAAACTTCAGGTCTTGATCTTCTCTTCCTCTTGAGTCTTTAAAACACATTGGTGTTGCTTGTCTTCATGACTTTCAACGCTCCCCCTTGAATAAAGCTCTTGGTCTTCATATCTTCAACTTTATCACCAGATTTAACAAACAATTACCTCGACTAAGTGCACGAAACGCAACTTTCAACAGTAGAAACTCAACACATCGGATAAGCATACAAGAAAGATAATGTGCGAGTTACGTGACATTCCACGGTGCGACTTCAGTTGAAAATTAAGAATATATCTTTGAATTGCGAGTTGAGTTTGCTTTCAGCTTTAAGAACTTGCTTCAATCAGCTCGTAGGAGGAAACAACATGTAGCAGACACCACTTGAAACGGGATGAGAGGAATTGATCATTTCTAAATAATTTGAACTCTTTCTAGAACTGATCAAATAACAATTACCCCCCCTCAACTTTTGCTAACCCCCTTGACATGATAATCGGTGTCTTTGAATCTGTATCATTTCTCCCCCTCGTGATGAGTAGGAGCATCCGGAGCATCATGTAATTTCAAAGACGAAACTAGTGAGTAGCAAGACATCCGATAAAACGTTATAGTAACCAGATAGGGTAAATATCTAACACAGAAACACAAAAGTAACTGTTATCACAGCAATTAAAATAATTGTGTGGCCTATGTTCAGAGTTGGAATAGGGATATCTCTTATAGGACTTCCAGTTATCACTGAAGTAAAATATGAAAATTACTTATCAAACTGTTACGGCAATATCACGAAGATATGCAAATGGAATTACAAAGAAATAAATTATATCTGTTTGGCTAAAATATTGATTTAACTTGGGACTCAAGTTAGAAATCAACTGACACAGTGATTTGAATATGAAGTTCGGAGACCGAATCTGATGTCTTCCTTTTTCAATATCTAAGACCTCCGAGTGAGGAATAGATAGATTATGTGCTAAATCTCCGTGAATATATGAAACAAGCATCTTCTGTGAGATACTTGAGTAGCTAGGTGGGGTGACACGAGTTATCGACACTGGGTCCGTGTCTGTTTCAATAATTATCTCCAAAGAACGAGAATGAATATATTGTGTGGTTACCTGGATAACTGACTCGGTTTGGTAAGGACCAATAATTCTTTTAAGTCCTGTCACATCCTCACCATATTCTTTTCACTCCAAACTCATCTATCAAGCTAGACCCCTCACTGTTGTCTATAAGGGATGTGTTTCTTGGGTAGGTCCTTCCGGTTCTGGATTGACCATAGAAACAATATAAAACCTGACACACATTTCCTTCATCGAATAGAACAGTTTAGTAAGCAGTGATGTACGAGTTCTAAGCTAAAATGTTTAGAAGTCAAAGCATTTAAGAACGAGTCCTGATCTGAGATGATTAGAAGTCATAGTAATGAAGTCCGAGTTCTGATCTGAGGTAATCAGAAGTCATTAAAATGAAGTCTGAGTTCTAATCTGAGGTAATCAGAAGTCATAAGAATGAAGTCCGAGTTCTGATCTGAGATAATCAGAAGTCAATAATATTATTAGAAATAGAGAATTTCAAGAAACAAGATCAAACACTAAACAAAATGACTCATTAATTGTGGTAAAAAATGAAATAATGACCAGAAAGTTTAATTGTGAAGAACAAGTCACAATTAATGTGTCAGATAAGAATTGAATCATTAATATGAAATGACGAACGACAAAAACAAATTGGAATTCAAGCGATTGTATTTCCATCGAAATAAATCAACAAGTATATGAGACATGAAAATAACTAAATCAAGAAAATATAACATGTGGCAATTCTGGAAGTTAGAAGCGAAGAAAAGCAAACACGAGTAAGTTTTTCAGAATAAATTACCACGGTCTTTGAATTCACAAAAAATGCATTTATGTGACAAATACCTTATACCCCCCCTCAAGAATGGCATAACCTTTGAATATTCGTCATGTGGTGTGAATAATATGAATTAAAGCGCACATGACATTCCTGCAAAATAGATTAGAAGGATTTTGGTATCCATCCATTGATGGATCCTTGACGGTTAGATGCCCTATTATAGTGAGGACCGAGGATACTATAAGTACCATACCAATGAGATTCATATTTTCGATCAACAAAATCATTCAAACTACATGCAGAACAACAAATACAATCATGAGAAAGTTGAAGCAACTGTTGAATTGAGTAAATTCTTAAAGGAAACATCATATTTTGTTCAACAGAAGTATGAGAATTAAAAGCATCATGATTATGTTTGTATGTCCTAGCATGCGAAACTGAAGTAAATGAATTTGTAGGTGATGTGCTTTTATTTGACTTTTTCACTACCCAAACTTGTTTGAACCCTTTTCTCCGACCATTATTATCTGAAAAATCATTAACGGCATGGTCAGCAAAGTTTGAGTAGGAAGGATTTCTATCATTTGATCGACTGGTCTTTTGCCGCATCTGTGAACGTTTTTGAGAATGAGAGTCGGTTTTAGAAACATTGTTCACAGACGGGGTCTTGAGTTTTGAAGAACACTCGCCTTTAAGAAATTTGACCGGTCGATTTACTGGCTTAGACAGAAAGTCGGTGTGGTTTGGAAGAGGTTTGTCGAATTCAAACTTAACAAACTCTTCATCTGAACTTTCATCGGAATTCATATATGCTGAAAATTCAATATCAGGGACAGATAGAACAGGATTGGTCGAGGGAGGTGAGGAACACTTTGAATCTGTGTTATTGGAAGAATCTGTTGCGGAAGGTTTTTGAAATTCATAGTTAAGATTCTTTTGAACACAGTCATCTTGAGACTCATTTCCTTTTCTAGAAGATGTTTTGCCCATAAAGGCCTTACACGAAGATGTATCTGATGAGTCCGAGGAAGTTTCGGGTAGATTCACCTTTTCTTTTTGGAGTTGGTCAAACTTCTCTTGGAGTTGACTTTTACTCACTTGCTCTTGCATCACTTCTGTTTCCAAGGCAGACAGTTTGGATGTGAGCCTATTTATTTCTACCCGAAGGAGTTCCTTGTCCTCAATAGATGTAGGTTCGGTTTTGGTGGATTTGAGTTTCTCAAGTTCAGTTAAAAGCTCTTGTTTTTCCTTTTGAAAATTAGTCCTTTCCTTTTCGAGTGTCTCCTCTAACTCGACTATTTTTTATTCCAAAATAAGAGGAGGAACATAGCGTTTAAACTCGTATGTCTAAGTTTTGGGTTCATGTGCTGGGGTCTCATCCTTTTTAGAGGAATCCTTGGGCGTTGCAACCTTGTAGCCATCAAAGTAGTCATTCGAAAGGTACTTGGAATTATTTTTCTTGTAGAAATAGTTAAGAGGTTCATACGCAAAAGGTAATTGCATTTTAGTGGTGTGTGCGCGTTTGTATTCCTCAGTTTCCTTCTCATTCTCTTCGAGAGGTCCAGTCCATTTGATTTTGTATTCGGAAAACTTTTTCTCGAGACCAAGAAAGTTAAATTCGTAAAGAGTATGTCTCATTGTCAAATCTTTTTCAAGTATTGTGGGTTATCGTACCCAATTCCCCATTCTTTATTAAAATAAGTGAATTCCTTAGGTTTGTTCATATGAATTGTTTGATAAGTTTTGACCTCGTTTATGAAGTTTAAGTTCAAGACCAGTTATTTTAGAAACAAACTCTTTGTGTTGAATTTGAAGAGAGGAGCATTGATAGATAATCTCTGCTTTCTCATTCTCACACTGATCAAGTTTTGAGGTTAGATCAGATATCTTAGCCCTAAGATCTTTTGGTGCAATGGAAAGATTTGCACACTTTTCTTTCAGATTGGCATTGTCAGACTTATATTTATCAGTGATTTTCTTTTGAACATCTACCTTTTCTTTTAAAAAGTTAATTTCAAGCAGTTGTTCATTAGTGGAAGCCTTATAGGAGTCTATTCTTTGAACATCTACCTTTTCTTTTAAAAAGTTAATTTCAAGCAGTTGTTCATTAGTGGAAGCCTTATAGGAGTCTATTCTTTGAACAAGTGGTTGCATCTAATCGACTAAGGCTTGATAAATAGGGATACATACCTGACAAAGATTTCCTTGATTTGGCGGAGGAGAGAGGTTGCCTATGAAAGCATAGGCATCTTCAGAATCGCTTTCGTCGTCGGAACGATTTAGCCAGTGGTCGTCTTCAACTAACAGTGCCTTTCCTGCAGCTTTCTGTTCTGCTAACAGCAGTTTTGCCTTGTAGTATTCCACGTTACGCACAACGGGCGTTCGGTAGTCTTTGGTAAAGTGACCCAATTTACCACAGTTATAGCACGTGACTGGCTCATCTTTCTTCTTTGAATCAGGCTTTCGATCGTTCTTCTCCTTATGATCTGAATGCTTGTGCTCGTCAGACTTTTTCTTTCCTTCATATTTCTCCTTATAATCGTGGTGCTTGTTGGGAGTAGTAGAGTAGCGCTAATTATTAGAGGTAGGTTTCTTGAAGAACTTTTGTCTTTGAAAAGACTTGGTAATCAGGGCCATTGCTTTCTTTATTTCAGACAGCTCAGGGTCAGAGTCGCTTTCCTCTATTTCTTCAGATTCTGGTTCAGATTCACTGGACTATTGAGTTCTCTTGGAGTGACGGTTGGATGACTTGCCGCTTTTTAAAGATACAAGAGCGAGGGGATCGACTTGTGACTTGGAAGATGATTTCTGAGTGCTCATTGTCTCCATAACTTCATCCTCGTATTGCATGAGCATCTCGTAAAGCTCATGGATTGGAACGTTCTCAATCAGATTGTTGTGTTTGATATGAGAAGCGAACACTTTCCATTCTGGCAGGAGATTATTTAAAATCTTGAGGCCATTCTCCGTGTTTGATCGAGTGATCTTGTTCTTGTGGAGCTCGTTCAGAAGAAGGCAGAATCGTTCATATGCCTGAGTAATTGATTCGCCCTTGCGCTGCTTGAAACGGTCAAATCGGGTGATGTAGCTGTTGACCTTTAGCTGATTTCTTACTTTACTCCCGCTCATCATTTTCTCAACTTGATCCCACATGCCTTTGGAAGTGTCATAGTAGCTGTCAATGGCCGTGTAAATCTCGTTTGGTAGACTCTGGACCAGATATCACTTAGCATGTTTTTCACCATCAAACCTGTTTTTCTCCTCATCGGTCATCTGGATGTAAGTCTTAGCCGTAGGTCGAGCATCAGCAGCATCGTCTGCTTGAGCTGGTATAGTTGTCACTAGAGTTTCTTGTGGGCATTCAGTGAGAGCTTGCCAGATGTATTCGAAGTTATCTTTAGCTTCGATAAAGATGATGAATCTGTCTCGCCATTGACTGTATTCGCCTCGATAGAGAGTTGAAGGCTTGGTGTCGGTACTGATAGCTAAGGCGTCGCGAGACATCATGATGTGTGCACTAACTTGATCGTCAGAATGAAGTGTTGATTCAAGGTGGAAATCCTAACGCAAGGCACTACGAGTGACAGTCCTTACGCAGGATCTAAGAGTGAAACTAACTAAAATATTGGTAAGAAATTGAAGACATGCTTACCGGATAGGAATCCGGGTAAATGTGTCTGATCAGGAAGTGTCCGGATCAGAATTGTGTAAAGTGTCTGAACAATTAGAGTAACCGGATAAATATGAGGTTACCAGATAACTCAAGGTTACCGGGTATATCAAACTTACAGGAAAAAGGAAGTGACCGGATAAAGCAAAGTGACCGAGTAAAATAAACTAACCAGGAATAATATCTTACCGGATAAATGGGTAACCGGGAACTGGAGTAATCCGGATGCAATTGTAATTCGGACAACTACAGGAAACCGGGAATTACCGGGAACTTCCGGAAACACAAGTTTACCGGAAACAACTAAGCAATCCGGACAAGAAGCGTCCGGAAAGTAGCGAATTTTAGAACTTACCCGGATAGATCGACTGGCGTCCGGACTCGGCGGATGGACTAAAAAATCGGATCGATAAACACTAAGGTTGCTCGATTTCTTTCCTGAAAGACTAGATATCGACCAAAACACGAAAACAAACAAACCCAAATCGATTTCTAAGCAAAAACAATGATTTTGATGGAAAAAATTTGAACTTTTAAAGAACAGAGACAAAAACTCAAAATACTGATTTGCTCAGAAAACTACTCAATCGATCGAATTAGATTCTGAAACGTTGCAGAAACACTAATAGTACCAATACTAATCGAATGCAATAAACAAAATCAATCGATTTCAACAAGAACAAAATGATGAACTTTTGAATAACCTATCAGTCGACGAAAAAACAAAGAAAGCTTACCAAAAACCTTTGAATCACCTTGAATCGAATCGTCTGTATGCTCTGATACCAATTGTGGATCCCAGATTAGTGTAATATAGTAGAAATCACGAACAAATAATCAATACGAACAATATGATTTCAACTTGTCATCCATCTATTTCATAACCATTCAGAGAATTCAGAGAATATGTTTACGATGGTTAATGGACGATTAAAACTATTAACCTAAAACTAGGCTAAAACAACTATTTATACCTAGGGCTTTTATTATCAAGGCCCAAGCCCATTAAGCTAAACTAAGCCCATTAAACAATTAAAGGCTTTTACAATTAATAATCTTTTCTAATCTTTTGTTTATACCATTTTCTATATTATAGGACATTTATGGTCCTAACAGACTTGATACTAGCCTTCGTTTGTTTTCTATTTTCACACGCTGAACAGAGAGATTCCTTAGCGTATGGGTGTTGAGGCAAGCCAGTGACTAGCTCTTTGGAGGAGAGATTCAGCGTCTTGAAGTTTAGATGAGAGAGCCACTTATGCCATAGCCAGTTGACATCAGATGAGGATTTGGAGAGGAAACAAATGTTCTCAGTGGTTGTTGAGTCCACGTTTATGACATAAACATTTTCCAAACGATATCCGCTGAGAGCAATCTTCTCTTTCTGATCAGAGACAAAGCATGCTTCCTTAGTAAAGCAAACCTTGTAGTCCTTATCACATAGCTGACTGATGCTAAGAAGATTATGCTTCAGTCCTTCAACATATGCAACTCTTCTAAAGGTAGTTGTACCATTCGAAAGTACACCAAACCCTCGGTATATCCTTTACCATTTCCACCAAAGGTCACTGAGGGACCTTTCTCTTCCTTGTATTCAGTGAGCAGGATTCTTTTTCCAGTCATGTGTCGAGAGCATCCACTATCGAGATACCAGATACCCTTCGAGACCTGCAAACAAAGGAATATTAGTTTAAAATAGGCACCCACTTTACAATTGGTCCACACTTGTCAGTGGTAGAGGAAGTAGAATGATTAGCGGTCTTTGCAACATCTGATGACTCAGCGTCAGTGGTAATCTTCACTTTGGTTAATTTCTTAATCGTAGTGGCTATTTTCACCTTGGCTTGTTTTTCACCAGGGATGTTCTTCTTTGCCTTGGGGGCAGTAGTCTTCACCTTAGCTAATTTCTCAGCTTTGGTGGTTGTGGGGCACTTACTAGCAATATGATCGGTAAGTCCACAGTGATAACATTTCCTATAGCTGAAAATAGCTTTAGGACCATAGGCATAGTTAATTGAAATTTTCAAATGGGCAGGGCTGTACCAAGAATACCTTTGGCATCAGAGATCGGAGGAACTTTAGGTTCTTTAGATTTCTTGTCGATAACATCAACTCTTATTCTAAGAGTAGATCGCTGAACATGTTCAGGGATCTTGTTCTTTGAAGTAGAGGGTTGATTAGCTGAAGGTTTAGAAGTTTTAAGCTTTGGTACTTTGGTAACCTTCTGAGTTTTTTGGAAAACAAGTTTTTCTTTACCTTTAAGTTTGGGGCTTAAAGTAGATTTTTCTTCAGGGAAGTGATTAAGAGAAGAAAAGCAATGAGATGATGAAGTGTCAGGGATAGAAGACACGAACATTCCAAACTTAAGCATGGAACGATCTTTGATTGGTTCTTCAGCGTCAGTCTTATAACCAAGACCACTTCTGTCATTGACAGGGATATGAGCATCGATTATCTCAGTGATCTTTGCTGAGGATTTACACCATCCTTCAACAGTAGCTTTTTCAACTTTCAGTTCAACGATAGCTTGTTCGCGTTCAATACTGATGACTTGATTTACATAGACTTGATCTTTCAAATTTTCTTCAATTTTTGAAAGCTCTTGAATTTTTAAATGACATTTTCAAGCTGTTCAGATAGATCTAGATTTTGTTGTTCAACTTTGGTTTTGCCATTCAGGGCATCATATAAATCATCAGTCAGCATATCGATAGCACGAAGTCTATCAGCTTCAATGATAGTTGGAGAAGGAGAAGGAGAGGGTGATACCTGAGAGGTAGAAGTAGCGAGAATTTCAGTGGGTTCTTCCTCATCTTCTTGAATTTCGACCATGAGACAGAGATTGGCCTCATCTTCTTCATCAGAATCTGATTCTTCATCAGAATTTGATTCTTCATCAGATTCAGCCTAGTCATGATCTTCAGCAATCAGACCTTTACCTTTCTTTTTATAGCTTTTCGGCTTCTCATATTTTTCTTTGAGCTTCAGGTATTTGTCATCTCTACTCTTAGAAGTAGAGGATTTCTTAAGGGATGAAGAAGGTTTAAAGACTTTCTTTGACTTGCATTCACTAGCAAATGGTCCTACTTTTTCAAAGTTAAAGCAGGTACCAGTAGCCTTATGAACAGGAGATGATTTTGGCTTATCAGTAATGGTGAGAGGTTTATTCCTTCTGAAGTTACTCTTTCTGGCGAATCTCCTGAAAGAATTTGTCAGGAGTGCCAGAGATTCATCAAGCTCTGAAGGATCAGCTTCTGATGAATCATCAGAGTTAGATTCCAACTCAGTGATAGTAAGAGTATCGTTGAGCGGGCATTAACTCTGAAGAGAGTAAAGCAACATGTGTGCTTTTGGAATCTTTGACAATATTCTTCTTAAGAAGACACGACTGCTCATGATTGAGCATAGTGCTAAATAAGGTACTAAGGGTCATAAATTTCAGATCCTTTGAAAGTTTAAGACACATGGTATAGTTGTCCCAACTTTCTGGAAGACATTTCAAGAATTTTGTCAGGATCTCGGAGTTAGCATAGGTCTTACCAATAGTTTTTAAATCAATAATTAAACAGTTAAAACGTTGGTGAACTTCAGAGAGATATTCATTCTTACTACTGATGAAGCTTTCATATTGTCTTACCAGGTTTATTCTCATGGACTCTTGTACATCAGCAGTACCTTCATATTGAACACAGATTGTGTCCCACTTGGATTTTGAACTCTTGAGGTCCATGATGGAATGGTAGACTTCATCAGGGAGATCCATAAAAATGATAGATATGGCCTTTGTATCTATGACCATCTTCTTCTTATCATTATTAGTCCATTGAGAGACTCCCTTGACGATTTGTCTTTCAGGTACGGTAGGTGTGGTGGCAGTGGTTGGAACAGCATGATCTATGATGTAAGGAACATAAGGTCCATTTTCAACATAGTAAGGTATAGTGGGATCTACACCTTCTAGAAAGAGCATCATTCGATTCTTCCAAAGATTAAAGTTATCTTTGTTGAATTGAGGTGGTTTGGCAAGAGAGCCATTATCTATGTAATTAGTGTTTGTGGTGTTTGCCATTTTAGAGAATAGCAAGGAAGAGATAGTATAAGCAAGATCTTGTTTATTAAGATTAAACAATCTGCACTGATACCACTTGTTGGTCCCGAAGGGTTATACAAGTATTAGTTTGTAGAAGGGGGGGGGGGGTGAATACAAACACAAATTTTTATCTTTCTAAATTGTTTTATTGAATAAATAACACAATTTACAGCTTGTTGCGGAACAAGATTAAGTACAAGACCTAATCTAAACAAACTATGAGAATCACACAGATTCCTTGCACTAAGAATAAGAAAGAAGGAAGTTAAGAAAACTAAGAGTATGTTTCTTAAGGCACTAAGTAGTTCAGGGAAGGCGCAAGCACTTCAAAACCTCCTATTTATACTACATGCATTTAATGCATGTCAGGAAGAATTTATACGTGTCATCACTTGGTTGGATGCATGCTTTTGACTTTTTGCAAACATGCCTTTGGCCGCATGGTGAACAGTGTAGTGGCAGAGTGGTTTGTACGATTCTGGACAAGGGTATGTCCTTCTGACAAATCGTACAAAAGCATGCAAGGGGATAAGACAAACATTCCTTGTAGAGCACGATTTATGATCAGCGATCGATGAGTTGATCTTCTTCAGGGAGGCCTGAATGAAGGTCAGCTCTCGCTGAAGTCTTCTACTTGGAACATCGCGTGTTGTGGATTAGTCTTGGTTTCACTGATATCCGCATCAGCTCATTAGTAGACTTGTCACTTGTTCTTTAGCTTGGTCTTCGATTCAGCGTTGAACTCCTTTGTCGCGAAACTTGTCTTCAGGGATTACAAATAAACATTTACAGATAAACAATCAGTGATCATCAGCTAAACTGAACAGGCTCAGTTGTCGCTGATGTACATGCATCACTAAACAATAAATTAAGATGGTGGTTTTACATCAGCGATACTAAACGGACTTTGTATTTATTCTTTGATGGTGAAACACTGATACATAATGTTTACTTATAATTTTCACTAAGTGATTCTAAAGGTCATCATCAAATCACTGAAGGGGTTGGATTAACAAAATAGTACCATGAGCATTTAATGCATGGGACACTTGTCACTTTGTCATTTGAAGGTCAGGTTTGACTCTCAAAAGTTGAAGTGTCTTTTCCTATTTTTCATGGTGCTAAAAAGCTTTGATGGTGACAATATCTAAGAATGGGAAAAAGGACAGATGAACCTTTTTCCCCCACACCAGATATTACCTCTTTGATTAAAATCTTCTTAGCAAAGAGACAAGTGAGGATTCTCCTATTTTGAGGATTCCATTGATTTGTCATGGAGAAAATCGGTGAGATAGCAAATATTACCTCTTTGATGAAAATCTTCTTAGCAAAGAGACAAGGGAGGATTCTCCTATTTTGAGGATCTCACCGATTTGTCATGGAGAAAATCGGTGAGATAGCTTAGTTTGGGTTGAGAAGTTCATCTTCAATCACATTGGTAGATTTACTTCTTATTGATTTCGGTTGATCTTTGACTTCACCGAACTTTGAAAACATGACTAAGATATTACAAAGAACCTAAAATTTATCTAAGTATAAAAGATGTTTTTCAAAGAATGTAAGGAGATCAGGAGGTCATCTTCAAATTTTTGATGACCCAACAATCTCCCCCTATTTGAGGATGACATCCAAACTTAGAAAAACATGAGTAAGGCAATGAATAATACATGTTGACCCTGTTTTACCCTTTTGGGTTCTTTTTCACATAGTCCTTTTTTTGTATATCTGATATTTACAAATGAATGAAAGGGATGAAAGAATAAAGAATAAACAATATGAATGAAATATAATGTACAACATTGTTTTTATCGAAACCCACCGAAATCTAAGATGAACCACCGATTTTTAGGGTATGTTTTCTAAAAATTTGGTAGAAAGAAAAATAGGAATTTTCGGAGGTTTTTTTTTAAACCCACCGATTTTTTAAGACAACCCACCGAAATTTAGCAAGTGTTGGCCAAAAAATCGGTAGTCTTATTTTTGAAAGATCTTCGGTAATGATGTTCGACAAGATTTTCCAGGCATCTTCAAAAGTAAAATCTTCAAGATAAATTCAAGAGTATATCTTCAAGAGGAAATCTTCAAGGCATCTTCAGGAGAGTTTGGATGAAATCTTCAAGGTGAAGAGAAGATTGGAATTGCATCTTCCAATCTTTGATGACCCAAGAGAGATTAAATTCGGAGGATTTTAAGAAATGAGGTTTAAATTTGACTGGTGATCAAGTGGAAAGTTTGGTGAAGTAGGAGGAATATTTTGAGGAGAAGAATTTGGGATAGCATCTTCAGGAGAGTTTGTGGTAGGAGGGTTTTGAAGAGAGTGAAAGTGGGATTGCTGACCAAGAGTGAAATTTGGTGAAGTAGGAGGATCACCATTATGAGAGGAAATATTTTGAGAAAATGGCACATAGGGAGTTGGGTCTGGTGAAATAAGTTTAGGTCCTTCACCAACACAATTTATCAACACAAGAAGAAAATCTTCAAAGAAAAGGTTGAGGTTTTGAAGCTTTTACTTATGTGGATGAGGAAGCCATTGTAAAGAGAATTGGTGAAGAAAATTAGTTGTAGGTGTATAGTTGAAAGAGAAGTGTGAGAGGTTGAAGATGAAAAAAATGAGAGGGAAACGTGGGTGAGGTATTTATATATGTTTGTGAGGGTGAGAGGGTTTGAACTAACAGGTAATAATGGGAAGGGTGTTAAAAAATGGAGGTAGAGTGTTGGTTGGGTATAGGGAAGTGAGAAAAGTTAATGTGGAAGATAGAAAGGTGAGAGAGAGAGAGAGAGAGCTAACCGTAAAGAAATTTGTGGTGGAGGAGTGTAGTTCGACCGATTTATAAATGAGGAGAGAGAGAGAGAGAGGGATCTAGATAGGTGGTGAATAGAGAAGAGATGGATTTGTTTTGAGATGTGTTTTTTGAGAAATAGGGAGCCAATTTATATAGAAGGTAAGGAAAAATTGTGTTTGTTTGAGTGAAAGATGGTTTTGTTGAGATTTCTTTTTTCACATGTTGCACATAGCTTAGAAGAGAATAACCACTGTCTAGATAACATATATGTTGGTGTCCGTAGACCTGCAGTCATAGATAAATTAGCTCCTTGGTACCCATTTGAAGATGGGTCCTTTTGGGTTAGTAGAATGAGAAGAAAAGTCTTTAGCATTAATTATGTCAATGCTTTCTTTTTGGACAGTCTTTTGCAAGATGACGAGTATCTCCACGATTATAACATTTTCTATAAATAAAGTTCTTTTTGGAGCTTTGACCAAATTCCTTGTTTTGACATTTCACATTGACCTTGATGGATTTGGTAGAGGAATGAGGAGGTCTGGAGCCTAGGATTCCTTTGTTGGAGTCAAGAATAGGAGAGAAGGAAATTTCCTTGGGTTTAGATTTCTTGATACTCACAGATTGGGAAATAATATGTGTAATGGGAGTCATAGAGTTGTTCTTTGAAGATTTGTAAGGGGATATCCATTTAAAAGGTAAATCGGTAGATACCACCGATTTTCCCGTCTCATGAGGAGAGAGTCTTTTGACTGGGGTTTGAGACTCCCTTTTAGGAATCTTTGCAGGTTTGGGTTTAGAGGAGGAAGCTTCATCAATGGTCAAAGAGTTCATTAGTTCATGAATGGGTTTGGAAGGGTCATTTGAACCTTGGGTCTTCTCATCATCAAGATGTGGAGTAGAACCTTCAGCTTTAATGAACATTCTGAATTTTAAGGCTTCTGAGAGATCGGAAGAGTTCATGAACTGGGATCAGATGACTCATAGAAGGAATGGAGTACAGAAGAAGCAATAGCATGAATATTTGAAGAAGAGTCAATATTCATCTTTCCAAAACCCAGTCCAGATTTGTCATCACACAGTATTTGGTCTTGAAAAATCTTTTCCAAATTTTTAGAAGAACTAGTCCACCTTCTCACTATTTCTTGTTCATTTTTAAGACATTTCATCATTTTTTTTTCTCTTCAGCAATGGCGATGTTTATAATTTTAAGATCTTTCTGCCTTAATTTTGTCAAAATGTTTCAGTTGAGAAAGACATATATGGAGTTGAGAGGGGATAGATTTTATTTGAGCATTTTCCTTTTTCTTAGCAGCTTTAGCATCATAGAAATCAGAGGTTAAAGAATCAAATGCTTCAATCTTCTCAGCATCAAAAAGAGATAGAAATGGATGTATCTGTGATGAGGAGGAGAACCACTTAGATGATACAAGAGCAGTTGAGGGGGTGTGATCTTCTGGATCATCCATGTAATTTATCTTGGCCATGAAGCACACATTTGAAGTGTCTTTCTCGCTTTTAGATATGGGTTCATCTGCCAAATCATGAGTTTCAGCAGGTAGACCCTTTCCTCTTTTGACAAGTCTTTTGTTTCTTTCCTTTTCTATCTTGTATTTTTCTTTGTATCTTTCAGCCCGATCAGAATTTACAGAAGGGAGAGGTTGGCCGAATTTTTGGGAAGGGGAGAGATTGATAGAATCATATTTGGATCTTCCCGATTTTGAGGAAAATCGGCTTGAGGAAGAAGTTATGGTCTTTCAAAGTGTTTACTTCTGCACTCAAAGGCAAAATGAGCCCTTTTACCACAGTTAAAACATTCCTCGTAAGTTTGGTCCGAAGAGGAGTGTTTGGAGAGAAAAGAGGAGGATTTTCAACTGAACTTAGATTTTCTAAAAGAGAAGCGAGATTTGGATTTATAATACCCATCCAACAAGTCCATTCCATCTGATAATTTGTCAACTGATAATTTGGGTTGGTGATTCTTGGAATACACATAGTTCTTTTGGAAGAGTCACTTAAGAGAGCTAGAGAAGAGCTCTTTATATCTGTGATGACAAACTTCCTTTGCAGCTTAGTCTGCTCATAGTTGAAAAGAGTTCCATAAAGAGCAGTGAGAGACATATGATCAAGATCCTTGGTTGTCTTTATACAAGTACATATGTTTTCCCAAAAATCAGGAAGACAGTCCATAAACTTGCATAGGACTTCCTCATTGTCATACACTCTACCTAACAACTTTAAGTCATTAAGAAGACTGTTAAAGCGGTTATAGTAGTTGGAGAGAGATTCTCCATTTTCATGAGAAAACATTTCATATTTTCTAACAAGAGCAATTTTTCTACTCTTTTTAACTTCATTTGTACCTTCGTACAAAACACACAGAGTGGACCACATCTCTTTAGAAGCAGAGAAATTTACTAAAGAGTGGTAGACTTCATCAGGAAGAGAGAGAACAATGATTGTTCTGACTTTAGAATCAAGAGATATAAGGCGTTTTTCTTCATCAGTATATTTCTTGGGATTCTTAAGAATATAACGATCAGTGGCAACAAAGTTTTCTTCATAAGAGGAATCATCTTGAGTTTCACTTTCTTTGCTAGATTTTTGAGTTTCATAGCGAGCCCAAACTCTAGGGACAAAGGGTCCCTCACTGAGAATGGTTGGATATCTACTATCCACTCCTTCCATGAAAAACATCATTCTGCTTTTCCACAAAGAAACGTTGTTTGAATTAAACTTAGGAGGTTTGGCAATAGAGCCATTTTCAGAAAAAGTGTTTTGAGAAGAAACTTCATTGCTTGAGGAGGAAGCAGCCATTGCAGATCAAGTTTATTGAGATTAAACTTTCCTGCTCTGATACCACTTGTTAGTACTAGATGGCTAATAAGAATAAGAACATGTATTGTAAAGGGGGGGGGGGGGGGGGGGTTGAATACAATACACAAACTTTTCACTTAATTTAATTCTTTATTGATTTATAAAATCAAGAATTACACATAGAACACTTAGATTGTTGCGGAAAGAACAAATGAAATCTATTCTAACAATCTTCACAAAGTAAAACTGAAAACTACACAACTTCTAAAACACAAAGATTGAAAGCTATTTAGTTCAATGGAGGAGAAGAGAAGAATGTCTTGAGCACAGAGAAATCTTCAAGAGTACTCGTTTTCATGGAGAAGTCTTCATCTTTAAATAGTACCATGAGCATTTAATGCATGGACACTTGTCACATTGTCATTTGAAGGTCAGGTTTGACTCTCAAAAGTTGAAGTGTCTTTTCCTATTTTTCATGGTGCTAAAAACCTTTGATGGTGACAATATCTAAGAATGGGAAAAAGGATAAATGAACCATTTCCCCCCACACCAGATATTACCTCTTTGATGAAAATCTTCTTAGCAAAGAGATAAGGGAGGATTCTTCTATTTTGAGGATCCCACTGATTTGTCATAGAGAAAATCGGTGAGATAGCAAATATTACCTCTTTGATGAAAATATTCTTAGGAAAGAGACAAGGGAGGATTATCCTATTTTGAGGATCTCACTGATTTGTCTTGGAGAAACTTGGTGAGATAGCTTAGTTTGGGTTGAGAAGTTTATCTTCAATCCACATTGGTAGATTTACTTCTTCCTGATTTCGGCTGATCTTCGACTTTACCGAACTTTGAAAACATGACTAAGTTATTACAAAGAACCTAAAATTTATTTAAGTATAAAAGATGTTTTTCAAAGAATGTAAGTAGATCAGGAGGTCATCTTCAAATCTTTGATGACCCAACAATAAATCGAAAACAGGTAAATCGATAACTTGAAAACAAAAATCATAAATCGAGAACAAGTGCCTATAACTTGAAAACAGAAATCGGTGAACTCAAATCAGAAATCGATAATTTGAATCGATAAGAACTAAATTTCCTGAGATTAAGATTAAGAACTAGATTTCTAAAATCAGAAATCGAAATCGATTTGAGGACGAACTCCGATAAATCGATATTTAAAGAAGATAAATTGGATTTATGGGATAAAGAATTCAATTTCTGCAGAAGATGAAATCGATTTGGTAGAATAGTCCGTACCTTGAAGCTTTGATCAAAGATGTTGGAGCCGATAGAGAGATGATGGAGGCGACGTGTTGGATACGATTTGTGTTTTTTGCTTTAGGTTTAGTTTGATGAATTTTAAGGGTATAATTGTAATATTGAAAATAGTCCCATGTTGTCCCACCCTTTTTGGTGGAACAATTTTTTTTAACTTTTGTCCCATGGCCGACCAAACATGATACTATTTTTTGTCGTGCCCCATCCTAGCCAGTCTGAATACCAAATGCAACCTATAGTTTGCAAGTTATCTACTAATTCCTACCTATAAGTATAAAGAACTAAAATAATATATATTTTGTTTTGCAAAACATAGATACCAAAACAACAATAAGTTGTAAATCACAAGAATGAACATAACCATGAATTACAAACCATAGGGACGAAAAGCCTAATTACTAAACCACATACGTTAAAAACATAATTTACCCTTTAAATTAGGTAAAAGATTTAAAACTTTTAAATTACAGATTTTAGTCTGTGCAGTTTTGTTAGTCTCAACTGTTAGGACCATAAATGTCCTATAAAATAGAAAGTGATATAAAGAAATTATAGGCTTGTTAGTTTGTTTGTAAATGCCTTAATAATGTTTAATGGGCTTAGTTTAGCTTAATGGGCCATGGGCTTTAGGGATTAAGCCATAGGTATAAATAGCTTTTGTCAAGCCTAGTTTTAGGTAAGACGGGAAAATCTATCATTCTTAATCGTTCTAATTCTCAATTGTAATATTCACTAAACGTGGTTAACTCTTGAATGAAAATGAGATGGATGATGGATTAAAATCAAAGATTGTTCTTGCTTAGTGATTGTTGATTTGTTTGTTATTGCACTAATCTGGAATCCACAATTGGTATCAGAGTAGACAGACATCGATCGATTCAAGGTATCCAAGTTTCCCGGCGTTTATCGAACTGTAAGGTTTCTTGATTTTTTAGTTTTGTGATTTATGCTAAATTGTTTAGGTGTAATCATTCAAAATCGTTTCTCCAAGTATCGTTAAGGTTTCTGCAAAGTCTTAGAGTCTAATTCAAAGTTCTGAAGCTTTAATTTCAAAAATCGTGTTTTTGAGTTTTTGTGTCTGTGTTCATAAAAATCCTCAATTTTTCATCAAAAGAGTGTGTTTTTGCTTAGAAATCAATTAGGGATTTTGTGTTTTGGTGTTTTGGTAGTATCCGCACCTTTCAGGAACAAAATCGAGCAACCCTAATCGATTGCAGATCCGAACTTCACGCACAGCTGCTCTGTCCGGAAGCCAGCAATCTATCCGGGTAAGTTTCCAATTCATAAATCTATTTGGATGCTGATTTGTCCGGACGCCATATCCGGATTACTCTCATTATCCGGTCATACCCAATCCGGTAAGTCCACGCGTCCCGGTAACTCAGTTTTTGGATCCATCACTCTCGGTAAGTATTTCCGGTAACTGAATCCCCCAACTATCCGATAGTCTCACTTCCCGGATCCGATATCCTGTCAGGTATGTCTACCAACTCATAACGCTTTAGTCGATCGGATTCATTTGCTTGTTCAAAGAAAACATTCCAGTAAAGCTACCACAAATGAACAACTGCTTGAAATAAACTCTAAAAGAAAAGCTAGATGTTCAACTAAAGATCACAGAAAAGCTTAAGTCTGATAACTCTAACCTAAAAGAAAAGTGTGCAAATATTTCGATAGCACCAAAAGACTTTCGGGCCAAAATATCTGATTTAAACACTAAGCTTGATCAGTGTGAGAATGAGAAAGCTAAGATTGTCTATCAATGCTCTTCTCTACAAATAGAAATCAAACATCTTGTATCAAAAATAAAAGACCTTGAGCTCAAACTTTATAAATGAGGTCAAACTGATCAAACGATCCATCTGAACAAACCTAAGGATTTCCGTTACTTTAACAAAGAATGGGGAATTGGGTACGACAACCCACATTATTTGAAAAAGATTTTAACAATGAGGCCTACTTTATACGAGTTTAATTTTCTTGGCCTTGATAAGAAATATCCCCAATATAAAATCAAATGGACATGACCTCTCAATGAGAAGGAAGAGAAAACTGAGAAATATAAACGCAAGAATACAACTAAAATGAAATTACCTTTTGCGTACGAAGTTCTTAACACATCTTATGAGAAAAAGAAATCCAAGTACCTTGTAGATCCCAGTTTGATCAGGTAACAACGAATAAACGAAACAATTAATCTTTATTGAATGATTCAAGAGAGTTACAAGTATTGGATTGAAGAACTCAACTCTCTCTCTCTCTAAACTATTAATCGCACAAAATAAACTGATTAATCTTGACCTAATTCTTAAGGAAACAATCCTTAAATACCAGGGCTTAATGCATAAAGCCCATGGCCCATCTTTCCTAAACTAAGCCCATTTATCATTGATAAGGCTTTTATAAATAATAACTAAACTAATTAAACTCTATATAATTACTTTATATAACTTTCTATTATGTAAGACATTTATGGTCCTAACAATCTCCCCCTAAAGTTATATAAAGAAAAAACGGTCTTGAAATCTTAAGGACTAGATCTTCTCTCCCTTTGGAATCTTTGAAGCACTTTGGTGTTGCTTGTCTTCATGACTTTCAAAGCTCCCCCTTGAATAAAGCTCTTAGTCTTCATATCTTCAGCTTTATCACCAGATTCAAAGAATCTGTCTTTGAACTGCGAGTTGAATTTGCTTTCAGCTTTAGCTTTAAGAACTTGTAGAACCAATATGCTCAAAAGAAGGAACTAATCATTCGTAGCGAACACCACTTGATAAGGAATTAGAAGATACAGTTACTCCCCCTTAACTTTTGCTAACTCCCCCTCAACTTGATAATCAGTGTCTTTTAATCTGTGTTATTTATCCCCCTCATGATGAGTAGGAGCATCCGGAGCATCATGTAATATCAAAGACGAAACTGATGAGTAGCAAGATACTATATAAAACGTTAAGTAACCAAGATGGGGTAAAAGTCTAACACAGAAACACAAAAGTAACTGTTATCACAACAATTAAAATAATTGTGAGGCCTATGTTCAGAGTTGGCATTGGGTATCTCTGATAGGACTTCCAGTTATCACTGAAGTAAAATTTATAAAGACTCGTGCATGTGTGAAATAATTAATTTATATCTGTTTGGCTCAGAAATTGATTTAACTTGGGACGCAAGTTAAAAATCAATTGACACAGTGATTAGAATATGAAGTTCGGAGACCGGAGCTGATGTCTTCCTTTTTCAATATCTGAGACCTCTGACTGAGGAATAGATAGATTATGTGCTAAATCTTCGTGCATTTATGAAACAAGCATCTGTTGTGAGAAGCTTGAGTGGCTGGGTGGGGTGACACGAGTTATCGGCACTGGGTCCATGCCTGTTTCAATATCCATCTCCAAAGAACGAGAATGAATAGATTGTGTGGTTACCCGGATAACTGACTCAGTTTGGTAAGGACCAATAATTCTTTTAAGTCCTGTCACATCCTCACAATTTTTCTTTTCACTCCAAACTCATCTATCAATATAGACACCTCACTAATATCTATAAATTGGATCTGTTTCTTGGGTAGGTCCTTCCGGTTCTGGATAGACCATGGAAACGATAAAAATCCAAACACTCCTTTTTATGCAACGAGTAGAACAATTTAGTAAATAGTGAAGAACGAGTTCTAAACTGAAATGTTTAGAAGTCAAAACTTTTAAGAACGAGTCCTGATCTGAGTTGATCAGAAGTCTTAAAAATGAAGTTCGAGTTCTGATTTGAGGTAATCATAAGTCATAAAAATGAATTTGAAATATAGATGTTCAATAAACAAGATCAATCGCTAAACAGATTGACTCATTGAGCACATTATGTTCAAAAATGGAACAATGATTAGAAAGTTTAAGTGTGAAGAACAATTCTCAATTAATGTGTCAGATAAGAATTGAATCATGAATATGAAATGACGAACTTTGAAAAACAAATAGGAATTCAAACGAGTGTATTTCCACCGATAAATCAACAGATATACGAGACATGGAAATAACTAAGTCAAGAAAATATAACTCGTGCCATTCATGGAAGTTAACGTTGGAGAATAACAAACACAAGTAAGTTATCCAGAATAAATTACCACGGTTCTTTGAATTCACTGAAAAATTCATGTATGTGTCAAATACCTAATGCTCCCCCTCAAAATTGGCGTAACCTTTTATTGTTGTCATGTGAAAGAACTATTCTAAACTAAGCGCACATGACGTTCCTGCAAAATAAATTAGAAGGATTTTGGTATACATCCATTGATGGATCCTTAACGGTTAGATGCCCTATTATAGTGAGAACCGAGGATACTATACGTACCATACCAATGAGATGAATATTTATGGTCAAGAAAATCATTAAAACCACATGCAGAACAACAAATACAATCATGAGAAAGTTGAAGCAACTGTTGAATTGAATAAAGTCTTAAAGGAAACTTCACACTTTGTTCAACAGAAGTTCGAGAATTAAAAGCATCATGATTATGATTGTATGTCCTAACATGCGGGACTGATTTGAAAGATTTTGTATTCGCTTTGCTTTCATTAAACTTCTTCACCACCCAAACTTATTTGAACCTTTTTCTCCGACCATTATTATCTGAATTATCATTAAAGGTATGATCAGTTGAGTTTGAGTAGGAAGGATGTCTATCGTTTGGTTGACCGATCGGTTGCCGTGTCTGTGAATGTTTTTTAGAATTGGAATCGGTTTTAGAAACTTCATTCACATACCGGGGTTTTATTTTTGTGGAACATTCACCTTTGAGAAATTTTACCGGTCGTTTTACTGCTTTTGAAAGAAAGTCGGTTTGGTTTGGAAGGGGTTTGTGAAATTCAAACTTAGGAAACTCATCATCTGAACATTCGTCGGAATTCATATAGGCTGAAAAATCAATATCGGGGACAGATGGAACAGGATTGGTTGAGGGAGGTGAGGAACACTTTGAGTCTATGTTGTTGGAAGAATCTGGTGCAGAAGCTTTTTGAAATTCAGAGTTAATATGCTTTTTAACACAGTCATCTTGAGACTCTTTTCCTTTTCGCGAAGTAGTTTTGCCAATAAAGACCTTACACGAAGATGTATCAGATGAGTCCGAGGAAGGTTCGGGTGAAATCATCTTTTCGTTTTGGAGTTTGTCAAGTTTCTCTTTGAGTTGAAACTTACTAACTTGCTCTTGCATCACTTCTGTTGCCAAAGCAGACAGTTTTGATGTGAGCCGATTGATTTCATTTCGAAGGACTTCATGTTCCTCACCCGACACAGATTCGGTTTTGGAGGATTTTAGTTTATCAAGTTCATTTAGAAGCGCTTCCTTTTCCGTTTGAAAATCAGTCCTTTCCTTTTCGAGTGTCTCCTCTAACTCGACTATTTTTTATTCCAAAATGAGAGGAGGAACATAGAGTTTAAACTCGTCCGTCTCAGTTTTAGGTTCAGGTGTTGGGGCCTCATCCTTTTTGGAGGAATCCTTGGGCTTAGCAACCTTATAGCCGTCAAAGTAGTCATTCGAAAGATACTTAGATTTGTTTTTCTTGTAGGAATAGTTAAAAGGCTCATACGCAAAAGGTAATTGCATTTTAGTGGTGTGTGCGCGTTTGTATTCCTCAGTTTCCTCTTTCTTCTCTTCGAGAGGTCCAGTCCAATTGATTTTGTATTCTGGATACTTTTTGTCGAGACCAAGAAAATTAAAGTGGTAAAGAGTAGGTCTCATTGTCAAAATCTTTTTCAAGTAATGTGGGTTATCGTACCCAATTCCCCATTCCTTGTTGAAATACGTGAATTCCTTTAGTTTGTTCATGTGAATTGTTTGATCAGTTTTACCTCTTTTGTGAAGTTTAGTTTCAATATCAGTTATTTTCGCAACAAACTCTTTGTGTTGGATTTGAAGAGAGCAGCATTGATAGATAATCTCTGCTTTCTCATCCTCACACTGATCAAGTTTTAAATTCAACTCAGATATCTTGGCCCTTAAGTCCTTAGGTGCTATTGAAAGATTTGTGCATTTTTCTTTAAGGTTAGCATTATCAAACTTGTACTTTTCAGTGATTTGCTTTTGAACATCTAGCTTTTATTTTAACGAGTTAATTTCAAGCAGTTGTTCATTAGTGGATGCCTTATAAGATTCTATTATTTGAACAAGTGGATGCATCTGTTCGATTAAGTTTTGATGGATAGGGGCACATGCCTGACAAAGATTTGCTTTTTCTGATGGAGGAGAGTGGTTACCCATGAAAGCATCAGCATCTTCAGAGCTTTCACTGTCGGAACGATTGAGCCAGTGGTCGTCTTCAACTAGCAGTGCCTTTCCTGCAACTTTATGTTCTGCCAACAGAAGTTTTGCCTTGTAGTAGTGTACGTTTTTCTCAACTGCCTTTCTACAGTCCTTGGCAAAATGACCCAATTTTCCGCAGTTATAGCATGTGACAGGCTCGTCCTTCTTCTTTGACTCGGGCTTGCGATCGTTCTTCTCATTCTTCTCCTTGTGGTCAGATTGTTTGTGCTCGTCAGTCTTTCTCTTACCTTCATATTTCTCCTTGTAATCATGGTGCTTGTTGGGAGTAGTGGAATAACACTGATTATTGGACGAAGGTTTCTTGAAGAACTTGTTTCTCTGAAATGACTTGGTGATGAGGGCCATAACTTTCTTGATTTGAGTCAGCTCAGGGTCAGAGTCGCTTTCCTCTGATTCTTCAGATTCTGGTTCTGATTCACTGGACTCTGGGGTTCTCTTGGAGTGACGGCTGGAAGATTTGCCGCTTTTTGAAGATACAAGAGTGAGTGGATCGGCATGTGACTTGGAAGAGGATTTCTAACTGCTCATTATCTCCATGACTTCATCCTCGTCCTACATGAGCATCTCGTAGAGTTCATGGATTGGAACGTTCTCAATCAAATTGTTGTGTTTGATGTGAGAAGTGAACACTTTCCATTCTGGCAGGAGATTGTTCAGGAACTTGAGAGCATTCTCCGTGTTAGATCGAGTGATCTTTTTCTGGTGGAGCTCGTTCAGAAGAAGGCAGAATCGTTCATATTCCTGAGTGATAGATTCGCCCTTGCGCTGCTTGAAGCCATCAAATTTGGTGATGCAGCTGTTGACCTTCAGTTGGTTTCCTACTTTACTCCCGCTCATCATCTTCTCTACTTGATCCCACATGCCTTTGGAAGTGTCCTTGTAGCTGTCTATGGTCGTGTAGATCTCATTCGGTAGACTCTGGACTAGATATCCCTTGGCATGCTTTTCACCATCAAATATGTTCTTTTCCTCTTAATCCATCTGTAAGTATGTCGTGGGCTCAGGTCGAGCTGCAACACCTCCTTCTTGAGCCGGAACGGTAGTCATAGGAGTTTCTTGTGGGCCTTCAGAGAGAGCTCGCCAGATGTAGTCAAAGTTGTCTTTAGCTTCAATGAATATGATGAATATGTCTCGCCATTGGCTGTATTCGCCCCGATAGAGAGTCGGAGGCTTGGCGTCGGTACCGATTGCTAGCGCGTCGCGAGACATAGTGAAGTGTGCACTAAAGTGATCGTCAGATGGTAGGGTTGATTCAAAGTGAAATCCTAACGCAAGGCACTACGAGTGAAAGTCCTAATGCAGGTTCTAAGAGTGACTTAAAGTGAGACTGGTAAGTAAATAACAAAACAGAACTTACCGGATAGGAATCCGGATAACAGAAGTGTCCGGATTTTGAAGTGACCGGATCCGGATGTGAAGTGTCCGAACAACTGAAGTAACCGGATAAAATAAGTTTACCCGATAACACAGAGATACCGGATAGAACAAACTTACCGGATAGAGAATAGTGTCCGAAAAAATAAAGTTACCGAACAGAAATGGGACTTACCGGATAGCTGAAGTGACCGGATACAGAGAAGTTGATGTGTCCGAATATGGAGTATCCGGGAAGGTTACCGGATAGATTGGACTAACCGAACAAGTACCGGATACAGGAGACTTTTCGGGAACGACGAATAAACGTAACTATTAATCTTTATTGAATGATTCAAGAGAGTTACAAGTATTGGATTGAAGAACTCAACTCTCTCTCTCTCTCTCTCTCTAAACTATTAATCGCATAAAATAAACTGATTAATCTTGACCTAATTCTTAAGGAAACAATCCTTAAATACCAAGGCTTAATGCATAAAGCCCATGGCCCATCTTTTCTAAACTAAGCCCATTTATCATTAATAAGGCTTTTACAAATAACAACTAAACTAATTAAACTCTATATAATTACTTTATATAACTTTCTATTATGTAGGACATTTATGGTCCTAACATACCTATCAAATGACTACTTTGACAGCTACAAAGTTGAAAAGCCCAAAGATTCCTCAAAAAAGGATTCGGTCCCAACAACTGAAACTAAAACAGAGACGGACGAGTTTAAACGCTATGTTCCACCTCTTGTTTTAGAAATGAAAATAGTTCAGTTAGAGGAGTCATTTGAACAGGAAAGGATTGAATTTCAAAAGTAGAAACAAGAGCTTCTATCCAAACTTGAGAGTCTCAATTCCACAAAAGCAGAATCTGTATCTGTTGAGGAAAAGGAAGCCCTTCAGGCAGAAATCAAACGGCTCACATCCAAACTGTCTGCCTTGGCAACAGAAGTGATGCAAGAGCAAGTGAGTAAGGGCAAACTTCAAGAGAATTTTGACCGACTTCAAAACGAGAAAGTCACTCTGTCTGAACCTTCCTCAAACTCATCAGATGCATCTTCGTGTAAGGCTTTTATAGGAAAAATCTCTTCTAGAAAGGGAAAAGAACCTCAAGCAACGTGTGTTCAAAAGAATCTCAACTCTGATTTTCAAGAAGCTTCCTCACCTGATTCTTCACTAAACACTGTTCCAAAGTGTTCCTCACACCCTTTGACCACTGATGTTCCATCCAAAAGTGACATTGACTTTTCCGCGTTCATGAATTCTAATGTCTGTTCAGATGATGAGTTTAATAAGTTTGACTATGCATCAAAACTTTCTAGTCATGTTCATTCTCTTGATAAAAGGAGTGAACCGGTCAATTTTCATAAGGTTGAATGTTCACATCCGCACCTCAAACCCGTTCTGTGAACAATGTTTCCAAAAACAATTCTAAATCTAAAAGACGTTCACAGAGATGGAAAACGACCGGTCCCTCTCAAAATAGACATTCTTACTACTCGAGTTCTTCCGACAGTGAATTTAATGATAGTTTAGATAATATTGTATGGAGAAAAAGGTTCAAATAAGTTTGGGTTGTGAAGAAGTCAAATGAAAGCACAACGAATACAAATTCATTTAAGTTAGTTTCGCATGTTAGGACATACAATCATAATCATGATGTTTTTAATTCCCGTACTTTTGTTGAACAAAATGTGATGTTTCCTTTAAGAGTTTATGTGAGTTCTAGATTAGTGCATACAATAGGAAATCAATAGAAATTATCAACACTCAATATGATTTCCAACAGTCATCCATATAGTATTGAGTAAACCTTTCAGAGAGTTTACACAATTTCAAAAAATAATAACAATGACTAATGAAACGATTTAGACGATTAACCTAATTCTAAGGCTAAGCTATCTATTTATACTTAGGCCCATGACAGACAAGGCCCAAGCCCATTAAGCACTAAAGCCCATTTATCATTATGAGACTTTTTACAAACAATTAGTTAAACTAATTAAACTCTATATAATTCTTTATATAACTTTATAATATTATAGGACATTTCCGGTCTTAACAATCTCACCCTAAAGTTATATAAAGAAAAATCGGTCTTGAAAACTTTAGGTCTTCATCTTCTCTCCCCTTTGGAATCTTTGAAAAAACTTTGGTGTTGCTTGTCTTCAAGTCTTTCCAAACTCCCCCTTGAATAAAGCTCTTATCTTCATATCTTCAACTTTATACCCAGATTCAATGAATCCGTCTTTGAACTACAAGTTGAATTTGCTTTCATCTTTAGCTTTAAGAACTTGTAGAACCAATATGCTCGATGGAGGAAATGGTGATTTTTAGCAGACACCCGTTGATAAGGATGAGAAGAATTTATCACTTGAAAACAATTTGAACTCTTTCCAGAACTGGTCATTTTGGAACTGATCAACTACTAACAGTTACTCCCCCTCAACATTTGCTAACTCCCGCCTCAACTTGATATTCGGTGTCTTTGAATCTGTATCATTTCTCCCCCTCATGATGAGTAGGAGCATCCAGAGCATCATGTAATTTCAAAGATAATACTGGTGAGTAGTAACATATCAGATAAAACGTTTTGGTAACCAAGATGGGGTAAATATCTAACACAGAAACACAATAGTAACTATTATCACAACAATTAAAATAATTGTGTGGCCTATCTTCAGAGTTGGCATCGGGGTATCTCTGATAGGACTTCCAGTTATCATTGAAGTAAAAATTTTAAAAAATTACTTCTCAAACTGTTCCGGAAATATCACGAAGATATGCAAATAAAATCACAAAGACTTGTGCTTGTGTGAAAGAAATAAATCATATCGATTTGGCTCAGATATTGATTTAACTTGGGACGCAAGTTAAAAATCAATAGCCACAGTGTTAGAATATGAAGTTCGAAGATCGGAGCTAATGTCTTCCTTTTTCAATATCTTAGACCTCCGAGTGAGGAATAGATATATTATGTGCTAATTCTCCGTGAATATATGAAACAAGCATCTATCGTGAGATACTTGAGTGGCTAGGTGGGGTGACACAAGTTATCGACATTGGGTCCATGTCTATTTCAATATTCATCTCCAAAGAACGAGAATGAATAGATTGTGTGGTTACCCGGATATAACTGACTCGGTTTGGTAAGGACCAAATGATTCTTTTAAGTCCTGTCACAGCTTCACCATTTTCTTTTCACTCCAAACTCAACTGATCATACCTTTAAATATATTTCAGACAATAATGGTCGGAGAAAAAGGTTCAAACAAGTTTGGGTAGTGAAAAGGTCAAATGAAAGCACAACGAGCAATTGTGAGTTCCAGATTAGTGCATACAACAGGAAATCAATAGAAATTATCAACACTCAATATGATTTCCAACAGTCATCCATATAGTATTGAATAAACCTTTCAGAGAGTTTACACAATTTCATAAAATAATAACAATGACTAATGAAACGATTTAGAGGATTAACCTAATTCTAAGGCTAAGCTATCTATTTATACTTAGGCCCATGACAGACAAGGCCCAAGCCCATTAAGCACTAAAGCCTATTTATCATCATGAGGCTTTTTATAAACAATTAACTAAACTAATTAAACTCTATATAATTCTTTATATAACTTTCTAATATTATAGGACATTTATGGTCCTAACTGTTAGCTTCAATCTTCCTAATCATAGAAATACTTAGAAGTAGTGAAAAATAGGCTAAGTATAGAAAAGCCTCTCACAGAGGCTCTGCCACTTCTTCCAGAAGATCAAGTCCAGAAAGCCACAGAAGCTACAGAGGTAATCACAGAACCTCTGTAGTGCGCAAGAAGAAGATCAACTCGGAAACAAGTGGACTGCTCCACAGAAGGTCAGACCATAGAACCTCTGTAATGCCTTACAGAGCCTCTGTGGTCTGCTATGAAGACTTGGAAGATATTACTGGATACGTTCATCAACTTGCATGGAAAAGTACTGTCAAAACACGTGTCAAGCTCTGAGTGGACTCAATAGGGCATGGTACAAAATAGACGTCTGCGCCATTTAATGCATTTACCAATAGTACATCTGCTCCATTAAATGCGCATGGCTCAAACAACTGCTCACACCATCCAGTCCACTGTTCATGCCGTAAAAGGAACAGTGACCAACTTCATAGTCTTCTAAGAGTAGTATAAAAGGAAGTCTCATGTTGAGATCTTCCTAACGACGAAAACACAAGGAATCACTAATACTCTCAAGCTTTATTGTCAAATATCTGAGTGTTATATTCTCACACACACCAACAGTTCTTAATCTGTTCTTCGTGTTCTTATTATATATTGAATAATAGTAACTGTTCAAGAAATCCTTTTTATTCCTTACTGTTTTCTTTATATATGTGCGTTCTAATATCTATCAAACATATCTGTTAGTTTAATACGCTTCCGCATCAAACTCTAAACTCAACTAATAGACTGTTAATCTTGATTAAGCGTATCTGGGTTCCAACAATTGGTATCAGAGCCTTCCTTGATTTTCAATATCAAGTGATCCACTTATCAAGACTCTTGATAGATATTACTGAGATTTAAAATTGTGTCTGGAAACTGCTTAAACCCAGAAAATCTTCAAGCTCATCGAAGTAACTCTTTATTCATACTTTCTTTCTAAAATCTTCAAATGACAAATACAAATAATTTCTTTACTACTGGTTCTCTCACTAAACCTCCTACTCTCCTTCGAGATGAGTATCCTCAGTGGAAAATAAGAATGGTCCATTTTTTCGAGGGTACTGAAAAAAATCAAGTACAATATATGTACAATCCTCCTCCTATTCCCATGACAGTAGTACCTCGTATACCTGCTACTGCTGAATCTGCCGAAATCCCCGAACATCAAAAACCAAAGCCAAAAGGGGAGTGGTCAACCGAAGATAAAGCAGAAGATGAAGTTGCTCATAAAACCAAGAGGACATTAATTATGGCAATACCCAACGAACTCTTTCAATCCTTGGATTCATGTGAAACAGCGCATGATCTGTGGAAAGAACTGGAAAGACAGTTGGAAGGAGGTGCTAAAACACAAAAAAACCGAAGAGCACAATACATCAATGAATATCATGCATTCAAAGCCTCTGCAACAGAATCTCTGCAAACAACATACGACAGATTCAACTCTCTAATCAACCAGTGCAGAAAATCAGGCATTGACAGAACTTCTGAAGAAAACAATGTCATGTTTTTAAAAAGTCTAAATGAAGAATGGCTCCAGCTGTCTATGTCCCTACAGACAAATCAGGATCTAGACACCTGGACTCTCTCTGATCTTTACGGAACATTAGCCGCACAAGAACCTCAGATAGCACAGGCTAAAACACTAACCATTGCACCATATGCATTGGTTAGTAAAACTAAAGAGGATGCACAGAGACCAAGAAATGATAAAGCCATAGAGGAGAAGAAGAAGGAGAAGAAGAAGATGGTGATAATTGACAGTGAAGAAGAAGAAGAGCAAGCAGAAAAGGAAATAACTCTTGCGTCACTAGCTAAATCTTTAGCTCTATTGACAAAAGAGTTCAGAGGAAACAGAAGAAGTTCCGGAAATGAAAGATATGATAGAGAAAACCAGGATGACAGAAGAGACAACAGAAGAGATGAAAGAAGAGGAGAAGAATCAAGTGGCCGACAGAGGTCAAACGATAGAAATTACATAGGGGATGACCGACAGAGGTCAGATGACTCGGTAAGCCACACACAGCAAGAATGCTACAAATGCGGCAAACCTGGTCACTATGCAAATGAATGTAGAGCAGAGAAAGGCGGAGACCTACAGAAGTCCAATGATCGAACAGGAAACACTCCTCAAGGATGTTTTAACTGCGGCAAACCAGGCCATTTTGCGAATGAATGCAGAAGCAGATCAAATCGCCCACAGAGGGACTCTGCTTTCTACAAAAAGAAAGCCGAATATTATGATCAAAAATCCTTAATGGCAAAAGGACATTCTGAGGAGAACACAGAAGACTTCCAGTCATACTCTACTTCTGACGATGAACATACCGCTAATGCCCTCTTCTGTGGCATGGCAGAAGTCGACTCCTGCACTGACTCTGAGAAGAAGTATGTGCCAATCTGGTATCTAGACTCCGGATGCTCAAGGCACATGACTGGTGACAGAAGTGCACTATCCACGTACAAAGAAACACAAGATGGTGGATCTGTGACTTTTGGAGACAACAAGAAAGGACACATAAAAGGCTATGGAGTCATAAGGAAAGAAGACGTTTCTGTATACAAAGTTGCATATGTGGATGGCCTTAAGCACAACCTACTCAGTGTAAGTCAACTTTGTGATACAGGATTCAATGTGTTGTTCAAAAGAACTTTCTGCTCTCTACAAAGTGAAGAAACAAGTATGGAACTTCTGCGAGCTGAAAGAATAGGTGATCTATATCTAATGAACTTCAACTCAAAGAACAAAGACAAAGTTTGCCTTGTTGCCTGCAAAAGTGAAGAAGCCTGGTTATGGCACAACAGGTTCTGTCACTTAAATTTTCACACATTGGAAAAACTGGTCAAACTTGATCTAGTTAAAGGTTTGCCAAATGTTAAGTTCATTAAGGATCATTTATGTTCTGCCTGTGAGATGGGAAAACTCAAAAGAGCTTCCCACAAAGGCAAAACAGATGTATCTTGCACTAGACCTCTGTACATGCTTCATGTCGACCTTTGCGGTCCCATTGCCATACAGAGCCTAGGTGGCAAGAAATACATACTTGTCCTAATTGATGAGTATTCGCGTTTCACATGGGTTGAATTCGTTAGAAAGAAATCAGATGTTCCAAATATATTGATAAATCTAATGAAAAGAATCCAAGTTCTTTATAATTGCAGAATACAGAAGTTAAGAAGTGACAATGGCACAGAATTTAAAAACCCTGTCATTGAAGCCTATCTTTCAACAGAAGGAATATCACAGAACTTTTCTGCAGCTCGCACTCCACAACAGAACGGTGTTGTCGAAAGAAAAAATCGAACACTTGTGGAAGCCGCAAGAACTATGATGTCAGCATGCGGATTATCAATGAACTTTTGGGCAGAAGCAATTTCTATTGCGTGTTATACTCAAAATCGATCAACCATTGTGAAAAGACACCTCAAGACGCCTTACGAATTGATTAACAAACGGCGGCCAAACATCAAATTTTTCCATGTATTCGGATGCAAATGCTTCGTCTTAAACGACAGAGATTCAAGAGGAAAGTTTGATGTAAAAGCAGATGAAGGCAAATTCATTGGATACTCTGCCACTTCCAAAGCCTACAGAACATTCCTTACAAAATCTCACAAGATTGTAGAAAGCATCAATGTTTCTTTTGATGATTCATTCCAAATGACTTCTGAACAAATCAGTTCAGAACTCGGAATTAAAGGGAAATCCTCTGTCATCTCACGAGCAAAAGAAGACTTGGATCTTCTATTTTTAGAGATGCTCAACGAAAACATTGATCCTTCTGTTGGAACAATCAGAGTTTCTGAAGAACCATCCTCTGTCGGACAAAATCCTACAGGTTTGTCTCTAACTGGTCCTAAATATGCTTCATCTTCTTCTGTATATACTACAGATGCAATTGCCGAAGCAGAAGAAAGTGCAGAAGATGAAACATCAAGGAAAACGACCACAGAAGCTGCACAAACCACAGAAGAACCAATTACAGAGGAAATCGAGGACCAAGACTATACGTCCTCAGAGGAACAAACTCCACCACCACTCATACCAATCATTCCACAAACGGTAGAATCAACTACCAAGGCACGAAGAACAACAGAGGCTACACAAGAAGAAACACAAGAAGTCTCTAAAGAAAGTCTGAATGACATTGATGATCATCTCCCACGCACAACTCAATGGACAAAAAGCCATCCTCCAAGCCAAATAATCGGAGAACCTTCTGACGCAGTAAAAACAAGGTCTGCCACTGCTAACTTTTGTTTCTTTACAAACTTTATTAGTGTGATAGAACCAAAGAAGATTTCTGAAGCCCTAGATGACCCAAACTGGGTAGACGCCATGCAAGAAGAACTTTTGCAATTTGAGCGTAACAGAGTATGGACTCTAGTACCTCTGCCAAGAGGAAAACAGGCCATTGGGACTAAATGGGTCTACAGAAACAAGAAGGATGAAGATGGAGTGGTCATCAGAAACAAAGCAAGATTAGTAGCAAAGGGATATAGACAAGCAGAAGGCATAGACTACGATGAAACTTTTGCCCCTGTCGCACGGCTCGAAGCAATAAGAATATTCTTAGCCTTCGCAGCCCACAGAGGTTTTAAAGTCTATCAGATGGACGTAAAATCAGCTTTTCTCAACGGTGAAATCCAAGAAGAGGTCTACGTTAATCAGCCACCAGGATTTGAAAGCTCAAAGTTTCCAAGGCATGTATACTACCTTGAAAAAGCTTTATATGGACTGAAACATGCTCCACGAGCATGGTATGAACGACTTTCTACCTTTCTTCTAGTCAATGGTTACAACAGAGGTACAACAGATACTACCTTATTCTATAAACGCAAAAGTAGTGAGATAATGCTTGTACAAATATACGTAGATGACATAATTTTTGGGTCTACTAATTCAGAAGAGTGTAAAAGATTTGAAAAACTCATGCAGAGTGAGTTTGAAATGAGTATGATGGGAGAATTAACTTTCTTCCTCGGACTCCAAGTCAAACAATCATCAGAGGGAATTTTTATAAATCAAGCTAAATATGTCTCTGACATTCTTTCCAAGTATAGCCTCTCTGATACCTCTGCAATGAAAACTCCAATGGCCACTGGAAACAAGTTATTCTTAGATTCAGATGGCATCTCTGTAGAATGCACTCTCTACAGAGGCATGATTGGATCTCTGTTATACTTAACAGCAAGCAGACCTGACATTATGCATGCCACATGTCTCTGTGCACGCTATCAAGCTAATCCAAAGAAATCACATTATGATGCCGTAAAGAGAATCTTTAGATACCTAAAAGGGACCAAAAATCTTGGTCTCTGGTATCCACAGAACTCTGGTTTTGGTCTTAAAGCTTATACAGATTCAGACTATGGAGGATGCATGCTCGACAGAAAGAGTACCTCTGGGAGTTGTCAATTCCTAGGTGGTAAACTAGTCAGTTGGACCTCCAAGAAGCAGAATTGTGTTTCCACATCCACTGCAGAAGCTGAATACGTTGCTGCCGCTAGCTGTTGTTCTCAGGTTCTATGGATGAAGACTCAGCTAAAAGACTACGGCCACATTCTGTTCAAAATACCCATCTTCTGCGATTCCAAAAGTGCTATTGCTATCTCTGCCAACCCTGTGCAACACTCAAAAACCAAGCATATCGATATAAGGTATCACTTCTTGAAACATCATGTTGAATACGGTACAATCGAAATGCATTTTGTGCCCACAGAATATCAACTCGCTGACTTATTCACCAAAGCACTAGACGAGAAAAGATTCAACTTCTTGGTAGGTAAGATAGGAATGATTAACATGGTGTGAAAATCCTCAGTAAGTATAGTTTTATATTCAGTAAATAATAAGTAAATACATTGCTTAATTTATTGCTTTGATTAATTCTACTTCTGTATGTAAATTCTTAAAACCTTAAATAGTTCTTAAAATCACAGAGCTTCTGTAAGTCAACTCAGAACCTCTGACGACCCCTACAGAACCTCTGAAAAACCATGACCTATGTTCTATGCAAAACTTATCATTCTTTGATCCAAGCATAGGTCAAGGGGGAGCAAAAGGAAATTACTTGATCTACAGAGGTGATTAGATCAAGGGGAGCAAAAGGAAAATTCTTGATCTACAGAAGTGATTAGATCAAGGGGGAGCAAAAGGGGCCCTGAGATGATCTACAGAGGTAAAATCTCTCAAAGGAAAGCCGAAGAAGAATGTCGATAATTCTCCATCGACAGAAGAAAGACAAAACTGCCGAGAACAGAAGAACCAAAAGGTATGTCTCTCGCATGAAAGGTTTTTAGAAAACAGTTTTCTAGGACAAGAATTGTCAAATATGTCCTAAATATACTGTGAATAACATTTCAAAAATAAAAAGTTCAAAAGATTCAACAAAATTCGAAATAGGAGAAATTTAAGGTCATAGAGCTTCTGCTGAGCTCAACAGAGCTTATGCAGGAAATATGCTCTGTGATCACAAATTAACCTTATGTCGATCTTTTGGAATGTTATCTCGGAAACCGAAAACGCAGACCATGACCTTCTCGAACAAACCGTTTTTTTTTAAAACAGTTTTCTCGGACACAAACTTTCAAATATGTCCGAAAAACATCTCTTAAACCAAATCAAAAATTGGATGATCAAAAATACTAATAAAATTTTTTTTATGAGATTTTTTCTCTCATAGAGCTTCTGCTGGCCCTCACAGAACTTCTGCAAGTTCCAACAGAGCCACAAAACCTCTGCGAAGCAAATTTCTTCACAAAAATCCGATTTTATCCTCTTGATAACTCTATTTTTAGAGTTATTATTTCCATTTATTTTCCACTTTATTTTGTCAATTTTAGCCATTTCACTTCTAAAAACCCCCATTCTTGGTATGATTTACGAAAACGAGCAAAAGGAGTGAACCATGGTCTTTAATAAATTATTTGGGGAAGTTTTGGGTGTTTTCTCGATTTTTCATCCGCAGTGACGTATACCGTGCCCACTCCGGTTCCCCACTCTTCGAGCTGATAAAAAAGAAATCAAAAAGAAACTTTTAGTTGGGATCTAATTTTCTGGAGGAGGAAGGTTCATATGGTAGAGAAATGGCTGGAGAAGTACAAGGTAGTTCTCATTGAAGATAGCATCAAGTACACCTCTTTGTACTTGGAGATTGACTTGGAGAAGGGACCATTGGATAAAAGAATTGCACAAGGAGCTGAATTCTGCCACAACTCAGCAGTCTTTACCCATTGGAAGACCCACCTCTTTTGTGTAATACCCAACTCCTTCTCCTAGTATATAAAGGAGCACTTGGGTGCCATTAAATGCATGCTTAGTTTTCATCCTTGAATACTTTTAGTCTCAAATTCTCTCAACTACCACATTAGCTTTAGTCTTTTATTTACTGCAGTAACTAGCTTTAATTTTCAGTAATTTCCTTTCCTAGTTAATTGTAGTTCGTAAAGCACAGTGGACAGGGACGAATTCTCGTTCCCCACTGTGAGCACTATTCAATCCACTTTCAGTTTTATTATGTGCAAATCTTCATCTTTTGTTTTCTTTACTTCGGAAATGTTAGGCTAAGCATCCTTTGGGATGTAGGAAGGAGAAGTACCTGGATTTTATAGAAAATGCTTGAGTAATCTTTATACTTAGAATATTTATTGTTTTGGTCATTCACTCTCGATATTTACCCAAAGATGCGAACAAGCCGATCACTTGCAAGGATCTAAAAGTCTAGTTCTAAACTTAGAAATGAGTAGAACGCAGTGACACGAGCTTGAATGATGCTAGGGGATTCGAAAGAATTCTTATGACACTTACGAAAGTGAGGTCGGCATAGTGAGCTAATCTCTGCCCACTGGAGTAGTAGGCAAGCTAATTTGTGTATTAAAAACACTTAGAGTATTTGTCTCTACACATTCCATCGAGGCCTGAAAAGGTCCATTTAGAGATTACCATTGACAAAACAACAAGTACTAAGAGTATGGGATTTTTATCTAACGGTGTGAGTATTTTGTAACCGGGCTTTTCTAGCGAAAATGTCCACCACGAATACGAGGATCACTCTAAGGACCGAGTATTTGAGATAAAATTTAGGGAAAATCCAACCTACATTCCTCCTTTTTAGCATTTAGTAAATCGTTTCAAGTAGCTATTTTACCAAACCAAACCAAAGTATTATTTTCCTCTCTAGTTGAAACTTGTAAAAGGAGCTCATGAGAACCGTATTGTCTTGATTGTCCAGTCTCTGTGGATTCGATTCTGGTATTTTACCAACTATTACTTGCTGTGACGATCATAGTGGACAGTGTACACTTGCACTTCCCACTGTGGACAGTTTGCAACCCACTGCGATTAAAACACACATTTCGCACGTAACAAGTTTTTGGCGCCGTTGCCGGGGACTGGCGTGATTTTAAATCTCAAGACATTAGTTTTTGTTCGAGCCCGAGTCACTAGTTTTTCTAAGCTGTTCGTATTGTATGCCACGGCGACAACTCGAACATTTGGTTCCAATAGATCTCGAAATAGAAAAAACGTTGCGAAAAACACGAAGAAGCAAGAAAACAAATCGACAACCTCCTGTGATCCCCACTGTGAACATGGCTGCAGTACCGCCACCTATAGTGGAGACCACAATCACGATTGCCGATAACAAAGATCGAAAAATACGGGACTATGCTACTTCCGGAGTTGGTGATTTAAGCTCCGGAATTTTGAGACCCAATATTGTTGCAACGCATTTTGAACTCAAACCGGTGATGTTTCAAATGATCCAAGCCATGGGTCAATTTGGAGGATCGCCATCTGAGGATCCGCACTCGCACTTAAAATCTTTTTTAGAAATGACCGATTCCTTTCAATTGCAAGGTGTTAGTGATGAGGCATTAAGACTAAGGCTTTTCCCTTTTTCATTAAGGGACAAAGCAAAATCTTGGCTGAACGCACATGCACCTCACTCGATAACCACTTGGCAAGAACTTGCCGATAGAGTTTTGCAAAAATACTTTCCTCCAACAAGGAATGTTAGATTTCGAAATGATATAATTTTATTTAGACAAGAGGAAGATGAGGCTGTTTCGGATGCATGGGAACGATTTAAAGATTTACTTCGAAAGTGCCCACATCATGGCATCCCACATTGCATCCAATTGGAGACCTTTTACAATGGTCTTTCCAATGCAGCCAAAATCATCTTAGATGCAACAGCCGGTGGAACATTTACGAGTATGACTTACAACGAAGGATATCAAATCTTAGAAAAAGTGTCCAACAACAATACCGAATGGTCAAATCCGAGAGCACCCATGTCTAAGACCAACACCATAGATTCCGAAGCACTCAAAACCATGAATGCACAATTAGTGGCCTTGACAAAAATCGTTTTAAATCAAAATCGAGGCCAAGTCAATTCCGCAAGCCACCCAAACCCCGTGAATGGTTTGTTTTTAAAACAATGGTTTCGCTCTTTTGCTCACCAAAAACAATTTTATTTTGTTTGGTTGATCTTTTTGTGCCTATGGCTAGGCATTGACACTATTTGCTGTTTTAACTTTTTAAATATCGATGCATGAAAATCCTACCGGTAGGTAGGTACTTTTGGGTACTAACATATTGATTGTTTGAATGCTTGTTTGACCTCGTTTCCATTTCAAGGTACAACTTTCGGCTTCCGACTTAAAAGGTCACTTTTGTAAGTACAAATCTCAACTTGTCCCGTGAAATGATATAGGCCATTTTTCGCATCCAAACACGATCCTTTTTGTACCCCCAAACCACCACCTTTGTTCATTAATTCAATGTCACAGTGGGGACACTGTGAGATTTTAAGTTTGAGGTGGGAACTTCCAGAGTGACCTCCAGTTTGCTCACAGTGAGGACACTGTGAAGTCCAAGTTTGAGGTGGGTAAGCCGTACCCCCCTCCAAAAAAAAAAGAGAAAACACAAAAATACAAAAACAGAAGAAAATAGGAGTAGCACTAACAAAATTGATGGTGTGCCTTTTCTGGACCATCAAAGTGCTCACTCCCAGAAAACGATGGTGTGCCTATTCTGGACCATCAGAATACCCACCCTCACAAAAAAAATAGCCATACTCATTATACCCAAATAAAGCCTGAAAGTGTACGTTCTTATCATAGCAAAATACTAAACACCCACTTCTTGAAATAAAAATCTCAAAGCGAGATCTTCGGTCCATGTTTGGAAATTTTTGCCAAAACCCTTGGGAAAAGATTCAAAGCCATAAACCCTTCAAACCCAAGAAAGCCCTATTGATCAAAAGGTAAACAAGGGAAAGGTTTCGTCAAACACAAAAGTGAAATTTTCAAAGTTTGGAACCGAAGGAAGTATCGAAGGAAGGAGATCAACGCACATTCAAGTCAAGAAATATGTAAGTCCATCAAAGACCTTTTATGCATTGTGTTTCATTTTATTTCTTTCTTTTTATTACTTGGGGACAAGTAATGATTTAAGTTTGAGGTTGTGATAACTCTATTTTTAGAGTTATTATTTCCATTTATTTTCCACTTTATTTTGTCAATTTTAGCCATTTCACTTCTAAAAACCCCCATTCTTGGTATGATTTACGAAAACGAGCAAAAGGAGTGAACCATGGTCTTTAATAAATTATTTGGGGAAGTTTTGGGTGTTTTCTCGATTTTTCATCCGCAGTGACGTATACAGTGCCCACTCCGGTTCCCCACTCTTCGAGCTGATCAAAAAGAAATCAAAAAGAAACTTTTAGTTGGGATCTAATTTTCTGGAGGAGGAAGGTTCATATGGCAGAGAAATGGCTGGAGAAGTACAAGGTAGTTCTCATTGAAGATAGCATCAAGTACACCTCTTTGTACTTGGAGATTGACTTGGAGAAGGGACCATTGGATAAAAGAATTGCACAAGGAGCTGAATTCTGCCACAACTCAGCAGTCTTTACCCATTGGAAGACCCACCTCTTTTGTGTAATACCCAACTCCTTCTCCTAGTATATAAAGGAGCACTTGGGTGCCATTAAATGCATGCTTAGTTTTCATCCTTGAATACTTTTAGTCTCAAATTCTCTCAACTACCACATTAGCTTTAGTCTTTTATTTACTGCAGTAACTAGCTTTAATTTTCAGTAATTTCCTTTCCTAGTTAATTGTAGTTCGTAAAGCACAGTGGACAGGGACGAATTCTCGTTCCCCACTGTGAGCACTATTCAATCCACTTTCAGTTTTATTATGTGCAAATCTTCATCTTTTGTTTTCTTTACTTCGGAAATGTTAGGCTAAGCATCCTTTGGGATGTAGGAAGGAGAAGTACCTGGATTTTATAGAAAATGCTTGAGTAATCTTTATACTTAGAATATTTATTGTTTTGGTCATTCACTCTCGATATTTACCCAAAGATGCGAACAAGCCGATCACTTGCAAGGATCTAAAAGTCTAGTTCTAAACTTAGAAATGAGTAGAACGCAGTGACACGAGCTTGAATGATGCTAGGGGATTCGAAAGAATTCTTATGACACTTACGAAAGTGAGGTCGGCATAGTGAGCTAATCTCTGCCCACTGGAGTAGTAGTTAAGCTAATTTGTGTATTAAAAACACTTAGAGTATTTGTCTCTACACATTCCATCGAGGCCTGAAAAGGTCCATTTAGAGATTACCATTGACAAAACAACAAGTACTAAGAGTATGGGATTTTTATCTAACGGTGTGAGTATTTTGTAACCGGGCTTTTCTAGCGAAAATGTCCACCACGAATACGAGGATCACTCTAAGGACCGAGTATTTGAGATAAAATTTAGGGAAAATCCAACCTACATTCCTCCTTTTTAGCATTTAGTAAATCGTTTCAAGTAGCTATTTTACCAAACCAAACCAAAGTATTATTTTCCTCTCTAGTTGAAACTTGTAAAAGGAGCTCATGAGAACCGTATTGTCTTGATTGTCCAGTCTCTGTGGATTCGATTCTGGTATTTTACCAACTATTACTTGCTGTGACGATCATAGTGGACAGTGTACACTTGCACTTCCCACTGTGGACAGTTTGCAACCCACTGCGATTAAAACACACATTTCGCACGTAACACCTCTCCAATGCTTTTACAAATGTTTTTGGTTAAAGAAGAACCCCACAGAAGTCATGATAACAATGAGATATATGAAAAAGGGATAAACATCAAAGATTTTCAAGATCACAGAGCCTCTGTAAACTACAGAAGCTCTGTCAATCTGATTACTTGGGCATCTCTGTAGTATTAACGGTTACTTTTTCTGCGAGTGAAACTCATATGGCTAAGAACAACTCCACGCGCCTAGCATTAATGGGCCGCGCACGACGTCCTGTCATTTTCTGACATGGCCTACGTGTCCCATTTTCATTGGGCAAACATGGAACGTTTTTTTTGGTAAGTTGATCCCGCCGCTCAAACTCGAGTGCGGATTCCAAACTTTAATCCATTGCCATATATTTTACCCTTTCAAAGTCTACCGTTTTACCATCCTATAAAAACAAACCTTACCCTCTCATAAAACCTTTTACAAACTCTCATCTTCTTCTCCGGCGATACCCTGCAAAACACTTGCAAATGGCTTCATCTTCTCGAGCTACATTCTCTGAACTCTCTCCGGCGAACTCAACGGAAAACTCCCCTGCTCATTCAGAACATTCTGAAAACCCCAGCCTTGCAAGAGATATTGAACAACAAGATTCCGGGGATTCCGCAGACTTTGCTCCGACGACACACTTGCAAAACTTCATAGCTAAGGATCATTTCGAAGCCACTCTTCCTATTAAATCCAACAATTGCTATTTGGTCCCCTCACCCACTACTTTCGGCGAAGCCCATGCCATACTTCTGAACATCATGGAAAACCATATCCTTTTCCCTCTACTATCAAGAACCCCTAACAGAATACCAGTTCGTTATTTGAACCAATTTTGGCAAAGCTGCCGATTTGATAAAGACGATTCTCTTATCAAAGGGTACATTTCAAGACCTGATAAAACTGAGCATCTTGAAATCAAGTTCAACAGAACAATGTTCTCACTTGAATTCAACCTACCAACAAGGGGTCTTCTGGGATTGAAAAGTTATGCAGAGCAACCCACAGACGAAGAGCTCTGTAGATTCGTGGAAATGCTTGGGTACAACACCCAACTACGGAAGAGAAATGACTTCCGCAGAGGCCGATTACCACCTCTGTGGAACACTTTGTTCTCTATTCTTAACAGATGTCTGACAGGAAAGATAGGGAGTATTGACCAGAGCTCACATCAAATCTTGAGCATCATGTATGGGGTTTACTATGATCTTCCACTAGATTATGCGACCATAATGATGCAAGAGATCATAAACATCATCGACAGAAAGAACAACTCGAAAAGGGTCAAAGAGAACGATCCCAACTTTCTACCACCTCTGCAATTCCAAAGAATATTGGGAGTACTGTTCGAACCTCTGCTGCTAATCCAAAATTGGCCAATGGAAGGGCCAACTCCCAAACAGTTCCCGATGAACAAAAATACCCCCACTGATCATGCTGATGGCTACTCACACTGCAGACCTCTGTCAAAGAAACTTCTGCGCTACGCATCGAACATATCCCTTAAGAAAGAGTATATACGCGATCATAGAACTCCAAAACCGAGTCCTATGACACCCCCGCGTTTAGGTGTCCCCCTAGGAACAATGATAGCAAAACCTCTTTCCACTCAAGCAGAAAAGGATCAAAAGTTAGCAAAACACATGGCTATTCAGCTCAGCTTCATAGCCAAACGCGCAGAAATAATGGGAAAGAAGTCTTCATCAAGAACCTCTGCATCTACTCCAAAAGCAAAGAAGAGAAAAACTGCAGAAGGCACCTCAACAAGCACTACAGAAGATCGACCTTCACCTCCCCATGCCACAGAGATTGGCTCCTCTGCTCCTCCCCTTTTCACAAAACAGAAAAAGAAGAGATCCAAATCAACAGAGGAAGGGGCACCAAAACCAAAGAGGAGGAAAACCAAAAAGAAGCATGGTAAAACACTTAAAAAGTTGTTTACCATTGCAGAAGAGGAAATCATAGAGGGAGAAACTGCAGAAGAAGAAGATGCAGAAGTAGGAATGACAGAAGAAGGATATCAATCACCCTATCAATCTCCAGATAGATTTGCTCACCAAGGAGACCTGAATGATTTCCTACAGAACCCCGAAATTGCAAACACCCTTAATACAGCAGGGTGGACGGCACAACCTCTCGACCACCACACTCCAGAAGAACAAGATTTCTTCATTTCTGGCATTGACACACATCTACACGAAGATGACACAACACCCAGAAATCAACCAGCCGAAACCCCTGTGATTTTACAAAACCCTTTCATTCAAGGATTGGACGTCCACAGAAGAAGTCCAAACCAAGCTTCAGAAGAAACAGAACAAATCGAAGCTGAGTGGAATACAACTAAAGTTACAGAGGCAACGGTTGTAGAAGAAACCACAGAAACAGGGATAGAAATCTCAGAGGTAGATTCAGATGAAGAAGAGGCTATCTGGATACGAAAAGGTCTCTATCATCCTCATGTCATAAGATTATACGGATCTCATCACATGTATGACTCATTGCGCACAGAGCAAGGAACTTCCACAGAACCAGAAGAAGAAACAAGAAAAGATGCCGAAGTTGAAGAAGGCACACATCAATCACCCCCTCCCAGTGCAACCCACATTTCTAACTCCGCAGGTCTAGCTGCAGAAGGAGTTATTGAAAAAGAGCAGCACAGCTCGATCCCAACCCAACCCATCCAGCCAGAGGTTACTCTTTCAACCTCTGTGCACACAGAAACCGGGGAATCCATTCCTAGGGGGTCTCCTCAAAGAGACTCACCTAATGTTCGTGATCAATCGCCCCAGATCACACAAGAACACCCTACAGAGGAATTTGTTTCCTCTGACACGCACTTATTAAGACCCACACTTCTTTCAGAGAGAAGTAGAGAGCACAAAGACAAAGAGACTCTAGACAAGTCTCCTAGTCAACAGAAGGATATTCCAATACCCACCTCTGGAGTGGATTTGGACAATGTTCTTCTCAGAACTTCTGTAGGGATCGTAACTCATGTTTCTTCTCAAGGATCAGAAGGAAATCCTTCCATTCTCAACATACAAACAGGAATGAAAGAAGGTATCCCAGGAACAGGGATTCACTCTGGAGACGAATGTGTTCCTCCAGAGGTTACCACCGGAACACAAGTCACAAGGGATGAGTTCCAAACCCTTGAGACCTCTGTGAACCAAACCTTGAAAGAGTTGCAAAGCTCTTTCAAATCTTTTGCAGAGACAACATCACTGGCACTGCTAAACCTGAACACCAAAATGGACAACCTGTCCACAGAGGTGAAAACTGCCATCTCACAGATGAAGTCTGCTGCTACCGCATCCACCACTTCTGCCGCAACAACTACTCCTTCTTCGATTGAGAACTCCATCAACAAGTTCCTTGATCAATTGAACAAACAGACTTCAGTGTCAACGGGCATCACTCCTGCAGATCTACAGAAGGCCCTACAAAAAGTTCAAGAAGAAGCCATGCGAAATACCATGCTGATGCAACCCAAAGACTACATGACAAGAGCACATCTGACAGAACTTGGGCAGAACGTGATTAATCAAGTGACAGAAGTCATCCTTTCCTTCACCACTGCCAATGCTAACTTCGTCAAAGATTTCAGAGAAAGTGTAGGAAGGATGAGATTCAAAACTGAGGCAGAGCTAGCAACTCTTCTTGGCCTCTGTGATGATGTCTGCGCGAAACTGATCGCTGCTGGAGCCACAATGCCAAAGAAACCTGATGCTTCCTGCAGAGCAGAGGGTACATCAGACAAGGGTCAGGATGACTCTGATGATGACCATCCTGGTCCATCAGATCATCCTGAGGGGGAGAAAACTACAGAGAAAACTGCAAGCAGAGAACTTACAGGTCCACCAATAGCCGCAGAACCTCTGAGTCAAGCACCTCCAGAACAGACCCGACAACAACAAACTCAACAAACCACAGAGAATACACCCATCTCTGTGGATTCAACCTCTGAAGAACCCAACACTACAGAAGCAGATAAGCAAACCTCAGAGGCAACAACCGCCCCTGAGGTAATCATTTTAGAAGAAACAGATGAACCAACCACAGAGAAAACACCCACCTCTGTGGAAACACCCCAAACCATACCCAGAAGAAAGTCGATTGCCACCAAACCAAAAAGAGCAACGACCTCTGCTTCTGACATTCTGAAAAGGATGCACACAACAATAAGTGATCGTATGGTGAAGAGAGAAGAAGAAAGGCACAGGTTCACCTTAGCCTTCAGAATGGCAAGAAGATTCAATGAAAACACTTCATCAACAGAAACTGAGCTCACAGAAGAAGTCACCAAACAACCTCCAACAGAGGTTACAGAGCAAGTCAAGCCAACAGAACCATCGCCACAAAAGTCCTCTAAATCACAATCGTCAAAATCCACAGAGGCAACCTCCATCAAACCTACAGAAGTACAAACCTCAAATCCCACAGAAGCAACAGGTTATGTCACGACAACAAAAGATAAAGGCAAAGGGATACTGACAGAGGAACCTAAGAAGAAGAAAACATTGTCAAAGCCAACAGAGAAACTGATGAAAAGTGCGTTTGACGCCTTTCAAACCCCAAAACCCGAAGAAGTTGACTGGGCACATGGATTGAAGCCTCTGTCAGAAACTCCTTTAACTGGTAGAGCTGCAGAAGTTGTTCAACATATGGAGAGTCTCAGAAGACAAATTCCACGACCTGGTCCAACACATGAAGAAATGGAAGAAGTGGTATACAAATACCTCTACAAACAATCCTTTCAGACAAACTATCCAATAGATCATGTGACAGATCCAAGGATCAGAGAAGAATTTGAGAACATCTTCACAAGAACAAAGCCAAGAGCCAAAGCAGATGTCTTCTCAATTCACAAAATCAAAAAAGTGATCTTCTGCAGATTCTCCTTCACAAGAACCTATCCAAGGGTCAGGTACAATCTTTACAAAGTCAGAAGAGAGAACAATTCAGAGTCTACCTTCGCTGATGCTGACTTAAGAAACATCAATCCATACGATCTACCTGACCTTCTGCAATGGACAAAGGACAACTACAACACAGAGGCAAACACCAGAGCCTATCAAGTATTGAGAAAAGCGATGAGGGAAAAGCTTCTGCTATACAGCATGATAGATTTTCAGCTGGGAAAAGATCTTGGTCTCAAACATCTAGATCTACGACCACCAGAAGATCGCAGCCCACCAGACGCTGTGCCCAACTCAATCATCAGAGAACCAAGATTTGGGTTAGTATTTCAAAACCCACAACACCAGGTTAAACTTTTTGTACTCATGGATTGTCAGAAGTACGCAACCAGTACTCTGAGCAAATTCAGAGCAAGCCTTGTAAAATACAGAGGTACAGAGAAAATGGATAGAGATGATGCAGATACTTTCATCAGAGAAATAGACTCAACAATCCGCCTAAGAGAACTCTGCATCAGATTCTACAAAGAGATCAGAAAAGTCGGCAGAGACAACAGAAGCTACAACGATTTCAAAGATGCCAAAATCTGATTCTCAGACCTCCAATCTCTGCAAACAAAAGTTTATCTTTCATCGTACTCAAATGTAAAATGCCTCTGGCATATTTCTAAATGAAAGAAATTTCGAGGTATTGTTTAACCTTTGTCTTATCTAACTTAGCCTAACTAAACACAAAGTCAAATTTTTATTTTTCACTACTTAGGGGGAGATTGTTAGCTTCAATCTTCCTAATCATAGAAATACTTAGAAGTAGTGAAAAATAGGCTAAGTATAGAAAAGCCTCTCACAGAGGCTCTGCCACTTCTTCCAGAAGATCAAGTCCAGAAAGCCACAGAAGCTACAGAGGTAATCACAGAACCTCTGTAGTGCGCAAGAAGAAGATCAACTCGGAAACAAGTGGACTGCTCCACAGAAGGTCAGACCATAGAACCTCTGTAATGCCTTACAGAGCCTCTGTGGTCTGCTATGAAGACTTGGAAGATATTATTGGATACGTTCATCAACTTGCATGGAAAAGTACTGTCAAAACACGTGTCAAGCTCTGAGTGGACTCAATAGGGCATGGTACAAAATAGACGTCTGCGCCATTTAATGCATTTACCAATAGTACATCTGCTCCATTAAATGCGCATGGCTCAAACAACTGCTCACACCATCCAGTCCACTGTTCATGCCGTAAAAGGAACAGTGACCAACTTCATAGTCTTCTAAGAGTAGTATAAAAGGAAGTCTCATGTTGAGATCTTCCTAACGACGAAAACACATGGAATCACTAATACTCTCAAGCTTTATTGTCAAATATCTGAGTGTTATATTCTCACACACACCAACAGTTCTTAATCTGTTCTTCGTGTTCTTATTATATATTGAATAATAGTAACTGTTCAAGAAATCCTTTTTATTCCTTACTGTTTTCTTTATATATGTGCGTTCTAATATCTATCAAACATATCTGTTAGTTTAATACGCTTCCGCATCAAACTCTAAACTCAACTAATAGACTGTTAATCTTGATTAAGCGTATCTGGGTTCCAACACTAACAGTTTACTCAATTCAACAGTTGCTTCAACTTTCTCATGATTGTACTTGTTGTTCTGCATGTGGTTTGAATGATTTTGGTGACCGGGAATATGAATCTCACTGGTATGGTACTTATAGTATCCCCGACCCTTACTCTAATAAGGCATTTAACCATCAAGGATCCATCAAAGCATGGATACCAAAATCTTTCTAATCTGTTTTGCAGGAATGTCATGTGCGTATAGTTCATAAGATTTCTTTCACATGACATCAATAAAAGGTTACGCAATTTTTGAGGGGGCGTACCAGGTTTTGCACAATAAATGTTTTTTTAAGTGAATTCAAATATTGTGGTAATTCATTCTTAATAACTTACTTGTGTTTGTTATTTTCCGATTTTAACCTCCATGATTGTCACGTCCAATATTTTTTTGACTTAGTTATTTCCATGTCTCATATATTTTGTTGATTTTCCAATGGAAATACACTCGCTTGAATTCCAATTTTGTTTCTATAGTACGCCGTTTCTATTAATGATTCAATTCTTATCTGAGACATTAATTGTGACTTGTTCTTCACAATTAAACTTTCTGATCATTATTTTAATTTTGAACATGTGCTTACTGAGTCATTCTGTTTAGCATTTGATCTTGTTCATTGAAATTCTGTTATGACTTCTGATCATCTCAGATCATGACTCGTTCTTAAATGCCTAGACTTCTAAACACTTCAGTTTAGAACTCGTACTTCACTATTTACTAAACTGTTCTACTCGATGCATGAAAGGAGTGTTAGGATTTTCATTGTTTCTATGGTCTATCCAGAACCGGAAGGACCTACCCAATAAAACATATCCATTTATAGATAACAATGAGGGGTCTAGCTTGATAGATGAGTTTGGAGTGAAAAGAAAATGGTGAGGACGTGACATGACTTAAAAGAATTATTGGTCCTTACCAAACCGAGTCGGTTATCCGGGTAACCACACAATCTATTCATTCTCATTCTTTGGAGATGAATATTGAAACAGACATGGAAACAATGTCAATAACTCGTGTCACCCCATCTAGCCACTCAAGTATCTCACAAAAGATGCTTGTTTCATATATTCACAAAGATTTAGCACATAATTTATCTATTCCTCACTCGGAGGTCTTAGATATTGAAAAAGGAAGACATCAGCTCCGGTCTTCGAACTTCATATTCTATTCACCGTGTCTATTGATTTTTTAACTTGCGTCCCAGGTTAAATCAATATTTGAGCCAAACATATATAATTTATTTCTTTCACACATGCAAGAGTCTTTGTGATTCCATTGCATATATTCGTTATATTGCCGGAACAGTTTGAGAAGTAAGTTTTAATATTTTACTTTAGTGATAACTGGAAGTCCTATCAGAGATACCTGTTTGGGTAAAAACTCACCAGTCTCGACCACGACCAAAAAAGAAAGCATATTTCTTACACGACACTTTTTATATTAAACTAGAATCATACTTTATCGTCAGACCTAAGTTTAAGTCAAAAGTTACTCACGACACTCGACCGTCATAAGATGCCTTACGACCTCGACCAAACTAACGTATGACACAACTGTTATCATTTCTCTGTTTAAATGCAGGATCAACACCATTAATGACCAACGGCTATAACCGACAAAGAACATTATGAGTATTAACTTTCCAACAGCCGTTACGACCGTTATACTGCTTTTATGGGGTCATTCAAAGATGCAAGGGCTATATAAACGAAAGCTCAACATCATTTTGCGGACATCTGAACACAAGAATACTCACTGCATATTGAAAAAGCATTCGAAGCAAAGAACTCCCTCTCGAGCAGACGACGCATGACGCATTATTTTACACACGACTCACAGTTTTCATAGTTTAATTTCCTTTCATTTTACAACTGTAATCGTTTGTATTATCATCATCTGTACTCTCGATACTTGAAACACAAGGACGTCGCCCCTGATTGGCGACCATAGTGCAGTGACGACCATCACTGTCGTCCACGGGTTTTTTCCTCGTTGAGGTTTTTCCCGCGCCACCAAAATCCTTTCATCCCTTTACTTTTTGTCTTAGTCGCACTGTTTGTCGAACGATTTCTATCTTTAGTTGTTAATCTCCACAATCAACCTTAAGTTATCCTTCTGGATGATTTTTGGCATTAACAGTTTGGCGCCCACCGTGGGGCCCCATCTAGAGAAAGTCTTCGACAAACGTGCGTCCTACTAACCGTTTCTTGGAGTTTCCTCTTTTCTCTGTTTCAGGGAAATGGCAGGTCATGGAAATCAAGAGCAGACCATCGCCCAGATGCATTGGGAGCTGGAAAATGCGCGTCGTCAGATCGATGCCCTTGCTGAGCAAAGTCAAAGGGCAGCTGAAGAAATCGCGCGGCTAAGGAATCAGAATCCGAATGGATCATTCAGACCGCAGAACGGTCCAAGACCATTCGTCCAAAATCCAGGTTCGGGACCGTTCGGCCAGAATCCAGGTTCGGGTCCATTTGTTCAGAATTCAGGCTCAGGTCCATTCCTCCATAATCCAGGTTCATGACCTTTCGTTCAGAATCCACAGCAAGGTCCGTTCATCCCGAATCCGCAGCAGGGATCGTTCATTGGCAATCCCCAGTTCGGGTCGATTCCTCCTCAGCATCTGACGCCACCGCCCATACACAATGGGTCTCAGCCGTATTTCGTCCCTCTTAATTGCAACGCCAATGGCTCGTCGTACGGAAATGGCACCAATTCAGGGATCAACCCTCCGATAGGTGTGAATTCCGATCCTAACGATCCCGTCGCTCAGCGGCTGAAGATGTTGGAAGACCAGAATGAACGTGTCCTGTCTTTGCTCGCTAAGCTGTCGGGGGCAGCCGTGCCTGTCAGCGTCGAGCCTCGCTCAAGGTATCAGGCGTCGCCCTTCGTTGACACGATAGCGACTGTCGACGTCCCAAAGAAGTATAACATCCCCGCTTTCACGCCCAAGTATTCAGGAATAACTGATCCAACGGAGCATATTGCGCAGTATAAATAGTTAATGTGGACAGTTTCGATCCCACATATGTATCAAGAAGTGTGCATGTGCAAGAGTTTTGGCGCGACTCTTATGGGTCTTGCCCTCCAATGGTTGATTAACCTCAAGCCCAAATCCATCGGGTCCTTCGCTGAGTTAGTCAACCAATTTTCCCAGCAGTTCGCCAGCAGTCGCAAGATGGAAAAGCAGACCAGCGACTTGTATTATGTCATGCAGAAGGCCGGTGAATCTATCCGGAGCTATTTCAACAGGTTCAACGCGGAGATGATTAGTGTCCGCAACTGCGACGTCAAGACCGCGATCGAAGCCTACAAACGCGGTCTGGACGACAGTTCGGGTCTGTACACTGACCTGACCAAATATCCTCCGAAAAATTTCGAAGATGTCCGTGCAAGAACCCTAGCGTATATGAGGGTGGAAGACGACGCTGCCTTTCGTCGAAAGCACTCTGACGACAAGAGGTCTCTAGGTGTAAAGAAGGCAGAGTTCAAGACAAAGGCGGTATCCAAATTAGAACATGCACGACAAATCTCGAATGTGCGACTCGAGAAAAAGAAGACCGCGACCCCGACCAATTTTCCTCAGTATCCTAAGATATCCTCCTACGGATTCAAAGGAACTACTAAGGACTTGGTCGAGGCCCTGAAGACCGTCCAGGCGACCATCCGGTGGCCAAAGAAGTCCGACAAAGATGACGGTGAGAAAGATAAATCTAAGTGGTGCTATTTCCACATCGACCACGGTCATCTGACGGACGACTGCATAGCTCTCAAAAAGGAGCTAGCATATCATGTCCCGAAGGGCAATCTCAAGGATATCATCGATAACGTCGTTACTCCAACTAACGACGTTCGACCGCCAACTCCCGAATATGCAAAGGTCATCAACTGCATAACTGGTGGGTCTGACGTATGCGGTCTGACGTACTCCGCAGCCAAGCATCATTACAGCCAAGCACCTGACGATCGACCTACCCCTCGTTCATCAAGACCCAAAGAAGATCTGGAGTTAGAAGCCATGAAGATTTCATTCGACCAAGACGACCTCAGCGACTCGCATCAAAAGTGTTAGGTCTAGAGTTTTGTCAAAAACACAAGTGTTGAGTTCTGAGTAAGAAGACTAAAGAAGACTCAGAAGACTCAGAAGTTCTGAGTAGAAGACTCAGAAGTTCTGAGTGAGAAATCTCAAAAAGATTCTAAGTGTTGGATTCTGACTAGAAGGTTCAGAGTTCTGAGTAGGAGACTCAGAACTTCTGACTATGAAGACAAATGTTCTGAAGCGCTTATTCAGAAGTATGTTCAGAATTCATATCTTGGGATATTATCTGTTATATTCAGTTACTAATTAGGACACGTGTAATTGTTCTATTAGTCTGTTTCTCATATATACTGTAGCTTTAGCTATTATCTACAGTATATATAGGAGTTAGCAACTGTAGCTAACTGAATCTTTGGCTAACCTTTTGGATAACTCTTTACGCATAAATTGTTAGATCTATTGAGAGAGAAATTCATTGTAATATCTTTAATAGATCATATGACCAGTTGCTATTAATACGATCTTAATTGTTCATATTTGATTGTAAGAGTGTAACCTGGACTTTCAATTGGTATCAGAGCCAATCAACAAACAAATTCGACCAAGAGTGTGTTTGATCGCGTTCTTGAAGTTTCTTGATCAATTCGACAATTGATTCCGCTGCTGCTAACAATTCTTGAATTCCTAACAATTCTTGAATTCGTTTCTATCATTGATTCAAGAAATTTGAATTTGTCTTTCTGTTGAATCGATATCTTACAATCAAGTTATCCAAAGATTTTCTCTCTATGCTGATTAATTCTCGAAATTAAACAGAGATCACAGGTATGTTTTCGAAATTCTTGATTGGTTTCTGGATCAAAGTGATTATATCTGCTGCATGTTGATTAGTATTCAAATTTTTTGTTGAAAAGAAGATTTCATTAATTCATGTACTCTAACTGTTTGATGAAATGCATGTGACAGATTTGATTAATTCTTGCATGTTCTAGATTTGTGTTGATTCTCATTTTTTATCATAATTCATAGTTGATATTCGAATTTGTCATTTCATCATGCCTGAGATTATTGAAATTTTTGTGAGACCTGCAATTTCTATAACCAGTTCAGACAATTTACAAAAATTAAGTCCTGTAAAAGCAAAAGAAACAATTTCTGAACCAAAAACTGAGATTGTTCATTTTGAAAGCAAGATTGCTAATCTTCAAGCAAAACAAGACGAATATGCAAAAGTTATAAAGATTTTGCAAAAAGAGAAATCTGATTTTCTAAAGGATTTTGAAAAGGTTCAAGAAAACATAAAGTTGTTAGAAAAAGAGAATGTTGATTTGAAAGAGAAAGGCAATTTTAGAAGAAAGATGTTGACAGAGTCTGAAAATAGAATCAAATCATGTGAAATGAAAAATTGTCAACTCTTGAAACAGATCTATGATTTTGAACAAGTTCTTATACTTGAAAGAGTGAAATTTGAGAAAGAGAGAAGAGACTTTCAAACTGAGAGGAAAGGTTTTGAAACAAAGTCTGTTGAATTATCTTTGAAAATTTCTGATTTGGAGAAAATTCTTGCAAAAGAAAGAAAAGAGTTTGAATGCAAGAAAAATGTTTTTCAAGAAGAAAAGATTGGTTTTGAGAAAAAGAAAACAGGAATGTTAAATGAGTTTTCTGTAAAAATCAATGAGTTGGAGAAAGAGTTAGAAGATGGAAGGAAAGAGACTGAAAAGAAGAAGGTAAATGGCTTTAAAGAAAAATGCTTAAAAGATGAGTTTGAGAAGGAAAAGAAAGTTTTTCATTTGGAGATAAGGAGGCTTATTAAGAAATTATCTGATTTATCAACTAAAATCATGATAGAGAGGAAGTCCAAATCTGATTTGCAGTCAAGGTTTGATTTGTATGTTAAAAAGTTTAGGGAATTTGAAACGAAAGTTGTTGACAAATCAAATCATAGTTCAAAAGATCAGATTCGTTCTTCTAATCTGTTTTATGATTCTGCTATTGATAAATCTTATAATTGTTCTTTTAAAAAGATAAAAATGGAATGGAGAGTTAAAGGAACAACTTCCAAGAAAGAAGTGCCAAAATCAAAAGTTCCTAATTCAAATGTCAAGAAGAACAATACATTTCAAAGAAAATCTTTTGTTAAACCTGATGTGATTTATTCTGTAAATCAATTAGTCAGAATTGCACAAAAGAAACTTTGTTGTTCATATTGTGGGACTAATGATTTTGTGAACAAGAATTTTATTCAGCACTGGTATGGTTCTTATAGAATATCTGCATATGCCACTGCACCTAACAAACCTGGACCCAAGTTCATATGGGTACCAAAGACAACTTAATCTGTTTTGCAGGTTATTCATGTGTAGAGTTGAATGATAATACTGACACATGACTTAAAACCGATGCTGTGCTTAAATTGAGAATATTGACTTTTGGATAATTCAGTCCAAAACTCGGTCTGAATGTGATTATGGACTTACAATTTGTCTCATCTTGATTATGGATTTCTGATTCATACAGATCAATTTGTTGATTTTGAAGCATTTTTTTTAAAAAAGTTCAGTTTACTGTGGTGTAATCGAACTCATAGTTGTGGGTGTTTTTAGTAGAAAACATTTCCAGAGAATGTGTTCAGAATCACATTTTGAGCAACCCTGCAAATTTTGGTTGAAAAATTCTGATTTTTGAGCAAGTTATGGTGATTTGAAATTCAGAATGTTCAAAAATCACAAAATCCAAAAATTTTTCTAAGGAATTTTCTCTGGATAGTTTTATCAGAATTCTGACTCTGTTACTCAGAAGTTCTGACTCTACTACTCAGAATTCTGACTCCACTACTCAGAATTCTGACTCAACTAATCAGAATTCTGACTCTGATACTTAGAATTTTGAGCAAGTTACTCATAATTCTGACTCTTCTAATCAGAATTCTGACTCTACTACTCAGAATTTTTTTTTGATAACTAATGAGGAATCATCGTAGATGATTACCAAAATCTCTTGATTTTGCAGGATTATCTTGATTTTAGAGGAAGCATTGACTCAAAATTTGATCTGATTGTTTCAAGATAATGTTCAAAACCCGTGATTCAACGTTTTAGGTTTTTGAACATATCAGTTCAAAACCCGTACTTAAATGACAATGGCTTCTGAATAATTCAGTTCAGGACCCGTACTTCAGAGACTAAGACTTCTAAACAAATCAGTTTAGAACTCATACTTCTCAGGTGATATCCTTAACTGTCATATTTTTCTGTTTCAAGGAACAAGTGGTGAAAGGTAACATTGTATTATGTTTTATTTCTATTGCTTTGAATGTTTGAATCTTAACAATTTAATTCAATGATATGATTTTTTTTATTTTTCATTCAATGAATAAAATGTGTGTCAATGGTGCTTTTACAAGTATTTTTGTATTATCTGAGCTATATTTGTTTCAACTTTCACTTCTGAAATAAATCGAAAGGTTAGCAAATCATGAATGAAATTATGCTGAATGCTCAATGTTATGAAATTTAGACTTATATAGAATATAATGCTCAAAAAGCATAATTTGTCAGAATGTTGGATGGAAACGAAAATATGGGGGAAGTACTACGTTTTAGAACCAAGTGATTGAGATGCAATATATATATACAAAATCATTTAGTTTGAAAGTTTGTACCTGTGGCCTTTCTGGTTTGGGAGAGTAAGTCCTAAGGGGTGCTCGACACCTAGTCCCTAAGATCAACTGGTCTAGGATCGGCTGACCCAAATCCTGCAATAGAATCAGATAGAAAACCATGTTCTACTGGTACAAATGGGTTTAAGATATATCGATGTGGCCTTTATGGTTTGGGAAATTAAGTTCCAAGGGGTGCTTGTCACCTAGCACCTAAGACCAACTGGTCTGGGATATGCTGACCCAAATCCTGCTATAGAACCAGATAGAAAGTCATGTTTAACGATGTATCTTATTCTTACTAAACTTTTTGATTAAAAGATGCCAATGTGCACAAAATTAAAAGATGTCAATGAGCACAAAATTAAAAGATGTCAATGAGCACAAAATTAAAAGATGCCAATGAGCACACATCTCTTGAAACTTTGGGAAAATTCAAAGTCGCAATAAACCTGTAAATTTGTGAAAATCCTGATTTTGGACAAATAGTGTGAGTAGAGCAAAGTATTCGTATATGTTTTTAGAATTGCATATGCTTGAAGCTAATCATATTTCGCATGCTAAGCACACCAAATAGATTTAATAAAGGGATTGAAACTGAACATTTTTAACTCGATATGCAATGATGACTTGTATTTGAATCCAAACACATGCATTTGATTTCATTTGATTGAAAATCTGATAAATTTCATTAAGTTGGATTTCTTTTGTAAAGTTTTCAAATGATCAAATGTTAGTAGTTATTAAGTGTAGTTCAGTAAATCTTATTCTCCTTGTATAAATGTTTTCATTAAAGCACTATATTTGAAATGAATAATTTTAATGAAATATATGCATACTTTCAGGGGGAGAAAACAAACTGCTACAGAATTCTTATTTTGAGGGGGAGCAAGGTTATTCATTAAGGAGGAGAAAAAGCATAGACTTCATTCGAAGAAAAAGCATCGCTAAAGTTTTGAAAATCAAGGGGGAGAAAAGCTAAAGATTTTGAAGATGATTTTGCTTTCCAAAACTTTAGGGGGAGAAAAGCTAAAGATTTTGAAGATTGATATGGTTTTTGTACAGAAATAACAAAAGAGAGAAATGTTATTTTAAGAAGAAGAAGAGGAAAAGGAAACTGATCGGTTGTTTCTTATAAAGAAATCTTATGAAAGCTGAAATGAAGATGAGAATTGTCATTTCAAGAGGGAGCAAAGAAAAAGCAAATATATAACAGAAATCAATTTGGAAATCGTTGCTGCTGCTGATTAAAGACTGACCAGAAGTTGTTAACTCAGATTATTCAGAATTCTGAGCAAAAGTTGTCAAAACATTCAGAAGAGCTCCTTCTGAAGATTGTTCCTGCTCTAAGAATTTGATGGTGAAAAGTACAAGTGTGTTTGACAAAAAGGGGGAGATTGTTAGGTCTAGAGTTTTGTCAAAAACACAAGTGTTGAGTTCTGAGTAAGAAGACTAAAGAAGACTCAGAAGACTCAGAAGTTCTGAGTAGAAGACTCAGAAGTTCTGAGTGAGAAATCTCAAAAAGATTCTAAGTGTTGGATTCTGACTAGAAGGTTCAGAGTTCTGAGTAGGAGACTCAGAACTTCTGACTATGAAGACAAATGTTCTGAAGCGCTTATTCAGAAGTATGTTCAGAATTCATATCTTGGGATATTATCTGTTATATTCAGTTACTAATTAGGACACGTGTAATTGTTCTATTAGTCTGTTTCTCATATGTACTGTAGCTTTAGCTATTATCTACAGTATATATAGGAGTTAGCAACTGTAGCTAACTGAATCTTTGGCTAACCTTTTGGATAACTCTTTACGCATAAATTGTTAGATCTATTGAGAGAGAAATTCATTGTAATATCTTTAATAGATCATATGACCAGTTGCTATTAATACGATCTTAATTGTTCATATTTGATTGTAAGAGTGTAACCTGGACTTTCAAAAAGCATCATGACGGGTTGATCATTCAACTCATGATTGGTAATTGTTTGACCCGACGAGTCTTGGTCGACGGAAGCAGATCAACGAACGTCATCTTCCTTGATACCATCAAGGCCATGGGAATCGATCGATCGGAAATCACCCGACGTTTGACAACCTTGGTAGTTTTAATGGAGACGCGACGAGTACCTTTGGAGAGATCACCCTGCCTGTCTATGCCGAAGGAATCAACAAGCCGACAAAGTTCAACGTCATCGATTGCTCGTCGGCCTATAACATCATCTTAGGTCGACTGTGGATCCATGAAATGAAAGCCGTTCCCTCGACGTATCATCAAACCATGAAGTTCCCTACGTCGTGGGGAGTCTAGGAGATCAAAAGTGAGCCGAAGGTCACCCGCGACTGCTACAAGACGACCTTGAAACCACAGGAGCAGACCATCTAGCAATTAAAGGTCCAGGATGCTCCTGGAATAGCCGACGACTATCGCCCGGAGGAAGTCGTCCTGGACCAGAGCAAGCCTGACCAGATAGTCTTTATAGGTCCATCCCTCGATGCCTGCCTTAAGGAAAAACTAATATCTTTTTTGCAGGAACATGCCGATTGCTTTGCCTGGTCGCATGAAGACATGGTCAGCATAGACCCCAGCGTTATTACTCACAAGCTCAATGTCCACCCGTCATTTAAGCCTGTCAAGCAAAAGCGACGAAAATTTGCTCCTGAACGGAATAAGGTGATTAATGACGAGGTCGACAACCTCCTCAAGACAGGAAAAATTTGAGAAGTGAAGTACCCCGACTGGCTTGCAAATGTCGTGGTCGTACAAAAGAAAAATGGCAAATGGAGGGTCTGTATTGATTTCACAGATCTCAACAAAGCTTGTCCAAAAGATCCTTTTCCATTGCCACATATCGACGCCATGGTCGACGCCACAGCAGGACATGAACTATTGACATTCATGGATGCATATTCTGGATACAATCAAATCCTGATGCACGTCGAAGACTAGGAAAAAACTGCATTCTTGACAGATCGAGGTATTTATTGTTATAAGGTAATGCCCTTTGGTTTAAAAAATGCAGGTTCTACGTACCAACGTCTGGTAAACAAGATGTTCAAAGATCACCTTGGCGACATGATGGAGGTGTATATCGATGACATGCTCGTCAAGTCGAAGCAAGCAGTCGACCACGTCGAACATTTGAGGCAGTCGTTCGACATCCTTCGGAGATATAGCATGAAGCTCAACCAAACAAAGTGTTCCTTTGGCGTCAGTGCCAGGAAATTCCTGGGTTATATGGTCACTCGACGAGGAATCGAGGCCAATCCCGATCAGATCAAAGCCATTATCGAGATCAAATCTCCGAGGAATTTTAAAGAAGTCCAAAGGCTCACTGGTCGGGTGGCAGCTCTGAACAGGTTTATCTCTTGATCGTCGGATAGATGCCATCTATTCTATAATGTCCTCTGAAAGAATAAAGGCTTCAACTAGACCGACGATCATGAGCAAGCACTGCAGAAATTGAAGGAGTACATGACATCGTCGCCTTTGCTATCAAAGCCTCATGATCATGAGGTCCTGCAGCTATATTTGGCTGTCAGTCCTAATGCAGTAAGTGTCGTCCTGATGCGAGAAGATGAAAAGAAGCAACTGCCGATCTACTATGTAAGTAAATCCCTTTTGGACGCTGAAACCAGGTACTCCTCTATGGAAAAATTGGTTTTGTCGCTAGTTACAGCTGCAAAGAAATTGCGGCACTATTTTGAATCGCATCCTATTACTGTCGTGACTAACTTTCCTCTTAAATCTGTCTTGAGGAAACCTGAGTTGATAGGTTGATTGGCGAAATGGAGCATATATCTCAGCAGTTACGACATCGATTTCAAACCCACGACAGCAATCAAATCGCAAGCATTGGCAGATTTCATCGCCGACTTCAGTCCTGAGCTGGAAAAAGAAGCAGAGCTCGAGGTGCTCACTGTGGCGACTCACGACGACGTGCCTTGGACCCCACATGTCGATGGGTCATCCAATATTAGGGGTTCAGGACTAGGCGTCGTCTTAAAGTCGCCACAGGGGGGGCAAGATGGTGTATTCCGTGCGATGCGACTTCAAAACCACCAACATTGAAGCCGAGTACGAGGCCCTGATCGTGGGGATGAATATGGCCCACGACTCGGGGGCAACCGCGCTACATGTCAAAAAGCGATTCTCTCCTGGTCGATGAATGGAGAATTTGCGGCCAAAGATTCAAAGATGACAGCGTACCTAAAGGTAGCAAAAGAAAAATCAGAAATGTTTAAATCATTCTCTATTGAACAGATTCCAAGGGACCAGAATACTCGGGTTGACGTTTTAGCAAACCTTGGGTCTGCACTTGTCGAACCAATATTCGACAACATTCCCATGATCCATCTGGCGACATCGTCCATAGAAAATGTCGATGTTGTCCAGATCGAAGACCAGGAAGATGATTGGTCGTGCGACATCAGAAATTTCCTTATGCACGACCAACTCCCAGAAGTCAAAATGGAAGCTCGGAAGATCAGATTCAAGGCATCCAGGTATATCGTGATCGGAGATAGACTCTATCGACGATCATCGACAGGCTTAAACCTGAGATGTGTCACCAGCAAAAGTCAAGTTCAAAGAATCCTTCAAGAAATGCACGATGGGGAGTGTGGCAATCACTCAGGAGATCGCAGTTTGGCCAATCGTATCTCTCGACAAGGCTACTTCTGGCCAACACTACGACAAGACGCCGTCAGGTATGTCCAGAACTGTGATCCTTGCCAACGACATTCAGGTACGTCCCATAAACCTTCTGAACCTTTACATTCGACACTGATCCCATGGCTCTTCATGAGATGGGGAATGGACATTATCGGCAAGTTACCACCTGCCCCCGGGGAAAAGGTATTTCTTCTCGTACTTACAAATTATTTTTCTAAGTGGGTAGAAGCAGCTGCCTTTTCCCATGTTGGGACAAGGAAGTCGTCTCTTTTATCCAGACTAACATCATATGTAAGTTTGGGATCCCATCCGAAATTGTCTGCGACAATGGATCCCAATTCATAAGCAACAGAACTCGACAGTTCTGCGAAGACCGCAACATCAAACTGACGATATCGACACCAAGGTATCCCCAGGCAAATGGACTTGCAAAGTCAAGTAATAAAACCATAGTTGCTTCGATCAAGAAAAGGTTAAGAGCTGCAAAAGGAAAGTGGGTCGAAGAACTCCCTTCGGTCCTGTGGGCGAATCGCACGACGCCACGCACGTCCACAGGACAAACCCCTTTCTCTTTGGTCTATGGTTGTGAAGCAGTTTTGCCGGTCGAGGTTCCGCTCCCGACCTCGAGGCATACTTCCG